>JALAZF010000576.1:1042500-2298961 GCA_022829125.1 Lathyrus tuberosus
TTAATGTCACAATATATTTTCATAAAGAAATTTATAAATAGTATTATTTTTATTATTATTCTATTTAAATGAACATTATTATTATTATTATTATTATTATTATTATTATTATTATTATTATTATTATTATTATTATATTAATTTATATTTTAAATTGGAATATGAATATGAACAATCTAATAGTATTATTTTTATTATTATTCTATTTAAATGAACATTATTATTATTATTATTATTATTATTATTATTATTATTATTATTATTATTATTATTATTATTATTATATTAATTTATATTTTAAATTGGAATATGAATATGAACAATCTAATGCATCATTATTATTTTTCATAACTTATAACTCAGGTATCATGCATAAATCTAATAATAATGATTAAGGTATTTATTACTATTTATTTATTTAAGTATTATTTATTATGATACATAAAAAAACTCATTTGACAAAATACTTGTAAAAATAAAATTGTTAATTTGAATTCTAAAAATTATTTTATTAACTTATATAATGAAAAATATTTTTATTATGTTTAATAATTAAATTTAAAATTATATAAAATAAAATATATGATTTAGTCACTAAATAAAATCGAGACAAAATTTTTTTATAATTTTTATACACTACGTGAAAATTACTTTTATTATAATTAGTTATTAAAATAATTTATATATTTATGATTTATGATTTGTATTTTTTATTTTTTATTTTATTGAAACAATGATTTGTATTAATTATTTTTAAAAACTAAGTAATTAAAAATTGAGATTAATTGGAATACACTGTCAGTGTAAAACTACTTTACACTGACATCCAATAAGACTAGATCATTTTGACACATAATTATAGAATTAAAAATAAATTAAATTAAATTATAATTAAACTATTTAAATAACTACTTATTCCATGTTTCTCTCCTCTTATGTGTCAAAATGATTCAGTCTTATTGGATGTCAGTGTAAAGTAATTTTACACTGATAGTGTATTTCAATTAATCTCTTAAAAATTTATATGAAAATATGAATAATGTAGTAAATAATTGTATTCTTACTTTATTTTTTTTTTAAATTTTGTCTCTGTAGTAATTATTAATGAATTTATTTTTTATTTTTTATATAATCATCATTGTAACAAATTTATTTTTTATTTTTTATATAATCATCATTATAGTGTATTATTTATAATTTTAGTGATAATTAAAACAAAATTTATCTTTATTTTTCACTTTTTAAATTTATGTTAAAAGAATGAAGAGTTTTATAAAAAATATAATTATATCAATTTTATTTTATTAAATACCATTTATAACTGGAATAGGAAGGTAAATATATTTATGTGCTTTATTTTATTAATTTATAATTGAAATTGGAATAGAAATATGAACAATAATATATCATTATTATTAATATCTATTAATAGAATAAAGAGTTTCATAAAAAAAATATAATTATATCAATTGATGATTGATGATGTATGTGTCAATGAGTTTAGAAAGTAAATGAAAAGTTTTTTTTAGATTGTTTTATTGTGAATAAACAAATTGTCCACATATACAAATAAGTAGATGTCGCACATTTTAGAGTTATAATTGATGATGTGTCGATATAATATTTGATGCATTAGATTTAATATATATAAATAGACAAGGTTAGATTTTTTTATTAAAAAAAATTATATTTCAATATAAAAGAAATTATGTTTTGACGTAAAAGAGAAGTTATATTTTAATAAAAATTATGTTTTAATACATAAAAGTTAGCGGAGACTAAAAGAAAGGGGGGAGTCCATCGTGGACCCCCGGTCAACTCAAAACAGGACCGGTGGATCATAACGGGTCAATAGTTGACCCTGATCAAATGGATAGAGGACGGGGGTGCATGCTAAACCACATGGTTGTGCAAGCACACGATTTAAACAGCAACATAAACAACAAAGTGCCAAAATTCAGACTTCACTTCAACAATCTTATCTCTCTCTACGAACACCCTCTCCCATGAAATTCCTCACCGGGAAAAAAAAACCAACGACCGCCGCGCCGGTAATCGCCTCCGGCGGCGGCACAACCACCAAGATCCACACGCCAACCTTTACCCTACCTAAATCGCCTCCTCTAAACGCGAATCCGGCCCCAGATCTTTCAGATTCTCAACGCAACACCCAAAACCCTAAATCGAAATCAAAACCCTAACCCCTCAAAACCTTAAATCCAGCAACGACACCAGCAAATCAACAAAGATTTAAGTTCAAACAAGCATACAATCCTTGAACCTACGTAAATGAAAGAAAAAAAAATGGCGGAACAGGTACGTCTTTTCTTCTCCGCTCTTTCTCCTTTCACGTCATCTCCTTCTCTTCTGTGTGTGTATGATGTTATTGCTTGATTCTGAGGTGTGTCGTATGTGTTGTAACCACTGCCTTCAATTTGTGTGATGCTGCGAAGTTTTCTTCCTTCCAATTTTCTCGGTTTGGTGTATGTATTGATTTGCTTTTCAATACGTATGAATTGTGTGTGGTAACCGTGAATCTTCTATTGGTGTTGGGAATTTTTCTCTTTACTATAGCGTGTGTTGTTTTTGGTTTTGAACTTGGTGACTTTCTTCTCTGAGTTTTGTGACTATTTGGTATGATGACAGTGTTGTGTGTTCTTTGGTAGTGAATTTTTTCGTGTCTGATTGTTGTGAAATGTTTCTAATTTATAGGCTTCAGGACATTGAATTTCTGATTTCGAAATTGAATAGCCTGCTGATCTTGTGTGATAGTTCTTTCCATTTCTAGTTGAACATGTTTGAGACATGTTTGGAATGCTTTGAATTGTGTCAGATTCTTGTTTTTTTTTTGCTTCAGACCTGTCCAAATATATTCGGATTTCTTTCCATTCTTATTCTGATGTGCCTGGAAATTGTATTGATTACTGATAATTCACAAATTGAAAAGGATTGATTACGTCTGTGAATGGTTTTGGAATGCATTTGAGTTGTCTTGGACATGTTTGGTGTTATGAACATAAATTCTGATTCTGTCATGAATTAATGATTGTCATGATGATTATTGATTGTGTCTGATTTATTTTTGTAGGGGCTTCCGCTTGACAAGCGCATCGTAGAGTGCACGCATTTAGTTCTGACATAAATCAGACCTTATAATCCATCCCATTTGAAGTTCTGGTACATGTGCAGAATTCAGATGTCCTAGAACATGTCGTTCGACATCTGGTTTGACATGATCACAAAGGGCAAGGTATATTGCAATAATCATGGTACTGAAAAGATAAGAGCAAGACACACAAAATTGTTAACCCAGTTCGGTCGAACACACCTACTCTGGAGGCTACCAAGCCAGGGATGAAGTCCACTATCAGTAGTATCAATTCAAAGCTAAACTACCCGTTTACAGCTTATCACTTAATCACTACCCAATGACCCTTCTACCTAGATCCTCTCTAGACATGAGAAACCCTTCTCACTCCCAATCATCGCAATGATGTCTAGCAGTTGACAATCCGCCACTGCATCGACTCTTTACCTATATAATAGTTCAACAAGAACGACACCTTTCCAAGACACAACTTAGAGTTACTTAAAAGCTTCCTCCAAGAACAATACTCCTCTTACTTAATAGCTTCGAGGATCACACTTACAAACTGTCCAACTCACAGGTCGAGTGGTACAGGAACCAACCCTAATACTAGAAATTTTACATCTTTGGTTGCGTTACCAAACTAGGTTAGAAAACATCTATATATATATATATATATATATATATATATATATATATATATATATATATATATATATATATATAACCTATTCCCAACTGGATTTGGGCCTACAAAAACATAGCAAATGAGCTACTACAAATCAGCAGAGATTTCTGCTACAAAATATGACTTCAATCTTTAACTTCCTAAAATATCTCCATATTTAGAAAGTGCATATTTTCCCATATTCTTCTCAATTTCAGACTTGAATCTTCAAACCTTTTAATTTAGCGCCACATGGAATTTGCATATTATTTCCTGAAACTTCTGCATCTGTTAGGATATAACAGAATTCTACATTCTCTTCAGTTCTGGCGCGATGTCGAATGAACCTGCATGGGACATCTTGATACGACATGTTGTTCCAGATGTTAACACTACTTCAGCTCAACATGTTCCAATGCACACTAGGACTTCTTGCTCAACCTGTTCTTCTTTAGCAAGATAAACAAAACTATCTAACATATTGCTGCTATTATTTGTTTTACAAAATTAATGCCAACCCTTAAAAAAAAAGAACTAACATTCTTTCCCTTTGGCAAATTTTGGCTAAAACAAATACATAAACATTACAACTCAGAGTACAACAACAATCACAACTCTTATACTAATGTCAGTAGTCATCAACAACTACTGATCCTAACAGTAACCATCAGTAGCTACTGTGAACCGCAATCCTGGAGAATCATCTTCTAGAGAATACTCGAATGATGTTAGGACATCATGTTTGACAACTCTTTTGGCAGCACATTTCTATGAGCTCCATAACATCACCTTCGAGTGTCACACCACAATCACTTCAGGCAGCACATCAAGAGGTAAGAAGTAGAAAGTCCCGAAGTTATGCACATGAGGAAGAAGATATCTGGTGTACATGAGGAAGAAGATTTCTAACACTCCCCCTTAATACAACACATTTCTTTTTCCTTTCAACTCAGACCCGGATTCATTGTAGAAGACTCCTCCAGAAAAGAAGCATCTGTCTTAACACAAAGGACCAAAGGTGGCATACGAGATTTCTGCACACCTTACTTGATCAGACGCCCCCAGTCAACCTGTGGCATAAGATGAAACTTAGGAAGTATCAATCTATTAACCCAGGTAACTCAGAACACAAGTCACAACTGTGTTCATAACTCAGGACACAAGTCACAATTGGAACTCAACACCAACTCAAGAATTTTAACACTCTCTTCGCAAACAATTGGAACTGCAGACTAATTGGAACTGCAGACTCAGAACAAGGCATCTGCATAACCCATTTCACACACCCTTTCTCCCCCTTTTTAGCCAAAACTTGGCAAAGAAGGCCCTCACAGAATCAGACCCAAGTGACACTTACCCAAATACGAACAAACGCCATAAGACTAGTGAAACAAGACACTCACTTGGCTGGAGGAGAAGAGAGCAACCCTTATAAATAGCTGACCAGTAACTTAGGAATTAACGAGCCTTGAATATGTCAAGGTTCTTGGTCAAAGAAACGCTATTTTAGGTATCAAAAACTTCATTCAACATTCAATGCCTACCTTCCAAAAACTACCTTGACTGCCTTAAATGTTTCTCAACTGAATCTTACCATAAATTAAGCCAATAACGTTCCATGCATAGGCGGAGACACGTGTTTCACCTTATCCTTCCACTACCGACCAGAATGATTTCTTGTTTGTCTCAAGAGAAACATGTCCTGTACCATGTTCTGACATCTTACCAAAACAGTTTGTCTGCTTGCTCATAAACTTATCAGCCCAAGACTCCACAGAACCTTATACAAACCCATCTTCTTATCTAATGGATACTGAGACGACTTCTCTCAATCCCTTCTAGATTCCTTCAAGGCAGCAGAGCAAAAATAAAGTCACCCAAAACCACAAATTCTGCCTTCTAGACTTCTCCTACACAACTATGATATGTCCCATCATGAAGTTTGACATCACACTGCACAGACTTAACCAGCGCATATGCTACAAGAAATCTGCACCCTTGCAGTATTAGACCATAGACACCAACCTTAACTCCCCCTAACATGAACAACTAATGCTCCTTATGCAGATGAACACTTGACACCAGATGATATTGCCACATTCTCAACATTAAGAACTGCCACTTCTTGTATTTGTTGAGCATAATCTCACCATGTATATGCCAAGTCCAATATAAAAACCCACTTGATTTGGAATTTCTCACATATTCCATAACAAATGTCTTTAGATTACTTGTAACACAAGATAAGGATTGCCACTACCTTTTACTTGTATTAGAAGAAATCTCCATATCTTCAGCCATTCTGATCAGATCACACCACTGACAACAACCTTTTGTCCATACATTCACAAGCATCTAATGAAGTCTTCATCATGAGAGTAGTCATGTATTGCCAGAACAAGCTACTTAACATCAAGATCAGAATCTGCCCATTCTCATCCACATTATGTCAGAACTGCCACTTCAGACTATAATGCTGCTTCTTCCAACTCCATAAGTACAGTCCCAGACCTTCATCCAGGATACACAACAAACAATGATGTTGTAACATTATGTAGGACATCAGCATTAGATAAAAGATCACACCTTCTGCATTTTATTAAGGTAATCACAACCACCTGATCACAACAGAGAGAAATAAACTCTCACACAATTCTGAAATCTGAATTGCATCCACACATCAGATAACTACCAAGCTCCCAACAAGGTCTTTACCATCAGTCACATACACATCTCTATCAGACTCATACTTAGCTCCTGCCAAGGTATTTGTTATCCAAGAGAGTTTCACAAACCAACAGCAGACGATGCTCACTTCTTCATTCACACACTTCTGATACAGTCAGCTGATAAGGCTACCTCAGGTTGCCATCAATCACAGTCACTCAGAAAAAATGAATTCCTGAACCATAATATCCAGACTGCAGACTTGCATAATTCTCTAGACAAATACTTAGTCTCCCGTCCAAGTATTTACCCTTATGCATAACATCAATAATAGACAAATACCAAGTCTTCCGTCAAAGTATCTACAATTAGTCAGAATAAGATTACTTTCTCACACAAGGTATGACAATTTGTTTGACATCTTCTTCTGCACACGTCTGACAACTTCTGATTCTTCTTTATGATATGTTGTCATAAAATTTATTCGCACGTTACTTTAATTTGGATCAGTGGCTTGATCTTAGACTTCTTTCTGCGCAAAACAACCTTGGCTGAACAAGCAATAACCACCTGAATTGATGCTCCAACATCAATCTCAGTTACACATCTTCACATAACTTTTCTAAAGATATCATCTATAGACAAGCTCTAGCAGGGGAACACACGAGGAGCAACCATCAGTAGCTGATCAAGCTTCCAGGTCATATCACAAACACAATCAGCAGCAGGAACATCTCAAGGGTCTTCTCCTTAAATCACAGCATCTTGTCTGACTTTGAGATGTTGGATGTCATCAACATTCCACAACCAATCTGCCTCTTCTAATCCTTCAGCCAAACTCATCCCAAACAATTTGGCTGATAATCCAAGCACATAGTCACCAACCAACCCCACCGGTTGATTCAACTCCACAGTGCTTAACCCTTGAAAGTTCTCCACTACACCAGAACAAGAGTTCTATGCTCTCATAGACTTGATAAACGTCATCAAGTTTGAGTAAACAACCTCCATCCTGAATCAGAGAAACATCATCCAGACAGCTTGAGAAAATAAATTCTTAATACAATGATGTCAAGACATGTCTTCAAGGTCTTCCAAAACATCAGGTACTCTCCCTCAAAATCTGCCAAGAGCACTTCAGAGAATCAAACATTCTCCTTTTTAATAACAGCACAGACTGTGATTAGATCATATCAACCCTTAAGCACACACAGTCAATACTTATCTAGCTTCACAAGATCATTCAGATAATGCTTCCAAATAACAGAGAAAACTCATAACTTTTTGATCTTTGACCTTCATGTCCAAGAAGTCTGCTAGAGAAAATACTTCTTGAAACTCAGGTTCTCCACTCCACCCAGATGCCTCCTCTTCCAGATCAGGAGTAGGCTCCGAACTCATGTGATCAAACCACATTCGTTTAGCACCCAGAGCATCTGCTATGCCATTCCTTCAGACAACAAAAATCAGCACAATTCTGATGTACTAGTACAAGATAGGACATCATTCCAAGGAACACATCAAGAGATCAGGGACTGGAGATTAGCCTTTTTAAGAAAAGAAGCAAAAGCAAATTTCTTCTCAGATCTCATCCTTACAACATCCTTTATCAATAAACTTCAAGTATCGTTGACAGAGTAAGTTGAAGCAGTCTTGCATAAATCCCATCACCATAGGATATACATTCAGAGAACAACCTTCTCAGCTACAACCTCAGGAGTTTTCAGATAGATTCGCAGCGGATCAAAATACAAACTCTTCACAGCCTTCAGGTGTCACATATCAGCTCTAGCATCATAATTCAGGTGACACCACAATACCACAGGTTTGAAAATAAATCAAACCTAACATAACCACACCACAGCAACATTTCAACTACTCCTAGCCTTCAGCACATGCCACTGCCCGTCACGAACAGTCCATCCTCCACTTCTAGGGACCATTCTCACACCTATATGAACTACTCCAAGTTCAAACAACTTTTCAGTAGAAATCTTCTACCTTGACCATGAACCAGAAAGTATCTTCCCTCGGATCTCATCCAGATACAGAACAGAATGACCTGCTCTGATACTAATTGAAATTCTGGTACATGTGCAGAATTCAGATGTCCTAGAACATGCCGTTCGACATCTGGTCTAACATGATCACAAAGGGCAAGGTATATTGCAATAATCATGGTACTGAAAAGATAAGAGCAAGACACACAAAATTGTTTACTCAGTTCGGTCGAACACACCTACTCTGGAGGCTACCAAGCCAGGGATGAAGTCCACTATCAGTAGTATCAATTCAAAGCTAAACTACCTGTTTACAGCTTATCACTTAATCACTACCCAATGACCCTTCTACCTAGATCCTCTCTAGACATGAGAAACCCTTCTCACTCTCAATCATCACAATGATGTCTAGCAGTTGACAATCCGCCACTGCATCAACGACTCTTTACCTATACAATAGTTCAACAAGAACGACACATTTCCAAGACACAACTTAGAGTTACTTAAAAGCTTCCTCCAAGAACAATACTCCTCTTACTTAACAGCTTCGAGAATCACACTTACAAACTGTCCAACTCACAGGTCGAGTGGTATAGGAACCAACCCTAATACTAGAAATTTTACATCTTTGGCTGCGTTACCAAACTAGGTTACAAAACATCTATATATATAACCTATTCCCAACTGGATTTGGGCCTACAAAAACATAGCAAATGAGCTGCTACAAATCAGCAGAGACTTCTGCTACAAAATAGGACTTCAATCTTTAACTTCCTAAAATATCTCCATATTTAGAAAGTGCATATTTTCCCATATTCTTCTCAATTTCAGACTTGAATCTTCAAACCTTTTAATTCAGCGCCACATGGAATTTGCATATTATTTCCTGAAACTTCTGCATCTGTTAGGATATAACAGAATTCTACATTCTCTTCATTTCTGGCGCGATGTCGAATGAACCTGCATGGGACATCTTGATACGACATGTTGTTCCAGATGTTAACACTACTTCAGCTCAACATGTTCCAATGCACACTAGGACTTCTTGCTCAACCTGTTCTTCTTTAGCAAGATAAACAAAACTATCTAACATATTGCTGCTATTATTTGTTTTACAAAATTAATGCCAACCCTTAAAAATAAAGAACTAACACCATTGAAGAGTGCAACATTTCTGTTTGAGCATCTATCGTTTCATTCCATTCCATCAAGTCTTTGGGGGTAATTGGGTACGACAACGACATGATGCTTGGATCGCCGTTAGCAATACAGAGGTATGAGAAAATATTGTTGTGAACAAAGTCAGTGTTTCTTGCTTCTTAGTTTGACAAATCAAAATGTGAAACAATGATATTGAGAATTGCTAATTTGGAATATTCGATTTTCTTCTTGAACTTCTCCAGGTAACACAGGTGTAGCCACGGTTCCTCAATGTTACCTTCATCTTGATGCTTAGTTTCACTTTAGCGTTGAATCAAGTAGCTGCCATTTGCTTTTACTCCACCTCCAAACACTCTGTTTTTCAAGGCCCTGAGTAGGGACTGTATGGATGAATCAATGGCATGGAGGTGTATTAATTACAGTACTGCTGCGCATGAGGTATACCTGCATCTTGACAATTCCTCTCTTGGTTGAACAAACCGTCTTTAAGGTATCAAGAAACATTTTTGTCTTTCACAATGCTATCCTCTCTAATCTTATTTTATGAGAATTTCCACTGGATTCACTACTTGATATTTCCATGTTAACTGCCCTTCAATCCAGATTCTGTGAACCGATAGATTGATTCTTTGGAATGGGCTCTTGTATCTTTTTGGAATTATGAACAAAATGATTTTGGTTTTGTAGGAATGGAGATGGAAACATGGGCGTAGCGTGGAGCATGGAATTTTCGACTTTGTGGATTTAAGGACTTTGGCAATTTGGGATTATCTCTTGTAAGCTTTTCCACTTCTCTGTCGTACTTTGGATTTTTGAAATTGGTTTTAACTTTTAAAATGTGGTTGCTTGGACCTTGTAATAATTGATTTGAATTTGACTGTGAGTCTTTAGGAATTATCTTAATCTTGGTATTCTAGTGCTTATGTCGGTCCTGGAGATCATAGATAAATAGTCCAATACCCAAATATGTGATTTGAGGTGCTTGCCTGAATATCCTTTGTAATTTGTAATGAACTTTTGTGTTTTGTGTTGATTTTTGTATGTCTTGGTTTGAATACAGTGGATTTGGGATTTTGACTCTTGGAAAGTTTTGTCTGAATGTTATGCTAATGTGAATCAAATGTTGTCTGTTTTGCTTCCTTGTAATGCAGGCACTTAAAGCTGAGATCTCAGAGCTGTAGATGAGGATGATGCGGGCCCGGGTGCGGAAATATTGTTACATGTGAAGCCAGTGCTGGATGAGCTTCTCAACATCACATTTTCGGCGAGCTTTAAAGTAGACATTCCTCCAATTTTCAACGTGGATTGCCAATATAGAACCTTATGAAATTAACTTTCTTTGGCATTGTATGGAAGAACAAACTCTGCATCTTTAGTTGTGTAGAACCACATGTTGGTAACAAGGCTGACATTGTAATATAATTTGTTTGGATATTGAGTATGGTGTATCCAAAAGGAAATGTCCAGGAATCTGTTCAAAACAATTGTTACGTGTACCTGCAGTACTCATTATAATTATTAAGCATGGCTATTATTAAACATGGATACTGGGGAGTTTGCTACTGAAACGCTACGAGTGTTTAATCCAATTTTGACAACATCTCCACGGATCCGATATCCCAACATTGTGTCTCCATTAGTTCTAAAAATTGTAGCCTTCGTATTTTTACAAACTAAAGACGATAAACATTTAGAACTTCTGTTCTATGCCCAATATCTACATGAAGAATAGTCTCAGGAACCGAACCATGTATGCCATAAAAATGCAGCTCACTAATATCAACAAGCATATTAAACATAAAATCCCATTTGACAATATAACCATGAATCTGAAGTGCCCTTGATCATGAACCCTGACCTGTCACACATAGTCACCAAACTAACAGCTACATAACTGTTTGGTCCGACACCACCTTCCAACATATATCAAAAGAAATTCATAGCTTCGTCGTGGTACCAACTCACTCGAGCCCCAGATTTGGCAAGAATAATAATTAAAAAACCGATCCAAGGGAGCTTAGTTGGAAAATTAGTCTCTATGTAGAGAACACCTTGATTCACGTGAATCACCTTGCATGGTCATCTACACCTCAAGTCATGTTCAAAAGCCTTGATCATGATGACTCTTAGGACTCATTGAATCAGAACCCATTGGTCGCGCTCTGAAATGATTGACTGTACGGATCTACACTTGAAATTGTTGTACCTGCATAAACCTGTTAGTAACAATAAACACGCACACAAAGACCACATGACCTAAATATGTTATGCAAAAAGAAAAGGGATCTTAGGGTCAAAAATTAGGGTATGACAAATGTGTACTTTTGCACATAAATCAACTTTTGAATTCAAACATAATGTGACAAAATGCATTAACCACCAAGTGACTCATCTTGACTCCATGCTTTGTCTTTGCAGGTACATGATGATTCATCAGATTCTCATTGATTTAGGAAGATGACAAAGTTGGCAAGATGACAAGGTTGTAAGTGGAAATCGTGTGGTGCAAGCAAAAAATGACCTAAAATCTGTCTTGAAAATAGTTGCAGCAGGGCAACTTTTGAAGATCATATCTCCTTGCTCAGATGGAGTTATGGAAAGCTCTTGTGCTTTTTAGAAAGCCCTCATATGATACAATTCATGTGTGATCATATTTGGTTTTGAAACTATCTGAATCCAATTGAAAAAACCCCATGAACTTTGATGTCCAAGGCTGGCACTTAGACAGTTTTGCGCTAAGTGTTATGTTCTTGATTTTTCACCACTTTGATCTATCCATAACTAAAAATCCATGAAGATTTAGAGTTTCATGTAGTTGAAGCTTTTGTAGAATGTAGGAAGACCTACAAATTAGGCTTTGGATCACTCAAAATGGATGCTTGGATCACAAGTTATGGTCCTTAGAAGTTGGCACCAAAACCATTCAAATTTAGTAACTTAGAAAATTTTTCATTTTTTTCAAGATTACCCCTTTTACAAGTTACCATGATTTCTTGATCAATTCTTGTTCAAATGACATTATAGATCATGTTTTATGAAAATATGAGTCATAAGAATCATTTTTTCCAAAAAAGTCATGTTTTGACTTTTGGCTCCGGAGCGGTTTGACGCGTAAAAACCCTAATTCCCGACTTTTGAGAAATGCACTTCCTGAGGGTATTTTAACTTTGAAAATGAATTCCTAGGGTCATTTTGAGAATATTGAGTCATATTGTGAAGTCTTGGCTCAATCCCATATGAAAATTTCATTCTAAGGGTGTCAGTCGATGAAAACCCTAATTTAGCGACACCGGGTGTTTCGAGGCTCATTCCACTTGGAAATTTACAAATTTGTGCTTGATTCTTGATGTGAGAGTCCTCTTGATCCTTTGTGGAAGTTTGAGAGGTTTAGACAAGTTGAACATCATGTCATTTCTTGATTGATCTTTTGTCTAAGTGTTTTGGGAGGGCTCGAAACCCTAATTCTTGATTGTGGTGGATGCTCAACTATCTTTGGGGGAGATTGATGAGGCATGATGGTACATCCATATTGTGGTGATGATCTTCACAATGATGGAAAATCTTGGTGGTCAAAATTTGGGGTATGACAACAAATATCAAAGAAGACAAACATGGACGAGTGTATTGAATTAATGATACGGACGAGTATCAAAAGATGATACAGACGAGTATCAAAGAAGAAAAACACGGACGAGTGTATTGAATTGATGATATGAACGAGTATCGAAAGATGATATAGACGAGTGTCGAAAGATGATACAGACGAGTATCAAAGAAGACAAACACGAACGAGTGTACTGAATTAACGATACGGACGAGTATCGAAAGATGATACAGACAAGTATCAAAGAAGACAAACACGGACGAGTGTATTGAATTGATGATACGGATGAGTATCAAAAGATGATACAGACGCGTATCAAAGAAGAAAAACATGGACGAGTGTATTAAAGTGACGATACGGACGAGTATCGAAAGATGATACAGACGAGTGTTATACCCCAAATTTTGACCACTAGGATTTTCCATCATTATGAGAATCCTTACCATAATGTGGATATACCATCATGCCTCACCAATCTCCTCAAAGATAGTTGAGCATTCATAGGGTTTACATCCCTCTCTGGTCATTTGGACAAAAGATCAATCAAGTAATGACATGATCTTCAACTTGTCTAACCCCTCAAACATCCATGAAGGATCAAGGGGTCTCTCATATCAAGAGTCATGCATAATTATGCAACATTCCAAGAGGATCAAATCTCAGGATCGCCAATGTCACCAAATTAGGGTTTTGGTCGACCAGGGTCTCCAGACAAAAATTTCCATCAGGGCATGCGACAATACCTCAATATATGGTCCAATAAGCTCAAAATAATTTCAAGAGTCCATACACAATGGCAAAGTCGCCTTGAAGGACCATCTATAAAAAAAAAATCAGGAATTAGGGTTTTGACCTAATTCAACCCTTGAGTTAACTTGTGAAGCAAGACATGATTTGAAGCTTCAAAATGAACTTCAAAGACCTCAAATACACCATATTGACATGTCTACAAGATTTTATTGACTCAAAGAGATCAAGTCATAAGCCACAAGAACTCAGAACCATCTGGTTACAAATTAGGGTTTTTGATGAAAAAGTCAACCCTATCATTGACTGTTGACCTACCCTTGTTCTCAAAACTTGGGGAAGGGTCCAAGATATTTCTAAATACCCTTAGAGGCCATCCATGAATTTTAATTAAGCCTAATGATAGATTTCACAAAGGGATCACAAAGTCAAAGTTTCATCTGCTGAAAAAGTCAACTGTACAAAAACCCAAGTTTGACTTTTTGAAATTTTGGTTAATAAAAGTTTCCTTAACCCTAAAATGATGTTAATGTGTGATTTGAATCATCATTCATCAAGAAGAATCAAAGAAAATGAGATAACTTGTTAATGTGTACCAACTTTGCAAGGCCATATCTCCTAAACCACAAGGCCTTTTTCTCCCATTCAAAGCTCAGATTGTAGTCCATCTTACATACTTCAATTGCTTCAACTACAAGGAATTCCAAATCTTCATGGATTTTGAGTTATGGACTGATCAAAAATCACAAAAACATGAAAATCACACTTTTTCCAACACTTAGTGAAATTTTCACTAAGTCAGAATCTATCTTACTTTTTTCAAAATGTAGAGGCATTTTTCAACCAAATGAAAGATGTTTCAAAACCAAAGTAGGACATCACATTAAAGTAGGATACATTAGCTTTCCAAATTGCCCAAGAACACCATCAAACTCCCTCAGAGCTAAGAGTTGTGAACCTCACAAGTTGCCTTGCTGCAAACTGTTTTCATGGCAGCATTAGGCAGATTTTGCATATTTCTTGTGCCACACGAGTTATTTGTCCAATTTTGTCATCTTGCCAATCCTTGTCAACTTCAAGGATCAGATTGAAGCAAAGATCTCTGAGCCACCAGCCTTGCAAGTCCAAAATATCATCATTGGCATGTGACATTCAAAGTCCAAAAATCCAAAACTTTCAAGTTTGTCATGAGGCATTTAAAGGATGCATAGAGCTGTCATGTATCAGTCTATGATCAACCAAATGAGTCAAGCCTTATCCCTCCAACAGAAGACCATACGCCTGTGCTCTAATCTCAAGTCAATGGCTAGAGGAGACTTGAGATTCCCTTTGATCCACATTGGTCACAGCCCTGTACAAGTTGCCATTCACTATTGCAGCCAAAAAAACTTGCTCTACTATAAATAGAGCTCACTTGTGATCAGTTCAAGCACACCAAAGACCCCAAACTGAGGCTTTATTCAAAATCACACTTTCACTCCAAAAATACCTTCTAATGCAAGTTACCATCGGATTATGAGTTATAGTGTGTTTCCAACCAAACCAATCACACACACACACACCTCACAAACATCATATGTGGGCTGATCAAACACTAAAACAACATCTGGAACACCAAATTCACAAAATCACCATCCATTTGCTCAAGCTTTTAGCAGAGTTGCAGTTAGGGTGCCACGACTGGTTCCAGCTCATTTCAAATCAATCCAAGCATTCAAACACTTCCTTTGAGGTACAAGGAAGCTGTCCAAATCATTGGAATTCAGTTGTAACACCTCCATCATCAAATTTGATTCTCACTTACAGAGGTAAAACTTGAACTCTCAAACTCAATGAATCATTGATCATAAACATGTTTTCTTGTTACCATTGTGTTTTTGAATGTTTGTAGATCATTTACCCTCAATCAATTATTGTTTACAGTTCGTATATAGGATTTTATTAAGTTCATGCCAATTTTAGGGTTCTTCAGGTTGTATCATGATATGTTCTGATTCAATTAATTTCAATAAAATTGGGTATTACCATTGTGTTCCTCATCTGAAAACGCACGATTTTCATATTTGGATCATGTGAAATGGTTGAGAGATGAGTGAGAGATAAGCCTTCACGTATCTGAGCTTGAAGTTGAAGATGACCATGGCGCCATGCCTAAAAAATCCAACTTGTTTTACTATATAAGTTTCACTTGCCATATTATTCTTGAATTAGCATTGCGCCCCCGTGGTTGATCAACTGATTTGTGTGTATTGGCGAGCGAAAGGTCTGGGGTTCAAATGCCCCTCACCCAGACCTCTTTTTTATCAATTGTTCCTTTTTTTTCATATTATTTTCATTAATGATTTGAAAAATTAATTTCTTAATCAATTTTAATCATTTTTTATTGGTTCTTTTTCTAAAAAATACAAAAATATTAAAGTATTTTATTCTACAAAAAAATCAGATTTATATTATTTATTTAATATAGTTGGTATTTTTGTGAATAAATTCACTTTTATTGTTTTTTTAGACATTTAAAAAAGTGAATTTTTATCTTGAACATCAAAATCAAATGAGTTCTAAATCATCTTGTGATTAAAACCTCATTTTTCGAACCTTAACCAAAAATCACAAGTGGTTTATTTAAACTTATTTGGTATTTTTATCATTTTTTATTAATTTTCTTTAAAGAATTACTTTAAAGAAAATGAAATTAGTGTTTCTTTGATTTTTGATCCTTATCAAACATTTCAAAACACTTTTGGGCCTCTAATAGAGTTTAAGACCCAATCCCTTTGTATATAAACAATTTTGGGCCTCACACATTGTATAAGTCCCTCTGTACATTTTCAAAACAACGACGCGATCGTCGCCTTTTTAACAAAATCATCTGGGTTTCTCCTTGAGCTATAAGACCCATATTTATTCATTTTCAAACTCTTTAGGCCTCTAACAGAGTGTAAGACCCAATCCCTTTTCAACCAAAATAATTTTGGGCCTCAGACATTGTATAAGTCTCACTGTATTTTCAAAAAAAACTCGGCGCGATCGCCAGTTCAAAATCAAAACACCTGGGCCACTCCTTGAGTTGTAAGTCCCATACCTTGTACAAAAATAATCTTTGTCTCTTAGAGTATAAGACCCATCTCTCTTTGTAAATACTCTGTTAATAATACAGTCTGTATTCAAATAAATCATCAGGGCATCTCTTGTTGAAGAAGCCCCAATTTTCTGTCTTGAAATAACTGTTATCAAAACTTGTTTCAATTTCTTTGAACAACTAACATTACAGTATGAAAGCTTACTCACCTGTAAGTTTTTATCTGCTTTCATTTCCATGCCTTTCACACACACACACACACACACACACACACACACACACACACACACACACATATATATATATATATATATATATATATATATATATTGTATTGTGGGAAGCTGCACACCTGTAAGTCCTTCTTTCATCTCTTTTAAATACATGTCATATATATATACTGTATTGTGGGAAGCTGCTCACCTGTAAGTCCTTCTTTCACATCCTTTTAAATACTTGTCATATATCAACTATATATACACTTGTATATCTGTTTAGAGTTTCCCTGACAACTAAGTCTAGAATTAGGTAAAGCCAGTTGGTCACTCTCTTAATACAGTCAAACATCAACCCCCATAGGATTCCAGATACAGTCTTGCCTTCTCTTGGGCTTAAACAATATGGAACAAAGAGAAAGGCAGTATTCTCGGTGAACCTTTTCTCAGACTGTCACTATTAGAAATTGTCAAAGAAATTCAATTCCCACAGAGAGGATTAATTCCCGGTGAAACTTCTCTGGAATTTCTTCAAACTCTAGAACTGTTCACTACAGAAAGGATTAATTCCCAGTGAAACCTTTCTTGAACATTCTTAAGTTTGGACCCACAGGCTTCCTAAAAGTATCCCAGCCTCCTCTTGGGCTTTGTACAAGGACCCTCAAGCTTCTTATAAGTTCTCAGCCTCCTCTTGGGCTTAGTACAAGGACCCAGAGACCTCCTACAGGTATAGGAACAAAACCTAGTCATCATTTGCTAAAACAGTCTTTCTGAGTCAAAACGATAGACCAGTTAAGGGTTGACCTTCATCCCTTAACCTACCAGCCTTCTCTTGGGCATAATACAAAGAGCATTCACCATCAGAGAACCAATTTCTCAAACATCAGTAGACTTGGACAGTCTCATACCCTTTGGATTTCCCATTTCCTTAAAGAACAGGAAAATAACCTTGGTCATCTGATCAAATCTCTAAGCAGAAATAAAACTAACAGTTTTCATAACTTAAACCTTGCCTTTAATTTTCCCCATCATTGGGTCAATTACTGCAAACTCACCAAAAACCCTCACCAGAGAAAATAATTCTCAACTGTCACATTTTCAGTTAAATCCCCAACATGGGTCATTTCACTGTCACAATCCTCATCAGAACCTCAAGGTCTCTGATATCTTAACTCTTATGAAAACCCTAGCAAGAGTTAATCACCAATATGGACCTGTCTCTGGATTTCAATAATCCTCAGCAGAATATAGCCTCCTCTTAGGCTTTGTATAAAGATTTCTTTCTTTGTTTTCCCCTAGCAAAAATAGCCTCCTCTTAGGCTTTGTATAATGATTTTTCCCTGCAGAACTAGCCTCCTCTTAGGCTTTGTATAATGATCATCCCTCAGCATTCAGCCTCCTCTTAGGCTTTGTATAATGATAAACACCTCAGCTGAGTCCCCACTTTTAGCCTCAATCTTGGGCTTTGTACAAGACACCTCCCTAAATATCTCTCCAGTAGAGTCAGTCATTTTCAGCCTCAATCTTGGGCTTTGTACAAGACAGATAATAACACTCCCTAAGCAGAGTCATACTCTTTTTCAGCCTCAATCTTGGGCTTTGTACAAGACACCATATAAAATCCTACAGCAGAGTCAGTCAGGATATTTTAGCCTCAATCTTGGGCTTTGTACAAGACACACATAAACATCTCCCTAGTGGAGTCATCAAATCTCTTTTAGCCTCAATCTTGGGCTTTGTACAAGACAGCTAAAACCTTTTCCCCAAAGAGTCAAACCTCTTTCAGCCTCCATCTTGGGCTTTGTAGAAGATACAAAATAAACACTCTCTTGTTCAGTTAATCAGTCTTTTAGCCTCCATCTTGGGCTTTGTACAAGATACAAATAAACACTCTCTTGTTGAGCCAGCCTTTTCCAGCCCCCTCTTAGGCTTTGTATAATGATTTTCCCTAGTGGAATCCAATCAACCTCTTAGCTTCAACCTTAGGCTTCAATCAAGGCACATAAAAATCAACATCCCTCAGAGGATATCAAAAATCTCTGTAGGAAGATACCTTTTCTATTTAGTCACACCTCAAACAGCCAATTAAAACAAAATCCTTAATTCCAGATAACTGCTGTAAGTGGTACACTTGTTGATATAAACATCCAAGCTGTCTGTCCATCATTATCCTAGTTTAAACCTTCATCTAATTGCTGTAAGTGGCAAGCCTCTGGATACAAACATCCATGCCACTGTCCCTCTTTTAGCATGAATTCCTAAGGAAAAAAGGCATTGCTCACACTGAGTTAAAGTTTTCTCCTTCCAAAAAAATCACCCTGTAAAGGCAATTATGGCATTGCTGGTCTCCATGCATTCTAGTTAAAGTAATTCCCCTTTTCAAACCAGTTACCCAAACAACTGTGATTAACAGATGAGATATCTCTCTTTAGAGATGACAAATTCTCTCTTAGTCAAAACCTTTTAGCTTCAATCTTGGGCTTTGAACAAGACACAAACAAACCAACTTTTAGCTTCAATCTTGGGCTTTGAACAAGACACCAGACATCTGTTTCTCCCTTAAAATAGGAGGAACTACGATTGCTCTGATTTCCCTATACTCCATAACAGGGAATACGTAGGCATACGATTGCGATAATCTTAGCGAGCACACTAAACAAAAAAACCTTAGGTCCCTAACCTTACCAAAAACAACAAAACTCTCTCTCTCAAACATCAGACAAACTTTTCCCATTTCACAGACAAACACAATCAAGTACCAAAGCTGATCCTAAAACTATCATCTCATGGATAATGTATAGGATGGGTAATTGACAACTCCCCATTGTATAACCTGACCCCGGACTCCCCAATCTCTGTCAAGCATTTGTTCAGTTAAACAGATGCGTGCAAGGTTCGTTTTAGATAACTTTCCCTTTCCCTTCCAGCTATACGGGATAAATAAGTAATCAGAAAGTAGCACCCAACATTTCCTCCCACTGAGGTGAGGAAATCCCAATTTCAGCGATAAGGTGGTCGCGTCACCGACAAAAATTGCTAGCTACAGAAAAATGGCGACTCTGCTGGGGAGTCATTGTTTGATCTGTTTTACCTTAGACATCATTGTCCCCATTTTACACAGAAAAATGGTGACTCTGTTGGGGAGCCATAGACTGTATAGGATATAGAACTAGCTCTTAAGAGGTCTAGGATGTTAGTTTTAGGATCAATACTATATATATATCGCTTTCCTACTTGATACCTGTGTTTATTTTTCTGTCAATGGGACTGCGAGTGATGTCGCATCTGGTAAGTTTGAGAGAAACCCTAAGATAAGTGATGGCATAGACGGGGGGGGGGGGGGGGGGGTCTTATAGGGAGTGAGTCCCGAATAAGCGAACCTGGTAGACCATCTAATCAGTGGAGGTACGCGTGTGTTACTATGTTGAACGACCTATGGTTGTGAAAGCAGACGATTTCATAGTGCGGTGACCCGTGAAACTCAGGATTTAGTAGACATTTAAAACTGTGTCCTTTTGGTAGTGCGGTGGCTATCGGGAATAGTTGATACGCGATAACTACACTCAATCTGAGATTTCTTCTGGGATACTATAGCTCGCTCGGATGAACCAACTTGCTGTTGTATTGTCCGGATTAAATCAGTGATTTTTGAGACCTTACCCGTTCTACAGGTACAAAAATCACCAAAATAGATCAACCTTTTGGGGATGGGTAGAGCCATGACTCCATGCTCGTGACGCTGAACCCCTTTCAACCCATGTTTTTTCTATGTTTTTGTGTGCTGCATTCATGCATTCATCTAAAAAACTTTCAAACAAGAAAAAAATCATTTGTTTTCTTATCCCTCTCTTTTCTCAAAATTAAACTAAACGATAATTTGCAAATATCAGAAGGATTGCGTTATGGATTTCGATAGGAGAAAGATGCACAAGTACACCTTTAAGGTTCCAAAACTGGAGGATTTAAGAAATTTGGCTAGGATGATTACCAACCCGGAGGCTTTCAGAGCAAAGCACGGAGGACTGTTATCTTTATTAAGGATCCATGTAGTTGAAGGAACTTTGTCCGTGCTGATTCAGTTTTACGACCCGATCTATCACTGTTTCACCTTCCCGGATTACCAACTGACACCAACCCTAGAGGAGTACTCTCACCTGATCGATTTACCGATTACTGACCAAACTCCCTTTTCTGGACTGGAAGAAATTCCAAAGGAACAAGTCATTGCAAGAGCAATTTATTTGGATGAGTCAGAGGTCAGGACTCATTTAACCACTAAAGGAGGAATCCAGGGCTTACCAGCTAAGTTCCTGATGGAGAAAGCCCTATACTTTGCCAGTCTAAAAAACGTGACTGCTTTCGAGGATATCTTTGTCCTACTCACCTACGGATTATTCCTCTTTCCCAATATCGATAACTTTGTCGATATCAATGCCATTAAGATATTCTTGATTGGAAACCTTGTACCTACCCTGCTCGCAGATGCTTATCATTCCGTAAACTTAAAGAATTTGTACGCCAGAGGAATGATCACATGCTGTGTACCCTTGTTGTACAAGTGGTTCGTTTCCCATCTACCCAAGTCTGCTACATTTTGGGATCATAAGAACACTTTACGTTGGTCGCAGAGAATCATGTCTCTTACCAACTCTGACATAGACTGGTCAAATAGGATTTATGAGGGTGTATAAATCATCGACTGATGTGGAAACTTCCCTAACGTACCCCTCATAGGAACTCAAGGTGGACTTAACTATCATCCAGTTCTAGCCCGGCGTCAATTTGGATACCCGATGAGACATGTTCTGCGAAATGTTCATCTGGAAGGTCTTTTCTTCAAAGAAGGAGAAAATGACAGAGCACTTAAGAAGGAGATAGTGTATGCCTGGCAACACATTCACAGGAAAGGACCAGAGTCTCTAGGAAAACTAGACTGTATCTCTTTGGAGCCTTATCTCCACTGGGTGCAAACTAGAGCTCTCAAGCTGAGGATGCCTTACCCTCGTCAAGAATTTTTTCCGTCACAGGAATCTGTCCTGTACTTTATGTCTAATACGGAAAAACTCCAGGTCGCTCTTAACAAAATTCAGCGAAAGAGGAACTCTTAGAAGAACAAGTACAGGACTCTCAACGTGGAGTGTGTCAAACTCTAGGAACTGTTAAAAGAAAAGAATGCTTTAATCAGAATATTAGAGCAACACGTTAAGGAGAGTCGGGATGATCAAAAGAACCTACTCACTCCTTTCATCTGGCAAAGAAATGATAACCTGACAACGATTGAAGAACCTCGATCAAAGAAAAGAAAACTGCCAGAACCTGCTTCTGAGCTCTCTTCAGAGAGGACTCGGAACCCTTAAGCTTAGAACTTTCCTTTTACCAGCACTTTGTAAAATACTATACTTTTCTTTGTAACATATCGCAATCCTTCAAATTCAATAAAAAGGGGTTCTCCTCTCTTTGTATGATATTTGCAATTTATCCAAAGTTTCTTTTTTATTAAAGCTAAAAAACAAAAAAAAAAATCATTACATTCATCATTCTAACATAACGCATTCTTCTTTCTCTCGAGTCTCACGTCTACATCTCGATTCTAGAATCAAATTGTCTCACTTGTACAATACTCGGGCGAATCGGCAAAAGAAAATGGATGATCTCGAGGAAGAGAATAGAGAGCTGAGAGAAGAAATTGACGCTCTAAAGGACGATTTAAAGAAACTGCATAGTGATATGCAATCTCTGACAGTAGCTCAGGAGCAACGTCAAAGGACTGTGATTTCGGATATCATCTCTACACTGATAGTAGACAAGCCACTTGAGGTTCATCCGCGGTACAACATGCCTCCGGGTCGGCCTTGGGGCATGCCGCATAACTTTATTCCTGAAGGATACATTCCGCCAGTCTCGGACGACCCGGACACTGTAACAGGAGCCACTGGGCCTGAAGGTTCCAAACTTCGGGAAAGTGAGGACGCAAGATTTACGACAGGAATTCCTGAAGGTTACAAACTTCGGGGCTCTGAGGAACCCAGAGTTACAGCCGTAATGGCCATACCACAAGCAGTGGTGCACACTGTCCCGGGAGGACATATTCCACAGACGGTCTCTATTGGAAACGAGGAGATGTATGAAAAGATGAACGTGTTCTAGGAACAGTTTTTAGAAATGCAAAAGGAATTGCATGCTATTCGCGGTCAAGATTTATTTGGAAAGGACGCCGCCGACCTTTACTTGGTCCCGAATGTCAAAATCCCGCACAAATTTAAGGTGCCCAATGTCACAACTGCGAAAAATAACCGGCGAGAAACTAGAACAGAAGAGTCACCACCGAACGTTATTTATCCCGACGCAGGGAAAGGAAACGATCGAAGAAAACCTGAAAGAGGGAAAATATATGGTCATCGCAACCATAGTCCATGTTCGGGAGTTGGTTACGCGAGGGGAAGGTATTAGCACCCCCCACGCGTCCATCGTACTCGATGGGATCCACGCCTGTTGTCTAATCAAAGGGTGAGTTATCCTAAAGTCTATGGCTAAATAGAAACGGGAAAAAAAAAAGGGAAAAGGAGACTCGGTAGGACATCGCCTTCCTAGGCCTACGTATTCCCTTTGTGCAATGGGAAAGTCAGAGTCAACACAGTTCGAAGGACTACGTGGGGGGAGGTTGCTCGTAGAGATATCGCATCTCGTGTCTACGTATCCTCAATCGGACAAGAGAGAGGAATCATAGCAAACGTAGTTTGACCTACGGGTCTTTGTGTTTTTTATGAGCAACGTTAAGTTCGTGTCCGGCAGTTAGGGTCGATGTCTGTTTGCGATAGAATGGAAATAACGTGCTCTTTTGAAAAAGGTCTGGAACCCAATAATCCCGAAGGATAAAAAAAGATTTGAACTTGTTTTTGTGTTTTTTAGACAGAAGTGAGTTGAGTTAGTTCGTAACCTACATTGCACCAAAGTCTATGACACCAGAACGAATGCATCGCATGGTCTCCCCCAATGGGACGTATGCTCAACACTCTAGAAGAATGAAGGGAGACCCGTAATTATTCATTTACTATGATTAAGGCTTGTGCACAATGCACGTTGTCCTTATTAAGTGTCTTAGAGTTGTTAAGAGATGAGAAGAGAAGACGAAAAGACGAAAAGAAAACACTACGGGAATTCTATCCTAATGTTGTCATGCAAAGATGGCCCTAAGGTTGAGGTAAGAGGGGAAGATTCTACCTAATGTTAGCATGCATGGTTTGAATCCTAATTTCTATCCTACTCCAAGCTTAATCAAAGATTAAGTTGGACTAGGGAACCCTAAGGGAAAAAGGAAAATCCAAGACTTAAACAAGTCTTGAGATTCAAGGGAGGGAAAAATGTGAAAGAGATGAAGAAGAAAAAGAAATATGAGATGAGAAACAAGGTAGGGCAGCAAGAACATCATACATATCATATCCAATTCATATCATTAATCATGCTTCAAAACATCACACAATGAAGTTCAAGCAAACAAGTAGAAGCAAACAAGAAAAGATGCAAGCAAACTTGCATTAGAAGCACAAATGAACACCATTAAACATCACACCAATGTAATGTGAGCAAAGTAAGATGAGGATGAAGCAAATTCAGAACTCAATTCATGTCAAAATCATCCAATTCAAACATGTAAGACGGCTTCACATTAACATGCATCACTGACCAAAGTAGCAACAATCAAATGCTAAGAAAATACATCATAAAAATCAATCCACAATGATCAAATGAAATGAAAACATGATGTGAATCCCAATGGACAGTATCAAATGCATCATCCACAATCCATAATCAAGCTCAAATCAATCAAGAATAATCATCAAGCATCATACTCAAATCATGCACCACAACTATGCAAGTATGCAACAAAATAAGGTTCAAAATGATTTACATACTTCCACACAAGTAAAGCCATAGTAGAGATAGGTCATGCACCAAGGGACAAGGAAAATCAGAATCTCAAACATGTCTTATCAACCAAAGAAGGATCACAAAGCATCAAGAAATTTCATTTCATTCAAAGGCACAAAATTAGGTCAAGAAGTGTGCACTAGCATGCTCAAAAAACCATCAAATGGAAGCACCAACCAAAAATAGCAAAGTGGTTCAATAAAATTCCAAAAAATGTCCAAAGGTATATTCAACCATCCAATTGAGTGTGTAAAAAATATGGTATCAAAACAATATCAAGAACATGTTCAAAATGGACCAACAAGCCAAGGTATGTAAACAATCGAGCAAGAATCGAGGGCCAATAAAACTTGAATGGAAATTCACCTAAAGCAACTCAAACCAAGTCCAAACTAGCATCAAATAAACCTTATATCATGTCTTAAATGTGGCCAAAAGAATAGTCTCAAATGGTAATCAAAATCCATGAAAAATCCTAACCCAAGATGAAGGGTATTATTGGAAACACATCCACAAATTAATTCAAAATAAAATATGAATATAAATTGAAAAATAAAAATAAAAATACGAAAAATAAGTCAACACATTAATTGATCAGAAAGATATTTTTTTGAATTTTTATAATGAATTTAACAATTAAAATAAAAATGAAATTGAAAATAAAAGAAAATGAAATAAAAGGAACAAAAGGAAAAGGAGGGGGTGCATAAGCAGAAATGGCAACAACATGGCTTCAGTTATCATACGCCTTGGGCCTAAAACAAGGGGGTGTGGATATCAAATCCACCCAGGCCCAGATCAAACCAATTCAGAAATAAAACAAAACAAAAAAACTTAAGTGAAACGCAACGTTTCAATTCAACCCTTGCCACGCTGTCTCTTTCCACACGCTGACCACACTGCCATTGACTGGTCAGCTAGTCCACACCTTAACACGTCAGATGCCAGAGCCCTAACTCTGGTCATCTTCTCCGGGAGACTCGCTGAAGCTACAGAACAAAACTCCACCAAAACGCGCAACCAAGTACATCATCTTGTAGGAAATTTCAAGGAGATTCCAAATCTAACCTCAAAAACCATTTAAAATCATTAAAGGCCATGAAAACTGAGCTCGAAAATTTGATACTCAAATTGAAATCATGTTAAACGAGCACAACAACAATGCAAACATGGCCTCCATCACTGTGAGGAAAAGATTCATGAAGGTTACCTAACGGAGGAGCTCCGTTGGCTCTTGATCTGACGTGTGAGCTTCAAACCAATAGATCCAACAGCTTCCTGATGCTATAGTGATGTAAGACCCACTCAAAAAACTTCATGAAAAATGCAAGGAGAATGAGTTTCGAAGAGAGAGAACTTGAGGTTAAGTGAACTTTTTCTGATCTGATTTTTGTGTAGAATGAAATGGTCAGCTCGTTTTTAGGGTTTGGGAGACTTATATAGTAGCTTGGCACGTGAGAGAGAATACAAAATCAGCTGAAAGTTTATTGCATACTTTAAAATTTCAAACAAGAGAGAGAAATTCCACATGGGTAAGCACATGGGGTGATGGTATTTTTGTGATATTTCAGAGTGGAATGGAGTCATGAAAGGAGCATGATCAGGGCACGTGAGAGAATGAAATGGAAACAGATGGTGCTTCTTTGTAAATTCCCTCTTTTTTCTCCTTTTTGCAAAACAACATGGTGCATAGTACGTGTATTTGTTTGGGCTCAAAATAGGCAATGTTGGAGTGATGTAATTTGAGAGAGCAAGGTACAGATAGTACATGAGGATCATGTGGCAAAAAAAAATATCATGGGCCATGAAGAATTCAAATCGTACCCACCTTTTCTAGTCATCATAACTTGGCACAACATGTTCCATATGATGCAATCTTGAACCCTAATGAAAGTAGGAAGAATAGACAACAACTTTCATGTTGACATGAGTTTGAAACAAGGCTTGGATTAATGAGAAAACATATCATAAACTTGTGTCCACAAATCTGGTTGTACTTGCCTAGCCATTCATGTCATGAAATGCAACTTGAACAACTTGATGACACTACCTTTGAGCATTCATGACTTGGAGAATTCTAATCCAAATGAGACAATCTTGGATTCTTTAGAAAGCTAGCATAATAGGGAACAAAATTGATGTTGAAAAGAAGATGATTTGAGACCTTAATCAATGTGAAAAATATCCATGAAAGTATGTCTTCAAAACTGTCCCAAAATACTTAGAAAAAATTCTAAGTTTTTGAACTTTGTAAGGTGAAAACTTCCAACTTTGGAGCACCATAACTTATTCAAAAATGACTCAAATGACATGGTTCTTGTGCTCATTTTGAAGGAAAAGTTTCATACTACAACTTTTATGTGGAAGATATTTTCAAATGAAGCCTTGATCATGGTGAAAATTGGCTTTGAAAGTGGTTAAAAACTTACCAAAAATAGTAAGTTTCTAAAACCCTAATTTCCATTTTTAGTACCTTTTCCACATTTTCTTGATTTTTCATGAATCCTTGAACATTCATTGACCAAATCTCATCCATTGATCATATATGACTTGACAATCAACATGTTGACCTCAAAAAGTCAAGAGTTGACTTTTTTCACTGCACAGTTGACTTTATCCCCAATTCTCCTGATTTTGAATCTTTTGAACAATTGAAACCCTTCTGAACCAAATTGATGGACAATTCTCCATTCCTAGACACTTGGGGACATGAGGAATACCGAGGAATCAAGTATTGCCCAAAAAATCATAAATAAACTGATTTTATGGCAAACCCTAATTTTGGCACCCCTGGTTTAGGAGAAATCGACCAATGCTCAAAATCCAAATTCCTCTGAATATGATGTGCATCCTTTCAAACAAGGATGATATATGCCACTTGATGATGATAAAACCTAAAAAATCTTGCCCATTGGGGTATTAAACTCAAGAATCCCAAAAAACCCTAGTTTGAGAAATCAGGCTATAAGGATGTGATTCACTTGAAATCTCTTGCCAATTACAATCCTCTGATGAGGGGATAGACACATTAGGATGCCCTGAGGTCCAAGGCTCCTTCGTGGCTTGAGTATTGATGATATCAAGAACCTTTCTCTCCTCCTTATCTCTTGGACAATACACATGATCTCTTGCTTGAACCTCTGAAAAACATCTCTTCCTCTTGAGTTAACCCAGATACCTTGATCCCGTGCTAAGAACCAATGATATGCACAGATGGTAATGCAAGAATGAAATGAAACATAAGCCCGTTAATGTTAGAAACATGAGGGCAAATTTTGAGGTGTTACAGCTGCCCCTATTCAAACTTCTTGGATCCGAGGATATGGAAGCAAAGGCTTCCAAACAATCGAGATACACAGAGATTGAATATCAAAATAACCCGAAAATTTGCAACCTGTGGGGAAATATAATAGAGAGTGCTTGCCAGCCAAAGGTGGACTCAAAATGGAGATGCCACTCGAAAGTGGACTTGCCGTAAGATGGTTTAAGAAGGAAAGAATGTCAGCCGGAGGTGGACTCACATCAAAACGAAGGTGAACTTTAATAAGAATGCCGGCCGAAGGCAAACTCACAACGGTTTACCAGCCGCAGGTGGATTTTGAAAAGGTAAAAAAAAGAATGCAGGCCGAAGGCGGACTCATAACGAACAAATTAAAAGGAATGCCGACACGAAGGCAGACTCACGACCTGACAAAGGTTTACCAGCCGAAAGTGGGTTCATAACCAAAGCTAACAGAAGAATGCCGGCTGGAGGCGACTCATATCATTGCAAGAAAAAAGGAATGCCGACACGAAGGCGGACTCAGATCCAAACACAAAGGTAAGCCGACACGAAGGCGGACTCATAACCAGAGGTTACCATCACAAGATGGATTTTCAAAAGGAATGCTGACACGAAGGCGGACTCAGATCCTAACAAAGGTTTATCAGCCGAAGGTGGGTTTCAAAAGGAATGCCGACACGAAGGCGGACTCAGATCTAAACACAAAGGTAAGCCGACACGAAGGCGGACTCATAACCAGAGGTTACCATCACAAGATGGATTTTCAAAAGGAATGCCGACAAGAAGGCGGACTCAGATCCAAACACAAAGGTAAGCCGACACGAAGGCGGACTCATAACCAGAGGTTACCATCACAAGATGGATTTTCAAAAGGAATGCCGACGCGAAGGTGGACTCATATCCAAAAAAAGGTTTACCAGCAGAAGGTGGGTTTCAAAAGGAATGCCGACACGAAGGCGGACTCAGATCCAAACACAAAGGTAAGTCGACACGAAGGCGGACTCATAACCAGAGGTTACCATCACAAGATGGATTTTCAAAAGGAATGCCGACTCGAAGGCGGACTCAGATCCAAACACAAAGGTAAGCCGACACGAAGGCGGACTCATAACCAGAGGTTACCATCACAAGATGGATTTTCAAAAGGAATGCCGACACGAAGGCGGACTCAGATTCTAACAAAGGTTTACCAGCCGAAGGTGCGTTTCAAAAGGAATGCCGACACGAAGGCGGACTCACAACCTGACGAAGGTTTACTAGCCGAAGGTGGGTTCATAACCAAACAGAAGAATGCCGGCCGGAGGCGGACTCATATCATCGCAAGAAAGAGGAATGCCGACACGAAGGCGGACTCAGATCCAAACACAAACGTAAGCCGACACGAAGGAGGACTCATAACCAGAGGTTACCATCACAAGATGGATTTTCAAAAGGAATGCCGACACGAAGGCGGACTCAGATCCTAACAAAGGTTTACCAGCCGAAGATGGGTTTCAAAAGGAATGCCGACACGAAGGCGGACTCAGATCCAAACACAAAGGTAAGCCAACACGAAGGCGGACTCATTACCAGAGGTTACCATCACAAGATGGATTTTCAAAAGGAATGCCGACACGAAGGCGGACTCAGATCCAAACATAAAGGTAAGCCGACACGAAGGCGGACTCATAACCAGAGGTTACCATCACAAGATGGATTTTCAAAAGGAATGCCGACACGAAGGCAGAATCAGATCCAAACAAAGATTTACCAGCCGAAGGTGGGTTTCAAAAGGACTGCTGACACGAAGGCGGACTCAAATCCAAACACAAAGGTAAGCCGACACGAAGGCGGACTCATAACCAGAGGTTACCATCACAAGATGGATTTTCAAAAGGAATGCCGACACGAAGGCGGACTCAGATCCTAACAAAGGTTTACCAGCCGAAGGTGGGTTTCAAAAGGAATGCCGACACGAAGGCGGACTCAGATCCAAACACAAAGGTAAGCCGACACGAAGGCGGACTCATAACCAGAGGTTACCATCACAAGATGGTTTTTCAAAAGGAATGCCGACACGAAGGCGGACTCAGATCCAAACACAAAGGTAAGCCGACATGAAGGCGGACTCATAACCAGAGGTTACCATCACAAGATGGATTTTCAAAAGGAATGCCGACACGAAGGCGGACTCAGATCCAAACAAAGGTTTACCAGCCGAAGGTGGGTTTCAAAAGGAATGCCGACATGAAGGCAAACTCAGATCCAAACACAAAGGTAAGCCGACACGAAGGCGGACTCATAACCAGTGGTTACCATCACAAGATGGATTTTCAAAAGGAATGCCGACTCGAAGGCGGACTCCGATCCAAACACAAAGGTAATCCGACACGAAGGCGGACTCATAACCAGAGGTTACCATCACAAGATGGATTTTCAAAAGGAATGCCGACACGAAGGCGGACTCAGATCCTAACAAAGGTTTACCAGCCGAAGGTGCGTTTCAAAAGGAATGCCGACACGAAGGCGGACTCACAACCTGACAAAGGTTTACCAGCCGAAGGTGGGTTCATAACCAAGCAGAAGAATGCCGGTCGGAGGCGGACTCATATTGTAACACCCCAGTTTTTGTTAGTTTTATTTAATCGAGTGGATTTAATTATTTTTGGTCTTTATATTATTTTATTCTTGGTTATTATGTTTTATCGCGTTTGGGGAACGTTTGCGAGAAAATTGAGCGTATGGGTATTTTGGTCTTTTTGGCTTGGGTAAATATTGTTTTTCCTTTAAAATAGAAACATAGAAAGAAAAGAGAGAAAATAGAAAGAAAAAGAAGAGAAGAGAAAAGGAGAGTGAGAAGAAGAAAAAGAGGAAAAACTTGGAGTTTAAGTAATCGATTCAACCGACACTTCGAAGCGCGATTAATCGGGTAAGGGTGCGAAACTCGGTTATGCTATGTTTGTGTATGATCATGTATATGTTTGTTGGTTTTTTCCTAGCTTTTCAATTCTAGGTCGATTGAGAGAAAACGAGAGAAATCGAGGTTTTAGCGGTTGAAAATCGGCATAAATGCGGTAGAATACTTGTGGTTATGATTGTAATATGTTCTGGTTGTTATGATATGGTTTGGTTGGTTTTGATGGGAAAAATGGTGATTTAGGATGAGTAACAGTGCTGCTGCGAATCCTAGAATTCGCAGGCTCGCAGTGCGAACAAGCAGCGAAGAGGAAAGCGAAGGCTCGCCAGGGCTTCGCAGTGCGAATGGGTGGACGAATGTTCGCCAGCAGTTCGTAAAGCGAACTTTATGCTGTTTTTTCTCTGCCACGGTTCGCTGGAGCTTCGCACGGCGAATGAGGAAAGCGAATGCTCGCTAGGAGATTCGCATAGCGAACATGACAGATTGTTCTATTTTGTTTTCTTCATAACTTTTGATCCGTAAGTCGGATTGAGGCGCGGTTGGGTGCGTTAGAAAGCTAATGAGATGTTCTTTCTTATAGGAATGGTTTTGAGATTGGTGGCCGATTTAATTATGTCAGGAATTTGGGAATGTGTCGTTTTGTCGACTTTTACCATCTTAACTGTGTGTATTTGGTGTGTTATCATGCAATATGCTTTCGATAGATATCGTATGACTTGTGTGCTATTATATGATGTGAATTGATGTGATGAAATGTTGTGATGATGGTTTGTGGCCTAAGGGAAAAAAATGCATTGTGTTGTGTTTGATTGTGTATGCATGATTATGGATGTGTATATGTGTGCATTTGAATGTCATGAGTCATTGTATGCCAAGCATCATGATATGCATTCTTGTGATGTCGTGTGCCCTAGTGGGTGTGAGCGAAGAAACGATTCCAGAGGGAATCCTCTATAACATCGTGTGCCTTATACAAAGAGGTGTGAGCAATGATTATAGACGACCGTGTGCCTTATACAAAGAGGTGTGAGCGATCGGGTCGTGTGCCTTATACAAAGAGGTGTGAGCGATCCATAAATGTCGTGTGCCTTATACAAAGAGGTGTGAGCAACGAGGAACATCATTTGCCCGACAGAGAGTTACACTAAGTAACAAGCGATGATTCCAATAGTTCCTGGGTAAATTAATGATGAGAATGATGGATGGAACGGTACCGCATTGCATTGCATAGAGTCGTTGTGTCGGTTTTGTGCATTTGCATAAATCATGAATGGATTGATTTTGTGTGGAATTGTGAATGGAATTGATGAGTTGATATATATATATATATATATATATATATATATATATATATATATATATATATATTTATATATGTTGGTGATAAATGTATTGTGCATGATTGATATGCCTTTGTGATGGATGCATGAGATATGATTTGTGTTGGTTTGCATTCGAATTATGGTGTAAATGGTGGTGAGAATGTTTTATATGTGTATTTTTGTGTTATTATATAATTGTATGCAATTATATTATAATTGTGTTTCTCACCCTTCTGCTGTTTTAAATGCTCTATGAGGCATTGCAGATTAGATGTTGGAGGTCTTTTTGTGAAGCTTAGGTCTTCATTTTTTTGTTGGTCGGCTCTGATATGTAGCACCGGGTAGTCGGGGAGATCGCTTGTGATTATGTGTATATGTATATGTTCTTTTTGGATTGTACATGTATGACTCTGCATATGACAGACAACTTTTTATGTGATATATATATGAGATTTCAGTTGCAGATTTTTCGCTTTTATTCTGTATCTGAATTGTGGGTGTTAGGAACTGAGTTCATCTGTTATGTGCTACCTGATTGTTGCATATCTATATGAGCAGGTTGTTGTATTTTGTTTCAATTGATGTGACGCCTCCGTCTATGCCATGAATGTTTTAATTATACTCTGATTATTTATTATCGCTTTATTTGCTTGGGGGATAGATTGGGGGTGTTACATTAAGTGGTATCAGAGCTAGTCCGTGTCAGTTTGTGTCAGTCCGTGCCAGTCTGTGTCGGTCTTTGTGTTTGGGGTGAGCTGTTTGTTTAACCATAGTTACTGTTACTGGATATGAACAGAATATGGCTGGTAGGAATGATGCTGCTCTTGCTGCTGCTATGCAAGCTGTGGCTCAGGCTGTGCGAGGTGCACCTAATGCTGGTGGAAATGATGAGTTCAGGAAGAACAAACCGCCTGTCTTCAAAGGGAGACATGATCCTGATGGTGCTCAGATTTGGCTTAAGGAGATTGAAAGAATCTTTCGAGTGATGGACTGTGCTGAGGAACATAAGGTGAGACTGGGTACTCACATGTTGCAGGAGGAGGCTGATGATTGGTGGGTTAGTAAGCGTCATGTTTGGGAAGCTGCAAGTGAAGAGGTCACTTGGACTTTGTTTAGCAGGGAGTTTTTGAGGAAGTATTTTCCTGAAGATGTTAGAGGAAAGAAAGAGATAGAGTTCTTGGAGTTGAAACAAGGTAACATGTCTGCTGTGGATTACACTGCTAAGTTTGTGGAGCTTGTTCAGTTTTTTCCACATTATGCTGAAGCAACTGCAGAGTTTTCCAAATGTGTGAAGTTTGAGAACGGATTGCGTCCTGAGATCAAGCAGGCAATCGGTTATCAAAGGATTAGAAAGTTTTCAGATTTGGTGGATTGTTGTAGAATTTATGAGAAGGATAACAAAGCTCGTTCTACTCACTATAAGAGTGTGAACGAAAGGAAAGGAAAGCAACCGTTTCGTGGTGGTCCTTATGTGTCACCAGCTGACAAGGGTAAGCAAAGGGGTAGTTTTGATAAAAGGCCAAGTGGGGGAGGTATGTCTAATCCTCTGAGATGTTTTAGGTGTGGTGACTTAGGACATCGTCAGTTTGAATGTAGAAAGGATATAAGGAAGTGTTCCAATTGTGGAGGTATAGGACATGTCGCAGCTGATTGTAAGAAGAATGTAGGGAAGTGTTTCAACTGTGGTGAACCTGGTCATGTTAGTACGAAGTGTACGAAACCAAAGCAAGCTCAAGCTGGAGGGAAAATATTTGCATTGGCATAAACTCAGACTACTAGTGCAGACCGTCTGATCAGAGGTACTTGTTTTATTAATAGTATGCCTTTAGTTTCTATTATTGATACCGGAGCGACTCATTCGTTTATTTCGTCTAAGTGTGCGAAGCGTTTGAATATTTTGTTGTCTTCGATGGGTGGAGAGATGGTTATTGATACTCCAGCAATGGGGTCGGTAACTACTTCTTTGGTTTGTTTAAGTTGTCCTTTGACCATTTATGGTAGAGATTTTGAGATGGATTTGGTGTGTCTGCCGTTGGAGGGTTTAGATGTGGTTCTAGGAATGAATTGGTTGCAGTTCAATCGAGTGCATATTGATTGTTATCATAAGCTGGTAAGATTTCCTTCTCTTGAGGAAGACGAGGAATAAAGTTTCTTATCTACCAAAGAGTTGAAGAAACTTTTGGCGGATGAAGCTCAGTTGTTCGGGTTATTTGTATCGTTGAATGTGGATAGTCAAGTTATAATTGATGTGTTTCCAGTTGTGTGTGAATTTCCAGAGGATATTTCAGATGTGCCGCCAGAGAGAGAGGTGGAGTTTTCTATAGATCTAGTTCCTGGTACTAGACTTGTATCTATGGCACCATATCGTATGTCGGCATATGAGTTGGTAGAGTTGAAGAAGCAGTTGAATGAATTGTTAGAGAAGAGGTTTGTGAGGCCGAGTGTATCGCCTTGGGGTGCTCCAGTTTTATTGGTGAAGAAGAAAGATGGAAGTATGCGATTGTGTATTGATTATCACCAACTGAATAAGGTGACGATTAAGAATAAGTATCCTCTTCCGAGAATTGATGATTTGATGGACCAGTTGGTAGGTACGTGTGTGTTTAGTAAAATTGATTTGAGGTCGGGTTATCATCAGATTAGAGTGAAAGAGGAAGATATTCAGAAGACAGCTTTTAGGACACGCTACGGACATTACGAATATTCTGTGATGCCGTTCGGGGTTTCTAATGCGCCAGGTGTGTTTATGGAGTATATGAATCGTATTTTCCATGAACATTTGGATAGATTTGTTGTTGTGTTTATTGATGACATCTTGATTTATTCTAAGTCCCGGGAGGAACATGCTGAACATTTGCGTGTTGTATTGCAAATCTTGAAGGAGAAGAGACTTTATGCCAAGTTGTCCAAGTGTGAGTTCTGGTTGTCAGAAGTGAGTTTTCTTGGGCATGTGATTTCAGGTAATGGTATTGTTGTGGATCCATCCAAAGTAGATGCAGTTCTACAATGGGAGGCTCCTAGATCTGTTACTGAAATTAGAAGCTTTTTGGGTTTAGCTGGATATTATCGAAAATTCATTGAAGGCTTTTCCAAGTTAGCACTTCCTTTGACCCAGCTGACTTGTAAAGGTAAAGCGTTCATTTGGGATATTCAGTGTGAGGAAAGTTTTAGTGAGCTGAAGAGAAGATTGACTACAACTCCGATTTTGGTCTTACCGAATCATACTGAACTGTTTGTGGTGTATTGTGATGCGTCTTTGATTGGTTTAGGTGGGGTGTTGATGCAAGAAGGTAAGGTTGTGGCTTATGCTTCGAGGCAATTGTGGGTTCATGAGAAGAATTACCCTACTCATGATTTAGAATTAGCAGCTGTGGTGTTTGTATTGAAAATTTGGAGGCATTATCTCTACGGTGCAAGATTCAAAGTCTTTAGTGATCATAAGAGTTTGAAATACTTGTTTGGTCAGAAAGAGTTGAATATGAGGCAACAGAGATGGTTGGAATTTTTGAAGGACTAAAATTTTGGCTTGAATTACCATCCTGGTAAAGCTAATGTGGTAGCCGATGCGTTAAGCCGAAGATCTTTGCATATGTCTGCTTTGATGGTTAAAGAGTGGAAACTTTTGGAAGCATTTAGAGATTTGAGTTTGGTGTGTGAATTGACATCTGATAGCATGAGGCTTGGTATGTTAAAGGTTACTAATGATTTTCTGTTGACCGTTAGCGAGAAACAGAAGTTGGATGTGAAATTTGTTGATTTGATGACGGTTGGAGATGAAGGTGTGAATGGTGACTTTAAAGTGGATGATAAGGGTGTTTTGAGATTTCGTGGTAGAATTTGTATTCCTGATGATTCGGACTTGAAAAAGATGATTTTAGAGGAAGGACACCGGAGTAGTTTGAGTATACATCCGGGAGCTAATAAGATGTATCAAGATTTGAAGAAGATCTTTTGGTGGTCCAGATTGAAGAGGGATGTGACTCAGTTTGTTTATGCGTGTTTGACGTGTCAGAAGTCAAAGGTAGAACGTTAGAAGCCTAGTGGATTATTGCAACCGTTGGATATTCCTGAGTGGAAATGGGACATCATTTCTATGGATTTTGTGACAGGGTTGCCGAATACACAGAGGGGACATAGTGCCATTTGGGTAGTTGTGGATAGGCTGACTAAATCGGCGTATTTCATTCCGATTGACATCAGTTTTTCTTTGGAGCGGTTGGCTGAGATTTATATCCGTGTGATTGTGAAGCTACATGGTGTTCCGTTGTGTATTGTTTCAGATCAAGATCCGAGGTTTACTTCCAGATTTTGGGAAAGTTTGTAAAATGCGTTAGGTTCCAAGTTGAGATTGAGTTCTTATCATCCTCAGACGGATGGTCAGACCGAGAGAACTATTCAGTCATTGGAAGATTTGCTGAGAGCTTGTGTTCTTGAGCAAGGTGATGCTTGGGATAGTTATCTTGCGTTGGTGGAATTCACGTATAACAACCGTTTCCATTTGAGTATTGGAATGGCACCTTTTGAAGCGTTGTATGGAAGGAGATGTCGAACACCTTTGTGTTGGCATGAATCTGGTGAGAGTTCGGTGGTTGGACCGGAGTTAGTGCAACAGACTACGGAAAAAGTGAAACTTATTCGTGAGAAAATCAAGGCTTCTCAGAGTAGGCAGAAGAGTTATCATGATCGAAGGAGGAAAGATCTTGAGTTTCAAGAAGGCGATCATGTATTCTTGAGAGTTACATCGGTAACGGGTGTTGGTCGTGCATTGAAGTCGAAGAAGCTTACTTCTCGGTTTATTGGTCCTTACCAGATATCCGCGAGAGTGGGTGCTGTGGCTTATCGGGTGGCATTGCCACCAAATCTTTCGAATGTGCATGATGTGTTCCATGTTTCACAGCTTCAGAAGTATGTTCCGGATCCGTCGCATATGATTTTGATGGATGAAGTTGAGGTAAGGGAGAACCTTACGGTTGAGGCATTACCAGTGAGAATTTTGGATCGCGAGTTGAAGCGGTTAAGAGGCAAGGATATTGCGCTTGTGAAAGTATCGTGGGGAGGCACTGCTGAGGGTAATTTGATTTGGGAGTTGGAGAGTCGGATGCGGGAGTCGTATCCAGAGTTGTTCGTCTCAGGTAATATTTTCGAGGACGAAAATCTCTAAGTGGGGGAGAGTTGTAACGCCCCAGTTTTTGTTAGTTTTATTTAATCGAGTCGATTTAATTATTTTTGGTCTTTATATTATTTTATTCTTGGTTATTATGTTTTATCGCGTTTTGGGAACGTTTGCGAGAAAATTGAGCGTAGGGGCATTTTGGTCTTTTTGGCTTAGGTAAATATTTTTTTTCCTTTAAAATAGAAACATAGAAAGAAAAGAGAGAAAATAGAAAGAAAAATAAGAGAAGAGAAAAGGAGAGTGAGAAGAAGAAAAAAAGGAAAAACTTGGAGTTTAAGTAATCGATTCAACAGACACTTTGAAGCGCGATTAATCGGGTAAGGGTGCGAAACTCGGTTATGCTATGTTTGTGTATGATCATGTATGTGTTTGTTGGTTTTTTCCCAGCTTTTCAATTCTAGGTCGATTGAGAGAAAACGAGAGAAATCGAGGTTTTAGCGGTTGAAAATCGGTATAAATGCGGTAGAATACTTGTGGTTATGATTGTAATATGTTCTGGTTGTTATGATATGGTTTGGTTGGGTTTTGATGGGGAAAATGGTGTTTTAGGATGAGTAACAGCGCTGCTGTGAATCCCAGAATTCGCAGGCTCGCAGTGTGAACAAGCAGCGAAGAGGAAAGCGAAGGCTCGCCAGGGCTTCGCAGTGCGAATGGGTGGGCGAATGTTCATCAGCAGTTCGCAAAGCGAACTTTATGCTGTTTTTTCTCTACCACGGTTCGCTGGAGCTTCGCACGACGAATGAGGAAAGCGAATGCTCGCTAGGAGATTCACATAGCGAACATGACAGATTGTTCCATTTTGTTTTCTTCATAACTTTTGATCCGTAAGTCGGATTGAGGCGCGGTTGGGTGCGTTAGAAAGCTAATGAGATGTTCTTTCTTATAGGAATGGTTTTGAGATTGGTGGCCGATTTAATTATGTCGGGAATTTGGGAATGTGTCATTTTGTCGACTTTTACCATCTTAACTGTGTGTATTTGGTGTGTTATCATACAATATGCTTTCGATAGATATCGTATGACTTGTGTGCTGTTATATGATGTGAATGCATGAGATGAAATGTTGTGATGATGGTTTATGGCCTAAGGGCAAGAAAATGCATTGTGTTGTGTTTGATTGTGTATGCATGATTATGGATGTGTATATGTGTGCATTTGAATGTCATGAGTCATTGTATGCCAAGCATCATGATATGCATTCTTATGATGTCGTGTGCCCTAGTGGGTGTGAGCGACGAAACGATTCCAGAGGGAATCCGCTATAATATCGTGTGCATTATACAAAGAGGTGTGAGCGATGATTATAGACGATCGTGTGCCTTATACAAAGAGGTGTGAGTGATCGGGTCGTGTGCCTTATACAAAGAGGTGTGAGCGATCCATAAACCTCGTGTGCCTTATACAAAGAGGTGTGAGCGACGGGGAACATAGTTTGCCCGATGGAGAGTTACACTAAGTAACAAGCGATGATTCCAATAGTTCCTGGGTGAACTAATGATGAGAATGATGGATGGAACGGTACTGCATTGCATTGCATAGAGTCGTTGTGTCGATCTCTGTGCATTTGCATAAATCATGAATGGATTGATTTTGTGTGGAATTGTGAATGGAACTGATGAGTTGATATATATATATATATATATATATATATATATATGTTGGTGATAAATGTATTGTGCATGATTGATATGCCTTTGTGATGGATGTATGAGATATGATTTGTGTTGGTTTGCATTCGAATTATGGTGTAAATGGTGATGAGAATGTTTTATATGTGTATTTTTGTGTTATTATATATTGTATGCAATTATATTATAATTGTGTTTCTCACCCTTCTGCTGTTTTAAATGCTATATGAGGCATTGCAGATTAGATGCTGGAGGTCTTTTTGTGAAGCTTAGGTCTTCATTCTTTTGTCGTCCGACTCTGATATGTAGCACAGGGTAGTTGGGGAGATCGTTTGTGATTATGTGTATATGTATATGTTCTTTTTGGATTGTACATGTATGACTCTGTATATGACAGACAACTTTTTATGTGATATATATATGAGATTTCAGTTGCAGATTTTCCGCTTTTATTCTGTATCTGAATTGTGGGTGTTAGAAACTAAGTTCCTCTGTTATGTGCTACCTGATTGTTGCATATCTATATGAGCAGGTTGTTGTATTTTGTTTCAATTGATGTGTCGCCTCCGTCTATGCCATGCATGTTTTAATTATACTCTGATTATTTGTTATCGCTTTATTTGCTCGGGGGATAGATTGGGGGTGTTACACATATCATCGCAAGAAAGAGGAATGCCGAAACGAAGGCGGACTCAGATCCTAACACAAAGGAATTCCGACACGAAGGCAAACTCATAACTAGAGGTTACCATCACAAGATGGATTTTCAAAAGGAATGCCGACACGAAGGCGGACTCAGATCCAAACACAAAGGTAAGCCGACACGAAGGAGGACTCATTACCAGAGGTTACCATCACAAGATGGATTTTCAAAAGGAATGCCGACACGAAGGCGGACTCAGATCCAAACACAAAGGTAAGCCGACACAAAGGCGTAATCATTACCAGAGGTTGCCATCACAAGATGGATTTTCAAAAGGAATGCCGACACGAAGGCGGACTCAGATCCTAACAAAGATTTACCAACCGAAGGTGGGTTTCAAAAGGAATGCCGACATAAAGGCGGACTCAGATCCAAAAGTTAGTAGACTCAACAGACCTACTAAAATGACTCCGCTGAGGAAAAGATAAATCTAAACAGACAAATCTGCAGGGGAGTATAGGAATGAATAATCAATAAGAAGGACGAATCCATGGGTTGCAGTGTAATGTTAAACAACATCTCCTGAGTTATGTCACTTTCTGCTGGGGAAAGAATCTAGTAAAGGATATCAAACCTGGCTTATGCTCCGAATGCATATGTTTGAATTTTTCTATGGTGTAATGCTCCATATAAAATGGAAATGCTACGCGTTTGGGAGGATGCCATGCAAAAATGCTTATGCAATACAAAAGAAGCATTTCAGCAAAATAAATGCTGAAGACGAAGGCAACTCCACTGAGGATGACAAACTAAATTGCTCTCTGAATCAAAACCCTGTTGAGGAAGTCACACCGAACGACCTTCCTGATCACATCTCCGTTGAAGATGGGACCCAAAGAGAACTTCCCTCCGTTGGGGACTACAAATAACTCTTGTCGAAGATAGAACCCAAAACTTGAATCTGAGAAACGCCAATAACAATTGGACTTAAGGCCTGCTGAAGATGTCAACCATCGTTGAACAAACCACCACAGAGATTACCACCAAACTCTGCTTGGGGATACCAGTCAATAATACCGAACCTGCTTGGGGATATTACTGAACTTAACCTGCTGATGGGGGAAGTGGCTTTACCCTCGCCCTGCTGGGAATTAGAGCATAATGTTGTTGGTGAAAATATGCTTCCTGACTGGCTGGGGAAAGTGGACACCAAGACTCTATGGGGAAAATAACATCTTTGTCCAAAGAAGATATTCCATAAGTCTCCTGCTGTGGATACAATAGTATCAACCTCTGAATGCTTGCTGGGGAGTAATAAATCAGCCACGACTCTGGCCGGGGAAACAATCCTCTATACTCTTGTTAGGGAGAGTATGCTCTGCTGAGGATGATGACATCTGAATGCTGAGGAGAGTAACTCTACTGGGGAGAAACAATCTTGTTACCCTGCAAACATACAAGAACAAACAAAATATTCTATATGCAAAAATGGCTACCTCGATTACCATCCATAACATCTGTTGCCAAAGCAATTTCCATTATTTTCTGATATGCTCTGCAAAGCTTAACATTTTCACATGCAATGTTTATCAAAATATCGGACGTTTTCACAATCAAAAAAATAAAAATAAAAACATAAAATGGAAAGCTCTTTGAGCGAAATGAAAATTTTATTGAATGAATTGGCCTGTAAATAGGCATTTACAACTGGAAGCAATTCCTGGAAAGAGGTAATTGCGCAAAAAGTAAAAAGAAAATACACATGTCGGCAATGTGGGACCAGATGTCCACCATGATTAAATTAAGCTATGACCCATATGTCTTGCTTATCCACAGATGCTTTGACCTTTGAAGAGACTGATTGGACTGATTCTTTTCCTTCGAAATTCCCAAGTATCAAAAGTGCTCACAGATTGAACGCAGATCGTAGCCTCTTGCTTTCAAATCCCTAACTTTTGCCTAGATCGCCCTTTTCGGGTTTTCAATCCACCGGGATACCCATTTTTGCCAAAGTTACCTTTTCAGGGTTTCAACTTCGCAGGTTTATTCTTTTCTTTTTATCCCTAACTTTTTCCCGAACCTTTCTTTTTATGGTTCGCCAAGATGCCCCTTTTTTGCCTGAACTTTCTTTTTTGTCCAGCGGGTCTCTTTTATGCAAAGTATTTTTTGACTGCGTCTACGTTCACAGGGGACGTAAAATCTTCGCCATCCATAGTTGAGAGTAGTAAGGCTCCACCAGAGAAAACCTTTCTTACTACATATGGCCCTTCATAGTTTCGAGTCCATTTGCCCCTGTGATCTGTCTGAGGAGGAAGAATCCTTTTCAAAACTAATTCACCTGTCAGAAAACACCGAGGACGCACTTTCTGATCAAAGGCTTTCTTCATCCTACTCTGATACAACCGGCCATGTGCAATGGCTGCCAATCTTTTCTCTTCAATAAGATTCAGGTGATTTAACCTGAAACGTACCCATTCAGCTTCATCAAGCTTCACATCTGCCAGAATTCTCAAATAAGGAATCTCAACCTCTAATGGTAGGACTGCTTCCATACCATATACCAGTGAGAAAGGAGTTGCCCTAGTTGATGTATGCACCGAAGTACGATAACCGTGTAAGGCATAAGGCAATATCTCATGCCAGTCTTTATATGTTACCGCCATCTTTTGTACAATCTTCTTGATATTCTTATTTGCTGCCTCAACAACACCATTCATCTTTGGACGGTATGGAGAAGAATTGTGATGTTCAATCTTAAAGCTCTGACATAGCTCCTTCATCATCTTATTGTTCAAATTTTAACCATTATCAGTAATGATTCTTTTCGGGACCCCATAACGACAGATGATGTCCTTCTTTATAAATCGGGCTACCACTTGTTTGGTGACGTTGGCATACGAGGCTTCTTCCACCCACTTCGTAAAATAATCGATGGCAACCAATATGAAATGATGCCCATTGGAAGCAGTTGGCTCAATCTTTCCAATCATATCAATTCCCCACATGGCAAAGGGCTAAGAAGACGACAATACATTCAGAGGAGTAGGCAGTACGTGCACCTTATCGGCATAAAATCCGACATTTATGGCATTTTCGGGCTTATTTGAAACAATCGGACTCCATAGTCATCCAGTAGTACCCTGCCCTCAACAACTTTCTAGCCATAGCATGCCCATTGGCATGAGTACCGAAGGAACCTTCGTGAACCTCTTCCATTAACAGGCCTGCCTCGTGTTCATTAACACAATGTAGCAGGACCATATCAAAGTTCCTCTAATACAACACATCATCTTCATTCAAAAAGAAGTTGTCTGCTAGCCTCCTCAGAGTTTTCTTATCCTTGGTAGATGCCCCAGCTGGGTACTCTTGACTCTTGAGAAAACACTTAATGTCATGATACCAAGGTTTACCATCTGATACCTCTTCAACAGCAAACACAAAAGCTGGTCTGTCTAGATGCATGATTCTGATTGAGGGAGTCTCATTCCACCGATTCACCTGATACATTAAAGACAATGTTGCCAACGCATCTGCCATCTGATTTTCTAACCGGGGTATATGATGAAATTCAACCCTGTCAAAGAACGGTAACAACCTTCTGGCATAGTTATTATAAGGCACCAGATTTTCCTGAGGAGTCTCCCATTCTCCTTTAATCTGATTAACTACCAACGCAGAATCACCATAAACATCGAGGTTCTTAATTCTCAAATCAATTGCTTCCTCTAACCCCATGATGCATGCTTCATACTCTGCCTCATTGTAGGTGCATATGAACGCTAATCGGGCAGTGAAGGGTATATGAGAACCCCTTGGAGTTGTAATGATTGCCCCAATTCCGTTACCATATGAGTTGACGGCCCCATCAAAAACCAATTTCCACTGAGATCCAATGTCAGGTCCTTCGTCAGGCAAAGGCTCTTCACAATCTTTCATCTTCAGAAACATAATATGCTCATCTGGAAATTCAAACTTCATTGGTTGATAATCCTCAATCGGTTGTTCGGCCAGGTATTCTGACAAAACACTTCCCTCAATGGCCTTTTGGGAAACATATTGAATATCGTATTCTGTCAAAACCATCTGCCAACGGGCTATTCTCCCGGAGAGTGCTTGCTTCTCAAACACGTACTTAATCGGATCCATCTTCAAAATCAACAGGGTTGTATGGTTTAACATATACTGCCTCAAATGTTTTGCTGCCCAAGCGAGTGCACAACATGTTTTTTCCAGCATAGAGTACCTCGACTCACAATCAGTGAACTTTTTACTCAGGTAGTAGATGGCATGTTCTTTTCTACCTGACTCGTCGGGTTGATCGAGCACACACCCCATTGAGTTCTCAAGAACCGTAAGATACATTATCAACGGCCTTCCCGACACTGGCGGCATGAAGACCGGAGGTTCCTGTAAATACTCTTTTATCTTTTCAAACGCCTTTTGGAAATTTTCATTCCACCTCACCTCTTGATCTTTTCTTAACAACTTGAATATCGGTTCACACATGGCTATAAGATGAGAGATGAATCTAGCAATGTAGTTCAAACTCCCTAAGAAACCACAAACCTCTTTTTCTGTTCTCGGCTCAGGCATCTCTTGTATGGCTTTTACTTTGGCAGGATCAACCTCGATACCTTTTTCATTAACAATAAACCCCAGCAATTTTCCAGATCTCACCCCGAAGGTGCACTTGTTCAGATTCAACCTTAGTTTGAACTTCCTTAACCTTTCAAATAACTTCTGAAGATTCACCAGATGTTCTTCCTCTATTTGTGACTTCGCGATCATGTCATCAACATAGACTTCGATCTCCTTATGAATCATATCATGAAAGAGAGTCACCATTGCCTGCTGATAGGTTACCCCTGCATTTTTCAATCCAAAGGGCATCACCTTGTAGCAAAACGTTCCCCATGGTGTTATGAACGTCGTCTTCTCCATGTCCTCTAGGGCCATCTTGATTTGGTTATACCCAGAGAAGCCATCCATGAAGGAAAATACAAAGTATTGAGCAATGTTGTCCACTAACACGTCAATATGGGAAGCTGGAAATCGTCTTTCAGGCTTGCTCTATTCAAATCTCTGTAATTGACACACATCCTGACCTTTCCATCCTTCTTAGGTACAGGCACAATATTAGCAACCCACGGAGGATAATTCGTCACAGCAAGAAATCTGGTGTCCAACTGTTTCTGAACCACTTCCTTGATTTTGACAGCCATATCCGGTTTCGTCCTTCTCAGTTTCTGCTTAACTGGAGTGCAACCCTTTTTCAGTGGCAGCCGGTGTACCACAATATAAGTGTCAAGCCCGGGCATGTCTTGGTAAGACCAGGCGAAGATATCCACATATTCTCGAAGCATCTCAATCAATCTTCCCTTTATAGTGTCTTCCAAAGCAGCCCCAATCCTTACTTCCTTTTTAGCATCCTCAGCTCCCAGATTAACGGTCTCAATTTCCTCCTGATGAGAAAGAATAACCCTTTCCTCATGCTTCAGCAGTCTGGCCAATTCTTCCGGTAAGTCACAATCTTCGTCAGTCTCTTCTTCATCCTGATAGCTAGGATTGTCGAAGTTATATCAAGCCATAGCTAAATCATTATTGGTGGAATCTGAACAAAGAAACCGACATGATTGATGTTTTATGTTTATTATGGATGCAACAAACAAGAAAACACATTGCCATTTTGATGTGAATTAATGCAAAAAGTAAAACAGAAAAACAGGGATCAAAATATTTGAATGTGAAAAACGTCCTTTATTAATGATAAAGTGGCAAACATAACATCAAAGCCCTACATACAAGTATCACTACGTCTTGGGCATAACGTAGGATTCAACACAAACAGAAAACAAAGGCAATTACTCTTGAAGGGTCACTTGGATGACTTTCTCGGAAGACCAGTTGCATAAGCTTTGACCCGGAGTGCAGGGGCGGATCCATTCATCCATGTCACAATCACTATCCCCCTCATCACCAATAGCATTAATCCGATTAAAGAACACCCTAACACTTGTGAATTGAACTGGGCCAACATACTTGGGAGGCTCTTGTAATTGTCTGGGTGGCTTGTATCCCAAACCATATGTATTCTGCTTCATCTGAACATCAATGATCTGACCCCACTTCTGAGAACTACCAGCTTCAACTACAGCGCGTGCATCTTTGAAAGAAGACATCAAAACTCTTGGCTGATTGACTACTTCGGGTTGATTAACCACCTCAGGCTGACTGACTACTCTTGGAGGCTCTTCAAGAATTTTCACAGCTTCAAAGGCTTGGCACAAAGTCTCATGTATCTCACCATCCACCTCCACATACTTGAAAGTTGATAGGTGACTCACCATAATGTCCTCCTCACCGCAAACTGTTACAACGTGCCCATCCACCATATACTTTAGCTTTTGATGCAACGTGGATGTTACTGCCCCAGCGCTATGGATCCATGGGCGACCCAATAGACAGCTATAGGCAGGTTGAATGTCCATGATGTAAAAAGTGACATAAAATATTTCCGGTCCAACCTTGATCGGCAATACAATTTCTCCAAAGACAGACCTCTTTGATCCATGAAAAGCACGCACCACCAAGTCACTTGGCGTGCAAATCAGCCCATGGGTGTCTAACTTCATCAAAGCCTTCTTTGCTAACACATTTAAGGATGACCCAGTATCAACTAACACATGTGACATTAGAGAACCTCGGCATTCTACTGAAATGTGTAGAGCATTGTTGTGATTCCTCCTAGCTGGAGTCAGATCTAGGTCTGTGAAACCCAAACCATTACTAGCATTCACGTGAGCCATAACCCCTTCTAGTTGATTAACAGATATTTCTTGAGGTACATACGCTGTGTTCAAAACCTTTAACAACGCATTGCGGTGCGCCTCAGAGCACAATAGCAAAGATAAAATGGATATTTTTGATGGCGTTTGATGCATCTGATCAACAATCTTGTAATCACTTTTTCTAATTAATCTCATAAACTCCTCTACATTTTTTGAGAAAGAGTTGTCAACTTGTTTTGTCACGGAATCATTCACGACCTGTCTCTGTACAGAATCATCCATCACCTGCTTCCCCTTATCCTGCTTCGAACTGCCAACCTGATTGTCAGACGGGATAAAGACTCTACCACTTCTAGTGATAGCCCCTGCTTCAACATTACTTTCAACCTCTGAATTCATAGCCTATGTCCCTACTAATTCCTGCTTCTTTCCATCCACAAATACCTCAGCCCCATAATTCCAGGGAACGGCTTTGGTACTTTCATAAGGAACCGGCCCAGGAACAGTAATGATGACCGGCGCTGGTCTCGCCGGTGCTGATATGGTTATTGTTTTGAAAGGAATTGTTATCGTGGCAACATCGTTCTCTTTGTTAATGACTTTCTTCTGCTTATCACATCTGTCAAACTGTAACTATCCTTCATCGATCATTTTTTGGATACCTGCTTTCAACAAATCACAACCGCTTGATTGCAACACACATTCTGCACAACCCTCATCACAACCCAGAAATACTCATACCTTTGATAATCTTACCTTCACCACACACAAGGGAGTCTTCAACTCGTTCACGTCTAAAACCAAATTCAAGGATTCATTGTCTTCAACAATAACATTAACCCTTGGCCCAACGTGATTCGACATTGGGTTCTGAATGACATTTGGGGTGTCATTGGAGAAATTAATGGCTTTTGAGTCCACCAAATCTTGGACCTTATGCTTAAATTCTTTACAGTCCTCAATAAGGTTCCCTGGCGCTCTAGAGTGAAATTCATAGTGGGCATTAGCGTCATAGTCGGGAGGTGGATTACCAGTAATGGGGGCCAAAGTCCTCTTTTGAATCAATTGTAATTGTAGCAAATGTTGAAATAATTGGGAGTAAGGCAAGGGTGGAGTATCAAAATGCCTATTCTGTTTAGGCCTATCCTGGTATCTGCGAGGAGCCAGATTTTGTTGCTGAGGTGCTGCCTGTTGTTGAGGTGCTGCAGGATTAGTTACAGAAGCCACCTGCTGACTGAAGTTCTGACGAGGTCTTCCTTTGCCACGGTATGATGAATAAGATGAAATGGAATTTGTGTCTCCTTCCTTTTTCTTGTAATTACCAGCATACAAATTTTTCCCTCCTCTTGATGAGGATCCGTCATTGATCATTATTTTCCCAATTTTAATCCCGTTCTCAACCATTTCCCCGACTAAAACCAAGTCAGTAAAACCACCAGCCATACAACTTACTAATCTGTCATATTATGGCCCCTGAAGAGTGGCCATGAACATGTCAACCATCTCCCGCTCTACCATGGGAGGCTGGACTCTAGCTGCCAATTCACGCCATTTCTGGGCGCACTCCTTGAAACTCTCATTATTTTTTGCGACAAACTTTGTAGCTGTGTTCTGTTGGGAGCCATGTCGGTATTGTACTGATAGTGCTTGACAAAAGCTTCAACTAGTTCATGCCAAGTACGAACATGGCATCTTTCTAATTGCATATACCATTCCAAGGACGCCCCAGACAGTCTATCCTGGAAAAGTGCATCAGTAACTTCTCATCATCAGAATAGACAGCCATTTTTCTAGCATAGGCCCTGACATGAATCTTTTGGCAAGTGACACCGTTGTAGTTTTCAAAAGTGGGTACTTGAAATTTATGAGGAATCCTAACATCGGGGACCAGTCCCAAGTCTTCCATATCCAAACCCAGGGAATTCTGATTCTCAAAAGCTTTCATTTTCTCCTCAATCAATCTAAATCTTTTATCATTATCAGGCTGGGGGCTAGCATCCCCACCTGGCAGAGAGAACACATCATCCTGTTGATCATCATAGCGACGGCCATGTACCGCACATACACTGTTACCTCCCCCCACTACAGAAGGAATCACAACATTTTCTCCTCCGCACGAAGGGATAACAACATCAGGAACAGGAATACCTCCTCCCGGAGGAACAACATGAACACCATTACCGTTACCTTCTCCGCCCGGAGGAATAACACCAGTATGAACACCTCCATGAAGGACCTCATCCTCATCAACTCTAGCAATCAGAGGCTGGACAAGAGTTCTTAACTGCTCTTGGCCTTGAGCAACACCTTGCATTAAATCCATGAATTGAGTCATGCGAGTCCGCATTTCAATCATCTCAGCTTGTAATTGATCCATGGCTTTCTTCTGATTCTGTCTGGTAGAATACCGGTGAACGTGTTGATCAGCAATCCTGTCTGAAGAAAAGGACAATATAAGAAACCCAGAGAAAAACACCTGTTATGCACAATGATTATGAATATGCAAATGTAAATGCAAACATCATATTTAAACATTTCCAGGACATATCCACTATGATTCCAGCCATTGAAACCGGGCAAGGGATTAGACACAACACCGGAAAATAAATCCGGACATGAAGATACTGCAGAGCCAAAACAACTGAAGCAAACCCCTTGAGAAAAAGAACTATTGAGATACAAGCGGTTGAATCAAATATTTCAATGTCATACTTCAAGAATTCATACAAATAAGTATGATATAATCAAAGGCGAATCCATCAACAATCCTAATGGTAATCACAACAAAAGATAAATAGAAATATCATTACAAATCAATTCCAAACAAGCTGGCTTCAACTTTCTCAAGAAGGTTCACAGTGTCAGGATGTGTGGGTCGCTCTATCATCCCTTTAATCAGCCTGTTTCTCTTTTCAATGTCTTGATTCAATCTAGCAATCTGCTCTTCACTGTCGTTGTCTTCGCGCTTTAATTTCTTGACTTCAGCCTGCACCTTGAGCTCTTCAATTTCTTTCTGAGCCTCTTTCCACTTGTCAGAGAAATGCTTCCTACCTGATTTCTCCCTTTGGAGTTCTTCTTTCAATTCTCCATTCTCAATCTTGACTTCTTCCCATATCTCCTGATACGTGGCAAGTTTGGCTTCCGTCTTGGTCAAGAGTTTCTTGGTTTGCTTGTGGGCTATGCTAGAAGATTCAGCAGTATGCTGGATTTTCTATAATACTGAGCCCTGTCAGCAAGGTCTTTCTCTATCTCTCTCTCTCTTCCAGGTGCTTTGTCACATCTTGAACTTTCCACTTCAATTCCAAGTTGTCATGTAGAGCACCTTGCAACCGACTACTCAAATCAGAGTTTTCTACCCTCAGGTCGTGCACCAGTCCTCGCTGCTTGTTAAACTCTTCAATAGGTACAGTGACTCTTTCTTCCACAATCTCAGGATACAGAGGAGGCGCCCGATCAAAAGGCAAGTAGAAATCTTCAACTCTCTTCTTTACCCAGTCTTCATATGGAGAAAAGGCTCGATTGTTGGGTTTGCCCAAAGCAACTTTTCCTTTCTTCTGCCTACTGAACCAAGCTTCAAAAGCCTTTTGCGCTGTTGCCAAACCATCCGCTGCATGGAAATATAGAGACTCTTCTACATCCCTCTCAACTGGCGGATCCTTCAGAGCGTATCCAAACTGCCTAATGGCCAAAGAAGGATTATAGTTGATACCTCCTTTTCTCCCTATCAATGGAACATTAAGGAATTCACCACAGCTATGCAAAATTTATTTACTGAGTAATCCATGATCTATCCAAACAATGTCTTTAGCAGCCAGACCCATCAGACGTTGACTCCATTCCAAAGATGCTTTAGAATCCACAAAAGCACCTGACTGAGGTAGACGATTCGCAAACCACTTATAAAAAAGAGATGCACAACAATGGACCATCCCACCTCTTCTCTTTTCATTTCTGTTATACAAGGCATAATGAAGATCTCCCAATAATGTTGGTACTGGATTCTGGGCCGTGAATATCCTGATAGCATCTACATCAACAAAATCAGGCTCGTTGGGAAACAAAACGATACCATACACACAAAGAGCCAGCACTGCGTTGAAAACATTCCACCTCTTATCTTTAGCTGCTTCTTGAGCTTTCTTCACCAGATATGCAAGATGATAACCACAAAAATTTCCTTTGCTAGAAATATCAGCCTCCAATGTTGACTTGCTCAAGTAAAGAGCCTCGACCACAGCTTTGAAATCAGGATCAGTCTTAGAACCAAAGAATGGAGCACCTTCTTTAATGGAAATTCCCAAGATGTTTGAATATTCTTCCAAAGTAGGGACCAAAAGATAGTCTGGAAACACAAAGCATCTTAGAGAAGTATCATAGAATTGCATCAAAGTATGAAGACCTCTATATTCATAGTCACTGAGGTTACGAACATAAGATAAGACCCGACCATACTTTTCCTTAAAAACTCCCAACACTTCTGGACTTGACATATCCTGCAGGCCATTAAGCTGACCAAGACTGAGCTTTGGGAACTTGTAGACAATGATGTTCTTCTTCTTCTCAGTGTCCATCCCTCTGAAAACCCGTCAACTGGAATCAAAAGTCAGATACTACCTGGAAATGAAAAACATGAATGTTAGAAAATGATGCAATGCAAAGCATGGGATCAAGGGTGCCACATAAGCTGGACAACTACTGCACTGAACTGACTGAATAATCTCAAGGATCTGCCCAAATACCCAGAATATCGGAATAACCAGAATACCACACTGATAAATCCACACTGATAGGAAAACCAGAAAACCAGGTATGTTGAAGGTCAAGGTTACCTGCAAACCTGTAAACATCCCGCCCCTCATACATGTGGGTTCTAAAAAGTCAAGGATCCTCAGCGTAGGAACTCCCATGTCGAGAAATGATGATACATTAACCACTTCTGGTTTGGCATCATTATCACTCGGGAAGGCCTCTACTGATTCCCCTAAAAAAGGTTAACCTATAGCAAGTTCCCAGCTTCGGGTCCTCGGATCAAGAAGTATAATGGGTTTGCCATTTCTGGTCTGCCATTACTACATCTTGGGAGGAGTGCCTCCACTGAGTCCTCGAGAATGGTCACCAGAGTCGATATCTCATCAAGGGAAGATCCAATGTCCTGCATCAACATGCGGTATCAGACATCTCCTGAAAGAACCTCGTCTGGCTGTGGGTCTCGCGAACACTCCACGTGGTCACCACCACGTGAGCGACATAAATATCCACGCTAAAAACCCGTGTGTATGCTCAAGCCTGGGTAGTGGGCTTATCTCTCAGAACACCCAACCCGCCAAACAGAAAAAACCAGTACAGTCCAGCACAGTCCAACATATGAGAATAATGAAATGAAATGCAATAAATGCTGTAAAACAGTAATATACAACAAATAAAGCACAACAGTAAACACCCAACGAAAATAAAACAGACAAGCGCTAGGATTGAATCGCTTAGGGAACCAGAGTCCCCAGCAGAGTTGCCAACTGTCACAACCACGAAAAACAACCGGCGAGAAACTAGAACAGAAGAGTCACCACCGAACGTTATTTATCTCGACGCAGGGAAAGGAAACTGTTCTGGACTGGACCAATGGCTAGACATGGTCCAATCCACTTCTGCTCCAGAGCGGCCCAAATTTCCTAAGTCCAATCCACAAAGGGGGAAAAGTTACCTTTCTGCCCCTCCAACCGGGCAGGGACTGCATCGCTCCTCCCCGGAAACAATGCCCGTTACGCACGGCTTACCCACTCCCCGAACAGTTGGGGGCATGTGCCCGAAACTGCAACTGTGCCCGACATAACGGCTAGTTTTGGGCACCCTGCCCGACATAACGGCTAGTTTGGGTAGTTACCTATTCTTCAGGAAAACGGTTATTTCGCCCCGAAAATAGGACTGTTGGCCACGCGCTAGAGGCTCTATATAAACCCTCTCGCTTGAGAGGGTCAGGTATCCAATATTCACCTTACGAACTAACACTTTGTATTTGCCCCTTTTTCTCTGACCCTTTCTTACTTGAGCGTCGGAGTGCCTTGCAGGTACACCCTCTCCTCCCTTCTATACGACCAGCACCTCAGACGTACTTGGTGGCCCACTTCTACAGGATCTGATCCAGCCTTCACGATCAGTGGCGCCGTCTGTGGGAATCATTGTTCTCCCCATCTTTCTTTCCTCGGAAACCAAAGATCAAAACAATTGTCAAAGATCATCATCATCATGGCCTCTCAAGATCACGCTAAAGGTGCTCTACAAACCGCTGTCCTCCCTGTCAACAAGACTGACGTTGACAGCCAATCATCTCTTCTCCGAGATGCCCGTTTTCTGAGGGACGGAGCCACAGATTCTCCTTCCCCCACCCCTGCTGACCACAACAACGATCAGCCTTCGCTGGACGTCCAGCCCATTCCTGTTTAGCCTAACACCGACCCGGCCGTGGCAGCCCTCCTGGAGGTGATCAACAAAACCAACACCCTGATCCTGGAGCATAACGAGAGGATCGGGGCGTTGGAAGAGTCCAGTCATCCAAGATCCCCTCCTTCGCGGAGGAACCAGTGACGATCAAGGAGCCCGCAACCCCGAAGAGATATTGATCGGAGACTGCGCCAAGAGCCTGACCCTCGCACCGCCTGGAAGCGTGACCAGGTTTCCCCGCGTGACCAGCACTCTCCCGACCACAAGAGGACTCGAAGGAACGAGCAGTCTCCCCCGGTCAAGTCTAAAGGCCGGGCCTGTTCACTGTCTCCCCCGAAGGAATCGCTCACCATCTCCTCGAAGGAACCATTCCCCTTCTCCCCGAAGGAACCGCCGCCGCGAGCATACCCTTCGGTCTCTGTCATTCACCAGTTCTAGCAGCGACGATGACCCTTGCGGCCCATTATCCCAGGAAATCTTGGCTACCCGTCTCCCTAAGGGCCTGGAGAAGCCCCGGTCACTGGGCACGTACGACGGGACTACTGACCCCGACGAACACATCGAGAACATCGATGCGCTATTGGACTACCGTGGTGTACGGGGCACCATCAATTGCCGACTATTTCTGACCATGCTCCGAAAAGGGGAAATGACATGGTACAAGCAGCTGTCCGAAGAGTCCATTACCTTGTGGAGGCAACTGGGCAGAATGTTCTCGCGGCATTTCACAGCTTCTCGTCGTCACCCCAAGACTGAGGCCTTCCTTGGAGCCATAATCCAAGGGAAAGACGAACCTCTCCACGCATATATCGAGAGGTTTAACAAAGAAGCAGTACAGGTCCCTATAATGGACGAGATGAAAAAGTTCCTGCTCGAGCAAGGGCTCCGAGTTCTCTAAAGGCGTCGGTCTCGCACCACCGAGGAACCTAGATGCCCTCCTCCTCAAAGCCCAATCACACATTCAGTATGAAGAGAAGGTTGCAGCCAGCAATTTCCGAGCATCACGCCATCAGGAGAACGCTCAGACCTCCAGAGGTGAGGAAGCCTCAACATCTCGTCGAGGTGAACGGAGGCGCGAGGACCATCCTCGTGACTCCCGCGACAACAAGGGGCCCTCCGGGAGATTCCACGATTATACCCCCTGATCGTTTCCAGGGAGAAGACACTGTCCGAGTGTGCAAATTCCGAATTCAAACAAGCATGGGTCTGCTTCCCCAAACAACTGTCGGCCAGACCTAACACGGACAAATCAAAATACTGCCGTTTCCACAAGAGTCATGGCCACACCACTAAAGACTGCATCCATCTGAAGGATGCTATTGAGATACTGATCAGGGATGGCCACCTGAAACAGTTTACGAAGAAGAAGGACACTCCTCGGCAGGATGCCCAGGAGTCCAAGAAGATAGAGGAGGAAGTACCCTCCTCGAAAGAAGCCAACATCTAGGTCGTTATGTCCATATCGCGACCAGAGGACTTCTACGTCCCGGACGGGCTCAGCGCCCCTGCTTATTTCGCGGCCCACAGCCTGTGGTAGACGTTTCCCTCTGCCATGGTTATCTCCGGCGAGGGCTTCAACAAAGTGACGGTGGGCTCCGTGAAACGAAAATTCGAGCATCTGATCAACACAAGCTCTAATAAGGTGACCACACTTGATCAGGCCCAGAAGGCCTCTATCCCCATCTCCTTCTACCAGGAATAGCTCCTCGGGGGATCTCCAAACTCGAGCTTACCTTTGCTTATCGGAGCCCGAATGGCGAACTTTGACGTTCGCAGAATCCTCGTCGACCTGGGCAGCTCGGTCGACATCATGTACTCTCAACTGTATTCAACACTTCAGCTGGACGAATCACACCTTACCCCCTACGTAGGGTCTGATTTGCAGGAATTCAACGGATCAGTGACCAAGCCTTGGGGATACGTTGAACTGATCATAACCTTTAGATCAACTGAGACGGCCAGATCCATCAAGGTACAATTTTTGGTGATCGACTGCCCGTCGCTTTACCAGTGCATATTCGGAAGACCAACCCTGGCCGAGTTAGTAGCAGTGCCTTCAACGGTCCACCTCAAGATGAAGTATTACACTTCGAAAGGGATGGTCGCCACCCTCCACGGTGATATCGAGGCTGCGCGACAGTGTTTCGAAGCAGCAACAAAGGGGATCAATGCCATTGCGTCCAAGCCAAAAGCATTGAGCAAGCCAGCATTGCCAAGCAGCTACGAGGAAGCCAAGCCTCTGCCCCAGGTCGACTCCATCGACCTTGACAGCCGCTTCCCCGAAGAAGACCAACAGGACGAACGAGGAGCTTCAGCCAACCCATCCACATCGTCCAGCAGTAGCTCCCATCCAATGCGCCCGATCCGGATGGCAACTTCGAGATCGTTCTGTTCGGCGACGACCCTCAGCGGGGAGTGAAGATTGGAGCAGACCTGCCCGACATCGCGAGGAAACATCTCAAAGTATGCCTCCGTGATAATGCTGACCTCTTCGCTTGGAGCGCCGCCGAGATGCCCGGCCTGGATCCATCCGTCGGATGCCACCAGCTGACAATTGACCCGGCCATCAAGGTCGTAGCACAACATAGGAGAAAGCAGTCTCCGGAGAAAACGGAGGCTGCAGAAAAAGCTGTAAAGGACCTCCTCGAGGCCAAATTTATTTCGGAGGCCAAGTACACCATTTGGTTGTCCAACGTTGTACTCGTTAAAAAATCTAATGGAAAATGGCGAATGTGCATTGATTACACCGATCTCAATAAGGCATGCCCAAAAGATGCCTATCCCCTCCCCAATATTGATAAACTTGTTGATAATTCTTCCAGTTTTAAACTTTTATCGTTCATGGACGCCTACTCGGGCTATAATCAAATTCCAATGGCGATGGCCAACAAAAAATACACGACCTTCATGACCGAATCGGGCAACTATTACTACAACGTAATGCCCTTCGGCCTGAAGAACGCCGGAGCAACCTACCAAAGAATGATGAACAAGCTCTTCCGAGGAGAAATAAGCGACATGCTCGAAGTCTACATGGATGACATGATCGTAAAATCCCACGAGGAAACCGATCATACTGCCCATTTGAGAAAGGTCTTCGAACAGGCCAGAAAATACAAAATGCGTTTTAACCCGGAGAAGTGCACGTTCGGTGTCCAGGCAGGAAAGTTCCTCGGCTTCTATTTAACAGAGCGGGGAATCGAGGGTAATCCCAATAAAAGCCGAGCATTCTCCGAGTTTCCAACGCCCAAGTCCAAGAAATCCATCCAGTCCCTCAACAGGATGCTCGCGTCACTATCTCGTTTCGTGGCCAAATCTGCCCAACACGCCCTACCATTCTTCAAACTCCTCCGCAAGGAGGCAGCATTCGAATGGACCGAGGAGTGTGACAAGGCTCTTCTCCATCTGAAACGGGCACTCTCGGAGCCACCAGTCCTCTCTCGCCCGGACAATGGCTAAACGTTGTACCTATACCTCACCATAGCAACTGAAGCAGTGAGCGCCGCTCTCATCCGCGAGACTCCTAACGGACAGAAACCCATATATTTCACGAGCAAAGTGCTACAAGGACCAGAGCTAAGATACCAAAAGATTGAGAAAGTGGCTCTGGCCCTCATCAACGCAGCCAGAAGATTAAGACACTACTTCCTGGCTCACACGATCGTGGTTCGAACAGATCAACCCATAAAATAGCTACTTGGATGACCAGACATGGCCTGTCGAATGCTCAAATGGTCGCTTGAACTATTCAAATTTAACATCTGGTATGAAGGCATGAAAGCTTTCAAAGCCCAGGCTCTGGCCGACTTCGTCGCAGAAATGACATTCGCAGACTCCCCCGCGAGCGAAGCACGTAAATGGACCATTTTTGTGAACGGTACCTCAAGCTCGGCAGGGAGCGGCGCGGACATCATACTGGAAAGCAACGAAGGAATCATCGTCGAAGTATCACTCACCCTATCCTTCCCAACCTCGAACAAACAGGCTGAATATGAGGCCTTCCTCGCTGGGCTACGCCTAGCCGAGGACCTGGGCACGGAAGAAGTCGTCATTTGCACAGATTCACAACTTGTGACCCTTCAGGTCCGAGGAGAATATCAAGCCAAAAATGACAACCTGACCGAATACTTAGCCTTGGTCAAGAAGGAAATGGCGAAGTTCGCAACAGTAGAAGTGAAACATGTTCCCCACGAACATAACGTACGAGCAGACGTTCTATCCAAACTAGCCAACACAAAGAAGAAAGGCGGAAACAAATCCGTCATATAGGAAGTACTTCCTCGACCCAGTATCGAGAAGGACTCCCCGACCCTCGACGTGCAGGTGATCGGCGACAACAACTGCTGGATGACCCCTGTTTACAACTATCTCGCTAAAGACGAACTTCCGTCCGACCCAAAAGAGGCCAGCATAGTTAGGCGAAGAGCATGCTCTTATGTCTTGGTCGAAGATAAACTCTACCGGCGAGGATTTTCCACTCCGCTGCTCAAATGTGTCGAGGAATAAATAGTCGCACACATCTTGCACGAAATCCACGAGGGCATCAACGCCCAACATCTCGGTGGAAGGTCCCTTGCCCGAAAGATCCTACGAGCAGGATATTACTGGCCGACCATGCAGCACGACGCGAAAGAACACAAGAAGAAATGCGATAAATGCCAACGGTACGGGGACATGCACCTGGCTTCACCTAACGAGCTCAAGGCAATGTCCTCCCCATGGCCATTCGCCTGGCGGGACCTAGACATCCTAGGACCCTTCGTAGTAGGATCAAATCAGAACAAATACCTAATAGTAGGTGTAGACTACTTCCCAAAATGGATAGAAGCAGAGGCTCTAGCCAAACTAACTGCCCTCAACATACTGCGTTTCTACAAACGAAACGTCCTCGCACGTTTCGGCATCCCCAAGCGATAGTGATGGACAATGGGACGCAATTCATGGACAGGAAGTTTCAGGACTTTGTCGCCCAACTGGGCACGAAGCAGTACTTTGCATCCGCCGAGCACCCTCAAACAAATGGGTAGGCTGAAGCAGCTAACCGAGTCATCCTTCGAGGCCTCAAACGAAGGCTGGACGAAATGAAGAAGGCTTGGGTCGAGGAACTGCACAACGTGTTGTGGGCATACCGCACAACTCCACACTCTACAACCGGGGAAACACCTTTCCGTCTAGCATACGGGACCGAGGATGTAACCCCCGTAGAAGTTCACGTACCCTTCGGGCGGACAGATTCGCCCCTAGACGAGGAGATGAACGGCGAATCATTAAGAGAAGAACTCGACCTCGTCGAGGAAATCCGAACCGGGGCAGCCCTCCGCAAAGCCTCACTAAAACAAAAAATTACCATTAGGCACCACGCCAAGGTGATACGATGAGAGTTCAACGTGGGAAGCCTTGTTCTAAGAAGAAACCACAAAGACTCCCGCGAAGGCAAACTAGTCGCCAACTGGGAAGGACCCTATCGCGTCCGAGCAAAAACGGTGAATGGGGCCTACTACCTAGAACATCTCAACGGGGAAGAACTTACTCGACCATGGAACGCCGAAAAGCTAAAACAATACTATAGCTAAGGCCCTAATTCTCGGTTCGACCCGTCACGACGACAAACGTCAGCTACCGACCACTATGCACGCCTAGGTACAAGCGTCGCATATCAATGAAGCAGAACCCTGCTTAGTAACGAGCCGAGTAACTGCTCGACGGCGGTCCTCGATCGAGCATCGCCGTCGTCAAAGTACCATGATTGGCAGAACCCCAGCTCGCGATAGGACGTTCAAGCCGCGAACTCAGGCCTCAAACGCGACCTGAGCTCCGCACCCCGCCAGGATATTCCCCGACCGTTCGACCAGTACTCCTCACTGCCGAACACATCTACAACGAGCAATCCCCTAAAACTTTACATAAGTCAAAACTCCCTATCACAGGCAGACATACATTCACAACAAGCATGAGTACAACACTTAGCAAAGAATAAAAGCAAGTAAAACCATGCAAATAAAAGAACCGGCCACCAAGACCGGGCATATAATTTAAACATAATAAGTGGCCACTAGGACCACGGCTGTGCTGGATTACATCAAACGGGGGCCATGCCCCCCAAATAGATTACAACAATCACGCGGCACGCAGGCCGGACAAATTACAACAACAAAAAGACAAACCCCTCACGCGTCCATCTGATCGCCAGGCTCGGGCTGAGGCCCCTGGCTTTCTGCGGCCTGATCCTCAACATTTCCTTCCAGAAGGGCGTCGGGCATCACAATCCGGCCATCCTCGACATGCGCCAGATAATGGGTACCCTCGAAAGAGAAGTCAAGCTCGGGGTTCACCACCCGCAGTTGAGCCACGACGTTTCTGAAGGATTCATCCACGACGGCAATACTGTCATCCTCGGCCATCAGCATACGGGGGAGCAGCTCAGATCTTGTCTTTAATTCCCTCACATCTTCAGGCTCATCTTCGCTCGGGGCATTGGCCGCCCTCAGCTGCTGGACCAACTCCTCGGTCGCTTTCTTCTCCGCCGCCAGCGTAGAATTCTCCTTCTTCAACCTGGCCACCTCCTCCTCAGCCTTCTTCTGAGCATTGTCTGCACCCGTGACTTCTTCTTTGAGGGATGCCATGGAAGCCCGGGCAGCATTAAGTTCGGACTCAGTTGCAGAGTCCCCTTCAGCATAAACGTCTACCATCTCCAGCATCCTAACCATAGCTGAAGCGTCTTGGGCCACCAACGCCCTCTTGCTCGGGCGGTCCATGCTTTCCAAGCGAAGAGACTCCGCCCGAGGCACGACCAAGGAGTTTCCCTCAAAGAATCTCCTATCAAGGATGCAAGGAGGAAGCTCGAACTTCCCTTTCTCCGGTACTCGAGAGAGATCCACAACGTCAGTAACCCTTGGCCGCTTGGATCGTCCGGTCAAAGGAAGGGGAGATCCCCGGGGAGCTGGAGTAGGAGAAGAGGTCCCCGCAGCAGACTGAACCGGAGTGGGAGCATGCACACCAGCGAATTGAGACTTAAGGGGAACCGCTCCGGCCTTGTTCCTCGCAAGAGCATTCTTCACAACCCTCTCATGGGCCTGAGGCATCTCACCTGCACAAACAAAAGTCGAACATGTTAGACACGAGGAAAGAAATAATGCGAGCAAATCTAAAATAACTAAGACTACCAAGCAGCTTCTCGACTTCAGCGGGGGTCTTGTACTCCAGGAGTGCCTTGGTGTTAATAAATCGGTATTCGACCCTCTGACTACTGTCCTCCTCGAAGATCGGGTTACCCTTATTCATCCAGCATTCCGCGAGCAGGAAGGAGTTAACGTACTTCACCAACGCCTCGTACGCCACGGCATCCTGCCCGTGTAGCTTGTGCGGTTGGAGAACGTAGTCACTGGGCTTCTTGGTGAAATGGTTAGGTGCCCAATGAATAGGGAACTTGTAGATCCTCTGCCCAATAAATTTCCCCGCCTCGTCGCGCAGGTCATTCCCATCATCAACCTCGATCTCCCAGACATATGTACTATCCTGGGCAACTTCGGACACGGGCTCGACAACATAGTACCGCTCCTTAAACGTCCGTATCGACTCCGAAAATGGTTTAAACAATTTACGAGGCTGCTTCAAAGAGACCCAACCATACTTCCTCCCCGAAAGCTGCCTTTGAAGATGGAAGATGGTGAAGAATAGAGGAAGAGTATCCCCTATGGCAAGGTGCTCGCACACCAGCTCGAACGCTCGGATGAAGGCCAACGAGTTAAGGTGCAGTTGCGTGGGGGCCAACTTCAAGTGCACGAACACCGACTACTGAAAATCGGTGAACGAAAACCTTAGACCCAACTCCTTGAATGCGTACTCATACATTGCAAAGTGGTCCTCGTAGTTCGTGCAGACCCTGTCGTCCTCAGAAGGAAAGTGCACCTTCCACTCCCCCTTTGGCCCGACCTCCGTGAAGATATTCCCTAAGTACGTTGCAAAGGTAGACACATGCTCAGTAGGTTTGGCCACCTCCCATTCCTCCGCAGAACCTAAACGACGTCCTCGTCCATAACTTCCAACTCTTCTTCCTCCTCGACCTCACTGGGGGTACTCGAAGCCGTCGAACTACTACTATTCGAGGAACTTTTTTCTTCCTCAGACGAACCCAAGATAATTTCTCCATCGGTCCCCGTTGCCATGTAGATCACCTAAAAAGCAGAGAAGAATGTGAATTCGACAATAAATCAAATCCTCCCTTCCACCACTAGTCAAGTGAAAGGGCGCGCAAAGGGCTGAGGACAACCCCCCGGCCTAAGCCCTAACATCAAAAGAAAAACTGAAACCTCCCTGTGAGGAGACGCTCGAAATGAATCCTCCCCAAGCGAGGAGCTTCCCCGCACTCATACCCAGTTTCCGTTTGAAGCTTCGCCGGAAACCGCAAAGCATCACCGAAATCTGGGAGTATTCGACCGGTAATTCATCACCCGCTCAGAAGATGAACAATCACGACGGTTACACAAGCATCGCCATCGTAACAACGCCGTGAACCGCCCTTCTCACCAAAACATACTAACACATCCGGCAACATGTCAGAAGTGGAAAAATGGCACGACCACCGTCCACCACCAACAATCACCAGAAACTAATCTATTTCATCCTCTAACCTAGCCTTAACCGCGTGCAATCTACCATTGACCACCCAAAAAGAGTTAAAACAAGCACAGAGTCGGGAACTTACTTGATTTAAGAAGAAAAAAGTGGTTGCTCGAAGCATGGAGCGGTGGTCGGAGTAGCAGACAGCGGTGACGAGCAGGAATGCTGAAGAAGACGAAGAGAAATCAGAGTGAAAAAGTCCCAAATGAGACGGATTTTCCCCTTTTATACAGAGGGGCACGTGCAGTAGACGCGCTCGTAGGTCATGATGGCTATTATCTAGCCATCATTTCCTAGTAACTGCTACACGGAGCTCTAGGCACACGTGGCGTCCCAACGTTTCCAATTCTGACTAACCGTTAGTCTCCCCGAACATCGGGCAACACGGTCACGGTCATGAATGCCACGGACACCAGAGGTCACGAACACCACTAGTCACGGGCGCCCCGAGGCGGCCCTCCTCGTCATCAATCGACAACCTCACGCTATCTCCCCGGAGCAACAAGCTGTCCTTAAGTCATCACTCCCATGCTTGGGAGCAATGACTTGGGGGGCTCCCGTTCTGGACTGGACCAATGGCTAGACATGACACAATCCACTTCTGCTCCAGAGCGGCCCAAATTGCCTAAGTCCAATCCACAAAGGGGCAAAAGTTACCTTTCTGCCCCTCCAACCAGGCAGGGACTGCATCGCTCCTCCCCGGAAACAATGCCCGTTACGCATGACTTACCCACTCCCCGAACAGTTGGGGGCATGTGCCCAAAACTGCAACTATGCCCGACATAACGGCTAGTTTCGGGCACCCTACCCGACATAACAGCTAGTTTGGGTAGTTACCTATTCTTCAGGAAAATGGTTATTTCGCCCCGAAAATAGGACCGTTGGCCACTCGCTGGGGGCTCTATATAAACCCTATCGCTTGAGAGGGTCAGGTATCCAATATTCACCCTACGAACTAACACTTTGTACTTGCCCCTTTTTCTCTGAGCCTTTCTTACTTGAGCGTCGGAGTGCCTTGCAGGTACACCCCCATCCTCCTCTCTATACGACCAGCACCTCAGACGTACTTGGTGGCCCACTTCTACAGGATCTGATCCAGCCTTCACGATCAGAAACGATCGAAGAAAACCTAAAAAAGGGAAAAGACATGGTCATCGCAACCATAGTCCGGGTTCGGGAGTTGGTTACGCGAGGGGAAGGTATTAGCACCCCCACACGTCCATCGTACTCGATGGGATCCACGCTTGTTGTCTAATCAAAGGGTGAGTTATCCTAAAGTCTACGGCTAAACAGAAATGGGAAACAAAAGGAAAAGGAGACTCGGTAGGACATCGCCGTCCTAGGCCTACATATTCCCTTTGTGCAATGGGAAAGTCATAGTCAACGTAGTTCGGAGGACTACGTGGGGGGGGGGGGGGGGGGGGAGGTTGCGACAGAACGGAAATAACGTACTTTTTTGAAAAAGGTCTAGAACCCAACAATCCCGAAGGATAAAAGAATATTTCAATTTGTTTTTCTGTTTTTTATACAGAAGTGAGTTGAGTTAGTTCGTGCCCTACATTGCACCAAAGTCTATGACACGGGAACGAATGTATCGCATGGTCGCCCCCAATGGGAAGTATGCTCAACACTCTAGAAGAATGAAGGGAGACCCGTCATTCTTCATTTCCTATGCTTAAGGCTTGTGCGCAATGCACGCTGTCCTTATTAAGTGTCTTAGAGTTGTTAAGAGATGAGAAGAGAAGACTCAAAGACGAAAAGAAAACACTACGGGAATTCTATCCTAATGTTGTCATGCAAAGATGGCCCTAAGGTTGAGGTAAGAGGGGAAGATTCTATCAAATGTTAGCATGCATGGTTTGAATCCTAATTTCTATCCTACTCCAAGCTTAATCAAAGATTAAGTTAGACTAGGGAACCCTAAGGGAAAAAGGCAAATCCAAGACTTAAACAAGTCTTGAGATTCAAGGGAGGGAAAGAAGTGAAAGAGATGAAGAAGAAAAAGAAATATGAGATGAGAAACAAGGTAGGGCAGCAATTACATCATACATATCATATCCAATTCATATCTTTAATCATGCTTCAAAACATCACACAATGAAGTTCAAGCAAACAAGTAGAAGCAAACAAGAAAAGATGCAAGCAAACTTGCATTAGAAGCACAAATGAACACCATTAAACATCACACCAATGTAATGTGAGAAAAGTAAGATGAGGATGAAGCAAATTCAGAACTCAAGTCATGTCAAAATCATCCAATTCAAACATGTAAGAAGGCTTCACATTAACATGCATCACGAACCAAAGTAGCAACAATCAAATGCTAAGGCAATACATCATGAAAATCAATCCACAATGATCAAATGAAATGAAAACATGACGTGAATCCCAATGGGAATTAGCAAATGAATCATCCACAAACCATGATCAAGCTCAAATCAATCAAGAAGAATCATCAAGCATCATACTCAAAGCATGCACCACAACTATGCAAGTATGCAACAAAATAAGGTTCAAAATGATTCACATACTTCCACACAAGTAAAGCCATACAAGAGATAGGTCATGCACCAAGGGCCAAGGAAAATCATAATCTCAAACATGTCTTATCAACCAAAAAAGTATCACAAAGCATCAAGAAAGTTCATGTCATTCAAAGGCACAAAATTAGGTCAAGAAGTGAGCACTAGCATGCTCAAAAAACCATCAAATGGAAGCACCAACCAAAAATAGAAAAGTGGTTCAATAAAATTCTAAAAAATATCCAAAGGTATTTTCAACCATCCAATTGAGAATGTACAAAATATGGGATCAAAACAAGATCAAGAACATGTTCAAAATGGACCAACAAGCCAAGGTATGTAAACAATCGAGCAAGAATCGAGGGCCAATAAAACTTGAATGGAAAGTCACATAAAACAACTCAAACCAAGACCAAACTAGCATCAAATAAACCTTATATCATGGCTTAAATATGGCCAAAAGAATAGCCTCAAATGGTAATCAAAACCCATGAAAAATCCTAACCCTAGATGAAGGGTATCATTGGAAACACATCCACAAATTAATTCAAAATAAAATATGAAAATAAATTGAAAAATAAAAATAAAAATATGAAAAATAAGTCAACACATTAATTGACCAGAAAGATATTTTTTTGAAATTTTATAATGAATTTAACAATTAAAATAAAAATGAAATTGAAAATAAAAGAAAATGAAATAAAAGGAACAAAAGGAAAAGGAGGGGGTGCATAAGCAGAAATGGCAACAACATTGCTTTAGTTATCATATGCCTTGGGCCTAAAACAGGGGGTGTGGATATCAAATCCACCCAGACCCAGATCAAACCAATTCAGAAATCAAACAAAACAAAAAAACTTAAGTGAAACGCAGCGTTTCAATTCAACCCTGGCCACGCTGGCTCTTTCCACACGCTGACCACGTTGCCATTGGCTGGTCAGCTAGTCAACACCTTAACACGTCAGATGCCAGAGCCCTAGCTCTGGTCATCTTCTTCGGGAGACTCGCCGGAGCTACAGAACAAAACTTCCCCAAAACGCGCAACCAAGTACATCATCTTGTAGGAAATTTTAAGGAGATTCCAAATCTAACCTCAAAAACCTTTTAAAATCATTAAAAGGCCATGAAAATTGAGCTCGAAAATTTGATGCTCAAACTGAAATCATGTTAAACGAGCACAACAACAATGCAAAGATGGCCTCCATCACTGGAGGACTTCAGATGCACCAGCATGATCCCTAACATGTATCTAAAATGTGAGAAAAAGAGTCATGAAGGTTACCTAACGGAGGAGCTTTGTTGGCTCTTGATCTGATGTGTGAGCTTTAAACCAATAGATCCAACAACTTCCTGATGCTTCAGTGATGTAAGATCCACTAAAAAATCTTCCGGAAAAATGCAAGGAGAATGAGTTTCGAAGAGAGAAAACTTGAGGCTGAGTGAACTTTTTCTGATCTGATTTTTGTGTAGAATGAAATGGTCAGCTCGTTTTTAGGGTTTGGGAGACTTATATAGTAGCTTGGCACGTGAGAGAGAATAAAAAATCAGCTGAAAGTTTGTTGCACACTTTAAAATTTCAAACGAGAGAGAGAAATTCCACACGGGCAAGCACATGAGGTGATGGTATTTTTGTGATATTTCAGAGTGGAATGGAGTCATGAAAGGAGCATGATCAGGGCATGTGAGAGAATGAAATGGAAACAAATGGTTCTTCTTTGTAAATTCCTTCTTTTTTCTCCTTTATGCAAAACAACATGGTGCATAGTACGTGTATTTGTTTGGGCTCAAAATAGGCAATGTTGGAGTGATGTAATTTGAGAGAGAAAGGTACAGATAGTACATGAGGATTATGTGGAAAAAAAACTATCATGGGCCATGAAGAATTCAAATCGTACCCACCCTTTCTATTAATCATAACTTGGCACAACATGTTCCATATGATGCAATCTTGAACCTTAATGAAAGTAGGAAGAATAGACAACAACTTTCATGTTGACATGAGTTTGAAACAAGGCTTAGATTAATGAGAAAACATGCCATAAACTTGTGTCCACAAATCTGGTTGTACTTTCCTAGCCATTCATGTCATGAAATGCAACATGAACAACTTGATGACACTACCTTGAGCATTCATAGCTTGGAGAATTCTAATCCAAATGAGACAATCTTGGATTCTTAAGAAAACTAGCATAATAGGGAAAAAAATTGATGTTGAAAAGAAGATGATTTGAGACCTTAATCAATGTGAAAAATAGCCATGAAAGTATGTCTTCAAAACTGTCCCAAAATACTTAGAAAAAATTCTAAGTTTTTGAACTTTGTAAGGTGAAAACTTCTAACTTTGGAGCACCATAACTTATTCAAAAATGACTCAAATGACATGGTTCTTGTTCTCATTTTGAAGGGAAAGTTTCATACTACAACTTTCATGTGGAAGAGATTTTCAAATGAAGCCTTGATCATGATGAAAATTGGCTTTGAAAGTGGTTAAAAACTTACCAAAAATAGTAAGTTTCTAAAACCCTAATTTCCATTTTTAGTAACTTTTCCACATTCTTGATTTTTCATGAATCCTTGAACATTCATTGACCAAATCTCGTCCTTTGATCATATATGACTTGAAAATCAACATGTTGACCTCAAAAAGTCAGGAGTTGACTTTTTTCACTACACAGTTGACTTTATCCCCAATTCTCCTGATTTTGAATCTTTTGAGCAATTGAAATCCTTCTGAACCAAATTGATGGACAATTCTCTATTCCTAGACACTTGGGGACATGAGGAATACCATGGAATCAAGTTTTGCCCAAAAAATCAGAAATAAACTGATTTTATGGCAAACCCTAATTTTGGCACCCCTGGTTAGGAGAAATCGACCCATGCTCAAAATCTAAATTCCTCTGAATATGATGTGCATCCTCTCAAACAAGGATGATATATGCCACTTGATGATGATAAAACCTCAAGAATCTTGCTCATTGGGGTGTTAAACTCAAGAATCCCAAAAAACCCTAGTTTGAGAAATCAGGCTAGGAGGATGTGATTCACTTGAAATATCTTGCCAATTACAATCCTCTAATGAAGGGATAGACACATTAGGAGGCCCTGAGGTCTAAGGCTCCTTTGTGGCTTGAGTATTGATGATATCAAGAATCTGTCTCTCCTCCTTATCTCTTGGACAATACACGTGATCTCTTGCTTGAACCTCTGAAAAACATCTCTTCCTTTTGAGTTAACCCAGACACCTTGATCCCATGCTAAGAACCAATGATATGCACAATTGGTAATGCAAGAATGAAATGAAACATAAGCCAGTTAGTGTTAGAAACATGGGGGCAAATTTTGAGGTGTTACACCCGACTTTGAGAAGTACAAAGACAACTCTTGCCCTTAAAGTCACTTGGTGATGTATGCTCGCAAAATGTCAACTCAGACAGAAAATCAACAGTTACTGATCCATTATTTTCAAGATGGTTTAACCGGTGCCGCTCTCAGATGGTACATGGGGTTAAACCGCACTAAGATCAATACTTTCAGAGATCTTGGCGCCGCCTCTGTCCAACAGTACAAATATAACTTGGACATGGCACCTGATAGAGATCAACTCAGAGCGATGTCTCAGAAGGACAAAGAGACGTTTAAGGAATACGCTCAAAGATGGCGTGAAATTGCCGCCCAGATTTGTCCATCTCTTGAGGAAAAAGAGGTGACAAAGATATTTTTGAAAACCTTAAGCTCATTCTACTGCGACCGGATGGTCGCCAGTGCGCCCAGTGATTTCATCGAGATGGTAAACATGGGAGTACGCCTTGAAGAGGCAGTTCGCGAAGGACGGTTAGCCAAAGAGGATGAACCTTCAAGCAGTATCAAAAGATACGGTACTGCTTTTCAGAAAAAAGAAGGAATAGGAGATCAGCAATATCTCCCAAGTAGCAGCGATAACTCCTGCTATTAACCCTGCGCCAGTTCCGACTTATCAACCTTAGGTTACTCAGAGTCAACCTAATCAACAACAGTATCAACAAAAGACTCAAGAACCTCTTCAGCAGGCTCGTCCTCAGTACAACAACAATAATCGCACAACGCGACCACCAGGGTTTGATCCTATACCCATGTTGTACGCGGAACTTTTTCCACTGTTACTGACCAAAGGGCATGTCCAGACCAGGTCTCCTCTTGCAGTACCGAAAAATCCGCCCTTTTGGTTCAAAGCAGACCAAACTTGCCCTTACCATCAAGGAGGATCGGGGCACAATATCGAAAACTGTCTCAGTTTCAAATCTGACGTACAAAGACTTGTCAGGAACGGGGTCTTATCTTTTAAAGATACTAATCTGAATGTTCAAACAAACCCGTTGCCGTAGCATGACAAGGTTGCAGTAAATTTGGTAGAAGAGGAATTTAGCTGCAGTCATCAGATTTGTGATGTACTCCAGTTGGGGACCAATCTGGTCAGGATGCATTGCATGCAGAGCGGGTATGGTCACGTACCACCTCACAACTATCACCAGTGTGATATCTGCTATAAGAATAACCAAGGATGTTCTGTAGTACAGTTAGCTCTACAGGAACAGATGAATCTCGGATGGATTCAGGATCACAAATTCAAGAAGTCACCATGGCTCATGCTAATCCCAACATTGTTCAGAATCATAATATCCTTGCGATGAATGTCAATTTGGTAGCCATGCACTCTAGGAAAAGTCAATACCATAATCTGTCGCGCCACGATTATGATGCCTGCCCGATCTGCTCAACAAGCAATCAGGGATGCTCTTTTGTACAAGAGGCCCTTCAACGTCAGATGGATCCAGGACTATCAGGAAAGAAATAATCATCAAGTCAATATGGTTCAAATATTTGACATGCGCTTGATGAACACCAGTATGGTAGAACTTCATGCTAAGCAAGTCAGGCTCGGGTTTATGGCTTCACATGATTATCAGGACTGCGAAAAGTGTCAAGAGGACGACCAAGGTTGTGCCTTTGTCCAGAGAACACTTCAACACTTATTGGACCATTGGTGGCTTCGAGTTTACTTGGACGAAGCTACGTAGAAAATCTCTATGACTGATGGAAATCCTAGTAGACATCAGAGTCAGGATGTCTTCTCGACGGAAGCAGATATGGTCAAAATGCATTGCATACAAAGTGGATGTGGCCGGGTGCCACCACATAACTATAAACGATGGGTTTGTTCTGAGAACAACCAAGGCTGTTATCTTGTGCGTTCGTCTCTTCAAAATCAGTTGGACTGAAAAGAGATCCTACCTTATTCTAGTACTGGGTCGATCAACGTGATACAAGACTATCTTCCTGATCCGAGTGAAGATGTTGTCATCATTCCCAATCATGAAATGGCCGAAGACGTTTGCGCCATGATCCCTCTGCTCAACGAGTCGAAAGTTCCTCTTGATAGTAGGAAAATTCTCAACCTTGAACCAATTGAGGCTGAGTATGATGGTCAGAAAAACCAGAAGGTTCCATTGGTAATTTACTCGCCAGGACCAATACCGTACAAGTCATCTAAGGCGATCCCTTATAAGTATGATGCAACCACAATTGAAAATGGAAAGGAAACTCCATTACCCTCCGTCGTAAACATTGCCGACATCAATCGGGTCACACGGAGTGGCCGAATCTTCAACCGAGGAGTTGGAGAACCTGCCAAAGAGAAAGAAACTCAGGCAGAGGTTCCAAATCAATAAATCAGGTAATCCAGTAATCTCAAACTTTCAAAGAACAGCAATGAGATGCTGAAGCTCATCGAGAGGAGCGAATACAACATTGTAGACCAATTGTTGCAAACTCCGTCTAGAATCTCTGTTTTATCTCTCCTACTCAGTTCCAAAGCTCACACGGAAGCTCTGTAGAAAGTCTTAGAGCAAGCCTATGTGGAACAGGATGTAACTGTAGGACAGTTCGACAGTATCATTTCAAACATCACTTCCTGCAACAACTTAAGATTCAGTGATGAGGAATTGCCGGAAGAAGGAAAAAATCATAACATGGCACTTAACATTACAGTCAACTGTCAGGACGATGCTTTAGCCAGCGTACTAGTTGACACAGGATCATATCTGAATGTTATGCCAAAGTCGACTTTAACACGACTATCATTTCCAGGAGCTCCAATGAGGGGCGGTGAGATCATCGTCAAAGCTTTTGACGGATCCAAAAAAATAGTTATCGGCGAAGTAGATTTTCCCATAACCATCGGTCCCCACACTTTTCAAGTCACTTTCCAGGTCATGGACATTCGGGTAGCTTACAGCTATTTATTAGGAAGACCTTGGATACACGATGTTGGGGCAGTCACTTTGACACTTCACCAAAAGCTGAAGTTCGTCAGGAATGACAAACTCGTTACAGTCTCTGGAGAGCAAGCTTTGATAGTAAGCAACTTATCATCTTTCTCCTATGTAGAACCAGAGGAGGTAGTTGTAACTCAGTTCCAAGCTCTTTCGGTGAGCAATGAGAATCGACCTGAGAAAGCAACGTCGATTTCCTCATACAAAGACGCTCTTGAAGTGATCAAGAGTAACAGCGCGACAAGATGGGGACAACTTGTGATTCCCACAGAAAACAAGAAAAAGAAAGGTTTAGGATTCTCCTCAACCTGTGCCCAGACTGCTAAGAAAGATGAAAGCTTCCGTCCCATTAAGGATTTCTTCCTCAGTGGAGGATTCCTTCACCCAGTGTCTCAAGAAGTACACACTATCAATGAGAGTAACTCCTCCGATATGGATGAAGAGTGGAAATCATATCTCAACGAGGATGTTTATTTGTCTCAGGGAGAGACACCTACGCCATTTTGCTTTCCCACACAGAGTCCGAGATTCATACCGAGATCAAATGTCAAAATGATGTATGGAGATTGTGATCCTGAGGGATGTCGTGCTCCACCTAACTCGTTAGAAGACGATCCGATGAAATACAACTTTGACTATGACTATTTTGACCCAATGGATGACTTGCCAATTTGACAGCCTTACCCGGAGGACTTGGGGCAAAAGAGTCAGCCCAACGAGGCATATCAATTGAGCAACTTTGAGAAGAATACCTGTGTCCCTACTCAATCGTGGGATCATTACTCAGGCTATTCAGAAAATGCTCATCGCAAAGATGAACCTGCACGGACTGTAGGACAAGAGTTCATCAATTACGCTTTTCCAGAGGTCAACGTCATCGAGGAAGATGATTCCTCTTTCCCCACAGAAGTGTGGGACACTTTAGGACAACCAAGCGGCAAGTACAACTTCTTAGTCAAGTATACTGCTCCTGAAAGCTCTCGTATCAAACTCGAAGATATCTAGCTGACTGGATGGGGAGACTCCCCTGAGAACGAGGAAACTATGGAAAATACAATAGAAGAGTTTGTTTACGACAACTCTGCCTGGGAAGAGGATTCCAATAATCCTGATCCGCCAGAAATCAGCGTCATTTCTGAGGACAAACCAAGAAAGAAGGTCCCAGACTTTGTGATTCACCGAGGAGTTCGTCGCCAATGGGTTGCTGTCGATGTTCTGAAAGTCGTCCATAAGTCTAAGTAATTTCCATCTTTATTTTTACCTTTCACCCCGCCCAGGTGAAACAGATGTTTTATAGGGCTCACTTTTCTGTAAATATCCCTCTTCGCTTCGCCCAAAGCGACATTTTTGTTTTATAGGGCTGTAATTTCAAGAATCGACTAAATCATAAATAAAATGTCATTCTGTAATTCCCGCATTAATTGTTATTTTCTCTTTTCGCTTTTTCGAAAATGGTAATTCTAAAACTCAACAATTAAAAACAAGCATTTTTTAATACACTGCACACACTCTTGCATTCTCTCTATCCCTTCTAAAAAACAAATCATCACGCCTTGCAGATTGCTTGTTTTAAACCCCGTTAAAACATACGATCCCATGCCTTCTCCCAACTTTGAATTCCCGGTATTTGAAGCTGAAGAAGAAGAGGACGCCGAAATTCCAGAAGAGATCTCCCGATTACTCAGACAAGAGGAAAGGTCTATCGAGCCTCACAAGGAGCCGTTGGAAATGGTGAATTTGGGTTCAGAAGAAGAGAGAAAAGAAATCAAGATTGGGGCACTGTTCGATCCGACAATCAAAGAAGACTTGATCAAACTTCTCAAAGAGTTTCCCGATGTATTTGCTTGGTCTTATCAGGACATGCCAAGGTTGGATACCAGCATCGTGGAACATCATTTACCGTTAAAATCAAAATGTCCGCCAGTAAAGCAAAGGTTGAGAAGGACTCACCCGGACATGGCTATCAAAATCAAAGAGGAAGTGTAGAAACAAATAGACGCTTGTTTCCTTGCCACCTCAGAGTATCCTCAATGGTTGGCCAACATAGTGCTAGTTCTGAAAAAGGACGAAAAAGTCAGGATGTGTGTAGATTGTAGAGATTTAAATAGGGCTAGTCCAAAGGATGACTTCCTCTTACCACACATTGATATGCTGGTAGACAGTACAACCAAATTCAAAGTATTCTCCTTTATGGACGGATTCTCGGGCTATAATCAGATCAAAATGGCGCCGAAAAACATGGAGAAAACTTCCTTTATCACCCCATGGGGCATCTTTTGTTACAAGGTAATGTCGTTCGGTTTGAATAATGTCAGGGAAACCTATAAAAGGGCCATGACAACTGAAATTCTGGCCTATCCAGACAACAGATGTCCTAACACATATCAAGACATTGTGCTACATAATCTTTTAAACTTGGAGGCGTAACAGCAGACTGATACCTTGAATATTAGAACTGCACCCTCACAGATGTCACGACATCTGATCCAACATGTTCATCATGAAACCTAACAGAAAATGTAAATCTGCAGAATGATAAAGAACACAGTAATTGTTAACCCAGTTCAGTGTAACTCACCTACATCTGGGGGATACCAATCCAGGAAGAAGACTTCAATATGTGTAGACTGTTACAAAGTTAAACTCCCATGTTTACAACTTTATCCCTAACATCTACCCCGTGAACATCTTTACCAAAGTTAAACTCAAACGTTTAGAACCCTGATACGAGTTACCCCACTCACTTCCCTTAACCACCAACTGTGATTTTTACATCGTCCCTGTCAATACAGAATTCTGTCAAGCATACTTGACAAACAAGCTAACTAGGATTTTCTTAAAAGCTTCATCCAAGAACAATACACGATTCATTGCCTACAGGCTTCTGAATTTGTGCAAGATCATATGTCTACCACAATGCATCAAACGATATAAAGGGTGACTTACAAGAGAAACCTACGACTCTCAAACCTAAAACCTACTTTTACAAAATAGGATTCCTAAGTCTATGCTGTCGTCTCTCTCTTCTGCCTAGGTCTTGGTTTTCTTTTATAGTCTTCTGCTTCTGTTGGGATTCATATCTTTGATCCTTGATCCATTGCCAATCATGCCTTGAATCTTGGAACAGATTTAAAACAAAACCTGCTGCAATAGTCATGATGTCGAATATACATGTTGTGACATCCTATTCGACATCTTTGGTCTGAGCTACTTTTACATCATTATGTTTTACCAAAATTTAGTCAAACTATTTGAGCTTTCAATCTCCCCCTTTTGACATATTTTGGCTAAAACATTCTTCAAACAATTCTTCAGTCTGATGGTGCATGTAGTGAAAGTATTTCCTCATGATACTAAGTACATAGAGATTATGACTCTATGTAACTCAGATCACAAAACACAACTCACTTCCTAACTCTGATCAGAAAACACAATTTCAGGATATAGGATGTTAGAACAAACGTTAGAACATCCTTTGAGACAAATTTGCAGATCGGCGGCACAAATGCACAAACACCCTCTCAGCACCTCTCAGCAGCAAGCCATTTTTCTCCCCCTTTTTAGCCAAAAGTTGACAAAAATGGCCCGTACAGACCCATACACAGACTGTGCTTACCCAAAGACAGATAAAACCCATTTTCTCTCAGCTTACAATTCAATCAACACAACTCTTCTTAAAAACAGAAAAAGTTACATTGATAGAGCTGTCCCAAAAGACTAGTCAAAGATTCCATCGTTTCTGACTTGTTCTCGAAAACTACTTCTGAACCTTGTCCTGATACCTAACCTGATATTGTCAGGCTTATGGTCCCCACAGACAGGACATTCTTAATCCAGATTAGCAGACTCAATTTCAAGCAGAATTAGCAGAGAACCAATTTCTTCCAGCTAGCAAACGAAATTCCCAAGATACTTGAACTCCTTCTGATTTAATCAATTGACAGCCAATGATAATATCTTCACAAATTTGTGATCGCAGTTTGCAAGAGAAAAATAAATTCTCCCAGACTCAATCAATGATTCTTAAGCATCCAATAAGAACCATTTAAATATGCATTGCCAAGTTTCCCACAACTTGCAACAATACTCTAATGTCAAGACATCCTCCTTGACATCTCAGTTTGCTTGACACGCAAATGCAAACTGGAATTTCCACTGCATCCTCGCAGCAATTCATCTTAGACCAAGGGGCCTCTCCCCCTGACTAAGGTAACTGGTGCTCCTCCACTGAACACCCAAGCTAATGACTGGAAAACATAAGACGCATCTTCATGTCTTCAAGAGCGCACCCTCTTTTCAACACACCTGCTGAACGCAACCATTAACTCTTTATTGTTCCCTCTGACAAGAAACAATAATCACTCACACATAATCATTGTCACGCATCCCGTGAGGACGTGTAATCAAACCATAACAAACTCTTGGCTTGAGATCAAAGTCCCATTGATCCCCCTCATTCCACAACCATCTTAAACACCACACGAACTCCTCATGAATTCTCATGTATAGACATCTCGTTGCTTGAGGCAAAAACCAATTGAATTAGAATGCTTCACATTCCTCAAAGAGACGCACAGGGCCCCTTAGTTTGTTATAACGATGTCAACTATCGTATGCATGCTCCAGAACTTCACAGCGGCTAAACTGATTCACTACTAGCATGACTTGCTCCAAGGGCTCAAATGCCGTATGCAAGATTTTCCACTGACCTCACCAGGCCAGTATTAGAGATAAACATCTCGCAATCCAAGACAGTCATTCCTATCATTCTCTCGTATGATAATCTGGAATACTTCTGATTTATGGTGAATCTCCACTTCTGAACGCATTCAGGAAACAGACTTCCAAGCAATCAACACGTGATTCACTTCAGTCTTCACAAACACTTACATCCTCCTTCCAAGGAACCCTTCTACTCCATCATTCTCCCGGATGATCATGTAGATACTTCTTGGACACGATGCAAGTAACTAGTTCTTCACAGAACCTGAGATCCTTCACCAAGGATATCTAACCCAAGGATGTACTAACATCAGTTAGGACATCTTTCACACATCACAGACACCACACACCATGGTTCTTGATATGCTCCACTACTGGACTTACTATCAGTATAGTAATCCACACTGAAGATCTTCAAACAACACTAAGCCACCAGCTTGAACAAAGAAGACTTCAGAAACCCAGAGAGAAATAAACTCTCATCCACCAAAGAAGGTATGCTTCCATCCTCAACCCAGAACTTCTGCCAAAAGCTCCCAGAGAACCAGAACCTTCAACAATTTCAACTCACTACTCTTCTTCAAAAGAGCAATCAGTTTCAAGCATCCTGCTTGAACGCACATTGTGAAATCAACCAAATGCCACCTTTTGATTGACCTCACTCATTTTTAGAACTCCCACAGAGATATTCTGATCTACCAATGAAACTTGATCTTCAAGTCACATGAACTACTTGCCCCATAGCAAGACATCTTGGATCCACCAAGCCTCTTAGTCATGTAACATCTTCCCATCCACAGCTCCCGCAAACTGCATGAGATAGACCTTTTTGAAGCATCATATTGTTCATTCCTGTAGATCACCCTATCTTAAGTTGATGTGCCACTTCACCAATTGAGATTCTGATGTTGAACTAGATGTCAGAACATCTAGTTGTTGAATTCAGCTCCTTCTTTTGCCACTTCAAAGAACTTCCTCCCTTAACAGAACAAGAGTCTCATGCTCTCATAGACTTGATTCATCAACCAAGTTTGAGTAGACAACCTCCATTCTGTTGATTTGCAGTTATGTCATACAAGCTCACACCTTGATGAATACCTGCCAGTGCTTCTCCAAAGACTTCAAACCTGCCAATGTCTGAATCTTCAAAAGGAATAGTTAGAAACTACCCCCCATAGTTGTACTAAGGATGCCACATTTCCTTGAGTAAAGCCGTCTTCACAAAGTTGCTAATATTGCCACCTATCTGAACTCCATGATGAGCATTCTGGAATGCCCTAAAGTACCTGGATCAGAAATAAACCAATTCAAGTAGTCATCAAGATTATGATGTTATCATAGTCTTACATCTCCATATTCAACATCATAACCATCTGGACAAGTCATTCACAATACTTTCCAGGAACAGACGCTAAGCCAATAATCCCAGGTCAACACCTATGAGACTTTTGAGCGAATGTAGAACCCCTTCCATGATTCTTTAAACCTCTGATGAAAAGATGTTAGAACATCTGACAAAACATCCTCAATCTTGAATCTCAAGGATAATCAATTAAATACTTGTGGATTCCACAAATAGCAATTGATCTTAAATCCTTGTACACTAACCCTTCTTTCACTGCTGTAGTTGAGCTCCACCAGATCATGTCATGAGCACTTATAAAGCATTCAATCATTTTGCAAGTATCTTCTTCAATGACAATGTTGAGATACCAAGGCTTCCACCCTTGACTCAAGTAACTAAGACTTTCTCTGAACAAGTCTTATTTACCTCAACAAATCTTCAATCAGATTGGATTCACTCTTAGGGTCAAGAGAGATGAACCCTTCCTTGCTGTTTTGGATGGTGAAAATAAATCACCTCCACGTTCTTCAGATTGTGTCTCAAGGAAACACCTTCTAATCAGAAGTGTAACTAGAAGACTCCGGATACATGACATATATGTCTTTATGAGTGGACTTGAGAGAATTCTTAAGTATCTTTGACAACCTAACCGACCAAACATTTATCAAACTCCTAGAGTAAGAACCTGATAAACTTTAACTCAACTCCTCTCCTCTTCAACTGACTCCAAACTGCACCAGGAAACCAAGCTTCCAAGTACCAAGTCATCATACCAGATATCTAACCACAACTTCCTTCACTCCATTGCTCCTGACTTTGGAATAAAAGAATGCAGATACCTTCAAATATAGAGGCTGACGATTGAGACCTTCCACCAACTGTCTTCAGTAACAACTCCAGAATCCCATAATTCTAGAGCTCTTCCATCAGAAACACATGCAGCGGAACCACCAAGGAACATATCCTGCTTGCCCTAATAAGATGTCAGAACATCTTATAAGACACACCAACAAGAGAACTAGCCACTTCTCCTGTAGTTGTTGTAGAACCTCCTCAGCAACATGAACAACCTGCGGGTTGCTCCCTTCGATGCAGAACATCTATCTCATCCATTAATACCCTTAAATATGTCTGAGTTGATTGATATGATCTCTAAAACTCCTCTTCATTTAAACGCTAGAAAGTATCTCCCATGGATCTCATCCAGAACCAGACAGGATGCCTGCTCTGATACCAATTGAAATTCTGGCCAATGCAGACAATAGATGTCCTAACACATGTCAAGACATTGTGCTACATAATCTTTTAAACTTGGAGGCGCAACAGCAGACTAATACCTTGAATATCAGAACTGCAGCCTCACAGATGTCACGACATCTGATCCAACATGTTCATCATGAACCCTAACAGAAAATGTAAATCTGCAGAATGATAAAGAACACAGTAATTGTTAACCTAGTTCGGTGCAACTCACCTACATCTGGGGGATACCAATTCAGGAATAAGACTTCAATATATGTAGACTGTTACAAAGTTAAACTCCCACGTTTATAACTTTATCCCTAACATCTACCCCATGAACTTCTTTACCAAAGTTAAACTCAAACGTTTAGAACCCTGATACGAGATACCCCACTCACTTCCCTTAACCACCAACTGTGATGTTTACATCATCCCTGTCAATACAGAATTCTCTCAAGCATACTTGACAAATAAGCTAACTAGGATTTGCTTTAAAGCTTCATCATAGAACAATACACGATTCATTGCCTACAGGCTTCTGAATCTGTGCAAGATCCTATGTCTACCATAATGCATCAAACGATACAAATGGTGACTTACAAGAGAAACCTACAACTCTCAAACCTAAAACCTACTTTTACAAAATAGGATTCCTAAGTCTATGCCGTCGTCTCTCTCTTCTACCTAGGTCTTGGTTTTCTTTTATAGTCTTTTGCTTCTGTTGGGCTTCATATCTTGGATCCTTGATCCATTGCCAATCATGCCTTGAATCTTGGAACAGATTTAAAACAAAACCTGCTGTAATAGTCATGATGTCGAATATACATGTTGTGACATCCTATTCGACATCTTTGGTCTGAGCTACTTTTACATCATTATGTATGTCGTTGACATGATTGCCAAATCCAAAACAAATAAGGAACACGTTGAACATTTGTCAAAATTGTTCGAACGTCTAAGGAAATATAAACTACGCTTGAATCCAAACAAGTGTACATTCGGTGTTCGCTCAGGAAAGCTCCTAGGGTTCATCGTTAGCCAGAAAAGGATTGAAGTCGATCCTGACAAGGTCAAGGCCATTCATGAGATGCCTTCACCTAAAACAGAAAAACAAGTCAGAGGATTCTTAGGACGTCTGAATTACATCTCGAGGTTCATATCCCTCATGGCCGCGACATGCACGCCAATCTTCAAATTACTTAGAAAGAATCAAAGTTGTGAGTAGACGGAAGATTGTCAAAAAGCTTTCGACAATATTAAGGAATATCTGTTGAACCCACCAATTTTACCACCTCCAGTGGGAGGAAGACCACTGATCATTTACCTGACAGTCTTGGAAGACTTGATGGGTTATGTACATGGCCAACAAGATGAAACCAAAAGGAAAGAGTCTGCCATTTACTATCTAAGCAAGAAATTCACAGACTATGAAACTCGGTACACTATGCTTGAAAAAACTTGCTGCACTTTAGCTTGGGCAGCTAAACGTCTTCGGCAGTACATGATTTGCCACACTACTTTGTTGGTCTCCGAGATGGATCCGATCAAGTATGTCTTTGAGAAACCTGCTCTCACGAGAAGGATTTGCCATTGGCAGATGTTGCTATCAGAATATGACATTGAGTATCACGCTCAGAAAGCCGTTAAGGGAAGTATTTTAGCCAATCATTTGGCTCATCAACCGATTGACGGTCAGGAATCAGTCGGGTTTGACTTCCCAGACGAAGATGTCATGTATCTGAAAATGAAAGATTGCGATGAACAGCTACCCAGTGAAGGGCCAGAACCAGATTCCCAATGGGGATTAATTTTTGACGGAGTTGTCAATAATTACGAAAATGGAATTGGGGCAATCATTGTTACCCCTCAGGGTACCCACATTCCTTTCACTGCCAGATTAACATTCAAGTGTACAAATAACGAGGCCAAATATGAAGCATGTATCATGGGTCTCGACGAAGCATTCGATTTAAGGATCAAAAACTTGGATGTTTATGGTGACTTAACTCTAGTTATCAATCAGATCAAAGGAGATTAGAACACATACCAATCCGGGCTGATTCCTTACAAAGATTATGCGAGAAGGTTGTTACCATTCTTCAACAGAATCGAGTTTCACCATATACCTCGTGAGGAGAATCACATGGCTGATGCATTAGCCACTCTCTCTTCCATGATTAGTGTAGGTCAATGGAACGACATACCTAAGATTGACGTAATGCGCCTAGAAAGGCCCGCTTACATCTTCACGATTGAAGCAGTCATAAACAACAAGCCTTGGTACCACAATATTAAGTGCTTCCTTCAGAAACAAAATTACCCACCTGAGGCATCGAGAAAAGACAGGAAAACTCTTAGGAGACTGTCTGGAAACTTTTTTCTGAACGGTGATACACTCTATAAGAGAAACTTCGACATGGTTCTGCTTCGCTGCATAGACAAACCCAAAGCAAACATGTTGATGAAAGAGATTCACGAAGGCTCCTTTGGCACTCATGCCAATGGACATACAATGGCGAGAAAAATCCTAAAAGCAGGGTACTATTGGTTGACAATGGAATCTGACTGCTACAAGTACATGCGAAAGTGTCACAAGTGTCAGATATACGCTGACAAAATCCATGTACCGCCAACGCATCTCAAAGTTCTTTCTTCCCTGTGGCCTTTTTCCATATGGGGAATTGACATGATTGGCATGATTGAACCAACGGCTTCAAACAGACATTGGTTCATCCTAGTCGCCATTGACTATTTCACCAAGTGGGTCGAAGCAGCGTCATACACTAATGTAACCCGACAAGTGGTAGTCCGCTTTGTCAAAAACAATCTCATCTGCCGTTATGGTGTTCCAAGCCAGATCATTACTGACAATGGATCGAACTTAAACAATAAGATGATGAAAGAGTTGTGCACTGAGTTTAAGATCGAACACCATAACTTATCTCCCTACCGGCCTAAGATGAACGACGCGGTAGAAGTAGCTAACAAGAACATTAAGAAAATCGTTCAGAATATGGTTGTAACCTAGAAAGACTGGAATGAAATGCTCCCTTTTGCTCTTCACGGTTATCGTACATCTGTTCGTACTTCAACAGGGGCAACCCTTTTCTCTCAAGTATATGGCATGGAGGCAGTGCTCCCCATAGAAGTAGAGATCCCATCAATTCGAGTATTGATGGAAGCTAAGCTAACAGAAGCTGAATGGTGCCAAAGCAGGCATGACGAACTGAACCTGATCGAAGAAAAACAAATAACGGCTCTATGCCATGGTCAATTGTATCAACAGATAATGAAGAAGGTGTTTGACAAAAAGGTCTGACCCCGCGTCTTCAGAGAAGGAGACCTCGTGCTCAAAAAGATGAAATCATTTCTCACTGATTCTCGGGGAAAGTGGACTCCGAATTATGACGGCCCCTATATGGTCAAGAAAGCTTTCTCAGGCAGTGCCTTGAGACTTGCAACCATGGACGGAGAGGAATTTACCTACCCCACAAATGTTGATGTAGTCAAGAAATACTTCGCCTAAATAAAAAAACATCTCGGTGGATTGAAAACCCAGAAGGGCGGTCCAGGAAAAAATTAGAGACATAAATGAAAATCATCCCGGTGGATTGGAAATCTCAAAGTAAAATCCAGGAAAAAATTAGGGATTCATGGCAAGTAACTACATCCAACGCAGGTAAATTCCCCAGCGGTATTACTTTCCATCAGAAAAGACTTTCGTCAGGGTCATCTTCGACAGAAGCCCAGAATGTCCCGAATTCAAAATTGGTAGAAGGATAATGGTCGTTATGTTTTAATGTAGCCCTTTTCCCATAAATTACCATTTTCACACTTTGTAAATACTCTATGGTGTCACGCGCTTGGCTGATTACCATCCTATCAATAAAATTTGAGCCCTCGTGCTTCTGTTTGCAACTCTTATTTATTTTTTCTTTATAGAATGACATTTAACATGCTCAACGACTCTTGAAATAAAACAAAAATGAATTTACTTGCAAAATTTTTCTGCTTTTAAAATAAGGATGGCATTTCCTTTTGACTTTAAACGTCTGAAAGCACATCAATAGCTTCCCCGGAAGTTATTTAACTTCAAAGTGCAGAATCAAAGTACTCCTTCTCAACCAGGTCGCCTGACTGAAGGATCAACTATTTCAAACATCAGGTTCCACCTGATACACCCAACAGAGTTCTTACCTCTTAAGACCGGTCAACAATCTCTTTCTCCCCCGCGGAGTCTACTTCTCCTAAGCAAGGCAGTATTGTTATCTTGAACCATTGGTGCCTTTTATTCCCCGCAACGGTCGAATATCCAATCCAGTTCGTTCACTAGTCTGTATGTCGCGTCTGTTTTGTCAGCATAAACATACATACATCATGCATTATTAATTCATATTCATATTCATATTGCATCACTATCACTCTGGTCAGTTTCACTCCCAAGTGATGAAGTCCTCTTGTCGGTCAAATAGTCAGTATTTTCCTCGTCAGGAAACGTTTTGTCTGAACAATCTCTCTCCAGTTTACTTCTAGATTGGAACCTGTCCTTGATCACTTTGATAACTTGAATCTCGGAAAGACAAGAGAGACGTTCGACGGATACCTTTGTATATCACTCTTCACCATTGAAGATGATACCTTTGCTTTCCCGGATTAAGGAAAATCCCCAGAGAAAGTCTCTTAACAAATGACTCTCGACAATACATCGGTCTTTCTCCAAAGAAACCAATGTTAATGAAGTCATCAGCACCTCAAAAGTGGGCCGTGTCACATGGAATTTCTTCGTGAGAATCCCGGAGAAAAGTGTGATATCCCCAAGTAGAAAGGAGTCTCTCAGAAGACTCGTTTTCCTTAGTAGAGTCAACAAATAACATCTCTAACAGAGAGGTTTGCACACCTCTACAGCCCTGGCCAATGGGTTTCCCCCAGCAAGTCTGACATCAAATTTTCCATCAAATGGCATCTCCCTGTAAAACTCAACGGGAAGTTTGATAAAAAAAACCGCTATGGATAACATCCCTTGTCAAGAGAAAGAAAATCGACAAGAAGAAACTCAGACCAGTTCCTTGGTAGGAAACCAGGATCGCGGGGAAGTTTATTTTAGAAACTGAGACCAGTTCCTTGGTAGGAAACCAGGATCGCGGGGAAGTTTATTTCAGAAACTGAGACCAGTTCCTTGGTAGGAAACCAGGATCGAGGGGAAGTTTATTAACAAAAGAAACTAAGACCAATTCCTTGGTAGGAAACCAGGATCGAGGGGAAGTTTTATCTTTTCTAAGTATCAACGCTTAGCAAAAGAAGATGAATGCATAAACTACCATTCATAGACACCATCAAAATTTTGGGTATTCTGATATTTAATCCTCTTACACCCTGAATGTCCAAATATCATCGCCATTCACACCTTCGGGTCCAAGAAGATTAAATAGGGGCATCTGTCATACCCCAAATTTTGACCACTAGGATTTCCCATCATTATGAGAATCCTTACCATAATGTGGATACCATCATGCCTCACCAATCTCCTCAAAGATAGTTGAGCATTCACTATAGTCAAGATTTAGGGTTTACATCCCTCTCTGATCATTTGTACAAAAGATCAATCAAGTAATGACATGATCTTCAACTTGTCTAACCCCTCAAACATCCATGAAGGATCAATGGGTCTCTTATTTCAAGATTCATGCATAATTATGCAACATTCAAAGAGGATCAAACCTCAGGATCACCAGTGTCACCAAATTAGGGTTTTGGTCGACCAGGGTCTCCAGATGAAAATTTCCATCTGGAATGAGCCAATACCTCAATATATGGTCCAATAAGCTCAAAATAATTTCAAGAGTCCATCCACAATGGCAAAGTCACCTTGAAGGACCATCTATCAAAAAATCAGGAATTAGGGTTTTGACCTAATTCAACCCTTGAGTTAACTTGTGAAGCAAGACATGATTTGAAGCTTCAAAATGAACTTAAAAGACCTCAAATACACCATATTGACATGTCTACGAGATTTGATTGACTCAAAGAGCTCAAGTCATAAGCCACAAGAACTCATAACCATCTGGTTACAAATTAGGGTTTCTGATGAAAAAGTCAACCCTACCATTGATTGTGGACCTACCCTTGTTCTCAAACCTTGGGGAAGGGTCCAAGACATTCCTAAATACCCTTAGAGGCCATCCATGAAGTTTAATTAAGCCTAAGGATTGATTTCACAGAGGGATCACAAAGTCAAAGTTTCATCTGCTGAAAAAGTCAACTGTACAAAAACCCAAGTTTGACTTTTTGAAATTTTGGTCAACCAAAGTTTCCTTAACCCTAAAATGATGTTAATGTGTGATTTGAATCATCATTCATCAAGAAGAATCAAAGAAAATGAGATAACTTGTAAAAGGGGTCATCTTAGAAACTTAGAATTTTTCTAAGTTATGGAACAAAGTGGCTAGGGTACCAACTTTGCAAGGCCATATCTCCTAAACCACAAGGCCTTTTTCTCCCGTTTAAAGCTCAGATTGTATTCCATCTTACATACTTCAATTGCTTCAACTACAAGGAATTCTAAATCTTCATGAATTTTGAGTTATGGACTGATCAAAATCACAAAACATGAAAATCACACTTTTTCCAACACTTAGTGAAATTTTCACTAAGTCAGAATCTGTCTTACTTTTTTCAAAATGTAGAGGCATTTTTCAACCAAATGCAAGATGTTTCAAAACCAAAGTTGGACATCACGTTAAAGTAGGATACATTAGCTTTCCAAATTGCCCAAGAACACCATCAAACTCCCTTTGAGCTAAGAGTTGTGAACCTCACAAGTTGCCTTGCTGCAAACTGTTTTCATGGCAGCATTAGGCAGATTTTGCACATTTCTTGTGCCACACGAGTTATTTGTCCAATTTTGTCATCTTGCCAAGCCTTGTCATCTTCAAGGATCAGATTGAAGCAAAGATCTCTGAGCCACCAGCCTTGCAAGTCCAAAATATCATCATTGGCATGTGACATTCAAAGTCCAAAAATCCAAAACTTTCAAGTTTGTCATGAGGCATTTAAAGGATACATAAAGCTGGCATGTATCAGTCCATGATCAACCAAATGAGTCAAGCCTTATCCCTGCAACAGAAGACCATAGGCCTGTGCTCTAATCTCAAGTCAATGGCTAGAGGAGACTTGAGATTCCCGTTTATCCACATTGTTCACAGCCCTGTACAAGTTGCCATTCACTATTTCAGCCAAAACAAACTTACTCTACTGTAAATAGAGCTTACTTGTGATCAGTTCAAGCACACCAAATCCCCCAAATTGAGGCTTTATTCAAAATCACACTTTCACTCCAAAAATACCTTCTAATGCAAGTTACCATCGGGTTTTGAGTTAGAGTGTATTTCCAACCAAACCAATCACACACACACCTCAAAAACATCATATGTGAGCTGATCAAACACTAAAACAACATCTGGAACACCAAATTCACAAAATCACCATCCATTTGCTCAAGCTTTTAGCAGAGTTGCAGTTAGGGTGCCACGACCGGTTCCAACTCATTTCAAATCAATCCAAGCATTCAAACACTTCCTTTGAGGTACAAGGAAGCTAGCTAAATCATTGGAATTCATCTGTAACACCTCCATCATCAAATTCGATTCTCACTTGCAGAGGTAAAACTTGAACTCTCAAACTCAATGAATCATGCATCATAAACATGTTTTCTTGTTACCATTGTGTTTCTGAATGTTTGTAGATCATTTACCCTCAATCAATTGTTGTTTACAATTCGTATATAGGATTTTATTAAGTTCATGCCAATTTTAGGGTTCTTCAGGTTGTATCATGATATGTTCTGGTTCAATTAATTTCAATAAAATTGGGTATTGCCATTGTGTTCCTCATCTGAAAACGCACGAGTTTCATATTTAGATCATGTGAAATGGTTAAGAGATGAGTGAGATACGAGCCTTCACGTGCTTGAGGTTGAATATGGCCATTGGCCATGGCGCCATGCCTCAAAAATCCAACTTGTTTTACTATATAATTTTCACTTGCCATATTATTCTTGAATTGGCATTGCGCCCCGGTGGTTGATCAACTGGTTTGTGTGTATTGGCGAGCGAAAGGTATGGGGTTCGAATCCCCCTCGCCCCAGACCTCTTTTTTATCACTTGTTCCTTTTTTTTTTCATATTATTTTTATTAATGATTTGAAAAATTAATTTCTTATTCAATTTTAATCATTTTTTATTGGTTCTTTTTCTAAAAAATCACAAAAATATTAAAGTATTTTATTCTACAAAAAAATCAGATTTATATTATTTATTTAATATAGTTGGTATTTTTGTGAATAAATTCACTTTTATTGTTTTTTTAGACATTTAAAAAAGTGAATTTTTATCTTGAACATCAAAATCAAATGAGTTCTAAATCATCTTGTGATTAAAACCTCATTTTTCAAACCTTAACCAAAAATCACAAGTGGTTTATTTAAACTTATTTGGTATTTTTATCATTTTTTATTAATTTTCTTTAAAGAATTACTTTTAAAAAATGAAATTAGGGTTTCTTTGATTTTTGATCCTTATCAAACATTTCAAAACACTTTTGGGCCTCTAATAGAGTGTAAGACCCAATCCCTTTGTAAATAAACAATTTTGGGCCTCACACATTGTATAAGTCCCTCTGTACATTTTCAAAACAACGGCGCGATCGTCGCCTTTTTAACAAAATCATATGGGCTTCTCCTTGAGCTATAAGACTCATCTTTATTCATTTTCAAACTCTTTGGGCCTCTAACAGAGTGTAAGACCCAATCCCTTTTCAACCAAAATCATTTTGGGCCTCAGACATTGTATAAGTCCCACTGTATTTTCAAAAAAAACTCGGCGCGATCGCCAGTTCAAAATCAAAACACCTGGGCCACTCCTTGAGTTGTAAGTCCCATACCTTGTACAAAAATAATCTTTGGGCTCTCTCTTAGAGTATAAGACCCATCTCTCTTTGTAAATACTCTGTTAATAATACAGTCTGTATTCAAATAAATCATCAGGGCATCTCTTGTTGAATAAGCCCCAATTTTCTGTCTTGAAATAACTGTTATCAAAACTTGTTTCAATTTCTTTGAACAACTAACATTACAGTATGGAAGTTTACTCACCTGTAAGTTTTTATCTGCTTTCATTTACATGCCTTTCATATATATATATATATATATAGGGAACGTATCATATGAGAATGTCATTTTTATGTGAGAACATGAGAATGAATCAGAATCATTAGATTTTAAAATAAATGGTGGAGATTATGAATCAATTTTTTTCTCTCTCCTCTATCATTTATTTTAATAATGGAGGAGAGAGAAAAACAAAAACCACACATAATCTCCACCATTTATTTTAAAATCCAATGATTCAGATTCATTCTCATGTTCTTATAGAAAAATTGCATTCTTATATTAAAATCCAATATATATACTGTATTGTGGGAAGTTGCACGCCTGTAAGTCCTTCTTTCATCTCTTTTAAATACATGTTATATATATATATACTGTATTGTGGGAAACTGCTCACCTGTAAGTCCTTCTTTCATATCCTTTTAAATAATTGTCATATATCAACTGTATATATACTTGTATATCTGTTTAGAGTTTCCCCGGTAACTAAGTCTAGAATTAGGTAAAGCCAGTTGGTCACTCTCTTAATACAGTCAAACATAGATCCCCCATAGGATTCCAGATACAGTCTTGCCTTCTCTTGGGCTTAAACAATATGGAACAAAGAGAAAGGCAGTATTCTCGGTGAACCTTTTCTCAGACTGTCACTATTAGAAATTGTTAAAGAAATTCAATTCCCACAGAGAGGATTAATTCCTGGTGAAACTTCTCTGGAATTTTTCAAACTCTAGAACTGTTCATTACAGAAAGGATTAATTCCCGGTGAAACCTTTCTTGAACATTCTTTAAGTTTGGACCCACAGGCTTCCTAAAAGCATCCCAACCTCCTCTTGGGCTTTGTACAAGGACGCTCTGGCTTCTTAGAAGTTCTCAGCCTCCTCTTGAGCTTAGTACAAGGACCCAGAGACCTCCTACAGGTATAGGAACAGAACCTAGTCATCATTTTCTAGAGCAGTCTTTCTGAGTCAAAACAACAGACCAGTTAAGGGTTGACCTTCATCCCTTAACCTACCAGCCTTCTCTTGGGCATAATACAAAAAGCATTCAGCATCAGAGAACCAATTTCTCAAACATCAGTAGACTTGGACAGTCTCATACCCTTTGGATTTCCCATTTCCTTAAAGAACAGGAAAATAACCCTGATCATCTAATCAAATCTCCAAACAGAAATAAAACCAATAGTTTTCATAACTTAAACCTTACTTTTAATTTTCCCCATCATTGGGTCAATTACTGCAAACTCACCAAAAACCCTCACCAGAGAAAAGAATTCTCAACTGTCACATTTTCAGTTAAATCCCCAGCATGGGTCATTTCACTGTCACAATCCTCATCAGAACCTCAAGGTCTCTGATATCTTAACTCTTCTGAAAACCCCAGCAAGAGTTAATCACCAATATGGATCTGTCTCTGGATTTCAATAATCCTCAGCAGAAGATAGCCTCCTCTTAGGCTTTGTATAAAGATTTCTTTCTTTGTTTTCCCCAGCAAAGATAGCCTCCTCTTAGGCTTTGTATAATGATTTTTCCCTGCAGAACTAGCCTCCTCTTAGGCTTTGTATAATGATCATCCCTCAGCAGTCAGCCTCCTCTTAGGCTTTGTATAATGATAAACACCTCAGCTAAGTCCCCACTTTTAGCCTCAATCTTGGGCTTTGTACAATACACCTCCCTAAATATCTCTCCAGTAGAATCAGTCATTTTCAGCCTCAATCTTGGGTTTTGTACAAGACAGATAATAATACTCACTAAGCAGATTCATACTCTTTTTCAGCCTCAATCTTGGGCTTTGTACAAGACACCATATAAAATCCTACAGCAGAGTCAGTCAGGATATTTTAGCTTCAATCTTGGGCTTTGTACAAGACACACATAAATATCTCCCCAGTGGAGTCATCAAATCTCTTTTAGCCTCAATCTTGGGCTTTGTACAAGGCAGATAAAACCTTTTCCCCAAAGAGTCAAACCTCTTTCAGCCTCCATCTTGGGCTTTGTACAAGATAGAAAATAAACACTCTCTTGTTGAGTTAATCAGTCTTTTAGCCTCCATCTTGGGCTTTGTACAAGATACAAATAAACACTCTCTTATTGAACTATCCTTTTCCAGCCTCCTCTTAGGCTTTGTATAATGATTTTCCCCAGTGGAATCCAATCAACCTCTTAGCTTCAACCTTGGGCTTCAATCAAGGCACATAAAAATCAACATCCCACAGAGGAAATCAAAAATCTCTGTAGGAAGATACCTTTTCTGTTTAATCATACCTCAAACAGTCAATCAAAACAAAACCCTTAATTCCATATAACTGTTGTAAGTGGTACACTTGTTGATATAAACATCCAAGCTGTCTGTCCATCATTATCCTGGTTAAAACCTTCATCTAATTTTTGTAAGTGGCAAGCCTCTGGAAACAAACATCCATGCCACTGTCCCTCTTTTAGCATGAATTCCTAAGGAAAAATGGCATTGCTCACACTGAGTTAAAGTTTTCTCCTTCAGGAAAAATCACCCTGTAAAGGAAATTATGGCATTGCTAGTCTCCATGCATTCTAGTTAAAGTAATTCCCCTTTTCAAACCAGTTACCCAAACAACTGTGATTAACAGATGAGATATCTCTCTTTAGAGATGACAAATTCTCTCTCAGTCAAAACCTTTTAGCTTCAATCTTGGGCTTTGAACAAGACACAAACAAACCAACTTTTAGCTTCAATCTTGGGCTTTGAACAACACAGCAGACATCTGTTTCTCCCTTAGAATAGGAGGAACTACGATTGCTCTGATTTCCCTATACTCCATAACAGGGAATACGTAGGCATAAGATTGCGATAATCTTAGCGAGCACACTAAACAAAAAAACCTTAGGTCCCTGACCTTACCAAAAACAACAAAACTCTCTCTCCTAAACATCAGAAAAACTTTTCCCATTTCACAAACAAACATAATCAAGTACCAAAGCTGATCCTAAAACTATCATCTCATGGATAACCATGTATAGGATGGGTAATTGACAACTCCCTATTGGATAACCTGACCCCAGACTCCCCAATCTCTGTCAAGGGTTTGTTCAGTTAAACAGATGCGTGCAAGGTTCGTTTTAGATAACTTTCCCTTTCCCTTCCAGCTTCACGGGATAAATAAGTAATCAGAAAGTAGCACCCAACGTTTCCTCCCACTGAGGTGAGGAAATCCCAATTTCAGCGATAAGGTGGTCGCGTCACCAACAAAAATCTCTAGCTACAATGAGTATCAAAGAAGACAAACACGGAAAAGTGTATTGAATTGACGATACAAACGAGTATCGAAAGATGATACAAACAAGTATCACAGAAGACAAACACGGACGAGTGTATTGAATTGACGATACGGACGAGTATCGAAAGATTATATAGACGAGTATCAAAGAAGACAAACACGGACAAGTGTATTGAATTGACGATACGGACAAGTATTGAAAGATGATACAGACGAGTATCAAAGAAGACAAATACGGACAAGTGTATTGAATTGACGATACAGACGAGTATCAAAAGATGATAGAGACGAGTATCAAAGAAGACAAACACGGACGAGTGTACTAAATTAACGATACAAATGAGTATCGAATGATGACACAGACGAGCATCAAAGAAGACAAACACGAATGAGTGTATTAAATTGACGATACGGATGAGTATAGAAAGATGATACAGATGAGTATCAAAGAAGACAAACATGGACGAGTGTATTGAATTGACGATACGGACGAGTATCAAAATATGATACAGACGAGTATCAAAGAAGACAAACACGGATGAGTGTATTGAATTGACGATACGGATGAGTATCGAAAGATGATACAGACAAGTATCACATAAGAAAAACACAGACGAGTGTATTAAATTAATTATATGGACGAGTATCAAAAGATGATACAGACGAGTATCAAAGAAGACAAACACGGACGAGTGTATTGAATTGACGATACGGACGAGTATCGAATGATGATACAGACGAGTATCAAAGAAGACAAACATGGACGCTGTATTGAATTGACGATACGGACGAGTATCGAAAGATGATACAGACAGGTATCAAAGAAAAGGAGAATAAACACGGACGAGTGTTGGAATTATGATACTGACGAGTATCAAAAGATGATAGAGAGGAGTATCAAAGGAAAGCTGAACATGGAAAAGTGTTTAGAATTCAATGCAGACGAATCATTGATGTCCTAAAAATGGCCTAGTGTGAGTGTTTTGGATTGAATATTGACACGAACGAGTATCGAAAGATGAAACTTACAGGTTCTAAAGAGAACACGGAAGGGTGTTTGGGTATAATCTACTTCTCTTATCTGACACGGACGGTTGTGAGAAAGTAAGTCTTCTTGAGTGTGAATACTCCAAATAATCTGTTAGGAAAATCTGTTGAAGGTTCACAACAATGCTTTGTCTAAGGGTTGATCTGACTCTTGGGCAATCACTCGAACTTGGCTTATGCTCCGTATGCATATGTTTGACTTTTTCCATGGCGTAATGTTCTGTATTAAATGGAAATGATACGCATTTTGAAGATGCGATGTAATGATGATTACTATATGCAAGATGTAAAGAGAATCCTCTGTTAGGGATGATGGTTAGCAACTCTGCTGAGGAAGTGACCACTGATTTGATCTTTTAACTTTCTGTGGGGAAAAGATCAACAACTCGGCTAGGGAGTAATGTTGATATATCTGGGGTCTGAATTGCCAAAACCCGCCGCGAACTTCTAGACTCTGCAACTGCGGGAAATAATGACTTTGATGGGAAGACATCACCTGAACCAGTCCTGCTTAGGGAGAACCTATAACCATAGAACTTTACTGGGGAGATGACAACCTTATGACCTGGCTGCTGGCAGAATTGAGATCAAACAAACCTCTGCTGAGGAAGAAAAATGCTTGTTGGAGAATAGAGATCAAACAAGTCTCCTATTGGGGAATTACGCTTCCTGACTTGATGAGTAAATTATATACCATTACTCTGTGGGGAGAGAAACTCTACTGGGGACGGGAGGTCAAACGAGCCTCCTGCTGGGGATGCCAACCTGCTTGGAGAGCAAGAACAAACCATCCTTATCCTGTCTAGGGACTTGAACTCTTGCTGGAGAAAAGAAAAATCCAACTCTGGATGGGGAAACCAAACCTCTAGACTTCACGACTGCAAGGAATAATAAGAAAACATAGCACTCTGCCGAGGACGACACAACCTTAGCTATTTCTGCCAGGGAGACATATATTCTCATATCTGAACGATGCCACAATTGCTGAGAGAGGAAATTGATATTCTAACGTATGGAGCAACAAGGGGATGTCTCAAGTACAACATAACCTATAAAGGAACTTGCCTTGAGAGGTATCACGAGGACTTGATGTATTGTGCCCCAGCATACTGAACCCTGGAGAAGTAATTCTGATTAACCATCTTCTAGAGAGGACAATTTCTCACTCCTGAGGTGGCCTGCCTCAGTACGAGTCTTGCAGTAATTTTTCCCTGTCTCTGAGAGATTCACTGAATATCGACATGATTTCCCCAGATTGGCTGAACTTTAGAGAGATTTCTTGACGTGACTGCCCCAAATTGGTTACATTTGAGCACAACTTGTTGAGAAAACTGTTACCTGACAGAGTCTTTTGACTACATGCTCCTCAATATGATTGTCCAGGAATTTCCTCTTGGCAAAGTTAGACTTCTCGACTGATGCTCATTATGCAAGCTTCATTGATGTCAAGTACAATGTATGCAAGCAGAAAATGTTTATTCTGAGAATGATCATTCTAATGCAACATACATGTTAATCTTGAAGTTTTTATTGAAAAGATATTGCCAAACCCTGTGAACGAATCACTAGTTAAGATGCGACACTAATTTTTGAATGAAGGACTTTATGCACATGCAATAGCAACAAAAAATTTTTGGCACCACTCATGAAAGTCAGGAACGCTGTCTCATCAGAAGCACGCCTTCGGAATAAACCTTACCTCAATTAGGACTTTTGAGGGTTGTAACGTGGCCTGGTTCACGGTTTGAGAAAGAAGGATTTATGGCTCAAAATTTTGTTTGTGCCCGCCCATTCTCCTTGCTGTCCTCCAGTCCTACGTTCAGTTAATTTTTCACAAGCATTTACCTTTCAAAAGGTTATTGCATGTCATCAGTGATGGCTAGGGAGCCCACAAAGTTTTCAGAGTGGCAGTCACTCCTTTTGTCTTTGGTGTCTGTAGTCACACGACTTGTTCTTGCTTGAGGATTTTTCTTTTGTAATCCTTTTCGCTTTTCTTTTTGTTTTTTTTTCATTTTGTTTTTCCTGATTTTTCCTAGACTGATTCTTTTGAATTCTTTTCAATTTTGATGTCTGACGAGATGCCCTAACTTTTGCCGAAGTCATTTGTTTTCAAGCTTTCGACTTAGCGGGCTTTCTTTCTCTTTTTTTCTTTCTGACTCCCCCCTTTTTTGAACAAATCGTGTGACACTGGCTGTCTTGATTTCCATGAAAGAGTTGTGACTGCCTCACTCCTTGTAGTGAGGGTTAACAATTGTGGTTTCACGCCCCTTGACCTCCTGATGTGTGAGGAATAAAAGGTAATGGATCTTTAGATGCCCATTCCTTTTGAAATTTGAACGCTTGGTTAAATCATCTGACAACTACCATGCCCCGGGGTTAAGATGTGAGGGTTTTTTTTCAAAAGAAACTCCTATTTCTAGGCTCAACAGGTTTAATGAGGGTCTATCTCCCTTATATCTCCGGTGTTTGGGGAGTTGAAACAATGCATGTACATCATCAGCAAGGTTTTGTTCCAAAATCATACGACCAGAAGGTTTGTGTTTTCAATTCGTCGTCCTCCCTCCAAGAGTTTAAGCAAGAAAGTTGGTATTGCAATGCACAAGAATATGAGCGAACACGAATGGATTACTTCACGAAAAACATACTCATTGCATTAAGATTATCATTCAAAAGCAACAAATTCTACATGTAAACAATGCTTTAACAAGCAATGAAAAATTCAAATGAAAATGCAGTAAAGAAGCTGAAGATTGCCATTGTTGAGGAGGTCTGACTCCGTCTGGACATATTGCTCCTGAAAACATACTTGCAGTCTGAGTGCTCACTTGGGAGGCTTTAGTTAATGTACAGATCGTCTGCAGTGAATGTGATGACCTTTGAGTCGACCAGATCATGCACATGGTGTTTCAGAGCTCTTAAATCTTCGATTGAATATCCAAATGCCCCTAAATGGAACTCACATCTTACAGTTGTATCATATCCTAGTGGCAGCTGGGCGGGAGCAGCGAAAGTCCTTAACTGAATCAAATGATGCCTGAGAAGCTCAGGCAATAATTGTGCGTACAACATGGGGATGGCATCAAACTGACTTTCAGGCTTCTTCGGCCTTTGACGTTTCTTCTGAGGATGGTTTTGATTTTGGCACCCAACCTGTCCTGACGCTTTCCTCTTAAGATCTGGTCGAGGAACAGACAAATGTTGTTGGCGTGAGGATTCTAAAACCCAAGACTGTGGAATATGCCCTTGTCCTGAGGCTGACCCTGGAGATATGAGAGGAGAATCCATCTCTTTTGCAACAGCCGGAGCAGGGTCACCACGTATCTCTGTGCTGCTCGGCGTGAACTCGATTGCCTTTGAATCAATTAAGTCCTGGACCTTATACTGAAAGGCCTTGCATTTTTCAATACTATGCCCTTGTGCTCCAGAATGGAAGTCACAACGGGCCTTCGCGTCATAGCCTGGGGGGAAGCTTACAAGCAGGTGGAGCTAGAGTCCGCAACTGAACCAATCGAAGCTGAAGCAGATGTTACAGCAGCGGTGCATACGACATCGGGAGCGGGTCAAAAACTCTTTCATGCCTCTTTGGCCTTAATACATACCCTTCGCTCCTAAGATTCTCTTGGTAGACAGGCAATGGCGGCTGTCAGGAAAGTTCTGGACCCTCAGGTTATGAAGAGGATCCCCGAGGCAATTCATGGTCTAGGAGAGATTCTAACGGAACAAGGGGAATAACGCCTTCTGTTGCAGCAGCAGGCGTAGGATTGCCCTCCTTTCTTAAAATAGTTCTCATAATCTCCATGATCAAGCTCATCTGAATCTTCAACTGATGGACTTATTCCCTCAGCATTTTCTGACCCTGAGATAAAGCTTGCATGTCCACCATGAACTGCCCCATTTGACTGCGGATTACCATCAACTCTGCTTGAATCTACTTCATTGCTCTCTGTTGATTCTGGTGTGTTGAGTAGCGGTGAAGGTAACAGTTAGCAATCCTGCATGTCCAATCAAACAAGATAAGAAATCCAAATGTAAACACCTGTTATGCAAAATAAAATGCGTGAATGCAGGCATATGCCATGTTTAATCATTTCCAAGGTATTTCTATACTTTGATTCTAGTTTTAACCGGGCGAGGGATCAGATACTTTGTTGAGAAGATATTACTGGAACATATAGATATTACGGAGAAAATATAGCTAGAACAAACATAGCTAGAACAACCATAGGTGATTCCATGAACAAGCCTGATGGTAATCCCAATAAGCAACTCACAGAAATAAAAAGACAATTCATTCCCAAACCCCTAGTCCATACAAACTGCCCCTGACCTCCTCAAGAAGTGCTTCGATATCAGGATGAGTCAGTCGCTCTATCAACCCCTTGATCAGCTTATTTCTCCTCCCAATACCCTGGTTCAGCTTACCAATATGCTCTGCACTGTCATCATCTCCAAAGACATCTCTTATCTTTGCCTTCTTTACTCCAGCTTGGACCTTGAGCTATTCGATTTCCCTCTGAGCCTCCTTCAACTTGTCAGAAAAGTGTTTTTTTGCCTATTTTCACATTCTGGAGCTCTTCCTCTTTCGCTTTGAGTTTTTCCTCCAGTTCTTCATTTTCAGCCCTGATTTCATCTTCTCTCTTCTTTCTGCAGGCCGCAAAGTCATCCCACATTTTCCCAGAGTCGGCAAGCTTGACATTCGCCTCAAATAAGAGCTGCTTAGTGTGCTTGTGAACCTTGGTGGAGGATTCTGCAACCATGTTAGCTTTCCGATAAAACTGAGCCCTATCTGCAAAGTCTTTCTCTTTTGCCGCTAGCAGCTTTGTTGCGTCATAGGCCTTACATTCCAATCCCCTGTTGATATATAAAGCATCCTGAAGGTGGCTAATCAGGTCAGAGTTCTCCACACAAAGTTCATTCCCAATAGCTTGCAGCTTGTTGTATTCTTCAATAGCTACAGTGGTTCTTGCTTCCACAACCTCGAGATACAAAGGAGGTGCCGGGTCAAAAGGAAAATAGAAATCCTCAACACACTTCCTTAGCCAGTCTTCATACGGGGGATAGGTTTGGTTATTGCCCTTCCCCAAAATAGTTTTCCCTCTTTTCTGTATACTGAGCCAAGCATCAGAAGCTTTATGCGCTATCGCCACACCATCCGTTACTTGGAAGTATAAATACTCCTCGACATCCCTTTTGACTGGTGGACCTGTCAAAGTGTACCCAAATTGTCTGATAGCCAAAGAGGGGTTATAATTGATTCCCCATTTCCTCCCTATCAACGACACATTCGGGAACTCACCACAAATGTGAATGATATCCTTACAAAGCAACCCATGATCTATCCAAGCAATATCTTTGGCATCCAAACCCATCAGTCTGTGACACAACAATGGACAACTCCTCCTTTTCTTTTCTCATTTATATGATGCACTAAATGATAAAGATCCCCCAATAAAGTTGGCACCAGATTCTTCATCGTAAATATTCGGATAGCGTCCACATCAACGAAGTCAGACACATTCGGGAATAGAACGATACCGTACATACAGAGGGTCAGTATTGCGTTGAAAGTAGTCTATATTTTGGCTTCAGCGGCCTCTTGAGCTTTCTTAGTCAAGTAACCCAGATGATAACCCCGAAAACCTCCTTTACTGGCTATGTTAGCTTCCAACGTTGATTTTCTCAAATAAAGAGCACCGACCACATCCTTGAACTCAGGATCTTTCTTGGAGCCAAATAACGGTGCACTTTCCTTGATGGAAATCCCCAAGATACTTGCATACTCCTCCAGGGTTGGGACCAATTGATAGTCTGGAAATGTGAAACACCTCAGAGGTGGATCGTAGAACTCCAACAACTTGTGAATACCCCTGTACTCATAATCACTGACGTTATGAACAAAAGATAGGATACACCCGTACTTCTTCTTGAAAACTCCCAACACATCAAGATTCGCCAAAGCCTTTAAGTTGTTAATGAGGCCTAGATTAGGCTTAGGAAACTTGTAGATGATGATGTTTTTCTTCTTCTTAATATCGATCCCTGTAGAAACTCGCTGACTGAAATCAAGAGTAAGATATAAACCTGGAAATGAAAAAAACATGAACGTTAGGGTATGCACATGAAATGATGCAATTCATTGGCATGGTATTAAAAGTGCCACATATAGTTGGACGCACCTGTACTGAACTCTGTGAATAAAAAACGACTGAATAAAATAGGATCAACTGTTCACTTCATTAAGAATACAAAATAACCGGGTAGGTTGGAGGTCAGAGTTCCATGTAAATCTGTAAACACCTATCCCCTCTCACATGTGGGTTCTAAAATGAAGGATCCTCAGTTTCTGGAACTGAGGTCGAGAAGAAATAATGCATTCATCATTCTGGGTACAGTATTATCGCCAATCGTGGAGTGCCTCCACTGATTCCCCCTCAAAAGGCCGTCCTATAGCAAGTTCCCAATTTCGGGTCCTCGGATCAAGAAGCAATAATGCGTTCACCATTTCTGGTTTAACATTATTATCTGTTTAGAGGAGTTCCTCAACTGAGTCCTCGGGAGGGGTCACTAGAGTCGACAACTCACAATGGGAACATCTTATGACCTGCATCAACATGCAGTATAGAATATCTCCTAAAGGAACCTCGTCTGGTTGTGGGTCTCATGAACACTATATGTGGTCACCACCATGCAAGAGAGACGGCTATCCACTCTAAAACCTGTGTGTATACTCAATCCTAAGCAGTGGGCTTATCTCTCAGAACACCCTGCCCACCAAAGAAAACCAGCAATCCATCACAGTCCAATATATATATATATATATGGCAGTAATGAAATGTAATAAAGCAGGTAAATGCGATAAAAGCAATAAACGTGCAATAAAAGCCATAAATAAAGCAGGTAAATCATACAAATAAACACCTAATAACCGAAAACAAACAAGCGCTAGAATTGACTTGCATAGGGATGGGAAAGTCCCCAGCAGAGTCGCCAACTATCGCAACACGAAAAACAACCGGCGCAAAATGGAGTCGCCGTCGAACGTTATTTATCCCAACGGGGGAAAGGAAATGGTCGAAGAAACATGAAGAATGGAAAGGAATGGTCCTACGACCAAGATCGGGGTTCGGGAATCGGTTACGCGAAAAGGAGGATTAGTACCCCTCTGTGTCCATCGTACTCGATGGGATCCATGCTTGTTGTTCTGATCAAAAGGCATAAATATCTGAAGCTTCACTGCTAACTGGAAAAGAATAGAATGAGAAACAAAGAAGAGGGGAAAGAAAACAAAAGAGGACTCGCAAGGATCCTTGCAATCCTATGCCTACGTATCTTCATGGACGAATGAAAAATCAGGGTCGACGTAGTTCGAAGGACTACGGGTACATGGGGGGAAAGTTGCACGCCAAGGCATCACGTCTTATGCCTACGTATCCTCAATCGGATGAGACTAACGTTCGCGTTCTAGCAGTTTAAATGTTGTCGTTCATTTTATGGAGACTTACGTGTTTACTTGTTTGCGGTAGAACGAAAATAGCGTGTCTTTACGATCAGAGGGAGTGAGATGAGAAAAGAATCCCGAAGGAAGACGATTGATTTTTTTATGTCTTTTAGAAGAAGTGTTTTGATTTGTTTTGTTTACGATATGTATTGTGCTAAAAACTATGACATAGGAGCGAATACTTTGACAAGGTCGCCCCCAACGGGACGTTTGCAAAGTACCCTAGAAAAGTAAAGGAGACCTTCACTAATCATTCCCCATATACTTAAGGCTCGTGGCGCACTATACATACAATATTTGTTAAGTGTTTTTGCTTTTTTTTTCTTAGAGAGAGAAGAGAGACTCAAATGGTTAAAAGAAAAATCTAAGGGGATCTCCATTCTAGAAATTGTTGTGCAATGATTGATCCTATAGTTGAAATAAGGAATGGGAATCTTTACCTATGTTAGCATGCTTGGATTGATAACCTAATTTCTATCCTACTTTGAACCTAATCTAAAATTAGATTCAAGCTAGGAACCTTAAGGGAACATGTGATCATACACAAGTAAACATTAAGCAATTCAACCACCATTCAAAGAAGTATTAAAGAAGAAGTGAAATGAAAGAGGAGTCACCTAAGTATTGATGTCAATGTAAAATGATACAAGTGTTCATTAAATTCAAACCAAGCTCAACTATTGGATAGTTGAAAGAATTATGCAAAACAATGCACCTATGCTCATGCAAATGTCCTAAGACTAGCCTAGAAGTAATGTCAATCATTTAACAAAATGAAATGAGTCTTAAAAGGGTGATGTAACACCTCAAAATTTGCCCTCTTACTTTTAGCTAACTGGCTTATGTTTCTTTGCATTTTTTTGCATTAGCATTGCTGCATTTGCATGTTTCTTTGAGCATGGGATCAGGGCATTTTCTTCAGCAGTACAAGATGTTCTCAGCACCGGTTTGATCTTTATTGGCAGTTAAGGCCAAGCATTTAATTCTCAAAGTCTTTTTGAGCATTTATTTTGCTCATTAAGTGATTTGAAGATCAACAGTTCCGGCAGCCAAATTTTGATCAGCAATTCAGCACCGAACAGCCGTCTCAGCAATTTAATCGGGGCCCGGAAAATATTTCGTGGCATGTTTCAAGTGCACTCAAGTAGTGAGGTCCAAAGACAAGTTTCAGAGGCATATTGTGGTTCAGAACAGGTGGAATCAAGTCCGTCTCCATTTTCCCTCCTTTTGGCGCCAAGCAAAAAATTCAAATTTTCCACATGGTAACTGGTTACTCACCGTTTGTTAACCGGTTACCCAGTGTAATTTTTGCCCAGAATCTGCATTTTTCAGCACTGCAGAATTTTCAAATCATTTTATTGGTCATGTGCATTGCTTGTGCCTACGTGGGAAGGATCTAGAACAGTTTCTTTTCATCATTTTCCACCCAAAATTCAAATTCTCCCCATCATTTTTCCACCCCAATTCCACACTTCACTCCCTAACCCATTTTCACCTCATTTTCCACTCGCTCCAAACCCAAACTTAACTCCTAACCTAGGGGTTATTTAAACCAATTCATTCCAAACCAAGGGGGGACCTAGATCATTTTCACTCTCCAATTTTCAGAATTCTTTCAATTCTCTCAACTTTTCTCTCATTTTCCAAAACCCTCACTCAAAGTTTCATCATCAAAGTTCATCAAATTTCACCTTGGAATTTGTTGATCTTGAAACTAAACCACCATCCATTCACCAATTCTTGAAAGAATCTTGGATTTGCTACTGTTTTGGAGTGTGGAATCACTTTTGGAGCAACCTTTCATTATTTGAGTTGTTCTAGCTTGGATCTTGGTTGTTCTTGCTTGGATCTTGAAGTTCATCACATAGATCTTTGGTTTTCTTGCTTGGATTCACCAATTTTCGTGCTCAACAATCACCAAGGCAAATCTCAGCCTTGTAGGTTGGTTTTCCTTAGATCTATGCTTAATTTAGCTTAATTCCAACTTATGCAATGTAGATCTTTGGTTTGTGATGTGATTTGATCCATTTGCTTGATTTGATTTGTGATCTTGTTGTTTGATTGATGAAAGTGATGTTTGATTGCTGTGATTGGACTTAATTCTCGTGCATTGTTGATTACATGATCATTGGATATGATTGCGTAAGTGGTTTGATGCTGAAAAGTGCTTTTAAAACAGATTTTTTTGACAGCTGTCCCAGAGTAACCGGTTACTCACCGTTTGTTAACCGGTTACTCTGTGTATTTTTTGCGTAAATGGTCTGATTCTAAACTAAGTAACCGGTTACTCACCATTTGTTAACCGGTTACTCTGGGACAGAATGTGTATTTTAATGCATTTTCTTGGTTGTTTGAGATCCGATGCATGCCTAAACTTCATGGACCAATATGTTGATGATTTGTGGACTATTCTTGAGCGGTTGCACCTCACACTATTGCATGAACACATTTATCCGACACGTGATGCTTGGATTTCATTGTTTATGTGTATGTTTGCGTTGTTGAACACTTGATGCTATGAACACATACGCACACTCACTTGTTGATCATGTTCATTGTGCATTGCTGCGGGATTGATGATGATTGTGCATACTTACTTGTATCCAATTTCATGATGTACGTACTTGATTCATTTGATCATATGCTATACGTTGCATTCTTCCATGATGCTTGTAAGTTTATTCAACATGGTGTGTGGTGTGTTTATGATCATGATTAATTGAACGATGTATGTTGTTTGATGCACGTTTGCTCTGCCTTGATTGAATCGTATTCAAATGTGGTGCATGCTGTCCTAATTTCACATCTGAGTTTTGCATAAAGTGCTGTCATATGTGTTGTCCATGTGTACATGTATGCTGTTTGACCTTTTTTACACCTGTTTTCATGCTGAGTTTCATGCTGTTGAATGCTGTTTGGTGTATGTGCATGATTTCATTGTTGTTCTAAAGCAAATGTGCTGTTGTAGATGATCTTTCTTCTCTTTCACTCTCTTCCTCCCATGAATCTCAAGACTTGTTTAAGTCTTGGGTTCTCTCCTTTTAGAGCTACCTAGTCCAACTTAATTTTTGATTAAACTTGGAGTAGGATTAGCATTAGGTTTTAGGTAGTCGTCTCTCCTAAGCCTCACTAACCATAGGTCATCCATGCATGATAACATTAGGACTCTTAGTTTTCCTTTGGAGTTTCCTTTGTGTCTTCTCTCTTCTCATCTCAAAACTTCTTGAAAACACTTAATAAAGATAAAGTGTATTGCGCACGAGCCTTAAGCGTGGGGAATGAGAAATGAGGGGCTTCCTCTCATCTTTCTAGAGTGCTTAGTGGGCGTCCTGTCTTGGGACGATTCGTTAAGTATTCGTCCCTGTGCCCTAGACTTTGGTGCAATGCAAGTTATGGACTAATTTAAAACACTTCTGTCTAAAAAACACAAAAACAAATTCAAATCTTTTTATCCTTCGGGATTGTTTTGTTCCAGACCATTTTCAAAAAAGAGCACGTTACCTTCCGTCTGAGTCGCAAACAGGAATCAACCCTAACTGCCGGACGCAAATCTAACATCGCTCATAAAAAACACTTAACCATTCGTGGTTGTACCCACGAACTACATTAACTCTGATTCCTCTCTCTCGTCCGATTGAGGATATGTAGGCACAAGACAACGATTGTCTTGGCGAGCAACCTTCCCCCACAGTTCCTGTCCGAACTACGTTGGCTCTGACTTTCCCATTGCACTGAGGGAGTACGTAGGCCTAGGGCATCGAATATGTCCTACCGAGTCCGTCTTAGTCATCCCCATCCCCGTTTTTTCTTGTTCAGCCATAGATAGTAGGAAAACTCACCCTCCGTTTAGACAACAAGCGTGGATCCCATCGAGTACGATGGATGCGTGGGGTACTAACACCTTCCCCTCGCATAACCGACTCCCGAACCCGGAATATGGTTGCGATGACCATGTCTTTCCCCCTTTCTCTTCAGGTTTATGCAGTGTTTTCTTTCCCTCTCTCGGGATAAATACACATTGCTGGCGACTCTGTGTCTTCTGCACCACTCTCGCGTTTGTACTGTTGGATGCGAATCTTTCAGAAGCGACAGCTGGCGACTCTGCTGGGGACTCTGGTTGACCTCTTGCTGGTCCATCCCCTTTAGCGAGTCGATCCTAGCGCTTGTTTATTTGTTTTCTTTGGGTGTTTATTTGTTGTCCTTTATTATGTTGTATATTACTGTTTTACAGCTTTTACTGCATTGTATTTCATTTTATTACTGTCATACTGGATATTGCTGTGTTGTGCTGGCTGGTTTCTGTTTGGCAGATTGGGTTGTTCTGAGAGATAAGCCCAATACCCAAGCTTGAGTACACCCTAGGACTAGAGTGGAGAGTAGTGGAACCTACGTGCCCGCTTGGTACGTTTGTGTGTTCACGAAATTTACAACCAGACGAGGCTATCTTGGGACGCATTCTGACGTGTGTGTCTTGCGCATGTTAGGGTGTTGATCTAGAGAGCTGTCGACTCTAGTGACCGTTTCTCCGATACCTCAGTTGCGCCTCTCCTCCCGAGATGTGACAGTGGCAGACCACGTTCCGTGGCAAACCCATTGCACATTCTCGATCCGAGGACCCAATGTTGAGGGACTCGCATATGACGACCTTATTTTTTAGGGGAATCAGTTAAGGCCTCCTCGATTGATGATGATGCCAAACCAGAAATGGTGAACGTATCATCATTTCTCGACCTGAGAGCCCGGGATATTGAGGATCCTCGCCTTTCTAGAACCCACATGTGAGATGGGATGGGTGTTTGCAGGTTTGCAGGAAACCGAAACCTTTAACCTACCCGGTTTTCTGGATTTCTCATCAGTGTTCGATTATTTGGGTTTCTGGTTGTCTCAGCGGTTCGGTATTCTAGAATTCTGGTTTTCTGGGTTGTGGTTCTCGTTCAGTTAACAGCACAGCACATCCAGCAGTGATGCCTTGATCCCATGTTTGCATGTGCATATCATTTTTCTTGCATTCTAACATGTTTGAGATTTTTCAGGGCTTGCATCTTACTCTTGATTCCGGTTTTCCGAGGTTGCCTTAACATGGATGTCCAGAGAAAGAAGACTGTTGCTTATTCGTTCCCCGACCCGACCTTGACGTTGATTCACAAGCTGATTAGTATGGCTGGTCCCAGAGTTCGTACAGAGTTCAGTGGAGAGTATGGGAGACTTCTGAAGTTTGTCTACAGTATCTCCAAGTATGAGAAGGATGCCATTCACACACTTCTTCAGTTCTATGATCCGTCTTTGCGTTGCTTCACTTTCCCAGACTATATCTTGGCTCCAACGTTGGAGTAGTTCTCATTTATTTTGGGAATCCCCATCAGGCATGACATAGTATTCTTTTCTGAAGAACACCCTGGGATAAAAGAAATAGCCACTGCTCTTCATGTTGGTGAATCCGTTCTGAGCAATAATATTGTGGAGAAACAAGGAGCTAAGGTTTCTTATTGAAGTTCTTGTTTGATCAAGCTTGCGTACATGTTAAAGAGAAGAATTGGACTGCTTTCCAAGCTATTCTGGCTATGTGCATCTATGGGATTGTCTTGTTTCCCAATGTTCCTGATCTGGTGGATATGCATGCTGTCAGAATCTTTATTTCAAAGAATCCTCTACCTACCTTGCTTGGTGATGTGTATCACTCAGTCCACTACAAGAATGAGAATAGGCGTGGAAAAACTGTGAGTTGTTGTGCACCACTCTTATCTACTTGGTTTCTGAGTCATCTCCCCGAAGCTGGCGCTTTCGTTGATACGAGAGATTCTCTGAAGTGGTCGAAGAGGTTAATGGGCTTGACTGCCGACAATATTGTTTGGTTTAACCATGACTTGCTAGGAATGGAGATTATTTTCAAGTGCAGAGAATTCCCTAATGTACCCTTGATAGGGAGAAGAGGTGGAATTAACTATAATCCTTTCCTTGTTATCAGGCAGTTTGGTTATCCTTTGAGAGGTCCACCTGAAGAGCGAGATATCAGAGAGTCCTTATTCTTCAATGGTACTGAGGATCAAGAGACGATAAGGAAGATTATGAATGCTTGGAAGCAGGTGACCAAGAAGGGAAAAACTTCATTCGGGAAATGTAATAATCGGGCTTTTCCTTTCTATGAAGAGTGGATTAAGAAAAGAGCAGAAGAGGAGCTTCTTCCCTTCCCGGTGGAACCACCTTTGTATTCTTTGATGATCGAGGCTCCCACGACTGTTGATGCAGAGAAGTATGATAAGTTATGGGCTGAGAAGGAGAAACTCCGAGAGGAGAATCGTGAGCTGGGCAGAGAGGTTGGTCAGTTAAAGCACGAAAAAAGTGAAGCTATCCATGTTGTCAGGTTGAAATCAGAACTTTTGGCTGTAAAGGAGAAAGAATTGTCTAAAGAAGCCACAACCAGAGAGAAAGTGGCTCAAGTGTTGAAAAGTGTTAGCAAGGTCCTTTCGTCCAAAAAGAAAGAGTTAGCTTATGCTATGTCAAGAATTCACATGTTCAGTGACCGTCGGAATACAGCAATTACTTGCAACAGGTTGAAAGAGGACAAGTATCGGGAGCAGATTGAAGGTTTGAAGACAGAGCTTCGGAAAAAGGATAAGGAGATTTTATCAGGGATCTTTGAGAGGAGAGCAGTTGAGGAAAAGCTCAAGGAAACCATGGCAGATATGGAACAGCTGAAGATCCAAGCCGAAGTGAAAAGAGTCAGAAGCGAAGGACCAAGTTCAGGAGGAGCCTCTGGAGAAGATGATTGGGAGTTGTATAGTCGTTATTTAACAGGAATCTTGCATAGGAGAGATCTTCTGATTCAGGAGTTGATTCAGAGACCAGAGCATCCTAATACCAAGAAGCTTCTCAAGGAAGTGCAGAATTGGTGCAAAAAGAATGACGAATGGGGAATTCTAGCACGGCTGAGTCTTGATGACATGCCTTAGTTTCCTTGCTGCTGTTTTCTTTGTATTTCCGGGATCACCGCCAGGCTTGTTGGTCGGGGTCTTTGTTTATGCTTATTCATAATTGTGTTGTAACAGATGATTATTCTCTTTATATGATCAGGAATTCAGTTCTCTTCTGTTGTTAAAACTGGAATCAAGGGATAGATCGCCTTGATAATGTTCATACATGTTTGCATTTGCATAATCATCTCATTTTGCATTGCAGGTTATCTCGGATTCTCTGGATTTCTTATGCTCTCTCTTGTTGACAGTCAGGATTGATCAACCAGTTCATGGGTATTCTACCAGGCTTAATTAAAGCAAGGTCATGGAGTAAATTCAAGCAGAGTTGAGGGAAATGCGAAGCCAAATGGGCCAGTTTATGGGGAAGATGCAAACTTTGGTTCAAGACCAGAAAGTACTGAAGGAAGAAGTCAACCAACTAAAGACTCAGATGAGTCTGGTTATGGAGGTCGTGAGAGGTGTGCTAAGCAAAGATAGTACTCTCATGCCCAAAGATGCGGCTGGAATTGTCTCTCCTCTGCTGTCTAAGGGATCCCTCCCAAAAAGTGAGCAGATTGCCACTGTGACCATCCCGGCTGTATCTCAACAGCAACAGAATCGTGCTCCACGTCAGCAGCAATTTACGCCTAAGCAGAATAGGCATCTTGAGACTCCACCAGTGCCATATTCTCAACTATTACAGCATCTTCTTCAGTTGCAAATGGTACAAAAAAGGACTCTAGCTCCTCTTACTGGTATTCCTCCACCGGGTTATGATGCAAGAGCCTACTGTGATTTTCACTCTGGTGCGCCGGGGCATAATGTGGAAGATTGTAGGGCATTTCAGCATGTTGTCCAGGATCTGATCGATTCGAAGGCAATTGAATTCACGCCGAGCGGCGTAAGCATACATGGTGGTCCTACTCTAGTTGCTGAAAAAGAGGTGGATATCCCTGTTGCCTCTCCCAAAGCTACATCAAGTCAGGGGAATTTCTCGCAATCCTTGGTCTTAGAATCCCCACGTCCGCAACTGCTGCCTACTCCTCGATTAAGTCTGAGGAGGAAAGCACCTGAGCCAGATGAACACGCGAATCAGAGTCAACAGCAGAATAGTTCCAAAGGGGGTCGACGGAAGCTAAGAAACAGACAGTTTTCTGTGCTACCAAGGTTGTATGGTCAGATATTGCCAGAGTTAGTTAAAAGAGGGTTGTTTGTGCTGAGGAAGCCAGATCCGATCATTCCTTCATATCCACCAAGGTTTAATGCCAATGCTCAATGTGGATACCATGCTGGGGCACAGGGGCATTCGACTGAGGATTGTAAGGCGCTCCCACACAAAGTGCAAGATCTGATTAAGGCAGGGGTCATTACTTTTACTACAGATGGTATGCATTTCAATTGAAGCCTTCTGCCTCAAGTGAGCACTCAGTTTGCAAGGATGTCCAGACGGAGTCAAGTCTCCTCAACGATGGCAATCATCAGCTTCCTTTACTGCATTTTCATATGTAGCTTTCCTTTGTTTGTTTAAACATTGTCTGCATGTAAAAACTTGTTTGTGTTTGAATGTTGATTTTAATGCAATGATGTGTTGTTCTTGAAGTAATTTACTTTTATGCACTTATATCATGTTTATATGCATTGCAATACCAACTTTCTTGTCTAGAACTCTTGAGGGAGGATGATGAGGGAAAAACGCAAAATCTTTGGTTCTGTGCTTTCGGATAAAACCCTGTTGAGGATGTACAAGCATTGTTTCCAATTCACAAACACCGAAGAAATAAGGAGATAGACCCTTGTCGACCCCTTTGAGCCTAGTAGTAGGAGTTCTTTCTGAAAATGAAAAACCCTCAATTTTAACCCAGGGGCAGGGTAGGCGTCAGTTAGTTTGACCAAGTGTTCAACTTTCAGAAGGAGCGAACATCTGAGGATCCATTACCTTCCATTCCATTATCAAGAGATTAAGAGGTGTAGAACCACAATGGTTACTCCTCACCAACCGAAGAGTGAAACAGTCACAACCCTTTCAAACAAGTCAGGCAAAACGGTGTCACACGACTTGTTCAAAAAAAAAAGAGAAAAAAGAGAAAAAGAAAAAGCCTGCTAAGTCAAAAAACTGGAAAGCAAGTGACTTAGGCAAAAGTTAAGGCATCCCGCTGGACTTCAAAATTGAAAACTCAAAAGAGTCAGTCCAGGAAAAATCAGGGAAATAAAGAAGCGAAAAATGAAAAAAGGAATGTTCAAAAGAGAAAATCCTCGATAAAAAACAAGTCGTGTGACCGAAACACAAAAGACAAAAAGGGGTGACTGTTGCTCCAAAACCTCATCAGGTCTCAAACCATCAGTTGCATGGGTTCCTTAAAGATCATAAAATCTTTCTGAGAGAGGAGTGCTTGTGTCAGATTAGCTGAACGTAGGACCGGAGAACATCATGGAGAATGGATGGGCACCAATAAACTTTGAGCCATAAATCCTTTTTTCTAAAACCATGAACCAGGCCACGATACAACCCTCAAAAAGTCCTAATTGAAACAAGATTTATCCCGAAAGCGTACTCCGGCGAGATAGCATTCCTGACTCCTACGAGTTATGCTAATAAGATTTTTGTTGGTATTGCATGTGCGTATTGTTTTCCATTCAAAAATCAATGTCGCATCCTAGCTAGTGATTCGTTCACGAGGCTTGGCGACGCATGTTCGATAAAACTTCAAGGTTAACACGAGTGTTGCATTAGGTTTGTCATTCTCATAATAAACATTTTTTGCTTGCATGTGTTTGACATCAAAGGAGCTTACATGATGAACATCAATTGAGAAGCTCGATCACGCCAAGTTGAGATGGTGAAAATTCCGAAGGACAGTCATGTCAAGGGGTATGGAGCAAGAGGTTGTGCATAGCCCAGACGTTCCCGATAAATGGTGATAAGATGCATCCAATCTGAAGCAGTCACATTGAAAACTCTCCCTAAAGTAGCCAAACAGGGGCAATCACGTCGATTTGACAAATCTCAGCAAGATCAGTCAGGGGCAAAGTTTCTTCAAGACTTGGGGCAGGCCACCTTTAGAGCGTGAGAAGTTGTCCACTCCTGAAGACGGTTAATTGAAAGCACCTCTTCAAAGTTCAGAATACTGGGGCAGAATATTTCAGGTCATTGCAAATCCTTTCGAGGTAATTTACTTCATGGATTATGAAGTCTGGGGCAGTTGCGTCAAGATCTGATAAATCTCTCCAAGAGTTTGAAGACCCTGGGGCAGTGTGAATGCCCGGTCTTCTTTAAAATCCTCTTGAGATGATTTCTTCCCTTAGACCTGGTGCTCTGTGGCAAGTGGAGAGTTCAAAGGGCCGTTCATGACCATAGAGATAGGTCAGGCTGGGTAACAAGTTTGTTTTTCCCCAGTAGCGTTACTCTCCCTAGCACTGAAAATTCATCATCCGCAGCAGAACTCATTCTCCCCAGCAAGCAGTTTAAGTGGATTGCTCCGAGGTGAATGTGGTTGTACCTCCAGCAGGAGGTGTGTTGGATGTCTTTGAAAAGACATTATTTTCCCCATAGATCCTGGTAATTACTTTCCTCAGGAGGTCAGGAAGTGTAGTTCCGTCAGTAACGGCATGCTCTAATCCCCAGCAGGGTAGCAAGGTTTCTCCCCAGTAGAGCTACTCTCTTCAACTTGGAAAGTTCATCCTCCTCAGCAGGTTGTTGCTTTCCCCAGCCAGAGCGTCGAGGATTATCTTCCTCAGCAGAGTACAGGGGTTTAATTCCCCAGCTAGAGTTGTGGTAGATTCATCACTTTCTCAGCAAACAATCAGAAGTTGATGCTGATGCGTCCCCGGCAGGAGACTTATGGAATATTTTCTTTGGGTAGAGATGTTATTTTCCCCCACAGGATCTGAGCACTCAGCTAATCAAGAAGTGTTTTTCTCACCAGCAACAGTATGGGTTAATCCCCTCAGATGGGTAAGCTCGGTGTTACCTTTTAGCAGAGTTGACGTCATCATCTACCGTTCCCCAAGCAGATTTGCTGGTATTGACTGATATTCCCCAGTGGGGTAAAGGTAAGAGCATCTCCCAAGCAGGTTTGAAATTATTGAATTGTCTCCCCAAGCAGAGTTTGGTGGTGATCCTCTCAGTGGTTTGTTCAACAGCAGTTGATATCCCCAGCAGGTCTTAAGTCCAATTGTTATTGGCATCCTTTCAAGATCCCGGTAGAAATCAGTTGGTATTTCTCAGCAGAGAGAATCTCTCTTTGGGTTCCATCTTCAATATTCGTTCATAGCCATCCCCAACAGAGTGGGTATTCTCTCGGACCTTTCATCTCCAGCAGAGTTTGTGATCATTGTCTTCCTCATCAGAGTGAAGTCTTTCTCAGCAGGGTCTCTTATTTCGGAGGACAATTTATTTTGTCGTCCCCAGTAGAGTTTGCCTTCGCCTTCAGCATTTATTTTGCTGAGGCACCTCTTTTGCATTGCATAAGCATTCTTGCATGGTATCCTCCCAAACGCGTAGCATTTCCATTTTGTATGGAGCATTACGGCAAAATTCAAACATATGCATTCGAAACATAAGCCAGGTTTGATATCTTTTACCAGTTTCTTTCCCCAGCAGAAAGTAACGTGGTTCAGGAGACTTTGTTCAAACATCACACCGCAACCTGTGGATTCGTCCTCCTTGTCGGTCCTCCTTACTCTCCCCCCACAGAGTTGTCTGTTTAGATTTTTCTCTTCCCCAGTGGATTCATCTTTGTAGATATGTTGATTCTATTTATTTCGGGTTTGAAAGTCCATCTTTTCGAGTTCGCCTTCGGCCGTCCTCGGTATCCCAACTATTGGTTGGTACCCTTCTTTTATCCCAACTATTGGTTGGTATCTTTTCTTGGTTATCCCAACTATTGGTTGGTACCCTTCTTTTATCCCAACTATTGGTTGGCATCTTTTCTTGGTTATCCCAACTATTGGTTGGTACCCTTCTTTTATCCCAACTACTGGTTGGTATCTTTTCTTGGTTATCCCAACTATTGGTTGGTACCCTTCTTTTATCCCAACTATTGGTTGGTATCTTTTCTTGGTTATCCCAACTATTGGTTGGTACCCTTCTTTTATCCCAACTATTGGTTGGTATCTTTTCTTGGCTATCCCAACTATTGGTTGGTACACTTCTTTTATTCCAACTATTGATTGGTATCTTTTCTTGGTTATCCCAACTATTGGTTGGTACCCTTCTTTTATCCCAACTATTGGTTGGTATCTTTTCTTGGTTATCCCAACTATTGGTTGGTACCCTTCTTTTATCCCAACTATTGGTTGGTATCTTTTCTTGGTTATCCCAACTATTGGTTGGTACCCTTCTTTTATCCCAACTATTGGTTGGTAGCTTTTCTTGGCTATCCCAACTATTGGTTGGTACCCTTCTTTTATCCCAACTATTGGTTGGTATCTTTTCTTGGTTATCCCAACTATTGGTTGGTACTCTTCTTTTATACCAACTATTGGTTGGTATCTTTTCTTGGTTATCCCAACTATTGGTTGGTACCCTTCTTTTATCCCAACTATTGGTTTGTATCTTTTCTTGGTTATCCCAACTATTGGTTGGTACCCTTCTTTTATCCCAACTATTGGTTGGTATCTTTTCTTGGTTATCCCAACTATTGGTTGGTACCCTTCTTTTATCCCAACTATTGGTTGGTATCTTTTCTTGGTTATCCCAAATATTGGTTGGTACCCTTCTTTTATCCCAACTATTGGTTGGTATCTTTTCTTGGTTATCCCAACTATTGGTTGGTACCCTTCTTTTATCCCAACTATTGGTTGGTATCTTTTCTTGGTTATCCCAACTATTGGTTGGTACCCTTCTTTTATCCCAACTATTGGTTGGTATCTTTTCTTGGTTATCCCAACTATTGGTTGGTACCTTTCTTCTATCCCAACTATTGGTTGGTATATTTTCTTGGTTATCCCAACTATTGGTTGGTACCCTTCTTTTATCCCAACTATTGGTTGGTATCTACTGTGTCAAAGTCCACTTTCGGTTGGCAAACACTTACCTTTGATCCCCACAGGTTGTAAATTTCCAGGTTCTTTTGGTATTCAATCTCCGTGTATCCCGATTGTTTGAAAGCCCTTTACTTTCATACCCTCGGATCCAAGAAGTTTGAATAGGGGCAACTGTAACACCTCGAAATTTGCCCTCTTACTTTTAGCTAATTGGCTTATGTTTCTTTACATTTTTTTGCATTAGCATTGCTGCATTTGCATGTTTCTTTGAGCAAGGGATCAGGGCATTTTCTTCAGCAGTACAAGATGTTCTCATCACCGGTTTGATCTTTATCGGCAGTTAAGGCCAAGCATTTAATTCTCAAAGTCTTTTTGAGCATTTATTTTGCTCATTAAGTGATTTGAAGATCAACAGTTCCGACAGCCAAATTTTGATCAGCAATTCAGCACCGAACAGCCGTCTCAGCAATTTAATCGGGGCCCGAAAAATATTTCGCGGCATGTTTCAAGTGCACTCCAGTAGTGAGGTCCAAAGACAAGTTTCAGAGGCATATTGTGGTTCAGAACAGGTGGAATCAAGTCCGTCTCCATTTTCCCTCCTTTTGGCGCCAAGCAGAAAAGTCAAATTTTCCTCATGGCAACCGGTTACTCACCGTTTGTTAACCGGTTACCCAGTGTAATTTTTGCCCAAAATCTGCATTTTTCAGCACTGCAGAACTTTCAAATCATTTTATTGGTCATGTGCATTGCTTGTGCCTATGTGGGAAGGATCTAGAACAGTTTCTTTTCATCATTTTCCACCCAAAATTCAAATTCTCCCCATCATTTTTCCACCCCAATTCCACACTTCACTCCCTAACCCATTTTCACCTCATTTTCCACTCACTCCAAACCCAAACTTAACTCCTAACCTAGGGGTTATTTAAACCAATTCATTCCAAACCAAGGGGGGACCTAGATCATTTTCACTCTCCAATTTTCAGAATTCTTTCAATTCTCTCAACTTTTCTCTCATTTTCCAAAACCCTCACTCAAAGTTTCATCATCAAAGTTCATCAAATTTCACCTTGGAATTTGTTGATCTTGAAACTAAACCACCATCCATTCACCAATTCTTGAAAGAATCTTGGATTTGCTACTGTTTTGGAGTGTGGAATCACTTTTGGAGCAGCCTTTCATTATTTGAGTTGTTCTAGCTTGGATCTTCTTGAAGTTCATCACATAGATCTTTGGTTTTCTTGCTTGGATTCACCAATTTTCATGCTCAACAATCACCAAGGCAAATCTCAGCCTTGTAGGTTGGTTTTCCTTAGATCTATGCTTGATTTAGCTTAATTTCAACTTATGCAATGTAGATCTTTGGTTTGTGATGTGATTTGATCCATTTGCTTGATTTGATTTGTTATCTTGTTGTTTGATTGATGAAAGTGATGTTTGATTACTGTGATTGAACTTAATTCTCGTGCATTGTTGATTACATGATCATTGGATATGATTGCATAAGTGGTTTGATGCTGAAAAGTGATTTTGAAACAGATTTTTTTGACTGCTGTCCCAGAGTAACCGGTTACTCACCGTTTGTTAACCGGTTACTCTGTGTATTTTTTGCGTAAATGGTCTGATTTTCAACTAAGTAATCAGTTACTCAACGTTTGTTAACCGGTTGCTCTGGGACAGAATGTGTATTTTAATGCATTTTCTTGGTTGTTTGAGATCCGATGCATGCCTAAACTTCATGGACCAATATGTTGATGATTTGTGGACTATTCTTGAGCGGTTGCACCTCACACTATTGCATGAACACATTTCTCCGACACGCGATGCTTGGATTTCATCGTTTATGTGTATGTTTGCGTTATTGAACACTTGATGCTATGAACACATACACACACTCACTTGTTGATCATGTTCATTATGCATTGTTGCGGGATTGATGATGATTGTGCATACTTACTTGTATCCAATTTCATGATGTGTGTACTTGATTCATTTGATCATATGATATATGTTGAATTCTTCCATGATGCTTGCAAGGTTATTCAACATGGTGTGTGGTGTGTTTATGATCATGATTAATTGAACGATGTATGTTGTTTGATGCACGTTTGCTCTGCCTTGATTGAATCGTATTCAAATGTGGTGCATGCTGTCCTAATTTCACATATGAGTTTTGCATAAAGTGCTGTCATATGTGTTGTCCATGTGTACATGTATGTTGTTTGACCTTTTTTACACCTGTTTTCATGCTGAGTTTCATGCTGTTGAATGTTGTTTGGTGTATGTGCATGATTTCGTTGCTGTTCTGAAGCAAGTGTGCTGTTGTAGATGATGTTTCTTCTCTTTCACTCTCTTCCTCCCATGAATCTCAATACTTGTTTAAGTCTTGGGTTCTCTCCTTTTAGAGCTACCTAGTCCAACTTAATTTTTTATTAAGCTTGGAGTAGGATTAGCATTAGGTTTTAGGTAGTCGTCTCTCCTAAGCCTCACTAACCATAGGTCATCCATGCATGATAATATTAGGACTCTTAGTTTCCCTTTAGAGTTTCCTTTGTGTCTTCTCTCTTCTCATCTCAAAACTTCTTGAAAACACATAATAAAGATAAAGTGTATTGCGCACGAGCCTTAAGCGTGGGGAATGAAAAATGAGGGGCTTCCTCTCATCTTTCTAGAGTGCTTAGCAGGCGTCCTGTCTTGGGACGATTCGTTAAGTATTCGTCCCTGTGCCCTAGACTTTGGTGCAATGCAAGTTATGGACTAATTTAAAACACTTTTGTCTAAAAAACACAAAAATAAATTCAAATCTTTTTATCCTTCGGGATTGTTTTGTTCCAGACCATTTTCAGAAAAGAGCCTGTTACCTTCCGTCTGAGTCGCAAACAGGAATCGACCCTAACTGTCGGACGTGAATCTAACGTCGCTCATAAAAAACACTTACCCATTCGTGGTCGTACCACAAACTACATTAGCTCTGATTCCTCTCTCTCGTCCGATTGAGGATATGTAGGCACAAAACAGCGATTGTCTTGGCGAGCAACCTTCCCCCACAGTTCCCGTCCGAACTAAGTTGACTCTGACTTTCCCATTGCACTGAGGGAGTACGTAGGCCTAGGGCATCGAATATGTCCTACCGAGTCCGTCTTAGTTATCCCCATCCCCGTTTTCTCTTGTTCAGCCATAGATAGTAGGACAGCTCACCCTCCGTTTAGACAACAAGTGTGGATCCCATCGAGTATGATGGATGCGTGGGGTGCTAACACCTTCCCCTCACATAACCGACTCCCGAACCCGGACTATGGTTGCGATGACCATGTCTTTCCCCCTTTCTCTTCAGGTTTATGCAGTGTTTCTTTTCCCTCTCTCGGGATAAATACACATTGCTGGCGACTCTGTGTCTTCTGCGCCACTCTCACGTTTGTACCGTTGGATGCGAATCTTTCGAGAGCGACAGGTGATAACCCTAGTGGGGCAGTAGATATGTCCTACTATATCTCATTCATGTTATGGTCTTAAGAAGTGCAAAATAATTCAAGTTATGTCTCATGTTAGCACACAAACAATTGTCAATCAAAAAGTCATGCAAAGTTTATCTCTAAAGGCCACACAAGTGAAGTTAAAGCATATATCCAAATTGGGTCAGTAGTACACATGGTATGATCATAGCAAAATTAGGTTTGATATGTCAAAAAATGATTATGAAATCCATACCAAGTCATGTTCAAAAGACTAATCAATTATACACAAAGATGGCACTTTTATGATGCATCATTCACTCATAGCAACATAATGAACAAGTAAGCATGAAGTTGACTTATAAATGACCTAAGTCAGAAGCTAACTCATGGATTGAATGCTTAAAAGTAACCTCAAGACATTGCAAAAGTTTCATGTCAAAGCACTCTTAGAAGTTAGAACAAGTAATGATCAAATTCAACCCTAATCTTCCTTTAAAGGCATGTGAAGTTTTAATGATGTAAGAGAATGAAAAAGTCATGTCAAACTAGTGTTAAACCATACAAGTCAGAAACAAATGACCTATAATATCTCACATTTAGACCTCACAAACATTGAGTAAATGTAGCAAACACTAAAGCTCAAAGGAAGCTGTCAAAATTGATAGCAAACATGGTCAAGTTCATACAAATGTTACACCAATTAAAGATCACCCAAAGGACCTATAAAATTGGATTAGAAGGCTTTACCTCATTCTATATTAAGTATACACAAATGAGAAATAAGAAATTTAATGGTTGCACAAGTGCACCTTCTAAACATTTCAAGAATCAACCCAAGGGTTTATGTAAAGAGGCATGTATTGAGGCACACATAAAAAATAGTTAGGAGCATGGAAAAATCATGAGGAATTATTCATATTAAAGTGAAGTCAGAGGCTCAATGTGTCCTAAAAATGTGCCTAAAATTAAGTGTAAAATATGTTCAAACAATATCAAACATATGGTAAGTTACAATCATGGATCACTCACAACAAGCCTCAAAATAGGAATTCAAAAGTGAACCAAAAATTATGGGAAAAATACCAAGTGATCATAAAAGTATCCTATATACATGTAACTAAATGTATAAAAAAATTAAGATCAAGACTAGTAGAGAAAAATCAATTTCAAGACATGTTATGCAAGATAGGCCACTTTGTACACCTCTAATCATAAAATCCAAAATAATTACCAAAATAATCCAAAAATGAAATTAAAAATTATAGAAAATTAATTAAAATATTAAAGATTAACCATGAATTTTTTTAGAATTTTTAAATGAAGAAAACTATCTTTTATCAATCAAAATGAAACGTGTTTTTAAAAAGAAATTAAAAACACATAAAATGCAAGGGAGGGGTATGAGTATAGCAAATCCTATGTTCAGAAGCACATTGGGCCAAAAAACTGGGGCGGGAATAGGAAAGCGTGTGGCCCATTCATCTTTACACAATAACCAATTTTTTATTTGATTTATTTATTCAGAAAATAAAAATAAAAAAAAACCAAGAGAATGAATTAAAGCACGTGGTTCATGTTCTTCTTCTCATTCTCATTAATGTGCTGGCAAGTGGTTTACACGTGAGATTAGAAAATACACATGGTCCAATCAGAGAACACCACGCACGTGTTTTACCAAAGACTGGAGACACAACACAGACGCCGGAGCTAGGGCTCCGGTCGTCTTCTCCGATGGACCACCACCGTGAGTTATGATGACAGTTCCCATAAATGAAAAAGAATAGCACTACCCCACTCGATTTTCCACGCTGAATCCAAATATGAGCTTAGAATTTTCATTTGAATGCTTAATCGTGCAAAACAAAAGGGAATAAGTTAAGCCCTAAAGATCAAGATCTCTACACTTCACCCTATTCTAACCACCAATACTTCCTCGGGTAGAAGGGCTTCAGATGCAACTAATCACATGCCCTAAATCCTCATAAATTGTTCTAAAATGATGCATAAAGGTTCCAAGAAAACTGACCTGTTTGGAGATGCTATTCAAGCTCAAAGAAACCCAGAGAACTTCCTGCAATGATCTTGTAATCTTCACCAAGCAAAAAAAATGCTCAAACTCCTCCAAATCTTGATGAAAAAGAAAGCTTGATGATGAGAGGAAACTGAATTTGTGGATGGAGTTATAGCTCTCCCGATCAAGGAAAATGCAAACAGTAGTAAGTATGGAGTGTAGTGATGGAAATGGTGAAGGAATCTTGGCAAAAGCTCTCAAGATGAGGAGATTCGAAAGCCTGGAGATGAGAGAATGATATGTGATTTTTTATCTATTTTTGCTAAAGGCGCATAACCGATTCTATTATAGGAGTTAGGAGCTCTTATATGGTTGGTTAGTATGTGGTTAAGAGTTTGATCATGGTCAAAAAATCAGTTCAAGCTTGGTTAATGAAAGTTGATAAAAAGTGAGAGTGAGGGTTAAGGCACGAGTTAGAGGTTCTTATGGGTGGTGTATTGTTGTTGTCATGGTGTGTACTACATGATGATGGTGATAATGATCTGTTAATGAGCTGGCATGAGCAGAATAGCAACTTGCATACCAAGTTTCTTTCTCTTTCATGCATGTTAAGTAAGAGTTGTGATGTATGCATGGTATGTAAGGAATGGCATGGCCAAATGGGGTAAAGTGAGGGACATTATGCGCATGGATTGATACAACAAAAATAGGATGCTTAGTTCTTGCAATTTGAATGAGACACCATGGCTTGAACACTTGAATTGGGGTGACTTTGAAGTAGTATATCTTAGTGAATATGAAACCAATTTGTAAGGTCTTGATATCATGAGAAAGAAGGAATGGCATAGAGTAATTTTCATGTTTGATGCAACTTGAATAAAAACCTAAGACATGATTGAAATTGGCCTTGAAGATGGTATGACACAAACTGACTTTTATACTTAGAAAAATTCTAAGTCTTTTCACCAAACTCACATCTTTGAAATCCATACTTTGAATTATCATAACTTTTGATCCATGAATCCAAATGAGATGTTCTTTATATGGTTGGAAAGGTGGAAGATCCCTATACAACTTTGATTTGAACATGATTTCCAAATGAGGGTGGGAAGCCAATCAAAAAAGAGCTTGAACATTGGCACAAAAACTGACCCTTAACACTTAGAAAAAATTCTAAGTGTTGGAAAATGAAAGTGTGAAAATGTCTAATTTCCAACAATCATAACTTGCTCAAAAATGATCAAATAGAGATGAATTATATATGGTTGGAAAGCTTGAAATGAGAACCGCAACTTTTATGTTTGACAAAAAATGGAATGAAGCTTTGATCATGGAGAAAATTGGTCATGAAAAAGGTTGCACATCCATGAAAACTTGCCAAAAATAGAAAGTTCTAAAACCCTAATTTGCCAAAAATAGCAACTTTCCACAATCCTTGATTTTTTATGATTCTCTTGGATTTTATTGATCAAATATCATCCATTGATCATGTTTGACATGACAAACACAAAATTGACCTTAAAAAGTCATGAGTTGACTTTTTCACTGCTCAGTTGACTTTGTTCCTAATTTAGCTGATTCTCAATCATCTGACAAATTGAAACCCTTCTGAATGAAATTGATGGTCAATACTCTACTCATAGATACTTGAGGACATATAGAATACCATGGAATCAAGCCTTGATCAAAAAATCATAAATAAATTGATTTTAAACAAAACCCTAATTTTAGCCCCAAAAGTTAGGAGATATGGATCAATGATGAAAATCATAATTTCTCCGAAGACAATTGAGAATCTCTTGAACCAAGATGTCCTATGTAATATGATGATGTTGAGGCTTCATAATCCTTGCCCATGAGGGTGCCATATACACAGATAGGCAAAACCCTACTTTGAGGACCAAAGATAGGAGAAGATGATCCTCTTCAAGTCTCTTGTAAATCTCAATCTTCTGATGAAATGGTTAACCAAATTTGATGTCCTGAGGCATAAAGAGCCTTTGTAGCTTAAGTGCTTGAGTATATCTCACTCTTCTTACTTTGAACAATCAATGACATTGAAGCCTCTAATCCCATGCCTTGGGAAAGCCAATGATACATGTATGATGTTTATGACCTAAATGCACATGTATGTGAAGCATAAGCCACTTATTGATGGTAAAATATGAGGGGAAATTTTGGGGTGTTACAACAATCACTTTGATTGTGATTGGCTTTTTACATCAACAAAATAAATCAAAATTTCAAACGTGATCAATCGCATACAACGTGTTCGATAAATTGTCTTTGAGTATTTTTATCGCTTTGTGTTCATTAGAAATAACCATTACAAATAGCTTGACATTTGATTGATCCGTGAATTAATTGTTGATTGAACAGTTTGTGTTCATTATCATTCCATCAGTTTTCATTACGCATATCCGAGCTTTTTGATGGTAGGTTCGGTTAGATGATTTGAGTTGTTTTCGATGTGCCATACTTTTTGAAAACGAATTTTTGCCAAAAGTTTTTGGTTTTAAATTTGTGATATATTCACCCCCCTCCCACTAGATCGAAGCCTATCATCTAACAAGTGGTATCAAGAGCTACGATTAATTTCGTGCTTGAGTTTTACTCTTTAGAAGAATGGCTACCAAACCTAAGGGAGCGTACAATAGAGCACCAATTTTCACAAGCAAAAATTATGGCTATTGGAAAGCTCTTATGCGTATTCATGTCAACTCCGTTGACAAAGGTATATGGGACACTATCCAAAATGGTCTAAATGAAATAAATATGACCAATGTGTAGGGTGTTACATTACCTAAACCGGAAACACAATAGGATGGGAATGATTGGAAATTGTGGTCATGTTCTCTACTTTATATAATACTTTTCTTGTGAATGTTTTAGAGCAATGGGGTCACATGCAAGTATACATGCTTGGTAATGCAGCAAGTGATAAAGTAAAGTTCGAACACACAAGGAAGTGTAAAGTATTTGAACTGCTATTATTAATTTTCTTTGTTTAAGAAAGTATAAGCAAGGTAACAAAAATATGAGAATAAAGAACAAGAGCAACACAAATTCACTAAAATAACTTTGATACTAAAAAGGGAGTTAAAAATATCAGAGAGGGTAGTTAATGAGCTAAATCCACTAGTATAGTTGTTGTTAAAATGCTTTTATGATGTGAAGTGTCGTGCCTCAAAAGGTCAGAACGTGATCTAGTGGTGTATTTCTACAACATCAAAAAGATGCATAACTAGGGCAAGGGAACAAATCTCTAAGTCTCACTTGTAACCCTAAAATGCATCTAGTTTTAATTCTGAAAATATTTATGGTCTCAATCTTCTTATCTCTAAGCAAGTTGAATTAAGTGAATATCTCTATCCTACTTTATTAACCACTTTTGTTATGAAATCCGCTTGTTTATTGGATCTCTCTCAACAACAAGCTTTTACCGTTTTCCTAGTTGATCACTCTAAGAACCAAGTTTATAGCATAAAAGCACATAACAAAATAAGACACTAGCTAACACATCATATCAACATAAAAACAACTTTTATACTAACTTCATTAGTCTCATCAAACAAAGGTTTAGCTCATAGTGAGCTGAATACAAACTACTGGAGTGAAAATAATAGGAAACATTATCTTACAAAAAGTAGTAAAGAAATGCAACCTAGCAATAACTTGGAGATCTCTTGTGTTGGGTAAACAGCAACAACTCTCTTTAGTCACGACAGCTCTCAGTAGAACGTATAGGTCTGGAGGAGAATATAATACTCTCTACTGATACGCTAACTCCTAAAATAAACTAAAAACTGAAATAAACTATTTGTTGTGTGTGAAATCTCTAGTCCCCCCTTTCTTCAATGCACAAGGTCTCTTTTTATAGTGATGAGTGGAAGTGGTAGTTGTTCCTTTCTTGGATAGTGGGTCTCTTGACAAAATTAAGGTTAGGCCCAAATCAATTCTTCATGTGGACCAGCTGTCCCTCAACCCTTCTGTTGCAAGCAATCTGGTACAGATGTTGGTGGTAGACAAATCTGCTTTTTACAGGCGGCTGTGGCAGGATGGTGGAGCAGAGCAAACGGCTGATGGTGTTGGTGATGGGCGCTCTTTTTGCTGCGTGGTCCCCACCGTACTATCTTTTGTCCTCTAGCCTTCTTGATCTTATCCATTCCTTTTGTTCCAATGCTCTTCAAAATGCTGCCACGTGAGCCCTAGTCATTCTTGGCTTTTCATCACCAACCTCCAACTCTCTTGGTGAAATAGTTGATTAAACTATCAACTACTTTCTTTCAAAAAGTTCCTCGTTCTGCTCCAGAATTAGTCAAGTGGGGTCATGCCTCCTCTCATCATCATCTAACTTCCTTTTAGAGCACAAACACAATGAAAACATAAAAGAAGCACCTAAAGTGCTTAAAGCTTAAAATATGCTGAAATACATTAAACTCATGCCATATCAGTAAATCATGAACTAGAAATGTCACATAAAAAGGGTCAAAGTAACACACTAAAAAAATGTTATCACTCCCCTAAACTTGAATGATCACCTGTCCTTAGGTGATGTGACAGTGAAAGACATAGGAAAGTGAAATTGGCTCTCAACAGCTTCAGTCAGGCTTAGCAAGGTAATGAGGCTTAAGAATTGGAAGGGTCAGGAAGCGATAACTGGTGCAAGTTGCTCAACTTTGTAAATGGCCAAAGTTTTTTTAGCTCAAAGGAGGAATGACGTCTCCTGTCACGACCCTACTCTTCTAGGAAACAAGCCACAATTTTCTCTTTTTGATCCCCTCATTGTGTACTTTCGTGAGTGGGGTCTCATCTCTTTTGGTTTCACTAGGAAATTCTGTCCTGATTCTCAAATTATATTTTTTACTAGCACACTTGGGACCACACTTCTCCACTTATTTTTGTTCTTTTTCTATTTTTTTTTTTGGCAAAAATGTTTCATCTCAGAAGCATCTCATGTGAGTTCAACAGTATATTATGATGAAACGCTTGTTGTTCCTCCAGTTTTAGGCACAGGAACTTTATTGGTGGTCTTTGCCACTTTTTGCACACTTTTGTGTGTTTTTGTGTGGAGTGTGTCCCTTCTGTGATTGTCTCAACCATTATTTAAATCTTCTTGTCCTTCCCTTTGTGATTCCTAGGATTTCAACCTCTCTCTTGATTTTCACAATTCAGTTATCTTTTGGAAAAAATTTACTGGCTGGTTTAATAGACTAATGATGTCGTGACAGAGAGCATCAGTCTCCTCTGTCAAACTCATTTGGCGAAATTCCTACACTTTGCTTTGCTTACACCTAACAGCGTCATTCCCCTTTTCCAAACATTTCCTAGTCTTCCTTAATCTAAGTTATGATATGCACAAATTCAGCAAAAGAATAATCAAACAGATGCCACACATATGTCATAAAAACAAACATAAAAACAACCAGGTCAACATGTTCCAGGGGCATTACAGCTTCCCTACAAAAAGATTAGAAACATATGGCTCAAACACTGCCATCCCAAACATAATATCCAAAAGCAGAAATAAGTAAGACAGCAGCAACAGACATAAACATTTGATTGCAGAGGGTTAGAATTGGTGAAAATAGGTTGAGCACTGATACCCTCCCCCAAACTTAAAGTAAGCACAGTGTCCTCACTGTTTAGTGATGAGAGGTGGGAAGTTAGTGCTCGCCTATTTCACCTTACCACTTAGGCCCTAAGCCTGGAGCTCTTTCTTGGTGCTTGCAAGGTTTGTTTCTTCTTCTTTTTCTTTGCCTCCTGCACTGTTAGGTCTTTCTTCTCAGTGCCCTCTCCAGCTGTGTCACCAGTAACCTCCTTCCTAACAGCTCTACTTGGACTTTTAGCATTCTTTTGAGGCTGCTCTTCAACTTTTTCCCGCTGCTTCTCCGCAACAATATTTTCTTCATTCACGGTAGGTTCCTTGATAAGTTGGGGTTCTAGCTCAGCTATGATCTTTTATGTCTCCTCGCTATCTGCCGCCTCATCTCTTATGACAACTTCCTCTTTTTCTGTTTCTGTTGAGGAATAATATTTCCTCATCTTTTCTGCCTCTTTGTCTTCCTCAGTACCTTCTGATTGCGCCATCTCTTCCACAGGATTCTTCTTCATATTACTCTCTTCTTCCTCTTCAGCCACGTCCTCTTTTTCCATTTCCAAATCTTCAGCATCTTTGTCTACCTCTGTTAACAAGGTTTCCAATACCTCATCTTTTCCTGAACCTTCTTCCTCTTGATCAGATTTATTGAGGTCAAACTTGTTTGCATTGGTTACAGGATTGGCGGGTGGTGTCATGACTGCAGCAGACTCTTTCTTTTTCCACTCTGCCTTCAGCTTCTTCTGCTTTGGGCTTTCCTCCATCTCTGGAGGTGGAGAAGAATATGTCTTCCTCAGCTTCTTTTTCTTTTTCACTTGGCTCTGGCTGGTTTCCACTGACACGCCCTTACTGGTCTCTTCAACCTCTTTCTTTTTCAACTCCTTATCCTTCTTCTTCTTCTTAGCTTTCTCCTTTTTGGTGGGCTTCTTTTCCTTTCCTTCATCAATAGCAACAGTTGGTTTAATACTCCCTATAATGTGATCCGAGAACTTGGGAGCCTCCAGCGAGTTGGATGGGGCTTGCATGGTCCACATTTTCTCTAGCCATGACGCCCCGGCCTTTTGGTAAGCAAAGTACTCTTGCCGGTTTTTCTGCATTTGTATTAAAATCTCCATGGTAGGGTCTTGCTACTCAGCTGTCCCAAAAAGAGTTTGACTTGCTGCTGCTGTTCTCTTTCGTGCTCCCTTTGGTTTCATCAAGGTCATGATTAGGGTTTTGTCCAATGGCTGTTGTGGAGAACCAAAGTTGTCTGAGTCGTACTCAGGCACGCCATGCCTCCTACACAGTGTTGTTATCAAACAAGGAAAATATAGCATCCCTTCTTTCTTTTTCGAGCAAGCATGAATCTCTTGCATGATGATCTTTCCAACATTGATAGCCCTCAAACCAGTGATGCAGTGTAGAAGTACCAGACTCGCCCTTGAGACTGTCTCGTTGTGAGCGGTCAGCTTGATTGAGTGCTTTAGGAATTGATACCACACCTTGACTTCAGGCTATAGATCCATCCTCTTCAAAGCCTTGTCCACCCATCTTACACCAGTGACACACAAAGACTCCATATAGGCTTCATATTCGTCTTCTTGAGAACTGAGAACCAAGTTCTGCTACTCGTCTTCCACACCCCCCAACTTGTAGTAGAAGTTAATGTTGGACTCAGCATAACTCACTTTTGTTCCTCTGATTATAACCTCCAACCTCTTGTGTCCAGGATCAGTCAGATTGGCATACAACTCCTTGACTAGGTTAGCATTGTACACACCAGGTTGCTTTCAAGAATTCTGCCATTTCAAGCTTGAGATTGTTGTGCCAATGTCACCTGGTAGTCCCAGGTTTTCATCAGTACCATCCATTATGAATCCACGTTCAGCAAACACTCCCATCTTACTAAAGTGTTCCATGAAACGCCTGTGTGCTTCCACGTTGACAAAAATATCATCTTCATCCTGACTGGATATGTCGATTGTAGGAGCGCCATTCTTTTTTCCTGTGGTTTTGTAACAGCGGTCGGTGATTGGGTCTCTTGTCATTTTTTTTCTTTGGGTAATGGAGAAAATAGGGTCTAAGAGATTTTAGGGTTACGGAGAGGATGATGAAAAGTGAAGAAGTTTTGTTTGAATGCTTGGGTATAGAGACATGTGGAGGGAAGATGGAAAGGTGTTTGGAATTTTTTTTTAGAAAATAATAAAATAAAACGTCTTTGAAAGATGGAGAGAGAAATTTTTCCGTTTTTGTGATTAGGAGAGCAAGGAGTGAAAGGGCTTAGGTCTGACAGCTGAAAAGACTCTTTTAGTGGGTTTGCGTGTTTAGGTGGCTGAAGTGTCTGACGTGGCAGACATGACCATCATGACTCTACTATCACACACGGCCCAAGACACTCAATCTCTATGCTGCATTTCACTTTTCTCTCTTCCTCTTTAAACACAACGTTTCATTGCCTTTCTGATTTTTCAAAAGAAAAAAAAATATTTAACGCCAGCTCAGCATCAATATTATTCTCTATGGACTTAGCAGAAATTGATTCCTTCAACTTTTCCAATATTCCAACTTCACTTTTCTCGTGTCTCTTGCTGATATGTCACCTCTTGTCATAAGCTGATGCCACTAAAAACCATCATTATCCTGTACAAAATAAAACAAAAGAAAAATGCATAAAGCTGGGTTGCCTCCCAGTAGCGCTATTTTAAGGTCTTATCGCCTGACCAACACAAAAATCTATTAATCAATGAAGTGGAGAGAACCCCTTGTGTTACTTGAGGATTCTCCAAGGTAAGTTTTGATCCTTTGGCCATTAACCTTAAATTTTTCTCCATTTTTCTCATTCAACAATTCCACAGCACCATGGGGGTAAATATCTTCCAAAATAAAGGGTCCAGACCATCTTGATTTAATTTTCCAGGGAATAGCTTCAGCCTTGAGTTAAAAAGTAAAACTTTTTGGCCCTTTACTAATTCCCTCTTCTGGCATTTCCTGTCATGCCATCTTTTGGTCTTCTCTTTGTACAATTCAGCATTCTCGTATGAGAATAACCTATGCTCATCTAACTCATTTAATTGGAGCATTCTAGCTTGGCCAGCGTTTTGAATATTAAAATTTAATTGCTTCACAGCCCAAAATGCCTTATGCTCCAATTCAATGGGTAGATGACAAGCTTTCCCATAGACAAGTCTATATGGAGACATGTCTAAGGGGATTTTATAGGCAGTCCTATACGCCCATAGTACGTCGTCCAAGTGTTTGGACCAATCCTTTCTTGTGGGGTTAACCACTTTTTCTAAAATCCTCTTTATTTCTCTATTGGAAAGCTCCACTTGTCCACTAGTTTGTGGATGATAAGTTGTAGCAACCTTGTGTTTAATCCCATATTTTTCCATTAAGTTTTCAAAAAGTTTGTTGCAAAAATGGGATCCCCCATCACTGATGATAGCTCTAGGCGTGCCATGTCTTGTCAAGATGTTCCTGAGAAAGAACTTAGTCACAACCTTAGCATCATTGGATGGTGTTGATACTGCCTCAATCCACTTGGAAACATAGTCCACAGCTACAAGGATGTAAATAATTCCAAAGGAGGGAGGGAATGGTCCCATGAAGTCAATGCCCCATACATCAAAAATTTCAACTTCAAAAATACTAGTGAGCGGCATCTCTTGTCTCATGGACACATTTCCAACCCTCTGACATCTATCACACCTTTTTGTAAATTCATGAGCATCCTTAAAAATGGAAGGCCGGAAATAACCTGATTGCAGCACTTTTGCTGCAGTTCTGACCCCTCCAAAATATCCACCATAGGGTGCTTTGTGGAAAGCTGATAAGATCTATCGCGCCTCCTCATAGTCAATACATCTCCTTAATAACTGATCTACACACTTCTTGTACAGGTAAGGCTCATCCCAGAAATAGTTCTTGACAGTGTGAAAGAGCCTCTTTCTTTGTTGGAAGTTGAATTCTGGTGGCACGACCTGCTGACTAGATAATTAACAATGTCAGCGTACCAGGGAGTCATGCCATCAGTAATCACCAACAGCTTCTCATCCGGAAAACTCTCTTTAATGTCTCCACTGTTTTGAGATTGCACTTCTTCAGGTAGTCTTGAGAGATGATCAGCAACTGAGTTTTCTACCCCTTTCTTGTCTCTTATCTCTAGGTCAAACTCTTGTAAGAGAAGCACCCAACGTATGAGTCGTGGCTTTGCATCTTTTTTGGCAATCAAATACTTGACTGCTGCATGATCTGTGTACACAATGACTTTAGTTTCCACCAAGTAAGGTCTGAACTTTTCAAAAGCAAACACTATTGCCAACAGCTCCTTCTCCGTGGTTGTGTAATTGATTTGCGCTTCTATCAAAGTCTTCCTCGCATAGTAAATAGTGTGGAACACTTTGCTATGCCTTTGGCCTAACACAGCACCAATGGCAAAGTCACTAGCATCACACATTAACTCAAAGGGTTTGGACCAATCTGGAACTTTGACTACAGGTGCAGAAATGAGAGCTTTTTTCAAAAGGTTGAAAGATTCAAGGCACTCTCTACTGAAGACAAAAGGCGTGTCGTGCTGCAGCAGCTGGCATATGGGTTTTGTTATTTTTGAGAAATCTTTTATAAACCTCCTATAAAATCCAGCACGCCCCAAGAAACTCCTAATGCCCTTAATATTGACTTGTGGGGTAGCTTTTCAATTACTTCCACCTTAGCTTGATCCACCTCTAATCCTTCTTTTGAAATTCTATGACCAAGAACAATTCCTTCTTTTACCATAAAATGGCATTTCTCCCAATTGAGGACTAAGTTGTTCTCTTCACACCTGGTTAGCACCAACTCCAGATTTTTTAGGCAATCTTTAAATGATTCTCCAAAAACTGAAAAATCATCCATGAAGACTTCCATGGAACTTTCTATGATGTCAGAAAAAATAGCCATCATGCAACGTTGGAAAGTGGACGGTGCATTGCACAGTCCAAACGACATCCTTTTGAAGGCAAAGGTGCCATAGGGGCACGTGAATGTGGTTTTTTCTTGATCTTCCGGAGCTATTGCAATTTGGTTGTAGCTCAAATATCCATCCAAAAAGTAATAATACTCCTTTCCAACCAATCTATCCAACATCTGATCAATGAAAGGCAAAGGAAAATGATCCTTCCTAGTTGCGTTGTTCAGCTTCCTATAATCCATGCAGATTCTCCAACCAGAAACAGTTCTAGTGGGAATGAGCTCATTCTTTTCATTGGTAATCACTGTCATGCCTCCCTTCTTCAGTACGCACTGGATTGGACTTACCCACACACTATCAGAGATAGGGTAAATAATCCATGCGTCCAACCACTTGATAATCTCCTTTTTTACAACCTCCTTCATGATAGGATTTAGCCTCCGTTGACTTTCAATGCTATTCTTAGCATTTTCTTCCAACAGAATTTTATGCATGCAAACTGTTAGGCTGATTCCCTTGATGTCAGAAATTTGCCAAGCAATTGCCTTCTTGTGTCTCTTCAGTAGTGAAATCAATTGATCTTTTTGCTCCTCTTGTAGGTCTGTGGCAATGATAACTAGCAGCTTCTGTCCTGCCTCCAGATATGCATACTGCAAATGCTCTGGCAGTTATTTGAGCTCCAATTCAGGGCGTTCTTCTATGGAAGGTAGCTGCTATTTGTGAGCAACAGTGGTGGATTCTATCACTTCCATAGATTCTTCCTCTTTCTTTTGTATAGGGCCATAGATGATTCCATCTTTTAGTCCTTCGTCCTCCACTTTTCCTAACTTAATTTTCAACACATCATTGGCCTTTAGAAGATTTTTATGAATCAAACCTTCCCAGCTAGATATCATAGAACACTCCGCCACCTCCTCTTCTGGGTATTGCAAGTCATTAAGTATGTTGAACACTACTTGCTGCCCGTTCACTCTCATAGTGAGTTCTCCTCTTTCTACATCAATTAAGGTTCTACCCGTTGCTAGGAATGGCCTTCCCAACAAAATGGGTGTCTCCTCATCAACTTCAAAATCCATAATGATAAAATTAGCAGGGAAGACAAATTTGTCAACCCTTACCAGCACATCTTCTATCTTCCCTTGTGGGTAGCAAATACTCCTATCTGCCAGCTGCAAGGTGATGGTTGTAGGCCTGGCAACACCTATCCCCAGCTTCTTGAATATGGATAGGGGCATGAGATTAATGTTGGCCCCTAAATCACATAACTCCTTTCCACAAAAGGTGTCTCCAATGGTGCATGGAATAGTAAAACTTCCAGGATCCTTCAATTTGGGAGGGAGTTTGCCTTGAACCAATTGACTACACTCTTATGTGAAAGCAACCGTAGCAAATTCTCCAACCCTTTTTCGCTTAGTAAGCACATCCTTCATGAACTTTGAGTAGTTTGGCATTTGTTGATTGGCTTCAATCAATGGTATGTTGATGTGAAGCTGCTTCAAGATCTCCATGAACTTTGAAAATTGTTGTTCTTCTTTTGCCTTTTGATTCTTTGTGGAAAAGGGGGTGGTGGTCTTTCTTGCACAAACTTTTGCTTCTTGTTGGCTTCAGTAATGACTTCTTGATTCTCTGGAGGAATGTAATCTTCATTGGGTACATCATCTTTGTGTTTCTGCTGTTTGGATGAAGACGGTTCTCCATCATTGTCTTTTGCTCCAGCACTTTCAGGTTTAGACACATCAGTACTTGACTCCTTGCTCTTTGTAACAGACTCTTCAATTTCCTTGCCACTTCTGAGCTTTAAAGCTTGTAAATTTTCAACATTCTTCACTCTAGCTTATGTGTTAGGAGTCTTAGTGGAGCTGGGAAGATTTCCCAAGTTTCTTGAACTTAGAGCCGTAGCAATTTGGCCTACTTGGTTCTCCAAGTTCTTGATGCTCACTCCTTATGCTTGAAATTGATTCTTTGCTTCTTGAATAAAAGACTTAAGAACATTTTCCAAATGGTTGTTTCCTTGATTGAACCCAGCATAGTTAGGGTTAGAAAAACCAGGTGGAACTTGTGGTGTAGTTGCTTACAGTTTAGGTTGACTTTGATTATTACTCCAAGAGAAATTAGGATGGTTGCGCCATCCTAGGTTGTAAGTGTTGTTGTAAGGATTGTTGTATCTGTTGTTGTTGTTGGGATTGCCAACATAGTTAACTGAAACAGGATTTACAGAACATTCTTCAAAAAGATGTGGTCATCCACAGTAAACACAGGCAACCTCAGAAGCGTCAGTAACCACCTTAACAGGGTCAGGCTTTGTCACTTCAGGACTCATCAGATTCTTCATCATTTGGTGGATCTGAGCCACTTGAGCAGCAAGAGTTGTGGTCTCAGTGACTTCATGAACTCCAACAAGCTTCTTTTGAGTTGAACTTGAAGTGGTCCTTGTGACTGGCCATTGATAAGTGTTGGCGATAATGCTCTCAATCAACTTGTAACCATCGTCATAAGATTTAGACAATAGGGCTCCACCACTTGATGCATCTAACATATTCCTTGAGGATGGAATTAATCCATTATAGAAAGTCTCAAGTTGTATGCAGATGGGAATCCCATGATGTGGACATTGTCTCAGCAGCTCCTTAAATATTTCCTATGCGTCAAACAACGTTTCATCATCTCCTTGCCTAAATGATTTGATTTCATTTCTCATTTTTGCATTCTTGGAAAGAGGAAAATACTTGGCGAGAAACTTTTCTGCCAAGGCATTCCATGTAGTAATGGAATTTGGTTCCAAGGAATTAAGCCAGCTCTTGGCTCTATCCCTTAGAGAGTATGGAAACAGCCTCAACCTAAAGGTATCCACTGGCATGTCAAGGATTTTGAAATTGTCAGCAACATCCAGAAATTGTTTTAAGTGCAGATGAGGATCTTCATGAGGATAGCCTGAATATTGACCAGCAGCTTGTAACATTTGGAACATCATAGGCTTGAACTCGAACTGTGGTGTTGTGATGGCTGGCCTAGTAATGCCGGTATTCATAACATTACGATCAAATACAGCATAGTCCCTGATGCTACGCGCTCGGTCATTGGCAATGCCAATGATGTTTGGCTCTGCCATGGTTGCGTTTTATAATGACTCGTCTAAAGAAGACGATGAACTTGCTTCGTCCGTATCCTCCTCGTACACTACTCCTTCAGGTTCAGCCACAGCTGAGGTTGAGGAATCTCCAGATGCTTGCTGAGCACTTAAAAATCTCCTTCGTGCTTTGAGAATTCTTTCAGGTTCAGGATATCCACTGTAAACTGGTTGTAACGACCTGCGCATACAATAGCTTAAGCCTGTCGAGACACCAAATCATAGCAAAACGTTAAAAGCTCAAACACAATCTTAAACAACAAAATATTAAATACATGTTTTCAAACTTTTTCACTTCCCCGGCAACGGCGCCAAAAACTTGTTCTCTACTTTATATAATACTTTTCTTGTGAATGTTTTAGAGCAATGGTGTCACATGCAAGTATACATGCTTGGTAATGCAGCAAGTGATAAAGTAAAGGTCGAACCCACAAGGAAGTGTAAGGTATTTGAACTACTATTATTAATTTTCTTTGTTTAAGAAAAGTATGAGCAAGGTAACAGAAATATGAGAATAAAGAACAAAAGCAACACACAATTCACTAAAATAATTTGATACTAAAAAGGGAGTTAAAAATATCAGAGAGGGTAGTTGATGAGCTAAATCCATTAGTATAGTTGTTGTTAAAATGCTTTTATGATGTGAAGTGTTGTGCCTCAAAAGGTCAGAATGTGATCTAGTGGTGTATTTCTACAACATCAAAAACATGCATAACTATGGCAAGGGAACAAATCTCTAAGTCTCACTTGTAACCCTAAAATGCGTCTGGTTTTAATTCTGAAAATCTTTATGGTCTCAATCTTCTTATCTCTAAGCAAGTTGAATTAAGTGAATATCTCTATCCTACTTTATTAACCACTTTTGTTATGAAATCTGCCTTTTTATTGGATCTCTCTCAACAACAAGCTTTTACCTTTTTCCTAGTTGATCACTCTAAGAACCAAGTTTATAGCATAAAAGCACATAACAAAATAAGACACTAGCCAACACATCATATCAACATAAAAACAACTTTTATACTAACTTCAATAGTCTCATCAAACAAAGGTTTAGCTCATAGTGAGCTGAGTACAAACTACTGGAGTGAAAATAATAGGAAACATTATCTTACAAAAAGTAGTAAAGAAATGTAACCTAGTAATAACTTGGATATCTCTTGTGTTGGGTAAACAGCAACAGCTCTCTTCAGTCACGACAGCTCTCAGCAGAACGTACAGGTCTGGAAGAGAATAGAATACTCTCTACTGATATGCTAACTCCTAAAATAAACTAAAAACTGAAATAAATTATATGTTGTGTGTGAAATCTCTAGTCCCCCCTTTCTTCAATGTACAAGCTCTCTTTTTATAGTGATGAGTGGAAATGGTAGTTGTTCCTTTCTTGGATCGTGGGTCTCTTGACAAAATTAAGGTTAGGCCCAAATCAATTCTTCATGTGGACTAGCTATCCCTCAACCCTTCCGTTGCAAGCAAACTGGTACAGATGTTGGTGGGAGACAAATTTGCTTTTTGTAGGCGGCTGTGGCAGGATGGTGGAGCAGAGCAGACGGCTAGTGGTGTTGGTGATGGGCGCTCTTTTTGCTGCGTGGTCCCCACCGTACTATCTTTTGTCCTCTAGCCTTCTTTATCTTATCCATTCCTTTTGCTCCAATGCTCTTCAAAATGCTGCCACGTGAGCCCTAGTCATTCTTGGCTTTTCATCACCATCCTCCAACTCTCTTGGTGAAATAGTTGATTAAACTATCAACTACTTTCTTTCAAAAAGTTCCTCGTTCTGCTCCAGAATCAGTCAACTGGGGTCATGCCTCCTCTCATCATCATCTAACTTCCTTTTAGAGCACAAACACAATGAAAATATAAAAGAAGCACCTAAAGTGCTTAAAGCTTAAAGCATGTTGAAATACATTAAACTCATGCCATATCAGTAAATCATGAACTAGAAATGTCACATAAAAAGGGTCAAAGTAACACACTAAAATAATGTTATCAGGTCACATGATCGGAAAGCGAAAAACGTCCTCACATCCGCTTTGGGTGTTGATGAGTTTTATCACGTTTATCATTGTGAGACCGCTAAAGCTATATGGGATGCATTATAGATTGCTCATGAAGAAACTAATGATGTCAAACAAGCTAGGATCAATACATTAAATCAAGAGTTTCAGGTGTTCCATATTGAGCATGGTGAAACCATTACGGATATGTAAAAACAGTTCACTCGTCTCATAAATTGGTTAAATGCACTAGGTAATCCTATTTCCAATGAACTTGCTACTAACAAAGTTTTGAGGTGTTTAAGTAGGGAATGGCGGCCCAAGGTCACCGCTATCAAGGAGGTAAATGATCTTAAGACACTTGATCTCACGGATTTGTTTGGTAAGTTGGAAGATCATAAGCAAGAGCTCATTTTCTTAGCAAAATACGAAAAAGAATGTGAAAAGAAAGTGAAGAAAGAGAAAAGGAAAGACAAAGAAGAGGGGAAGAAGTCATTTGATCTAAGGACTTCTAGTTCAAGGTTGTCTCATAATGAGCAAAGGGATTGTGAATCTAATGATGAAAATGAATGTGACGAAGAAGATATGGGACTATTTATAAAGAGAGTTAAAAAATACATGTTGAAACATGGTAACAAATATCCCGACAAATACCATGACAAATCAAGAAGGTTATCAAGTTCATCAAAAGAAGATGAGAACAAGAAGGGGGAGTCTCGAAGTACTTGTTACAGTTGTGGTAAACCCGGTCATTTCAAATTGGAGTATCCTAAAACCAAAAAAGAAAAGGAAAGGGGTCGTCACAACTCGTCTAGAAAATCTAGAAGAGCGTATGCCGCTTGGGAGAGCAAACGTGATTCATCAAGTGATGAATCGGCCAAGTTGTGCTATTTGGCAAACAACGGAAAGAAAAGGGTTGTAAGTCACTTTAAACTTCAAGCTTCTCATGATTTAGCCTTTTCTAAACTTCAAGAATCTTTTGAAAATCTAAAATGGGAAGCCATAGATGCTTTCAAAAGATTAGCTTCAAATAAACGTATTATTTCGCATTTAGAAGCTAAGATTTCAGAAAATGAAAAGAATATGGAAGCACTAAGGAAATCCATGTTAAATATTCTAAAGGATCGAGATGAAGATCCTAAGTCCTTATGGTTTGGTTGTGAAACTTGTCACATTTGGCAAAAGGAGTCAAGGACTCTTAAAGCTAAATTAGATAAGGCTTTGCAACCTAAGGTTAGTTTTGCTATAGAAACTTATGAATATGACTTACCATCTTATAATCCTTATCAAAGCTATAGTTACATTAAAAAGGAACCTAATAGCAAAGGATTATCTTCTCTTAACCTGTATTGTCACTATTGTTGCAAAAAGGGTCACACCATTGCTAAGTGCAAATTTAAGAAACTCTTGGTTCCTAATGGTGCCTTTCAATGGTTGCCTAGATACAACCAAACTTTTACTAATTCCTAAGGACCCAATGAAGATTAGGTACCTAGTAGTAATTATTAATCATGCAGGAAAATGTCCCGACTCTATGAAAGAGAGTATAGGATCTCGTTTGTGGAGCATCAAGGCATAACACAGTGATATTTCCTTATTGTTTTGATATTTGTAACTAACAAGGCAGACTATGTTGCCAATCAGGTTAACTAGTAGTGTTTCTTTTTAAGTGGTAAAAGTGTGTAAATAATTACTAGTGTTCTATCTAAGAAGTGTCGGAAAGGTATTATGCTCAATGATGTAGGTTTATCTTCAAGAAGACATACTCTAGTGCATCAAATTGGGAGTGATCAACCTAAGATGATGAAACATGAGGAGGAGTAAGATAATAATCATGATTAAATAAGATTAAGAGTCCAACATCAAGGATACTCATCAATTCAATCACATATTGGATACATTATTGGTCACACTTTCAAATACTTGTACAAGAAGAAAAGCGGTAAGAGCGTTTTGGTCTTGATTGTGTTTTGTGGCATGTGTTGCATTTATTTCAACTTTTTTTCTAAAGTTCTTCGTGGGATACAAGTGCATCATCCGTCTTGTGTACGGTGAGGTAATATCATTTCAATCCTTTTTCTTGTTACATACATAGGTATTTATTTTACCTGTTTATTTAGTAAAGATATGTGATGAACTATATATGTAAAATTTATGATGTGTGTTTACTTCCAAAAATTTTAGTGTGACTGGTGTATGTTGCATTTTGTGTTTATAGTAGCTACTCATAATTTTTTTCATATGGCATCTATATCTTGAACCAACTCATGCATGAATTTTACATGATTGCATGATTCAATAAAACAAGTCATACAAATCTATCAAATGCATGTGTTTCTCATCAAGTTAGGGTGCATGAGTCATTATTGTCTCTACAAGACCAAATTGAGTCATCATTGGCCTATAAAAATCCATTGGAGTCACATTTTTGAAATTTTGTAGGTTTCAGGTCGACACTTTTTGGCACAGGTCGGCCTATGCAAATTAAATTATGCATTTGTCAAAAATATTCCAATTCAGGCCGACACATGTTAACTCAGGCCGAGACATGACATTTTTTTCAATTTATTTGAGATTTCACTTTAGTATGTGCCGACCTATAACTTGTACAGGTCAACACATACGCTCTGAAGTCGACTGATAAGCCCATTTTGGAACATTTCACTTCGTTTGTTCTTGTCTCTTGCATGCAAACTTGTCTCAAACATCTCAAATCTAGTCCAACTACTCAAATTCATCAAAAGTGCATGCTTGATTTTATCTCATCATCACTACTTCATCAATTATTATCAAAATCTTCCACCACTTTCTTCAAATTTCATCTTTTTTCTCCATTTCTCTTGTTAAACCCCAAACTCATCCTCTATCATCAAAAATCCAAAATCCCCTCTTGTTTGTTGTTTTTCATTATTTCTTTGTGTTGGTTTGTTGTTATTCTTTGTGTTGGAGTGTGTGGGTACTCTTGAATCTCTCATTCTCTCACACTTTTCATTCAAGACTTTTAACAAACACTTCTTGTGCATCTCTCAAACTTGTTTTTCTCATGGCTTCCAAGATCAAAAATGCGTCTAAGGGTAAAAAGGAGGCATCTTCATCCACCACTGCCTGTGAGAATCCAATTAATTTGTTTTTAAATACATATTCTAAGGATTTTGAGCTCAAGCACATGACTCGCCTCGTCGTTAGGCAATGTATGTGGAAGAAGGATACCGTTGAAGGCTTGTGTCTACCCGAGGTTGTGAAAAGAGTTAAGCATCAAAACATTGATTACATCCTCCAATTAGTTGATGACTACAATAAGGATCTTATTCGTGTGTTCTACTCTGGTCTACATGAACAAGATGATGCTAGCTTTAAATTCTCAATAGACAATAAAGTCTATCACTTTGAAAATGAGTTGTGGAACACTTTGTTTGGAATTACTATTAGTGATCCAGATATTAATGAAGAATTTGATGAGGAAGTAAATGAAGAAATTGTAACCGAATCTGACATGCATAAGCATTTTGATTGGAATGTGCACTTGAATGAGATGTTTAAGGCACTTTGTCCTGCTGACTGTTATGATCCCATTTCCACGGGACAATTGAAGATGTTACCTAGGATTTTGCTGTGGATTATGTTTCACATTCTACGTCCTAAGAATGGAGGCTTTTCAAGAGTTGATTATCCTTAAATTCATATCGTTTATATTCTGCTGCACAAGGTCAAGATATGCTGGCCACATTACTTCGTATATCACATGTTCTCCGCCAGGACGTGCAACAAAGGTACATCCTTGTGTTATCCATCTATTATTGCAAATATTTTGAAACATTTCAACATTGGCCTACCAAATCTTCTCTATAAATCACCCGACACATCTCAAGAGTTTTCATAACGTACTCTCTCAAACATGAGTTACTTTTGGGATATTGAGCATCGAGCCTATCATCTTCGTGTAGGAAAGAACGAAAGAAAATTGTTTAACCTTTGATGATCCAAATGTTTTTCCTGAAGAGGCTGAAGATAATCAGATGGATGATGAGCAGCATGTTGAGGTTCCTCATAGTGCTCTAGAGGTTGATGCGACTATGCAAGATACTGATCAAGGATTTGGTCACGGTGATGGTGTTCATGCTGGTTCTGGTGATATTACTGCTATGATGACCATGCTTCAAAACATGCAGCTGCAGCAAGATGAGAGATATGATGCACATACATAACTGTTTTGTCAAATGCAAGAGCATAGGGCTTTTCAGGATGCATATTTCCAGTCTTTTGCTGCGTATACGACTGAGAGCACCATATCCCTCCGAAACACTGTTAACAAGAACTATATTTCTGAGATGGAAAGGCTTAATTACATGATTAGAGCTCAAGAGGAGGATTCTGCTCACTATGATCGATTTTATCGCAAATTATGTGAAGTTGCTGCCATGGATGGAAGACCAAGGCCAGTTCCAAGAGGACGTGGAAGACGTTAGTTATGAGATGTTATAATCATGTTGTGTCCTAGTGAGTTATCTTTATTTCTAGCTTGTGTTGTTTGACTTTGGTGCCCCGCATATTTATTTTGTTACGGTTTGCTACTTGCTCTTGGTTTGTCTAAGATGTCTAATTCTTGCACTATGTGTGACCATTTAAATCTTATGCGTGTTGTTGTTTGATTTATTAAGTTTGTGTTCTTTACGTATGTACTGTATGTGAGTGCACCTCTTATTCTTTGAAATTGCCTCTGTGTAGTATAGATTTTATGTGAACTTTGCATCTACGTGATGCCTCTAACGGATTACCTCTTTTTTATTTTTTTGATGTTGTCAAAGGGGGGAAGATTATGAAAAGGATCATGCACAAATTCAGGGGGAGTTATTGAGGATTATGCATAACTTTAGGGGGAGTTATTCAGTGTACCGAAGAAAAATGCAATGACTATGTGATTCAAGTTTTGCCGTCATAAAAAAGGGAGAGTATGTGAGTGCATTCTTCAACTTAGCAATGTTTTAAATAATGTTGAAACTAGGAGTAATACTAAGGCTTAGCATTTTTGTATATTGGACGGTATTAACCAAAATTTAGATGTGCATTGAATCATTTTAGCCCTAGGATGTATACAAATGTTTTTGAAAAGCCTTAGGCATGGACTACACATCAAAACTAAGTTTTTGTGCAAACACAGCTGCACATGCCGACCTATACGTGTTCAGGCGAACCTATAGAAGCTTTTTCTTCAGTACAGGACGATTCATACGATTACAGGTTGGCCCCCACGCTCTAATAATGAAGCCTGTGGATTTTGTCCATAGGTCGCCTTCTTCAGGCAGACCTGAAGACCTTGACAGGCCGATCAATTGCTTTCATAGGCCGACCTATAGCCTTCAAAACCAGAAATTTTGCATCTAATTTCTTGCATTATTTTTGCCTAAACATAGAAGCGCACACACACACACACACACAAAATATATATATATATATATATATATATATACACACTCATACATACATCTTCTTCTAGCAAGGTACTAGTGAATTACATATACGAAACCAGATTACAAAACATTCTCATCATCTTCAACCTCTCTTCTATGCATACACACAATTGAACTACACATAATTATTTTTCGATTGGGTAACCATCTACGTTAGGGTTGATAATGTCCAATTAGCTTTAGTGTAACCATGAATATTGGGTTGGGATCTTTGTGTGTTTCAAATAAGAAAATCAAGGTGGGGTTTTCCTTCAAGATCGGTGTGATTTGAAGGTTTTGGACAAGATCACGTCAACACGGATTCAACCGAGTGAAGGCCTTAGGACAAGGTGGTTTCCTTGCAAGGGAGTAGCGCGAGATGGTGAATCGTGTTTGGGAATCTTAGGTTCAACAAGTGAATGCTCGGGATAAACGGAGGATTGTAGCCGCATTGTTGGTGACTTGATCAAGCTTTGATCAAGGGTTTAGAGGTGGTTGAATCAACAACAAACAATAGGGTTTGTGGAATTAAAATTCTTCACCTCTTGTATAAACATTTTTGCAAAGATAAGGTTAATTGTAAGTATCTCAATTCAATTTCGGATTGAAGGCAGACGTACCCATAGCGAGGCCGATTGGGGAACTACCTAAACAAATCTTTGTGTCTCTTTATCGCTTTATTTATATTTAATTGTTGTTCTTGCAAATTATCGATTTCGTTGTTGTTTCAATTAATTAGATCAGAAATAGTTTTTAACTTTCTTTTAAATTGTTATTGTTGATATAATCACAATCACTTTGATTGTGATTGGCTTTTTACATCAACAAAATAAATCAAATTTCCAAACGTGATCAATCGCACACAAAATGTTCGATAAATTCTCTTTGAGTATTTTGATCGCTTTGTGTTCATTGGAAATAAGCATTACGAATAGCTTGGCATTTGATTGATCCGTGAATTAATTATTGATTGAACAATTTGTGATCATTATCATTCCATCGGTTTTCATTACGCATATCCGAGCTTTTCGATAGTAGGTTCGGTTAGACGATTCAATTCGTGTTGTTTCTGATGTGCCATACTTTTTGAAAAAAAAATTTTGCCAAGAGTTTTTGGTTTTAAATTTATGATATATTCACCCCCCCCCCTCTCTAGATTGAAGCCTATTGTCGAACAATAGTACCATTGGAACATGTTAATTCACATATTTACATTATTTAATTCATTCAATCTCATCAATTCATGCTTACCCCATAACCTTCAAAACCCTAAAACATTGTGGGAAACACCAACGTCTCAAAACAGAAAATAGTACACATAAAGGCACACACAATTCATCATTGAAACATCCAACAACATCAAAATTCATAGAAAATTCAGAATCATTCACATCCTAATTGCCGTAAAGAGAATAATGATCTCTCATCTCTACCCTTCATGTAATACACCTAGATTGGTAGCTCTTTCTTCCCCTTACTTTAGATTTCCAGCAATGATCGTGAATTGGACAGCTTCTATGAGTTCCCTTTTCAAATTTCTAGCTTGCTATTTCTCTCATCTTTGCCTCTTTTCTTACGTATGTCAGATGTTTTTCTAAAACCTAGATTTTTTTCATACTTTTAGAACATGTAGTACCCCTATCACTTTTTGCTTAATTAATTTTTTGTCTAACTCATTACTAACTCTTCTACTCTTACCACCTATTTTCTCCAATTCTCACAAATGGCCCAATTTTATCCTTTTACCATTCATTTAATTAATCTGAATAAAACACTATTTATTCTAATAATTAAATAAAATTATAATTAATTTTAAACAATTATACCAGACTCTTACTTTCTCTGTACCTCTACTTCAAGGATACTTACTCCCCACAATCACACAACAATAATTTAAAAACACCAATTAATCAAATAAAATTCTAAATAATTCAACTAAGCTAATTAATCAAATTTGGGGTGTTACATTCCGGATCATCAGACGTGTTTAGTAAATCCTTGACCTTTACTACTGTAACACCCTTTTCTACCCCACAAATATTCACGGCAAAATATACAAATTATCAGAGTAAAATCACCTCAAAAGGGTGCACACTTCTCAAAAATACTCAAATAAAACATTTGCTCCGTAAACAACGGTTTTCATCAAAATAACTCAAAAATCCTTCATATGGCAGCGGAACTCAATAATTCAAGATAAAAAGGTTTTCAATAAAAGCCCTCAAAATAAGCAGCAGATCCACCATAACCACAAACACTCAAAAAGGTTTTTAAAATAAAACCATATCATCAAATAACAACAAAATAACAAAATCAACATGGCTCGACTCGATGACCCAACCCGATGTTACACTATCAGAGCAAGACCCTCTACATCGACCAAAAGCAAATAAACTTCAAAAGTCCTCGAAGGCATCCACAGCTAAACCAGATCACCTGCATGTTACCCACGTGGAGGCAACATTCAAACAGACAGGGTGAGTAATCACAATTCATTATTATCAATATAAAAGTAAGATATGCATAAAATGGCGTCATCATCATATACAACATCATCAAGGTCATCATAAAGGAAAACATCAGGAATCACTATATCATAAAATTAAATCAATGCCAATTAATGCAATGCACAACAAGACTCATGCATGTGGTACCAATCGTCATAATCGATGGACACTAGGCCATCATCCCTCCAAAGATCCCCGTCAATAGGATCGATTCCGCATAGGAACCGGAGCACGTCATAATTACCTCATATCCGCACAATGGGAATGAAGCGTCGTCACAGAGTATCCATATGAATGCATGATACACAAACGTCAATAATCATCATCATCAAATAAACATCATTATGTACATCATCATTCATCAAAAACCTCATACAAACCATGTCATCATATATTCATCAAAACATCACAAATAATTATCTCAATATCATCAAGAACACCATGGTAAATCATCAGAGATATCACATCACCAAAACCTCAGAACATCACAGCATCATAAACAAAATTTTGCGAACAATAGTAGTTCGCTCCAGGGTTCGCCGTGCGAACACATTCGCTGGGATGTTCGCTTTGCGAGCTCCAGCGAATCCCCTAATTCTCACACAAACCAGAGAGTTCCCAGTATTCACCAACAAAATCATCACACATTCGCTGCCCTACTCGCTTTGCGAGCCTGGGCGAATGTTCGCCTTGTGAAGGAATGGTTCACTTTGCGAACCTGCGATTTTTGCAATCGATGCTACGCACCAGTAGCATCCCTGCCCCAAATACCTTTACGATTCCAACCTCAATTCACCCTAAAACACTCCCAAAACAGTCCTGAAACATCAAGGCAATCAAAGGCATAAAACCTACGCCTTTTAGGTCGATTCGGAACACTACGGGAACCTTAAATCCCCTAAATCTTCAAAACTCTCAAGCTTCCCATAAACCCCATAAATCCCTTTCTCATACAAGATACCACATATCATCAAAAAAGGTTTTGCCCCGAAGGCTTATTTTTACCCGAATCAATTCAAACCCTAATAATCCATCATCAATCCTACGAAATACCTCAAAATCATCAATAACTCATAAACCCTCCAAAAACCCCAAAATCCCCAAAATCCACTTTAAAACACATCACTTCCTATATTGAAAACAATGAAAGGCAATACTCCCCATACCTTAGATTGTCGATCCGAAGCTTTCTCTACTGAGCCTTTGGAAACTTTCTCGTATTCCTCGCCTTTTCCTTTTCTTCAGAGCTCTCGCCTTCTTTTCACGTTCTAACCAAAATGAATCTTATTCTCAAATCCTCCTTTATATTCAACCTAACTCTTGGGCCTCAAAATTGGGCTTTCTCCATAATACTCTCACTAATCCTCCTCAAAAGTCCATCTTACCCTTAATTCCTTTAATATTATTCAAAATAAATAATAATACATTATATTCCATAATATATACTATTATTTAATTAAATAACCAAAACTTCACAAAATTACTGACATCGACACAAACCACCAAAATTCACAGAAATTCACGAATATAATATTTAAATAAATTAAATAAATATTCTTACGAAATTTGGGGTGTTACAACTCTCCCTCACTTAAAGAATTTTCGCCCTCAAAAATTACCTCAAGGAAATAGAGTCGGATACGACTCCCTCATCTGATCTTCACGTTCCCAAGTCCAACTTTCGTTGGCTAGTCCACCCCACAACACCTTCACCAAAGCTATGTCTTTACCCCGCAGTTGCTTCATCTCCCGACCATCAACACGCACAGGCAATGCTTCCACCGTAAGATTATCCCGCACTTGTATATCATCCATCTGAATCACATGCGACGGATCTGGAATGTACTTCCTCAACTGAGACACATGGAACACATCGTGTAGATTCCCAAGTGACGGCGGTAAAACAACTCGATAGGCTACCTCTCCTATCCTCTACGATATCTGATATGGACCAACAAAACATGGAGTGAGCTTTCTTGACTTTAAAGCTCGACCCATACCAGTCACTGGCATCACCCTCAAAAACACGTGATCTCCCTCTTGGAATTCAAGTGTCTTCCTTCTCTTATCATGGTAACTCTTCTGACGACTCTGCGAAGTTTTCATCCTTCCTTGGATCTTCTTAATCTTCTCAGTCGTCTCTTGCACGATCTCAGGTCCGAGTACAGCATTCTCGCCCGATTCACACCAACACAAAGGAGTTCTACACCTTCTCCCATACAAAGCTTCATAGGGCCTCATTCCAATACTAGCATGAAAACTATTATTGTATGTGAAGTCAATCAACGGTAAATGGCTATCCCAAGATCCTCCATGATCCAACACACAAGCCCTCAGCAAATCCTCTAAAGATTGGATAGTCTTTTCTGTCTGACCGTCCATCTGCGGATGGTAGGCAGAACTCATCCTCAACTTAGTACCCAAAGCATCTTCCAAACTCTTCTAGAACCTCGATGTAAATCTCGGATCTCTATCCGACACAATACTTGAATGTACCCCATGTAACTTCACAATCTCCTCAGTATACATCTCGGCTAACTTCTGCATAGAATGATTAAACTTCATCGTCAAGAAATGAGCCGACTTAGTTAATCTATCCACGATCACCCAAATTGAATCATTTCCCTTAGCAGTCCTCGGCAATCACACCACAAAGTCCATGGAAATACTATCCCATTTCCATTATGGAATCCTCAACGGCTGCATCATACCTAAAGGCTTTTGATGCTCAACCTTCGACTTCTGACAAGTCAAACACGCATAAATAAACTCCGCAATATCCTTCTTCATACCCGACCACCAAAACAACTTTTTCAAATCCTGATACATCTTCGTAGCACCGGGATGAAACCCACTTCGATGTCCTTCTTCTAGAATACTCTTCTTGATTTGTGGAACATCTGGAACACATACTCTATCTCGGAACCTCATCACACCATTCTCATCAATCCAGAAGTCTCCTCTATTACCTTGGTTAATCAAAGTCAAGTGGTCAACCAACTTTAAATCAGATTACTGCCCCACTCTGATTTCTTCTAGAATACCACTAGTCAACTTCAACATTCCCAACTTCACACTGTCAAAGGTCTTTTCACATACTAAACTCAAATCTATAAATTGCTCAATTAATTCCAACTTTTTCACCATGAGCATCGACATATGCAATGACTTTCTGCTCAATGCATAGGCCACTACACTTGCTTTGCCCGAATGATAACGCAAATCAAAATCGAAATCCTTCAACAGCTCTAACCACCTCCTCTGCCTCATATTTAATTCTTTCTGATCAAATAAGTACTTCAGACTTTTATGATCACTGAACACCTCAAATTTAGAGCCAAATAGATAATGTCTCCAAATCTTCAACACAAACACCACAGCGGCCAATTCCAAGTCATGTGTAGGATAATTCCTTTCATTAACTTGCAATTGTCTCGAAGCATAGGCAACAACTTGTCCATTCTGCATCAGAACTCCACCAAGACCTATCTTTGATGCATCACAATACACCACAAAAGATTCGCTTGGATTAGGCAAAATCAACACTGGAGTGGTCGTTAACCTCTTCTTCAATTCCACAAAACTCTCTTCACAAGCCACATCCCACACAAAAGTTTGACCCTTTCGAGTCAACTGAGTCAAAGGTAATGCCAACTTAGAAAAGCCTTCAATAAACTTGCGATAATAACCTGCCAATCCCAGAAAACTTCGTATCTCCGTTGCAGACTTCGGAGTTTCCCACTATAACACAACATCGATCTTAGAAGGATCAACAGCAATCCCGCCACTTGAAATCACATGGCCAAGAAAACTCACTTCCTTCAACCAAAACTCACACTTTGATACCTTTGCATACAACTTCTTCTCTTTCAACACTTGCAACATAGTTCTCAGATGCTCGGCATGTTCTTCTTCAGATCTAGAATATATCAAGATATCATCGATAAACACCACCATAAACTTATCCAAATGCTCGTGAAAAATCTAATTCATATACTCCATGAACACACTAGGTGCATTGGATACACCAAAAGGCATCACAGTATATTCGTAGTGACCATACCTCGTCCGGAAAGCTGTCTTCAAAATATCAGCAGGCTTAACACGAATCTGATGATAACCAGACCTCAAATCAATCTTACCGAACACACAAGCGCCCACCAGTTGATCCATCAAATCATCAATTCTCGGCAGCAGATACTTATTCTTGATAGTCACTTTATTCAAATGCCGATAGTCAACACACAACCTCATGCTACCATCTTTCTTCTTCACCAACAGCACAGGAGCACCCCACGGAGAAACTCTTAGTCGAACAAACCTCTTCTCAAGCAATTCTTCTAGTTATTTCTTCAATTCACTTAACTCAGAAGCTGACATCCGATAAGGAGCCATCGACACTGGACTCGTACCTGGTACTAAGTCCACGACAAACTCTACTTCACGCTCTGGAGGAAAATCACTGATGTCATCTGGAAACACATCTGGGAATTCACAGACAACAAGCAACTCCACACTTGCAGATTCACGATCAATTTGCAACGATGCAAACATTGTAAACACCAAGACTTCATCTTCTAGAAGTTCGTCTACTTGCTTTGCAGACAAGAACATCAACTCCCCAATATCATCAATCTCAGGAAACTCTACAGTCTTGTTATAACAATTAATATGAACCCGGTTGAACTCCAACCAGTTCATTCCAAAGATCACGTCAATTTGGTGCAAGGGCAGGCACACCAAATGCATCACAAAACTCTCTTCAAAAATCGTCACAGGACATCTCAAACACACAAGGGTAGTAGTAACAGAACGATTAGCTGGAGTCTCTATTACCATATTCCCATTCATATCAGATAACTTCAAACCCAATCTATTAGTAAATTCAAGCGAGATAAAAGAATGAGTAGCACCAGTATCAATAATAGCAACCAACTCGATATTATTAATAAAACAAGTACCTCAAATCAGGTTGTCCTTCTCTGGCTCTTCGGCACCACTCAAAGCAAACACTCTGCCACTGGTCTGAGCAGCAGTCGCAGTCTTCTTCGACTTCTGACATTGAGTACTGATATGACCTTTCTCACCATAATTGAAACAGGTTGGACCCTCATCTTTACAATCAGTAGCTCGATGACCCTTCTTACCACATCTATAGCACCTCAGCACATTATTGGTACACACATCAGCACAGTGACCTTGTTCGCCACACTTATGACACTTTCCAGAAGCAGGAGCTGCTCCCCCACTTGTCTTTTTCCCATCTGAAGCCTTCTGCTTCCCTTTGTCAGCTGAAGTTGTATAAGGCTTACCCCTATACTGCCCTTTCTTCTCACTCAACTGCTCGTGGTGAGCATATCGAGCTCGGCTATCCTCATCGTAGATTCTACTCTTGTCAACCAACTCAGCATACCTGCGGATCTGCTGATACCCAATACCCTGCTTAATCTCTGGTCTCAGCCCATTATCAAACTTGAGACACTTAGACATCTCAGCATCGACATGATTGTAGTGCGGACAGAACTTTACTAAGGCCTCGAACTACGCGGCATACTCCGCCACAGTCATGTCTCCTTGCTTCAGCTCAAGGAATTCCACTTCTCTTTTACCACGATCATCCTCTAGAAAATACTTGCCCAGAAACTCCTGCTTGATCACAGCCCAGGTTATCACAGTGCCAACATCTGTGAGTCTTTGGCGGGTGTTATCCCACCAATCCTCGGCCTCTTCTTCTAGCATATGCGTTCCAAACTGAACCTGTTGCTCATCATAACACCCCATCACACGGAAAATCTTCTCGATCGCCTTCAGCCACTTGTGTGCACTTGCTGGATCATGCGTGCCCACAAAAGCCGGTGGATTGTTCCTTTGAAACTTTCCCAAAGCACGAAACTCATCAGGAGCTCCACCATTTAGATTGAGTTGCGCCACCACATTAGCAACTGATTCCAACGCATCAGCAATTGCACGATCATTTATTCCATCCATCCTGCACATCACCAACAAGGTTAGAAGAACTAAAACATCGACAGTGTACACACACTCGTCGACTGACAGGGTTGACATCACGTAAAAACCTGGCCGGACGGACCAACCAGGCTCTCATACCACTAATGTAACACCATTTTCTACCCCACAAATATTCACGGCAAAATATACAAATTATCAGAGTAAAATCACCTCAAAAGGGTGCACACTTCTCAAAAATACTCAAATAAAACATTTGCTCCGTAAACAACGGGTTTTCATCAAAATAACTCAAAAAGCCTTCATATGGCAGCGAAACTCAATAATTCAAGATAAAAAGGTTTTCAATAAAAACCCTCAAAATAGGCAGCAGATCCACCATAACCACAAACACTCAAAAAGGTTTTTAAAATAAAACCATATCATCAAATAACAACAAAATAATGAAATCAACATGGTTCAACTCGATGACCTAACCCGATGTTACACTATCAGAGCAAGACCCTCTACATCGACCAAAAGCAAATAAACTTCAAAAGTCCTCGAAGGCATCCACAGCTAAACCAGATCACCTGCACGTTACCCACGTGGAGGCAACATTCAAACAAGCAGGGTGAGTAATCATAATTCATTACAATCAATATAAAAATAAGATATGCATAAAATGGCGTCATCATCATATACAACATCATCAAGGTCATCATAAAGGAAAACATCAGGAATCACTATATCATAAAATCAAATCAATGCCAATTAATGCAATGCACAACAAGACTCATGCATGTGGTACCAATCGTCATAATTGATGGACACTAGGTCATCACCCCTCCAAAGATCCCCGTTAATAGGATCGATTCCGCATAGGAACCGGAGCACGTCATAATTAGCTCATGTCCGCACAATGGGAATGAAGCGTCGTCACAGAGTATCCATATGAATGCATGATACACAAACGTCAATAATCATCTCATCAAATAAACATCATTATGTACATCATCATTCATCAAAAACCTCATACAAACCATGTCATCATATATTCATCAAAACATCACAAATCATTATCTCAATATCATCAAGAACATCATGGTAAATCATCAGAGATATCACAGTGTAACACCCCCAATCTATAACTCGAGCAATTAAAGCGATAACAAATAATCAGAGTATAATTAAAACATTCATGGCATAGACGGAGGCGTCACATCAATTGAAACAAAATACAACAACCTGCTCATATAGATATGCAACAATCAGGTAGCACATAACAGAGGAACTCAGTTCCTAACACCCACAATTCAGACTAAGTTCCTTACACCATAATTCAAATGCAAAACAACACAATTCATATCTCATACATCCATCACAAAGGCATATCAATCATGCACAATACATTTATCACCAACATATATATATATATATATATATATATATATATCTCAACTCATCAATTCCATTCACAATTCCACACAAAATTAATCCATTCGTGATTTATGCAAATGCACAGAGACCGATACAACGACTCTATGCAATGCAATGCGGTACCGTTCCATCCATCATTCTCATCATTAGTTCACTCAGGAACTATTGGAATCATCGCTTGTTACTTAGTGTAACTCCCCGTCGGGAAAACGATGTTCCCCGTCGCTTTAGGTCCTCTTGGTATAAGGCTCACGACGTTTATGGATCGCTTTAGGTCCTCTTTGTATAAGGCACATGATCCGATCGCTTTAGGTCCTCTTTGTATAAGGCACACGATCGTCTATAATCATCACTTTAGGTCCTCTTTGTATAAGGCACACGATGTTATAGCGGATTCCCTCTGGAACCGTTTCGTTGCTCACACCCACTAGGGCACACGACATCACAAGAATGGATATCATGATGCTTGGCATACAATGACTCGTGACATTCAAATGCACACATATACACATCCATAATCATGCATATACAATCAAACACAACACAATGCATTTTCTTGCCCTTAGGCCACAAACCATCATCACAACATTTCATCACATGCATTCACATCGTATAACATCACACAAGTCCTACGATATATATATATATATATATATATGAAGCATATTGCATGATAACACAACAATCACATACAATTAAGACGGTAAAAGTCGGCAAAACGACACATTTCCAAATTCCCGACATAACTAAATCGGCCAACAATCTCAAAACTATTTTTATAAGAAAGAACATTTCATAAGTTTTCCAATGGTACAAAGAACGTCCCGGTCCGAGTTACGGATCAAAAGTTACGAAATTTAGAAGACAGATTTAATTTTTGAAGTTCCCGGTCGCGCTAAGCGGGCTCCCCCCCGCGCTGAGCGTGCTGCTCTCGGGTTGGAAAGGTTGAAAATTCTGCAGACCGCGCTAAGCGGGCATGACCGCGCTAAGCACGCTCTGCGTTATGCAGAAAAATTCTCCTTCGTATCAGAACTTCCAAACCCCAAATTTTCCACCCTCAAATCATACCAAACCAGCAAGTAAGGGTTTATGATCATGATTCAATCATAGTTCAATCAGCAAACATCAAAACACATAATTCCCAACAATTCCACAAAGTTTCTACACAAAACCTAACATTTTCCAAAAACCCATTTCCATCCCAAATCAATCCCACAACAAAACAAGTATCAACGATTGTTCATAAACACAGTGTGATCATACGACGCAATTTATATCGATTTCCGACCGTGAAAACATCGATTTCTACTCGTTTATCTCATTTCGACCTATATTTGAAAAACTAGTAAAACTTCCAACACACACATACATAATCATACGCAAACATAGAATAACCGAGTTTCGCACTCTTACCCGATTAATCGCGCTTCGAAGTGTCGGTTGAATCGGTTCCTAAACTTTCAAGTTTTTCCTCTTTTTCCTCTTTTCTTTCTCTTCTCCTTCTTCTCTTTCTTTTCTCTCTATTTTTCTCTCTATGTTTCTATTTAAATGAAAAACATAATATCTACCCAAGCAAAAGACCAAAATACCCCTACACTCAATTTTCTCGCAAACGTTCCTAAAACGCGATAAAACATAATAACGATGAAAAATAATATATTGCCAAATAAAAGTCAAGAATAAAATAATATAAAAACAAAAATAATTAAATCGACTCGATTAAATAAACCTAACAAAACCCGGGGCGTTACAACTCTCCCCCACTTAGAAATTTTCGTCCTCGAAAATATTACCTGAGACGAACAACTCCGGATACGATTCTCGCATCCGACTCTCCAACTCCCAAGTCAAATTGCCCTCAGCGGCGCCTCCCCACGCTACTTTCACAAGCGCAATATCCTTGCCTCTTAACCGCTTCAACTCGCGATCCAAAATTCTCACTGGTAATGCCTCAACCGTAAGGTTCTCCCTTACCTCAACCTCATCCATCGGAATCACATGCGACGGATCCGGAACATACTTATGAAGCTGTGAAACATGGAACACATCATGCAAATTCGAAAGATTTGGCGGTAACACCACCCGATAAGCCACAACACCCACTCTCGCGAATATCTGGTAAGGACCAATAAACCGAGAAGTAAGCTTCTTCGACTTCAATGCACGACCAACACCCGTCACCGGTGTAACTCCCAAAAATACATGATCGCCTTCTTGAAACTCCAGATCTTTCCTCCTTCGATCATGATAACTCTTCTGCCTACTCTGAGAAGCCTTCATTTTCTCACGAATAAGTTTCACCTTTTCCGTAGTCTGTTGCACTAACTCCGGTCTAACCACCGAACTCTCACCAGATTCATGCCAACACAAAGGTGTTCGACATCTTCTTCCATACAACGCTTTAAAAGGTGCCATTCCAATACTCGAATGGAAACTGTTGTTATACGTGAATTCCACCAACGAAAGATAACTATCACAAGCACCACCTTGCTCAAGAACACAAGCTCTCAGCAAATCTTCCAATGACTGAATAGTTCTCTCGGTCTGACCATCCGTCTGCGGATGATAAGCCAAACTTAATCTCAACTTAGAACCTAACGCCTTTTGCAAACTTTCCCAAAATCTGGAAGTAAACCTCGGATCTCGATCTGAAACAATACACAACGGAACACCATGTAGCTTCACAATCACACGGATATAAATCTCAGCCAACCGCTCCAAAGAAAAACTGATGTCAATCGGAATGAAATGCGCCGATTTAGTTAGCCTATCCATAACGACCCAAATGGCATTATGTCCCCTCTATGTATTCGGCAACCCTGTCACAAAATCCATAGAAATGTTGTCCCATTTCTACTCGGGAATATCCAACGGTTGCAATAATCCACTAGGCTTCTGATGTTCTACCTTTGACTTCTGACACGTCAAACACACATAAACAAACTGAGCCACATCCCTCTTCAATCCGAACCACCAAAAGATCTTCTTCAAATCTTGATACATCTTATTAGCTCCCGGATGTATACTCAAATTACTCCAGTGTCCTTCCTCTAAAATCATCTTTTTCAAGTCCGAATCATCAGGAATACAAATTCTACCACGGAATCTCAAGACACCCTTATCATCCACTTTAAAGTCACCATTCACACTTTGATCTCCAACCGTCATCAAATCAACAAATTTCACATCCAACTTCTGTTTCTCGCTAACGGTTAACAGAAAATAATTAGTATCCTTTAACATTCCAAGCCTCACGCTATCAGATATCAACTCACACACCAAACTCAAATCCCTAAATGCTTCCAAAAGTTCCCACTCTTTAACCATCAAAGCAGACATATGCAAAGATCTCCGGCTTAACGCATCAGCTACCACATTAGCTTTACCAGGATGGTAATTCAAGCCATAATCGTAGTCCTTCAAAAATTCCAACCATCTCCGTTGCCTCATATTCAACTCTTTCTGATCAAACAAGTATTTCAAACTCTTATGATCACTAAAGACTTCGAATCTTGCACCGTAGAGATAATGCCTCCAAATTTTCAACACAAAAACCACAGCCGCTAATTCCAAAACATGAGTAGGGTAATTTTTCTCATGAACCCTCAATTGCCTCGAAGCATAAGCCACAACCTTACCTTCTTGCATCAACACCCCACCTAAACCAATCAAAGACGCATCACAATCCACCACAAACGGTTCAGTAGGATTCGGTAAGACCAAAATCGGAGCTGTAGTCAATCTTCTTTTCAGCTCACTAAAACTTTCCTCACACTGAATATCCCAAATGAACGCTTTACCTTTACAATTCAGCTGGGTCAAAGGAAGTGCTAACTTGGAAAAACCTTCGATGAATCTTCGATAATATCCAGCTAAACCCAAAAAGCTTCTAATTTCAGTAACAGATCTAGGAGCCTCCCATTGTAGAACTGCATCTACTTTAGATGGATCCACAGCAATACCATTACCTGAAATCACATGCCCAAGAAAACTCACTTCCGACAACTAGAACTCACACTTGGACAACTTGGCATAAAGTCTCATTTCCTTCAAAATTTGCAATACAATACGCAAATGCTCCGCATGTTCCTCCCGAGACTTAGAATAAATCAGATGTCATCAATAAACACAACAATAAATCGATCCAAATGCTCATGGAAAATACGATTCATATACTCCATAAACACACCCGGCGCATTAGAAACCCCGAACGGCATCACAGAATATTCGTAATGTCCGTAGCGTGTCCTAAAAGTCGTCTTCTGAATATCTTCCTCTTTCACTCTAATCTGATGATAACCTGAACTCAAATCAATTTTACTAAACACACACGCACCTACCAACTGGTCCATCAGATCATCAATTCTTGAAAGAGGATACTTATTCTTAATCGTCACCTTATTCAGCTGGAGATAATCAATACACAGTCGCATACTTCCATCTTTCTTCTTCACCAATAAAACTGGAGCACCCCAAGGCGACACACTCGGCCTCACAAACCTCTTCTCTAACAATTCATTCAACTGCTTCTTTAACTCAACCAACTCAGATGCCGACATACGATATGGTTCCATAGATACAGGTCTAGTACCAGGAACTAGATCTATAGAAAACTCTACTTCTCTTTCTGGCGGCACATCTGAAATATCCTCTGGAAACACCTCTGGAAATTCACACACGACTGGACCCACATCAATTACAACTTGACTATCCACGGTCAACGATGCAAACAACCCAAACAACTGAGCTTCATCCGCCAAAAGTTTCTTCAACTCTTTGGTAGATAAGAAACTCGATTCCTCGTCTTCTTCAAGAGAAGGAAATCTTACCAACTTATGATAACAATCAAAATGCACCCGATTGAACTGCAACCAATTCATTCCCAGAACCACATCTAAACCCTCCAACGATAGACACACCAAATCTATCTCAAAATCTTTACCATAAATGGTCAAAGGACAACTTAAACAAACCAAATAAGTAGTTACCGACCCCATTGTTGGAGTATCAATAACCATCTCTCCACCCATCGAAGACAACAAAAGATTCAAACGCTTCGCACACTCAGACAAAATAAACGAATGAGTCACTCCGATATCAATAATAGCAACTAAAGGCGTACTATTAATAAAACAAGTACCTCTGATCAGACGATCTGCACTAGTAGTCTGAGTTCCTGCCAATGCAAATACTTTCCCTCCAGCTAGACTTGCTTTGGTTTCGGACACCTCGTACTAACATGACCAGGTTCACCACAGTTGAAACACTTCACCACATTCTTCTTACAATCAGCTGCGACATGTCCTATACCTCCACAATTGGAACACTTCCTCATATCCTTTCTACATTCAAACTGACGATGTCCTAAGTCACCACACCTAAAACATCTCGGAGGATTATTCATACCTCCCCCACTTGGACTTTTATCAAAATTACCCCTTTTCTTACCCTTGTCAGCTGGTGTCACATAAGGACCACCACGAAACGGTTGCTTCCCTTTCCTTTCGTTCACACTCTTATAGTGAGTAGAACGAGCTTTGCTATCCTCCTCATAAATTCTACAACAATCCACCAAATCTGAAAACCTTCTAATCCTTTAATAACCGATTGCCTGCTTGATCTCAGGACGCAATCCGTTCTCAAACTTCACACATTTGGAAAACTCTGCAGTTACTTCAGCATAATGTGGATAAAACTGAACAAGCTCCACAAACCTAGCAGTGTAATCCACAACAGACATGTTACCTTGTTTCAACTCCAAGAACTCTATTTCCTTCTTTCCTCTAACATCTTCAGGAAAATACTTCCTCAAAAACTCCTTGCTAAACAAAGCCCAAGTGCTTCACCTGTAGCTTCCCAAACATGACGCTTACTAACCCACCAATCATCAGCCTCCTCCTGCAACATGTGAGTACCCAATCTCACCTTATGTTCCTCAGCACAGTTCATCACTCGAAAGATTCTTTCAATCTCCTTAAGCCAAATCTGGGCACCATCAGGATCATGTCTCCCTTTGAAGACATGCGGTTTGTTCTTCCTAAACTCATCATTCCCACCAGCATTAGGTGCACCCCGCACAGCCTAAGCCATAGCTTGCATAGCAGCAGTAAGAGCAGCATCATTCCTACCAGCCATATTCTGTTCATATCCAATAACAGTAACTATGGTTAAACAAACAGCTCACCCCAAACACAAAGACCGACACGGACTGGCACAAACTAACACAAACTGGCTCTGATACCACTTGATGTAACACCCCTAATCTATAACCCGAGCAATTAAAGCGATACCAAATAATCAGAGTATAATTAAAACATTCATGGCATAGACGGAGGCGCCACATCAATTGAAACAAAATACAACAACCTGCTCATATAGATATGCAACAATCAGGTAGCACATAATAGAGGAACTCAGTTCCTAACACCCACAATTCAGATACAGAATAAAAGCGGAAAATCTGCAACTGAAATCTCATATATATATATATATATATATAATAAAAGTTTGTCTGTCATATACAGAGTCATACAATACAATCCAAAAAGAACATATACATATACACATAATCACAAACGATCTCCCCGACTACCCGGTGCTACATATCGGAGCCGACCGACAAAAGAATGAAGATCTAAGCTTCACAAAAAGACCTCCAACATCTAATCTGCAATGCCTCATAGAGCATTTAAAACACCAGAAGGGTGAGAAACACAATTATAATATAGTTGCATACAATTATATAATAACACAAAAATACACTTATAAAACATTCTCACCACAAGTTACACCATAATTCAAATGCAAAACAACACAATTCATATCTCATACATCCATCACAAAGGCATATCAATCATGCACAATACATTTATCACCAACATATATATATATATATATATATATATATATATATATATATATATATATATATATCAACTCATCAATTCCATTCACAATTCCACACAAAATCAATCCATTCATGATTTATGCAAATGCACAGAGACCGACACAACGACTCTATGCAATGCAATGCGGTACCGTTCCATCCATCATTCTCATCATTAGTTCACTCAGGAACTATTGGAATCATCGCTTGTTACTTAGTGTAACTCCCCGTCGGGAAAACGATGTTCCCCGTCGCTTTAGGTCCTCTTGGTATAAGGCTCACGACGTTTATAGATCGCTTTAGGTCCTCTTTGTATAAGGCACACAATCTGATCGCTTTAGGTCCTCTTTGTATAAGGCACACGATCGTCTATAATCATCGCTTTAGGTCCTCTTTGTATAAGGCACACGATGTTATAGCGGATTCTCTCTGGAACCGTTTCGTCGCTCACACCCACTAGGGCACACGACATCACAAGAATGCATATCATGATGCTTGGCATACAATGACTCATGACATTCAAATGCACACATATACACATCCATAATCATGCATATACAATCAAACACAACACAATGCATTTTCTTGCCCTTAGGCCACAAACCATCATCACAATATTTCATCACATGCATTCACATCGTATAACATCACACAAGTCCTACGATATATATATATATATATATATATATATATATATATATATATATAAAGCATATTGCATGATAACACAACAATCATATACAGTTAAGACGGTAAAAGTCAGCAAAACGACACATTTCCAAATTCCCGACATAACTAAATTGGCCAACAATCTCAAAACCATTTTTATAAGAAAGAACATTTCATAAGCTTTCCAATGGTACAAAGAACGCCCCGTTCCGAGTTACGGAATTTAGAAGACAGATTTAATTTTTGAAGTTCCAGGTCGCGCTAAGCGGGCTCCCCCCCCCCCCCCCCCCCCCCCCCCCCCCGCGCTGAGCGGGCTGCTCTCGGGTTGGAAAGGTTGAAAATTTTGCAGACCGCGCTAAGCGCGCTCTGCGTTATGCAGAAAAATTCTCCTTCGTATCAGAACTTCCAAACCCCAAATTTTCCACCCTCAAATCATACCAAACCAGCAAGTAAGGGTTTATGATCATGATTCAATCAACAAACATCAAAACACATAATTCCCAACAATTCCACAAAGTTTCTACACAAAACCTAACATTTTCCAAAAACCCATTTCCATCCCAAATCAATCCCACAGCAAAATAAGTATCAACGATTGTTCATAAACACAGTGTGATCATATGACGCAATTTATATCGATTTCCGACCGTGAAAACATCGATTTCTACTCGTTTATCTCATTTCGACCTATATTTGAAAAACTAGTAAAACTTCCAACACACACATACATAATCATACGCAAACATAGAATAACCGAGTTTCGCACCCTTACCCGATTAATCGCGTTCGAAGTGTCGGTTGAATCGGTTCCTAAACTTTCAAGTTTTTCCTCTTTTTCCTCTTTTCTTTCTCTTCTCCTTCTTTTCTTTCTTTTCTCTCTATTTTTCTCTCTATGTTTCTATTTAAATGAAAAACATAATATCTACCCAAGCAAAAGACCAAAATACCCTTACACTCAATTTTCTCGCAAACGTTCCCAAAACGCGATAAAATATAATAACGATGAAAAATAATATATTGCCAAATAAAAGTCAAGAATAAAATAATATAAAAACAAAAATAATTAAATCGACTCGATTAAATAAACCTAACAAAACCCGAGGCGTTACACACAGCACCAAACCTCAGAACATCACAGCATCATAAACAAAATTTCGCGAACAGCAGTAGTTCACTCCAGGGTTCGCCGTGCGAACACATTCGCTGGGATGTTCGCTTTGCGAGCTCCAGCGAATCCCCCAATTCTCACACAAACCAGAGAGTTCCCAGTATTCACCAATAAAATCATTGCGCATTCGCTGCGCTGCTCGCTTTGCGAGCCTGGGCGAATGTTCTCCTTGGAAAGGAATGGTTCGCTTTGCGAACCTGCAATTTTTGCAATCGCTTCTACGCACCAGTAGCATCCCAGCCCCAGATACTTTTACGATTCCAACCTCAATTCACCCCAAAACACTCCCAAAACAGTCCTGAAACATCAAGGCAATCAAAGGCATAAAACCTACGCCTTTTAGGTCGATTCGGAACACTACGGGAACCTTAAATCCCATAAACCTTCAAAACTCTTAAGCTTCCCATAAACCCCATAAATCCCTTTCTCATACAAGATACCACATATCATCAAAGAAGGTTTTGCCCCGAAGGCTTATTTTTACCCGAATCAATTCAACCCCTAATATTCCATCATCAATCCTACGAAATACCTCAAAATCATCAATAACTCATAAACCCTCCAAAAACCCCCAAAATCCATTTTAAAACACATCACTTCCTATATTGAAAACAATGAAAGGCAATACTCCCCATACCTTAGATTGTCGATCCGAAGCTTTCTCTACTGAGCCTTTGGAAACTTTCTCGTATTCCTCGCCTTTTCCTTTTCCTCAGAGCTCTCGCCTTCTTTTCACGTTCTAACCAAAATGAATCCTATTCTCAAATCCTCCTTTATATTCAACCTAACTCTTGGGCCTCAAATTTGGGCTTTCTCCATAATACCCTCACTAATCCTCCTCAAAAGTCCATCTTACCCTTAATTCCTCTAATATTATTTAAAATAAATAATAATACATTATATTCCATAATATATACTATTATTTAATTAAATAACCAAAACTTCACAAAATTACCGACATCGTCACAAACCACCAAAATTCACAGAAATTCACGAATATAATATTTAAATAAACTAAATAAATATTCTTACGAAATATGGGGTGTTACAACTACCCATAAGGCGTCCAAAATAGCTAAAGCTCAGATTTCCAGAGCGTGTAGCTTGTCATAATCAAAGTCGGACACCGACAGAGGGTTATTCGTCTAGTAAATCGAGAATCAATGATCCTTATTCAATACATATATAACTTGGGGACATCTTTTCCCCCATTTTACTCGAAGAAACTTATCTTTGAAGCCCTTGTAGTTGGTAGTATAAGCCTGGAGGGAAATTTTCCCTGGGATTCCACTAAGGGAAACCCAAGCTCCTTTATCCGCTCCTTTTAACTCAAAGAAAAAACAAACCTAAAGTAGGGATCATGTCCACCGCCTCACAAACAAGTTCAAAAGCTTTGAAAAAACCCCAATTATTGGGGCACAATTGGGAAGGGGTGAGGTTTAGGGTTTTAAGGAGACCGGATTCAAAATTAGTAAAGGGGATATGGATCTTATAATCCTCAATTACCCATTAATAGAAATAAAAGTATTCGTCTGAAACTCCTCTTGGTCGAGTGATGCAAACTCTTTCACCAATCACACATGGTTCCAACACAACATCTTCTTCATTTTCGATTGAAAAAATCTGTATGTCAGATCAAAGTTTTGAAATGTAGTTAACGTCAAGTGTATCGTGGTCATAGCTTAGGACTTCCTTGTCAATAAAAGACCCTGTTGTCTCCATCAAAGTATCCACAGAACCTGACGACGAAAATTCCGAATCACTTTCACTACAAGGTAAAGAAATGTCACAATAAACTTTCTTATTAATCTGATCAAATTATGCTTTCCCCAAATGGCCCTCGTACTCTTTCATGCATTCATCCTAGAGTTCTCTTCTCTCTCGAGCATTGAGAGGAACAGATAAATTCCCCGAATTATCACACTCGTGTATTATAACCATGATAAAAGAGTTAAGTAAGCGTAAATAAAGAAAAGAAGTAATACATGAGACTTGCGTTTGCAAAAATGATTGGAAGAAAGTGCAAAAACACGGTCAACAGATCTTGAAGAAAAAGGGATGAGAGCCAAAAAGGATGAGAAAAGGAACAACGAATGTAGAGGTTTTATGGAAATAAATTTTACAACGGTCAAGAAACCCTATCGAACTAGAGTCATGATAGCGATTGATTTCTCCATAAAAATCATTGTGACAAGAAAAGAGAAGAAATATGACAAGATGGTTATCACTATTACTCTTTAAAAAGCCACTCTCACACTTTAGCGGACCATAAAAGTGATAGTAGGATGAAAATATGACCCAATTCAAGGAGAAAATAACTCAGGGACTCTCTATCCGAACATTACATCCTATTAGTTTCCATGCTCGGGGGAAGTCATTGTGACCAAGCACAAAGAGTCAGTATGTCGAGTACTTGCATGGAATGACAAGTGCCGAGTTGCTACAGATGAAACAAGTCGGAGCCTGAGCAGTAGGGTTATTAGAGGTGTTCACGAATGACATGTACAAGTCGGCGTAATGGTTATAGGGTAGCTCAAAAGTCTAATGAGAGTTACAGAAAGAGAGCAAGAAGACGTTACATGATAATAATGAGAGCAGTGGGTGTCACGACTAGCATTTAAACATGGTACTTGAGGAGATACTTCTTAATGATCTTGGATGAGTATAAAAAAGGCTTCCCACAGAGGGAAGAGGGGACAAACATAAACAGTTGAGTAACACTGAAAATCTCTTTAAGTTTGAGGTCTCACCTGATCCACTTCAAGGAAACTATCCAATATATATATATATATATATATATATATATATATATATATATATATATATATATATATATATATATATATATATATATATATATATATATAAAATTTAACAAAAGACATAAAATAACATTTTAAATTCGGTTATATTAATCCCAAAATAATGAAGAAAAAAACACATTGTTCAACATTCAATAATAAAACTACAGTGCTATTATCAATTGTTAGTTTGTCCAGTGGTGATTGACGCTGAATTTGATAGGGAGTACCACGACTCGATCCTCTGCAATTGCGATCGAGGGGTTGGAATCACTTGATGCCAGAACTAACCCCAAACCGGATTAGTACGGTCTGATCCTTCACAACTTCAATCAAGAGAGAGTTGAGATCATTTGATGGCAGAACTGACCTCAAATCGAATTCATTGATCTAGTTGACTGAATACTTATGATGAAAAAAACCTATAGTGTTATTACCCATTTACTATTTTAAATTATAATTCATTTTTACTTTGAATTAAAATAAAATATAAAAGATAAAAATGAATATTATTTTAAATTATAATTTATTTTACTTTAAATTATAATAAAATATAAAAAATAAAAATAGATTTTTGTCAAAGTAATAAAGATAAAAATAAAAAAATAATAATAAACTAATAGCTACGCACTCAAAAACTATTTTAAATAATTTTTAAAAAAGACCACAGAGCAATAAAAAAAAGAAGGTACAAGCTTAAAAACAGATATTTTTTTTATTAATGTAAACCGAAAAACAATATTTTTCAAAAATTATCGCAGCTAAATCGTAATTGCATGCCTTTTAAATAAACATCATTGATATTCCTACACCTTTTTTTTTACCTACACCGTATACACTGTTCACCATATTTATACGGTGAATAGTATTTTTTAGAATAAAAAAATATTTTTTAATGAACATTAAATGAACAGGGCATGAACAGTGTTTAGACAGTATCTGTGAACAGTACCCATGAACAGTTACTTTAAAGTTGTAAAATAAAGTTGATTAATGAAATGTAAAAAGTTGGTTAATGAAGTGATGAACTTGGTTAATAAACGTCCAGATATTAAAAATAATTTTTAGTTGTGAATTAAAGTTGGTCAATGGAAAGTAAAAAATTGGTTAATGCAATTATGAAGTTGGTTAATAAACGTTTAGATATTAAAAATAATTTTTAACAGTAATCAAAGTTGGTTAATACAATGCAAAATGTTGGTTAATTATAGGGGTGTTCGCGGTGCGGTTTGGGCGGTTTTGACGCTAAAAATCATCCGAACCGCAAGAAAAAAAAGCATGCGGTTTGGTTTGGTTTGGTTGGCTTTTAAAAAAAATCCGAACCAAACCAAACCAAACCAATGCGGTTTGGATTGGTTCGGTTGGTTCGGTTTTTTACAAGATTTTTATTGAGTGATATTTACGTATATAGAGAACAACATAACTTTGTGTTTAGTCATTCACACATTGCCAAATAACAACAAAACTTATCATATTTAGACAAAAAGTTCTCATTCAATATACAAAAATCAATTTAAACAAAAGTGAAAAAAAATAGTAGCATAAAACAATATCAAAAATATTATAATAAAACAGAAAATAGAGGAGAATGGAGATTAGAGAAGATGAAAAAGAAAGAACATAAGAGATGTGAGATTAGAGAAGAAATGTGCGATAAAAATATAATTAGAAGAGAAAATAGTAACATAAAAATGAGAACATGAAAAAGAAAAAACATGTGAGATGAGAGATTAGTGTAGAAGATGTGAGACGTACATGACAAAGAAGATGAGAAGAATGTGCAATACTATTAGGAGAGATTTGAGAAGATTAAAACTGAAAAGTTAAGTGTGAGTAAGATAAAATATTTCGTAATTGTAAGGTTAAGGCATAATGGGTTTAAGTTTTGGGTTAGATGTGGGATACGTGAAGTTTGGGTTGTAACATAATGCGGTTTGGTTTGGTTTAGTTCGGTTTGCAAAATACAAACCGCAAACCAAACCGAACCGTGCGGTTTTGTTAAAAGATAACACGAACAAATCCGAACCAAATGCGGTTTTTTGCGGTTTTGGTTTGGTTTGGTTTGGTTTGCGGTTTTCTATTGGGTTGGTTCGGTTTTGAACACCCCTAGTTAATCACACAATTTTATATCAGTACTCCTTAATATTTTTTTTTTAAATAAATAAATAAAATAAAAAATATTATTATTATAATATTTCATTGTTCACCGTATTGGTGAACAGTGAAATACGGTGTAGGTATAGAAATATGGTATAGGAAAATCATTTCTCTTAAATAAAAGGATTGTAGAGAGGGTGTTTGAATTTGTAAAGTAGATAAAGAAGAGCGTAATGATTTGAAAAAATAAAAAACATTACATCAAAAGTCACCTCTAATGCATCTACGATATAGATGGGTTGGATTGATTCACAAAATTCGATTAAATCCATTTAAAAAAATTTAAAATGGATTGGATTGGGCAATTGGTGAATATAAATATAAAAATTAAAAAATCTATTTAAAAAAATTCAATTTCAAGCAAAATCAAATCCCGATCCAAAAATCCACTTATCCATTAATCAAATATTTATTATTATTATTATTATTATTATTGTTATTATTATTATTATTATTTTCTTGAATTCAAACTTGCAATTTTAGGTTAAACATTTACTTATTTTAATATGACTTTACTTCATTTTAAATATTTTACTTTTTGTTACCAATACATAAAAGCGGTTTATATGGGTTAGGTTGGACTGGGTTTGATCTAATCTGTTATCCAAACTGTTCAAATTTTAATGGGTTAAATTCGTCGTTCAACCCGCAATTTCATTGTCAAAATCGACACGAATCGACCCGTTCACTTGTGGGTTGGATTGGGTTGAATTTGCGGATTGTGTTTCAAATAAAAAATATTATTTTATGATTTTTTTTGTCCGTTTAAAAAAATGTAACACAATTCAATACAATCATACTCATTGATAACACTCAAATTCGATGAAATACCTATAATATTTAATAAAATTCATCAACATGACATAACAAACGATAATAGTATAAAATTCAACAAGACATGTTATTCCATAAAATACATAATTTGGAAATGATACAAAAGAAAATAAGCAACATTATTTAATCTTAGAATTACATAAATTTATTTATCTATTAGCATTATCAGTGGAGAATAAAATTTTTTTAGAACAATTATGGTTATATGTGAGTTATTAATTTTATATTTTTATTTAAAATAATATTAAAAATAATGGTTAAATATGTTTTTGGTCTCTATAAAAAATAGCGTGTTTTGGTCCCTACAAAATAATTTGTGTAAAAAAATGTTTCTCGAAAAAAAAAACTCAAAATTTGATTTATAAGTCGAAATTTTCATTACTTTTATCATTATCTTTTAAAATTTAAAAAATTCATATTTAATTCTTCTCATTTTATAAAATTATATAATTTGATAAAGAAACATTTATAGTAATCTGAACACGTATAAAAAAATTATTCAAAAACTTAAAAGTTTAGGAGTAACTAAATAGTTTTTAAAATTTTAGAAAATAGCAAAGACTAATAATATAATTTTTATAGGATCAAAATATGTCCTTTTTTTTTATAGGAACTAAAAATGAAATGTGATATTTATAGGAGGCAAAAACATATTTAACCCTAAAAATAATAAGAAATTACTAAAGTCACAACAATTGATTAGGTCAACAGGCAGGGGCGGAGCCAGGAAAATTAGTATATGGGGAAAAAATTATATATATATATATATATATATATATATATATATATATATATATATATATATATATATATATATATATATATATATTAATTATAAGATATATGCATAATATTTATAATAGTGAGACATAATTGAATATAATGTATATCTTTTATATTATTTAATAATTTATATACTAATTAAATTAAATTTAAAATAAAATATATTAATTTTAAATGTAAAGTATTTATTATTTTAAAAATATAACAGTTTTTTTTTTAAATGGGGAGGACAAATATCCAAGAACAAAAGTTTTTTTTTAAATATCATTATTAGTATAACAGGTTTTTAATCTCTAAATGTAAAGATAATAATTATAAAAAATACACAAGTAAAAGATCAATTTTGATTTAAGAGTCCTTAATAAAATAAATAAAAATAATAATATATCACATTATTTTTTAATATTATTTTAATTTTATAAAATTAATATTTTAAATCAACTAACCGTAAAGGTACCGATATTTCCTCCAAATTAAATAAAAACATACAATGTCACATTATTTTTTTAATATTCTTTTAATTTATCAAAAATTAAAATTTTAAATTAATCAAACAATAAGATACCTATACCCAACAAAAATTGAAGGTACAGAGAATTGTCTTAATTGGACGTATATGATTCATATTATCAAATGAATTTTAATTAAGAATTCAACATAACCATTCAATACTACTATATTATAGTTATTTCAATTGTAATTTGCATGTATTTCAATGTTGAATTACATATTAAAAAATTAAATCAATTATAGTATTTTATACAATGTGATGTTAATATTAGTATTAATTGTACATGTATTATTAGTATTAGTGTAGTTATGCGTGGTATATTAGTGGGGGCACATGATCTAAAGAATAGCTCCGTCCCTGTCGTCCCTCTCAACAGGTCCGCGGGTTATAAAATTCAAATTTGATACTCAAACCAAAACTATATAGGTTGGATTGACTATACCCGTAAATGAATGAATTTATGTAACACCCTTTTAAACTCCGCTGAAACTATATAAATAAACTAGCGGGATACCCGTGCCTTCGCACGGGTACCCGTCGGTGACGCGTATTTATTTACATTTAAAATTTTAAAAAAATAGAATTAATAAAAATTAATAATATGAAAAATATTTATATTTAAAAAAATAGAATAAATACCCGTAGATATCGGTTGGTGATGTGTATTTATTTTAAAAAAGTAAAAGTAAAAAAGAAGACAAAATTATTTTACCAAAAAAAATAAAATATTTTTAGAAAAAGAACATATTTTATTTATATTTGAAGCATAGATATAGTTTTTTCATATATACAAATATTTGGATCAATCGTATATTTTACCCGTGAGTTCGCATGGGTATTGACTTGTCAATGGCGAAATATTTTCCAGTATTTTCATAAATAATAAACTTGTTCTCGTAAAAAAATACTATTAACATTGACTTATTAATTTAAAAATATTTTAAATTAATTTATAAAAGACATTTATTTTTTCCCGTATTTAGATATTTAAATTTATTTATAAGAAAAATATTTTTCTCATTTTTGGATAAGTAGTACACTTTTCCCCGTAGATATATATATTTCCCTTATTTACATCAATAACATATACCATTGTATGCGCATTTATTCTAAAATATAATAAAAATGATATTTAAAAAATTAAATTGTTTAATAAAAAAGTTATTTATTCTAAAATTATTCTCATTTATAACATGATATTTTTCCCGTATATACAAATAAATTAATCAACAACGAATTTGATCTCATATATTTTGACACGAATTTAATCAACAACGAATTTGATCTTATATATTTTGACAACGAATTTGATCTCGTATATTAAACACAGTAGACGTTCCATTTATTTATTTACACGTAATAACTTTGTTTTATATATTTTTTTTAAATATTCTTAGTATTTTTTAATATTTATCAATGAGACAAATTTGTCTCATAATTTATTTATTTTTGTATTTTTCTAATACAAATGTATCCGTTATTATTAAAAGAAATAATGAATTTTTTTTTAAAGAGTACTAAAATTTATCAATAGTGTAATGACTATATGGTATAAATAACACCAAATAATAGTAACATAAATTTCAAATTTAATACAGACTATGAATATATTTTTCTTAAAAAAATGATTATTTTGTATTTCCATTTAATGTATCTTAAATGTAAATTAACAATCATTTATAATGGAATATTATATAAAAAATGAATGAATATAATTAATTATTTGTATATTATTTCTTACAATTTATTTTGTGATAGACAGAAGTGTAAGAATATAAAGAATATAAGTAGTTGTATGTGTGGATGAGTTAAAATGGAAGAGTATATTGACATTCCCGAAAATGATAATAAAGTATTTACATTGCAATGCCAAAGTGTAAACAATATATTTTTTTCCCGTTTATAAAAATAACACCATGTATTAAAATATTTGTATCAACAATACATTTTTTTTACCTATATAAAAATTAATTTTGTTTTAACTCATGTATTTTAAAATATTTATATCAACAATATATTTTTCCCGTAGATACAAATAAAGTTGTTTTTGTTATATATTTGTATGAAATGTCAATAATAAACCTTTTTTTAGTATACAAACTAACACTCATATTTGAAATTCACTTTGAAATTTCAAGTATAAATATTTGAATCATTTTTAGAATGAATTGTTGAGTTTGTTAATCTTTTTCATAGATATTTTAATACAAAATAAAATGTATTTAATAAGAGTAATTAATGTCATGAATAAGATAATTAAAAATAAAATTTATTTAATGATATATTAAAGAAATCATTAATTTTAGTATTTTCTTATAAATAAAGTAATAATTTTATAGATAGAGAGTACCATTATAGTATTTTCCAATAAATAATCCCAGTAAAATATTTCCCATTTATCACGTGGTAATTATGAATTGTTGATATATCTTACATTTTTAATACAATTTAATTTTGTAAATTACAATTAATAATATAGATTATGGTGGAAACATGTTTAACTAATTTACAAATAACACATGTTTTCCGTGTGTAGATTCTTAGATCATATTTCTCATGCTTTAATTGCACAAAAATTTATAATGAATATTATATTAGTGAACATAGAATACAAATGATACACAATAATAATAATAATAACATCTTACCATAAATATAAAATTTAATACCATTGATTATATTTTAATATAATATAATATTTCTAATTCTAAATAATATTTTTTTTAAAAGAAATACTCACACCATTTTAATTTTAATATGTAAAAAAGATTTTAATATTAATAAAAAAGAAGTATTTGTAAAAAAAAAGTTTAATAGGAAATATAAAGGATTTTAATATTAAACTCTTTTTGTTTATTTAGAATTTTAAAGTATTTTAATATTTGTAAAAAAGAGTTTAAAATAAAAAGATTTTAAACATATTTATAAAAAAGAAGATTTTAATATTAAACTCTTTTTGTTTATTTACCAGTGATAGAAATATAAAGGATTTATTATTGTACAACTCACACAATTAGTAAAAAAGTTAAAAATATAATTTTATAATAATTTAGTTTTGGTGATCATAAAATAATTATGAATGGTTTATATTAGCATAAAATTTCAATATCTTTTTACTTATATATTTAAGAATCATATGTTCATACATTTCATTTCATATTATTTATTCCAGATTTCACTATTTGTGAATTATATTATCATATATTTTATTTAATATTATTTATTCTTGATCTAACTATTTATTATCATTTATAAAAGAATAAAAATATAAATATTTGTCGTATTTATTTATTTATTAGTATCATAATCAATTAAAAAAACATTTTTTCCAGTGTTTGGTTTCATACATTGTTTAAATATAAATTTATTTTTATTTTCTTTAATGGCACAAAAAATATAATATTTATTATAATAAATATAGTACAAACTTTATAAAATAAAATTGTACCATATATTTGAAAAAATTGAATATCATATATGTTCATATTCTTTCAATTATATTTATGTTAATTAATGTAAGATTTTTTCTATTTAAAATTGCTAGAGCTATTATTAATTAATGTTAATTAATGTATTTATTCATTTTTTACGATCTTCTCTCACAATTATAAATATTAAATTTTAAAGAAATGATGTTGTATATTTTGAGAAATATCTAACTAAACCTGTCAAGTTCTCCATATATTTAAAAATTTTACTTTCGTTATGTAATAAAAATTTAAAAAAATATTTGTATTAACAAAAAGGAGATTTTTTTTTTATAAAATAGGTTGGTTTACCACAAAATTGGTTATCCATTAACTTGATATGCTAGCGAGTTTGGTTTATATAGTTGAGAAATTGAAGTTCACGTAAAACAAACAAAATGCATAGAAAAAGTATGTGTATCTTATGTTAATTTTAGTTACAAATTGTCAGATACTATACTTTATATATAACAATTCACCTTATAGCTCTTTTTAGCTACCTAAAGTCATGGAAAATACGTGAGGTAATTATGAATATCTTCACTTTCAGGATAGTACACAACAGAGGTATAGATTTGAAAATGGAGTGAACTTTTGACATTCTGATTCATCTCCCAAAATTTATAATTTCTTTTTAGCTTAGCCATTAAATCTAGCTATGTAGCAGCTAGTATGTGCCACAAGTTACTATGTAATGACTCAATGTTCAATGTAGTCCAACAAATATTTATAATGCCAATATATATATATATATATTACACTTAAGGTAAATTAATTAAATATAGTAGTTGACACATAAATAAAATTGACAGATACAAAAGCTTACAAATTTGCCGATTTTTATCAAGTATCTAACATAAAAAATAAATTAGTTTTATTGTAAAATAACTCAAGTCACACAAATTATTTTAAACAAAATATGTGTAATGGAGATTGGTGAAATTTAAAAAAATAAAAGATATTAATTAATATTTTTTAAAACAAACAAATAATAATTACAAACCCATAGTCATAAAGTCATAGGAGAGCATTGTCATAGTCATAAAAACATAGCAGAACATTGTCATAGTCATAGAGCTATAGTAGATAGTAGCAGCATGTACTCATGCTTAGATTCATAGCAGAGCATAGTAGTAGCAGCATAATAACATGCAATTCAATTTAATTTTATTTTAAATTTTTAAATTTTCCTTTGCTTAGAATACTTTTTTACATTAATTAAATACATTAGAGAAGAGAATAGATAATTTCATTTTTTTTCACCCATCTTAGAAAAAAACCATTATTTTTGCCATAAATCAATAATAAATGATTCACACCAAACAAATTTAATTGTCATTAAATATCTTTTATTTTTTTATTTTAAATGCAAATAGTCAATACTGTTTAAATATAGTAATATAAAAATTTAAATTAGTGTTTTAATAAAATATATATAATAATGTTTCACAATTCATTCATTAAAACATAAAGAAATATATATATATATATATATATATATATATATATTTGAATTCTTAATCCAGTTTTTTCTTTTAAATACGAATTTATCAATAATTAATTTTAAAATTACTTTTTTGTTACAAATTATATCATATATTTTTAGAAGTATGAACTATAATTTTTTTGTTACTAAAATATTATTTAAAAATCTCTTTTTAACTATAAATTAATCAATATTTTTTTTATGTTTTGATATATTAGCAAAGTAACACTTTTAAACTTACATATTAGTTAATATGAAGTGCAGCAAGTCAATTTGAGCATATAATGATTTTAGCATTATCTCATATGCAGCTTCACTTGTGCACATATATTGATTTGAGCATCTATAAGATATTTCAAAATCAAACAATTAAAATATTAAATATTTGAAGAAATTCAATTTCAGATTAATGTAATTTCAAAACTAAGATTTAAATGACATCTAATTTCTAGATAATAGTGTGTCATTAATAAAACATGAATGCATGATGGTTGTATTAAAATAAAATAGTAAATAAATCAAAATGAAATTGTTCAGGAAAATTGAAACTACATAAATATCATATTTAAATTAATGTGTAATATCATTTCTTGTATAAATATTGTATTTTTTTTCTCCATAATGTGTAATATAGTATAGGTCTCAATTAATGATATTAGAGATATTAATACTCCCTCCGTCTCACAATAGGTGTCCTCTTTCATTTTTTTATTTGTCTCAAATTATTTGTCCTTTTAGAATATCAATGTAATATTTATTATTTCTTTCCACTAACTTACCCTTATTTATTGTATTTTAATTCATTTAACTACTCCACTATCTATTATTAATAAGGTTATTTTAGTAAATGACACTCGTTTTATCATTGAAATCAACACAATTAATCATTATCTTAAAAAGTGTGAAAATCTCAAAGAAGACACCTATTGTGAGACGGAGGGAGTATCTCTTTTGTCTCTCCTCTGTCAAACCATACATATTTTCTTTCTCATCAGACCATTCAGAGATATTAATATTAATGTGTATTCATTAATACAAAACAATCAATATTAATAATAATAATAATTTTGAAAATTTAAAGAAATATAATAACATAATTTTGTTAGATAGAATATGTATCAAATATAATATAAAACAATCAATATCAACAAATTAAAATTAACCAATAAAATTTTTGTAACTTTTTTTTTAGATCTTAAAGTTAAATTGAAAATAGATAATATTATTGTGTTGAAATTTTATAATGAGTTGATAAAAAAAGAATAAAAAATATATTTGAAATACCATATATCAATAACACATTAATTATTTACAAAGAGAATAAATATTCTATCTTTAATAAAAAAATTTAACTATAGTATAAAAGAGCACATTACTAAATAAAAAAAATAATAATATCGAAGATTGAATATTTTAATTTTATTTACTTATTTAATTGTATTATTATGATTCAAGTTAGCAAAAAAGACACTTTTTACATGTACCTACAAACAATCAATGTTCAGATAAAAATAATTGAAGATAAGAAGAAAAAAATAAAGTAAAAAATAATAGACAAAAATATGCAAGAGAAAAAGTAAATAAAAACATTCTTTCCACCATTTTCACTTATTGGAAGAAAAAGGTGATGGGAAAATTAAAAGATTGACGTGACATGCATTTAGTTTGTAAATGAAGCAAAATGTGGTTACAATAATGTCAGAATGGAGAATTGGTTGAGGAAAGTTGGAATTAAAAAATAAATATTTATTAAGAATTTCTAATAAAATAAATATTTAATGTTAAAGAGTAAATCACATTTATTATAATTTTAAATAGTAATAAATAAAATATTAAATTGATACAAAAAACAACAATCATTTTAGCCTGCATTATAATTTTTTAATGCATCCTTAGATAAGTCATAATTAATTGTTCAAATTGTGGGTCTCAATGCATTTTAGCCTTTGTAGATCTGTCATTGAGGTAATACCCTTTTCTTCTGACATATCACATGGTTTTGTCCTCTTAATGATGAAAATATATTGAGTATTTCTATGGCAAGATCTAATAAAGAAATAAACAAATAAAGTAACTATTCATTTAAAAAAATCAATAAAACACATCAATAAAATATAATATATAACTTAAAGATACAAAATAAACAAAAGTCTCCATGAATCTTGATTTTGAGACATAATTAATTGTAATATTTTTATAAATTAATATTCATAACTTTTAAATTTTTATCATCCTTCATCTTTCTGAGAAATTTATGCCTTTTCTTCTTCTTTTTTAATTTCCAATCTCTTCTGTAGTGACCCCTACATATAAAAATCATTCAAATAAATGAAAACATAGCTAAAATTTACAAAATCATTAAATAAAACTAAAATCACAAAATCACATTACAATTTCACATTAAATCATTTAGATTTAAAATACAGACTAAAAAAAGCAACAAAAAAAAAAAATTAAAAATGAAAACTAAAAATACATAAGAAAATTAAAAAAAAAAAGAATTCTTAAGAAAGTAAAACTTAAATTCATATTTTTATTTCTTCTTACGTAAAAACTAATATTTTCTGCCCAAAATAAAAAAAAAATTAATAAGAAAAAGTAAAACTTATCAACTTATCAATTAAAAAAACTTGAATCATCATCTTAAAATATTTTCACTATCTTCTTCCATCTGCCAAAATATTTTAGGCTTTGCATTTAAAACCCAAAAATCAAATTAAAAATTAAAACACAAAAACATAACACCATTAACCATTCACCTTTATGTTATTTTCTTCTCCCTAACTTCATATCTTTCTTTACACATATTAGTCCTAACTCTGGTCACAAGTCGCAGAACTGCCGTGCCGTAATTCTTATACACAAATTTTTTCATCAAAATTAGAAATAACAGATCTAAAAATAACATAAATGAAAATAATAAATCTGATCTAAAATTACTAACCACAATTTATGTTTTTCACAAACATTGTTGGTGTTATTTTACTACCGTCTTCATATTTTTATCGATAGATCTAACGCCTGAAAACATAAAAAAAGTGAAAAAGATGTTAAAGATGTTAAGATATGAAAAAGAGAAAACAAAAGTTTATGTTCAAACTTACATTTTTAATGTTGTTTTACTACCAGCTTCTGTGTGTATCAGTAGATCTACAATCTGAAAAGAAAAAAAATAGAAAACAAAAAAAAAATCATGAAAGTGTAAAAAATTGGTGAAGATAATAAGATGATATATGAATGGATGAAAAAATAATTGAACTTGAAGATGAAAGAAATAAAGAACAATGAGAGAGAGAAGCAACAAGCAATGAGAGAGAAGAGAAAAAGAAAAACGGTTGGAGAAGAGAGAGAGCATGAAGAAAATGAGAGAGATGGAAAGTTTACAAATGAGAGAGAAGAAATTTAACTCTATAAACCCAATTTATGTTTTTTTGTTAACCAAACCCAATTTAGCCAAATCAGAACGTGGATTGCAAAGCAAAAAGGAGTTAGTGTTCAATTAGGCTATCCACGTGGCATGCTTAGGAGCCAAAGGGGCATAATAGTCTTTTATAGAACATCTTATGTTCTTATATGGTAGATTAGAGTAAATATCATGCATTTCACAAAAGGGTGTCACATGTATTTTCAAAAACATCACAATCACCTGTCATGCTCAATAACACTTAAACTAATTTCATGCTTTTCAAGAACTTTTAGCATGTAGCAGCGGATTTAATTCAATTATGATAGACATAAAGAAAGTCTCATGCTCATCTCATTTATAATCAATACTTAGGCATAAAAGTTAATACTTCACACAATTCAAATAAACATAAAAACACAAAGTAGAGTACATAGTGTACCTCTCAAAACATAAACCGAAACGATCCCAACGTTACATGATCAGAGCATGACTCGACCCAACATAAAAACAGAAACTAAATCAGCTACTCCAACGGCTACCTCGCGCTAGATGCAACTCTATTCCTCGGTACCTGAGCGGTGTCGTATAAAACATCATTCCAACAGAAGGGTGAGAATTCACATCAATATTGAAATTATAAGATAATGATTAATGTAAAGCATGTAAACATAAATATAAACAATCTCACACTTCAATATTCATTAACAAGTATCAATCAAGTAACCACACAACTACAATTTCGAATCCAACAAGTCACATACATACACATACTCTCATATTGCAACCACAATGCAATAACAATGCAACACAATACAACTGGCCATTTGATTCATATAGAACCTTCAATTCCTCGTCGGGATACATTGGATAAATCGCTCTCACCCCACCGGGCACGATAACATCCATGGTTAAAGGAGTAGATTGCTCTCACCCTTACGGGCACAACCCTATCCATGTCAATGGAGTAGATTGCTCTCACCCTTACGGGCACAATCATGTCCGTGTCAATGGAGTAGATTGCTCTCACCCTTACAGACACAACCGTGTCAATGGAGTAGATTGCTCTCACCCTTACAGACACAACCCTGTCCGTGTCAATGCAAATGTATAACATGACAACACATTTTCATAATCATAGCATTCTCATTCCAAACATTACCATCACACTTAGCAAGAAATACATAAAATATCGACAAAATTATCACCAAGTTAATCACCAAAATAATCACAAAAATAATCACCAAAATAATCACCAAAATAATCAATATTTAATAAATAATCAAAATTTAATAAATCATCGAAATTTAATTAAATTCAATATTTAAATAAATAATCAATATCTAAATATATAATCCATATTTAATAAGTAACCAATATTCAAATTAATTAATCAATGTTCTAACTAAATAATTAATATTGAATAAATAATTAATATTTAAATAAATAATCATTATTTAGTTTAAATAAATAAATATGGAAATTAAAGAATCATGTTATTTAAAATATCCTAAAATATATCATATAGATTTTATAAAGGAAAGTGGCTAGGAGCTACAGGTACCATATATAAATATACTACTTGTTTAGTAAGCTACAGGGACTAGTTTTATGGAAGTGCCATATTAGTGTCACTTTTCATTTTCCAATTGAAACCAATGTGCTACATGACCAATTATATCATATGTTTTTCAATGAAACGCTACCGGAATAAGGTATAATATTATACAATTTCTATTTTTCCTACCAATTGCATATGCCTATTAAATTATTTATTAAAGCACCAGTGAAACTTTTATGTTTCGTAGGCATCAAAATTGCTACTGTAGCATAATTTTTCTAGTTAATCCATTCAATGCCTACTATACTTTAGTTACTAAGAATCTATCACCCTTTTTGTTGATCAACAAGACATATGAGCTACTGCTATTTATCATTATATTTTCATCAATAAATCAATGCATCACTTGGATATTAGTACTACTACTAGTTTTCATTTAATACAACGTGGGTATCTACCAATTGCCACTAAAGTAATTTTGGTGCTACCAAGTTATTTTATATATATATATATATATATATATATATATATATATATATATATATATATATATATATATATATATATATATATATATATAACATTAACTAGCGGGATACCCCCGTCGGTGACGCGTATTTGTTTACATTTAATTTTTTTAGTCATATAATATTCATTAATAAAAAAAGAAACTTATATTTATAAAAATTAAATGAATAGAAAATAAAACAATATAATAAAAATGAAAAAAAAAATTTGTTGATTGAATCATTTGTTTTGCCATTTTGTATACACACAAATAAAATTGTTTAAAAAAATTATAAAAAGTTGATATAAAAAATGTTATAAGTAGAAGATGAAACATACGTAGAATATCAATTTTTTTCTGTGTATAAATATTATTCAAAAAAAATATAAATGTAGAATTTTTAATTGTTTTCGTATATAACAAATTTTGGATCAGCATAATATTTTTCTCGTGAATTCACATGGGTATTGGATTGTCAATGTCAAAATATTTTCCAATATTTTCGTAAATAATAAACTTGTTCTCGTAAAAAAAATATTAACATTCACTTATTAATTTAAAAATATTTTAAATTAATTTATAAAAGACATTTATTTTTTCCCGTATTTAGATATTTAAATTTATTTATAAGAAAAATATTTTTCTCATTTTTAGATAAGTAGTACACTTTTTCCCCGTAGATATATATATTTTCCTTATTTACATCAATAACATATAATTGTCCAATTTTTCTCTATTTTAATTGATGAATAAGTATTTAATATATTGTAAATATGTTTTAAAACTTCTATTGTTTTAAAACTATTCATAAAGATATTTGAATTAATACTATATTTATTCCCGTTATTATTCTATATTTTTTTATCAATAGTTTCACTTCTCCTTTTTATATAATTTTAATATTAGAATTAAAAAAATAAAATTTATTAAAATTTTAAATAAATATAACTTTTCTAATTATCTATTCAAATTTAAAACAAACATCAAAATTTGAAATTTAGTTTGAAATTTTAAATATTGATATTGAATCATTTATACAAAAAAATTACTATATTTAAAACTAAACGGTTGGAGTTTAACAAAATAATTTTACAACAAAATCTATAGATTTGGAATAAATTTAATAGATTAATTAGAAAATATAAAAGAAAAATGTAATGAGAAAAAACTCTATATTACCAAATAAATAATTAAAACTCATAGAATAAAATTTGTATTAAAAGTATTAGATCTCAAGTATTTATTTTACAATAAAAAAACTCTAGTATTATTTTAGTTTACTTATTTGAATATTTTTGGAAAGTATTAGAACTCAATAATTATTTTTTTTTAACGTTACACCTTTAGTTTAGCTTACTTTATGTGTAATTAGTTGTTTATTAAGTGGTATAAATATATTAGTTTTTCAATGAAAGAGAAGACACTATGATGTGGACATTGAAAGATTTTAAGAAAAGAAGCAGACATGAAAATTTCAAGTAAAATGAAAGTAGAAAATTAAGTGGAGGATTGTGAGGAGGCTGGACACTTGTTGTGAGGGGAAGGCAGAAGGGCAGGTTGGTAATTTAAAGAACATAGAATTTTCTTATACGATAGATTTGAGGTGAATATGCTAAATACACAAAGAAAGCATATAGATTTGTGGGCTAATTAAAATTAAGCATTTATTTTTACATATTAAAACCCACATGAAAGCGTTACTGTATTCGTCAATATTATTTGGTGAAGATTGGGATGATGATTCGGAGTATCTTATAGACAATAACCATTCATTTTAATCATGTTTAATTGGTTAATTAATTCAATAAGATGTGAATTACAGTTAAAAGAGACAATAATCTAGAACATAGATGGTGGTTATCATTTTATTAGGTAATGTGAAAATGTACAAGAATATATAAGTATATTAGCACTAGTCTCAGGCCCAATAGGCGGGTAAAGCCGCTCCCTCGAAGGAGGCGGAGGAGGGTACGGATACATCGATGGCGGCGGCGGCGGCGGTGGCGGTGGATAATAATAATTACATTCTCCAACAAACGGATATGAAACAGGAGGCGCCGACGCTTCCGTCCGCAACGGGTGGGTAAAACGGTCTCTCCTGAACAGAAGAACCTGTAGAATAACAACACGGTCTCTCAATTTCTGATATTGGATATTGTACCGGGGCAGGAGCACAATCCTCCGGAGTCAGAACAGGGTAACCCGAGATTCTCCCGTCGAGATTCTGCGACGATTGTTTCCCAACCCCTTCCATCTTATACGAAAAATTGAAGATCCCATTCGGCTTCCCGTCGGCGGAACGAATCTCGTAGCTAACGAACCGCGTGATACCGTCGACGTCACTGATCAGATCCGTTATCGGGACGCGGCTCTCTCCGATGAATTTGTCACCGAGGATGACGCCGTCGTGTCGAAACTCGAAACATAGGAAAAACTCGGCGGGATCTGAATGTTGAGAGAGAAAAGCCAAATCGAAAAGCATACTATAGTTCCATTCGGGGTTGGTTCCGTCTTCGTCGGCTTCTCGGTGCGTCGGTGTTCTCTGTTGCTGCGTGTTTCGTTCATTGAGTTGAATTCTGGGGTTGTTGGAGGAGATTGAGACTTGTGCGAGAGGGTTAGTTTTTGGAAGAAGTTGAAGGCGTGAATGTCTTTGCATGAAATGAGTTTTAGGTTTATGAAACTGGAATCCATTTTGACGTTGGAAACGTGATTATGGGTGTTATTTATTTATGAGCATTGCTATGTTTACACCTATTTTCTACACCGTATCCTAATTACACCGTATGTATAAATGTTTTATAGTGATGCACATATATCAAAATGAAATAAAAAATTATTAAAAGTATAATGAGTACTCCCTCCGGTCACTATTATAAGTAAAAAAAACACCTTAAATCTTGGTCATTATTATAGGCAAAAGTCATTAAATTTTAGATTAATTAATGCTTGTATTACTATTATACCCTTAATTTAATTCAAAAGCATTTAATGTTAGTAGTTGATTCATTAAATAAACTAAGGATATTATCGTAAATTTTACTTTGATTGTACATGAAATCAAGAAAATTAATTACATTTAACTAACTTTCTTAATACATGTGAAAGTAGTTATTTTGGCTTATAATTGTGACCGGAGGGAGTATGTATTTAGTGTGAAAAGTACGGTGTGGGTGTAAAATATAATGTCAAAATAATATTTCTCTTTATTTATTTATTTATTTTATGTGTTTTGTGTTTGTTTTGATTGATAGGTAGGTTTTATATTAGTTTGATTGGTAGGTTTTATATTTATGAAAAGCAAACAAAGAAGAAAGTAGATGAATGAATTGGTAATGAATTAATGAGTTCTTCTTTGTTGCTTCTGCCTATACTTCATCGTTAAGGAAATTAAATGCGAAGGTTGGTTTACGGTATACTAGTAAGATACCCTATTGCAAAAATAGTTGTTTTAGATATACCTCTTAAAATGTCATTTTAATTGAGAAAGTACACGAAAAAATTATAAATTATTAAAAAAAAACAATATTATGATAAAAAATGTAATAGAACATATGATAAAGAATTTCAAAGATCAATAATAATAAGAAATATATAAATGAATATAACCACTTGATAAAAATAATGGCATACGATGAAAGTGTCCCGTGAAACAACGATAACAAACTGTGTTGCAATACTCCCATAAATCACTGTTTATGACAATAGATTATATCAAAGTTTATAACAGGCTGATTATATAACAGAATTTCTAATACTAAACTGTGAAGCAAATATTGTCTTCTGAGAAAACTCAAATTGTGTTGATGGTGGGCATTTGGTTCACCTTAAACATGTCCTTGATGTTCTGCCGATTTATTTATAAGTTTCACAAGTCTTTCATATGAATTACCAATGGAAAGTAGCAATTATAATTCAGTTAAAGGCAATCCATGATTTAATATCTCTAAATGTGTCTTTTTCTAGTTAGAGTTTGTAAATGAAGCTTATAAAATACAGTTAAAACGAAAGAAGCAATGGTCCCGACTTCTCGAATGTAAACATTTCCATTTTTCAATCAGAATGTTTAAACAATTACTACGGTATATTTCTATATAAAACTCAAGGTTATTTCCGTCCCTGCTATAACTGCAAAATGGCTAAAGGAACCAAATTAATGAGCTATATGGTGACTGAAACAGAGCTATATGCAAGTAACACTAAGGTACAACATTTACAATGTTCATTTCCTGAGATATATTTTTAGTCCCTAAACATCAATAAGATGAAGTAACAAAAGTCATTACCAATTCTACTCTTTGTGAATCATGAATAGCACTAATGAGGTAATAAATAAATAATACCTAAAACAAATGCAGATAACTAACTCTCTAAAGGTGGTTAATAGAATACAAATTAAATTGACTCCACAATATCCTCAAATGCCATTGGTTTTGCAAAGGCAAGTTTCCTGTAAATAAAAAAAATGACAAATTAAATTGGCATTATATAGACACTCAGATGTTAGGAATCAACTATTAGCAAATATATCCAACAACATTCATCATCTATGCATGCTTATGAAATAAAAAACTCCTCAAAATATTGAGATAAATAATTCATACAAAAGCAGTAGATTTGTCACACTCATACATATCAAGCAAATTGGCGTTCTTTGATCATAGTTTTATCCTCACAGCATGCTAAACTTGAATTAAATTTGTAGTCAACTTAAATGAACAGATGTAGAATAACATGAATGTTTTAGGACACCTTTGAGAGAGATGTTACTCCTCGGATAATGCCTTATCCAGTCTCTCTTCAAATGGCGTTGCATGCCATTTTACTCTCTAATCCTGTAAACAATCAACAAAACTAAGATAGGGAATATTTATGTTTCAAAATATTTATGTTTAAAAAATCTCAGTGGTGGCTACTGTGTTAGCTTATTGAATTACTCGGTGTTGGGGATCGAGATATTGATATTTTGTCATGCAAAATAGACACACCAACGGGTAGGCGATCATACTTTGCTCCTGTGGCAAAATAAAATGTAAGAAGCCATAACCATATGGTATATCATCTTCTGCTGGTGTATCGTCTTTCCGAAACTGCGTGAATATGTAACATACTTATAGGAGAACAAAAGAATACAATTCAAGCTAAATTCAAAATTTTATAACTAACCTGAAAGTATTTGGAATCTATGCCTGTTGAAAATGTCACAATAACAATTGCAAGTATTGCCACAACAAAGCTCTGCCAACAATAGTCGTTGTCATTTGTTAACTACTCATGCATACTACACATTACAACTTATTGACACACAAAATGACTTAAAACACACACTTAAAATACCAGAAACAACTTACCAAGCTTGGTTTAGGAGACCATACAATAGCATCATGGAAGTGCATCATGGAAGTGTCCCGTGAAGCAACGACAACAAACTTTTCGCAAAATAATCAATTGCCATCATGGACACTTATTAAAACAAAAATAAAATTAATAAAAATCAGATTCATGGTTATGTTGTCAAATGAGGTTTCATGTTTAATGTGCTTGTTGGTATTAGTGAGCTGCATTGTTATGGCATGCACATGGTTCGGTTCCTGAGACTATTAAACCCTTTGAGAAGATTGAGGAACCAGATTTTGCCTCTTGGACTTCTCGTCATGTATATAATGGGCATACGACAGAAGCTCTAAATATTTATTGTCATTTAAGACAAACAACATTAGTTTGTAATGAAAATACAAGGGCTCCAATTATTAGAACTAATAGAAATACAACGTTGGGATATCAGATCCTTGGAGATGTTGTCAAATTTGGATTATACACTTGTAGTGTTTCTGTAGCAAACTCCCTTTTACCCATGTGTGGTTATATCCATGCTTAATAATTATAATAAGTACTGCATGTACACGTAACGGTTGTTTTGAACAACTTCCTGGACATTTCTTTTGGATACACCGTACTCAATATCAAAACAAATTATATTTACAATGTCAGCCTTGTTACCAACATATGGTTCTACACAACTAAAGATACAGAGTTTGTTTTTTTTCAAAGCCAAAGTAAGTTAATTTCATGGGATTCCCCAATGAAAATGGAGGGACGTCCACTTCGAAGCTTGCCGAAATGTCACGTTGAAAAGTTCGTCTGGCATTGGCTTCACATGTAACAATATTGTTGCGCCCAACCGCATCATCCTCACCTACAGCTTCGAGATCTCAGCTTCAAGTGTCTGCATTCCAGGGGAAAGCAAATTTAGACATTTATGCCAAAATCTCAGCAGCAGTCGAAGACAGTTTAAAAGTGCAAACTCAAATCTCTAACTTTTTTCTTTCTAGTAGTAAGCAATATCTAAAAGGAATTTTTACTACGGACACTACATTCAACAACATTATATTAACACGACTCCAAAACCATCATTTTCATTCATTCACATAAGTGCATCAAATTCTAATTGTCGTAGAATGAAACGGAGTTTTGAGAAATATAAATTCCGGCTATGTGATTCACTAATATGAATGCCAAGAGTTTAGACAAGTAAAAGTTCGAGAAAATGATGTATATCTCAGAACAGCAGACCCTCTTTGCCTCCCAAAGCTGCCAGGCTACATTGAAGCCATCCTTTTACTAACCATATAATACGTAGTCTTAGTGTGCTTGAAATTCAAACCCTGCACGCAAGAAAGAGCATAACAGAGACATCATTACTAATTGTTTTCAAAGCCTATCGAATTATGTTGGAATATGTTGGAATGTGTTGGAATATGTGGGAATCAAAGCTTTCAAAGAGATTAATCTGAATAAAAAGGTTATTCCAAAATGTTTAAACAAAAGTAGAAATCTATTCATGAAGTATCCAACATGTTGAGACAAGAAATCAGAGCCATAAAATATTTCCAAAACACTATTTGACATGTTTCTTCGAAAAAGGAAAGGCCCTCATCAAAAATTCAAGACAAGATCCGACACACTCCAGACAATTCTTAAATCTTTCAAAAAGAATAGTTGACAATGCAATTAGCTACATTTAAGATCAGTGATTCTACAGGGCATATATAAAGAGCAGACCACACAAAAGGAGAACACACACAAAATCAAAACAACAATAGCAAACACACGATACAGGGCAAAAATACCACCAAAACCATACGCATTTACAGGAAAATCAATATCACAACCTCAAGAAACATCAACAATATACATCACAGAAGGGAAAAAGAACCACAAATATACATACCTTCACATAGAAACACAAAGTATCTCAAAACACGTACAATTTCACATCAGGAACATTCACACGGTTTGCAGTAAAAACAGGGCCACCTACAAAGAATTCAAAATATCACAGACAGCATAACAATATCGCGGCAACAAATCAATGTGTATGTTTTAACATTAATGCCAATAACAATGCTATAATCAACATAGCTTCAAAGGGGGAACCAATCTTAAGGAAAACATAAAATGTTAGTAAAAAATTACACTGTAAAATTATTTATATATGGCACTGCAAAATGAGATTGACCAATCTTAAACCAATAATTATATGGTTTTGAACTGTTGACATTGCAAAATAATAGTTAGTACTTTTGAACTGTTGTCACTTTCAATTTCAAGCCAAAAATAATGGAAATAAACATAAACATGTTATGAATCATAGTACAATCTAAAACGACAAAAAAGTTTAAATTTAAGTTGCTTCATTTTTTCAAACTGCTCTTCATTGCCGCCATAATGTCAATGGTTTTCTGTGAACTATAAAATCAACCAAATATTAGTTATAATAACAATGATTCCGAACTTCTACTTTTGAAAGTTCATAATATGAATATATGAAAAGAAGCATTTGATTCTGAAATGTCCCTTATGCTTAGCTTATTAAATGCTGATGCAGAATCATCTAGTAGTTCCAATTCAAACAAAGCATCTTCAATAGTTTGATACAATTTATTGTCATCATCAGCATTATGGAAACACTTTCTTTCCTTTGCATCACCAACAACTTTATAGTAGATTGGCGTCGTATGTACGGTCGTTTTAGGCGTGAGAGAAATTCATGGTGAAGGTTGTATCAGGACCGGTACGTGGCTCATGTTATTATCACCGGTGTGCAGATTTACACTCACTTCGTTTTTCAATCTCTGTCTTTATCCATCTTTATTATCTCACTAGTAACAAACCCGTGCGTTCGCACGGGTTAAAATTGTTTTATTTAAAATGTAAAATTTGAAATAAACATAAAAGAAAATTATTATTTAATATACATAACTTAAAAGAGATTAATTGGAATACACTGTCAGTGTAAAACCACTTTACACTATCATCCAATTAGAATGAATTATTTTGACACATGAGAAGAGAAAAATATGGAAGAAGTAGTTATTAAAATAGTTTAATTCTAATTTATTTATTTTTATTTTTAATTTCATAATTATGTGTCAAAATGATTCATTTTAATTGGATGTCAGTGTAAAGTGGTTTTACACTGACAGTGTATTCCAATTAATCTCAACTTAAAATTATGAATTGTTAATAGAATAGTTTATATAAAAGGAAATGTATTTATAATGATGTTTAGAAAAAAGAATAATATTAATAGTATAATAATATTAGAAGAAGATATTAATGGATAAATAAATAAATGTAATTTTGTAAATATTAACAAATATGATTAATATAATATAAATATTTACGAATACGTTGTTGATTAAAATAAAAATAAAAAAAGATATTGTGGTGTTAGTGTCCCGTGAAAATAATAAATTTCAGTGATAAAAATTAAATGAAAGTTGATCATATAAATTTAATTGTATTAAATAACAATATAAAAAAATGACCCATGAAAAGGAGAAAAAAAATAAAAGATAAATTTTTACATTTAATAATAAGAAAAATGGCTCATGTATTATAATGATAGTGACCAGTGGAATGAAAAATTTTATTATCATATTTATATTGACGTGTATCTTAACCATCATGGTGTTATTTATTTGTAACATCTTAACATTTATGACATATATAATTATAAAATAAATTATTATTAAAGCAAATTATGTGTTCTTTGATAAATATTTGTTTTTTAACTAAGTAGTTAATAAAGATAATTTTTAAAATAATTGATCAATAAAATTAAAATTTACGGTGAAAGAGGGAGACAAGAAAGAGAGAGAACGTGAGAGAAAGAGAGAGAACGTGAGAAAGAGAGAGAACGTGAGAGAAAGAGGGAAATGGTAAGAAATTTTCAAAAAAATTCTACCACTTGGCAATAAGGGTGCTTTTGATTGGATGATGAATTATTAGTTAGTCAATTACACTAAAGGGCTCAATAATAGTGTAAAGTGAAAATGAAAGAAAGGGTAGATTTGGGTGTTTATTAGCATCTTCCATTCTTAGGTAGGAAGTTGATTGATATTTAAGGGACTGAAAAGAAAAGAGGTCATATTATGCACAACAATGGAAGGCTGTAAAAAAAACTCATTAAATTAATTCCAAAACTTGTCATTAATAAATTATTCCGCACAAATAGCAAATTTAAGATCTATACATCTCATTACACAAGAACCCTTGTTCATAATTTGTTATACGAGAATGGCTCAGTTAATAGGATAATGGACGGGCCACTAACAACTAGCTTTGGGAGGAGTTGGTTTACTTTGTTGTACAGACCATGGAGGTCGCTTGTTGTTTGCCTGCGCAAAAATCACGAGAATATGATTGATTAAATGGAAACAGCGGTTGTTCTATGGTAATTTAATGATATGTCGGTAAACCTTAGAACACTATGTACATAAACCAAGTTGCATTTGGTTACATGGTTTATATTGACTTCAAAATTTATTCAGCAACCACATCAAAAGAAAACTATTGAATGATATCAGTTAACATACCCCGATTTCTGTCACAAACCGGCATGATGAACACCTGACTTGTGAAGCACCATATGGATACATTAGCAATAACGTGCAACTCCCACACTTAACTTGCCCAACCTGATCAGCTGTGAGGAAGAAATAAGCTATGATATAAATAGCTTACCACACAAACGGATAATGTAATGTCATATTTTTTTAGAAGTATGGTGAACTTCTAGAATATAGATAGACAAGTGAAAAAATTCATATAGTATATAGTTGAAACCTTGGAGCATGATAGCATCATCAAATCTAAATGTGACTGGTCAAGCAAGAGTATTTGCAAAAGCAAGAACGCACCTACCAATAACAGGACTGTTCTTCCCATCACAAAATTGGTTATGAAAGTATTTAATCAACCGGGTGCATAAAAAGCTGAACTTAAAATGCAAAGTTTCACAGAAAAGGAAGCACAAAGAAAGAGAACTGACCTTCTAATACAATGTTGACCGTTTGACAGCATGAAAATTTGACATGTTTGCCACCTGATGGATACGAAAGTAGACGTCTACAAGAACCGCAAACCATTTGAGCAATCTGTTATGCAAACATCATCTGGTATGCAGCCTTCGACGACGCAATCATCTATATCATATACCAATAATTTAGCAGCAGCGGCGAGTAATTCAGCAGATGATATTGCAGGACCAATAACCCTGGAGACAAAAAAAGAGTTAACTAATTATTTAGCGATAAAAAGAAAGAAACTTCAAAAAATAGATGTCAACAAAATAACTAAATAGAATGACAACCTTTTTCTAGGACCAACATAATGATTTTTGTTGAACCAACGTCTTCCATATGTTATGTCGGAACCGAACATGTTTCAGGCAATGCAGCAGAAGGATCAGCTCAATTATTCGTTAGATGCATATAAGATTCAATTAGAGGGTCAACAACATGCATGTAAAGTAGGGGGAGCTTTAGAATCAGATCTAAAGTAGGGGGAGCTTTTGAATTAAAGGCAATACAATATCAATTCAAACAAGTCCTAAGAATAAGATTAAAGTGATACAATTTCAACATCATCAATTACATTGTTAAAGTATACTTACTGGGGGAGGGACTCCTGAATGTCGTTCTCTGAAAATATATAGTACAAGAAGGTTAAATCGTGTTTCAAATGATTTCAAACTTGTCACAGATTTATTGAACTGCACAAAAGAATATAAAAAACATCAAATTCGATCATGGATACAAATAAACAAACCATACTGAAATTAAAAAAAACCAGATATATCAAGACTAACATGAAGGCATTAAAGACAACATACATATTCGGAAGTGTATGCTCAAATGAAAACCAAATACAGCAAGAAGAAACTGAATATATAACCACGCCAAAGATAGATGAATTTAGCTTCAATATTGAATTTAATTACTATTTATATGACTAATGAATAGCTATTTATTGAAGGAAAAGTAATTGAATTTACTTTTCATCCACCTAGTTGTGACGTACGTGAAATCAACCGACAACTTCATGATACAAACATCCACCAATCGGTCCTCCAGCACCATTTTGAATACTCCAACTTTAGGCCTATAATTGGTATACTTTGTGAATGCAACTATGCCGAAGACACTCTTAATGATAAATTGCAACGGGTATCCACCAAGCACGAATCCTCCCGAGCTTAACTGTCAAAACCATAATCTGCAAACAATGATAGTTCATTAGCAATCAATATATACACCCAAAGCCAATGCAAGTCGTTTAAGTAGTCACGACAGAGGTACAACTAACCATTTTCTCAAGAACCTTAAGCAACGATATATGATCAAGCTTTGGAATGACTATACAGTCAAGTACCAACTCTATCTCTACATTCAGTGACCAAGTCCATTATTTCCAAAGTCTCATATGCAAGACAATGCTTCACAAAGTATTAAAATTAACTTCAACCAAGTGAAATCAAGTCATCATTTATTATTACAAGAGCAGATTTATTACCAAGACAAAAAACTGTTAAACGGTAGAGGTCCTTTCCTGACGTGATTTGGTGGCATCCGTCCTTCCATCTTTTGCCTCAACCTTAAAAGAAAACCATAAATCACATCAAAGTAACTTGGGACCAAATTAAAGGATGGGATTATAAGCATATACCTTAGGCACCTACCTTATTTCTCCGCGACTTCGTGCCAATCTTGTCCACGTTTCACTGCACATTGTTAAGTTTGTCAGTTGGTTTTTAAAGGTTGGAACTTGGTTCAACGAATTCGACACAAAGAACAAAATACAACCTTCAAGATATGACAACCCTGTGAGAAGTAAATTCAATTAGTTTTCCTTTAATAAATAGCTATTCATTAGTCATATAAATGTTTTCAATATAGTCTATACCTCTTTATAGACCCTTTCTACATTTTTATCGACCATCCTCGCTGGAAGCATGGCCTCACGCTCTGATATGTTGAAACCTTAGTGTCGCTCCCAGGATTTTCATCCAGGTACAAACGCGAGAGTGGCGCGGAAAAATAGAGTTGCCAGCCGTGTAAATTTATCCCAAGAGAGGGAAAGAGAACACCGCATAAACCCGAGGAAGAGGGAAAGGAATGGTCATCGCAACCATAGCTTGGGTTCGGGAGTCGGTTACGCGAGGGGAAGGTGTTAGCACCCCACGCGTCCATCGTACTTGATGGGATCCACACTTGTTGTCTATTCTAAGGGTGAGTTATCCTATCATCTATGGCTGTGCTAAAACGGGAGAGAAAACAAAGACAGACTCGGTAGGACGTCGACGTCCTAGGCCTACGTACCCCCTTTGTGCAATGGGGAATTCAGAGTCAACGTAGTTCGGACCAAGTTCTTTTTGTGTTTTTTATGAGCGACGTTAAGTTCGCGTCCGGCAGTTAGGGTCGATGCCTGTTTGCGACTCAGACGGAAAGTAACGTGCCCTTTTTGAAAATATCCTTTAAGTTTGGAAATCCCGAAGGACAAAAAGGTTTGAGGTTGGTTTGTGTTTTTTAGGACAGAAGTGGCTTAAGTTAGTTCCTAAGTTGCATTGTACCAAAGTCTAGGGCACAGGGGCGAATACTTAACGCATCGTCCCAAGACAGGACGCTCGCTAAGCACTCTAGAAAGATGAGAGGAAGCCCCTCATTTCTCATTCCCCATACTTAAGGTTCGTGCACAATACACCTTATTCTTATTAAGTGTTTTAAAGAAATTTGAGATGAGAAGAGAGAAGACACCAGGGTAACTCTAAAGGGGGACTATGAGTCCTAAAATTATCATGCATGGGTGACCTACGGTTTGTGGGGTTTGAAGACGACCTAAACCCTAAAGAATAAAGCTAGGAGAGAAAAAGGTAAGGGTAACCATGGATACTTATCCATACCCTTAAGGAACTTACCTTGATCCTGCATAAAAGGTTAGTGAGAAACAGACGTGGATAAGAGAAATGAGGTGAAAGAAAATTAAACAACGGCAAACAATGATAATAATAATCCAAACATGAATCAAAGAAACAAAGAGACAGCCCCCAAAGCAAATGGCACAAGTGCCTTTCAAGCAAGGCAATTAGATAGGATCAAAAATGTGCACACAAGAGAATCTCAAAAGAAAGCAAATCAAATAATTAGCAAAGTGATTCCTAAAATTCCCAAATTAATCATTAAAGTTCCTCAACCAGAGGCAAACAACATATAAAAGGTCCCTGCAAAAATCCAAAATGTTAGCCATTCAAATAATCATACAAATTCAAGTAAGGGATAAGTTTTAATTATGCCAGAGAGAAAGACCTAAATGCCACATAAAAAATATTTAAAAATGAAAGAAAAATATTTTTAAGTACCTTAGAATGTTAACGAATAAATGCAAAAAGAACGGATAAAAAATGCTTTGTAGATGAAGAGAAATAAAATGGAGAAGTTCAAGTATGCATGCGATGTGTAATGAAAAAAAGAGTTGAATTAAACAATTAATTTAAATGATAAGAATAAAATAAAAATAAAAAATAAAATTTGTAAAAATTTTATAAGACAATATAAATAATGTATGAATTTTTTAGAATTTTTTAAATGCAATTTACTAGTTTTAAAAATTAAAAATGAAATTATTATGAATTAAATAAAATAAATCATGGAAACAGTATGGGGGTGCGAACAGCAAGGAAAATGAAGAGGAAATGACTTTGGGCCAGAGAATGGGGGGTGCGGATAGCACGGCCCGCCCATGAACTCAGAAAAAACAAAACAAAAAAAAAACTCCACCGTGCTCTCCCATGTGCATCGCATGTGGTTTTTTTAATGCGGTGGTGGGTTTCTGTTCGCCTGATGCATCATACGGTCCACATTAAATCATCCAGTCAACCATTAATCACAACCAAAGACCAAGATGTGAGGATGCACGGCAACAATTGTAGGCTGGCACACGCGCAATAAAATAAAATAAAACATAAAAGGGAGAACACGTGGCGCAAGGGTGGCCTTTAGATTAAAGAATGGACGGTGCAGATTGCGTCTCCTACCTCCAACCTTCCCCTCGCCGGACCACCACGCCGTCGCCGGAGCTCCACCGCCGGCCGCCACCTGCAATCACCCAACCTGCCCAGAAAATGCATATGGGTACACTATCCGACCCAGAATTTCGCGAGGAATCCAAATATGGCCTTAAAAATCGCAAATTGTTAGTGTATAATAAAAAACAAATAAAAAACCATTAGGGCACAAAACTTTAAATCCATATTACAAGCAATTCACACATCCATAAGTAAAAATAATTATACCAGAGTGATCACCATTCATCACACATCAATATTCATGCAAAAAATAGGAGTTTTAAGAATACGAAAAAACCTCTCAACCGGAGATGGAGCAGCCCCAATCCTTGCCTTTGGCTGCGAATGGTGGTTGATTTGCACTCTAGAAGTCCCCAGGAAGATATTTGTGGAAGAACCTTTGGCCAAAACCTTGTGGATTGTGAGTTTTGATGAAAAATACTCTTTTAGGGTTTTCTTGAGAACTCTTCCAATTGCACGTGCCTGAACCCTAACCAATGCATGAATGAGTTTTAAATACTTAGGGTTATTCTTCTGATGATGAGTTGGGCCTGGGCAATTCCATGTTTAATGATTTTTGAATTATTTCATTTAATATTGAATTTTAACTAATTAAATCCAATAAAAATAAAATGAGGAAAAATCAAATATATGCTCTTTGGGTCGTGCATGGCTTTATGTTTGAGTTTGGTTTAAGAAACTTATGGCCCATTTGTCAAAATTTGGATTTTAGGCATAGTTTGCTTTGTGCACCTCCTCAAAATTGCCCAACTTTGACTAAGCATAACTCCTTCAATTTTTAGCTCCTTAATGCAAACTAATACTTTTTAGAAACCTCAAGATGTCCTCTAACCAACCCTTTTGGTCCCATGTCAATTTGATCTTCCATGTTCAAGTTATGAGCTTTTGAAAAAGGTTGACTTTTGTTGACTTTCAAAATGACCTATAATGTCTTGGCTCATATCTCCCGAATGAAGCATTTCTGGACTTGGCTTGTGAGACACAAAGTTGTAGGGAATTAAATTTCCTTCAAGATGGGCTTTGGTTGAGGAATTTTTGATGAAGTATGTGGAAGTTAGGCCTGGTCAAAGTACAGTTGACCTTCCCTACAAAAACCCTAATTTAGTAACTCTCGATTCTTGATGATTCTGAGGTTTCCTTGATGAATCATGATCAACCCTTGATCAAATGATGAATTTAACCCTATAATCTTGATGTTGACCAAAGATCTTGAGGTTTGACCTTGTGTTGACCACAGTTGACTTTTTGACCAAGTTACCTGATTTTCAGTCCATTGGCCAATTGAACTTCTCCTAAATCAAACTGATGGACAATCTTCCACTCCTAGATACTTAGGGACCCAAGGAATACCATGGAATCGAGTCTTGCCCAAAAAATCAGAAATAAACTGACTTTATAGCAAACCCTAGTTTGTGGCACCCTCAGTCTAGGAGGAAATAGCACAGTCTCCAAATTCAAATTCCTCTGAATATGATGTGTATCCTCTCCAACAAAGATAAGATATGTCATTTGCTGATGATAAAAACCCAAGGAGCTTGCCTATTGAAGCAATAAAACCAAGAATTTCAAAACCCTAATTCATGCACTGGTTAGGAGGGAGTAATCCACTTGAGATCCCTTGCCACCTGTGAACCCTTGATGATGTGATGGACCAGATATGACCTTCTTGGACTGCCTCAAGCACCTTGACCCCATGCTAATGATATGCACACATGATAATGCAAAAGAAAAAGAAATGAACCATAAGCCAGTTAGTAAAATAGTAAGGAGGGCAAATTTTGGGGTGCAACAGCTGCCCCTATTCAATCAACTTGGTCCTGAGTGTATGATAGCGACAGCTTTAAGATAATCAGGATGCACGGAGATTGAATACTAACGAACCCAGAAATTTACAATCCTTTACTAGAGAATTAGCTAAAAATGCTGCTATGTTGGGTATAAAATGAAATAAACTTTTCCAAGTTATGTCATCTCTGCTGATAAAGAGAATCGACGAAGTAACTCTTCAGAAGATTGTTGTTCTCTGCTGGTAAAGAGAATCTAGCAAAATAAATGCCATCCCCGCTGACAAAGGGAGACTGACGAAAGGAAATCTCCAAAAGATTGTTGTCCTCTGCTGATAAAGAGAATCTAGCAAAATAAATGCCATCCCTGCTGATAAAGGGAAACTGACGAAAGGAAATCTCCAAAAGATTGCTGTCCTCTGCTGATAAAGAGAATCTAGCAACATAGATGCCATCCCTGCTGATAAAGGGAAACTGACGAAAGAAAATCTCCAAAAGATTGTTGTCCTCTGCTGATAAAGAGAATCTAGCAACATAGATGCCATCCCTGCTGACAAAGGGAAACTGACGAAAGAAAATCTTCAAAAGATTGCTGTTCTCTGCTGATAAAGAGAATCTAACAACCTAAATGCCATCCCTGCTGATAAAGGGAAACTGACGAAAGAAAATCTTCAAAACATTGCCGTCCTCTGCTGATAAAGAGAATCTAGCAACATAAATGCCATCCCTGCTGACAAAGGGAAACTGACGTAAGAAAATCTTTAAAACATTGTTGTTCTCTGTTGATAAAGAGAATCTAGCAAAAGAAAATCTTCAAAAGATTGTTGTTCCCTGCTGATAAAGAGAATCTAGCAAAATAAATGCCATCCCTGCTGACAAAGGGAAACTGACGAAAGAAAATCTTCAAAACATTGCCGTCCTCTGCTGATAAAGAGAATCTAGCAACATAAATGCCATCCCTGCTGACAAAGGGAAACTGACGAAAGAAAATCTTCAAAACATTGCCGTCCTCTGCTGATAAAGAGAATCTAGCAAAATAAATGCCATCCCCGCTGATAAAGGGAAACTGACGAAGAAAATCTCCAAAAGATTGCTGTCCTCTGCTGATAAAGAGAATCTAGCAAAATAAATGCCATCCCTCTGATAAAGGGAAACTGACGAAAGAAAATCTCTAAAAGATTGTTGTCCTCTGCTGATAAAGAGAATCTAGCAACATAGATGCCATCCCTGCTGATAAAGGGAAATTGACGAAAGAAAATCTCCAAAAGATTGTTGTCCTATGCTGATAAAGAGAATCTAGCAACATAGATGCCATCCCTGCTGATAAAGGGAAACTGACGAAAGAAAATCTTCAAAACATTGCCGTCCTCTGCTGATAAAGAGAATCTCGCAACATAAATGCCATCCCTGCTGACAAAGGGAAACTGACGAAAGAAAATCTTCAAAACATTGTCGTCCTCTGCTTATAAAGAGAATCTAGCAATATAAATTTCATCCCTGCTGACAAAGGGAAACTGACGAAAGAAAATCTTCAAAACATTGTCGTCCTCTGCTGATAAAGAGAATCTAGCAATATAAATGTCATCCCTGCTCATAAAGGGAAACTGACGAAAGAAAATCTTCAAAATATTACCGTCCTCTGCTGATAAAGAGAATCTAGCAACATAAATGCCATCCCTGCTGACAAAGGGAAACTGACGAAAGAAAATCTACAAAACATTGCCGTCCTCTGCTGATAAAGAGAATCTAGCAAAATAAATGTCATCCCTGCTGATAAAGGGAAACTGACGAAAGAAAATCTTCAAAACATTGTCGTCCTCTGCTGATAAATAGAATCTAGCAACATAAATGCCATCCCTGCTGACAAAGGGAAACTGACGAAGAAAATCTTCAAAACATTGTCGTTCCCTGCTGATAAAGAGAATCTAGCAAAATAAATGCCATCCCTGCTGACAAAGGGAAACCGACGAAAGAAAGTCTTCAAAACATTGTCGTTCCCTGCTGATAAAGAGAATCTAGCAATATAAATGTCATCCCTGCTGATAAAGGGAAACTGACGAAAGAAAATCTTCAAAAGATTGATGTCCTCTGCTGATAAAGAGAATCTAGCAAAATAAATGCCATCCCTGCTGACAAAGGGAAACTGACGAAAGAACATCTTCAAAACATTGCCGTCCTCTGCTGATAAGGAGAATCTAGCAACATAAATGCCATCCCTGCTGACAAAGGGAAACCGACGAAAGAAAGTCTTCAAAACATTGCCGTTCCCTGCTGATAAAGAGAATCTAGCAAAATAAATGTCATCCCTGCTGATAAAGGGAAACTGACGAAAGAAAATCTTCAAAAGATTGTTGTCCTCTGCTGATAAAGAGAATCTAGCAAAATAAATGCCATCCCTGCTGACAAAGGGAAACTGAAGAAAGAACATCTTCAAAACATTGCCGTCCTCTGCTGATAAGGAGAATCTAGCAACATAAATGCCATCCCTGCTGACAAAGGGAAACCGACGAAAGAAAGTCTTCAAAACATTGTCGTTCCCTGCTGATAAAGAGAATCTAGCAATATAAATGTCTTCCCTGCTGATAAAGGGAAACTGACGAAAGAAAATCTTCAAAAGATTGCTGTCCTCTGCTGATAAAGAGAATCTAGCAAAATAAATGCCATCCCTGCTGACAAAGGGAAACTGACGAAAGAACATCTTCAAAACATTGCCGTCCTCTGCTGATAAGGAGAATCTAGAAACATAAATGCCATCCCTGCTGACAAAGGGAAACTGACAAAAGAAAATCTTCAAAACAGTGTCGTCCTCTGCTGATAAAGAGAATCTGACGAAAGAAAATCTTCAAAACATTGTTGTTCCCTGCTGATAAAGAGAATCTAGCAAAATAAATGCCATCCCTGCTGATAAAGGGAAACTGACGGAAGAAAATCTTTAGAACATTGCCGTCCTCTGCTGATAAAGAGAATCTAGCAACATAAATGCCATCCCTGCTGATAAAGGGAAACTGACGAAAGAAAATCTTCAAAACATTGTTGTTCCCTGCTGATAAAGAGAATCTAGCAAAATAAATGCCATCCCTGCTGACAAAGGGAAACTGACGAAAGAAAATCTTCAAAACATTGCCGTCCTCTGCTGATAAAGGGAATCTAGCAACATAAATGCCATCCCTGCTGACAAAGGGAAACTGACGAAAGAAAATCTTCAAAAGATTGTTGTTCTCTGCTGATAAAGAGAATCTAGCAAAAGAAAATCTTCAAAAGATTGTTGTTCCCTGCTGATAAAGAGAATCTAGCAAAATAAATGCCATCCCTGCTGACAAAGGGAAACTGACGAAAGAAAATCTTCAAAACATTGCCGTCCTCTGCTGATAAAGAGAATCTAGCAACATAAATGCCATCCCTGCTGACAAAGGGAAACTGACGAAAGAACATATTCAAAACATTGTCGTCCTCTGCTGATATAGAGAATCTAGCAACATAAATGCAATCCCTGCTGATAAAGGGAAACTGACGAAAGAAAATCTTCAAAACATTGTTGTTCCCTGCTGATAAAGAGAATCTAGCAAAATAAATGCCATCCCTGCTGACAAAGGGAAAGTGACGAAAGAACATCTTCAAAACATTGTCGTCCTCTGCTGATAAGGAGAATCTAGCAACATAAATGCCATCCCTGCTGACAAAGGGAAACTGACAAAAGAAAATCTTCAAAACATTGTCGTCCTCTGCTGATAAAGAGAATCTGACTAAAGAAAATCTTCAAAACATTGTTGTTCCCTGCTGATAAAGAGAATCTAGCAAAATAAATGCCATCCCTGCTGATAAAGGGAAACTGACAAAAGAAAATCTTTAGAACATTGCCGTCCTCTGCTGATAAAGAGAATCTAGCAACATAAATGCCATCCCTGCTGATAAAGGGAAACTGACGAAAGAAAATCTTCAAAACATTGTTGTTCCCTGCTGATAAAGAGAATCTAGCAAAATAAATGCCATCCCTGCTGACAAAGGGAAACTGACGAAAGAAAATCTTCAAAACATTGCCGTCCTCTGCTGATAAAGGGAATCTAGCAACATAAATGCCATCCCTGCTGACAAAGGGAAACTGACGAAAGAAAATCTTCAAGAGATTGTTGTTCTCTGCTGATAAAGAGAATCTAGCAAAAGAAAATCTTCAAAAGATTGTTGTTCCCTGCTGATAAAGAGAATCTAGTAAAATAAATACCATCCCTGCTGACAAAGGGAAACTGACGAAAGAAAATCTTCAAAACATTGTCGTCCTCTGCTGATAAAGAGAATCTAGCAACATAAATGCCATCCCTGCTGACAAAGGGAAACTGACGAAAGAACATCTTCAAAACATTGTCGTCCTCTGCTGATAAAGAGAATCTAGCAACATAAATGCCATCCCTGCTGATAAAGGGAAACTGACGAAAGAAAATCTTCAAAACATTGTTGTTCCCTGCTGATAAAGAGAATCTAGCAAAATAAATGCCATCCCTGCTGACAAAGGGAAACTGACGAAAGAAAATCATCAGAACATTGCCGTCCTCTGCTGATAAAGAGAATCTAGCAACATAAATGCCATCCCTGCTTATAAAGGGAAATGACGAAAGAAAATCTTCAAAACATTGTTGTTCCCTGCTGATAAAGAGAATCTAGCAAAATAAATGCCATCCCTGCTGACAAAGGGAAACTGACAAAAGAACATCTTCAAAACATTGCCGTCCTCTGCTGATAAGGAGAATCTAGCAACATAAATGCCATCCCTGCTGACAAAGGGAAACTGACAAAAGAAAATCTTCAAAACATTGTCGTCCTCTGCTAATAAAGAGAATCTGACGAAAGAAAATCTTCAAAACATTGTTGTTCCCTGTTGATAAAGAGAATCTAGCAAAATAAATGCCATCCCTGCTGATAAAGGGAAACTGACGAAAGAAAATCTTCAAAACATTGCCGTCCTCTGCTGATAAAGAGAATCTAGCAAAATAAATGCCATCCCTGCTGACAAAGGGAAACTGACGAAAGATAATCTTCAAAACATTGCCGTCCTCTGCTGATAAAGAGAATCTAACAACATAAATGCCATCCCTGCTGACAAAGGGAAACTGACGAAAGAAAATCTTCAAAAGATTGTTGTTCTCTGCTGATAAAGAGAATCTAGCGAAAGAAAATCTTCAAAAGATTGTTGTTCCCTGCTGATAAATAGAATCTAGCAAAATAAATGCCATCCCTGCTGACAAAGGGAAACTGACGAAAGAAAATCTTCAGAACATTGCCGTCCTCTGCTGATAAAGAGAATCTAGCAACATAAATGCCATCCCTGCTGATAAAGGGAAACTGACGAAAGAAAATCTTCAAAACATTGTTGTTCCCTGCTGATAAAGAGAATCTAGCAAAATAAATGCCATCCCTGCTGACAAAGGGAAACTGACGAAAGAAAATCTTCAAAACATTGCCGTCCTCTGCTGATAAAGAGAATCTAGCAACATAAATGCCATCCCTGCTGACAAAGGGAAACTGACGAAAGAAAATCTTCAAAAGATTGCTGTTCTCTGCTGATAAAGAGAATCTAGCAAAAGAAAATCTTCAAAAGATTGCTGTTCCCTGCTGATAAAGAGAATCTAGCAAAATAAATGCCATCCCTGCTGACAAAGGGAAACTGACGAAAGAAAATCTTCAAAACATTGCCGTCCTCTGCTGATAAAGATAATCTAGCAACATAAATGCCATCCCTGCTGACAAAGGGAAACTGACGAAAGAACATCTTCAAAACATTGTCGTCCTCTGCTGATAAAGAGAATCTAGCAACATAAATGCCATCCCTGCTGATAAAGGGAAACTGACAAAAGAAAATCTTCAAAACATTGTTGTTCCCTGCTGATAAAGAGAATCTAGCAAAATAAATGCCATCCCTGCTGACAAAGGGAAACTGACGAACGAAAATCTTCAAAACATTGCCGTCCTCTGCTGATAAAGAGAATCTAGCAACATAAATGCCATCCCTGCTGACAAAGGGAAACTGACGAAAGAAAATCTTCAAAACATTGCCGTCCTCTGCTGATAAAGAGAATCTAGCAAAGTAAATGCCATCCCCGCTGATAAAGGGAAACTGACGAAGAAAATCTCCAAAAGATTGCTGTCCTCTACTGATAAAGAGAATATAGCAACATAAATGCCATCCCTGATGACAAAGGGAAACTGGCGAAAGAAAATCTTCAAAAGATTGTTGTTCTCTGCTGATAAAGAGAATCTAGCAAAAGAAAATCTTCAAAAGATTGCTGTTCCCAGCTTATAAAGAGAATCTAGCAAAATAAATGCCATCCCTGCTGACAAAGGGAAACTGACGAAAGAAAATCTTCAAAACATTGCCGTCCTCTGCTGATAAAGAGAATCTAGCAACATAAATGCCATCCTTGCTGACAAAGGGAAACTGACGAAAGAACATCTTCAAAACATTGTCGTCCTCTGCTGATAAAGAGAATCTAGCAACATAAATGCCATCCCTGCTGATAAAGGGAAACTGACGAAAGAAAATCTTCAAAACATTGCTGTTCCCTGCTGATAAAGAGAATCTAGCAAAATAAATGCCATCCCTGCTGACAAAGGGAAACTGACGAAAGAAAATCTTCAAAACATTGCCGTCCTCTGCTGATAAAGAGAATCTAGGAACATAAATGCCATCCCTGCTGATAAAGGGAAACTGACGAAAGAAAATCTTCAAAACATTGCTGTTCCCTGCTGATAAAGAGAATCTAGCAAAATAAATGCCATCCCTGCTGACAAAGGGAAACTGACGAAAGAAAATCTTCAAAACATTGCCGTCCTCTGCTGATAAAGAGAATCTAACAACATAAATGCCATCCCTGCTGACAAAGGGAAACTGACGAAAGAAAATCTTCAAAAGATTGCTGTTCTCTGATGATAAAGAGAATCTAGCAAAAGAAAATCTTCAAAAGATTGTTGTTCCCTGTTGATAAAGAGAATCTAGCAAAATAAATGCCATCCCTGCTGACAAAGGGAAACTGACGAAAGAAAATCTTCAAAACATTGCCGTCCTCTGCTGATAAAGAGAATCTAGCAACATAAATGCCATCCCTGCTGACAAAGGGAAACTGACGAAAGAACATCTTCAAAACATTGTCGTCCTCTGCTGATAAAGAGAATCTAGCAACATAAATGCCATCCCTGCTGATAAAGGGAAACTGACGAAAGAAAATCTTCAAAACATTGTTGTTCCCTGCTGATAAAGAGAATCTAGCAAAATAAATGCCATCCCTGCTGACAAAGGGAAACTGACGAAAGAAAATCTTCAGAACATTGCCGTCCTCTGCTGATAAAGAGAATCTAGGAACATAAATGCCATCCCTGCTGATAAAGGGAAACTGACGAAAGAAAATCTTCAAAACATTGTTGTTCCCTGCTGATAAAGAGAATCTAGCAAAATAAATGCCATCCCTGCTGACAAAGGGAAACTGACGAAAGAAAATCTTCAAAACATTGTCGTCCTCTGCTGATAAAGAGAATCTAACAACATAAATGCCATCCCTACTGACAAAGGGAAACTGACGAAAGAAAATCTTCAAAAGATTGCTGTTCTCTGATGATAAAGAGAATCTAGCAAAAGAAAATCTTCAAAAGATTGTTGTTCCCTGTTGATAAAGAGAATCTAGCAAAATAAATGCCATCCCTGCTGACAAAGGGAAACTGACGAAAGAAAATCTTCAAAACATTGCCGTCCTCTGCTGATAAAGAGAATCTAGCAACATAAATGCCATCCCTGCTGACAAAGGGAAACTGACGAAAGAACATCTTCAAAACATTGTCGTCCTCTGCTGATAAAGAGAATCTAGCAACATAAATGCCATCCCTGCTGATAAAGGGAAACTGATGAAAGAAAATCTTCAAAACATTGCTGTTCCATGCTGATAAAGAGAATCTAGCAAAATAAATGCCATCCCTGCTGACAAAGGGAAACTGACGAAAGAAAATCTTCAGAACATTGTCGTCCTCTGTTGATAAAGAGAATCTAGCAACTTAAATGCCATCCCTGCTGATAAAGGGAAACTGACGAAAGAAAATCTTCAAAACATTGTTGTTCCCTGCTGATAAAGAGAATCTAGCAAACTAAATGCCATCCCTGCTGACAAAGGGAAACTGACGAAAGAAAATCTTCAAAACATTGCCGTCCTCTGTTGATAAAGAGAATCTAACAACATAAATGCCATCCCTGCTGACAAAGGGAAACTGACGAAAGAAAATCTTCAAAATATTGTTGTTCTCTGCTGATAAAGAGAATCTAGCAAAAGAAAATCTTTAAAAGATTGCTGTTCCCTGCTGATAAAGAGAATCTAGCAAAATAAATGCCATCCCTGCTGACAAAGGGAAACTGACGAAAGAAAATCTTCAGAACAGTGTCGTCCTCTGCTGATAAAGAGAATCTAGCAACATAAATGCCATCCCTGCTGATAAAGGGAAACTGACGAAAGAAAATCTTCAAAACATTGATGTTCCCTGCTGATAAAGAGAATCTCGCAAAATAAATGCCATCCCTGCTGACAAAGGGAAACTGACGAAAGAAAATCTTCAAAACATTGCCGTCCTCTGCTGATAAAGAGAATCTAGCAACATAAATGCCATCCCTGCTGACAAAGGGAAACTGACGAAAGAACATCTTCAAAACATTGTCGTCCTCTGCTGATAAAGAGAATCTAGCAACATAAATGCCATCCCTGCTGATAAAGGGAAACTGACGAAAGAAAATCTTCAAAACATTGTTGTTCCCTGCTAATAAAGAGAATCTAGCAAAATAAATTGCATCCCTACTGACAAAGGGAAACTGACGAAAGAAAATCTTCAGAACATTGCCGTCCTCTGCTGATAAAGAGAATCTAGCAACATAAATGCCATCCCTGCTGATAAAGGGAAACTGACGAAAGAAAATCTTCAAAACATTGATGTTCCCTGCTGATAAAGAGAATCTAGCAAAATAAATGCCATCCCTGCTGACAAAGGGAAACTGACGAAAGAAAATCTTCAAAACATTGCCGTCCTCTGCTGATAAAGAGAATCTAGCAACATAAATGCCATCCCTGCTGACAAAGGGAAACTGACGAAAGAAAATCTTCAAAACATTGCCGTCCTCTGCTGATAAAGAGAATCTAGCAAAGTAAATGCCATCCCCGCTGATAAAGGGAAACCGACGAAGAAAATCTCCAAAAGATTGCTGTCCTCTGCTGATAAAGAGAATCTAGCAACATAAATGCCATCCCTGCTGACAAAGGGAAACTGGCGAAAGAAAATCTTCAAAAGATTGCTGTTCTCTGCTGATAAAGAGAATCTAGCAAAAGAAATCTTCAAAAGATTGTTGTTCCCTGCTGATAAAGAGAATCTAGCAAAATAAATGCCATCCCTGCTGACAAAGGGAAACTGACGAAAGAAAATCTTCAAAACATTGCCGTCCTCTGCTGATAAAGAGAATCTAGCAACATAAATGCCATCCCTGCTGACAAAGGGAAACTGACGAAAGAACATCTTCAAAACATTGTCGTCCTCTGCTGATAAAGAGAATCTAGCAACATAAATGCCATCCCTGCTGATAAAGGAAAACTGACGAAAGAAAATCTTCAAAACATTGCTGTTCCCTGCTGATAAAGAGAATCTAGCAAAATAAATGCCATCCCTGCTGACAAAGGGAAACTGACGAAAGAAAATCTTCAGAACATTGCCGTCCTCTGCTGATAAAGAGAATCTAGCAACATAAATGCCATCCCTGCTGATAAAGGGAAACTGGCGAAAGAAAATCTTCAAAACATTGCTGTTCCCTGCTGATAAAGAGAATCTAGCAAAATAAATGCCATCCCTGCTGACAAAGGGAAACTGACGATAGAAAATCTTCAAAACATTGTCGTCCTCTGCTGATAAAGAGAATCTAACAACATAAATGCCATCCCTGCTGACAAAGGGAAACTGACGAAAGAAAATCTTCAAAAGATTGCTGTTCTCTGATGATAAAGAGAATCTAGCAAAAGAAAATCTTCAAAAGATTGTTGTTCCCTGCTGATAAAGAGAATCTAGCAAAATAAATGCCATCCCTGCTGACAAAGGGAAACTGACGAAAGAAAATCTTCAAAACATTGCCGTCCTCTGCTGATAAAGAGAATCTAGCAACATAAATGCCATCCCTGCTGACAAAGGGAAACTGACAAAAGAACATCTTCAAAACATTGTCGTCCTCTGCTGATAAAGAGAATCTAGCAACATAAATGCCATCCTTGCTGATAAAGGGAAACTGATGAAAGAAAATCTTCAAAACATTGTTGTTCCCTGCTGATAAAGAGAATCTAGCAAAATAAATGCCATCCCTGCTGACAAAGGGAAACTGACGAAAGAAAATCTTCCGAACATTCCCGTCCTCTGCTGATAAAGAGAATCTAGCAACATAAATGCCATCCCTGCTGATAAAGGGAAACTGACGAAATAAAATCTTCAAAACATTGTTGTTCCCTGCTGATAAAGAGAATCTAGCAAAATAAATGCCATCCCTGCTGACAAAGGGAAACTGACGAAAGAAAATCTTCAAAACATTGTCGTCCTCTGCTGATAAAGAGAATCTAACAACATAAATGCCATCCCTGCTGACAAAGGGAAACTGACGAAAGAAAATCTTCAAAATATTGTTGTTCTCTGCTGATAAAGAGAATCTAGCAAAAGAAAATCTTCAAAAGATTGATGTTCCCTGCTGATAAAGAGAATCTAGCAAAATAAATGCCATCCCTGCTGACAAAGGGAAACTGACGAAAGAAAATCTTCAGAACATTGTCGTCCTCTGCTGATAAAGAGAATCTAGCAACATAAATGCCATCCCTGCTGATAAAGGGAAACTGACAAAAGAAAATCTTCAAAACATTGATGTTCCCTGCTGATAAAGAGAATCTAGCAAAATAAATGCCATCCCTGCTGACAAAGGGAAACTGACGAAAGAAAATCTTCAAAACATTGCCGTCCTCTGCTGATAAAGAGAATCTAGCAACATAAATGCCATCCCTGCTGACAAAGGGAAACTGACGAAAGAAAGTCTTCAAAAGATTGCTGTTCTCTGCTGATAAAGAGAATCTAGCAAAAGAAAATCTTCGAAAGATTGTTGTTCCCTGCTGATAAAGAGAATCTAGCAAAATAAATGCCATCCCTGCTGACAAAGGGAAACTGACGAAAGAAAATCTTCAAAACATTGCCGTCCTCTGCTGATAAAGAGAATCTAGCAACATAAATGCCATCCCTGCTGACAAAGGGAAACTGACGAAAGTACATCTTCAAAACATTGTCGTCCTCTGCTGATAAAGAGAATCTAGCAACATAAATGCCATCCCTGCTGATAAAGGGAAACTGACGAAAGAAAATCTTCAAAACATTGTTGTTCCCTGCTGATAAAGAGAATCTAGCAAAATAAATGCCATCCCTGCTGACAAAGGGAAACTGACGAAAGAAAATCTTCAGAACATTGCCGTCCTCTGCTGATAAAGAGAATCTAGCAACATAAATGCCATCCCTGCTGATAAAGGGAAACTGACAAAAGAAAATCTTCAAAACATTGCTGTTCCCTGCTGATAAAGAGAATCTAGCAAAATAAATGCCATCCCTGCTGACAAAGGGAAACTGACGAAAGAAAATCTTCAAAACATTGTCGTCCTCTGCTGATAAAGAGAATCTAACAACATAAATGCCATCCCTCCTGACAAAGGGAAACTGACGAAAGAAAATCTTCAAAAGATTGCTGTTCTCTGCTGATAAAGAGAATCTAGCAAAAGAAAATCTTCAAAAGATTGTTGTTCCCTGCTGATAAAGAGAATCTAGCAAAATAAATGCCATCCCTACTGACAAAGGGAAACTGACGAAAGAAAATCTTCAAAACATTGCCGTCCTCTGCTGATAAAGAGAATCTAGAAACATAAATGCCATCCTTGCTGACAAAGGGAAACTGACGAAAGAAAATCTTCAAAACATTGCCGTCCTCTGCTGATAAAGAGAATCTAGCAACATAAATGCCATCCCTGCTGATAAAGGGAAACTGATGAAAGAAAATCTTCAAAACATTGTTGTTCCCTGCTGATAAAGAGAATCTAGCAAAATAAATGCCATCCCTGCTGACAAAGGGAAACTGACGAAAGAAAATCTTCAGAACATTGCCGTCCTCTGCTGATAAAGAGAATCTAGCAACATAAATGCCATCCCTGCTGATAAAGGGAAACTGACGAAAGAAAATCTTCAAAAGATTGCTGTTCCCTGCTGATAAAGAGAATCTAGCAAAAGAAATGCCATCCCTGCTGACAAAGGGAAACTGACGAAAGAAAATCTTCAAAACATTGCCGTCCTCTGCTGATAAAGAGAATCTAGCAACATAAATGCCATCCCTGCTGATAAAGGGAAACTGACGAAAGAAAATCTTCAAAACATTGTTGTTCCCTGCTGATAAAGAGAATCTAGCAAAATAAATGCCATCCCTGCTGACAAAGGGAAACTGACGAAATAAAATCTTCAGAACATTGCCGTCCTCTGCTGATAAAGAGAATCTAGCAACATAAATGCCATCCCTGGTGATAAAGGGAAACTGACGAAAGAAAATCTTCAAAACATTGCTGTTCCCTGCTGATAAAGAGAATCTAGCAAAATAAATGCTCCCTGCTGACAAAGGGAAACTGACGATAGAAAATCTTCAAAACATTGTCGTCCTCTGCTGATAAAGAGAATCTAACAACATAAATGCCATCCCTGCTGACAAAGGGAAACTGACGAAAGAAAATCTTCAAAAGATTGCTGTTCTATGATGATAAAGAGAATCTAGCAAAAGAAAATCTTCAAAAGATTGCTGTTCCCTGCTGATAAAGAGAATCTAGCAATATAAATGCCATCCCTGCTGACAAAGGGAAACTGACGAAAGAAAATCTTCAGAACATTGTCGTCCTCTGCTGATTAAGAGAATCTAGCAACATAAATGCCATCCCTGCTGATAAAGGGAAACTGACGAAAGAAAATCTTCAAAACATTGATGTTCCCTGCTGATAAAGAGAATCTAGCAAAATAAATGCCATCCCTGCTGACAAAGGGAAACTGACAAAAGAAAATCTCCAAAACATTGCCGTCCTCTGCTGATAAAGAGAATCTAGCAACATAAATGCCATCCTTGCTGACAAAGGGAAACTGACGAAAGAAAGTCTTCAAAAGATTGTTGTTCTCTGATGATAAAGAGAATCTAGCAAAAGAAAATCTTCAAAAGATTGCTGTTCCCTGCTGATAAAGAGAATCTAGCAAAATAAATGCCATCCCTGCTGACAAAGGGAAACTGACGAAAGAAAATCTTCAGAACATTGCCGTCCTCTGCTGATAAAGAGAATCTAGCAACATAAATGCCATCCCTGCTGATAAAGGGAAACTGACAAAAGAAAATCTTCAAAACATTGCTGTTCCCTGCTGATAAAGAGAATCTAGCAAAATAAATGCCATCCCTGCTGACAAAGGGAAACTGACGAAAGAAAATCTTCAAAACATTGTCGTCCTCTGCTGATAAAGAGAATCTAACAACATAAATGCCATCCCTCCTGACAAAGGGAAACTGACGAAAGAAAATCTTCAAAAGATTGCTGTTCTCTGCTGATAAAGAGAATCTAGCAAAAGAAAATCTTCAAAAGATTGTTGTTCCCTGCTGATAAAGAGAATCTAGCAAAATAAATGCCATCCCTGCTGACAAAGGGAAACTGACGAAAGAAAATCTTCCGAACATTCCCGTCCTCTGCTGATAAAGAGAATCTACCAACATAAATGCCATCCCTGCTGATAAAGGGAAACTGACGAAATAAAATCTTCAAAACATTGTTGTTCCCTGCTGATAAAGAGAATCTAGCAAAATAAATGCCATCCCTGCTGACAAAGGGAAACTGACGAAAGAAAATCTTCAGAACATTGCCGTCCTCTGCTGATAAAGAGAATCTAGCAACATAAATGCCATCCCTGTTGATAAAGGGAAACTGACGAAAGAAAATCTTCAAAAGATTGCTGTTCCCTGCTGATAAAGAGAATCTAGCAAAAGAAATGCCATCCCTGCTGACAAAGGGAAACTGACGAAAGAAAATCTTCAAAACATTGCCGTCCTCTGCTGATAAAGAGAATCTAGCAACATAAATGCCATCCCTGCTGATAAAGGGAAACTGACGAAAGAAAATCTTCAAAACATTGCTGTTCCCTGCTGATAAAGAGAATCTAGCAAAATAAATGCCATCCCTGCTGACAAAGGGAAACTGACGAAAGAAAATCTTCAGAACATTGCCGTCCTCTGCTGATAAAGAGAATCTAGCAACATAAATGCCATCCCTGCTGATAAAGGGAAACTGACGAAAGAAAATCTTCAAAACATTGCTGTTCCCTGCTGATAAAGAGAATCTAGCAAAATAAATGCCATCCCTGCTGACAAAGGGAAACTGACGATAGAAAATCTTCAAAACATTGTCGTCCTCTGCTGATAAAGAGAATCTAACAACATAAATGCCATCCCTGCTGACAAAGGGAAACTGACGAAAGAAAATCTTCAAAAGATTGCTGTTCTCTGATGATAAAGAGAATCTAGCAAAAGAAAATCTTCAAAAGATTGTTGTTCCCTGCTGATAAAGAGAATCTAGCAAAATAAATGCCATCCCTGCTGACAAAGGGAAACTGACGAAAGAAAATCTTCAGAACATTGTCGTCCTCTGCTGATAAAGAGAATCTAGCAACATAAATGCCATCCCTGCTGATAAAGGGAAACTGACGAAAGAAAATCTTCAAAACATTGATGTTCCCTGCTGATAAAGAGAATCTAGCAAAATAAATGCCATCCCTGCTGACAAAGGGAAACTGACGAAAGAAAATCTTCAAAACATTGCCGTCCTCTGCTGATAAAGAGAATCTAGCAACATAAATGCCATCCCTGCTGACAAAGGGAAACTGACGAAAGAAAGTCTTCAAAAGATTGCTGTTCTCTGCTGATAAAGAGAATCTAGAAAAAGAAAATCTTCAAAAGATTGTTGTTCCCTGCTGATAAAGAGAATCTAGCAAAATAAATGCCATCCCTGCTGACAAAGGGAAACTGACGAAAGAAAATCTTCAAAACATTGCCGTCCTCTGCTGATAAAGAGAATCTAGCAACATAAATGCCATCCCTGCTGATAAAGGGAAACTGACGAAAGAAAATCTTCAAAACATTGCTGTTCCCTGCTGATAAAGAGAATCTAGCAAAATAAATGCCATCCCTGCTGACAAAGGGAAACTGACGATAGAAAATCTTCAAAACATTGTCGTCCTCTGCTGATAAAGAGAATCTAACAACATAAATGCCATCCCTGCTGACAAAGGGAAACTGACGAAAGAAAATCTTCAAAAGATTGCTGTTCTCTGATGATAAAGAGAATCTAGCAAAAGAAAATCTTCAAAAGATTGCTGTTCCCTGCTGATAAAGAGAATCTAGCAAAATAAATGCCATCCCTGCTGACAAAGGGAAACTGACGAAAGAAAATCTTCAAAACATTGCCGTCCTCTGCTGATAAAGAGAATCTAGCAACATAAATGCCATCCCTGCTGACAAAGGGAAACTGACGAAAGTACATCTTCAAAACATTGTCGTCCTCTGCTGATAAAGAGAATCTAGCAACATAAATGCCATCCCTGCTGATAAAGGGAAACTGACGAAAGAAAATCTTCAAAACATTGTTGTTCCCTGCTGATAAAGAGAATCTAGCAAAATAAATGCCATCCCTGCTGACAAAGGGAAACTGACGAAAGAAAATCTTCAGAACATTGCCGTCCTCTGCTGATAAAGAGAATCTAGCAACATAAATGCCATCCCTGCTGATAAAGGGAAACTGACAAAAGAAAATCTTCAAAACATTGTTGTTCCCTGCTGATAAAGAGAATCTAGCAAAATAAATGCCATCCCTGCTGACAAAGGGAAACTGACGAAAGAAAATCTTCAAAACATTGTCGTCCTCTGCTGATAAAGAGAATCTAACAACATAAATGCCATCCCTCCTGACAAAGGGAAACTGACGAAAGAAAATCTTCAAAAGATTGCTGTTCTCTGCTGATAAAGAGAATCTAGCAAAAGAAAATCTTCAAAAGATTGTTGTTCCCTGCTGATAAAGAGAATCTAGCAAAATAAATGCCATCCCTGCTGACAAAGGGAAACTGACGAAAGAAAATCTTCAAAACATTGCCGTCCTCTGCTGATAAAGAGAATCTAGCAACATAAATGCCATCCTTGCTGACAAAGGGAAACTGACGAAAGAAAATCTTCAAAACATTGCCGTCCTCTGCTGATAAAGAGAATCTAGCAACATAAATGCCATCCCTGCTGATAAAGGGAAACTGATGAAAGAAAATCTTCAAAACATTGCTGTTCCCTGCTGATAAAGAGAATCTAGCAAAATAAATGCCATCCCTGCTGACAAAGGGAAACTGACGAAAGAAAATCTTCAGAACATTGCCGTCCTCTGCTGATAAAGAGAATCTAGCAACATAAATGCCATCCCTGCTGATAAAGGGAAACTGACGAAAGAAAATCTTCAAAAGATTGATGTTCCCTGCTGATAAAGAGAATCTAGCAAAAGAAATGCCATCCCTGCTGACAAAGGGAAACTGACGAAAGAAAATCTTCAAAACATTGCCGTCCTCTGCTGATAAAGAGAATCTAGCAACATAAATGCCATCCCTGCTGATAAAGGGAAACTGACGAAAGAAAATCTTCAAAACATTGTTGTTCCCTGCTGATAAAGAGAATCTAGCAAAATAAATGCCATCCCTGCTGACAAAGGGAAACTGACGAAAGAAAATCTTCAGAACATTGCCGTCCTCTGCTGATAAAGAGAATCTAGCAACATAAATGCCATCCCTGCTGATAAAGGGAAACTGACGAAAGAAAATCTTCAAAACATTGCTGTTCCCTGCTGATAAAGAGAATCTAGCAAAATAAATGCCATCCCTGCTGACAAAGGGAAACTGACGATAGAAAATCTTCAAAACATTGTCGTCCTCTGCTGATAAAGAGAATCTAACAACATAAATGCCATCCCTGCTGACAAAGGGAAACTGACGAAAGAAAATCTTCAAAAGATTGCTGTTCTCTGATGATAAAGAAAATCTAGCAAAAGAAAATCTTCAAAAGATTGCTGTTCCCTGCTGATAAAGAGAATCTAGCAATATAAATGCCATCCCTGCTGACAAAGGGAAACTGACGAAAGAAAATCTTCAGAACATTGTCGTCCTCTGCTGATTAAGAGAATCTAGCAACATAAATGCCATCCCTGCTGATAAAGGGAAACTGACGAAAGAAAATCTTCAAAACATTGATGTTCCCTGCTGATAAAGAGAATCTAGCAAAATAAATGCCATCCCTGCTGACAAAGGGAAACTGACAAAAGAAAATCTCCAAAACATTGCCGTCCTCTGCTGATAAAGAGAATCTAGCAACATAAATGCCATCCTTGCTGACAAAGGGAAACTGATGAAAGAAAGTCTTCAAAAGATTGCTGTTCTCTGATGATAAAGAGAATCTAGCAAAAGAAAATCTTCAAAAGATTGTTGTTCCCTGCTGATAAAGAGAATCTAGCAAAATAAATGCCATCCCTGCTGACAAAGGGAAACTGACGAAAGAAAATCTTCAGAACATTGCCGTCCTCTGCTGATAAAGAGAATCTAGCAACATAAATGCCATCCCTGCTGATAAAGGGAAACTGACAAAAGAAAATCTTCAAAACATTGTTGTTCCCTGCTGATAAAGAGAATCTAGCAAAATAAATGCCATCCCTGCTGACAAAGGGAAACTGACGAAAGAAAATCTTCAAAAGATTGTCGTCCTCTGCTGATAAAGAGAATCTAACAACATAAATGCCATCCCTCCTGACAAAGGGAAACTGACGAAAGAAAATCTTCAAAAGATTGCTGTTCTCTGCTGATAAAGAGAATCTAGCAAAAGAAAATCTTCAAAAGATTGTTGTTCCCTGCTGATAAAGAGAATCTAGCAAAATAAATGCCATCCCTGCTGACAAAGGGAAACTGACGAAAGAAAATCTTCCGAACATTCCCGTCCTCTGCTGATAAAGAGAATCTACCAACATAAATGCCATCCCTGCTGATAAAGGGAAACTGACGAAATAAAATCTTCAAAACATTGTTGTTCCCTGCTGATAAAGAGAATCTAGCAAAATAAATGCCATCCCTGCTGACAAAGGGAAACTGACGAAAGAAAATCTTCAGAACATTGCCGTCCTCTGCTGATAAAGAGAATCTAGCAACATAAATGCCATCCCTGTTGATAAAGGGAAACTGACGAAAGAAAATCTTCAAAAGATTGCTGTTCCCTGCTGATAAAGAGAATCTAGCAAAAGAAATGCCATCCCTGCTGACAAAGGGAAACTGACGAAAGAAAATCTTCAAAACATTGCCGTCCTCTGCTGATAAAGAGAATCTAGCAACATAAATGCCATCCCTGCTGATAAAGGGAAACTGACGAAAGAAAATCTTCAAAACATTGCTGTTCCCTGCTGATAAAGAGAATCTAGCAAAATAAATGCCATCCCTGCTGACAAAGGGAAACTGACGAAAGAAAATCTTCAGAACATTGCCGTCCTCTGCTGATAAAGAGAATCTAGCAACATAAATGCCATCCCTGCTGATAAACTGAAACTGACGAAAGAAAATCTTCAAAACATTGTTGTTCCCTGCTGATAAAGAGAATCTAGCAAAATAAATGCCATCCCTGCTGACAAAGGGAAACTGACGATAGAAAATCTTCAAAACATTGTCGTCCTCTGCTGATAAAGAGAATCTAACAACATAAATGCCATCCCTGCTGACAAAGGGAAACTGACGAAAGAAAATCTTCAAAAGATTGCTGTTCTCTGATGATAAAGAGAATCTAGCAAAAGAAAATCTTCAAAAGATTGTTGTTCCCTGCTGATAAAGAGAATCTAGCAAAATAAATGCCATCCCTGCTGACAAAGGGAAACTGACGAAAGAAAATCTTCAGAACATTGTCGTCCTCTGCTGATAAAGAGAATCTAGCAACATAAATGCCATCCCTGCTGATAAAGGGAAACTGACGAAAGAAAATCTTCAAAACATTGATGTTCCCTGCTGATAAAGAGAATCTAGCAAAATAAATGCCATCCCTGCTGACAAAGGGAAACTGACGAAAGAAAATCTTCAAAACATTGCCGTCCTCTGCTGATAAAGAGAATCTAGCAACATAAATGCCATCCCTGCTGACAAAGGGAAACTGACGAAAGAAAGTCTTCAAAAGATTGCTGTTCTCTGCTGATAAAGAGAATCTAGAAAAAGAAAATCTTCAAAAGATTGTTGTTCCCTGCTGATAAAGAGAATCTAGCAAAATAAATGCCATCCCTGCTGACAAAGGGAAACTGACGAAAGAAAATCTTCAAAACATTGCCGTCCTCTGCTGATAAAGAGAATCTAGCAACATAAATGCCATCCCTGCTGATAAAGGGAAACTGACGAAAGAAAATCTTCAAAACATTGCTGTTCCCTGCTGATAAAGAGAATCTAGCAAAATAAATGCCATCCCTGCTGACAAAGGGAAACTGACGATAGAAAATCTTCAAAACATTGTCGTCCTCTGCTGATAAAGAGAATCTAACAACATAAATGCCATCCCTGCTGACAAAGGGAAACTGACGAAAGAAAATCTTCAAAAGATTGCTGTTCTCTGATGATAAAGAGAATCTAGCAAAAGAAAATCTTCAAAAGATTGCTGTTCCCTGCTGATAAAGAGAATCTAGCAAAATAAATGCCATCCCTGCTGACAAAGGGAAACTGACGAAAGAAAATCTTCAAAACATTGCCGTCCTCTGCTGATAAAGAAAATCTAGCAACATAAATGCCATCCCTGCTGACAAAGGGAAACTGACGAAAGAACATCTTCAAAACATTGTCGTCCTCTGCTGATAAAGAGAATCTAGCAACATAAATGCCATCCCTGCTGATAAAGGGAAACTGATGAAAGAAAATCTTCAAAACATTGTTGTTCCCTGATGATAAAGAGAATCTAGCAAAATAAATGCCATCCCTGCTGACAAAGGGAAATTGACGAAAGAAAATCTTCCGAACATTCCCGTCCTCTGCTGATAAAGAGAATCTAGCAACATAAATGCCATCCCTGCTGATAAAGGGAAACTGACGAAAGAAAATCTTCAAAACATAGTTGTTCCCTGCTGATAAAGAGAATCTAGCAAAATAAATGCCATCCCTGCTGACAAAGGGAAACTGACGAAAGAAAATCTTCAAAACATTGTCGTCCTCTGCTGATAAAGAGAATCTAACAACATAAATGCCATCCCTGCTGACAAAGGGAAACTGACGAAAGAAAATCTTCAAAATATTGTTGTTCTCTGCTGATAAAGAGAATCTAGCAAAAGAAAATCTTCAAAAGATTGATGTTCCCTGCTGATAAAGAGAATCTAGCAAAATAAATGCCATCCCTGCTGACAAAGGGAAACTGACGAAAGAAAATCTTCAGAACATTGTCGTCCTCTGCTGATAAAGAGAATCTAGCAACATAAATGCCATCCCTGCTGATAAAGGGAAACTGACGAAAAAAATCTTCAAAACATTGATGTTCCCTGCTGATAAAGAGAATCTAGCAAAATAAATGCCATCCCTGCTGACAAAGGGAAACTGACGAAAGAAAATCTTCAAAACATTGCCGTCCTCTGCTGATAAAGAGAATCTAGCAACATAAATGCCATCCCTGCTGACCAAGGGAAACTGACGAAAGAAAGTCTTCAAAAGATTGCTGTTCTCTGCTGATAAAGAGAATCTAGCAAAAGAAAATCTTCGAAAGATTGTTGTTCCCTGCTGATAAAGAGAATCTAGCAAAATAAATGCCATCCCTGCTGACAAAGGGAAACTGACGAAAGAAAATCTTCAAAACATTGCCGTCCTCTGCTGATAAAGAGAATCTAGCAACATAAATGCCATCCCTGCTGACAAAGGGAAACTGACGAAAGTACATCTTCAAAACATTGTCGTCCTCTGCTGATAAAGAGAATCTAGCAACATAAATGCCATCCCTGCTGATAAAGGGAAACTGACGAAAGAAAATCTTCAAAACATTGTTGTTCCCTGCTGATAAAGAGAATCTAGCAAAATAAATGCCATCCCTACTGACAAATGGAAACTGACGAAAGAAAATCTTCAGAACATTGCCGTCCTCTGCTGATAAAGAGAATCTAGCAACATAAATGCCATCCCTGCTGATAAAGGGAAAGTGACAAAAGAAAATCTTCAAAACATTGCTGTTCCCTGCTGATAAAGAGAATCTAGCAAAATAAATGCCATCCCTGCTGACAAAGGGAAACTGACGAAAGAAAATCTTCAAAACATTGTCGTCCTCTGCTGATAAAGAGAATCAAACAACATAAATGCCATCCCTGCTGACAAAGGGAAACTGACGAAAGAAAATCTTCAAAAGATTGCTGCTCTCTGCTGATAAAGAGAATCTAGCAAAAGAAAATCTTCAAAAGATTGTTGTTCCCTGCTGATAAAGAGAATCTAGCAAAATAAATGCCATCCCTGCTGACAAAGGGAAACTGACGAAAGAAAATCTTCAAAACATTGCCGTCCTCTGCTGATAAAGAGAATCTAGCAACATAAATGCCATCCTTGCTGACAAAGGGAAACTGACGAAAGAAAATCTTCAAAACATTGCCGTCCTCTGCTGATAAAGAGAATCTAGCAACATAAATGCCATCCCTGCTGATAAAGGGAAACTGATGAAAGAAAATCTTCAAAACATTGCTGTTCCCTGCTGATAAAGAGAATCTAGCAAAATAAATGCCATCCCTGCTGACAAAGGGAAACTGACGAAAGAAAATCTTCAGAACATTGCCGTCCTCTGCTGATAAAGAGAATCTAGCAACATAAATGCCATCCCTGCTGATAAAGGGAAACTGACGAAAGAAAATCTTCAAAAGATTGCTGTTCCCTGCTGATAAAGAGAATCTAGCAAAAGAAATGCCATCCCTGCTGACAAAGGGAAACTGACGAAAGAAAATCTTCAAAACATTGCCGTCCTCTGCTGATAAAGAGAATCTAACAACATAAATGCCATCCCTACTGACAAAGGGAAACTGACGAAAGAAAATCTTCAAAACATTGCCGTCCTCTGCTGATAAAGAGAATCTAGCAACATAAATGCCATCCCTGCTGATAAAGGGAAACTGACGAAAGAAAATCTTCAAAACATTGCTGTTCCCTGCTGATAAAGAGAATCTAGAAAAATAAATGCCATCCCTGCTGACAAAGGGAAACTGACGATAGAAAATCTTCAAAACATTGTCGTCCTCTGCTGATAAAGAGAATCTAACAACATAAATGCCATCCCTGCTGACAAAGGGAAACTGACGAAAGAAAATCTTCAAAAGATTGCTGTTCTCTGATGATAAAGAGAATCTAGCAAAAGAAAATCTTCAAAAGATTGCTGTTCCCTGCTGATAAAGAGAATCTAGCAAAATAAATGCCATCCCTGCTGACAAAGGGAAACTGACGAAAGAAAATCTTCAAAACATTGCCGTCCTCTGCTGATAAAGAAAATCTAGCAACATAAATGCCATCCCTGCTGACAAAGGGAAACTGACGAAAGAACATCTTCAAAACATTGTCGTCCTCTGCTGATAAAGAGAATCTAGCAACATAAATGCCATCCCTGCTGATAAAGGGAAACTGATGAAAGAAAATCTTCAAAACATTGTTGTTCCCTGATGATAAAGAGAATCTAGCAAAATAAATGCCATCCCTGCTGACAAAGGGAAATTGACGAAAGAAAATCTTCCGAACATTCCCGTCCTCTGCTGATAAAGAGAATCTAGCAACATAAATGCCATCCCTGCTGATAAAGGGAAACTGACGAAAGAAAATCTTCAAAACATAGTTGTTCCCTGCTGATAAAGAGAATCTAGCAAAATAAATGCCATCCCTGCTGACAAAGGGAAACTGACGAAAGAAAATCTTCAAAACATTGTCGTCCTCTGCTGATAAAGAGAATCTAACAACATAAATGCCATCCCTGCTGACAAAGGGAAACTGACGAAAGAAAATCTTCAAAATATTGTTGTTCTCTGCTGATAAAGAGAATCTAGCAAAAGAAAATCTTCAAAAGATTGATGTTCCCTGCTGATAAAGAGAATCTAGCAAAATAAATGCCATCCCTGCTGACAAAGGGAAACTGACGAAAGAAAATCTTCAGAACATTGTCGTCCTCTGCTGATAAAGAGAATCTAGCAACATAAATGCCATCCCTGCTGATAAAGGGAAACTGACGAAAAAAATCTTCAAAACATTGATGTTCCCTGCTGATAAAGAGAATCTAGCAAAATAAATGCCATCCCTGCTGACAAAGGGAAACTGACGAAAGAAAATCTTCAAAACATTGCCGTCCTCTGCTGATAAAGAGAATCTAGCAACATAAATGCCATCCCTGCTGACCAAGGGAAACTGACGAAAGAAAGTCTTCAAAAGATTGCTGTTCTCTGCTGATAAAGAGAATCTAGCAAAAGAAAATCTTCGAAAGATTGTTGTTCCCTGCTGATAAAGAGAATCTAGCAAAATAAATGCCATCCCTGCTGACAAAGGGAAACTGACGAAAGAAAATCTTCAAAACATTGCCGTCCTCTGCTGATAAAGAGAATCTAGCAACATAAATGCCATCCCTGCTGACAAAGGGAAACTGACGAAAGTACATCTTCAAAACATTGTCGTCCTCTGCTGATAAAGAGAATCTAGCAACATAAATGCCATCCCTGCTGATAAAGGGAAACTGACGAAAGAAAATCTTCAAAACATTGTTGTTCCCTGCTGATAAAGAGAATCTAGCAAAATAAATGCCATCCCTACTGACAAATGGAAACTGACGAAAGAAAATCTTCAGAACATTGCCGTCCTCTGCTGATAAAGAGAATCTAGCAACATAAATGCCATCCCTGCTGATAAAGGGAAAGTGACAAAAGAAAATCTTCAAAACATTGCTGTTCCCTGCTGATAAAGAGAATCTAGCAAAATAAATGCCATCCCTGCTGACAAAGGGAAACTGACGAAAGAAAATCTTCAAAACATTGTCGTCCTCTGCTGATAAAGAGAATCAAACAACATAAATGCCATCCCTGCTGACAAAGGGAAACTGACGAAAGAAAATCTTCAAAAGATTGCTATTCTCTGCTGATAAAGAGAATCTAGCAAAAGAAAATCTTCAAAAGATTGTTGTTCCCTGCTGATAAAGAGAATCTAGCAAAATAAATGCCATCCCTGCTGACAAAGGGAAACTGACGAAAGAAAATCTTCAAAACATTGCCGTCCTCTGCTGATAAAGAGAATCTAGCAACATAAATGCCATCCTTGCTGACAAAGGGAAACTGACGAAAGAAAATCTTCAAAACATTGCCGTCCTCTGCTGATAAAGAGAATCTAGCAACATAAATGCCATCCCTGCTGATAAAGGGAAACTGATGAAAGAAAATCTTCAAAACATTGCTGTTCCCTGCTGATAAAGAGAATCTAGCAAAATAAATGCCATCCCTGCTGACAAAGGGAAACTGACGAAAGAAAATCTTCAGAACATTGCCGTCCTCTGCTGATAAAGAGAATCTAGCAACATAAATGCCATCCCTGCTGATAAAGGGAAACTGACGAAAGAAAATCTTCAAAAGATTGCTGTTCCCTGCTGATAAAGAGAATCTAGCAAAAGAAATGCCATCCCTGCTGACAAAGGGAAACTGACGAAAGAAAATCTTCAAAACATTGCCGTCCTCTGCTGATAAAGAGAATCTAACAACATAAATGCCATCCCTACTGACAAAGGGAAACTGACGAAAGAAAATCTTCAAAAGATTGTTGTTCTCTACTGATAAAGAGAATCTAGCAAAAGAAAATCTTCAAAAGATTGTTGTTCCCTGCTGATAAAGAGAATCTAGCAAAATAAATGCCATCCCTGCTGACAAAGGGAAACTGACGAAAGAAAATCTTCAGAACATTGTCGTCCTCTGATGATAAAGAGAATCTAGCAACATAAATGCCATCCCTGCTGATAAAGGGAAACTGACAAAAGAAAATCTTCAAAACATTGCCGTCCTCTGCTGATAAAGAGAATCTAGCAACATAAATGCCATCCCTGCTGACAAAGGGAAACTGACGAAAGAAAATCTTCAAAAGATTGCTGTTCTCTGCTGATAAAGAGAATCTAGCAAAAGAAAATCTTCAAAATATTGCTGTTCCCTGCTGATAAAGAGAATCTAGCAAAATAAATGCCATCCCTGCTGACAAAGGGAAACTGACGAAAGAAAATCTTCAAAACATTGCCGTCCTCTGCTGATAAAGAGAATCTAGCAACATAAATGCCATCCCTGCTGACAAAGGGAAACTGACGAAAGAACATCTTCAAAACATTGTCGTCCTCTGCTGATAAAGAGAATCTAGCAACATAAATGCCATCCCTGCTGATAAAGGGAAACTGACGAAAGAAAATCTTCAAAACATTGTTGTTCCCTGCTGATAAAGAGAATCTAGCAAAATAAATGCCATCCCTGCTGACAAAGGGAAACTGACGAAAGAAAATCTTCAGAACATTGCCGTCCTCTGCTGATAAAGAGAATCTAGCAACATAAATGTCATCCCTGCTGATAAAGGGAAACTGACAAAAGAAAATCTTTAAAACATTGTTGTTCCCTGCTGATAAAGAGAATCTAGCAAAATAAATGCCATCCCTGCTGACAAAGGGAAACTGACGAAAGAAAATCTTCAAAACATTGCCGTCCTCTGCTGATAAAGAGAATCTAACAACATAAATGCCATCCCTGCTGACAAAGGGAAACTGACGAAAGAAAATCTTCAAAAGATTGTTGTTCTCTGCTGATAAAGAGAATCTAGCAAAAGAAAATCTTCAAAAGATTGCTGTTCCCTGCTGATAAAGAGAATCTAGCAAAATAAATGCCATCCCTGCTGACAAAGGGAAACTGACGAAAGAAAATCTTCAAAACATTGCCGTCCTCTGCTGATAAAGAGAATCTAGCAACATAAATGCCATCCCTGCTGATAAAGGGAAACTGACGAAAGAAAATCTTCAAAACATTGCTGTTCCCTGCTGATAAAGAGAATCTAGCAAAATAAATGCCATCCCTGCTGACAAAGGGAAACTGACGAAAGAAAATCTTCAGAACATTGCCGTCCTCTGTTGATAAAGAGAATCTAGCAACATAAATGTCATCCCTGCTGATAAAGGGAAACTGACAAAAGAAAATCTTCAAAACATTGCCGTTCCCTGCTGATAAAGAGAATCTAGCAAAAGAAATGCCATCCCTGCTGACAAAGGGAAACTGACGAAAGAAAATCTTCAAAACATTGTCGTCCTCTACTGATAAAGAGAATCTAACAACATAAATGCCATCCCTGCTGACAAAGGGAAACTGACGAAAGAAAATCTTCAAAAGATTATTGTTCTCTGCTGATAAAGAGAATCTAGCAAAAGAAAATCTTCAAAAGATTGCTGTTCCCTGCTGATAAAGAGAATCTAGCAAAATAAATGCCATCCCTGCTGACAAAGGGAAACTGACGAAAGAAAATCTTCAAAACATTGCCGTCCTCTGCTGATAAAGAGAATCTAGCAACATAAATGCCATCCCTGCTGACAAAGGGAAACTGACGAAAGAAAATCTTCAAAACATTGCCGTCCTCTGCTGATAAAGAGAATCTAGCAAAATAAATGGCAACTTTGCTGGGGATAACGTGAAACGAAACTTCTGGTTTTAACTGGATTTTACAAAAGAGAAAGGTCGGACAAACTTTTGACGGGCCCATGATCTATAGATAAGATGACTCCGCTGGGGAAAGGAGAAGTCTAAATAAAAGACTTTGCCGGGGAGGACAAGTATGAGGAATACATCCCTCCAAAATCTCCTGAGTTGTGCCATCTCTGCTGAGCAAGAGAACTGGCAAAGAAAGTATCAAACCTGACTTATGCTTCGAATGCAAATGTTCGAATAATGGCGTAATGCTCCATACGACATGGAAATGCTATGCGTTTGAGGATGCAATGCGAATGCTTATGATATGCAAAAAAGCCCTTCCAGCAAAATAAATGCCGGAGAGAAAGGACCCGTTCAGCTGGGGACGACAAAAATAAATTGTCCTTTGAGTCTAGGAACTCTGTTGAGAAGGGTCATACTGATCGACTCTTTGGATCAACAACTTCTGCTGGGGATGAAGTCCCGAAAGAACTACCGGGGGGCCACACCTGTCTTTTATCCAAAACCGGGGGTTTCTCCTCTGCTGGGGGAGTTGAGAATGAACGCCAATACCGGAACCGGAAGTCTGTTACTGAAGATTGCTAATATCCAATTGGGCTCAGAACCTGCTGGGGCGAACAGTCCATGGTACTAGCCTGCTTGGGGATACCGCTGATCTTAGCCTGCTGAAGGGGAGAATGACTTTACCCCCACCTTGCTGGGGATTAGAATATAACGTTGTTGGTGAAAGTGCACTTCCTGACTGGATGAGGAAAGTGAGCGCCATGATTCTGTGGGGAAATAACGTCTTGATCCGGAGAAAATACCTCCCAAGTCTCCTGCTGGGAGAAGTCTGCTCTGCTGAGGAAAGTTTGTCCTGCTAGGGAAGGTCTGCTCTGCTGAGGAAAGTTTGTCCTGCTGGGGAAGGAGCAATCTTAATGCTGGGGAGAGCCAACTGCTGGGGATGTACAATCCTGTTTCCCTGCAACCCGACTTGTCTTTATGGTCATAAGCGGCTTTTTGAACTTTTCGTCTCAAGAGGATTTTACAGAAGATCGGGCGTTCGCACTGTCCCAGGGTCTTCAAACTCTTGGAGAGATTTATCATATCTCGACATAACTGCCCCAGTCTTCGTAATCCATGACGTACATTACCTCGAAGGGGATCGTAATGACTTGACAATATCCTGCTTTAGCATCTTGAACCTTGAGGAGGTGTTTTCAATTAACCATTTTTAGGAGTGGACGATCTCCCATGCTCTAGAGGTGGCCTGCCCCACTATGGGCTTTGAAGTGACTTTGCCCCTGATCCTAGAATGAATGCCCCAGAATAACTGAATTTTGGAGAGTTTTCTCGACGTGACTGCCCCAGGTTGGCTACATCTTAACACGACCTACTGGGGAGAGCCCGCTCTATACTGAGTCTCTTGGCAGCATGCCCCTTGATATGATTTGTCCTTCAGAACTTTCAAGTATCCCAACTTGGCAGGATCAAGCTTCTTGATTGACGTTCACTGTGTAAGCTTCCTTGATGCTTAGGCACATGTAGGCAAGCAGAACAAGTTATTTATGAGAATGACAATTCTAATGCAACACTCATGTTAACCTTGAAGTTTTTAATTGAAAATGCGTCGCCAAGCCTTGTGAACGAATCACTTGCCTTGATTTTTGAATGGCAAAAACAATGCGCACATGCAATACCAACAAATCTTATTAGCACAACTCATAGGAGTCGGGAACGCTATCCTGTTGAAGTGCGCTTTCGGAATAAACCCTATTTCAATTAGGACTTTTAAGGGTCGTAACGCGGTTTGGTTCACGGTTTCAGAAAAAAGGATTTATGGCTCAAAATTTATCGGTGCCCACCCACTCTCCGTGATGTTCTCCAGTCCTATGTTCAGTTAACCTGACCCAAGCGCTCATCTCTCGAAAGGTTTATGATTTTCAAGAAACCTATGCCACTAATGGTTTGGCACCTAAGGAGGTTTTGGAATGACAGTCACCCCTTTTTATCTTTTGTGCCTGTAATCACACGAATTTGTTCTTATCGAGGATTTTCTGTTGTAACGCTTTTTCTTTCGCCTTTTTCTTTTTTTGATCCCTAGTTTTTGCCTGGACTGGCTCTTCTGAGTTTTTCGATTTTTAAGTCCAGCCGGATGCCCTAACTTTTGCCTAAGTCGCTTCGACTTAGCGGGCTTTTCTCTTTTCTTTCTTTTTATATTCCTCTTTTGAACAAAGCGTGTGACACTGGTTGTCTTACTTGCTTGACAGGGTTGCGACTGCCTCACTCCTTAGTTGCTGATGGATGACCATTGTGGTTTCACGTCTCTTGCACACTCCCCTTGGAATTTGAGCGCTCGGTCAAACTAACTGACGCCTACCCTGCCCCCTGGGTTAAATATGAGGGTTTTTTCGTACGAAAGAAACTCCTACTCCAAGGCTCAAAGGGGTTAACGAGGGTTTATCTCCTTATCTCTCCAGTGTTTAGGGGTTTGAAACAATGCTTGTACATCCTCAACAGGGTTCTATCCAAAAGCGTACCATTAGAAACCTGCGTTTTATTTCGTCATCCTCCCTCAAGAGTTCTAAACAAAGAAAAATTGGTATTGCAGTGCATAAAAAAAACATTTAAGAGTGAATACGAATGGATTACTTCAAGGAAAACATACTCATTGCATTAATATCGTCATAAAAAAAACAAACAAGTCTTGCATACATACGATGCTTTAACAAGAAATGAAAAACTACAAATGAAAATGCAAGTAAAGAAGCTGAAGGTTGCCATTGCTGAGGAAGCTTAATTCTGTCTGGACGTACTTGCAGACTGAGTGTTCATTTGAGAAAGGAGGCTTCCATTGATGTACATATCATCTTCAGTGAATACAATGATCTCTGAGTCTAACAGGTCTTGTACCTTGTGCTTGAATACATTACACTCATCAATTATGTGCCCAAACGTTCCCGAGTGGAACTCGCACCTAGCAGTCATGTCATAATCGGGAGGAATAGGGTACGGTACTGGCGCGGTACCCCTTGTTTGAATCAGAGACTTCTTGAGCAGGCGCGTAAACAGCTGACTATAAGGGATAGGAACAGGATCAAATATCCTTTTGGGCCTTCTTGGTCTCGGTTGCCCCTGTTGCTGATAACTCTGTTGTCGGTGCTGATTTGGGCGCCTCGCCTGCGCTTGCACTTTCCTTTCCGCATTCGGCTGAGGCACAAACAAGGGTTGTGGAAGAGATCCCTGACGCGAGGCGGATCCTTTGGAAAAAGAGGGAGTCCTCAGTCCCTTTGCAACACTGGGAGTAACATCACTTTGTTTACCAGTGCCAACTGATGTAAACTTGATTGCCCCTGAGTCAATGAGCTCTTGGACTTTGTACTTGAGCATCTTACAATCTTCAACATTATGACCAGGTGCCCCTGAATGGAATTCACACCTATCATGGACATTGGAACCCATACGAAACTTGGTGTGTGGAGGTCCCGCAGCAATCAATTCAATCAGCTGAAACTTGAGCAAGTGCTGAAGCAACTGAGCGTATGGCATCCGAATCTGATCAAACTTCTTATCAAGTTTCTCTGGATTAAGACCCTCAAGAAACAGTTGCTGATGAAAAAGCTCTGACGGTGGAGAGGATCCACGAGGCAATCCATGGTCTAGAGGAGACCCCAAAGAGGTGGGAGAAATGAGAACCTCTGCTGTGGAAGCGGGCACAGGACTGTCTTCCTTCTTCAACACCCTATTCAGCATTTCCATGATCAAACCCATCTGAGTCTTCAACTGATTGATCTCCTCCCTCATCATTTTCTGCTCCTGGAGCATGTCTTCCCCAAATTGCCCCATCTGGCTTCGCATTTCCCTCAACTCAGCTTGAACTCGTTCCATGATCAACTCTGCAATTCTGAGATTATAACAAGATAAGAACACCGGAGATAAACACCTGTCATGCAAAATGATTATGCAAAATGATTATGAATATGCAAATGCAAATGGACGTGTTTGAAAATTCACAGGGCGATCCACCCCTTGATTCCGGTTTAATAATAATGGAACTTCTGCTCATATATTAAGAAAATCAGAGAAAAGCCAAATGTCAACAATCACAAATCCGAGATAACAAGTCTGAATAAAAAAAACATAGGTCCCAACCAACAAGCCTGGTGGTGATCCACATAAAACGAAAGAAAACAGAAAACTATGGCATATCATCAAAATTCACAAGTGTCAATCCCCCCCATCCATTATGCTTTCTGCACCAGTCTTGAATCTCCTTGAATAACTTTCTGGTATCGGGATGCTTCGGCCTCTGAATCAGCCCTTGAATGAGAAGGTCTCTCTTGTGTATGATCCCATCCAAGTATCGGCAATGTAACTCCCAAGCGTCTTCTCCAGAAACACCATCCATGCTAGGACCCTCATGTCTAGGTTTCTTCACTTCAGCTTGGACTTTCAGTTCTTCCATGGAGGCTATGGCTTCCTTGAGTCGACCCTCGACTACTTGTCTCTTGAATATCCCTGATAAGATCTCGACGTCTTTCTTCTTGAGCGTCGACTTCAACTGATCAATCTTAGCTATGTAGTCGTCTTCCTTTCTCTTATTCTCAGCCATGGCAGTTTCTCGGTGATCATTGAACCTGTGAATATTCAACAAAGCCTTGCCTAATTCCTCATCCTTGGACCTGAGAATGCTACTGATACCATCCAAAGCTTGTTTCATTCTTTCCCTGGATGCGACCATGTCAGCAAGCTCTTTTTCTGCTTTAGCAAGGAGCTCTGTCTTTAACTTGGCGGTATGAACAACTTCACCCCGCTCATGTTTCCACTGATAAATCTCTCTCTTTAGCTTACTATTCTCTTCCCGCAACCTTTCCTTTTCAGCCCATAATGTGTTATACTTCTCCAACTCAACGGTGGTAGGAGGCTCGATCACCAAAGGATACAGAGGTGGTTCCACCGGGAATGGAAGAAGCTCCTTTTCTGCTCTCTTCTTAATCCACTCTTTATAGGGAGGGAAAGTCCGATTGTTACTTTTCCCGAATGGAATCTTACCCTTCTTAGTCACCTGTTTCCAAGCATTCACAACTTTCCTTATCAACCCTTGATCCTCAATACCATTTAAGAATAAGGATTCTCGGACATCTCGCTCTTCGGGTGGATTCTTCAAAGGATAGCCAAACTGTCTGATAGCTAGGGAGGGATTATAGTTAATTCCACCTCTCCTCCATATCAAGGGAACATTAGGGAATTCTCCGCATTTACAAATGATCTCCATTCCTAGTAAGTCACGATTAATCCAAACGATGTTATCAGCAGTCAAGCCCATAACCCTCTTAGACCACTTCAGAGAATCTTTCGTATCAACGAAAGCGCCAGATTCAGGGAGACGACCCAAAAACCAAGTAGCTAAGAGCGGCGCACAACAACTCACAGTTTTCCCACGCCTATTCTCATTCTTATAGTGAACTGAATGGTACACATCACCTAGCAAGGTAGGTATAGGATTTTTCGAAATAAAGATCTTGACGGCGTGCATATCCACCAGATCAGGAATATTCGGAAACAGAACAATCCCATAGATACACACAGCTAGAATAGCTTGGAAAGCAGTCCAGTTCTTCTCTTTGACATGTATACAAGCTTGATCAAATAGGAACTTCAATAGGAAACCCTTAACTCCTTATTTTTCTGCAGTGTTACTGTTCAGAACAGGCTCACTAATATGAAGAGCAACAGCCATATCTTTTATACCGGGGTGTTCTTCAGAAAAGAAAACTATATCATGACTAATAGGAATTCCCAAAATAAATGAGAACTCCTCCAACATCGGAGCCAAGATGTAGTCCGGGAAAGTGAAGCAACGCAGAGGCGGGTCGTAAAACTGAAGAAGTGTGTGAATGGCATCCTTCTCATACTGGGAGATATTATAGACAAATTTCAGAAGTCTTCCATACCTTCCACTGAACTCTGTACGAACTCCGGAACCAGCCATATTAATCAATTTGTGAATCAGTGTCAAAGTCGGTTCTGGGAATGAATAAGCAACAGTCTTCTTTCTCTGAACATCCATACTGAAGTAACCTCAGAAAACCGAAATCAAGAGTAAGATGCAAGCCCTGAAAAATATCAAACACGTCAGAATGCAAGAAAAATGATATGCTCATGCAAACATGGGGTCAAGGCACACTTCTGGATGTGCTGTGCTGTTAGCTGAACGAGAAACCAGAAAACCAAAACTCTGAACCACTGAGGAACCCACATAATCAGACATTGATGAGAAATCCAAAAAAGCGGGTGGGTTGAAAGTCTCGGTTACCTGCAAACCTGCAAACGCCCATCCCCTCTCGCATGTGGGTACTAGGATGTTCAGTATCCCGGTCTCTCAGGTCAAGAAATGATGATACGTTCACCATTTCTGGTTTGGCATCATCATCAATCGAGGAGGCCTCAACTGATTCTCCAAAGCGGAAGGTCCTCAGCTTTAGCACTGAGGTCGAGAAACAATAGTACATTCATCCCTCGGGGTACAGTACTAAAGTCAATCGAGGAGTGCCTCCACTGATTCTCTTCAAAACGTAGGGGCCATCCTATGCGAGTTCCAAAGCGGGCCCTCGGGTGCGAATGGGTTTGCCACAGGATGTGGTCTGCCACTGTCACCACTAAAGAGGGATGTTTCCACTAAGGTCCTCAATGATCGGTCACCAAAGTCGACAGCTCTCTAGATCAACACCCCAACATGTGCAAGACACACACGTTAGAATGCATCCCAAGATAGCCTCGTCTGGTTGTGAATTTCGTGAACACACCAACGTACCAAGCGGGCACGTAGGTCCCACTACTTTCCACTCTAGTCCTAGGGTATTCTCAAGCCTTGGTATTGGGCTTAGCTCTCGGTCCCACCCAACCTGCAAAACAAAGACAGCCAGCACAGCACAACAGCATGACAGTAATAAAAAATGAAATGCAGAAAATGCGGTAAAAATAAAAAATAAAAATAAAATACAACACATAAAGCAAATAAAAAACAAAACACCCAAAGGGAACAGAGGCAAGCAAGCGTTAGGATTGACTCGCTTAGGGATGGACCAGCATAGGTCAACCAGAGTCCCCAGCAGAGTCGCCAGCTGTCGCTCCCAGGATTTTCATCCAGGTACAAACGCGAGAGTGGCGCGGAAAAACAGAGTCGCCAGCCGTGTAAATTTATCCCAAGAGAGGGAAAGGGAACACCGCATAAACCTGAGGAAGAGGGAAAGGAATGGTCATCGCAACCATAGCCTGGGTTCGGGAGTCGGTTACGCGAGGGGAAGGTGTTAGCACCCCACGCGTCCATCGTACTCGATGGGATCCACGCTTGTTGTCTATTCTAAGGGTGAGTTATCCTATCATATATGGCTGTGCTAAAACGGGAGAGAAAACAAAGACAGACTCGGTAGGACGTCGACGTCCTAGGCCTACGTACCCCCTTTGTGCAATGGGGAATTCAGAGTCAACGTAGTTCGGACCAAGTTCTTTTTGTGTTTTTTATGAGCGACGTTAAGTTCGCGTCCGGCAGTTAGGGTCGATGCCTGTTTGCGACTCAGACGGAAAGTAACGTGCCCTTTTTGAAAATATCCTTTAAGTTTGGAAATCCCAAAGGACAAAAAGGTTTGAGGTTGGTTTGTGTTTTTTAGGACAGAAGTGGCTTAAGTTAGTTCCTAAGTTGCATTGCACCAAAGTCTAGGACACAGGGGCGAATACTTAACGCATCGTCCCAAGACAGGACGTTCGCTAAGCACTCTAGAAAGATGATAGGAAGCCCCTCATTTCTCATTCCCCATACTTAAGGCTCGTGCGCAATACACCTTATTCTTATTAAGTGTTTTAAAGAAATTTGAGATGAGAAGAGAGAAGACACCAGGGTAACTCTAAAGGGGGACTATGAGTCCTAAAATTATCATGCATGGGTGACCTACGGTTTGTGGGGTTTGAAGATGACCTAAACCCTAAAGAATAAAGCTAGGAGAGAAAAAGGTAAGGGTAACCATGGATACTTATCCATACCCTTAAGGAACTTACCTTGATCCTGCATAAAAGGTTAGTGAGAAACAGACGTGGATAAGAGAAATGAGGTGAAAGAAAATTAAACAACGGCAAACAATGATAATAATAATCCAAACATGAATCAAAGAAACAAAGAGACAGCCCCCAAAGCAAATGGCACAAGTGCCTTTCAAGCAAGGCAATTAGATAGGATCAAAAATGTGCACACAAGAGAATCTCAAAAGAAAGCAAATCAAATAATTAGCAAAGTGATTCCTAAAATTCCCAAATTAATCATTAAAGTTCCTCAACCTGAGGCAAACAACATATAAAAGGTCCCTGCAAAAATCCAAAATGTTAGCCATTCAAATAATCATACAAATTCAAGTAAGGGATAGGTTTTAATTATGCCAGAGAGAAAGACCTAAATGCCACATAAAAAATATTTAAAAATGAAAGAAAAATATTTTTAAGTACCTTAGAATGTTAACGAATAAATACAAAAAGAACGGATCAAAAATGCTTTGTAGATGAAGAGAAATAAAATGGAGAAGTTCAAGTATGCATGCGATGTGTAATGATAAAAAGAGTTGAATTAAACAATTAATTTAAATGATAAGAATAAAATAAAAATAAAAAATAAAATTTGTAAAAAATTTCTAAGACAATATAAATGATGTATGAATTTTTTAGAATTTTTTAAATGCAATTTACTAGTTTTAAAAATTAAAAATGAAATTATTATGAATTAAATAAAATAAATCATGGAAACAGTATGGGGGGTGAGAACAGCAAGGAAAATGAAGAGGAAATGACTTTGGGCCAGAGAATGGGGGGTGCGGATAGCACGGCCCGCCCATGAACTCAGAAAAAACAAAACAAAACAAAAAACTCCACCGTGCTCTCCCATGTGCATCGCATGTGGTTTTTTTAATGCGGTGGCGGGTTTCTGTTCACCCGATGCATCATACGGTCCACATTAAATCATCCAGTCAACCATTAATCACAACCAAAGACCAAGATGTGAGGATGCACGGCAACAATTGTAGGCTGGCACACGCGCAATAAAATAAAATAAAACATAAAAGGGAGAACACGTGGCGCAAGGGTGGCCTTTGGATTAAAGAATGGACGGTGCAGATTGCGTCTCCTACCTCCAACCTTCCCCTCGTCGGACCACCACGCCGTCGCCGGAGCTCCACCGCCGGCCGCCACCTGCAACCACCCAACCTGCCCAGAAAATGCATATGGGTACACTATCCGACCCAGAATTTCGCGAGGAATCCAAATATGGCCTTAAAAATCGCAAATTGTTAGTGTATAATAAAAAACAAATAAAAAACCATTAGGGCACAAAACTTTAAATCCATATTACAAGCAATTCACACATCCATAAATAAAAATAATTATACCAGAGTGATCACCATTCATCACACGTCAATATTCATGCAAAAAATAGGAGTTTTAAGAATACGAAAAAACCTCTCAACCGGAGATGGAGCAGCCCCAATCCTTGCCTTTGGCTGCGAATGGTGGTTGATTTGCACTCTAGAAGTCCCCAGGAAGATATTTGTGGAAGAACCTTTGGCCAAAACCTTGTGGATTGTGAGTTTTGATGAAAAATCCTCTTTTAGGGTTTTCTTGAGAACTCCTCCAATTGCACGTGCCTGAACCCTAACCAATGCATGAATGGGTTTTAAATACTTAGGGTTATTCTTCTGATGATGAGTTGGGCCTGGGCAATTCCATGTTTAATGATTTTTGAATTATTTCATTTAATATTGAATTTTAACTAATTAAATCCAATAAAAATAAAATGAGGAAAAATCAAATATATGCTCTTTGGGTCGTGCATGGCTTTATGTTTGAGTTTGGTTTAAGAAACTTATGGCCCATTTGTCAAAATTTGGATTTTAGGCATAGTTTGCTTTGTGCACCTCCTCAAAATTGCCCAACTTTGACTAAGCATAACTCCTTCAATTTTTAGCTCCTTAATGCAAACTAATACTTTTTAGAAACCTCAAGATGTCCTCTAACCAACCCTTTTGGTCCCATGTCAATTTGATCTTCCATGTTCAAGTTATGAGCTTTTCAAAAAGGTTGACTTTTGTTGACTTTCAAAATGACCTATAATGTCTTGGCTCATATCTCCCGAATGAAGCATTTCTGGACTTGGCTTGTGAGACACAAAGTTGTAGGGAATTAAATTTACTTCAAGATGGGCTTTGGTTGAGGAATTTTTGATGAAGTATGTGGAAGTTAGGCTTGGTCAAAGTACAGTTGACCTTCCCTACAAAAACCCTAATTTAGTAACTCCCGATTCTTGATGATTCTGAGGTTTCCTTGATGAATCATGATCAACCCTTGATCAAATGGTGAATTTCACCCTATAATCTTGATGTTGACCAAAGATCTTGAGGTTTGACCTTGTGTTGACCACAATTGACTTTTTGACCAAGTTACCTGATTTTCAGTCCATTGGCCAATTGAATTTCTCCTAAATCAAACTGATGGACAATCTTCCACTCCTAGATACTTAGGGACCCAAGGAATACCATGGAATCGAGTCTTGCCCAAAAAATCAGAAATAAACTGACTTTATAGCAAACCCTAGTTTGTGGCACCCTCAGTCTAGGAGGAAATATCACAGTCTCCAAATTCAAATTCCTCTGAATATGATGTGTATCCTCTCCAACAAAGATAAGATATGCCATTTGCTGATGATAAAAACCCAAGGAGCTTGCTTATTGAAGCAATAAACCCAAGAATTTCAAAACCCTAATTCATGCACTGGTTAGGAGGGAGTAATCCACTTGAGATCCCTTGCCACCTGTGAACCCTTGATGATGTGATGGACCAGATATGACCTTCTTGGACTGCCTCAAGCACCTTGACCCCATGCTAATGATATGCACACATGATAATGCAAAAGAAAAAGAAATGAAACATAAGCCAGTTAGTAAAATAGTAAGGAGGGCAAATTTTGGGGTGCAACACTTAGTTTCCATCTTTAGGAGCCACATCAAGCTTAATCGCCACTCTGCTCATCATTTCGCATAATCCATATTCAACAGAAACCTGCAGTTGTGGATGTGAGGGTTGCCATTTATCCATTCTGGTCCACCATAGGTATTATGTTAGTTACCGGGTGACCTAAGAGCTCGGCATGAAGGGCTGCAAGTGTTTCAGGGAAAACATGGCCAGAAGCAACCAAAGTTTTTATGTCATATCTTCCAGTAGCAGCTAGGTTGGATTCTATAGTCCCAGGAACTCTGTTTAGCATCCCATTTTGCTGTTGTGCCACTTCACTTAATCGTTTCAAATAAAGTCTAAATTTCTGCCAATTGATATTGCAATTCACAATGGTAATGTCAACTACAGTCAGGCACTACAAAACATAACTTCATTAATCTACAATCGAATGCCTCAGTTTGCAATACTTATCACCAAAAAAAAGGTATCATGAAGGCCAAACATATGAAATCTAGCACATAATATATATGAAAATTGAAGAAAAAAAAGACTAATACCAGCTGTTTGAATTTGATTTTGATTTCACAGTTAACTCAAATACTCAATCCATGCTTAAACCATCTAGGCATAATAAAGTATTCCTTAGCAAATATCAATCTACTCAGAGGAAGCAATAGAAGTCATAGATGAAACCTTGAGATTTAACTCTAAACAACCACTAACAAATCAAATCAAGTCTAGATTTAATATCTTGAGATAATCACTATTTATAAAACCAATTGTTCTAGGTTATATAGGTTTGTGAAAAAATTAAAAAGATGGGAATACAATCAGTCACCATGATAGATGAATGATATCTTTCGACGCCAAAGTTCGGGTTCCCTCGTGTCGAAAGTAATTAATCATATGTGTAACCTATAAAAAGAAAATAAAATCATAAATTCATAAACTATATTTTGACAGTTCATTCACAAAAGATTGTAAATTTTACCAGAATGAGATAAGAAAGAGAGAATAAAAAAATACACAAAAGAAAGAGAGAATTGTAGTTGTGAAATTTTAAATATAACATACTATGTAAACTTCCACTGCTTCTTTGCCGATCCAGAACCACAAACAGTCGGAACAAACTCATAAAACCTGAACTGAAAAAACATATAAAAACTAGAACAATAAAAAATCATGAACTGTGTAACATCATGAACTGAAAAAAAATCATAAAACAAGAACAAACTCATATAAAGCACAATAACAACATCACAAAACCAGAAGAAAGTATCTAATATCACATGAATCCGAAATGAAAAAAAAACATTATGAAACCGGAACGAACTCATACAAAGCACAATAAAAACATCTTAAAAACTAGAAGAAAGTATCAAGCATTAGCCAAACAAAGTGTGGAACCGTGTAACATCATGAACTGAAAAAAACCAGAACAAACTCGTGAATCTGAAATGAAAAAACCAGAAATAAACCATAACATACATAATCGATGAACATAAACATTTAAAAGGAAAAAGAAATATTCAACGAAAACATTACCAGTGGGTAATTCGAGATCAGAGTTGGAAAAATGAAACGATGTGGGAAATGAAATGTGCTGCTTTACCTCAAAGAACAAAGTTGTGCCATACTATACCTTTGCGCCATTTCTTCAACGAACCGAGGAGGAAGGGAACTTGCAACAACATTGTACTAAACCCTAAACCGGATTCAGATCAGAAAGTCTCACAAAACCTTTGCAGAACTCATTCTTTTCAAATCAGGGGGAAAGGGTGTGACGAGAAGGAGAAGAAAATGAGAGAGAGGGGGGAAAGTCTGATGAGAAAGAGGGAAGAAGAGGTAAGAACAGAGAGAGAGAGATCTGCGAGAGAGGGAGAGAGAAAGAAAAGGAAGAAAAAGAGAGATCTGAGAGATGAGAAAGAGAGAAAGAAAAGGGAAAAGAGAGAGAAAAAGAGAGAGAGAGAGAGAGAGAGAGAGAGAGAGAGAGAGAGAGAGAGAGAAAGAGGAAAAGAGGAGAGATGAGTGAGAGAGGAAAAAATTCAAATTTGTTGTGCCACGTGTACAAAAGGAGTAGTGTGATTGGTGAAAGAATATTGAGTTAGTCAATTACCGAAAAGGGCATATTTTAGTCTTAAGTAAAAATCAAGTGAAGGGTAAATAAGGGAGTGCATAAGCATCTTCCATTCTTAGGTAGGAAGTTGATTCCTACTACTTTTCATTACCTTATAATATATACTTTTCATTGCCTTGTGATCAGGGTCATTTCAAGTAATTTAGAGGCCCTATTCTAATATTAAAAAATATCCCTAAAAAAAAAATTACAACATTCAGAATGTCAACAAAAAATTGTGGATTTTATGAGAATTTTTGTTTAAGATTAAGTTAACTTATCAATTTTTTTTCTCTTATTTAAAATTAATTTTTATAATCTTATAAAAATTTAATAATTAGTAAATAAATTACATTAAATTTAACAATAAAAAAGAAGAACATAACAATTAAAATATAAATGTATAAAATAGAAACCTTGAAAATTTTCATTATAATATATAATATACACCTGAATTTTTAAATTAAGATGTCCCCACAAATTAATAAAAATATAATATTAAAAATTTTAAAAGATTAATATTACATAAGAACACATGTAATCGTAGCAAAATTGTACAATCCATTTTAAATATTCAATTTTAAAACATATTAATAAATTAAGTTTGAATAAGATATATGATATATTAATTAATTAATGAGAAAATAAATAATTAAGATACTTTATTGATACCCATAAAAAATAAATAAAAAATATTATTCTTTAAATTATTACAATTTAAAACTCCTATACATACGTATATTATTAATAATGAGAATTAAGTATATGAGCCTCGCTATTTAAGAATCTTTAATGAAAATTTGATAGAAAAAAGAGAAAATAGAATGTTTATATGCTTTTATTTATTGGTTGTTTTGTGAAGATTTTTATTTGAGTTAGATAGGTTTGGTTGAATTTGTTATGTAACTTTACTACTGCCGTCTAATTACAAGTTATATAGAAAATAAAAATTAATTTTAGTTAGATTTTCTATGTGCACAAACTTTAAATTTAGAGGCCCTTATAATTTTAGAGGCCCTGTGCTGTGGAACTGACTGCACAGGTGTTTCACCGGCCCTGCCTGTGATACATACTGCAGCGCTACAGTACCGGGGGAATAGGAAAAATAGAAGGGGCACATTTTCATTGCTTTTTATTAAAACAGATAAATAATGATAAGTAGTATATTAATTCCTATTGCTACAGGTTATATATAAGGATGGCAATTTGGTCCATTCCAGTGGGTATTCAAAAAATTACTCATAACGGGTAGAGTAAAAATCCACAAAAATGGATGTGGGTATGGGCTCGGGTAATTACCCACTTAAATAAGCGGGAATGAGTGCGGGGATGGACACCTTAGTACTCAGTCCGCCCCATACCCGCACAATATATATTTATATATTTTAATTTATATTATTATATAAAATTAAATATTTATAAAATTAAAAAAAAACATCAATTTTAAACTACTAGATATTTAATATACGTGATCATAATTCAATAATAAATTTTTTTTAAAACTTTTTAATATTTTTAAAAACTTAAAAAATTATGATATTTTATCCTTGATATATTTATTTTTATTAGAAATACGGGTAACGAGTACGGGTACGGACACTTATATATTCATAGGGTACGAGAACGAGTGCCAATTTTGATACCCAAGCGGATATGAACTCGGATACGGGGATTTTTTTCAACTACGCATATAGAAACAGATACTATAATACCCTACCTATATCCTGCCCATTGTCATTCCTAGTATTATAAGAAACAAGGGTGCTACACTTCCTATTCCATTTCCGACTCAGGGGATGTGGCGCTACAGTATAGAGAAAAAAAGAGTTCACAATTAATTTACATTTTATTTCTACACTTTAATTATTAATGGGTCTCTATAATATGCCAATAAACCAATTCCAAAACACACAAAATTAACATATTTCAAAAATTAATATTAAATCTAATAATTTCAAACTTCCAGTAAAATTTTGGAGATTTTACTCTAACCCTATTTCTACCCACTAATCATTATCAAATAACTCCAATAAATAAGTAAAAATCCACCCTTACTTTGATTTGTATGATTCTTGAGCTTGGATTTTTAGGTTCCTGATCGCTTATTTAGTGTGCCTAAATAAATCTAACTGCAAGTATACAGTCGTATCGCGTAGTTTTAAAAGATTATCGATCCCACAGAGACTAAAAATCGAACGCACCGTTATTTATCGTTACTATGTTTATCTAAGGCTAATCAGAATTGGTTTTTAAGTTCAAACGAGAAATTAAAGAAAAATTAAAATTCGGGAATACTAGTTATGAATAAGATATCGGTATATAATTCAGTAAACCTACGTGGAATTAATTAAACCTAAGCGTATAAAGATTTATCACCCTATGCATCTGTAGGAAAAACCAGTTTAAAAGCCCTCACCTCACACTCCCGTGTAGGGGTGTCAAAACGGACCGCCCGCCCCGCCCCGCCAAAAGCCCGCCAAAAAAAAGAACAGGGCGGGCATGCCCGCCAGGTGAAATGGGCATGAAATTCAAGCCCGCCCCCGCCAAGGTGGCGGGTTGGCGGGCGGCGGGCCGGCCCGCCTTCTTTTTTTATAATTTTTTTTTTCATATTTTTAAATAAATTAAAATTCTTTGTTTTTTTTTTTTTATATTTCAATAAGAAAATATCAAGAAACATTTAAATATCAAACTAACATTTAGATATACAAGTACAAATACAATACAACCATCAATAAGTTTTAAGTTCCAACCAACCAAAATAAATATCAAGTTCAACCTTCAATCAACCATGAACTTTACCATCAAGCAACCAAAGTTTAAGTTCAACCAACTAAAATCATAATAAGTATTAAGTACAACATCAAAGTTTAAGTTCAACCAACCAAAACCATAATAATATTAATATTGCCTAACAAAACAAGGGTGAAGAATTCTAAAATTTAAATCCTAATCATCAAGGTCAAGCAAGAATATTAGATGCACTCTTAGAACAAGTTGGACCCTCTTTTTCATCTTCATTGTCATCATCATTTCCATCTACATTACAAAACAATGAAATAAATTCAATGGTTACTAAACAATAGATTAAAAAAATATTAGATAACTATATTCATACTAAAAATAATTACCATCATCAAAGGCATGCAACCAATTGCGAGAACAAAGCAATGCTTCAACATTTTCAGACAATAGTCGATTTCTATACTTGTTAAGCACTCTAGAACCAATACTAAAGGAAGATTCTGATGCAACAGTGGTAATAGGGATGCTTAACAAGTCTCGAGCCATTACCGAAAGTTCGGGAAATTTTTGTCTAGTGTTCTTCCACCATTGTAGTACATCCAAATTTTTGTCTAGTGTTCTTCATAAAATGGCAACAAGAACCTACTCATTTTTTCAAGTCTCACCCACTCTTCCTTTGAAGGATTACTTATATAATTTGCATCACAACAATGAAGGTTTTCAAATACACGTTGATATTTAAGAGCACTTTTAAGCATTAAATATGTTGAATTCCATCTTGTAGGCACATCTGTAACCAACCCACTTGATACATCAATGTTGCCAACCATATCAATGCATTGCTTAAATTTTATCATCCTATTCTCTGAACCCTTCACATGTTTGATGCTTTCCCTAATCTTTTGCAAAGCACTGGAAGCTACTTTAAGACCCTCTTGCACAATTAGATTTAAGATATGTGCAGAACAACGGACATGAAAGAACTCCCCTTCACATAACAACCAATTTTGCAAGGCTAGTTGGCTCTTCAAAGTTTGCTGCATGACATCATTTGCAGAAGCATTGTCCAAAGTAATGGTAAATACTTTCTTCTCTATTCCCCAATCAGTCAAAAACTCAGATATTCTTTTACATAACTCAAAACCAGTGTGAGGAGGAGGCATGTGACAAAAGTTGAGGATTTTACTATTTAACTTCCAACTTTTATCAACATAATGAGCAGTTAAAGTAATATAGCCCTATGTATTAATTGATGTCCATAAATCAGAAGTTAAAGAAATTCTACAATGAGTGTTGGCCATTTCTATCTTAATCTTTTTCTTTTCCCTTTTGTATATTCTCACAACATCAGCCATGGCGGTATTTCTAGTGATAGGAATGTAATCAGGATTCAAGTACTGAAGCCAAGTTGTAAGCTCTTCAAACTCAACAAATTTAAAAGGAAGATCACGCTTGATAATTAGTCGAGCACACATTTCACGAGATACCAAATTATCAACCTTTGCTGATTTTAGCTTTCTTGCATTGCATTTTGCTCTTTGCCTTCCCTCATTATCCAACCCTTCTATCATAGTAAAAAACTTCCACACCTGAGATTTCGACTTTCTCTTCGTTTTACTAGGTTCCCCTGACACATTACTATTAGGTTCCACCGACTCACAATCTTGTTCAACGGTTAGGTCCAAATCCACATCATCACTCTCATCAATTGGAGCTAAGAAATCCATATCCAAACTAAGTCCTAAAACAAAAAATAAAAAACCTTCATGAAAAAAGCAATCAAGATTAAATGTAAGAATTCAATTCCAATAAAATGAAAATTACCTCCTAAGACTAATCATAATTAATTTGCTAATTAAAAATTATATATTACAATGTATATGTAATTTTTAAACTAAAGCTAAACATACTGTATAATATACTATATATAAACTGTGTGCATACGAAACCAAGGGCAATGCTTTCGTGTTCCAAATTTGAAAGTTAAACCAAATAACAAGCACTGTGCCATATTATAAACTGGAGACACTGTATATTATAAGCTAAACATATTATATATTCTAAGCATATTATATATTATAAACTGAAGACACTATATATTCTAAACATATTATATTATAAGCTAAACATATTTTAAACTAAAGCTAAACATACTGCTTTCTTAAATCAAAAACCTGCTACAAATTGTTCTGCATAAATTAATTTCTAAGCTAGCATGATAACACACCAACCAAAATAATTCCAGAATTTTATATGGTTTTCACATGATACACGAACTTTGGATTTCAAAATAATTCCAAAATAATTCCAAAATTTCTAAACTGAAGTGCTATAGTGAATTCCAAAATAATTCCAGAATTTCTAAACTGAATTCTACATGAGTTTTTGACACAAGTCAATAAATGCACCTTGGAGCGTCGTTTCAATATGGGAACTTTCAATGTGGGAAATTTTCTTCTGTTAATAGTGGTGCGTTTAGGAACAACTTACAGTAAAAACATAGATAAAATCAAAAGTCAAAACCAAACCATATTGAAAAAAGAGAATTAAATTTGCACCTACCTGAAGTGGAGGCTGAGAGGGAGATTTAGAACAACAATTTATCTTTCATACTTGGGGCTGGCATGGAGAGAGATTTCGCGAGCGAGCAAGATGAAGGCAGACAGGCAGTGTGAGTGAGTAAAGGTAGCCGCAGCAACAAATCTGAAAAGTGAGAGAAATTTAGGTCACCACTTTTACTAATTTGTTGTTTTTTTAAATGAATATTTATCATTGGGCCATATTTCCAAAATGGGCTACGGACATATTTTTAGTAGTTTATTTTTTCAATTTTTTTAACGGGCTGGCGGGCCAACCCCGCCCCATTCTGAATTCCGCCTGCGGGGTTTTTTAGTTTTGCGGGGCGGGCGAAATGGGTTGGCGGGCCCAAAATCTCAACCCAACCCGCTATTTTTTGGCGGGTGCGCGGGCCGGCCCGGCGGGCCCCGACCCGTTTTGCCACCCCTACTCCCGTGGTTATTGCTTCGGACTATACTCTTAAGTCAATATGTCTGCTCTCGCTAGCCCATATGAGGTTAAAAATACTTTTTGAAAACTAATAAGACCTAATTAACTTTAAAGCGCTTCCGCTGTTTTTAAAACTAATGCCCGATTTCAGCTATCCGGGTAAAGCCTCACACTCCCATGGTCTTGACCTTAACCTTTGTTACCTTTTTACTCTCGTAATAAAAGTTGGGTTTAAAATTAAGAAATCGAAGCCAGAAGAAGAGTTAATTATTGATTTTAGCTTAGAGTTATTTAATCCATTTGGTTACTTCATTACATACCGATAAGATCGGTTTAGCTTGACATAATTACGAACTTAAACATAAAAGCGGAAAAATAAATAATCAAAGACATAATTAAAAGAAAATAAACGATACTATAAATTGAATAATGGAAACCTGGTAAATGCAGTAGCAGCAATCCCTCCACAGACTGGTAGGTTCTTGTTTGGATAGAATTAAAATAGCAAATGATGAAGGCAATGAAACAATCTAAATCTAAAGTGTAATAGTTCCTCAATGTGAGAAACTATTACTTTGTTCGGTAATGGGTGACAAGGAAAGGTAAATGTAAACAAAACAAAACAAAAACTCTGAATAAAATTTGGCAGCAAGACGGTACTTCAGAATGCAGAAAATAGGTTACCCCCCTTTGTTCTTCGAAATCTCTCATATTTATAGACTGAGCTGAGGTAGTGGTTGGAGAAAATGTAGGCACTTCTCTTTGACAGTTATGTGACTTTGGAACCTAAATTTCTTCGGAGGAAATGTGAACGTGCAAAAACTGATTCTCTGAAACTTCGTAATCACGTTTCTGCTCAACGTATTAAATTGTTCTGAACGCATGACGATCGTGAAGCATTGTGACGGTCGTGATGAAATTTGTATCTGCCACGGCCGTGGTGGAACCGTGACTATCGTCACATCAGCAGAATTTGGATTCTGCTATTTTTCTTCACTTTCCTGCTCTTTTCTTGCATGTTTTGCTTCTTTTCTACACTTTGCATACTTTTGACTTGGAAATGGAATTACCTGCAAAAACACTTAAATACTCTCGAGAAAATCGGATATTAGACGAAAACGGAATAAGAAAATAACATAAATCAAAGTAAAAACATGATATATTTTCGTGTTATCAAACTCTCCTACACTTGAATCTTTGCTTGTCCTCAAGCAATCAATCCGTTAAATCGGACAAACTTCATCAAATGCACATACCTGGTATACCAATGGATTTGAAAAAGAGTTTCTTGTTAGTAAGACAGGTACTAGTATAAAACACTAAGGATACTATAATGACACAAAGCAACAAGCTTGTCATAGACCTCTCTTTTGTACAATCCAGTTCCGATCATTCTATTATAGTTTAACCAAAAGTTTTCGTGTCTATTTCACCCGGTTTCATTCTAACGCAATCACATTAAGCCCTTTGTCTTATTCACGCACGTAGTGGAGTAACCGGTTAGTGACTTTGATCCCTTTTTCTCACGGGGCCTGTTACACAAGTGTGGTAACCCTTTAGGTATCGCATTCGTAGATTGTGGGGGATCGAACAGTAGTTCGCCCTACCAAGTTCAGAATCAGGTACCTCTGAATCAATCGACAACTGATTTTCTTTCTTTTCTTGTAAATTTTCACAACTGTGAGAGTTGTCGCATATTCGATTTTTCTCGGCATATAGATAAGAAAGATGTTTTTCTTTTCATGATTGGGCATCAAACACTTATATTCATCGGCTCCCCACGTGGTTTGTGATTTAGACGGTGCTGACTGCTGATATAAACTACTAGGGGTTACTTTAGGACTGAACTCAAGGTATCGTATAATAAGTATCGAAACTGATATCGCATACGCAAGAGGTCTAAGGTGTCAAGACGGTATCGATCTTGTTAGCACTTTCCCAACTTCCTAACAAGGCTTAAAATTTGGTATTCCACGATGTGTATTAATCATAAAAAAATCTTTTTGTTATGGCAGAATAAAATGGGAAAATCGGAATACTGAACGAAAATACTCATATATTAACTTTGATAAGGAAAAAAAGGAAAATACAAGAAAGGGAAATAAAACGGAAATAAACTGACTCTCCCACACTATATCGGACATTGTCCTCAATGTTGCGATATAAAGGGGACTAACAAGAAAAACTAAAAAGAAAAACAAAATAAAATCAAGGTGGACCACGTCCTCTGCCTCTAGAGCGTCCTCTTCCATGCTGCGCTACGTGATCAGGAATGCCCGCGTGATGGATGTAGTCATGTAAGTTTTGCACTCGTAAGGTCAATGCATCCATTCCTTCTATCACACCATCAAGCCTCTGCCCTTGGTTCGCTTGGCCTTCTTGAATTTGGCGCATCAGCGCCATTACTTCATTATGTTGCGTCTGTTGCTGTTGGTTTTGAAGCCAAATAGCCCTTAAGATTTCTTCATTAGTAACAGGGCCTTGTTCGGGGCGGCGACGACGTCTTGAGGTCGAAGGTGCATCATCAGCAGGTGGTGGTTGGTTTTCTGGGGCGTTATCCATCTCTTGCTCCATCTCATCAACAGGTCCATGATCATGATCATCTGGTGCAGCCGCATTTTGCTCAGGAGCACTCAAATTAAATAACCAGTTGTGCATTTCCCAAGGATTAATGCGGTCTCTGCAAGGCATAATGATACTTCTTACGGTTTTGGCGCAGACCATAGGATGGTATTTCCCATCTCTTCGTAACTTGATGAGCTGAGAGTTTCAGCAATAGTCTATGTCAAGGAACACCGGAGGCATGGAGGGTAATCTGGTAAGCTCGTTTTCCAAATTCAATTTGAGAGTAATAGAGGTGACAATCCCTCCAAAATAGAAAGGTTTGGAACCTCTAGCACAGTTTGCTTGTATGTGTGCTAGCAAAAATGATGCGGCGTTGATCGGCTCTGGGTGAAACATACAATGGAGGAAAAATAGTTCCTTTGAGTTTACCTTGTGGTTGTTATCCCGTGCAAAAATAGTGCTTCCTAATGTGCGGTGAACATATCTGATGGCTGCGTTGTGGATATAAGTTGCGTTTAGGCTATCCCAGCTATCGACTGTTGTTCATGTCAACCGATTCCATAATTGAAATGCTGCTTGAAAGAAATTCTCCTGTGGCACCCGACAATGAACATTCTCGCCATGGTTGAAACCAAGCATATCGGCGAGTTGATTTTGGCCGATTTTATACTCAGTACCAAACATGCGGAACGTGGCTACGCCGGGGGGTTGGTTCGTTTCGCCAGAAGGTGTTACGTATGTGAACGAACTCAGAAACTCAAGCGTCAGGGCTTCGTAAGTAGGCCGGCTCTGAGTACAGAGCTGCCAAATACCGGCGGTTTGTAGCAAATCTCTTACTCCTTCAAGCATTCCGAGTTCTTCTATACATGCAACGTCAACGTAGAGAGTTGGTTGTACGGAACGTCGGTAGTAATCGATGTACCTAACCCTTTGACGCTCTCCTGCTTCTCCATCTCTGAAGTTCAATGTTGATAGGTCCGGAATTTGTCGTGCCATTGGTGGGTCACAGAGAAATTAGGAAAGAAAATGGGTTGTGGAGAATGAGGGTTTGTGAAAAGAAATGGTACACGGTATGAATATATAGTGAATGGGGAAAACGAGTGGTAAAGGAAAATGTTGAATTGGGTTAAATGCGTAGTGGTGGGACGGTTATGGAATGGGAAAAAATAGTGGGACGACCGTGTTTTGAATTGAGGGAAAGAAGAGGAAGACGAAGGATACAGTTCTGTTTTAACACAGAACGTGTTCCAAACCCGCGTGACGGTCGCCACGGGGCCTGTCACGATCGTGACAATCGCAAATTCTGGGGAATTAAACAGTTTTTGTCAGCAAGCATTCCATACATAAAATTTTCATAACAGGCAATGGTTAGCATAGAGAAACAACATTATAATGCATATCTAGAGATAAATAACATGACAACATGAATTAAAAACAGAATAAAAAGTATGACAGGAATAAAATTGAAACCATAAAGATCAATATTTAGCAGTAAATTAAATCATCCATTAAAACCAAAGAGGTACTAGCAAATGCTAGCATTGTATCAATACTGAATGTAAAACAATTTATTCCTGACATAAAATGAAAAACTGAAATAAAGTAAAATGTTTCTGAAGTAAATGCATTGAAACTTGAAAAAGAGGTGCTTCGTAAATCTAGTCAAGGCGTTTCTTCAAAGATGCGATGGCTTGATTTATATGATCAAATTGTTCAACGGTCAAATCCATGAGTCTAACAATGTTTTGTCGCATTGTGTTTAGCTCATCCTTTACTGAAGTGATTTCTTTATGATACTCATCCATATTATTTAGAATAGAATTTAGATTAGCAGCATAGTTAGTGGCATCAGCTTTAGGAATGTCAATGTCTTCTTGGAATTCCATATAATCAAGATCATGATAATGAGGGGGTGTTTTTGGGTCGATCTCAGGTTCAGGAAAGGTTTCTTCCGGTTCAGGCACGGGTTCATCAAGGTCATATAGCCAATTATGTTGATTGTGCACACTTGTGCGTTCATGATTTGGAAGTGTAAAGTGTGGTACGACAACATTGTTAATCAGAAGCTGAAAATGGTTCGGACCTTGGTTCCTAATCATAGCCCTATTGAAACAAAAAGTGATATTCATGGGTCTATATTCTCCAAAGGGGTTAATCTTAGAAAGTCGGGTTCTGAATCCCATAGCATTAGCTATTTTTGTAACTAAGCCACCTATCAGAATTGGACTGTTATCATTATTAATGAGTTTGCAAAAGTTGTTCAACATAAAAGTGAGTCCATTGACCTCTCTAGACTGAGAAGCACAAAACATGATGAAAAGCTCATCCCTTGAAACAGTGTTATCATTCTCAGGTTTACCAAATAAAGTATAGGCCATGATCATATGAAAGTAACGGAAAGCGGGGTTATGTATTTCTGTTGAAAGCATAGGGTCCATGTCAAAATCAGGTTTCCCTGAAATTCTACCCCAAAAATCACTCAGCTCTCCAACCAACATTAAGTCCACTTGAACCATAGAGAGAACATTAGGTCCTTCAGGAAATCCTAAAAGATCCGACAGTTCCTTTATGGTGAACTGGCAGCTGTATCCAAATAGTCTAAAGGTAATTCTTCCCCCGGTAAAACCTTTTCCACAGTAAGGGTTATAGCTTAAAGAGCTCAGGAATTCTAAAGTCAACCTACGGTAGCATTTATGTTTCTTGTTGGCAAAACCCTCCCAACCTAATTGGTTAAACAGAAAGTCTACGCTCTCACCTACACCTAAGGCGGTCATGGTGGGTCTGTGGGTAAATTTTGTCAAGGCAAATGGTCTAAGAGACAAAGCCTCATAGCGATGCCACTGAGCTGCATCTCTGAATTCTACTAACAAGTTATCCTCGTTTGCCATTAATTAGTACTTTTTGCAAAAAATGTAAGCAGAAGAGGAGAGCAGAAAGAGTAGAGAGACTTTATAATCCTGTAGTTTTTCAATTTTAAGATCAACACAACATTTTCAAATTAAATTTAAAATGATATAAATGAAACTAAAAATTTGCAAAATAAAAATAAAACATAGGAAACGTAAAGAAATAACAAATATAAAGCAAGAAAAACAAAAATCATGGGTTGCCTCCCATTAAGCGCTGTTTTTAACGTCGAAAGCCTGACGAATTCAATTAGATGCTTAGTTAGGGGGTTCGGTGGGCAACTCTAAAAGTCTTAGGCAGTTCAAATAATCTCTATTTTCAATGCTGTGATAGTGTTTTAGACGTTGTCCATTAACTAAAAATGGATTACTATTCCTCCCCTTTATTTCTATCGCTCCACTTTGTAGAATTTTTGTAATCTCAAAAGGACCGGACCATCTAGACCTTAATTTCCCAGGAAAGAGTTTTAATCTTGAATTAAATAGGAGTACAACGTCTCCCACACTAAATTCTTTTCTAGATAAGCGCTTATCGTGCCATTTTTTAGTTCGTTCTTTATATATTTTAGCATTTTCGTAAGCGTCTAATCTTAACTCTTCTAGTTCATGCAGATCTAGGATACGTTTTTCACCTGCGGAATCATACCTTAAGTTCAATGTTTTAATAGCCCAATAGGCTTTATGTTCTAATTCTACTGGTAGATGGCAAGATTTACCATAGACCAGCTTGAAAGGTGTAGTTCCGATTGGTGTTTTATAGGCCGTCCTATATGCCCATAAAGCTTCGTTGAGTTTAGATGACCAATCTTTCCTAGAGGTGGCTACGGTCTTTTCTAGAATTTGTTTTATTTCTCTATTCGAGACCTCAACCTGTCCACTTGTTTGTGGATGATATGGTGTTGCTACGCGGTGTCTTACCCCATACTTTGATAGTAATTTGTCAAATATTTTTGATATGAAATGGGAGCCACCGTCACTTATGACAAGTCTCGGCACACCAAATCTGGGAAAAATTGTGTTTTTGAAAAGCTTTATGACTACTCGTGCGTCATTTGTAGGAGAAGTTATTGCCTCAATCCATTTTGAAACATAATCGACAGCTACGAGTATATATTGGTTTCCAAAGGATGATGGGAAAGGCCCCATAAAATCAATCCTCCATACGTCAAAGACTTTTACTTCTAATATACCTTTTTGAGGCATCTCATCGCGTTTTGATATGTTACCAGTGCGTTGGCACCGGTCGCAGTTTAGTATTGCAATGTGGACATCCTTCCAAAGGTTGGGCCAGAATAGGCCGGATTGCAAGATCTTAGCACATGTCTTTGAGGTACTAGCATGTCCTCCGTAAAGAGCAGAATGACATTGAGAGATTATGTTTTCTATTTCTTCTTCAGGGACGCAACGACGGAAGATACCGTCGGCTCCTCTCTTAAACAGCAAAGGTTCATCCCAATAATAATGTTTTAGATCATGAAAGAATTTTTTCTTTTGTTGATAGGATAAGTCCGGTGGAAGTACCCCAGCTGCTAAGTAGTTGACTATGTCAGCATACCATGGCAGGGTTATGTGTATGTTAATTTCTTCCACGACTTCTTCCATTTTTGGGTCATTCAACTGTAGAGTAGACATATCACTTTCTAGTTGGGCTATGAGTCGTTCATATGGGAAATCCTCATTAATGGGTACTGGCTCTGGTTTAATGCCCTCTAATCGGGATAAGTGGTTTGCTACTACGTTTTCAGTTCCTTTCTTATCTTTGATCTCTAAATCAAATTCTTGTAAAAGTAGGATCCACTTTAGCAGTCTAGGTTTTGCATCCTTTTTGTTAAGTAAATATCTAATAGCTGCGTGGTCTGTATAAATGATGATCTTCGCTCCCACTAGGTAGGAACGGAATTTGTCAATGGCGAAAACCACGGCTAGAAGTTCTTTTTTTGTGGTAGCGTAGTTCATTTGAGCAGAATCTAAGGTTCTACTTGCATAGTAAATGGCATGAAGTTTTCTATCTCTCCTCTGTCTTAAAACTGCACCTACAGCATAATCACTTGCATCACACATGATTTCGAAAGGTAATCTCCAATCTGGTGGTTGCATGATAGGTGCGGTAATAAGAACTATTTTCAGCTGTTCAAACGCTTTTAGACATTTCTCATCAAAGATAAATTCAGCGTCTTTCATTAATAGACCGGTAAGAGGTTTAGTAATTTTTGAGAAATCCTTTATGAATCATCGGTAGAAACCGGCGTGTCCTAAGAAACTTCGTATTTCTCGTACGGTTTTTGGAGGTTGAAGATTTTTTATAATTTCTATCATAGCTTTATCAACTTCAATTCCTCTATCGGACACAACGTGTCCAAGTACGATTCCTTGATTTACCATAAAATGGCATTTCTCCCAGTTTAATACGAGATTGACTTTTATGCATCTTTCCAGTACCATTTCTAGGTTCGATAGACATCCTTCAAAGCTCTGCCCACAAACAGAAAAGTCATCCATAAACACTTCCATAATGCATCTATAAAATCAGCAAAGATTAACATCATGCATCTTTGGAATGTGGCAGGTGCGTTACATAGTCCAAACAACATTCGTCGATAGGAAAATGTACCATAGGGACATGTGAAGGTCGTGTTTTCTTGGTCATCAGGATGAATAGGAATTTGAAAGAATACTGAATAACCGTCTAAATAGCAGAAGTATGAGTGTTTAGCCAATTGTTCTAACATTTGGTCAATAAAAGGCAATGGGAAATGGTCTTTACGAGTGACTTTATTTAACTTTCTATAATCGATGCACATTCTACTTCCAGTTACAAACCTTTTTGTTATAGATTCACCTTTTTCGTTCTTAACAACTGTAACACCTCCCTTCTTTGGAACGACATGTACTGGGCTAACCCATTTATTGTCTGATATCGGGTATATAATTCCTGCTTCTAAAAGTTTTTTCACTTCGTCTTTGACTACAGTACTCAAGATCGGGTTAATCCTTCTCTGATGTTCCCTAGAGGATTTACAGTCTTCCTCCAGCATAATGCGATGCATACAAATAGAAGGACTTATTCCTTTAAGGTCAACGATGTTATAGCCTAACACAGTTGGGTATTTTCTTAAGACATCTAATAGTTTCTTGGTTTCGGTTTGTCCTAAGTCTGCATTGACTATTACATGTCGTTCGAGATCTTCGTCTAGGAATTCATACCTTAAATTTTTGGGTAATGTTTTCAGTTCTAGGGCTGGTTTCTTCGAGCAAGGTAGATGATCTGGTGTAAGTGCTAAGCATTCGCTTAGGCTATCGTCTTGATAAGGTTCACGCCAGTTATCATCTTCGAAAATCGGAGGTATTGGAATTTTTAGAATATCTGAGTATGTGGTCGGTTCCATCTCCATTTCTCTTACGCACTCATCTATGACATCTAGTAGATAACATGTGTCGTCTATAGCTGGAGCTTGTAAGAATTGTGTCAAAATAAATTCAACATTCTCTTCACTAACTTCAAAAGTTAGCCTGCCTCTCTTTACATCTATAATTGCTCTAGCAGTAGCTAGGAACGGTCTTCCTAATATGATAGGAGTAGTAGAGTCTTCTTTAATATCCATGATTATGAAATCGGTAGGAATATAGAATTGTCCTATACGAACTGGAACATTTTCTAGTATACCAACTGGGTATTTAATAGAGCGGTCAGCTAATTGAACAGACATCTTAGTTGGTCTTAATTCTCCCATATCAAGCTTTTTGCATATGGATAAGGGCATTACACTAATACTAGCTCCTAAGTCGCATAGAGCTTTGTCTATGACGAACTTCCCAATTACACAAGGTATAGAGAAACTCCCTGGGTCTTTTAGCTTAGGAGGCATATTGTTTTGAATTATTGCGCTACACTCAGCAGTAAGTGTAACTGTTTCGTTTTCCTCAATCTTTTTCTTATTGGATAAGATTTCTTTTAGGAACTTAGCATATGAGGGCATGTGAGTGATAGCTTCTGTAAAAGGTATAGTGATGTTTAATTGTTTCAGAAGTTCAACAAATTTCTTAAATTGCCCTGCAGTTTTGGAATTTGTCAATCTTTGAGGATACGAAATAGGTGGTTTATAAGGTGGTGGAGGCACATAAGGTTTTTCTTTGTTTACGGCCTCTTGGTCATTATCTTCCTTTTCCTTGGGTTTATTCTCCTTCTCAGTTGTTGGGTCGTTAGCAGACTTTTGGTACATGGCTGGATTTTGAAGTCTTGGATCAATGGGTTCATCTAATTCTTTTCCACTTCTTAGTATAACAGCACTTGCATGTCCTTTTGGATTAGGTTGCGGCTGTCCAGGAAATGTTCCAGCAGGAGCAGCAGTAGGTGCTTGTTGTTGAGCCACTTGGGAAATTTGCGTTTCAAGCATTTTGTTGTGAGTGGCCAATGCGTCTACTTTGTTCGCCAACTGCTTAATCTGTTCACTAGTGTGTACGTTTTGATTCAGAAACTCTTTGTTTGTTTGAGTCTGGGTGGTTATAAAGTTTTCTATCATTAGTTCAAGGTTAGACTTCCTAGGAACATTTGGAGCAAATGTTGCAGCCTTGTGATAACCTGGTGGTACAGCAGGTGCTTGACCAGGTGCATACAGTGCATTGTTGTTTTTGTAAGAGAAGTTTGGGTGATTCTTCCAACCAGGATTGTAGGTATTTGCATAAGGGTTTGCTTAAGCGTAATTCACTTGATCTGTAGAGGCTCCTGCTAAAACTTGGTATTCAGGGGCAGCGTGTCCAGCTGTTCCACATAATTCGCAGTTTGGCGCTACAGCAGCCACAGTGGCTGTGGGTGTTATAGTCAAATTGTCTATCTTTTGCGCTATTGCATCTACCTTAGCACGGACATGATCTAGGCCAGAAACTTCGTACATTCCTCCTTTTGGCTTGGATTTCTCCACTTGAGTTCTTTCACCTCCCCATTGGTAGTGATTCTGAGCCATACTCTCGATGAGTTGGTGGGCTTCATCATAGGGTTTATCCATGAGTGTACCACCAGCGGCGGCATCTATTGTCAATCTTGTATTGTACAAGAGACCATTGTAAAACGTGTGGATAATTAGCCAATCCTCAAGACCATGATGCGGGCATATCCTCCTCATATCTTTGTATCTTTCCCAAGCATCATATAAAGACTCGTTGTCTTTTTGTCTGAAGCTGTTGATTTGGGCTCTCAGCATAGCTGTTTTGCTTGGTGGAAAATATCGTGCCAGAAAGACCTTCTTTAAATCCTCCCAAGAAGTAATAGAGTTTGATGGCAAGGATTGTAACCAAGCCCAAGCTATATCTCTTAATGAGAAAGGAAAAAGACGTAGTCTTATGGCGTCTGCGGTTACACCATTTGCTTTCACTGTGTCTGCGTACTGCACAAACTTGGTCAGATGTTCGTTCGGATCTTCTGTTGGGTTTCCAAAAAATTTATTTTGTTGCACAACAGATACAACGAGGGTTTTAACTCGAAATCGTTTCGGTTGATAGCTAGAGCGACAATGCTGTTGTGAGGTTCTTGTTGAGATGCGGCAGCATAATACTTAAGAGGTCGGTTTTGTGGTAAGTCAGCCATGTCTGTTTCTGATTCGGAATCTGATTCAGATTCAAGTTCAGGATCTGTTTGAGATTCAGGTTCTGAAGAAGGAAAAGGGATTTCGTGAGCTAAGCAGTACTCTCGGATACGTCTTTTTACGGTAAGAAGACGTTCAGGTTCGTCTGTCGGTCGTACGAGGTCTTCGCCAGAAGAGCGAGTACTTGGCATACAATCGATAGAACGGGAATTTTGGTTTTTACCTTAGTCTATACGGCGTAACAAAGGAATTACGATGTCGACTTAATTAATCCCCGGCAACGGCGCCAAAAACTTGATCGCTTATTTAGTGTGCCTAAATAAATTTAACTGCAAGTATACAGTCGTATCACGTAGTTTTAAACGATTATCAATCCCACAGAGACTAAAAATCAAACGCACCGTTATCTATCGTTACTATGTTTATCTAAGGCTAATCAGAATTGGTTTTTAAGTTCAAACGGGAAATTAAAGAGAAATTAAAATTCGGGAATACTAGTTATGAATAAGATATCGGTATATAATTCAGTAAACCTACGCGGAATTAATTAAACCTAAGTGTATAAAGATTTATCACCCTATGCATCTGTAGGAAAAACCAGTTTAAAAGCCCTCACCTCACACTCCCGTGGTTATTGCTTCAGACTATACTCTTAAGTCAATATGTCTGCTCTCGCTAGCCCATATGAGGTTAAAAATACTTTTTGAAAACTAATAAGACCTAATTAACTTTAAATCGCTTCCGCTGTTTTTAAAACTAATGCTCGATTTCAACTATCCGGGTAAAGCATCACACTCCCGTGGTCTTGACCTTAACCTTTGTTACCTTTTTACTCTCGTAATAAAAGTTGGGTTTAAAATTAAGAAATTGAAGCCAGAAGAAGAGTTAATTATTGATTTTAGCTTAGAGTTATTTAATCCATTTGGTTACTTCATTACATACCGATAAGATCGGTTTAGCTTGACATAATTACGAACTTAAACATAAAAGCGGAAAAACAATTAATCAAAGACATAATTAAAAGAAAATAAACGATACTATAAATTGAATAATGGAAACCTGGTAAATGCAGTAGCAGCAATCCCTCCACATACTGGTAGGTTCTTGCTTGAATAGAATTAAAATAGCAAATGATGAAGGCAATGAAACAATCTATATCTAAAGTGTAATAGTTACTCAATGTGAGAAACTATTACTTTGTTCGGTAATGGGTGACAAGGAAATGTAAATGTAAACAAAACAAAACAAAAATCTGAATAAAATTTGGCAGCAAGACGGTACTTCAGAATGCAGAAAATAGGTTACCCCCCTTTGTTCTTCGAAATCTCTTATATTTATAGAGTGAGCTGAGGTAGTGGTTGGAGAAAATGTAGGCACTTCTCTTTGACAGTTATGTGACTTTTGAACCTAAATTTCTTCGGAGGAAATGTGAACGTGCAAAACCTGATTCTCTGAAACTTCGTAATCACGTTTCTGCTCAACGTATTAAACTGTTCTGAACGCATGACGATCGTGAAGCATTGTGACGGTCGTGATGAAATTTGTATCTGCCACGGTCGTGGTGGAACCGTGACGATCGTCACATCAGCAGAATTTGGATTTTGCTGTTTTTCTTCACTTTCCTGCTCTTTTCTTGCATGTTTTGCTTCTTTTCTACACTTTGCATACTTTTGACTTGGAAATGGAATTACCTGCAAAAACACTTAAATACTCTCGAGAAAATCGGATATTAGACGAAAACGGAATAAGAAAATAACATAAATCAAAGTAAAAACATGATATATTTCGTGTTATCAGTTCCTCTTCTTCTCTACTCCTCTTCTTTCCTCTACACTTCTATTTTTGTTCCAATTTTCTCTTACTAACTTTCTATTCTCTTTGTCTTTAAGCTATTGGGCTTAACCCAACCCATTTCACCTACTATTCACACATCACATCAAACCCAACTAATATCTAAAAATTCTACATATTAGAATAAATCAATAATTTATTTAATTCAATTAAATCCAAACAAATCAATTATTTCAAATAAATTTAAACAAATCCATTATTTCAAATAATTCAATAAATCACATATTTCAATTAAATCAATTAAATCATATAAATTAAATAAATCAATTATTTTCAAATAAGTCCCATAAATCAATTAATCCAAATAACTCAAATAAATCAATTCATTTATATAATTCCACTAAATCAATTAATTTATATAAATTAAATAATTCATTTAAATTCAATAAATCAAATAATTCATATAAATTCAATAAAACAAATAATTCACAAAATCACTCAATTAATTAATATAAATAAATCATTACTAAAAATTGGGGTGTTACAATTTATATATGAGAATTTCTTAATACACCACTCAAGTTTCTTAGACACCGCGCAAAATTCCACTTACACCCTCTGATTCCAGATGTGCACATCCGGACGCACCATTGCGTTGAAAAAAAATATTTGTCCCAGATGTTCATATGCGGAAGGTCTCCGTATATGCAGATCCGGAAGAATTGTTGATATATTTGAACCTGCATGATCACTCCCCCCTTTCCATTCTTAACCTTTCTTCTTCCACACTCACCCTCACCAACCTAAAAAACTCTACTTCATCAATACCATTTCTCACTCAAAAACTTCAACTTTTTGGTGCAACAAATCAAAGAAAGCAAGAGAATATTGAATTTCAGGTTAATATTCAACTTCATCCACTACATTGCTCACATTATCAATCTACTTTTTGGAAGAAAAACAAGTTACGCGGCTTCCGGATTTGTAAATCCAGTACGTATTGAGCATGAACTTTTCCGGATGTGCACATCCGGAAAAATGCCTGGAACTTATTAATTTTAATTTTCAGCAATTTTTAATAGGTTTTAGTTATATATATTTATTGTTCTATTATTGTTTATAAATAGTATGGTGCACCCCGATAACATCTCAAAAGAATTAGTTTCGCCGATTTTTCCTAAAGTTGAAGGGATTATCGTAAAGTTGGTTGATGTCGGCAGTGACTTTAATAACAAGCAAGAGTTTGATGATCATGATAGTATGCTCGCATATATTCGTAGGACGGCTATTGACCTTAGTTTCAGTGTGAATATCGAAAGATCGGATAATGGTTCGGAAAGAAGAAAGGATTTTGTAATTTTGAGGTGCGAAAGATGCGGGAAATATCAGGTTCCTCTACGGAAGTTAAAAAAAGACAACACCGGTAGTAGAAAATGTGAGTGCCCTTTTAAGATTGGTGGTTATATTTTAGCTTCCAAAAAATGGAGATTTAGTGTTCGTTGTGGTATACATAATCACGAATTGTGCTCAAAGTTTCAAGGTCATCCTAGTGTATGTCGGCTCAAGTCAGAAGAGAAGACATGTATTGCCGACACGATCTTGAATCTTGTCCAACTGAAAAATATACTTGCCACGTTGAAATGGAAGGAACCCGACAATGTAGCAAATATAAAGCAAGTGTATAACATTCGGTATCAGACGAACAAAGCAATTAGGGGAGATAGAAGTGAGATGCAATAACTGTTGAAATTGTTGGTTGATAACAATTACGTGTCTCGGTACAGATATCACGATGATGGAGTTACGGTTCGAGATATTTTCTGGACTCATCCGGATTTCGTAAAGTTGTTCAACACATTCTCGACAGTGCTCATTCTCGATTGTACCTACAAGACAAACAAGTATCGACTTCCATTATTTGAGATGGTTGGTGTTATGTCTTCGGATAAGACATATGCCATTGGTTTTGCATTTTTGGAGTGCGAAAAAAGATTTTACATTGGCATTAGAGACGTGTCGGTCACTTTTGAAGAAACATGTTCAAATGCCTAAAGCGATTGTTACGGACCGCGATACCGCTTTGATGACTGCGGTTGCAAAGGTCTTTCCTTCTTCTAATGCATTACTTTGTCGATTTCACATAACAAATTATCGCACCCTAATTTTTGACCTTAAGATCCCCATCTTATTTTTTGCATGACATATTAGGTCAACCATTCGTGCATAACTAACCGCTTTATCTAGCTTCGTCAGTGTGTTTCTTTTTTTGAGTATAGGTGCTGCTGCAGAAGGTTCAAAGACTTGAAGGCTGTGTTGTGTGTGTGTTTGTGGAGGTTCCCTGGTCCTGTGAGATTGTTCCCTTTCTCTTTCTGGTCCCTAAGCCACCACCAAGCCTTTTTTCCTTCAGACTCCTCAGTTTTCCCCCCACCGAATACCCTCTGATATGGAATTTGGCACCCTAAAGACTGGTCACTGATTGTGTGGTAAAGTTATATTACAAGATGGCATCTCTCCCCATTCAAGCTCACCAAGGCAAAGTCCATCCAAATGGTCGAAGCTAATGCTTATTGTTTACATGGAAAACAAGTCACGAATGACGAGGTCAAAATCATTCATTCAAATAGATCATGTGGGTGGTCTTTTGGATTTTGGACTTACCAGATTCATTACGGATCAAGCAGGGGAGATTATGTTTGGTTAATTAACGTGCTGATAGGATTTTTTTTCCATACACCTAGTTCTTTGGTAGAAGGCATTGAAGTAAAATTCATTTGTGATGAACATTCATTTTAAGTGAAGAAACCACATGTTTGAAGAGTTATTGGGCTCTGATGTTCCCTAGTTAGTCCACACAAGGTTTTTTTTATGCTGTTTTAAAAAATTAACTTTGTTCCTCAAGTTTGGGAAATATAATTTTGGACCACATCCCAAGTTATGATAAGAGGAAGTGTATTGGCACCATGAATCCAAAGTTTAAAATTTGCGGTCATTGGTGTGATAAAAGTGTTGTCCACCGCTAAAGCATTACTAAGAAAATGTTACCATAAGAGAGTTCCTGTTACTGTAAATCCAAGAGTACAAAGTTGTTATGATGACTGACATGTAAGAAATGGGAGTCATAAAACCCTCTTTCAAAAGTTCTCAAGATGTTCCAAAATTCACTGTATTTCAAATTTCATTTCACCATAAAAATTCAAGTCACAGTCAAGTTTTTTCTTACAGTTTGTACAAGGCTTAAACGTTTTACAGGTCAAGGGTCTTTACAAACCAAAAACTTAAAACTACATCCACTCTATGCCAAATTCAACCAACACAGGCCCTTCATCTTTCCCTAGAACCGTCACATGTACTTCATCATTATTCATTCACCATTACCTGCAAACAACCCAACCAAATCTCTTATCAGTTCATTTCAAACTTATAATAAACTCAAACCACCTCCATGAGTAACAATAATACATATGGACTGCAAGTTCAGATTTCAAGCTCTTTATTTGTGAATAAAACAACACTTCACTTAAGAAAAAAACTCTTGTTTATAAGTAATCATGTGAAGAGCATTTAACTGCAACCTAAAATACATGGCAAACTAAGCTCAAAATCCTGTCTAAAACATTTGGCATTACAAAGAATACAATTAGTACAACTCCATATCGGCTCTCCTACACACTAAAACCTGCTATAGCTTCATCGACATTACATCCGTTATTTCTGGCTCCCTTGGAATGAAAATTACCACCTATGCCAATGCAAGAACCACCCCGTAGGCAAGAAAGGATGTTAGGGAAGCTTTCATTACTATCTGGTGCCGCTATAGGATGTCTCCTTGCTGCCATTGGTCTTTTGATTCTTTACATTATCATCAACCTATCCAAGATTCGCATGTTCTTTACAAGACAGTAAAAAGATATATTTGGATATGGCCCTAAGAGAAGTAGTATTAGAAGAGAAATAGACGGAGCTTCACGACCTGGTGTTTATGCTTCGATAGACGCTTGCTCCATTAATGATCTTCAAACACGATTTCCACTCGTTTCCATGCAGCTCTCCCTCGCGACGCTTTCCACGACCTGCAAAAAAGGATCGAATCGTGTCAAAGGTCTTACAAAACCAACCTCTTTATCTAAAATTGGAAAAGCAAGAAACATCCAGTAACCTAAGTTGTTTTCAAAAAGTTGAACCAGGTGACACGTGTTGTGAAGCTTGACGAGAGAGATGATGATTCAAAGATCCAGGATGATTTGGCTAACATTGTCAGGAAGCGAACTGTGCCACAAGTTTTCATCATTGAGAAACAATTAACCTGACAAGTTAAAAGGGAAAGATCATGAAATCTTCTTGAACACCAAAAAGAAACAATCTTCAGCATTTATCGTTAAAATCAAACAAGGACAGATATTGAGACATGTTCAAAACAAAGTTATAATGTTTCCAAAAGCTGGGTCATGCCACGTTAAAAAAAAGGGAAAGAGTTGAAACACTCCAAATGTGTACAGACATGGCCAAACGAAGATGGAAAGAAAGTTCAGAGTTCCCAACACAATCAAACAGTATAAAGACCAAGTCAACAGTTTCCAAATAAATCAAGTCCAAACATAACCCTTTCACTCTTCACTTGCATTCAGACAAGAATCCGACAGTCATCAAAACTTTCCAATCAGGCACCATTAAGTGGTTTCCAAAACCAAACCAAACATGTCTATACGGTTGTTAAAAAAACATTCCAAAATAAACAAAACATGTTCAGACAAATTTCAAAAAAACTTTCCCAAACATGTATCAGACAACAGTCCAAAAACTTACCTAAAGTATCCAAACATGTTCAGACACAGTTAAGGGCATTCAAAACCAGTTTATTCTGATTATGTTTCTTAACCTATAAAAGAGACATACATAGCAGGCAGAGGGGGGAACGATACAATTCATACATGAATTCTACCAAATTATCAAAAACCAGAAAATTCCATCAAAATTACAAACCAATTCATCAAATCCTATACCAGAAAACCACAGCAAACATCATACAACCATTCAGCAAATCAAAGCTCACTAGGACTCTCATACAACACATACCAGAAAGTTTATCAAAGTCAGAGAACCATCACAACGAACTCATACCAGAAAATTCACAATCACACGCGATGAAAATCACAGCAAAAACGCAACAATAGAATACCAAATTCCATCACAAAATTCAACGAAAACCCAGAGATTCAAGATCGTTTCAATCACCGTCATCTCACAAAGAGCACAACAGAAAAAGAAGAAGAACAACACTGAAGGCAACAAATCATACAAAGAGGTAAAGAGATAAAGGAGATACATCCCTGATTGACGATTCACGACGTCGTCGCCACCGTCACCGGCCATCTTTCCCTTTTTTTTATGCTTTAATTATCGCATCTGATGTAAATGTAATCGCAAAATCACAGTGAAAACTGGGGTATTTGGCTGCGTGGGGTTAGGGTTTGTTTATTGTTTGTTTGATTTAGAGAGAAATCGAGAGAGATGAGAGAAATCACGTGGGGGAGACAGGAGCTAGGGTTTCACGGGACACCTTCCGTTCGAGAGAGAGAGATGAGAGATGAGAGAGGAGTATGAACCTCACTCTCATTCTCGTTGTTGTTTCATTTGATCATGTATGTGTGCACCCACGTCACACACCATGCACCCTCACCTTTTAGTACACTGATCATACCCTGCTCATATCTATCGGTTGAGATCTGAGGGTCCGCGATGGACCCTCCCTCACCTGACACACCAGACTACTCTGTTAATGAATTTAAAATCTTTTTTTAATTAATTTGACCTTTGTTAATAAGTAAACCTTTTTTTTAAATAATTAAGATTTGTTTTACATAACTAAAAGAATAAATGTAGAACTTTTTGTAAAAATAATAACTTCCTTTTATATTCTAAAATATCACCTTTTAATGAAATATAACTAAATTAATTAAAAACCTTTGTTAAAACACTTTCTCAAGTTAGTAATATATTTTAAAAATAATACAAACTTTTTACTAAAATACTAAATTTAAAACCTTTTCTAATTAATAATAAGGGTAAAGTATACAAAACCCCCCTGCAATGTTAGCGAATTTTGTTTTACCTCCCTCCCTGCCTTTAGGCAACGGTTTTTTCAAAAAAACCGTTGCCAAAACCTACCTTTGGCAACAGTGGGGGGGTAAAGCAAAATTCGCTAACATTGCAGGGGGGTTTTGTATACTTTACCCTAATAATAAAAAACTCTTTTAACCTTTTATAATACAACTTCAAATAATAATAAAACTCTTTTAGATTAATAAACCTTTCATTTATTTAAAAATAAAAAAAAAACCTTTTTTCTTTATTAAGATATTAAAATTAATCCTTTTAATAAGATACAAATCTTTAACCCTTTTTAAATTAATAATAACCTTTAACATAATAATTCTTAAAACTAATAAACCTTTCATATATTAATACCCCTTTAAAATTATCAAACCCCTTTGTCTTAATAAATCGTTTTGTTAGAATCCCTCGCGCTTAATCATACGCTTGAGTGACTTAGATTAAGACCTTAGTTGTTATTATGTTTTACTTATGGGTTTGTGTGTTTACTATTGTATGTGGTGAATGTATGCTTTTTTTCTAAACCTTTTCAAAACATTAAAACTCTCGATCCAACGTCGAGCCCATTTTCTACCCATGTAAGTCGATTGCCTTTAAGCATCGCTATCGACCTTTGGTCACCATACACAAGGCTAGCCTACTTCGCTAGTATGCACGATTAAAATCCAATCCCCTTGTTTGATTAATCGTTAACGTCTTTGTTGTATGCTTTATTACTTCATGCTTTACACTTGTACGCTTATTCTTATCATATTGCTTGCATAATATCCAAGGGAAACCAATGCATGATAATCAATTATTGTGCATGGTGCATATTCATTTGCATTTTATACTTCCCTATAGGTTTTCATACCCTTTAAGATAAGATTATCTTAGACAACATTAGGATAGACTTCCTAAGTTAGTCCCCTTAATCTGATTAGACAATCAAACAACTTTAGATCACCTATTTCTCCACACAAGAGAATTAGATGTGAATCATCTCAAAGAAGAGACATACAATCTCATACCCCACAATACAAACAAGATTCTCCTTAAAAAACTGTGGTAGTTTCTTAAGATGATGACTCATCTTTTCTCCTAGACCATTTTCAAACTTTAGTATCCCTCAGAGAGGAACTACAATTGCTCTGATTCCACTCCCGACGGGATATGTAGGCACAAGATGCGATATCTTGTCGAGCACACCTAGGAATAGATCTTTAGGTCTTCCTACCCTTAAACCCTTAGCAAACAGATAACAATTAGAAGATAACATAAGTATTAACAAGAGGTTCCTGTAGAGTACTACAGATATCTAGGATGTTAACACCTTCCCTAGGTATAACCAACCCCCGAACCTTAGATTCTCTCTTGCATTGCATTGCATACTCATGGGTTACTCGATCTTTCTCCTTTCCCTTGGATAAATCAAAGACCGGTGGTGAATAATGATTTGTGATTCGAGTTAATCAATATCTTGATATCCAATTCTCACCGCGACAGAAATGGCGACTTCACTGAGGATCTCTCATAGGAGGGTTCCCCCTAACTTGATTATTTATGTTATTTGTATATGTTTTATGCTTGCTTGGTTTTTTTGTGTGTGCAGGGTTGTCACTTTGTGTGGTGAGATAAGTCCTACTCCCGGACTTGAGTGAAAGTTATGATAGGACAGTGATAATTCAAGGAGACTTTGAGGGAGTCGATTCTCGAAGAAGTTGAATTGAGACATCTCCACTCAGTTTAGGCCCTCTCGAGATTAATATTGTTCAACGAGTCCATTCGTGAAGACGATATTATTTCGATCTAAAGGCCATCGAGACTGAGGACCGTAGTTACCTTTAACCCAACTTGGCCTATTAGGATGTAGTGCGGGGACTATGAGGGAGTCTATTCCTGAATTAGTTGCTACCCGATACTACACTCATACAAGATTCTCTTGAGAATATTATCGACTACCAAGTGATTTGGAAAACCGATAATATCCGAAAGATGGATTGTAGACTCTGGGAACTTTGTAGAACCCGTTTGGCAGGTACATGTGAAACCGTAGTACACACCTATTGGGATGGTTAGACCCTGACTCCACGCTCATGACCTTTCAAACCTAGGGCCATTTGCCTGTTTGTTTTGCTTGTATGTGCTTTATGCTTTGTGCTTTGTGTGTTTGCATCCCTGCATTCATGAGCATCATTTCATAAAGTTTCATGGAACTTAGCTTTTTTTGTAAACATCATAAGGATATCATGGACTCTAAAAAAAACGCTGAAGTACCCTTACAATGAGTCATGATCTGGACGATCTAAGGAGACTAGAGACCTTGTTAACAGATAAAGAAGAGTTCAAGACCAGATATGGGAAGCTTGATAAGGAACTTATATCAACTCTATTGCAGTTTATGACCCAGCCTATCACTGTTGGTGCCGACCCTTGAAGAATAATCTCAGCTGATAGTTCTGCAGCTTTTGGTGTTGACATTAATTTTGGTAAAACTGATTGTGATTAATATATGCCTAAAAAGATGTTCTGACTTCTGTTTTCTACTGCTGCATTTTCCTTTAATATGATGTGTATGATCAAATTATGTTTTGGCCAAAAATTTGCCAAAGGGGGAGATTGTAAGTTCTGAGTTGGCAGCAATTTTTGCAAAACATGTTGCTCAGGAAAATGTTATGAAGAATGTCTTGACATAAGAGTAGAACATCACTGCAGGATGTGTTAATGTCAGAATAGATGATGATCTATAGCAAGTGGTACAAGATGTCAGATCAGAAGTCCTGACATGGTTGCTCAGACATCACTACAGATGTTGAACCTGATGTTGAAACATCTTCAACTGTCATGACAGTATTGCTGTCAAGTGTTACAACAGATGTCATGACATCTGGGTCCAGTACAGCAGGTTGTGGAAATGTCAAGTGAGATGTCTTGACATGTTGTGCTGCACCTAACTAGTATGAGTGCATGGCTGTAATGGTGTGACAGATGTTGAAGGAGATGTCATGACATTTTAGTCTGGTATAGCAGGTGTTGCTGTGCTGTCATGTGATTTTTAATCAAGATGTCATTTGTCTGATGTCTTAACATGAGTTCTTAACATTGAGTTGATGTTAAGTTCAGAAGGGTTGCAGTTGTGTATGTTGATGTTAGACCTGATGTCTTGACATCAGTTGACAGAACATCAGAACATCAGTATGATGTGTTTTGTTAGGGCTGCATTTGTTTAAGTGTGTTTTGAGAGATCTGGTGGAGAGATTGCAGGCGAATATCTTGGTGAAGATATTTTCTGGTGCAATCATATGTGGAGCAGATCTTGTTGCTGTTTTAAGGGCTGAAAGATATGAAAAGATTTGAAGATAAAATCTGTTTTAGATTCAAATCATATCTGGTTTAATTTCATATCAAATCTGATATTTTCAAGGAGTTGATTTATTCTGAAGCAATCTGTTTCAGTTGTGTTGAAGATTAGTTTGTTGCTATTTTCATGCAAAAAGATATGGAGAATAATTAGATTATGAAGATTTGATTGAAGATTTAATTGAAGATCTATTTAGTAGCAAAATCTTTTGCAGATTTGCAGCAGAAGATTTGTTGTGATTTGAAGGCCCAAATCCAGTTGGGAAATAGGTTATAAATAGAAGCATTGTAACCTAGTTTTAGGAAGCCAGCCATCATGTAGATTATAAGGGTTGTGTTGGTCGATGAACCACCCGGTTTGTGGGATGGTCATCATGTTTATCTCGAAGCCTGTAGGTAAGAGATGTATTGGTCTTAGAGGAAGCTGTTAAGCAACTCTAAGTATTGTTCTTAGTCATGAGGGTCATGTCTAGCTATTGTTATAGGAGTGTGTCTTCTATGTGTTTGGAGAGTTTTTGGAAATCAAGTTGTTGATGCAATGACTGAGATGTTGACTGCTAGACATCATTGCGATGATTGGGAGTGAGATGGAGTCTCTTATCTAGGGAGGAGTTAGATAGAAGGGTCATTGGGTAGTGATTAAGTTAGTGGATTGTCAACTGGTTTGTTGAGTCTGTAATTTGATACTGCTAATAGTGGACTTCTTTCCTGGCTTGGTATGCCCCTAGATGTAGGTTGTTAGACCGAACTGGGTGAACAAATTCTGTGTGCATTTTCTGATTACTATTATTGCCTTGTTCATACAATAGATATTGATGTTGTGACATCGCACTTGACATCACATATCTGATACCAGAATTTCAATTGGTATCAAAGCAGGCATCCTGTCTGTTTCTGGATGAGATCTAGGGAAGATACTTTCTGGTTCATGAGCAAGGAAGATAGTTTTGCTGAGATGGTGTATGGACTTGGTCAGTTCATTGAGATTTTTGTATGATCCCTTGAAGTGAAGGATGAACTGTTCATGACAGGGTGTGTATTAGACCTGTCTATTGTTATCAGGCTTGTAGCTTTGGTGGTGAGCTGCTGTGTGGTCTGACTTATTTTCAACCTATGCTGACCTGTTGCACCTGGAGTGTGGTGTTTGTACAATAGTTATTAAGGTTTGCCTGAAGGTTGTAGAGGAGTTTTCTGGTGTGTGTTCCGCTGCATATATATATTTGATGGAAAATTCCTGGTGGTTTTGTGTGTGTTGAGGCCACAACACTCTGAAGGTGTATCACATGGTGTTGTGATACTTAAGGATAATATTGATTGACTTATTAAAGTGACCAAAGATACTTGAGGTTTGACCCAAGTCCACTCATAAAGGTATTTTCAATAAGTTTGTTGATGAGAGATCAGAAGGATGCAATTTATTTTTGCTCTCTTCTCTGAAAGACCATCCACAGGTCTAAATTGAAGGATCCCATGGTATTGCTCTTGAATGATCTTCTACCAGTTGTTGTGACATCAAACCAGAAGAGTATGTTGGTTCCTGCATGTGTGTATGATCTGGTTTTGAATGGTGGTCAGCTACTGTCCCTTGCAAGAGATGTGTGTGTGGTTTACTATGGGTGTTGTCTCCAAAGCCATAACAGTTGTTTAATGTGATATAGACTGATGTCGGAACTGATGTTGAAACATCATTTCAGTTCTTTGCTTTCTCAGCCAAAGAAAGTTAGTTGTGCTCATGGTGAAGTATCAGGTCAAGCCACTTACCTAATATGAAGTGATCAGTGGTGTGGATTAACAAAAGAGGGATCAGCTAGTGCCTCAAGTGTGCAGGAAAAGAATGTCAGACCAGATCAAATGTCGTACCTTGTGTGAGAAGGTTACCTTATCACATATGATAAATAGCTTGACAGTAGTTGAGTATTTGTCTGCTTTTGATAAGGTTGTGCATCTAACCGATAGTGAATACTCTGACGGGAGCTGACCGTTTATCTAAGATGTTGTGGATTCAACTAATGACAATATACATTGACGGGAGACTATGTATATGTCTGATGTAAAAGTGCAGGACTGCAGAAGTATTGAGAATTTACTTTTCTCTATGTGGCTGTATATTTCTCTTTGTGGTGTGTTGGTGTGTGACGACCTGAATTATGTTGTTGAATATGGAGATGGAAGACTATGAAGACATCATAGTCTTGATGGTTGGATCAGTTTATTTCTATTCTATGTGCTTTGGAGCATGGTTTTATTGTGTGAAAGTCGAGGATATGTGGATGTTATCTCTGGCTTTCTACTGACGGCTCTACTAAGGGAAGTGGCATTCTTTGGTATAGCTATGGGGTAGTCTTGAACTACTTATTTTCTGAAGATTCAGATGTGGTAGGTTTGAAGTCTTTGGATTTTCTGAGCGGGATGGAGGTTGTCTACTCAAACTTGATTGTTGAATCAAGTCTATGAGAGCATGGAAATCTGTTTCTGCAAATGGAGGAGGTTCTTTTGAGTGGCAGAAGGAAGAGCTGAATTCAACAGTTGGATGTCATAATGTTCTGACATCTAGCTTAACATCAGAAGTCTCAGCTGGTGATGTGGCACATCAGCTTAAGATAAAGGTGATCTACAGTAATGGAAGTTATGGATGCTTCAAAAAGGTCTGTCTCATACAGTTTGCGGGAGCTGTGGTTTGAGAAGATATTACATGACTTAGAGATTCTAAGTGTGTTTGATAATAAGCAAGTGGAATATGTGATTTGAAGATCAATTTCAGTGGATAGATCAGGATATCTTTGGGAGAATTTTGACAAACGTGAAGAAGACAATTTGTGGCAGTTGGCTTTTTCATATGAGGATTCATAAAGGAGGTGATCAAACTGTGGCAATTGGTTGATCTATATAGTGGATTCGAAGAATCAAGATAATCAGAGTGTGGCTGCTGGTTGGTCTTGAGGATTGTCTTGGAACAAGTTACTCTTGGGCAGAAGGGTGATGAGTTAAAGACTCAAGGAGTTCTATTCTTCTTAAAGGTGGATGAGTGTTTATTTTTGGGATCCACACACTATATGATCATGAAGCTATCATAGGATATCATGTAGTGGTTTTGGAGTGTTTCTTGCTGAAGAAGCATTTGTTGAGAAAGATAGGGGGAGAGTAAAGAGTAGAGAATGTTGTAGTGTAGTATTCTGTGTGCTGTGGTGGTTGGTATCATGTAGTGTTGTAGTATTTTGAAGTAGATGTTCTGTGATGATGTGATGCTCTGTGTTGTTTGGTTTTCTGGATTTTTGGTTCCTTGGCTTAAGGGGGAGCTTGGAGATTCTGTTTTGGAATGTGGTGCTTTTCTTAGTGCAGCTGGATTCTGTTCATGATGTCAAGACTGATGTCTTAACATCTGTTGACAGAACATTCTGTTCAGAATGTTATGGTTTTTGTCTCCTGAGATCACAAGCTTCTATCTGATTCATGTACTGTTGTGGTACATGGTTTGCTTGAGGGTCAAGCAGTAGGTGAATGTGTTCAGCAGGTGTGTTGAACAGAGAGTGAGCTCTTGAAGACATGAAGACGTGTCTTATGTTTTCCATTCATCAAGGCACAAAGAAGCACATGTTATCCTTGATAGGGGGAAAGTGTTACAATTTTGTGCAGCTGGACTTGTGCTGTTAAGGGGGAGCAGTGTTCTTATTGGTGTTCTAGCTGGTGCATGTCGTTTGTTTGGTTTGTTCCTATTATGGCTAAAAAGGGGGAGAATTAAGAAACATCAGGTGTCCCTTGGTTGAGGAGGAGCTGGATGGGTGTTCAAAGAAGAAGGTTTTAGCCAAAATATGCCAAAGGGGGAGATTGATAGTTCTGCAGCTTTTGGTGTTGGCATTAATTTTGGTAAAACTGATTGTGATTGATATATGCCTAAAAAGATGTTCTGACTTCTGTTTTCTGCTGCTGCATTTTCCTTTAATATGATGTGTATGATCAAATTATGTTTTGGCCAAAAATTTGCCAAAGGGGGAGATTGTAAGTTCTGAGTTGGCAGCAATTTTTGCAAAACATGTTGCTCAGGAAAATGTTATGAAGAATGTCTTGACATAAGAGTAGAACATCACTGCAGGATATGTTAATGTCAGAACAGATGATGATCTATAGTAAGTGGTACAAGATGTCAGATCAGAAGTCCTGACATGGTTGCTCAGACATCACTACAGATGCTGAACCTGATGTTGAAACATCTTCAATTGTCATGACAGTATTGCTGTCATGTGTTACAACAGATTTCATGACATCTGGGTCCAGTATAGCAAGTTGTGGAAATGTCAAGTGAGATGTCTTGACATGTTGTGCTGCACCTAACTAGTATGAGTGCATGGCTGTAATGGTGTGACAGATGTTGAAGGAGATGTCATGACATCTTAGTCTGGTATAACAGGTGTTGTTGTTTTGCTGTCATGTGATTTTTAATCAAGATGTCATTTGTCTGATGTCTTAACATGAGTTCTTAACATTGAGTTGATGTTAAGTTCAGAAGGGTTGCAGTTGTGTATGCTGATGTTAGACCTGATGTCTTAACATCAATTGACAGAACATCATAACATCAGTCTGATGTGTTTTGTTAGGGCTGCATTTGTTTAAGTGTGTTTTGAGAGATCTGGTGGAGAGATTGCAGGCAAATATCTTGGTGAAGATATATTCTGGTGCAATCATATTTGGAACAGATCTTGTTGCTGTTTTAAGGGATGAAAGATATGAAAAGATTTGAAGATAAAATCTGTTTTAGATTCAAATCATACCTGGTTTAATTTCATATCAAATCTGATATTTTCAAGGAGTTGATTTATTCTGAAGCAATCTGTTTTAGTTGTGTTGAAGATTAGTTTGTTGCTATTTTCATGCAAAAAGATATGGAGAATAATTATATTATGAAGATTTGATTGAAGATTTAATTGAAGATCTATTTAGTAGCAGAATCTTTTGCAGATTTGCAGCAGAAGATTTGTTGTGATTTGAAGGCCCAAATCCATTTGGGAAATAGGTTATAAATAGAAGCATTGTAACCTAGTTTTAGGAAGCCAGCCATCATGTAGATTATAAGGGTTGTGTTGGTCGATGAACCACCCGGTTTGTGGGATGGTCATCATGTTTATCTCGAAGCCTGTAGGTAAGAGATGTATTGATCTTAGAGGAAGCTGTTAAGCAACTCTAAGTATTGTTCTTATTCATGAGGGTCATGTCTAGGTATTGTTATAGGAGTGTGTCTTCTATGTGTTTGGAGAGTTTTTGGAAATCAAGTTGTTGATGCAGTGACTGAGATGTTGACTACTAGACATCATTACGATGATTGGGAGTGAGATGGAGTCTCTTATCTAGGGAGGACTTAGATAGAAGGGTCATTGGGTAGTGATTAAGTTAGTGGATTGTCAACTGGTTTGTTGAGTCTGTAATTTGATACTGCTAATAGTGGACTTCCTTCTTGGCTTGGTATGCCCCCAGATGTAGGTTGTTAGACCGAACTGGGTGAACAAATTCTGTGTGCATTTTTTGATTACTATTATTGCCTTGTTCATACAACAGATATTGATGTTGTGACATCGCACTTAACATCACATATCTGATAGTAGAATTTCATCAGCTAATGGAGTTACTTATTCAAGACAAGTATCCATTTCCTATCTTTGGTTAATATTCGAGCTAAAGGAGAAATTTTTGAAAAAAAGCTACTTCTTGCAAGAATATAAAAAGCACCATAAGAGTTAACCTACTCTAGTCCTCAGACAATGCCTTGGAAACTCAATTGGAAGAAGAAGTCAAACGACTCAAGACGAGACCGTTGGAAGAGTCTCCTTAGATCCATTGTTACTAGCTTTTATTTAGCTTTTATGTCATGATTCTTGTAAGACATATGGACGCGTTGTAATCAATTTTAATAAATCAATCATTTAGTATTCTGATACTAATGGTTGTAACTGACTTTTTATGATTATTAAAATGCGTCTTTCGATATTCCATGATGATTATAAATAGTTGAGTTCCATGAATCTTGTTGCATTTCCATTCCTTTGCATTCCAGGTTCTCATTTGTGTTTCTCTTCTCAATCAAGCTGAATCTTCGATACGATACTCGAGCCGGCCGCACGAAAAGAATGGACAAACTCGAACAGGAAAATAGTGCACTTCGGGAAGAGGTTACAACACTGAAGGAAAGTCTGGAGAAGATCAAGGGGATGATGGAAGCTTTGATGGCTGCTCAGAATCAGTCATCGCATAGTGTACCAGAACTAAGAACTGTTATCTCTGAAATAGTATCTGCACTGATCCCAGTGGTGCCCACAACAGGTGAAACTCAGTATTCCATGCCTCCTGGTTTCCCATGGGGGATGCCTCCTAACTTTACTCCAGCTAGATACCGCCCACCGGTTTCTCAAGTTTCTGCCACAACTGCTGTAATGACTGTGCCATCGCCCGTGGTAAATGCCACTCCTTTCCACCTAGAAGAGCTTGTGTTTCATGCCGCTTCTAGTGAAAGTATTGGGATGGAAGAGCGAATGGATGAGTTCCAGGACAAGTTTTCGGAAATAAAGAAGGAAATCAAGGCCCTTCGCGGGAATGAGCTGTTCGGAAAGAGTGCTTCTGAGCAGTGTTTGGTTCTTAATGTTAAGGTTCCCCCAAAGTTCAAAGTCCCTGAGTTTGAGAAGTATAAGGGAAACTCTTGCCCACATAGTCATCTAGTTATGTATGCACGAAAGATGTCTACTCAGAAGGATAATGACCAACTGCTGATACACAATTTCTAGGATAGTTTTACTGGTGCAGCCCTCAAGTGGTACATGGGGCTAGATAGTTTAAAGATCCACAACTTTAATGATCTCTATGATTCTTTTATTAAGCAATACAAATATAATGTCGACATGGCACCAGATAGAGACCAGCTGAGAGCCATGGCCCAGAAAGAAAGGGAGAATTTTAAGGAGTACGCCCAGCGTTGGCGTGAATTAGCTGCTCAAGTTACGCCACCTCTGAAGGAGAAAGAGATGACCAGAATTTTTCTGTAAACACTGAGCCCATTTTTCTATGATAGAATGGTAGCAAGCGCCCCTAGTGATTTTATTGAGATGGTAAACATGGGGATGCGTTTGGAAGAAGGTGTCCGTGAAGGAAGGTTAGTTAGAGAAGGAAGTGCTTCCAACAGTGCCAAGAAATATGGAAGTAATTTTGGGAAAAAGAAGGAACAAGAAGTTAGTGTTGTGTATCAAGGACGATCAAAGGGAAGGTATCACCCACGCCCATATGTTGCTGCTGTAACGTCGGTTATTAATACTCATGCTTATCAGCCTCAGTTTGCCCAGCCATATCAACCATCACCTCAAACACCACCTGCTTCACCACAACCGCAGTATCATCAACAAAATCAGCAATCTCCTCAACAGGCCCGACAACCGTTCAACAGCCCTGGTCGTGTACTGAGAAAACCAAATTTTGACCTGATTCCTATGTCATATGCAGAGCTTTTCCCGGTATTGTTACGCAAGGGGAATATTCAGACGAAGTCTCCCCCGGAGGTACCTAAGAACCCTCCTTTTTGGTATAGATCTGACTTATTCTGCCCTTATCATCAAGGGGCGCCAAGTCATAATATTGAAAGTTGTTATAGGATGAAAGCCGACGTTCAGAGATTGGTTAGAAGTGGAATCCTAACTTTCAAAGATTCAAACCCAAATGTGCAAAATAACCCTTTACCGCAACATGGAGCGGCCAATGTGAACATGATGCAAGAATGTCCTGCAGGTGAAGACTAAAGAAGGTCCAAGCCAGCGAAATCAAGAGGAGAGCTCGTTCCCGAGCTCATCAGGCTGTTTATTTATTTACTTGCACTTATAACTATTTCTTTGATTGTAAAAGTTTTGTTTGCATGCAAGAACTTGTTATTTTGAATAATTAATGCAATAAATATGTTTGTCTTGAAGAAATCCATTCGCTTCACTCTTTTTAAAATGCTTTTTCTATTTTATAATGCCAATGTTGCCCAATCTCTTGCCTTGGCAGAGAATTGGATGGAGGATGACGAAATCAAACGCAAAATCTCTCGTCGTATGCTTTTGAATAAAACTCTGCTGATGATGTAAGGCATTATTTCAACAATCCCAAACACCGGAGATATAAGGGGATAAACCCTTGTTAAACCTTTTGAGCCTTTGAAGTAGGAGTTTTTTCTTCTCCTAATCAAAAAACCCTCATTCTTAACCCGGGGTAGGGAAATTTTTAGTTAACAAAAAAATGGAGTGAATATCACGAAGATGGGGTTGGCACAAACAAACTTTGAGCCTTATGTCCTTTGTTTCTTAAACCGTGAACCAATCCATGATACAATCCTCAAAAGGCCTTAGTGAAGCAGGGTTTTGTTTCAAAAGCATACTCGTTGAGATATCGTTTCCTGACTCTTATGAGCTATGCTTAAATTCGTTTTGGCATTATAAAATCGGTAATTCAACCACCAAAATATCTTTTAATAAAATTTTCAAGACAAATATATGTTGCATTAGCAATTTCAGAATTAACATTTTTCCGCTTGCTAACATTTCTTGACATCATAGAAGCTAGCATATGAGCATCAGCGATGAGCTAAATCTTTTGAGATTTGAAACTCTGATGAGTAAATGGCGAATCATTTTAAAAGGATGACTATACCCAGGGGAACGATACCTGAAGACTTTGATGAGCAGGGGCAAGTTGTTTCCCAGCTATTTCTTTCACTGTCTGACCCCAAGGGGCAGGTTCGAAGACTAAGAGCACCGGCAGTCTGGGGTAGTTAGGTCGAGATTAGATAAATCTCTCCAAGTTCGAAGAGTTGGTTTTACAAAACACAATTAATCTGGGCTAGTTACGTCGAGATTCGACAAATCTCTCCAAGAGTTGGAATACATTGGAACACCTCGAATACCAAGTTTCCGTAAAATGGTGACTTGGGGCATTTTGAGAAGTGAAGATTACTTTTCATCCATTCACGGCAAATGTTTGTTCAAAATGGTGACTACCATACAATATCAATACAGAGTTTTCATCCTTCATCCACGCCTCAAAGGGTTTCTATCCCAAGTAACGTGACGACTCCCCAGTAAGTCTTTGCTCCAGGTAGTGACGATTATTCCCCGATAAATATTCACTTCAAGAGGTTATGGCACATTTGACGCAAGACTTCTCCAGTCGGCAACCTAAGAATCCTCAGTGAACTTCTTTGGTCTCAACCTTCCCAGCGAAGCGAGTGTTTATTTCACTTCTCAACGGATTTTGTCAATCTTCTCCAGTGAAGGCGGATGTTTATTTCATCCCCTCAAAGTTTTATCTCTGATATCTTCAACTACTGAGTGGATCTCCAAGCTTCCCATATGAATTGGATAATTATTTTATCCTCAGTTACAACTTTCATTCAGACTACTTCAATTCGTAGTGGATATTTATTTTATCCTCCATGAAGTCTCTCCAATCGTGAGTTCGATCCTTTCCTAGTGGATCTTCTTCATCCCCAACAGAATCACCAGATTCATCTCGACAATCCCAAGTGAAGTCATGATGTTCATCCCTGTCGCTCCTGGGATTTTCATCCAAGTACAAACGCGAAAGTGTCACCGAAACAGAGTCGCCAGCAATGTGTATTTATCCCAAGAGAGGGAAAGGAAACACTGCGTAAACCTGGGGGAAGGAAAGAGCATGGTCTTACGACCAAGAGAACTGGGTTCGGGAGTCGGTTATGCGAGAGGAAGGTATTAGCACCCCCTCGCGTCCATCGTACCCGATGGGATCCACGCTTTCTGCTTTAATCAAAGGATGTAAGGAAAGGATGCTGGAAAAGGAGCTGCTAGCTGGAGACTGGAAACAAAAGGCGAGATGGAGGAACGGGGAAAAAAGAGAAAAAAAAGGACACACAGGACTCGCAAGGATCGTCACAATCCTATGCCTACGTATCTTCATTAACCAATGAAGAATCAGAGTCAACATAGTTCGGACTACGGATTGGGGAAGGGTGAAAGGATTATGCTCGGAGAGATCTCGTACGATCTCCTGCCTACGTATCTCGCTCGCACGCGAGAATCAGAGCGACGTAGTTCCCCTCACTATGGATGGCTTCGCTTTGTTTGTGTTTTTTACGGAAGACGTCCAGGCTCACGTTCCAGCAGTTTAGGTGTCGCAGCTCGTTGTACGGAGTCTTAGGCATTTACCTGTTTGCGGTAGAACGGAAGTGACGCATCCTTTACGAATGGAGTGAGGAAGATGAGAAGAGAATTGTTTGTTTGTTTTTGTCTTTTAGAAGAAGTGTTTTGATTGTTTTGTGTTTGTGACACGTGTCACACTAAAGTCTATGACATAGGATCGAATTCCTCGCATATCGACCCAAGACGGGAAGTACGCTAAACACCCTAGGAAAGTGAAGGAAAATCCCTCACTCTCCACTTTCCCATGTACAAGGCTCATGCGCAATACATGTTAACTTTATTAGGTGTTTTAAATTTGTTTGAGAGAGAGAGAGAAGAGACTCAAAGTTTGAAAGAAAAATGCTAAGGGGAAACTAGGTCCTAATGTTATCATACAATGATGGCCGTATGGTTGAGGTAAGAAAGGGAATTCTACCTAATGTTAGCATACATGGATTACTATCCTAATGTCTCTCCTACCTCCGACTTAATTAAAAATTAAGTGGAGCGAGGAATCCTACGGGATCATGTCATCAGACAAGTAAACACAGGATAAATCAATCACAAAATGAACTAAAAGCAATAACATGGTAAACAGTGTCAGTCAACAGTAATGTCACACAGTCAAAATAAGAAAGAGGGAGCTTTAGCCAAGGGGTCATATCAACCGAGGCAAACAAGCAAGCTGTGGGAAGTAGGTACTCCTCCAATGGTATCAAGAACAATGGAGAGCAGAATAAGAAAGGGGAAGATGTGAATCAGATCACATAAGCATCAGCATTGGTCAATGCGAGCTAAAGACAAAGCGTGGGGGTTGGTTACGAACCCTATCTTCCACTTGACCGACTCGATAACAGGAGCAGGTGATGTTCAAAGCTTCAATCATGTAATGAGAGCTAAGAACGACTCAACTAGAATAACGGGGGTCGATTGCGAACCCTACCTTCCGTCCATTGCCTCCTTGGAGGTCTTACCAGGGGAAATGGGAATGGGATGCCTCATAGAGGTCTTCAGGTACAATATTAAACAATCACAAACAGAGCCTCTTTTGAGGACTTCCATCATTGCCGGCCAAGTGGCACGGACTCCCAATCCTACTTCTCATGGCATAAAAGGAAAAATGCGGAATTAGTAAAAGAGAAGAGAAGTGATACCGAACGGATATCTATCCGTAGCAACGCCAGCAAAGTATAAGAAAACCGGCCAACTTCTAGTGATCTAGCATAAATGAGCAAAAGTGTTAGAAAGTGAAACGGGTCCGTGAAAGGCATGGAACCAAATGCTCTTAAGACAATAAAACAAGGTCATAAGCCAGAAACAGCAGCAACAACAGCACTCCAGCACCTGCATAGCTGTAAAAACTAGCAACAAGTAAAAACAGTCTATAACAGCTACTATTTCCAGAACAGAATGGGTGTATATGCAGCCATCCAGGATATCAACATTCTACAACACACTTCGTTCACAACACCTATGTATGTAGCAGCAACTTCAACTTCATTCAATTAACTAAGTCAAGTGAGAAACACTACAAAACAAACTCAAAGATTAGTCAAAGCTCAAATGGAAATAACCAAAGTGAGCAACTAAGATCAAAAGGAAATGTCAATAAGAAGTAATTGAAATCAATACTAAAATGTAACAACAATTAGTCAAAAACTAACATGTAACAAGTATTAAGGGCTATCAACAAAGTCATCAAATGAAACTATTAAAAGGATTAGCCAATGTTAGCATTAAATCTATGTCAATTAGTTCAAAGTTATTCCTAATTCTACAAAAAAAAATCGGTACACAAGTAAGCAAAAACAATTAGGAAATGATTAAGCAAAACAATTATTGAACAATTAATCTAAAAATGACTAGTGAACTATTAATGGACAATTAAGCCAAAAACCAATTAAAGCAATTAAGCTAAAAAAAGATTATGGAACCATTATCAAAATCTAATCTAATTAGCAAAATATGAACCAACGTCAATCGACTACCAAACCATGTAAAAAGTCAATTAGAATCAATGTTATTCTTATTACAAAGCAAATTCTAAATGGTGAACTAATTCTAATGATCCTAAGTCACTTAACCAAAATTAATCGTTAATTTCCTAAAATCTCTACCTAAATCTAATCCTAAAACTAAAGTCTAATTCTATTAGGATTAAATTTTAATTAGAGAAACTTAGTAACTAATCTAAGCAAAAATCACCAATTAATCGTAACATCAAAAGCTAAGCAAAATCTAACTCTAATTATCAGGATTAAGCTAATGAACAATAGCCTAAGTCTAAAATAATCAAAGGCAAGTTAATCAAGAAAACAAACCTTGACAGTGGGGGTGTGGAAAGCGTATTGGACGTTGGGAAAATGAGTCTATGGAGTGAGGCCATTTGCCATGGACAGAGAGGCGTAGATAGTGGACTTATGGTGTGTAGATAGCAGTTTCAGTGTGCCAACAAGTCCAAACAGGCTGATGTACAGTCCAATTCGCATGGCTAGGCAACCCGGTCCACTTGCCTTAAGACTGAATTTAAACCTAGAAGCCTCTATCCGTGTTTCATCCCTTTCACCAGTCACAAGTCCTGCCGCCGCGACACCGCCACCATAATCTCCCCTCGTCGTATCTTACCGTCGCCTCCGCCACTTACTCGCTGCACTCAACCCGGTCATTCTCCTTTTCATTCTTCCCACACGTCGCCTCTCTCACGCTCCCTCCAAGTCGCGCCGCCGATTCACTCATCTCACTCTAATCGCTCCAGATAGATCGTCATGGAGAACTCTCCAAACCGCGACGGAAACACCGCAATTCTTTCGCACGATTCCCACACAACTCAACACATACTCCAATCAGACAATCCGGATTACAGAGAATCGCCAACATCAAAATGGAATTCACCAATGCAAAATCACGATTGAGAACGAGAATACTATATGTGCGTGTCGTCGTCGAATTACCGGTGAGTTTCGATGTCTCTAGTTCTTGCTGAATTCCTTTCTTCGTTCTTCTTCTTTTGCGATTATTTGAATGTCATGCGTGTGTTGACGTCGAATCGTTACGTTCTGCAGGTTCTGGATTTGATGAAATTCCTAGTTTACGTGAATCGAAGAAATTGTTGCGGTTGAATTGCGTTGCGGGAATTTGGTTTTCTGCAGGTATGAATCGGAGGTTGATGGTGAATTCTTCTTCTTGTTGATTTGTGAATTGGAGCTTGAAGTTTCAGAGAGGAATCGAAGGATTTGGCGACGCAGAATCGGAAAAAGAAATTGAAGGTGAAGATGCTGCTATGAACAAAAGAAGAGAATCTGTTAGCGATTTGTGGTAAACGGTTTCGAGTGAGAGTAAATTCAGAGATTGAAAATGATGATTGAATCTGAAGAGTGAAGATTGAAGGAGATTGATGATGGTTCTTGATGCGGTTGAAGAATTGGAATTCCAGAAATTGCAGTGGGAGATTGGAAGATGAAAAATGGATGAAGCTTCAAGGTTGGAGATTGGAAGATGAAAATGAAGGTTGCAGAGAATTGGTTAGAATCGGTTAGAATCAGTTAGGAGTTAGTTTTTCCCGGTTTTTTCTGTTATAAGTTCGGTTAAAAAAATGGTTAGAATGTTATGAAAATGAAAACTGGTGGTAGAATTGAAGATGGAGATTGAAGAAGACTCCAAAGTTAGATGTGATTTTCTGTTAGTTTCGGTTAGGAGAGGTAACTGTTATGGATTGGTTAGCAGTTAGGAGTTGGAATATTTTCCGGAAGTTTTTCTGTTATAGAATTCGGTTAGAGGTTATGACAGTTAGGGAGATGTTAGAGGTGGTAGTGGATGGTTAAGTCTCACTGCTTGTATATATTTCCTTGTTTCTGTTATGAATCTCTTATTGAATGTACTGTCAAACTTAAGTTCCTGCAGCTGCTTTGTATTTATTTTTAATCAATGATGTAAATCCACATGCAATGGTTCCTGTGCCGGCAATTAACACGCATCCACGAAGCTTGTTCCACTTGCAAGTGCAACAACAACATTATTCTAAACATATAACCTCACATTACTTGGAAATATATCCCTAAGCCAATTGAGAATTCTTTGCATAGCAGTAGTGAAACACACAACAGCCAGTTCATCCAAGGATCTTGCTTGGCACCAAATTGCAATATCAACAGCAATATAGCAAACCTTTTCATGTTCACTAGCATATGCTTGCTTAACACAAAGTGAAGTTGCACCAAATTGTCCTTGCCCAAGTTCACCGTCTAGCTCGTAGTACTCACTAAAATAGCCCCTTGAGTTTGTTAGCAGAAATGATTTTGGACGTGAACCTTTGTTGCCACGTTTACAAACGAGCGGCATGTATCATTGAGAGTGGAAAAGAGAATGATGAAAGGGTATGCTTATATTTAAGGAAAAGGTGAATGATGAATAAGATGATGAGATAAATCATGGACTGTGCTTAACAAAACGGTTAAAACAAATTTGAATATGAATTGAAAAGTGGTGTAAAACAAATGGATAGGCTTGTGAATTTGAATTAAGAACTTTGGTTTAATGAAATAAAATTGAAATGGATGTGGACATGGTTTAGAAATATGGATATTAGATTTGGAAAATGGACATGGATATTGGTTTGGCATTTGGATATTAGATGGTCTAAATTGGATATGGGTTAAAAAGTGGTTTAACTGAATAAAGAATTTGTTAAAATGGATATCAAAAGTGGATTATGGTTTGTGATATGGGGTGGATACGGATTTACGAATTTGTATCTTGAATTCCAAATATCCTAAAGCGCTGGCCCAATCCAAATTCAAACTCACATACTCCATGAACTCCACCTCGAATCAACTTCACTTTCCTACCCTATTAACTTGTTTTATACGCAATGAACACTAAGCAACTGAGAGAATAATTCTGTCCTGACCACAATATGAATCCACGATGAACTTCATATCTCTTGAGTATCAAGATACCTTCGCCATGAACCCTAACCATCATCTTCAATTGATGAATATCAACCCATTTGCACAGAAGATAAGAAACCATGATCCCACGCCTCAGGAGCCCAATGCACATGAATGAATGAGTTATGACCTAAATGCAAATGAAGTGTTAAGCATAAGCCACTTATTGAGAAAAATAAGAGGGAAAATTTTGGGGTATTACAGCTGCCCCTATTCAATCAACTGTGGACCTGAAGGGATGAGAGCAATGGCTGTCAGAGACACAAGGTACATAGGGATTGAATACAAAAATAACCAGAAAATTTGCGCTCTGTGGGTAAAAAGAATGGATACATGACAAACACAGCAGTGCTGGTGATGGATGTTGGTGGAAAAGAGTCTGGAACAAGTGAAGTTCAGAGGTCGCCCGTCGAGAACGGCTAAGGTCAAAAGATTATAATATGCCTGTCAGGAACGGCTAGAGTTTTGTCCGTCGGGAACGGCTGAAGTTTAAAACTTAGGGTATGCTTGTCGGGAACGGCTGAAATATGCCTGTCGGGAACGGCTAAGTTTAAAACACAAAAGGGCGCATGTCGGGAACGGCTAAAGTTGAAAACCTGTGCTTACCTGTCGGGAACGGTAAATGGACCAGTCGGGAACAGCTAGGTTTAAAACTCAAAAGGGCGCCTGTCGGGAACGGCTAAAGTTTAAAACCTATGGCTTACCTATCGGGAATGGTAAATGGGCCTGTCGGGAACGGCTAGGTTTAAAACTCAAAAGGCGCCTATCGGGAACGGCTAAAGTTTAAAACCTATGGTTACCTATCGGGAATGGTAAATGGGCCAGTCGGGAACGGCTAGGTTTAAAACTTAAAGGGCGCCTGTCGGGAACGGCTAAAGTTGAAAACCTATGGCTTACCTATCGGGAATGGTAAATGGGTCTGTCGGGAACGGCTAGGTTTAAAACTCAAAAGGGCGCCTGTCGGGAAAAACTAAAGTTTAAAACCTATGGCTTACCTATCGGGAATGGTAAATGGGCCTGTCGGGAACAACTAGGTTTAAAACTCAAAGGGCGCCTGTCTGGAACGGCTAAAGTTGAAAACCTATGGTTACCTATCGGGAATGGTAAATGGGTCAGTCGGGAACGGCTAGGTTTAAAACTTAAAGGGCGCCTGTCGGGAACGGCTAAAGTTGAAAACCTATGGTTACCTATCGCGAATAGTAAATGGGCCTATCGCGAATGGCTAGGTTTAAAACTCAAAAGGGCGCCTGTCGGGAACGGCTAAAGTTGAAAACCTATGGCTTACCTATCGGGAATGGTAAATGAGCCTGTCGGGAACGACTAGGTTTAAAACTCAAAAGGGCGCATGTCGGGAACGACTAAAGTTTAAAACCTATGGCTTACTTATACGGAATGGTAAATGGGCTTGTCGGGAACTACTAGGTTTAAAACTCAAAGGGCGCCTGTCGGGAACGGCTAAAGTTGAAAACCTAAGGTTACCTATCGGGAATGGTAAATGGGCTAGTTGGGAACGGCTAGGTTTAAAACTTAAAGGGCGTCCGTCGGGAACGGCTAAAGTGGAAAACCTATGGTTACCTATTGGGAATGGTAGATGGGCCAGTCGGGAACGGCTAGGTTTAAAACTTAAAGGGCGCCTGTCGGGAACGGCTAAAGTTGAAAACCTATGGCTTACCTATCGGGAAAGGTAAATGGGCCTGTCGGGAACGACTAGGTTTAAAACTCAAAAGGGCGCCTGTCAGGAACGGCTAAAGGTTAAAATCTATGGCTTACCTATCGGGAATGGTAAATGGGCCTGTCGGGAACGACTAGGTTTAAAACTCAAAGGGCGCCTGTCGGGAACGGCTAAAGTTGAAAACCTATAGTTACCTATCGGGAATGGTAAATAGGCATGTCGGGAACGACTAGGTTTAAAACTCAAAAGGCGCCTGTCGGGAACGGCTAAAGTTTAAAACCTATGGTTACCTATCGGGAATGGTAAATGGGCCAGTCGGGAACGGCTAGGTTTAAAACTTAAAGGGCGCCTGTCGGGAACGGCTAAAGTTGAAAACCTATGGCTTACCTATCGGGAATGGTAAATGGGACTGTCGGGAACGGCTAGGTTTAAAACTCAAAAGGGCGCCTGTCGGGCACAACTAAAGTTCAAAACCTATGGCTTACCTATCGGGAATGGTAAATGGGCCTGTCGGGAACGGCTAGGTTTAAAACTCAAAAGGGCGCCTGTCGGGAACGGCTTAAGTTTAAAACCTATGGCTTACCTATCGGGAATGGTAAATGGGCCTGTCGAGAACGACTAGGTTTAAAACTCCAAGGGCGCCTGTCGGGAACGGCTAAAGTTGAAAACCTATGGTTACCTATCGGGAATGGTAAATGGGTCAGTCGGGAACGGCTAGGTTTAAAACTTAAAGGGCGTCTGTCGGGAACGGCTAAATTTGAAAACCTATGGTTACCTATCGAGAATAGTAAATGGACCTGTCGCGAATGGCTAGGTTTAAAACACAAAAGGGCGCCTGTCGGGAACGGCTAAAGTTGAAAACCCATGGCTTACCTATCGGGAATGGTAAATGGGCCTGTCGGGAACGACTAGGTTTAAAACTCAAAAGGGCGCCTGTCGGGAACGGCTTAAGTTTAAAACCTATGGCTTACCTATCGGGAATGGTAAATGGGCCTGTCGGGAACGACTAGGTTTAAAACTCCAAGGGCGCCTGTCGGGAACGGCTAAAGTTGAAAACCTATGGTTACCTATCGGGAATGGTAAATGGGCTAGTTGGGAACGGCTAGGTTTAAAACTTAAAGGGCGTCCGTCGGGAACGGCTAAAGTGGAAAACCTATGGCTTACCTATCGGGAATGGTAAATGGGTCTGTCGGGAATGGCTAGGTTTAAAACTTAAAGGGCGCCTGTCGGGAACGGCTAAAGTTGAAAACCTATGGCTTACCTATCGGGAATGGTAAATGGGCCTGTCGGGAACGACTAGGTTTAAAACTCAAAAGGGCGTCTGTCGGGAACGGCTAAAGTTTAAAACCTATGGCTTACCTATCGGTAATGGTAAATAGGCCTGTCGGGAACGGCTAGGTTTAAAACTCAAAGGGCGCCTGTCGGGAACGGCTAAAGTTGAAAACCTATAGTTACCTATCGGGAATGGTAAATGGGACAGTCGGGAACGGCTAGGTTTAAAACTCAAAAGGCGCCTGTCGGGAATGGCTAAAGTTTAAAACCTATGGTTACCTATCGGGAATGGTAAATGGGCTAGTCGGGAACGGCTAGGTTTAAAACTTAAAGGGCGCCTGTCGGGAACGGCTAAAGTGGAAAACCTATGGCTTACCTATCGGGAATGGTAAATGGGACTGTCGGGAACGGCTAGGTTTAAAACTCAAAAGGGCGCCTGGCGGGAACAACTAAAGTTCAAAACCTATGGCTTACCTATCGGGAATGGTAAATGGGCCTGTCGGGAACGACTAGGTTTTAAACTCAAAGGGCGCCTGTCGGGAACGGCTAAAGTTGAAAACCTATGGTTACCTATCGGGAATGGTAAATGGGTCAGTCGGGAACGGCTAGGTTTAAAACTTAAAGGGCGTCTGTCGGGAAGAGCTAAAGTTGAAAACGTATGGTTACCTATCGAGAATAGTAAATGGGCCTGTCGCGAATGGCTAGGTTTAAAACTCAAAAGGGCGCCTGTCGGGAACGGCTAAAGTTGAAAACCTATGGCTTACCTATCGGGAATGGTAAATGGGCCTGTCGGGAACGGCTAGGTGTAAAACTCAAAAGGGCGCATGTCGGGAACGACTAAAGTTTAAAACCTATGGCTTACTTATAGGGAATGGTAAATGGGCTTGTCGGGAACGACTAGGTTTAAAACTCAAAGGGCGCCTGTCGGGAACGGCTAAAGTTGAAAACCTATGGTTACCTATCGGGAATGGTAAATGGGCCAGTCGGGAACGGCTAAGTTTTAAACTTTAAGGGCGCCTGTCGGGAACGGCTAAAGTTGAAAACCTATGGTTACCTATCGGGAATGGTAGATGGGCATGTCGGGAACGGCTAGGTTTAAAACTTAAAGGGCGCCTGTCGGGAACGGCTAAAGTTGAAAACCTATGGCTTACCTATCGGGAATGGTAAATGGGCCTGTCGGGAACGGCTAGGTTTAAAACTCAAAAGGGCGCCTGTCGGGAACGGCTAAAGTTTAAAACCTATGGCTTACCTATCGGGAATGGTAAATGGGCCTGTCGGGAACGGCTAGGTTTAAAACTCAAAGGGCTCCTGTCGGGAACGGCTAAAGTTGAAAACCTATGGTTACCTATCGGGAATGGTAAATGGGCCAGTTGGGAACGACTAGGTTTAAAACTTAAACGGCGTCCGTCGGGAACGGCTAAAGTGGAAAACCTATGGCTTACCTATCGGGAATGGTAAATGCGTCTGTCGGGAACGGCTAGGTTTAAAACTTAAAGGGCGCCTGTCGGGAATGGCTAAAGCTGTAAACCTATGGTTACCTATCGGGAATGGTAAATGGGCCTGTCGGGAACAACTAGGTTTAAAACTCAAAAGGGCGCCTGTCGGGAACGGCTAAAGTTGAAAACCTATGGCTTACCTATCGGGAATGGTAAATGGGCCTGTCGGTCACGGCTAGGTTTAAAACTCAAAAGGGCGCATGTCGGGAACGGCTAAAGTTTAAAAACTATGGCTTATCTATCGGGAATGGTAAATGGGCATGTCGGGAAAGGCTAGGTTTAAAACTCAAAGGGCGCCTGTCGGGAACGGCTAAAGTTTAAAACCTATGGTTACCGATCGGGAATGGTAAATGGGTCAGTCGGGAACTGCTAGGTTTAAAACTTAAAGGGCGCTTGTCGGGAACGGCTAAAGTTGAAAACCTATGGTTACCTATCGTGAATGGTAGATGGGCCAGTCGGGAATGGCTAGGTTTAAAACTTAAAGGGCGCCTGTCGGGAACGGCTAAAGTTGAAAACCTATGGTTTACCTATCGGGAATGGTAAATGGGCCTGTCGGGAATGGCTAGGTTTAAAACTCAAAGGGCGCCTGTCGGGAACATCTAAAGTTTAAAACCTACGGTTACCTATCGGGAATGGTAAATGGGCCAGTCGGGAACGGCTTGGTTTAAAACTTAAAGGGCACCCGTCGGGAACGGCTAAATTTGAAAACCTATGGCTTACCTATCGGGAATGGTAAATGGGTCTGTCGGGAACGGCTAGGTTTAAAACTTAAAGGGCGCCTGTCGAGAACGGCTAAAGTTGAAAACCTATGGCTTACCTATCGGGAATAGTAAATGGGCCTGTTGGGAACGACTAGGTTTAAACCTCAAAAGGGCGCCTGTCGGGAACGACTAAAGTTTAAAACCTATGGCTTACCTATCGGGAATGGTAAATGGGCCTGTCGGGAACGGCTAGGTTTAAAACTCAAAGGGCGCCTGTTGGGAACGGCTAAAGTTGAAAACCTATGGTTACCTATCGGGAATGGTAAATGGGCCAGTCGGGAACGGCTAGGTTTAAAACTTAAAGGGCACCATTCGGGAACGGCTAAAGTTGAAAACCTATGGTTACCTATCGGGAATGGTAAATGGGCCTGTCGGGAACAGCTAGGTTTAAAACTCAAAAGGGCGCCTGTCGGGAACGGTTAAAGTTGAAAACCTATAGCTTACCTATCGGGAATGGTAAATGGGCCTGTCGGTAACAACTAGGTTTAAAAATCAAAAGGGCGCATGTCGGGAACGACTAAAGTTTAAAACCTATGGCTTACCTATCGGGAATGGTAAATGGGCCTGTCGGGAACGGCTACGTTTAAAACTCAAAGGGCGCCTGTCGGGAACGGCTAAAGTTTAAAACCTATGGTTACCGATCGGGAATGGTAAATGGGCCAGTCGGGAACGGCTAGGTTTAAAACTTAAAGGGCGTCCGTCGGGAACGGCTAAAGTGGAAAACCTATGGCTTACCTATCGGGAATGGTAAATGGGCCTGTCGGGAACGGCTAGGTTAAAAACTCAAAGGGCGCCTGTCGGGAACGTCTTAAATTGAAAACCTACGGTTACCTATCGGGAATGGTAAATGGGCCAGTCGGGAACGGCTAGGTTTAAAACTTAAAGGGCGCCCGTCGGGAACGGCTAAATTTGAAAACCTATGGCTTACCTATCGGGAATGGTAAATGGGTCTGTCGGGAACGGCTAGGTTTAAAACTTAAAGGGCGACTGTCGGGAACGGCTAAAGTTCAAAACCTATGGCTTACCCATCGGGAAAAGTAAACGGGCCTGTCGGGAGCGGCTAGGTTTAAAACTCAAAAGGGCGCCTGTCGGGAATGACTAAAGTTTAAAACCTATGGCTTACTTATCGGGAATGGTAAATGGGCCTGTCGGGAACGGCTAGGTTTAAAACTCAAAGGGCGCCTGTCGGGAACGGCTAAAGTTGAAAACCTATGGTTACCTATCGGGAATGGTAAATGGGTCAGTCGGGAACGGCTAGGTTTAAAACTTAAAGGGCGCCTGTCGGGAACGGCTAAAGTTGAAAACCTATGGTTACCTATCGCGAATAGTAAATGGGCCTATCGCGAATGGCTAGGTTTAAAACTCAAAAGGGCGCCTGTCGGGAACGGCTAAAGTTGAAAACCTATGGCTTACCTATCGGGAATGGTAAATGAGCCTGTCGGGAACGACTAGGTTTAAAACTCAAAAGGGCGCATGTCGGGAACGACTAAAGTTTAAAACCTATGGCTTACTTATACGGAATGGTAAATGGGCTTGTCGGGAACTACTAGGTTTAAAACTCAAAGGGCGCCTGTCGGGAACGGCTAAAGTTGAAAACCTATAGTTACCTATCGGGAATGGTAAATAGGCATGTCGGGAACGACTAGGTTTAAAACTCAAAAGGCGCCTGTCGGGAACGGCTAAAGTTTAAAACCTATGGTTACCTATCGGGAATGGTAAATGGGCCAGTCGGGAACGGCTAGGTTTAAAACTTAAAGGGCGCCTGTCGGGAACGGCTAAAGTTGAAAACCTATGGCTTACCTATCGGGAATGGTAAATGGGACTGTCGGGAACGGCTAGGTTTAAAACTCAAAAGGGCGCCTGTCGGGCACAACTAAAGTTCAAAACCTATGGCTTACCTATCGGGAATGGTAAATGGGCCTGTCGGGAACGGCTAGGTTTAAAACTCAAAAGGGCGCCTGTCGGGAACGGCTTAAGTTTAAAACCTATGGCTTACCTATCGGGAATGGTAAATGGGCCTGTCGAGAACGACTAGGTTTAAAACTCCAAGGGCGCCTGTCGGGAACGGCTAAAGTTGAAAACCTATGGTTACCTATCGGGAATGGTAAATGGGTCAGTCGGGAACGGCTAGGTTTAAAACTTAAAGGGCGTCTGTCGGGAACGGCTAAATTTGAAAACCTATGGTTACCTATCGAGAATAGTAAATGGACCTGTCGCGAATGGCTAGGTTTAAAACACAAAAGGGCGCCTGTCGGGAACGGCTAAAGTTGAAAACCCATGGCTTACCTATCGGGAATGGTAAATGGGCCTGTCGGGAACGACTAGGTTTAAAACTCAAAAGGGCGCCTGTCGGGAACGGCTTAAGTTTAAAACCTATGGCTTACCTATCGGGAATGGTAAATGGGCCTGTCGGGAACGACTAGGTTTAAAACTCCAAGGGCGCCTGTCGGGAACGGCTAAAGTTGAAAACCTATGGTTACCTATCGGGAATGGTAAATGGGCTAGTTGGGAACGGCTAGGTTTAAAACTTAAAGGGCGTCCGTCGGGAACGGCTAAAGTGGAAAACCTATGGCTTACCTATCGGGAATGGTAAATGGGTCTGTCGGGAATGGCTAGGTTTAAAACTTAAAGGGCGCCTGTCGGGAACGGCTAAAGTTGAAAACCTATGGCTTACCTATCGGGAATGGTAAATGGGCCTGTCGGGAACGACTAGGTTTAAAACTCAAAAGGGCGTCTGTCGGGAACGGCTAAAGTTTAAAACCTATGGCTTACCTATCGGTAATGGTAAATAGGCCTGTCGGGAACGGCTAGGTTTAAAACTCAAAGGGCGCCTGTCGGGAACGGCTAAAGTTGAAAACCTATAGTTACCTATCGGGAATGGTAAATGGGACAGTCGGGAACGGCTAGGTTTAAAACTCAAAAGGCGCCTGTCGGGAATGGCTAAAGTTTAAAACCTATGGTTACCTATCGGGAATGGTAAATGGGCTAGTCGGGAACGGCTAGGTTTAAAACTTAAAGGGCGCCTGTCGGGAACGGCTAAAGTGGAAAACCTATGGCTTACCTATCGGGAATGGTAAATGGGACTGTCGGGAACGGCTAGGTTTAAAACTCAAAAGGGCGCCTGGCGGGAACAACTAAAGTTCAAAACCTATGGCTTACCTATCGGGAATGGTAAATGGGCCTGTCGGGAACGACTAGGTTTTAAACTCAAAGGGCGCCTGTCGGGAACGGCTAAAGTTGAAAACCTATGGTTACCTATCGGGAATGGTAAATGGGTCAGTCGGGAACGGCTAGGTTTAAAACTTAAAGGGCGTCTGTCGGGAAGAGCTAAAGTTGAAAACGTATGGTTACCTATCGAGAATAGTAAATGGGCTTGTCGCGAATGGCTAGGTTTAAAACTCAAAAGGGCGCCTGTCGAGAACGGCTAAAGTTGAAAACCTATGGCTTACCTATCGGGAATGGTAAATGGGCCTGTCGGGAACGGCTAGGTGTAAAACTCAAAAGGGCGCATGTCGGGAACGACTAAAGTTTAAAACCTATGGCTTACTTATAGGGAATGGTAAATGGGCTTGTCGGGAACGACTAGGTTTAAAACTCAAAGGGCGCCTGTCGGGAACGGCTAAAGTTGAAAACCTATGGTTACCTATCGGGAATGGTAAATGGGCCAGTCGGGAACGGCTAAGTTTTAAACTTTAAGGGCGCCTGTCGGGAACGGCTAAAGTTGAAAACCTATGGTTACCTATCGGGAATGGTAGATGGGCATGTCGGGAACGGCTAGGTTTAAAACTTAAAGGGCGCCTGTCGGGAACGGCTAAAGTTGAAAACCTATGGCTTACCTATCGGGAATGGTAAATGGGCCTGTCGGGAACGGCTAGGTTTAAAACTCAAAAGGGCGCCTGTCGGGAACGGCTAAAGTTTAAAACCTATGGCTTACCTATCGGGAATGGTAAATGGGCCTGTCGGGAACGGCTAGGTTTAAAACTCAAAGGGCTCCTGTCGGGAACGGCTAAAGTTGAAAACCTATGGTTACCTATCGGGAATGGTAAATGGGCCAGTTGGGAACGACTAGGTTTAAAACTTAAACGGCGTCCGTCGGGAACGGCTAAAGTGGAAAACCTATGGCTTACCTATCGGGAATGGTAAATGGGTCTGTCGGGAACGGCTAGGTTTAAAACTTAAAGGGCGCCTGTCGGGAATGGCTAAAGCTGTAAACCTATGGTTACCTATCGGGAATGGTAAATGGGCCTGTCGGGAACAACTAGGTTTAAAACTCAAAAGGGCGCCTGTCGGGAACGGCTAAAGTTGAAAACCTATGGCTTACCTATCGGGAATGGTAAATGGGCCTGTCGGTCACGGCTAGGTTTAAAACTCAAAAGGGCGCATGTCGGGAACGGCTAAAGTTTAAAAACTATGGCTTATCTATCGGGAATGGTAAATGGGCATGTCGGGAAAGGCTAGGTTTAAAACTCAAAGGGCGCCTGTCGGGAACGGCTAAAGTTTAAAACCTATGGTTACCGATCGGGAATGGTAAATGGGTCAGTCGGGAACTGCTAGGTTTAAAACTTAAAGGGCGCTTGTCGGGAACGGCTAAAGTTGAAAACCTATGGTTACCTATCGTGAATGGTAGATGGGCCAGTCGGGAATGGCTAGGTTTAAAACTTAAAGGGCGCCTGTCGGGAACGGCTAAAGTTGAAAACCTATGGTTTACCTATCGGGAATGGTAAATGGGCCTGTCGGGAATGGCTAGGTTTAAAACTCAAAGGGCGCCTGTCGGGAACATCTAAAGTTTAAAACCTACGGTTACCTATCGGGAATGGTAAATGGGCCAGTCGGGAACGGCTTGGTTTAAAACTTAAAGGGCACCCGTCGGGAACGGCTAAATTTGAAAACCTATGGCTTACCTATCGGGAATGGTAAATGGGTCTGTCGGGAACGGCTAGGTTTAAAACTTAAAGGGCGCCTGTCGAGAACGGCTAAAGTTGAAAACCTATGGCTTACCTATCGGGAATAGTAAATGGGCCTGTTGGGAACGACTAGGTTTAAACCTCAAAAGGGCGCCTGTCGGGAACGACTAAAGTTTAAAACCTATTGCTTACCTATCGGGAATGGTAAATGGGCCTGTCGGGAACGGCTAGGTTTAAAACTCAAAGGGCGCCTGTTGGGAACGGCTAAAGTTGAAAACCTATGGTTACCTATCGGGAATGGTAAATGGGCCAGTCGGGAACGGCTAGGTTTAAAACTTAAAGGGCACCATTCGGGAACGGCTAAAGTTGAAAACCTATGGTTACCTATCGGGAATGGTAAATGGGCCTGTCGGGAACAGCTAGGTTTAAAACTCAAAAGGGCGCCTGTCGGGAACGGTTAAAGTTGAAAACCTATAGCTTACCTATCGGGAATGGTAAATGGGCCTGTCGGTAACAACTAGGTTTAAAAATCAAAAGGGCGCATGTCGGGAACGACTAAAGTTTAAAACCTATGGCTTACCTATCGGGAATGGTAAATGGGCCTGTCGGGAACGGCTAGGTTTAAAACTCAAAGGGCGCCTGTCGGGAACGGCTAAAGTTTAAAACCTATGGTTACCGATCGGGAATGGTAAATGGGCCAGTCGGGAACGGCTAGGTTTAAAACTTAAAGGGCGTCCGTCGGGAACGGCTAAAGTGGAAAACCTATGGCTTACCTATCGGGAATGGTAAATGGGCCTGTCGGGAACGGCTAGGTTAAAAACTCAAAGGGCGCCTGTCGGGAACGTCTTAAATTGAAAACCTACGGTTACCTATCGGGAATGGTAAATGGGCCAGTCGGGAACGGCTAGGTTTAAAACTTAAAGGGCGCCCGTCGGGAACGGCTAAATTTGAAAACCTATGGCTTACCTATCGGGAATGGTAAATGGGTCTGTCGGGAACGGCTAGGTTTAAAACTTAAAGGGCGACTGTCGGGAACGGCTAAAGTTCAAAACCTATGGCTTACCCATCGGGAAAAGTAAACGGGCCTGTCGGGAGCGGCTAGGTTTAAAACTCAAAAGGGCGCCTGTCGGGAATGACTAAAGTTTAAAACCTATGGCTTACTTATCGGGAATGGTAAATGGGCCTGTCGGGAACGGCTAGGTTTAAAACTCAAAGGGCGCCTGTCGGGAACGGCTAAAGTTGAAAACCTATGGTTACCTATCGGGAATGGTAAATGGGTCAGTCGGGAACGGCTAGGTTTAAAACTTAAAGGGCGCCTGTCGGGAACGGCTAAAGTTGAAAACCTATGGTTACCTATCGCGAATAGTAAATGGGCCTATCGCGAATGGCTAGGTTTAAAACTCAAAAGGGCGCCTGTCGGGAACGGCTAAAGTTGAAAACCTATGGCTTACCTATCGGGAATGGTAAATGAGCCTGTCGGGAACGACTAGGTTTAAAACTCAAAAGGGCGCATGTCGGGAACGACTAAAGTTTAAAACCTATGGCTTACTTATACGGAATGGTAAATGGGCTTGTCGGGAACTACTAGGTTTAAAACTCAAAGGGCGCCTGTCGGGAACGGCTAAAGTTGAAAACCTAAGGTTACCTATCGGGAATGGTAAATGGGCTAGTTGGGAACGGCTAGGTTTAAAACTTAAAGGGCGTCCGTCGGGAACGGCTAAAGTGGAAAACCTATGGTTACCTATTGGGAATGGTAGATGGGCCAGTCGGGAACGGCTAGGTTTAAAACTTAAAGGGCGCCTGTCGGGAACGGCTAAAGTTGAAAACCTATGGCTTACCTATCGGGAAAGGTAAATGGGCCTGTCGGGAACGACTAGGTTTAAAACTCAAAAGGGCGCCTGTCAGGAACGGCTAAAGGTTAAAATCTATGGCTTACCTATCGGGAATGGTAAATGGGCCTGTCGGGAACGACTAGGTTTAAAACTCAAAGGGCGCCTGTCGGGAACGGCTAAAGTTGAAAACCTATAGTTACCTATCGGGAATGGTAAATAGGCATGTCGGGAACGACTAGGTTTAAAACTCAAAAGGCGCCTGTCGGGAACGGCTAAAGTTTAAAACCTATGGTTACCTATCGGGAATGGTAAATGGGCCAGTCGGGAACGGCTAGGTTTAAAACTTAAAGGGCGCCTGTCGGGAACGGCTAAAGTTGAAAACCTATGGCTTACCTATCGGGAATGGTAAATGGGACTGTCGGGAACGGCAAGGTTTAAAACTCAAAAGGGCGCCTGTCGGGAACAACTAAAGTTCAAAACCTATGGCTTACCTATCGGGAATGGTAAATGGGCCTGTCGGGAACGGCTAGGTTTAAAACTCAAAAGGGCGCCTGTCGGGAACGGCTTAAGTTTAAAACCTATGGCTTACCTATCGGGAATGGTAAATGGGCCTGTCGAGAACGACTAGGTTTAAAACTCCAAGGGCGCCTGTCGGGAACGGCTAAAGTTGAAAACCTATGGTTACCTATCGGGAATGGTAAATGGGTCAGTCGGGAACGGCTAGGTTTAAAACTTAAAGGGCGTCTGTCGGGAACGACTAAATTTGAAAACCTATGGTTACCTATCGAGAATAGTAAATGGACCTGTCGCGAATGGCTAGGTTTAAAACACAAAAGGGCGCCTGTCGGGAACGGCTAAAGTTGAAAACCCATGGCTTACCTATCGGGAATGGTAAATGGGCCTGTCGGGAACGACTAGGTTTAAAACTCAAAAGGGCGCCTGTCGGGAACGGCTTAAGTTTAAAACCTATGGCTTACCTATCGGGAATGGTAAATGGGCCTGTCGGGAACGACTAGGTTTAAAACTCCAAGGGCGCCTGTCGGGAACGGCTAAAGTTGAAAACCTATGGTTACCTATCGGGAATGGTAAATGGGCTAGTTGGGAACGGCTAGGTTTAAAACTTAAAGGGCGTCCGTCGGGAACGGCTAAAGTGGAAAACCTATGGCTTACCTATCGGGAATGGTAAATGGGTCTGTCGGGAATGGCTAGGTTTAAAACTTAAAGGGCGCCTGTCGGGAACGGCTAAAGTTGAAAACCTATGGCTTACCTATCGGGAATGGTAAATGGGCCTGTCGGGAACGACTAGGTTTAAAACTCAAAAGGGCGTCTGTCGGGAACGGCTAAAGTTTAAAACCTATGGCTTACCTATCGGTAATGGTAAATAGGCCTGTCGGGAACGGCTAGGTTTAAAACTCAAAGGGCGCCTGTCGGGAACGGCTAAAGTTGAAAACCTATAGTTACCTATCGGGAATGGTAAATGGGACAGTCGGGAACGGCTAGGTTTAAAACTCAAAAGGCGCCTGTCGGGAATGGCTAAAGTTTAAAACCTATGGTTACCTATCGGGAATGGTAAATGGGCTAGTCGGGAACGGCTAGGTTTAAAACTTAAAGGGCGCCTGTCGGGAACGGCTAAAGTGGAAAACCTATGGCTTACCTATCGGGAATGGTAAATGGGACTGTCGGGAACGGCTAGGTTTAAAACTCAAAAGGGCGCCTGGCGGGAACAACTAAAGTTCAAAACCTATGGCTTACCTATCGGGAATGGTAAATGGGCCTGTCGGGAACGACTAGGTTTTAAACTCAAAGGGCGCCTGTCGGGAACGGCTAAAGTTGAAAACCTATGGTTACCTATCGCGAATAGTAAATGGGCCTATCGCGAATGGCTAGGTTTAAAACTCAAAAGGGCGCCTGTCGGGAACGGCTAAAGTTGAAAACCTATGGCTTACCTATCGGGAATGGTAAATGAGCCTGTCGGGAACGACTAGGTTTAAAACTCAAAAGGGCGCATGTCGGGAACGACTAAAGTTTAAAACCTATGGCTTACTTATACGGAATGGTAAATGGGCTTGTCGGGAACTACTAGGTTTAAAACTCAAAGGGCGCCTTTCGGGAACGACTAAAGTTGAAAACCTAAGGTTACCTATCGGGAATGGTAAATGGGCTAGTTGGGAACGGCTAGGTTTAAAACTTAAAGGGCGTCCGTCGGGAACGGCTAAAGTGGAAAACCTATGGTTACCTATTGGGAATGGTAGATGGGCCAGTCGGGAACGGCTAGGTTTAAAACTTAAAGGGCGCCTGTCGGGAACGGCTAAAGTTGAAAACCTATGGCTTACCTATCGGGAAAGGTAAATGGGCCTGTCGGGAACGACTAGGTTTAAAACTCAAAAGGGCGCCTGTCAGGAACGGCTAAAGGTTAAAATCTATGGCTTACCTATCGGGAATGGTAAATGGGCCTGTCGGGAACGACTAGGTTTAAAACTCAAAGGGCGCCTGTCGGGAACGGCTAAAGTTGAAAACCTATAGTTACCTATCGGGAATGGTAAATAGGCATGTCGGGAACGACTAGGTTTAAAACTCAAAAGGCGCCTGTCGGGAACGGCTAAAGTTTAAAACCTATGGTTACCTATCGGGAATGGTAAATGGGCCAGTCGGGAACGGCTAGGTTTAAAACTTAAAGGGCGCCTGTGGGGAACGGCTAAAGTTGAAAACCTATGGCTTACCTATCGGGAATGGTAAATGGGACTGTCGGGAACGGCAAGGTTTAAAACTCAAAAGGGCGCCTGTCGGGAACAACTAAAGTTCAAAACCTATGGCTTACCTATCGGGAATGGTAAATGGGCCTGTCGGGAACGGCTAGGTTTAAAACTCAAAAGGGCGCCTGTCGGGAACGGCTTAAGTTTAAAACCTATGGCTTACCTATCGGGAATGGTAAATGGGCCTGTCGAGAACGACTAGGTTTAAAACTCCAAGGGCGCCTGTCGGGAACGGCTAAAGTTGAAAACCTATGGTTACCTATCGGGAATGGTAAATGGGTCAGTCGGGAACGGCTAGGTTTAAAACTTAAAGGGCGTCTGTCGGGAACGACTAAATTTGAAAACCTATGGTTACCTATCGAGAATAGTAAATGGACCTGTCGCGAATGGCTAGGTTTAAAACACAAAAGGGCGCCTGTCGGGAACGGCTAAAGTTGAAAACCCATGGCTTACCTATCGGGAATGGTAAATGGGCCTGTCGGGAACGACTAGGTTTAAAACTCAAAAGGGCGCCTGTCGGGAACGGCTTAAGTTTAAAACCTATGGCTTACCTATCGGGAATGGTAAATGGGCCTGTCGGGAACGACTAGGTTTAAAACTCCAAGGGCGCCTGTCGGGAACGGCTAAAGTTGAAAACCTATGGTTACCTATCGGGAATGGTAAATGGGCTAGTTGGGAACGGCTAGGTTTAAAACTTAAAGGGCGTCCGTCGGGAACGGCTAAAGTGGAAAACCTATGGCTTACCTATCGGGAATGGTAAATGGGTCTGTCGGGAATGGCTAGGTTTAAAACTTAAAGGGCGCCTGTCGGGAACGGCTAAAGTTGAAAACCTATGGCTTACCTATCGGGAATGGTAAATGGGCCTGTCGGGAACGACTAGGTTTAAAACTCAAAAGGGCGTCTGTCGGGAACGGCTAAAGTTTAAAACCTATGGCTTACCTATCGGTAATGGTAAATAGGCCTGTCGGGAACGGCTAGGTTTAAAACTCAAAGGGCGCCTGTCGGGAACGGCTAAAGTTGAAAACCTATAGTTACCTATCGGGAATGGTAAATGGGACAGTCGGGAACGGCTAGGTTTAAAACTCAAAAGGCGCCTGTCGGGAATGGCTAAAGTTTAAAACCTATGGTTACCTATCGGGAATGGTAAATGGGCTAGTCGGGAACGGCTAGGTTTAAAACTTAAAGGGCGCCTGTCGGGAACGGCTAAAGTGGAAAACCTATGGCTTACCTATCGGGAATGGTAAATGGGACTGTCGGGAACGGCTAGGTTTAAAACTCAAAAGGGCGCCTGGCGGGAACAACTAAAGTTCAAAACCTATGGCTTACCTATCGGGAATGGTAAATGGGCCTGTCGGGAACGACTAGGTTTTAAACTCAAAGGGCGCCTGTCGGGAACGGCTAAAGTTGAAAACCTATGGTTACCTATCGGGAATGGTAAATGGGTCAGTCGGGAACGGCTAGGTTTAAAACTTAAAGGGCGTCTGTCGGGAAGAGCTAAAGTTGAAAACGTATGGTTACCTATCGAGAATAGTAAATGGGCCTGTCGCGAATGGCTAGGTTTAAAACTCAAAAGGGCGCCTGTCGGGAACGGCTAAAGTTGAAAACCTATGGCTTACCTATCGGGAATGGTAAATGGGCCTGTCGGGAACGGCTAGGTGTAAAACTCAAAAGGGCGCATGTCGGGAACGACTAAAGTTTAAAACCTATGGCTTACTTATAGGGAATGGTAAATGGGCTTGTCGGGAACGACTAGGTTTAAAACTCAAAGGGCGCCTGTCGGGAACGGCTAAAGTTGAAAACCTATGGTTACCTATCGGGAATGGTAAATGGGCCAGTCGGGAACGGCTAAGTTTTAAACTTTAAGGGCGCCTGTCGGGAACGGCTAAAGTTGAAAACCTATGGTTACCTATCGGGAATGGTAGATGGGCATGTCGGGAACGGCTAGGTTTAAAACTTAAAGGGCGCCTGTCGGGAACGGCTAAAGTTGAAAACCTATGGCTTACCTATCGGGAATGGTAAATGGGCCTGTCGGGAACGGCTAGGTTTAAAACTCAAAAGGGCGCCTGTCGGGAACGGCTAAAGTTTAAAACCTATGGCTTACCTATCGGGAATGGTAAATGGGCCTGTCGGGAACGGCTAGGTTTAAAACTCAAAGGGCTCCTGTCGGGAACGGCTAAAGTTGAAAACCTATGGTTACCTATCGGGAATGGTAAATGGGCCAGTTGGGAACGACTAGGTTTAAAACTTAAACGGCGTCCGTCGGGAACGGCTAAAGTGGAAAACCTATGGCTTACCTATCGGGAATGGTAAATGGGTCTGTCGGGAACGGCTAGGTTTAAAACTTAAAGGGCGCCTGTCGGGAATGGCTAAAGCTGTAAACCTATGGTTACCTATCGGGAATGGTAAATGGGCCTGTCGGGAACAACTAGGTTTAAAACTCAAAAGGGCGCCTGTCGGGAACGGCTAAAGTTGAAAACCTATGGCTTACCTATCGGGAATGGTAAATGGGCCTGTCGGTCACGGCTAGGTTTAAAACTCAAAAGGGCGCATGTCGGGAACGGCTAAAGTTTAAAAACTATGGCTTATCTATCGGGAATGGTAAATGGGCATGTCGGGAAAGGCTAGGTTTAAAACTCAAAGGGCGCCTGTCGGGAACGGCTAAAGTTTAAAACCTATGGTTACCGATCGGGAATGGTAAATGGGTCAGTCAGGAACTGCTAGGTTTAAAACTTAAAGGGCGCTTGTCGGGAACGGCTAAAGTTGAAAACCTATGGTTACCTATCGTGAATGGTAGATGGGCCAGTCGGGAATGGCTAGGTTTAAAACTTAAAGGGCGCCTGTCGGGAACGGCTAAAGTTGAAAACCTATGGTTTACCTATCGGGAATGGTAAATGGGCCTGTCGGGAATGGCTAGGTTTAAAACTCAAAGGGCGCCTGTCGGGAACATCTAAAGTTTAAAACCTACGGTTACCTATCGGGAATGGTAAATGGGCCAGTCGGGAACGGCTTGGTTTAAAACTTAAAGGGCACCCGTCGGGAACGGCTAAATTTGAAAACCTATGGCTTACCTATCGGGAATGGTAAATGGGTCTGTCGGGAACGGCTAGGTTTAAAACTTAAAGGGCGCCTGTCGAGAACGGCTAAAGTTGAAAACCTATGGCTTACCTATCGGGAATAGTAAATGGGCCTGTTGGGAACGACTAGGTTTAAACCTCAAAAGGGCGCCTGTCGGGAACGACTAAAGTTTAAAACCTATGGCTTACCTATCGGGAATGGTAAATGGGCCTGTCGGGAACGGCTAGGTTTAAAACTCAAAGGGCGCCTGTTGGGAACGGCTAAAGTTGAAAACCTATGGTTACCTATCGGGAATGGTAAATGGGCCAGTCGGGAACGGCTAGGTTTAAAACTTAAAGGGCACCATTCGGGAACGGCTAAAGTTGAAAACCTATGGTTACCTATCGGGAATGGTAAATGGGCCTGTCGGGAACAGCTAGGTTTAAAACTCAAAAGGGCGCCTGTCGGGAACGGTTAAAGTTGAAAACCTATAGCTTACCTATCGGGAATGGTAAATGGGCCTGTCGGTAACGACTAGGTTTAAAAATCAAAAGGGCGCATGTCGGGAACGACTAAAGTTTAAAACCTATGGCTTACCTATCGGGAATGGTAAATGGGCCTGTCGGGAACGGCTAGGTTTAAAACTCAAAGGTCGCCTGTCGGGAACGGCTAAAGTTTAAAACCTATGGTTACCGATCGGGAATGGTAAATGGGCCAGTCGGGAACGGCTAGGTTTAAAACTTAAAGGGCGTCCGTCGGGAACGGCTAAAGTGGAAAACCTATGGCTTACCTATCGGGAATGGTAAATGGGCCTGTCGGGAACGGCTAGGTTAAAAACTCAAAGGGCGCCTGTCGGGAACGTCTTAAATTGAAAACCTACGGTTACCTATCGGGAATGGTAAATGGGCCAGTCGGGAACGGCTAGGTTTAAAACTTAAAGGGCGCCCGTCGGGAACGGCTAAATTTGAAAACCTATGGCTTACCTATCGGGAATGGTAAATGGGTCTGTCGGGAACGGCTAGGTTTAAAACTTAAAGGGCGACTGTCGGGAACGGCTAAAGTTCAAAACCTATGGCTTACCCATCGGGAAAAGTAAACGGGCCTGTCGGGAACGGCTAGGTTTAAAACTCAAAAGGGCGCCTGTCGGGAATGACTAAAGTTTAAAACCTATGGCTTACTTATCGGGAATGGTAAATGGGCCTGTCGGGAACGGCTAGGTTTAAAACTCAAAGGGCGCCTGTCGGGAACGGCTAAAGTTGAAAACCTATGGTTACCTATTGGGAATGGTAAATGGGCCAGTCGGGAATGACTAGGTTTAAAACTCAAAGGGCGCCTGTCGGGAACGACTAAAGTTGAAAACCTATGGCTTACCTATCGGGAATGGTAAATGGGTCTGTCGGGAACGGCTAGGTTTAAAACTTAAAGGGCGCCTGTCGGGAACGGCTAAAGTTGAAAACCTATGGCTTACCTATCGGGAATGGTAATTGGGCATGTCGGGAACAGCTAGGTTTAAAACTCAAAAGGGCGCCTGTCGGGAACGGCCAAAGTTGAAAACCTATGGCTTACCTAACGGGAATGGTAAATGGGAATGTCGGTAACGGCTAGGTTTAAAACTCAAAAGGGCGCCTGTCGGGAACGGCTAAAGTGTAAAACCTATGGCTTACCTATCGGGAATGGTAAATGGGCATGTCGGGAACAGCTAGGTTTAAAACTCAAAGGGCGCCTGTCGGGAACGGCTAAAGTTTAAAACCTATGGTTACCGATCGGGAATGGTAAATTGGCCAGTCGGGAATGGCTAGGTTTAAAACTTAAAGGGCGCCTGTCGGGAACGGCTAAATTTGAAAACCTATGGTTACCTATCGGGAATGGTAGATGGGCCAGTCGGGAATGGCTAGGTTTAAAACTCAAAGGGCGCCTGTCGGGAACAGCTAGAGTTGAAAACCTATGGTTACCTATCGGGAATGGTAAATGGGCCTGTCGGGAACGGCTAGGTTTAAAACTCAAAAGGGCGACTGTCGGGAACGGCTAAAGTTTAAAACCTATGGCTTACCTATCGGGAATGGTAAATGGGCATGTCGGGAACAGCTAGGTTTAAAACTCAAAGGGCGCCTGTCGGGAACGGCTAAAGTTTAAAACCTATGGCTTACCTATCGGGAATGGTAAATGGGCCTGTCGGGAACGGCTAGGTTTAAAACTCAAAAGGACTCCTGTCGGGAACGGCTAAAGTTTAAAACCTATGGCTTACCTATCGGGAACGGTAAATGGGCCTGTCGGGAACGACTAGGTTTAAAACTCAAAGGGCGGCAGTCGGGAACGGCTAAAGTTGAAAACCTATGGTTACCTATCGGGAATGGTAAATGGGCCAGTCGGGAACGGCTAGGTTTAAAACTTAAAGGGCGCCTGTCGGGAACGACTAAAGTTGAAAACCTATTGCTTACCTATCGGGAATGGTAAATGGGCCTGTCGGGAACGGCTAGGTTTAAAACTCAAAAGGGCGCCTGTCGGGAACGGGTAAAGTTTAAAACCTATGGCTTACCTATCGGGAATGGTAAATGGGCCTGTCGGGAACAGCTAGGTTTAAAACTCAAAGGGCGCCTGTCGGGAACGACTAAAGTTGAAAACCTATGGTTACCTATCGGGAATGGTAAATGGGCCAGTCGGGAACGGCTAGGTTTAAAACTTAAAGGGCACCTGTCGGGAACGGCTAAAGTTGAAAACCTATGGTTACCTATCGGGAATGGTAAATGGGCCTGTCGGGAACAGCTAGGTTTAAAACTCAAAAGGGCGCCTGTCGGGAATGGCCAAAGTTGAAAATCTATGGCTTACATATCGGGAATGTTAAATGGGCATGTCGGTAACGGCTAGGTTTAAAACTCAAAAGGGCGCCTGTCGGGAACGACTAAAGTTTAAAACCTATGGCTTACCTATCGGGAATGGTAAATGGGCATGTCGGGAACATCTAGGTTTAAAACTCAAAGGGCGCCTGTCGGGAACGGCTAAAGTTTAAAACCTATGGTTACCGATCAGGAATGGTAAATTGGCCAGTCGGGAATGGCTAGGTTTAAAACTTAAAGGGCGCCTGTCGGGAACGGCTAAATTTGAAACCTATGGTTACCTATCGGGAATGGTAGATGGGCCAGTCGGGAATGGCTAGGTTTAAAACTCAAAGGGCGCCTGTCGGGAACAGCTAGAGTTGAAAACCTACGGTTACCTATCGGGAATGGTAAATGGGCCTGTCGGGAACGGCAAGGTTTAAAACTCAAAAGGGCGCCTGTCGGGAACGGCTAAAGTTGAAAACCTATGGCTTACCTATCGGGAATGGTAAATGGGTCTGTCGGGAACGGCTAGGTGTAAAACTTAAAGGGCGCCTGTCGTGAACGACTAAAGTTTAAAACCTATGGCTTATCTATCGGGAATGGTAAATGGGCCTGTCGGGAACGACTAGGTTTAAAACTCAAAGGGCGCCTGTCGGGAACGGCTAAAGTTGAAAACCTATGGTTACCTATCGGGAATGGTAAATGGGTCAGTTGGGAACGGCTAGGTTTAAAACTTAAAGGGCGCCCGTCGGGAACGGCTAAATTTGAAAACATATGGCTTACCAATCGGGAATGGTAAATGGGTCTGTCGGGAACGGCTAGGTTTAAAACTTAAAGGGCGCCTGTCGGGAACGGCTAAAGTTGAAAACCTATGGCTTACCTATCGGGAATGGTAAATGGGCCTGTCGGGAACAGCTAGGTTTAAAACTCAAAAGGGCGCCTGTCGGGAATGGCTAAAGTTGAAAACCTATGGCTTACCTATCGGGAATGGTAAATGGGCCTGTCGGTAACGGCTAGGTTTAAAAGTCAAAAGGGCGCATGTCGGGAACGGCTAAAGTTTAAAACCTATGGCTTACCTATCGGGAATGGTAAATGGGCTTGTCGGGAACGGCTAGGTTTAACACTCAAAGGGCGCCTGTCGGGAACGGCTAAAGTTTAAAACCTTTGGTTACCGATCGGGAATGGTAAATGGGCCAGTCGGGAACGACTAGGTTTAAAACTTAAAGGGCGCCTGCCGGGAACGGCTAAAGGTGAAAACCTATGGTTACCTATCGTGAATGGTAGATGGGCCAGTCAGGAATGGCTAGGTTTAAAACTTAAAGGGCGCCTGTCGGGAACGGCTAAAGTTTAAAACCTATGGTTACCGATCGGGAATGGTAAATGGGCCAGTCGGGAACGGCTAGGTTTAAAACTTAAAGGGCGTCCGTCGGGAACGGCTAAAGTGGAAAACCTATGGCTTACCTATCGGGAATGGTAAATGGGCCTGTCGGGAATGGCTAGGTTAAAAACTCCAAGGGCGCCTGACGGGAACATCTAAAATTGAAAACCTACGGTTACCTATCGGGAATGGTAAATGGGCCAGTCGGGAACGACTAGGTTTAAAACTTAAAGGGCGTCCGTCGGGAACGGCTAAAGTTGAAAACATATGGCTTACCTATCGGGAATGGTAAATGGGCCTGTCGGGAACGACTAGGTTTAAAACTCAAAAGGGCGCCTGTCGGGAACGACTAAAGTTTAAAACCTATGGCTTACCTATCGGGAATGGTAAATGGGCCTGTCGGGAACGACTAGGCTTAAAACTCAAAGGGCGCCTGTCGGGAACGGCTAAAGTTGAAAACCTATGGCTTACCTATCGGGAATGGTAAATGGGTCTGTCGGGAACGGCTAGGTTTAAAACTTAAAGAGCGCCTGTCGGGAACGGCAAAAGTTGAAAACCTATGGCTTACCTATCGGGAATGGAAAATGGGTCAGTTGGGAACGGCTAGGTTTAAAACTCAAAAGGGTGCCTGTAGGGAACGACTAAAGTTTAAAACCTATGGCTCACCTATCGGGAATGGTAAATGGGCCTGTCGGGAACGGCTAGGTTTAAAACCCAAAAGGGCGCCTGTCGGGAACGGCTAAAGTTTAAAACCTATGGCTTACCTATCGGGAATGGTAAATGGGCCTGTCGGGAACGGCTAGGTTTAAAACTCAAAAGGGCGCCTGTCGGGAACGGCTAAAGTTTAAAACCTATGGCCTACCTATCTGGAACAGTAAATGGGCCTGTCGGGAACGGCTAGGTTTAAAACTCAAAGGGCGCCTGTCGGGAACGGCTAAAGTTGAAAACCTATGGTTACCTATCGGGAATGGTAAATGGGCCAGTCGGGAACGGCTAGGTTTAAAACTTAAAGGGCGCTCGTCGGGAACGGCTAAAGTTGAAAACCTATGGCTTACCTATCGGGAATGGTAAATGGGCCTGTCGGGAACGACTAGGTTTAAAACTCAAAAGGGCGCCTGTCGGGAACGGGTAAAGTTTAAAACCTATGGCTTACCTATCGGGAATGGTAAATGGGCCTGTCGGGAACAACTAGGTTTAAAACTCAAAGGGCGCCTGTCGGTAACGGCTAAAGTTGAAAACCTATGGTTACCTATCAGGAATGGTAAATGGGCCAGCCGGGAACGGCTAGGTTTAAAACTTAAAGGGCACCTGTCGGGAACGGCTAAAGTTGAAAACCTTTGCTTACCTGTTGGGAACGGTAAATGGACCAGTCGGGAACGGCTAGGTTTAAAACTCAAAAGGGCGCCCGTCGGGAAAGGCTAAAGTTGAAAACATATGGCTTACCTATCGGGAATGGTAAATGGGTCTGTCGGGAACGACTAGGTTTAAAACTTAAAGGGCGCCTGTCGGGAACGGCTAAAGTTGAAAACCTATGCTTACCTATTGGGAATGGTAAATGGGCCTGTCGGGAACGGCTAGGTTTAAAACTCAAAATGGCGCCTATTGGGAACGGCTAAAGTTTAAAACCTATGGCTTACCTATCGGGAATGGTAAATGGGCCTGTCGGGAACGACTAGGTTTAAAACTCAAAGGGCGCCTGTCGGGAACGGCTAAAGTTGAAAACCTATGGTTACCTATCGGGAATGGTAAATGGACCAGTCGGGAACGACTAGGTTAAAAACTTAAAGGGAGCCCGTCGGAAACGACTAAAGTTGAAAACCTATGGCTTACCTATCGGGAATGGTAAATGGGCCTGTCGGGAACGACTAGGTTTAAAACTCAAAAGGGCGCCTGTCGGGAACGGGTAAAGTTTAAAACCTATGGCTTACCTATCGGGAATGGTAAATGGGCCTGTAGGGAACAACTAGGTTTAAAACTCAAAGGGCGCCTGTCGGGAACGGCTAAAGTTGAAAACCTATGGTTACCTATCGGGAGTGGTAAATGGGCCATTCGGGAACGGCTAGGTTTAAAACTTAAAGGACACCTGTCGGGAACGGCTAAAGTTGAAAACCTATGGTTACCTATCGGGAATGGTAAATGGGCCTGTCGGGAACAGCTAGGTTTAAAACTCAAAAGGACGCCTGTCGGGAACTGCTAAAGTTGAAAACCTATGGCTTACCTATCGGGAATGGTAAATGGGCCTGTCGGGAACGGCTAGGTTTAAAACTCAAAGGGCGCCTGTCGGGAACGGCTAAAGTTTAAAACCTATGGTTACCGATCGGGAATGGTAAATGGGCCAGTCGGGAACGGCTAGGTTTAAACCTTAAAGGGCGCCCGTCGGGAACGGCTAAATTTGAAAACATATGGCTTACCTATCGGGAATGGTAAATGGGCCTGTCGGTAACGGCTAGGTTTAAAACTCAATAGGGCGCCGGTCGGGAACGGCTAAAGTTTAAAACCTATGGCTTACCTATCGGGAATGGTAAATGGGCCTGTCGGGAACGGCTAGGTTTAAAACTCAAAGGGCGCCTGTCGGGAACGGCTAAAGTTGAAAACCTATGGTTACCTATCGGGAATGGTAAATGGGTCAGTTGGGAACGACTAGGTTTAAAACTTAAAGGGCGCCCGTCGGGAACGGCTAAATTTGAAAACATATGGCTTACCAATCGGGAATGGTAAATGGGTCTGTCGGGAACGGCTAGGTTTAAAACTTAAAGGGCGCCTGTCGGGAACGGCTAAAGTTGAAAACCTATGGCTTACCTATCGGGAATGGTAAATGGGCCTGTCGGGAACAGCTAGGTTTAAAACTCAAAAGGGCGCCTGTCGGGAATGGCTAAAGTTGAAAACCTATGGCTTACCTATCGGGAATGGTAAATGGGCCTGTCGGTAACGGCTAGGTTTTAAAGTCAAAAGGGCGCATGTCGGGAACGGCTAAAGTTTAAAACCTATGGCTTACCTATCGGGAATGGTAAATGGGCTTGTCGGGAACGGCTAGGTTTAAAACTCAAAGGGCGCCTGTCGGGAACGGCTAAAGTTTAAAACCTTTGGTTACCGATCGGGAATGGTAAATGGGCCAGTCGGGAACGACTAGGTTTAAAACTTAAAGGGCGCCTGTCGGGAACGGCTAAAGTTGAAAACCTATGGTTACCTATCGTGAATGGTAGATGGGCCAGTCGGGAATGGCTAGGTTTAAAACTTAAAGGGCGCCTGTCGGGAACGGCTAAAGTTTAAAACCTATGGTTACCGATCGGGAATGGTAAATGGGCCAGTCGGGAACGGCTAGGTTTAAAACTTAAAGGGCGTCCGTCGGGAACGGCTAAAGTGGAAAACCTATGGCTTACCTATCGGGAATGGTAAATGGGCCTGTCGGGAACGGCTAGGTTAAAAACTCCAAGGGCGCCTGACGGGAACATCTAAAATTGAAAACCTACGGTTACCTATCGGGAATGGTAAATGGGCCAGTCGGGAACGACTAGGTTTAAAACTTAAAGGGCGTCCGTCGGGAACGGCTAAAGTTGAAAACCTATGGCTTACCTATCGGGAATGGTAAATGGGCCTGTCGGGAACAGCTAGGTTTAAAACTCAAAAGGGCGCCTGTCGGGAATGGCTAAAGTTGAAAACCTATGGCTTACCTATCGGGAATGGTAAATGGGCCTGTCGGTAACGGCTAGGTTTTAAAGTCAAAAGGGCGCATGTCGGGAACGGCTAAAGTTTAAAACCTATGGCTTACCTATCGGGAATGGTAAATGGGCTTGTCGGGAACGGCTAGGTTTAAAACTCAAAGGGCGCCTGTCGGGAACGGCTAAAGTTTAAAACCTTTGGTTACCGATCGGGAATGGTAAATGGGCCAGTCGGGAACGACTAGGTTTAAAACTTAAAGGGCGCCTGTCGGGAACGGCTAAAGTTGAAAACCTATGGTTACCTATCGTGAATGGTAGATGGGCCAGTCGGGAATGGCTAGGTTTAAAACTTAAAGGGCGCCTGTCGGGAACGGCTAAAGTTTAAAACCTATGGTTACCGATCGGGAATGGTAAATGGGCCAGTCGGGAACGGCTAGGTTTAAAACTTAAAGGGCGTTCGTCGGGAACGGCTAAAGTGGAAAACCTATGGCTTACCTATCGGGAATGGTAAATGGGCCTGTCGGGAACGGCTAGGTTAAAAACTCCAAGGGCGCCTGACGGGAACATCTAAAATTGAAAACCTACGGTTACCTATCGGGAATGGTAAATGGGCCTGTCGGGAACGACTAGGTTTAAAACTTAAAGGGCGTCCGTCGGGAACGGCTAAAGTTGAAAACATATGGCTTACCTATCGGGAATGGTAAATGGGCCTGTCGGGAACGACTAGGTTTAAAACTCAAAAGGGCGCCTGTCGGGAACGACTAAAGTTTAAAACCTATGGCTTACCTATCGGGAATGGTAAATGAGCCTGTCGGGAACGACTAGGCTTAAAACTCAAAGGGCGCCTGTCGGGAACGGCTAAAGTTGAAAACCTATGGCTTACCTATCGGGAATGGTAAATGGGTATGTCGGGAACGACTAGGTTTAAAACTTAAAGAGCGCCTGTCGGGAACAGCTAAAGTTGAAAACCTATGGCTTACCTATCGGGAATGGTAAATGGGTCCGTCGGGAACGGCTAGGTTTAAAACTCAAAAGGGCGCCTGTCGGGAACGACTAAAGTTTAAAACCTATGGCTTACCTTTCTGGAATGGTAAATGGGCCTGTCGGGAACGACTAGGTTTAAAACTCAAAGGGCGCCTGTCGGGAACGGCTAAAGTTGAAAACCTATGGTTACCTATCGGGAATGGTAAATGGGTCAGTTGGGAACGGCTAGGTTTAAAACTTAAAGGGCGCCCGTCGGGAACGTCAAAAGTTGAAAACCTATGGCTTACCTGTCGGGAATGGTAAATGGGTCTGTCGGGAACGGCTAGATTTAAAACTTAAAGGGCGCCTGTCGGGAACGGCTAAAGTTGAAAACCTATGGCTTACCTATCGGGAATGGTAAATGGGCCTGTCGGGAACGGCTAGGTTTAAAACCCAAAAGGGCGCCTGTCGGGAACGGCTAAAGTTTAAAACCTATGGCTTACCTATCGGGAATGGTAAATGGGCCTGTCGGGAACGGCTAGGTTTAAAACTCAAAAGGGCGCCTGTCGGGAACGGCTAAAGTTTAAAACCTATGGCCTACCTATCTGGAACAGTAAATGGGCCTGTCGGGAACGGCTAGGTTTAAAACTCAAAGGGCGCCTGTCGGGAACGGCTAAAGTTGAAAACCTATGGTTACCTATCGGGAATGGTAAATGGGCCAGTCGGGAACGGCTAGGTTTAAAACTTAAAGGGCGCTCGTCGGGAACGGCTAAAGTTGAAAACCTATGGCTTACCTATCGGGAATGGTAAATGGGCCTGTCGGGAACGACTAGGTTTAAAACTCAAAAGGGCGCCTGTCGGGAACGGGTAAAGTTTAAAACCTATGGCTTACCTATCGGGAATGGTAAATGGGCCTGTCGGGAACAGCTAGGTTTAAAACTCAAAGGGCGCCTGTCGGTAACGGCTAAAGTTGAAAACCTATGGTTACCTATCAGGAATGGTAAATGGGCCAGCCGGGAACGGCTAGGTTTAAAACTTAAAGGGCACCTGTCGGGAACGGCTAAAGTTGAAAACCTTTGCTTACCTATTGGGAACGGTAAATGGACCAGTCGGGAACGGCTAGGTTTAAAACTCAAAAGGGCGCCCGTCGGGAAAGGCTAAAATTGAAAACATATGGCTTACCTATCGGGAATGGTAAATGGGTCTGTCGGGAACGGCTAGGTTTAAAACTTAAAGGGCGCCTGTCGGGAACGGCTAAAGTTGAAAACCTATGGCTTACCTATTGGGAATGGTCAATGGGCCTGTCGGGAACGGCTAGGTTTAAAACTCAAAATGGCGCCTATTGGGAACGGCTAAAGTTTAAAACCTATGGCTTACCTATCGGGAATGGTAAATGGGCCTGTCGGGAACGACTAGGTTTAAAACTCAAAGGGCGCCTGTCGGGAACGGCTAAAGTTGAAAACCTATGGTTACCTATCGGGAATGGTAAATGGACCAGTCGGGAACAACTAGGTTAAAAACTTAAAGGGCGCCCGTCGGAAACAACTAAAGTGGAAAACCTATGGCTTACCTATCGGGAATGGTAAATGGGCCTGTCGGGAACGACTAGGTTTAAAACTCAAAAGGGCGCCTGTCGGGAACGGGTAAAGTTTAAAACCTATGGCTTACCTATCGGGAATGGTAAATGGGCCTGTAGGGAACAACTAGGTTTAAAACTCAAAGGGCGCCTGTCGGGAACTGCTAAAGTTGAAAACCTATGGTTACCTATCGGGAATGGTAAATGGGCCATTCGGGAACGGCTAGGTTTAAAACTTAAAGGACACCTGTCGGGAACGGCTAAAGTTGAAAACCTATGGTTACCTATCGGGAATGGTAAATGGGCCTGTCGGGAACAGCTAGGTTTAAAACTCAAAAGGACGCCTGTCGGGAACGGCTAAAGTTGAAAACCTATGGCTTACCTATCGGGAATGGTAAATGGGCCTGTCGGGAACGGCTAGGTTTAAAACTCAAAGGGCGCCTGTCGGGAACGTCTAAAGTTGAAAACCTATGGTTACCTATCGGGAATGGTAAATGGGTCAGTTGGGAACGGCTAGGTTTAAAACTTAAAGGGCGCCCGTCGGGAACGGCTAAATTTGAAAACATATGGCTTACCAATCGGGAATGGTAAATGGGTCTGTCGGGAACGGCTAGGTTTTAAACTCAAAAGGGAGCCTGTCGGGAACGGCTAAAGTTGAAAACCTATGCCTTACCTATTGGGAATGGTAAATGGGTCTGTCGGGAACGGCTAGGTTTAAAACTCAAAGGGCGCCTGTCGGGAACGGCTAAAGTTGAAAACCTATGGCTTACCTATCGGGAATGGTAAATGGGCCATTTGGGAACGGCTAGGTTTAAAACTTGAAGGGCGCCCGTCGGGAACGACTAAAGTTGAAAACCTATGGCTTACCTATCGGGAATGGTAAATGGGTCTGTCGGGAACGGCTAGGTTTAAAACTTAAAGGGCGCCTGTCGGGAACGGCTAAAGTTGAAAACCTATGGCTTACCTATCGGGAATGGTAAATGGGCCTGTCGGTAACGGCTAGGTTTAAAACTCAAAAGGGCGCCTGTCGGGAACGGCTAAAGTTTAAAACCTATGGCTTACCTATCGGGAATGGTAAATGGGCCTGTCGGGAACAGCTAGGTTTAAAACTCAAAAGGGCGCCTGTCGGGAATGGCTAAAGTTGAAAACCTATGGCTTACCTATCGGGAATGGTAAATGGGCCTGTCGGTAACGGCTAGGTTTAAAAGTCAAAAGGGCGCATGTCGGGAACGACTAAAGTTTAAAACCTATGGCTTACCTATCGGGAATGGTAAATGGGCTTGTCGGGAACAGCTAGGTTTAAAACTCAAAGGGCGCCTGTCGGGAACGGCTAAAGTTGAAAACCTATGGTTACCTATCGTGAATGGTAGATGGGCCAGTCGGGAATGGCTAGGTTTAAAACTTAAAGGGCGCCTGTCGGGAACGGCTAAAGTTTAAAACCTATGGTTACCGATCGGGAATGGTAAATGGGCCAGTCGGGAACGGCTAGGTTTAAAACTTAAAGGGCGTCCGTCGGGAGCGGCTAAAGTGGAAAACCTATGGCTTACCTATCGGGAATGGTAAATGGGCCTGTCGGGAATGGCTAGGTTAAAAACTCCAAGGGCGCCTGACGGGAACATCTAAAATTGAAAACCTACGGTTACCTATCGGGAATGGTAAATGGGCCAGTCGGGAACGACTAGGTTTAAAACTTAAAGGGCGTCCGTCGGGAACGGCTAAAGTTGAAAACATATGGCTTACCTATCGGGAATGGTAAATGGGCCTGTCGGGAACGACTAGGTTTAAAACTCAAAAGGGCGCCTGTCGGGAACGACTAAAGTTTAAAACCTATGGCTTACCTATCGGGAATGGTAAATGGGCCTGTCGGGAACGACTAGGCTTAAAACTCAAAGGGCGCCTGTCGGGAACGGCTAAAGTTGAAAACCTATGGCTTACCTATCGGGAATGGTAAATGGGTCTGTCGGGAACGGCTAGGTTTAAAACTTAAAGAGCGTCTGTCGGGAACGGCTAAAGTTGAAAACCTATGGCTTACCTATCGGGAATGGTAAATGGGTCCGTCGGGAACGGCTAGGTTTAAAACTCAAAAGGGCGCCTGTCGGGAACGACTAAAGTTTAAAACCTATGGCTTACCTTTCTGGAATGGTAAACGGGCCTGTCGGGAACGACTAGGTTTAAAACTCAAAGGGCGCCTGTCGGGAACGGCTAAAGTTGAAAACCTATGGTTACCTATCGGGAATGGTAAATGGGTCAGTTGGGAATGGCTAGGTTTAAAACTTAAAGGACGCCCGTCGGGAACGGCAAAAGTTGAAAACCTATGGCTTACCTATCGGGAATGGTAAATGGGCCTGTCGGGAACGGCTAGGTTTAAAACTCAAAAGGGCGCCTGTCGGGAACGGCTAAAGTTTAAAACCTATGGCTTACCTATCGGGAATGGTAAATGGGCCTGTCGGGAACGGCTAGGTTTAAAACTCAAAAGGGCGCCTGTCGGGAACGGCTAAAGTTTAAAACCTATGGCCTACCTATCTGGAGCAGTAAATGGGCCTGTCGGGAACGGCTAGGTTTAAAACTCAAAGGGCGCTTGTCGGGAACGGCTAAAGTTGAAAACCTATGGTTACCTATCGGGAATGGTAAATGGGCCAGTCGGGAACGGCTAGGTTTAAAACTTAAAGGGCGCTCGTCGGGAACGGCTAAAGTTGAAAACCTATGGCTTACCTATCGGGAATGGTAAATGGGCCTGTCGGGAACGACTAGGTTTAAAACTCAAAAGGGCGCCTGTCGGGAACGGGTAAAGTTTAAAACCTATGGCTTACCTATCGGGAATGGTAAATGGGCCTTTCGGGAACAACTAGGTTTAAAACTCAAAGGGCGCCTGTCGGTAACGGCTAAAGTTGAAAACCTATGGTTACCTATCAGGAATGGTAAATGGGCCAGCCGGGAACGGCTAGGTTTAAAACTTAAAGGGCACCTGTCGGGAACGGCTAAAGTTGAAAACCTTTGCTTACCTGTTGGGAACGGTAAATGGACCAGTCGGGAACGGCTAGGTTTAAAACCCAAAAGGGCGCCCGTCGGGAAAGGCTAAAGTTGAAAACATATGGCTTACCTATCGGGAATGGTAAATGGGTCTGTCGGGAACGGCTAGGTTTAAAACTTAAAGGGCGCCTGTCGGGAACGGCTAAAGTTGAAAACCTATGGCTTAACTATTGGGAATGGTAAATGGGCCTGTCGGGAACGGCTAGGTTTAAAACTCAAAATGGCGCCTATTGGGAACGGCTAAAGTTTAAAACCTATGGCTTACCTATCGGGAATGGTAAATGGGCCTGTCGGGAACGACTAGGTTTAAAACTCAAAGGGCGCCTGTCGGGAACGGCTAAAGTTGAAAACCTATGGTTACCTATCGGGAATGGTAAATGGGCCTGTCGGGAACGACTAGGTTTAAAACTCAAAAGGGCGCCCGTCGGAAACGACTAAAGTGGAAAACCTATGGCTTACCTATCGGGAATGGTAAATGGGCCTGTAGGGAACAACTAGGTTTAAAACTCAAAGGGCGCCTGTTTGGAACGGCTAAAGTTGAAAACCTATGGTTACCTATCGGGAATGGTAAATGGGCCATTCGGGAACGGCTAGGTTTAAAACTTAAAGGACACCTGTCGGGAACGGCTAAAGTTGAAAACCTATGGTTACCTATCGGGAATGGTAAATGGGCCTGTCGGGAACAGCTAGGTTTAAAACTCAAAAGGACGCCTGTCGGGAACGGCTAAAGTTGAAAACCTATGGCTTACCTATCGGGAATGGTAAATGGGCCTGTCGGTAACGGCTAGGTTTAAAACTCAATAGGGCGCCGGTCAGGAACGGCTAAAGTTTAAAACCTATGGCTTACCTATCGGGAATGGTAAATGGGCCTGTCGGGAACGGCTAGGTTTAAAACTCAAAGGGCGCCTGTCGGGAACGGCTAAAGTTTAAAACCTATGGTTATCGATCGGGAATGGTAAATGGGCCAGTCGGGAACGGCTAGGTTTAAAACTTAAAGGGCGCCTGTCGGGAACGGCTAAAGTTGAAAACCTATGGTTACCTATCGAGAATGGTAAATGGGCCTGTCGGGAACGGCTAGGTTTAAAACTCAAAAGGGAGCCTGTCGGGAACGGCTAAAGTTGAAAACCTATGGCTTACCTATTGGGAATGGTAAATGGGTCTGTCGGGAACGGCTAGGTTTAAAACTTAAAAGGCGCCTGTCGGGAACGGCTAAAGTTGAAAACCTATGGCTTACCTATCGGGAATGGTAAATGGGCCTGTCGGGAACGGCTAGGTTTAAAACTCAAAAGGGCGCCTGTCGGGAACGGCTAAAGTTTAAAACCTATGGCTTACCTATCGGGAATGGCAAATGGGCCTGTCGGGAACGACTAGGTTTAAAACTCAAGGGGCGCCTGTCGGGAACGGCTAAAGTTGAAAACCTATGGTTACCTATCGGGAATGGTAAATGGGCCAGTCGGGAACGGCTAGGTTTAAAACTTAATGGGCACCTGTCGGGAACGGCTAAAGTTGAAAACCTATGGTTACCTATCGGGAATGGTAAATGGGCCAGTCGGGAACGGCTAGGTTTAAAACTTAAAGGGCGCTCGTCGGGAACGGCTAAAGTTGAAAACCTATGGCTTACCTATCGGGAATGGTAAATGGGCCTGTCGGGAACGACTAGGTTTAAAACTCAAAAGGGCGCCTGTCGGGAACGGGTAAAGTTTAAAACCTATGGCTTACCTATCGGGAATGGTAAATGGGCCTTTCGGGAACAGCTAGGTTTAAAACTCAAAGGGCGCCTGTCGGTAACGGCTAAAGTTGAAAACCTATGGTTACCTATCAGGAATGGTAAATGGGCCAGCCGGGAACGGCTAGGTTTAAAACTTAAAGGGCACCTGTCGGGAACGGCTAAAGTTGAAGACCTTTGCTTACCTGTTGGGAACGGTAAATGGACCAGTCGGGAACGGCTAGGTTTAAAACTCAAAAGGGCGCCCGTCGGGAAAGGCTAAAGTTGAAAACATATGGCTTACCTATCGGGAATGGTAAATGGGTCTGTCGGGAACGGCTAGGTTTAAAACTCAAAATGGCGCCTATTGGGAACGGCTAAAGTTTAAAACCTATGGCTTACCTATCGGGAATGGTAAATGGGCCTGTCGGGAACGACTAGGTTTAAAACTCAAAGGGCGCCTGTCGGGAACGGCTAAAGTTGAAAACCTATGGTTACCTATCGGGAATGGTAAATGGGCCTGTCGGGAACGACTAGGTTTAAAACTCAAAAGGGCGCCTGTCGGGAACGGGTAAAGTTTAAAACCTATGGCTTACCTATCGGGAATGGTAAATGGGCCTGTAGGGAACAACTAGGTTTAAAACTCAAAGGGCGCCTGTCGGGAACGGCTAAAGTTGAAAACCTATGGTTACCTATCGGGAGTGGTAAATGGGCCATTCGGGAACGGCTAGGTTTAAAACTTAAAGGACACCTGTCGGGAACGGCTAAAGTTGAAAACCTATGGTTACCTATCGGGAATGGTAAATGGGCCTGTCGGGAACAGCTAGGTTTAAAACTCAAAAGGACGCCTGTCGGGAACGGCTAAAGTTGAAAACCTATGGCTTACCTATCGGGAATGGTAAATGGGCCTGTCGGTAACGGCTAGGTTTAAAACTCAATAGGGCGCCGGTCAGGAACGGCTAAAGTTTAAAACCTATGGCTTACCTATCGGGAATGGTAAATGGGCCTGTCGGGAACGGCTAGGTTTAAAACTCAAAGGGCGCCTGTCGGGAACGGCTAAAGTTTAAAACCTATGGTTATCGATCGGGAATGGTAAATGGGCCAGTCGGGAACGGCTAGGTTTAAAACTTAAAGGGCGCCTGTCGGGAACGGCTAAAGTTGAAAACCTATGGTTACCTATCGAGAATGGTAAATGGGCCTGTCGGGAACGGCTAGGTTTAAAACTCAAAAGGGAGCCTGTCGGGAACGGCTAAAGATGAAAACCTATGGCTTACCTATTGGGAATGGTAAATGGGTCTGTCGGGAACGGCTAGGTTTAAAACTTAAAAGGCGCCTGTCGGGAACGGCTAAAGTTGAAAACCTATGGCTTACCTATCGGGAATGGTAAATGGGCCTGTCGGGAACGGCTAGGTTTAAAACTCAAAAGGGCGCCTGTCGGGAACGGCTAAAGTTTAAAACCTATGGCTTACCTATCGGGAATGGCAAATGGGCCTGTCGGGAACGACTAGGTTTAAAACTCAAGGGGCGCCTGTCGGGAACGGCTAAAGTTGAAAACCTATGGTTACCTATCGGGAATGGTAAATGGGCCAGTCGGGAACGGCTAGGTTTAAAACTTAATGGGCACCTGTCGGGAACGGCTAAAGTTGAAAACCTATGGTTACCTATCGGGAATGGTAAATGGGCCTGTCGGGAACATCTAGGTTTAAAACTCAAAAGGGCGCCTGTCGGGAACGGCTAAAGTTTAAAACCTATGGCTTACCTATCGGGAATGGTAAATGGGCCTGTCGGTAACGGCTAGGTTTAAAACTCAAAAGGGCGCTTGTCGGGAACGGCTAAAGTTTAAAACCTATGGCTTACGTATCGGGAATGGTAAATGGGCCTGTCGGGAACAGCTAGGTTTAAAACTCAAAAGGGCGCCTGTCGGGAATGGCTAAAGTTGAAAACCTATGGCTTACCTATCGGGAATGGTAAATGTGCCTGTCGGTAACGGCTAGGTTTAAAAGTCAAAAGGGCGCATGTCGGGAACGGCTAAAGTTTAAAACCTATGGCTTACCTATCGGGAATGGTAAATGGGCTTGTCGGGAACGGCTAGGTTTAAAACTCAAAGGGCGCCTGTCGGGAACGGCTAAAGTTTAAAACCTTTGGTTACCGATCGGGAATGGTAAATGGGCCAGTCGGGAACGACTAGGTTTAAAACTTAAAGGGCGCCTGTCGGGAACGGCTAAAGTTGAAAACCTATGGTTACCTATCGTGAATGGTAGATGGGCCAGTCGGGAATGGCTAGGTTTAAAACTTAAAGGGCGCCTGTCGGGAACGGCTAAAGTTTAAAACCTATGGTTACCGATCGGGAATGGTAAATGGGCCAGTCGGGAACGGCTAGGTTTAAAACTTAAAGGGCGTCCGTCGGGAACGGCTAAAGTGGAAAACCTATGGCTTACCTATCGGGAATGGTAAATGGGCCTGTCGGGAACGGCTAGGTTAAAAACTCCAAGGGCGCCTGACGGGAACATCTAAAATTGAAAACCTACGGTTACCTATCGGGAATGGTAAATGGGCCAGTCGGGAACGACTAGGTTTAAAACTTAAAGGGCGTCCGTCGGGAACGGCTAAAGTTGAAAACATATGGCTTACCTATCGGGAATGGTAAATGGGCCTGTCGGGAACGACTAGGTTTAAAACTCAAAAGGGCGCCTGTCGGGAACGACTAAAGTTTAAAACCTATGGCTTACCTATCGGGAATGGTAAATGGGCCTGTCGGGAACGACTAGGCTTAAAACTCAAAGGGCGCCTGTCGGGAACGGCTAAAGTTGAAAACCTATGGCTTACCTATCGGGAATGGTAAATGGGTCTGTCGGGAACGGCTAGGTTTAAAACTTAAAGAGCGCCTGTCGGGAACGGCTAAAGTTGAAAACCTATGGCTTACCTATCGGGAATGGTAAATGGGTCCGTCGGGAACGGCTAGGTTTAAAACTCAAAAGGGCGCCTGTCGGGAACGACTAAAGTTTAAAACCTATGGCTTACCTTTCTGGAATGGTAAATGGGCCTGTCGGGAACGACTAGGTTTAAAACTCAAAGGGCGCCTGTCGGGAACGGCTAAAGTTGAAAACCTATGGTTACCTATCGGGAATGGTAAATGGGTCAGTTGGGAATGGCTAGGTTTAAAACTTAAAGGACGCCCGTCGGGAACGGCAAAAGTTGAAAACCTATGGCTTACCTATCGGGAATGGTAAATGGGTCTGTCGGGAACGGCTAGGTTTAAAACTTAAAGGGCGCCTGTCGGGAACGGCTAAAGTTGAAAACCTATGGCTTACCTATCGGGAATGGTAAATGGGCCTGTCGGGAACGGCTAGGTTTAAAACTCAAAAGGGCGCCTGTCGGGAACGGCTAAAGTTTAAAACCTATGGCTTCCCTATCGGGAATGGTAAATGGGCCTGTCGGGAACGGCTAGGTTTAAAACTCAAAAGGGCGCCTGTCGGGAACGGCTAAAGTTTAAAACCTATGGCCTACCTATCTGGAGCAGTAAATGGGCCTGTCGGGAACGGCTAGGTTTAAAACTCAAAGGGCGCTTGTCGGGAACGGCTAAAGTTGAAAACCTTTGCTTACCTGTTGGGAACGGTAAATGGACCAGTCGGGAACGGCTAGGTTTAAAACTCAAAAGGGCGCCCGTCGGGAACGGCTAAAGTTGAAAACATATGGCTTACCTATCGGGAATGGTAAATGGGTCTGTCGGGAACGGCTAGGTTTAAAACTTAAAGCGCGCCTGTCGGGAACGACTAAAGTTGAAAACCTATGGCTTACCTATTGGGAATGGTAAATGGGCCTGTCGGGAACGACTAGGTTTAAAACTCAAAGGGCGCCTGTCGGGAACGGCTAAAGTTGAAAACCTATGGTTACCTATCGGGAATGGTAAATGGACCAGTCGGGAACGACTAGGTTAAAAACTTAAACGGCGCCCGTCGGAAACGACTAAAGTTGAAAACCTATGGCTTACCTATCGGGAATGGTAAATGGGCCTGTCGGTAACGACTAGGTTTAAAACTCAAAAGGGCGCCTGTCAGGAACGGGTAAAGTTTAAAACCTATGGCTTACCTATCGGGAATGGTAAATGGGCCTGTAGGGAACAACTAGGTTTAAAACTCAAAGGGCGCCTGTCGGGAACGGCTAAAGTTGAAAACCTATGGTTACCTATCGGGAATGGTAAATGGGCCATTCGGGAACGGCTAGGTTTAAAACTTAAAGGACACCTGTCGGGAACAGCTAAAGTTGAAAACCTATGGTTACCTATCGGGAATGGTAAATGGGCCTGTCGGGAACAGCTAGGTTTAAAACTCAAAAGGACGCCTGTCGGTAAAGGCTAAAGTTGAAAACCTATGGCTTACCTATCGGGAATGGTAAATGGGCCTGTCGGTAACGGCTAGGTTTAAAACTCAATAGGGCGCCGGTCGGGAACGGCTAAAGTTTAAAACCTATGGCTTACCTATCGGGAATGGTAAGTGGGCCTGTCGGGAACGGCTAGGTTTAAAACTCAAAGGGCGCCTGTCGGGAACGGCTAAAGTTTAAAACCTATGGTTACCGATCGGGAATGGTAAATGGGCCAGTCGGGAACGCCTAGGTTTAAAACTTAAAGGGCGCCTGTCGGGAACGGATAAAGTTGAAAACCTATGGTTACCTATCGAGAATGGTAAATGGGCCTGTCGGGAATGGCTAGGTTTAAAACTCAAAAGGGAGCCTGTCGGGAACGGCTAAAGTTGAAAACCTATGGCTTACCTATTGGGAATGGTAAATGGGTCTGTCGGGAACGGCTAGGTTTAAAACTTAAAAGGCGCCTGTCGGGAACGGCTAAAGTTGGAAACCTATGGCTTACCTATCGGGAATGGTAAATGGGTCTGTCGGGAACGGCTAGGTTTAAAACTTAAAGGGCGCCTGTCGGGAACGGCTGAAGTTGAAAACCTATGGCTTACCTATTGGGAATGGTAAATGGGCCTGTCGGGAACGGTTAGGTTTAAAACTCAAAATGGCGCCTGTTGGGAACGGCTAAAGTTTAAAACCTATGGCTTACCTATCGGGAATGGTAAATGGGCCTGTCGGGAACGACTAGGTTTAAAACTCAAAGGGCGCCTGTCGGGAACGGCTAAAGTTGAAAACCTATGGTTACCTATCGGGAATGGTAAATGGACCAGTCGGGAACGACTAGGTTAAAAACTTAAAGGGCGCCCGTCGGAAACGACTAAAGTTGAAAACCTATGGCTTACCTATCGGGAATGGTAAATGGGCCTGTCGGGAACGACTAGGTTTAAAACTCAAAAGGGCGCCTGTCAGGAACGGGTAAAGTTTAAAACCTATGGCTTACCTATCGAGAATGGTAAATGGGCCTGTAGGGAACAACTAGGTTTAAAACTCAAAGGGCGCCTGTCGGGAACGGCTAAAGTTGAAAACCTATGGTTACCTATCGGGAATGGTAAATGGGCCATTCGGGAACGGCTAGGTTTAAAACTTAAAGGACACCTGTCGGGAACAGCTAAAGTTTAAAACCTATGGCTTACCTATCGGGAATGGTAAGTGGGCCTGTCGGGAACGGCTAGGTTTAAAACTCAAAGGGCGCCTGTCGGGAACGGCTAAAGTTTAAAACCTATGGTTACCGATCGGGAATGGTAAATGGGCCAGTCGGGAACGCCTAGGTTTAAAACTTAAAGGGCGCCTGTCGGGAACGGCTAAAGTTGAAAACCTATGGTTACCTATCGAGAATGGTAAATGGGCCTGTCGGGAATGGCTAGGTTTAAAACTCAAAAGGGAGCCTGTCGGGAACGGCTAAAGTTGAAAACCTATGGCTTACCTATTGGGAATGGTAAATGGGCCTGTCGGGAACAGCTAGGTTTAAAACTCAAAAGGACGCCTGTCGGGAACGGCTAAAGTTGAAAACCTATGGCTTACCTATCGGGAATGGTAAATGGGCCTGTCGGTAACGGCTAGGTTTAAAACTCAATAGGGCGCCGGTCGGGAACGGCTAAAGTTTAAAACCTATGGCTTACCTATCGGGAATGGTAAATGGGCCTGTCGGGAACGGCTAGGTTTAAAACTCAAAGGGCGCCTGTCGGGAACGACTAAAGTTTAAAACCTATGGTTACCGATCGGGAATGGTAAATGGGCCAGTCGGGAACGGCTAGGTTTAAAACTTAAAGGGCGCCTGTCGGGAACGGCTAAAGTTGAAAACCTATGGTTACCTATCGAGAATGGTAAATGGGCCTGTCGGGAACGGCTAGGTTTAAAACTCAAAAGGGAGCCTGTCGGGAACGGCTAAAGTTGAAAACCTATGGCTTACCTATTGGGAATGGTAAATGGGTCTGTCGGGAACGGCTAGGTTTAAAACTTAAAAGGCGCCTGTCGGGAACGGCTAAAGTTGAAAACCTATGGCTTACCTATCAGGAATGGTAAATGGGCCTGTCGGGAACGGCTAGGTTTAAAACTCAAAAGGGCGCCTGTCGGGAACGGCTAAAGTTTAAAACCTATGGCTTACCTATCGGGAATGGTAAATGGGCCTGTCGGGAACGACTAGGTTTAAAACTCAAGGGGCGCCTGTCGGGAACGGCTAAAGTTGAAAACCTATGGTTACCTATCGGGAATGGTAAATGGGCCAGTCGGGAACGGCTAGGTTTAAAACTTAAAGGGCACCTGTCGGGAACGGCTAAAGTTGAAAACCTATGGTTACCTATCGGGAATGGTAAATGGGCCTGTCAGGAACAGCTAGGTTTAAAACTCAAAAGGGCGCCTGTCGGGAACGGCTAAAGTTTAAAACCTATGGCTTACCTATCGGGAATGGTAAATGGGCCTGTCGGTAACGGCTAGGTTTAAAACTCAAAAGGGCGCCTGTCGGGAACGGCTAAAGTTTAAAACCTATGGCTTACCTATCGGGAATGGTAAATGGGCATGTCGGGAACAGCTAGGTTTAAAACTCAAAGGGCGCCTGTCGGGAACGGCTAAAGTTTAAAACCTATGGTTACCGATCGGGAATGGTAAATGGGCCAGTCGTGAATGGCTAGGTTTAAAACTTAAAGGGCGCCTGTCGGGAACGACAAAATTTGAAAACCTATGGTTACCTATCGGGAATGGTAGATGGGCCAGTCGGGAACGGCTTGGTTTAAAACTCAAAGGGCGCCTGTCGGGAACAGCTAATGTTGAAAACCTACGGTTACCTATCGGGAATGGTAAATGGGCCTGTCGGGAACGGCTAGGTTTAAAACTCAAAAGGGCGCCTGTCGAGAACGGCTAAAGTTGAAAACCTATGTCTTACCTATCGGGAATGGTAAATGGGTCTGTCGGGAACGGCTAGGTTTAAAACTTAAAGGGCGCCCGTCGGGAACGGCTAAAGTTGAAAACATATGGCTTACCTATCGGGAATGGTAAATGGGTCTGTCGGGAACAGCTAGGTTTAAAATTCAAAATGGCGCCTGTCGGGAACGGCTAAAGTTTAAAACCTATGGCTTACCTATCGGGAATGGTAAATGGGCCTGTCGGGAACGACTAGGTTTAAAACTCAAAGGGCGCCTGTCGGGAACAGCTAAATTTGAAAACCTATGGTTACCTATCGGTAATGGTAAATGGGCATGTCGGGAACGGCTAGGTTTAAAACTCAAAAGGCGCCTGTCGGGAACGGCTAAAGTTTAAAACCTATGGTTACCTATCGGGAATGGTAAATGGGCCAGTCGGGAACGGCTAGGTTTAAAACTTAAAGGGTGCCTGTCAGGAACGGCTAAAGTTGAAAACCTATGGCTTACCTATCGGGAATGGTAAATGGGACTGTCGGGAACGGCTAGGTTTAAAACTCAAAAGGGCGCCTGTCGGGAACAACTAAAGTTCAAAACCTATGGCTTACCTATCGGGAATGTTAAATGGGCCTGTCGGGAACGGCTAGGTTTAAAACTCAAAGGGCGACTGTCGGGAACGGCTAAAGTTGAAAACCTATGGTTACCTATCGGGAATGGTAAATGCGTCAGTCGGGAACGGCTAGGTTTAAAACTTAAAGGGCGTCTGTCGGGAACGGCTAAAGTTGAAAACCTATGGTTACCTATCGAGAATAGTAAATGAGCCTGTCGCGAATGGCTAGGTTTAAAACTCAAAAGGGCGCCTGTCGGGAACGGCTAAAGTAGAAAACCTATAGCTTACCTATCGGGAATGGTAAATGGGTCTGTCGGGAACGACTAGGTTTAAAACTCAAAAGGGCGCCTGTCGGGAACGGCTAAAGTTTAAAACCTATGGCTTACCTATCGGGAATGGTAAATGGGCCTGTCGGGAACGACTAGGTTTAAAACTCCAAGGGCGCCTGTCGGGAACGGCTAAATGTGAAAACCTATGGTTACCTATCGAGAATGGTAAATGGGCTAGTTGGGAACGGCTAGGTTTAAAACTTAAAGGGCGTCCGTCGGGAATGGCTAAAGTGGAAAACCTATGGCTTACCTATCGGGAATGGTAAATGGGTTTGTCGGGAATGGCTAGGTTTAAAACTTAAAGGGCGCCTGTCGGGAACGACTAAAGTTGAAAACCTATGGCTTACCTATCGGGAATGGTAAATGGGCTTGTCGGGAACGACTAGGTTTAAAACTCAAAAGGGCATCTGTCGGGAACGGCTAAAGTTTAAAACCTATGGCTTACCTATCGGTAATGGTAAATAGGCCTGTCGGGAACGGCTAGGTTTAAAACTCAAAGGGCGCCTGTCGGGAACGGCTAAAGTTGAAAACCTATAGTTACCTATCGGGAATGGTAAATGGGCATGTCGGGAACAGCTAGGTTTAAAACTCAAAAGGCGCCTGTCGGGAACGGCTAAAGTTTAAAACCTATGGTTACCTATCGGGAATGGTAAATGGGCCAGTCGGGAACGTCTAGGTTTAAAACTTAAAGGGCGCCTGTCGGGAACGGCTAAAGTGGAAAACCTATGGCTTACCTATCGGGAATGGTAAATGGGACTGTCGGGAACGGCTAGGTTTAAAACTCAAAAGGGCGCCTGTCGGGAACAACTAAAGTTCAAAACCTATGGCTTACCTATCGGGAATGTTAAATGGGCCTGTCGGGAACGGCTAGGTTTAAAACTCAAAGGGCGCCTGTCGGGAACGGCTTAAGTTGAAAACCTATGGTTACCTATCGGGAATGGTAAATGGGTCAGTCGGGAACGGTTAGGTTTAAAACTCAAAAGGGCGCCTCTCGGGAACGGCTAAAGTTGAAAACCTATGGCTTACCTATCGGGAATGGTAAATGGGCCTGTCGGGAACGGCTAGGTTTAAAACTCAAAAGGCGCCTGTCGGGAAAGGCTAAAGTTTAAAATCTATGGCTTACCTATCGGGAATGGTAAATGGATCTGTCGGGAACGGCTAGGTTTAAAACTTAAAAGGGCGCCTGTCGGGAACAACTAAAGTTTAAAACCTATGTCTTACCTATCGGGAATGGTAAATGGGCCTGTCGGGAACAGCTAGGTTTAAAACTCAAAGGGCGCCTGTCGGGAACGGCTAAAGTTGAAAACCTACGGTTACCTATCGGGAATGGTAAATGGGCCTGTCGGGAACGGCTAGGTTTAAAACTTAAAGGGCGCCTGTCGGGAACGGCTAAAGTTGAAAACCTATGTCTTACCTATCAGGAATGGTAAATGGGTCTGTCGGGAACGGCTAGGTTTAAAACTTAAAGGGCGCCTGTCGGGAACGGCTAAAGTTGCAAACCTATGGCTTACCTATCGGGAATGGTAAATGGGTCTGTCGGGAACGGCTAGGTTTAAAACTCAAAATGGCGCCTGTCGGGAACGACTAAAGTTTAAAACCTATGGCTTACCTATCGGGAATGGTAAATGGGCCTGTCGGGAACGACTAGGTTTAAAACTCAAAGGGCGCCTGTCGGGAACGGCTAAAGTTGAAAACCTATGGTTACCTATCGGGAATGGTAAATGGGTCAGTTGGGAACGGCTAGGTTTAAAACTTAAAGGGCGCCCGTCGGGAACGGCTAAAGTTGAAAACATATGGCTTACCTATCGGGAATGGTAAATGGGTCTGTCGGGAACGGCTAGGTTTAAAACTTAAAGGGCGGCTGTCGAGAACGGCTAAAGTTGAAAACCTATGGCTTACCTATCGGGAATGGTAAATGGGCTTGTCGGGAATGGCTAGGTTTAAAACTCAAAATGGCGCTTGTCGGGAACGACTAAAGTTTAAAACCTATGGCTTACCTATCGGGAATGGTAAATGGGCCTATCGGGTACGACTAGGTTTAAAACTCAAAGGGCGCCTGTCGGGAACGGCTAAAGTTGAAAACCTATGGTTACCTATCGGGAATGGTAAATGGGCATGTCGGGAACGGCTAGGTTTAAAACTCAAAAGGCGCCTGTCGGGAACGGCTAAAGTTTAAAACCTATGGTTACTTATCGGGAATGGTAAATCGGCCAGTCGGGAACGGCTAGCTTTAAAACTTAAAGGGCGCCTGTCGGGAACGGCTAAAGTTGAAAACCTATGGCTTACCTATCGGGAATGGTAAATGGGACTGTCGGGAACGGCTAGGTTTAAAACTCAAAAGGGCGCCTGTCGGGAACAACTAAAGTTCAAAACCTATGGCTTACCTATCGGGAATGGTAAATGGGCCTGTCGGGAACGGCTAGGTTTAAAACTCAAAGGGCGACTGTCGGGAACGGTTAAAGTTGAAAACCTATGGTTACCTATCGGGAATGGTAAATGGGTCAGTCGGGAACGGCTAGGTTTAAAACTTAAAGGGCGTCTGTCGGGAACGACTAAAGTTGAAAACCTATGGTTACCTATCGAGAATAGTAAATGGGCCTGTCGCGAATGGCTAGGTTTAAAACTCAAAAGGGCGCCTGTCGGGAACGGCTAAAGTAGAAAACCTATGGCTTACCTATCGGGAATGGTAAATGGGCCTGTCGGGAACGACTAGGTTTAAAACTCAAAAGGGCGCATGTCGGGAATGACTAAAGGTTAAAACCTATGGCTTACTTATAGGGAATAGTAAATGGGCTTGTCGGGAACGACTAAGTTTAAAACTCAAAGGGCGCCTGTCGGGAACGGCTAAAGTTGAAAACCTATGGTTACCTATCGGGAATGGTAAATGGGCTAGTTGGGAACGGCTAGGTTTAAAACTTAAAGGGCGTCCGTCGAAAACGGCTAAAGTGGAAAACCTATGGCTTACCTATCGGGAATGGTAAATGGGTCTGTCGGGAATGGCTAGGTTTAAAACTTAAAGGGCGCCTGTCGGGAACGGTTAAAGTTGAAAACCTATGGCTTACCTATCGGGAATGGTAAATGGGCCTGTCGGGAACGACTAGGTTTAAAACTCAAAAGGGCATCTGTCGGGAACGGTTAAAGTGTAAAACCTATGGCTTACCTATCAGTAATGGTAAATAGGCCTGTCGGGAACGGCTAGGTTTAAAACTCAAAGGGCGCCTGTCGGGAACGGCTAAAGTTGAAAACCTATAGTTACCTATCGGGAATGGTAAATGGGCATGTCGGGGACGGCTAGGTTTAAAACTCAAAAGGCGCCTGTCGGGAACGGCTAAAGTTTAAAACCTATGGTTACCTATCGGGAATGGTAAATGGGCCAGTCGGGAACGACTAGGTTTAAAACTTAAAGGGCGCCTGTCGGGAACGGCTAAAGTGGAAAACCTATGGCTTACCTATCGGGAATGGTAAATGGTACTGTCGGGAACGGCTAGGTTTAAAACTCAAAAGGGCGCCAGTCGGGAACAACTAAAGTTCAAAACCTATGGCTTACCTATCGGGAATGGTAAATGGGCCTGTCGGGAACGACTAGGTTTAAAACTCAAAGGGCGCCTGTCGGGAACGGCTAAAGTTGAAAACCTATGGTTACCTATCGGGAATGGTAAATGGGTCAGTCGGGAACGGCTAGGTTTAAAACTTAAAGGGCGTCTGTCGGGAACGGCTAAAGTTGAAAACCTATGGTTACCTATCGAGAATAGTAAATGGGCCTGTCGCGAATGGCTAGGTTTAAAACTCAAAAGGGCGCCTGTCGGGAACGGCTAATGTTGAAAACCTATGGCTTACCTATCGGGAATGGTAAATGGGCCTGTCGGGAACGGCTAGGTGTAAAACTCAAAAGGGCGCATGTCGGGAATGACTAAAGGTTAAAACCTATGGCTTACTTATAGGGAATAGTAAATGGGCTTGTCGGGAACGACTAAGTTTAAAACTCAAAGGGCGCCTGTCGGGAACGGCTAAAGTTGAAAACCTATGGTTACCTATCGGGAATGGTAAATGGGCCAGTCGGGAACGACTAAGTTTAAACTTAAAGGGCGCCTGTCGGGAACGGCTAAAGTTGAAAACCTATGGTTACCTATCGGGAATGGTAGATGGGCCAGTTGGGAACGGCTAGGTTTAAAACTTAAAGGGCGCCTGTCGGGAACGGCTAAAGTTGAAAATCTATGGCTTACCTATCGGGAATGGTAAATGGGCCTGTCGGGAACGACTAGGTTTAAAACTCAAAAGGGCGCCTGTCGGGAACAGCTAAGCTTTAAAACCTATGGCTTACCTATCGGGAATGGTAAATGGGCCTGTCGGGAACGGCTAGGTTTAAAACTCAAAGGGCGCCTGTCGGGAACGACTAAAGTTGAAAACCTATGGTTACCTATCGGGAATGGTAAATGGGCCAGTTGGGAACGACTAGGTTTAAAACTTAAACGACGTCCGTCGGGAACGGCTAAAGTGGAAAACCTGTGGCTTACCTATCGGGAATGGTAAATGGGTCTGTCGAGAACGGCTAGGTTTAAAAATTAAAGTGCGCCTGTCGGGAATGGCTAAAGTTGAAAACCTATGGTTACCTATCGGGAATGGTAAATGGGCCTGTCGGGAACAACTAGGTTTAAAACTCAAAAGGGCGCCTGTCGGGAACGGATAAAAGTTGAAAACCTATGGCTTACCTATCGGGAATGGTAAATGGGCCTGTCGGTCACGGCTAGGTTTAAAACTCAAAAGGGCGCCTGTCGGGAACGGCTAAAGGTGAAAACCTATGGCTTACCTATCGGGAATGGTAAATGGGCCTGTCGGTAACGGCTAGGTTTAAAAATCAATAGGACGCATGTCGGGAATGGTTAAAGTTGAAAACCTATGGTTACCTATCGGGAATGGTAAATGGGTCAGTTGGGAACGGCTAGGTTTAAAACTTAAAGGCCGCCCGTCGGGAACGACTAAAGTTGAAAACCTATGGCTTACCTATCGGGAATGGTAAATGGGTCAGTCGGGAACGGCTAGGTTTAAAACTTAAAGGGCGCCTGTCGAGAACGACTAAAGTTGAAAACCTATGGCTTACCTATCGTGAATGGTAGATGGGCCAGTCGGGAACGGCTAGGTTTAAAACTCAAAAGGGCGCCTGTCGGGAACGGCTAAAGTTTAAAACCTATGGCTTACCTATCGGGAATGGTAAATGGGCCTGTCGGGAACGGCTAGGTTTAAAACTCAAAAGGGCGCCTGTCGGGAACGGCTAAAGTTTAAAACCTATGGCTTACCTATCGGGAACGGTAAATGGGCCTGTCGGGAACGGCTAGGTTTAAAACTCAAAGGGCGCCTGTCGGGAACGGCTAAAGTTGAAAACCTATGGTTACCTATCGGGAATGGTAAATGGGCCAGTCGGGAACGGCTAGGTTTAAAACTCAAAGGGCGCCTGTCGGGAACGGCTAAAGTTGAAAACCTATGGATTACCTATCGGGAATGGTAAATGGGCCTGTCGGGAACGGTTAGGTTTAAAACTCAAAAGGGCGCCTGTCGGGAACGGGTAAAGTTTAAAACCTATGGCTTACCTATCGGGAATGGTAAATGGGCCTGTCGGGAACAGCTAGGTTTAAAACTCAAAGGGCGCCTGTCGGGAACGGCTAAAGTTTAAAACCTATGGTTACCGATCGGGAATGGTAAATGGGTCAGTCGGGAACTGCTAGGTTTAAAACTTAAAGGGCTCCCGTCGGGAACGGCTAAAGACGAAAACCTATGGCTTACCTATCGGGAATGGTAAATGGGTCTGTCGGGAACGGCTAGGTTTAAAACTTAAAGGGCGCCTGTCGGGAACGGCTAAAGTTGAAAACCTATGGCTTACCTATCGGGAATGGTAAATGGGCCTGTCGGGAACGGCTAGGTTAAAAACTCAAAGGGCGCCTGTCGGGAACATCTAAAATTGAAAACCTACGGTTACCTATCGGGAATGGTAAATGGGCCAGTCGGGAACGGCTAGGTTTAAAACTTAAAGGGCACCCGTCGGGAACGGCGAAATTTGAAAACCTATGGCTTACCTATCGGGAATGGTAAATGGGTCTGTCGGGAACGGCTAGGTTTAAAACTCAAAAGGGCGCCTGTCGGGAACGACTAAAGTTTAAAACCTATGGCTTACCTATCGGGAATGGTAAATGGGCCTGTCGGGAACGACTAGGTTTAAAACTCAAAGGGCGCCTGTCGAGAACGGCTAAAGTTGAAAACCTATGGCTTACCTATCGGGAATGGTAAATGGGTCTGTCGGGAACGGCTAGGTTTAAAACTTAAAGGGCGCCTGTCGGGAACGGCTAAAGTTGAAAACCTATGGCTTACCTATCGGGAATGGTAAATGGGTCCGTCGGGAACTGCTAGGTTTAAAACTCAAAAGGGCGCCTGTCGGGAACGACTAAAGTTTAAAACCTATGGCTTACCTATCGGGAATGGTAAATGGGCCTGTCGGGAACGGCTAGGTTTAAAACTCAAAGGGCGCCTGTCGGGAACGGCTAAAGTTGAAAACCTATGGCTTACCTATCGGGAATGGTAAATGGGCCTGTCGGGAACGGCTAGGTTTAAAACTCAAAGGGCGCCTGTCGGGAACGGCTAAAGTTGAAAACCTATGGCTTACCTATCGGGAATGGTAAATGGGCCTGTCGGGAACGGCTAGGTTTAAAACTCAAAAGGGCGCCTGTCGGGTACGGCTAAAGTTTAAAACCAATGGCTTACCTATCGGGAATGGTAAATGGGCCTGTCGGGAACGGCTAGGTTTAAAACTCAAAAGGGCGCCTGTCGGGAACGGCTAAAGTTTAAAACCTATGGCTTACCTATCGGGAACGGTAAATGGGCCTGTCGGGAACGGCTAGGTTTAAAACTCAAAGGGCGCCTGTCGGGAACGGCTAAAGTTGAAAACCTATGGTTACCTATCGGGAATGGTAAATGGGCCAGTCGGGAACGGCTAGGTTTAAAACTCAAAGGGCGCCTGTCGGGAACGGCTAAAGTTGAAAACCTATGGCTTACCTATCGGGAATGGTAAATGGGCTTGTCGGGAACGGCTAGGTTTAAAACTCAAAAGGGCGCCTGTCGGGAACGGGTAAAGTTTAAAACCTATGGCTTACCTATCGGGAATGGTAAATGGGCCTGTCGGGAACAGCTAGGTTTAAAACTCAAAGGTCGCCTGTCGGGAACGGCTAAAGTTTAAAACCTATGGTTACCGATCGGGAATGGTAAATGGGTCAGTCGGGAACTGCTAGGTTTAAAACTTAAAGGGCGCCCGTCGGGAACGGCTAAAGACGAAAACCTATGGCTTACCTATCGGGAATGGTAAATGGGTCTGTCGGGAACGGCTAGGTTTAAAACTTAAAGGGCGCCTGTCGGGAACGGCTAAAGTTGAAAACCTATGGCTTACCTATCGGGAATGGTAAATGCGCCTGTCGGGAACGGCTAGGTTAAAAACTCAAAGGGCGCCTGTCGGGAACATCTAAAATTGAAAACCTACGGTTACCTATCGAGAATGGTAAATGGGCCAGTCGGGAACGGCTAGGTTTAAAACTTAAAGGGCGCCCGTCGGGAACGGCGAAATTTGAAAACCTATGGCTTACCTATCGGGAATGGTAAATGGGTCTTTCGGGAACGGCTAGGTTTAAAACTTAAAGGGCGCCTGTCGGGAACGGCTAAAGTTGAAAACCTATGGCTTACCTATCGGGAATAGTAAATGGGCCTGTCGGGAACGGCTAGGTTTAAAACTCAAAAGGGCGCCAGTCGGGAATGACTAAAGTTTAAAACCTATGGCTTACTTATTGGGAATGGTAAATGGGCCTGTCGGGAACGGCTAGGTTTAAAACTCAATCGGCGCCTGTCGGGAACGGCTAAAGTTTAAAACCTATGGCTTACCTATCGGGAACGGTAAATGGGCCTGTCGGGAACGGCTAGGTTTAAAACTCAAAGGGCGCCTGTCGGGAACGGCTAAAGTTGAAAACCTATGGTTACCTATCGGGAATGGTAAATGGGCCAGTCGGGAACGGCTAGGTTTAAAACTCAAAGGGCGCCTGTCGGGAACGGCTAAAGTTGAAAACCTATGGCTTACCTATCGGGAATGGTAAATGGGCCTGTCGGGAACGACTAGGTTTAAAACTCAAAAGGGCGCCTGTCGGGAACGGGTAAAGTTTAAAACCTATGGCTTTCCTATCGGGAATGGTAAATGGGCCTGTCGGGAACAACTAGGTTTAAAACTCAAAGGGCGCTTGTCGGGAACGGCTAAAGTTTAAAACCTATGGTTACCGATCGGGAATGGTAAATGGGTCAGTCGGGAACTGCTAGGTTTAAAACTTAAACGGCGCCCGTCGGGAACGACTAAAGTTGAAAACCTATGGCTTACCTATCGGGAATGGTAAATGGGTCTGTCGGGAACGGCTAGGTTTAAAACTTAAAGGGCGCCTGTCGGGAACGGCTAAAGTTGAAAACCTATGGCTTACCTATCGGGAATGGTAAAAGGGCCTGTCGGGAATGGCTAGGTTAAAAACTCAAAGGGCGCCTGTCGGGAACATCTAAAATTGAAAACCTACGGTTACCTATCGAGAATGGTAAATGGGCCAGTCAGGAACGGCTAGGTTTAAAACTTAAAGGGCGCCCGTCGGGAACGGCGAAATTTGAAAACCTATGGCTTGCCTATCGAGAATGATAAATGGGTCTGTCGAGAACGGCTAGGTTTAAAACTTACAGGGCGCCTGTCGGGAACGGCTAAAGTTGAAAACCTATGGCTTACCTATCGGGAATAGTAAATGGGCCTGTCGGGAACGGCTAGGTTTAAAACTCAAAAGGGCGCCTGTCGGGAATGACTAAAGTTTAAAACCTATGGCTTACTTATCGGGAATGGTAAATGGGCCTGTCGGGAACGGCTAGGTTTAAAACTCAATGGGCGCCTGTCGGGAACGGCTAAAGTTGAAAACCTATGGTTACCTATCGGGAATGGTAAATAGGCCAGTCGGGAACGGCTAGGTTTAAAACTTAAAGGGCGTCCGTCGGGAACGGCTAAAGTTGAAAACATATGGCTTACCTATCGGGAATGGTAAATGGGTCTGTCGGGAACGGCTAGGTTTAAAACTCAAAAGGGCGCCTGTCGGGAACGACTAAAGTTTAAAACCTATGGCTTACCTATCGGGAATGGTAAATGGGCCTGTCGGGAACGACTAGGTTTAAAACTCAAAGGGCGCCTGTCGAGAACGGCTAAAGTTGAAAACCTATGGCTTACCTATCGGGAATGGTAAATGGGTCTGTCGGGAACGGCTAGGTTTAAAACTTAAAGGGCGCCTGTCGGGAACGGCTAAATTTGAAAACCTATGGCTTACCTATCGGAAATGGTAAATGGGTCCGTCGGGAACGGCTAGGTTTAAAACTCAAAAGGGCGCCTGTCGGGAACGACTAAAGTTTAAAACCTATGGCTTACCTATCGGGAATGGTAAATGGGCCTGTCGGGAACGGCTAGGTTTAAAACTCAAAGGGCGCCTGTCGGGAACGGGTAAAGTTGAAAACCTATGGTTACCTATCAGGAATGGTAAATGGGCCAGTCGGGGACGGCTAGGTTTAAAACTTAAAGGGCACCATTCGGGAACGGCTGAAGTTGAAAACCTATGGTTACCTATCGGGAATGGTAAATGGGCCTGTCGGGAACAGCTAGGTTTAAAACTCAAAAGGGCGCCTGTCGGGAACGGCTAAACTTGAAAACCTATGGCTTACCTATCGGGAATGGTAAATGGGCCTGTCGGTAACGGCTAGGTTTAAAAATCAAAAGGGCGCATGTCGGGAACGGCTAAAGTTTAAAACCTATGGCTTACCTATCGGGAATGGTAAATGGGCCTGTCGGGAAAGGCTAGGTTTAAAACTCAAAGGGCGCCTGTCGGGAACGGCTAAAGTTTAAAACCTATGGTTACCGATCGGGAATGGTAAATGGGCCAGTCGGGAATGGCTAGGTTTAAAACTTAAAGGGCGCCTGTCGGGAACGACTAAAGTTGAAAACCTATGGTTACCTATCGTGAATGGTAGATGGGCCAGTCGGGAATGGCTAGGTTTAAAACTTAAAGGGCGCCTGTCGGGAACGACAAAAGTTTAAAACCTATGGTTACCGATCGGGAATGGTAAATGGGCTAGTCGGGAACGGCTAGGTTTAAAACTTAAAGGGCGTCCGTCGGGAACGGCTAAAGTGGAAATCCTATGGCTTACCTATCGGGAATGGTAAATGGGCCTGTCGGGAACGGCTAGGTTAAAAACTCAAAGGGCGCCTGTCGGAAACATCTAAAATTGAAAACCTACGGTTACCTATCGGGAATGGGAAATGGGCCAGTCGGAAAAGGCTAGGTTTAAAACTTAAAGGGCGCCCGTCGTGAACGGCTAAATTTGAAAACCAATGGCTTACCTATCGGGAATGGTAAATGGGTCTGTCGGGAACGGCTAGGTTTAAAACTTAAAGGGCGCCTGTCGGGAATGGCTAAACTTGAAAACCAATGGCTTACCTATCAGGAATAGTAAATGGGCCTGTCGGGAACGGCTAGGTTTAAAACTCAAAAGGGCGCCTGTCGAGAATGACTAAAGTTTAAAACCTATGGCTTACTTATCGGGAAAGGTAAATGGGCCTGTCGGGAACAGCTAGGTTTAAAACTCAAAGGGCGCCTCTCGGGAACGGCTAAAGTTGAAAACCTATGGTTACCTATCGGGAATGGTAAATGGGACAGTCGGGAATGGCTAGGTTTAAAACTTAAAGGGCGTCCGTCGGGAACGGCTAAAGTCGAAAACATATGGCTTACCTATCGGGAATGGTAAATGGGCCTGTCGGGAACGGTTAGGTTTAAAACTCAAAAGGGCGCCTGTCGGGAACGACTAAAGTTTAAAACCTATGGCTTACCTATCGGGAATGGTAAATGGGCCTATCGGGAACGACTAGGTTTAAAACTCAAAGGGCGCCTGTCGGGAACGGCTAAAGTTGAAAACCTATGGCATACCTATCGGGAATGGTAAATGGGTCTGTCGGGAACGGCCAGGTTTAAAACTTAAAGGGCGTCTGTCGGGAACCGCTAAAGTTGAAAACCTATGGCTTACCTATCGGGAATGGTAAATGGGTCCGTCGGGAACAGCTAGGTTTAAAACTCAAAAGGGCGCCTGTCGGGAACGACTAAAGTTTAAAACGTATGCCTTACCTATCTGGAATGGTAAATGGGCCTGTCGGGAACGACTCGGTTTAAAACTCAAAGGGCGCCTGTCGGGAATGGCTAAAGTTGAAAACCTATGGTTACCTATCGGGAATGGTAAATGGGTCAGTTGGGAACGGCTAGGTTTAAAACTTAAAGGGCGCCCGTCGGGAACGGCTAAAGTTGAAAACCTATGGCTTACCTATCGGGAATGGTAAATGGGTCTGTCGGGAACGGCTAGGTTTAAAACTTAAAGGGCGCCTGTCGGGAACGGCTAAAGTTGAAAACCTATGGCTTACCTATCGGGAATGGTAAATGGTCCTGTCGGGAACGGCTAGGTTTAAAACTCAAAAGGGCGCCTGTAGGGAACGACTAAAGTTTAAAACCTATGGCTCACCTATCGGGAATGGTAAATGGGCCTGTCGGGAACGGCTAGGTTTAAAACTCAAAAGGGCGCCTGTCGGGAACGGCTAAAGTTTAAAACCTATGGCTTATCTATCGGGAACGGTAAATGGGCCTGTTGGGAACGGCTAGGTTTAAAACTCAAAGGGCGCCTGTCGGGAATGGCTAAAGTTGAAAACCTATAGTTACCTATCAGGAATGGTAAATGGGCCAGTCGGGAACGGCTAGGTTTAAAACTCAATCGGCGCCTGTCGGGAACGGCTAAAGTTTAAAACCTATGGCTTACCTATCGGGAACGGTAAATGGGCCTGTCGGGAACGGCTAGGTTTAAAACTCAAAGGGCGCCTGTCGGGAACGGCTAAAGTTGAAAACCTATGGTTACCTATCGGGAATGGTAAATGGGCCAGTCGGGAACGGCTAGGTTTAAAACTCAAAGGGCGCCTGTCGGGAACGGCTAAAGTTGAAAACCTATGGCTTACCTATCGGGAATGGTAAATGGGCCAGTCGGGAACGGCTAGGTTTAAAACTTAAAGGGCACCTGTCGGGAACGGCTAAAGTTGAAAACCTATGGTTACCTATCGGGAATGGTAAATGGGCCTGTCGGGAACAACTAGGTTTAAAACTCAAAAGGGCGCCTGTCGGGAACGGCGGAAGTTGAAAACCTATGGCTTACCTATCGGGAATGGTAAATGGGCATGTCGGTAACGGCTAGGTTTAAAACTCAAAAGGGCGCCTGTCGAGAACGGCTAAAGTTTAAAACCTATGGCTTACCTATCGGGAATGGTAAATGGGCATGTCGGGAACAGCTAGGTTTAAAACTCAAAGGGCGCCTGTCGGGAACGGCTAAAGTTTAAAACCTATGGTTACCGATCGGGAATGGTAAATTGGCCAGTCGGGAATTGCTAGGTTTAAAACTTAAAGGGCGCCTGTCGGGAACGGCTAAATTTGAAAACCTATGGTTACCTATCGGGAATGGTAGATGGGCCAGTCGGGAATGGCTAGGTTTAAAACTCAAAGGGCGCCTGTCGGGAACAACTAGAGTTGAAAACCTACGGTTACCTATCGGGAATGGTAAATGGGCCTGTCGGGAACGGCTAGGTTTAAAACTCAAAAGGGCGCCTGTCGGGAACGGCTAAAGTTGAAAACCTATGGCTTACCTATCGGTAATGGTAAATGGGTCTGTCGGGAACGCCTAGGTGTAAAACTTAAAGGGCGCCTGTCGGGAACGGCTAAAGTTGCAAACCTATGGCTTACCTATCGGGAATGGTAAATGGGTCTGTCGGGAACGGCTAGGTTTAAAACTCAAAAGGGCGCCTGTCGGGAACGACTAAAGTTTAAAACCTATGGCTTACCTATCGGGAATGGTAAATGGGCCTGTCGGGAACGACTAGGTTTAAAACTCAAAGGGCGCCTGTCGGGAACGGCTAAAGTTGAAAACCTATGGTTACCTATCGGGAATGGTAAATGGGTTATTTGGGAACGGCTAGGTTTAAAACTTTAAGGGCGCCCGTCGGGAACGGCTAAATTTGAAAACATATGGCTTACCAATCGGGAATGGTAAATGGGTCTGTCGGGAACGGCTAGGTTTAAAACTTAAAGGGCGCCTGTCAGGAACAGCTAAAGTTGAAAACCTATGGCTTACCTATCGGGAATGGTAAATGGGCCTGTCGGGAACAGCTACGTTTAAAACTCAAAAGGGCGCCTGTCGGGAACAGCTAAAGTTGAAAACCTATGGCTTACCTATCGGGAATGGTAAATGGGCCTGTCGGTAACGGCTAGGTTTAAAAGTCAAAAGGGCGCATGTCGGGAACGGCTAAAGTTTAAAACCTATGGCTTACCTATCGGGAATGGTAAATGGGCCAGTTGGGAACGACTAGGTTTAAAACTTAAAGGGCGCCTGTCGGGAACGGCTAAAGTTGAAAACCTATGGTTACCTATCGTGAATGGTAGATGGGCCAGTCGGGAATGGCTAGGTTTAAAACTTAAAGGGCGCCTGTCGGGAACGGCTAAAGTTTAAAACCTATGGTTACCGATCGGGAATGGTAAATGGGCCAGTCGGGAACGGCTAGGTTTAAAACTTAAAGGGCGTCCGTCGGGAACGCCTAAAGTGGAAAACCTATGGCTTACCTATCGGGAATGGTAAATGGGCCTGTCGGGAACGGCTAGGTTAAAAACTCAAAGGGCGCCTGACGGGAACATCTAAAATTGAAAACCTACGGTTACCTATCGGGAATGGTAAATGGGCCAGTCGGGAACGGCTAGGTTTAAAACTTAAAGGGCGCCCGTCGGGAACGGCGAAATTTGAAAACCTATGGCTTACCTATCGGGAATGGTAAATGGGTCTGTCGGGAACGACTAGGTTTAAAACTTAAAGGGCGCCTGTCGGGAACGGCTAAAGTTGAAAACCTATGGCTTACCTATCGGGAATAGTAAATGGGCCTGTCGGGAACGGCTAGGTTTAAAACTCAAAAGGGCGCCTGTCGGGAACGACTAAAGTTTAAAACCTATGGCTTACTTATCGGGAATGGTAAATGGGCATCTCGGGAACGACTAGGTTTAAAACTCAAAGGGCGCCTGTCGGGAACGGCTAAAGTTGAAAACCTATGGTTACCTATCGGGAATGGTAAATGGGCCAGTCGGGAACGGCTAGGTTTAAAACTTAAAGGGCGTCCGTCGGGAATAGCTAAAGTTGAAAACATATGGCTTACCTATCGGGAATGGTAAATGGGCCAGTCGGGAACGGCTAGGTTTAAAACTCAAAAGGGCGCCTGTCGGGAACGACTAAAGTTTAAAGCCTATGGCTTACCTATCGGGAATGGTAAATGGGCCTGTCGGGAACGACAAGGTTTAAAACTCAAAGGGCGCCTATCGGGAACGGCTAAAGTTGAAAACCTATGGCTTACCTATCGGGAATGGTAAATGGGTCTGTCGGGAACGGCTAGGTTTAAAACTTAAAGAGCCCCTGTCGGGAACGGCTAAAGTTGAAAACCTATGGCTTACCTATCGGGAATGGTAAATGGGTCCGTCGGGAACGGCTAGGTTTAAAACTTAAAAGGGCGCCTGTCGGGAACGACTAAAGTTTAAAACCTATGGCTTACCTATCCGGAATGGTAAATGGGCCTGTCGGGAACGACTAGGTTTAAAACTCAAAGGGCACCTGTCGGGAACGGCTAAAGTTGAAAACCTATGGTTACCTATCGAGAATGGTAAATGGGTCAGTTGGGAACGGCTAGGTTTAAAACTTAAAGGGCGCTCGTCGGGAACGGCAAAAGTTGAAAACCTATGGCTTACCTATCGGGAATGGAAAATGGGTATGTCGGGAACAACTAGGTTTAAAACTCAAAAGGGCGCCTGTCGGGAACGACTAAAGTTTAAAGCCTATGGCTTACCTATCGGGAATGGTAAATGGGCCTGTCGGGAACGACTAGGTTTAAAACTCAAAGGGCGCCTGTCGGGAACGGCTAAAGTTGAAAACCTATGGTTACCTATCGGGAATGGTAAATGGGTCAGTTGGGAACGGCTAGGTTTAAAACTTAAAGGGCGCCCGTCGGGAACGGCTAAAGTTGAAAACATATGGCTTACCTATCGGGAATGGTAAATGGGTCTGTCGGGAACGGCTTGGTTTAAAACTTAAAGGGCGCCTGTCGGGAACGGCTAAAGTTGAAAACCTATGGCTTACCTATCGGGAATGGTAAATGGGCCTGTCGGGAACGGCTAGGTTTAAAACTCAAAATGGCGCCTTTCGGGAACGGCTAAAGTTTAAAACCTATGGCTTACCTATCGGGAATGGTAAATGGGCCTGTCGGGAACGACTAGGTTTAAAACTCAAAGGGCGCCTGTCGGGAACGGCTAAAGTTGAAAACCTATGGCTTACCTATCGGGAATGGTAAATGGGTCCGTCGGGAACGGCTAGGTTTAAAACTCAAAAGGGCGCCTGTCGGGAACGACTAAAGTTTAAAACCTATGGCTTACCTATCGGGAATGGTAAATGGGTCCGTCGGGAACGGCTAGGTTTAAAACTCAAAAGGGCGCCTGTCGGGAACGACTAAAGTTTAAAACCTATGGCTTACCTATCTGGAATGGTAAATGGGCCTGTCGGGAACGACTAGGTTTAAAACTCAAAGGGCACCTGTCGGGAACGGCTAAAGTTGAAAACCTATGGTTACCTATCGGGAATGGTAAATGGGTCAGTTGGGAACGGCTAGGTTTAAAACTTAAATGGCGCTCGTCGGGAACGGCAAAAGTTGAAAACCTATGGCTTACCTATCGGGAATGGTAAATGGGTCTGTCGGGAACGGCTAGGTTTAAAACTCAAAAGGGCGCCTGTCCTGAACGACTAAAGTTTAAAACCTATGGCTTACCTATCGGGAATGGTAAATGGGCATGTCGGGAACAGCTAGGTTTAAAACACAAAAGGGCGCCTGTCGGGAACGACTAAAGTTTAAAGCCTATGGCTTACCTATCGGGAATGGTAAATGGGCCTGTCGGGAACGACTAGGTTTAAAACTCAAAGGGCGCCTTTCGGGAACGGCTAAAGTTGAAAACCTATGGCTTACCTATCGGGAATGGTAAATGGGTCTGTCGGGAACGACTAGGTTTAAAACTCAAAAGGGCGCCTGTCGGGAACGACTAAAGTTTAAAACCTATGGCTTACCTATCTGGAATGGTAAATGGGCCTGTCGGGAACGACTAGGTTTAAAACTCAAAGGGCGCCTGTCGGGAACGGCTAAAGTTGCAAACCTATGGCTTACCTATCGGGAATGGAAAATGGGTATGTCGGGAACAGCTAGGTTTAAAACTCAAAAGGGCGCCTGTCGGGAACGACTAAAGTTTAAAGCCTATGGCTTACCTATCGGGAATGGTAAATGGGCCTGTCGGGAACGACTAGGTTTAAAACTCAAAGGGCGCCTGTCGGGAACGGCTAAAGTTGAAAACCTATGGCTTACCTATCGGGAATGGTAAATGGGTCTGTCGGGAACGACTAGGTTTAAAACTTAAAGGGCGCCTGTCGGGAACGGCTAAAGTTGAAAACCTATGGCTTACCTATCGGGAATAGTAAATGGGCCTGTCGGGAACGGCTAGGTTTAAAACTCAAAAGGGCGCCTGTCGGGAACGACTAAAGTTTAAAACCTATGGCTTACTTATCGGGAATGGTAAATGGGCATCTCGGGAACGACTAGGTTTAAAACTCAAAGGGCGCCTGTCGGGAACGGCTAAAGTTGAAAACCTATGGTTACCTATCGGGAATGGTAAATGGGCCAGTCGGGAACGGCTAGGTTTAAAACTTAAAGGGCGTCCGTCGGGAATAGCTAAAGTTGAAAACATATGGCTTACCTATCGGGAATGGTAAATGGGCCAGTCGGGAACGGCTAGGTTTAAAACTCAAAAGGGCGCCTGTCGGGAACGACTAAAGTTTAAAGCCTATGGCTTACCTATCGGGAATGGTAAATGGGCCTGTTGGGAACGACTAGGTTTAAAACTCAATGGGCGCCTATCGGGAACGGCTAAAGTTGAAAACCTATGGCTTACCTATCGGGAATGGTAAATGGGTCTGTCGGGAACGGCTAGGTTTAAAACTTAAAGAGCCCCTGTCGGGAACGGCTAAAGTTGAAAACCTATGGCTTACCTATCGGGAATGGTAAATGGGTCCGTCGGGAACGGCTAGGTTTAAAACTTAAAAGGGCGCCTGTCGGGAACGACTAAAGTTTAAAACTTATGGCTTACCTATCCGGAATGGTAAATGGGCCTGTCGGGAACGACTAGGTTTAAAACTCAAAGGGCACCTGTCGGGAACGGCTAAAGTTGAAAACCTATGGTTACCTATCGAGAATGGTAAATGGGTCAGTTGGGAACGGCTAGGTTTAAAACTTAAAGGGCGCTCGTCGGGAACGGCAAAAGTTGAAAACCTATGGCTTACCTATCGGGAATGGAAAATGGGTATGTCGGGAACAGCTAGGTTTAAAACTCAAAAGGGCGCCTGTCGGGAACGACTAAAGTTTAAAGCCTATGGCTTACCTATCGGGAATGGTAAATGGGCCTGTCGGGAACGACTAGGTTTAAAACTCAAAGGGCGCCTGTCGGGAACGGCTAAAGTTGAAAACCTATGGTTACCTATCGGGAATGGTAAATGGGTCAGTTGGGAACGGCTAGGTTTAAAACTTAAAGGGCGCCCGTCGGGAACGGCTAAAGTTGAAAACATATGGCTTACCTATCGGGAATGGTAAATGGGTCTGTCGATAACGGCTTGGTTTAAAACTTAAAGGGCGCCTGTCGGGAACGGCTAAAGTTGAAAACCTATGGCTTACCTATCGGGAATGGTAAATGGGCCTGTCGGGAACGGCTAGGTTTAAAACTCAAAATGGCGCCTGTCGGGAACGGCTAAAGTTTAAAACCTATGGCTTACCTATCGGGAATGGTAAATGGGCCTGTCGGGAACGACTAGGTTTAAAACTCAAAGGGCGCCTGTCGGGAACGGCTAAAGTTGAAAACCTATGGCTTACCTATCGGGAATGGTAAATGGGTCCGTCGGGAACGGCTAGGTTTAAAACTCAAAAGGGCGCCTGTCGGGAACGACTAAAGTTTAAAACCTATGGCTTACCTATCGGGAATGGTAAATGGGTCCGTCGGGAACGGCTAGGTTTAAAACTCAAAAGGGCGCCTGTCGGGAACGACTAAAGTTTAAAACCTATGGCTTACCTATCTGGAATGGTAAATGGGCCTGTCGGGAACGACTAGGTTTAAAACTCAAAGGGCACCTGTCGGGAACGGCTAAAGTTGAAAACCTATGGTTACCTATCGGGAATGGTAAATGGGTCAGTTGGGAACGGCTAGGTTTAAAACTTAAATGGCGCTCGTCGGGAACGGCAAAAGTTGAAAACCTATGGCTTACCTATCGGGAATGGTAAATGGGTCTGTCGGGAACGGCTAGGTTTAAAACTCAAAAGGGCGCCTGTCCTGAACGACTAAAGTTTAAAACCTATGGCTTACCTATCGGGAATGGTAAATGGGCATGTCGGGAACAGCTAGGTTTAAAACACAAAAGGGCGCCTGTCGGGAACGACTAAAGTTTAAAGCCTATGGCTTACCTATCGGGAATGGTAAATGGGCCTGTCGGGAACGACTAGGTTTAAAACTCAAAGGGCGCCTTTCGGGAACGGCTAAAGTTGAAAACCTATGGCTTACCTATCGGGAATGGAAAATGGGTATGTCGGGAACAGCTAGGTTTAAAACTCAAAAGGGCGCCTGTCGGGAACGACTAAAGTTTAAAGCCTATGGCTTACCTATCGGGAATGGTAAATGGGCCTGTCGGGAACGACTAGGTTTAAAACTCAAAGGGCGCCTGTCGGGAACGGCTAAAGTTGAAAACCTATGGTTACCTATCGGGAATGGTAAATGGGTCAGTTGGGAACGACTAGGTTTAAAACTTAAAGGGCGCCCGTCGGGAACGGCTAAAGTTGAAAACATATGGCTTACCTATCGGGAATGGTAAATGGGTCTGTCGGGAACGGCTTGGTTTAAAACTTAAAGGGCGCCTGTCGGGAACGGCTAAAGTTGAAAACCTATGGCTTACCTATCGGGAATGGTAAATGGGCCTGTCGGGAACGGCTAGGTTTAAAACTCAAAATGGCGCCTGTCGGCAACGGCTAAAGTTTAAAACCTATGGCTTACCTATCGGGAATGGTAAATGGGCCTGTCGGGAACGACTAGGTTTAAAACTCAAAGGGCGCCTGTCGGGAACGGCTAAAGTTGAAAACCTATGGCTTACCTATCGGGAATGGTAAATGGGACCGTCGGGAACGGCTAGGTTTAAAACTCAAAAGGGCGCTTGGCGGGAACGACTAAAGTTTAAAACCTATGGCTTACCTATCTGGAATGGTAAATGGGCCTGTCGGGAACGACTAGGTTTAAAACTCAAAGGGCGCCTGTCGGGAACGGCTAAAGTTGCAAACCTATGGCTTACCTATCGGGAATGGAAAATGGGTATGTCGGGAACGGCTAGGTTTAAAACTCAAAAGGGCGCATGTCGGGAACGAATAAAGTTTAAAACCTATGGCTTACCTATCGGGAATGGTAAATGGGCCTGTCGGGAACGACTAGGTTTAAAACTCAAAGGGCGCCTGTCGGGAACGGCTAAAGTTGCAAACCTATGGCTTACCTATCGGGAATGGAAAATGGGTATGTCGGGAACGGCTAGGTTTAAAACTCAAAAGGGCGCATGTCGGGAACGAATAAAGTTTAAAACCTATGGCTTACCTATCGGGAATGGTAAATGGGCCTGTCGGGAACGACTCGGTTTAAAACTCAAAGGGCGCCTGTCGGGAACGGCTAAAGTTGAAAACCTATGGTTACCTATCGGGAATGGTAAATGGGTCCGTCGGGAACGGCTAGGTTTAAAACTTAAAGGGCGCCTGTCGGGAACGGCTAAAGTTTAAAACCTATGGTTACCGATCGGGAATGGTAAATTGGCCAGTCGGGAATTGCTAGGTTTAAAACTTAAAGGGCGCCTGTCGGGAACGGCTAAATTTGAAAACCTATGGTTACCTATCGGGAATGGTAGATGGGCCAGTCGGGAATGGCTAGGTTTAAAACTCAAAGGGCGCCTGTCGGGAACAACTAGAGTTGAAAACCTACGGTTACCTATCGGGAATGGTAAATGGGCCTGTCGGGAACGGCTAGGTTTAAAACTCAAAAGGGCGCCTGTCGGGAACGGCTAAAGTTGAAAACCTATGGCTTACCTATCGGTAATGGTAAATGGGTCTGTCGGGAACGCCTAGGTGTAAAACTTAAAGGGCGCCTGTCGGGAACGGCTAAAGTTGCAAACCTATGGCTTACCTATCGGGAATGGTAAATGGGTCTGTCGGGAACGGCTAGGTTTAAAACTCAAAAGGGCGCCTGTCGGGAACGACTAAAGTTTAAAACCTATGGCTTACCTATCGGGAATGGTAAATGGGCCTGTCGGGAACGACTAGGTTTAAAACTCAAAGGGCGCCTGTCGGGAACGGCTAAAGTTGAAAACCTATGGTTACCTATCGGGAATGGTAAATGGGTTATTTGGGAACGGCTTGGTTTAAAACTTTAAGGGCGCCCGTCGGGAACGGCTAAATTTGAAAACATATGGCTTACCAATCGGGAATGGTAAATGGGTCTGTCGGGAACGGCTAGGTTTAAAACTTAAAGGGCGCCTGTCAGGAACAGCTAAAGTTGAAAACCTATGGCTTACCTATCGGGAATGGTAAATGGGCCTGTCGGGAACAGCTACGTTTAAAACTCAAAAGGGCGCCTGTCGGGAACAGCTAAAGTTGAAAACCTATGGCTTACCTATCGGGAATGGTAAATGGGCCTGTCGGTAACGGCTAGGTTTAAAAGTCAAAAGGGCGCATGTCGGGAACGGCTAAAGTTTAAAACCTATGGCTTACCTATCGGGAATGGTAAATGGGCCAGTTGGGAACGACTAGGTTTAAAACTTAAAGGGCGCCTATCGGGAACGGCTAAAGTTGAAAACCTATGGTTACCTATCGTGAATGGTAGATGGGCCAGTCGGGAATGGCTAGGTTTAAAACTTAAAGGGCGCCTGTCGGGAACGGCTAAAGTTTAAAACCTATGGTTACCGATCGGGAATGGTAAATGGGCCAGTCGGGAACGGCTAGGTTTAAAACTTAAAGGGCGTCCGTCGGGAACGCCTAAAGTGGAAAACCTATGGCTTACCTATCGGGAATGGTAAATGGGCCTGTCGGGAACGGCTAGGTTAAAAACTCAAAGGGCGCCTGACGGGAACATCTAAAATTGAAAACCTACGGTTACCTATCGGGAATGGTAAATGGGCCAGTCGGGAACGGCTAGGTTTAAAACTTAAAGGGCGCCCGTCGGGAACGGCGAAATTTGAAAACCTATGGCTTACCTATCGGGAATGGTAAATGGGTCTGTCGGGAACGACTAGGTTTAAAACTTAAAGGGCGCCTGTCGGGAACGGCTAAAGTTGAAAACCTATGGCTTACCTATCGGGAATAGTAAATGGGCCTGTCGGGAACGGCTAGGTTTAAAACTCAAAAGGGCGCCTGTCGGGAACGACTAAAGTTTAAAACCTATGGCTTACTTATCGGGAATGGTAAATGGGCATCTCGGGAACGACTAGGTTTAAAACTCAAAGGGCGCCTGTCGGGAACGGCTAAAGTTGAAAACCTATGGTTACCTATCGGGAATGGTAAATGGGCCAGTCGGGAACGGCTAGGTTTAAAACTTAAAGGGCGTCCGTCGGGAATAGCTAAAGTTGAAAACATATGGCTTACCTATCGGGAATGGTAAATGGGCCAGTCGGGAACGGCTAGGTTTAAAACTCAAAAGGGCGCCTGTCGGGAACGACTAAAGTTTAAAGCCTATGGCTTACCTATCGGGAATGGTAAATGGGCCTGTCGGGAACGACAAGGTTTAAAACTCAAAGGGCGCCTATCGGGAACGGCTAAAGTTGAAAACCTATGGCTTACCTATCGGGAATGGTAAATGGGTCTGTCGGGAACGGCTAGGTTTAAAACTTAAAGAGCCCCTGTCGGGAACGGCTAAAGTTGAAAACCTATGGTTTACCTATCGGGAATGGTAAATGGGTCCGTCGGGAACGGCTAGGTTTAAAACTTAAAAGGGCGCCTGTCGGGAACGACTAAAGTTTAAAACCTATGGCTTACCTATCCGGAATGGTAAATGGGCCTGTCGGGAACGACTAGGTTTAAAACTCAAAGGGCACCTGTCGGGAACGGCTAAAGTTGAAAACCTATGGTTACCTATCGAGAATGGTAAATGGGTCAGTTGGGAACGGCTAGGTTTAAAACTTAAAGGGCGCTCGTCGGGAACGGCAAAAGTTGAAAACCTATGGCTTACCTATCGGGAATGGAAAATGGGTATGTCGGGAACAACTAGGTTTAAAACTCAAAAGGGCGCCTGTCGGGAACGACTAAAGTTTAAAGCCTATGGCTTACCTATCGGGAATGGTAAATGGGCCTGTCGGGAACGACTAGGTTTAAAACTCAAAGGGCGCCTGTCGGGAACGGCTAAAGTTGAAAACCTATGGTTACCTATCGGGAATGGTAAATGGGTCAGTTGGGAACGGCTAGGTTTAAAACTTAAAGGGCGCCCGTCGGGAACGGCTAAAGTTGAAAACATATGGCTTACCTATCGGGAATGGTAAATGGGTCTGTCGGGAACGGCTTGGTTTAAAACTTAAAGGGCGCCTGTCGGGAACGGCTAAAGTTGAAAACCTATGGCTTACCTATCGGGAATGGTAAATGGGCCTGTCGGGAACGGCTAGGTTTAAAACTCAAAATGGCGCCTGTCGGGAACGGCTAAAGTTTAAAACCTATGGCTTACCTATCGGGAATGGTAAATGGGCCTGTCGGGAACGACTAGGTTTAAAACTCAAAGGGCGCCTGTCGGGAACGGCTAAAGTTGAAAACCTATGGCTTACCTATCGGGAATGGTAAATGGGTCCGTCGGGAACGGCTAGGTTTAAAACTCAAAAGGGCGCCTGTCGGGAACGACTAAAGTTTAAAACCTATGGCTTACCTATCGGGAATGGTAAATGGGTCCGTCGGGAACGGCTAGGTTTAAAACTCAAAAGGGCGCCTGTCGGGAACGACTAAAGTTTAAAACCTATGGCTTACCTATCTGGAATGGTAAATGGGCCTGTCGGGAACGACTAGGTTTAAAACTCAAAGGGCACCTGTCGGGAACGGCTAAAGTTGAAAACCTATGGTTACCTATCGGGAATGGTAAATGGGTCAGTTGGGAACGGCTAGGTTTAAAACTTAAATGGCGCTCGTCGGGAACGGCAAAAGTTGAAAACCTATGGCTTACCTATCGGGAATGGTAAATGGGTCTGTCGGGAACGGCTAGGTTTAAAACTCAAAAGGGCGCCTGTCCTGAACGACTAAAGTTTAAAACCTATGGCTTACCTATCGGGAATGGTAAATGGGCATGTCGGGAACAGCTAGGTTTAAAACACAAAAGGGCGCCTGTCGGGAACGACTAAAGTTTAAAGCCTATGGCTTACCTATCGGGAATGGTAAATGGGCCTGTCGGGAACGACTAGGTTTAAAACTCAAAGGGCGCCTTTCGGGAACGGCTAAAGTTGAAAACCTATGGCTTACCTATCGGGAATGGTAAATGGGTCTGTCGGGAACGACTAGGTTTAAAACTCAAAAGGGCGCCTGTCGGGAACGACTAAAGTTTAAAACCTATGGCTTACCTATCTGGAATGGTAAATGGGCCTGTCGGGAACGACTAGGTTTAAAACTCAAAGGGCGCCTGTCGGGAACGGCTAAAGTTGCAAACCTATGGCTTACCTATCGGGAATGGAAAATGGGTATGTCGGGAACAGCTAGGTTTAAAACTCAAAAGGGCGCCTGTCGGGAACGACTAAAGTTTAAAGCCTATGGCTTACCTATCGGGAATGGTAAATGGGCCTGTCGGGAACGACTAGGTTTAAAACTCAAAGGGCGCCTGTCGGGAACGGCTAAAGTTGAAAACCTATGGCTTACCTATCGGGAATGGTAAATGGGTCTGTCGGGAACGACTAGGTTTAAAACTTAAAGGGCGCCTGTCGGGAACGGCTAAAGTTGAAAACCTATGGCTTACCTATCGGGAATAGTAAATGGGCCTGTCGGGAACGGCTAGGTTTAAAACTCAAAAGGGCACCTGTCGGGAACGACTAAAGTTTAAAACCTATGGCTTACTTATCGGGAATGGTAAATGGGCATCTCGGGAACGACTAGGTTTAAAACTCAAAGGGCGCCTGTCGGGAACGGCTAAAGTTGAAAACCTATGGTTACCTATCGGGAATGGTAAATGGGCCAGTCGGGAACGGCTAGGTTTAAAACTTAAAGGGCGTCCGTCGGGAATAGCTAAAGTTGAAAACATATGGCTTACCTATCGGGAATGGTAAATGGGCCAGTCGGGAACGGCTAGGTTTAAAACTCAAAAGGGCGCCTGTCGGGAACGACTAAAGTTTAAAGCCTATGGCTTACCTATCGGGAATGGTAAATGGGCCTGTCGGGAACGACTAGGTTTAAAACTCAATGGGCGCCTATCGGGAACGGCTAAAGTTGAAAACCTATGGCTTACCTATCGGGAATGGTAAATGGGTCTGTCGGGAACGGCTAGGTTTAAAACTTAAAGAGCCCCTGTCGGGAACGGCTAAAGTTGAAAACCTATGGCTTACCTATCGGGAATGGTAAATGGGTCCGTCGGGAACGGCTAGGTTTAAAACTTAAAAGGGCGCCTGTCGGGAACGACTAAAGTTTAAAACTTATGGCTTACCTATCCGGAATGGTAAATGGGCCTGTCGGGAACGACTAGGTTTAAAACTCAAAGGGCACCTGTCGGGAACGGCTAAAGTTGAAAACCTATGGTTACCTATCGAGAATGGTAAATGGGTCAGTTGGGAACGGCTAGGTTTAAAACTTAAAGGGCGCTCGTCGGGAACGGCAAAAGTTGAAAACCTATGGCTTACCTATCGGGAATGGAAAATGGGTATGTCGGGAACAGCTAGGTTTAAAACTCAAAAGGGCGCCTGTCGGGAACGACTAAAGTTTAAAGCCTATGGCTTACCTATCGGGAATGGTAAATGGGCCTGTCGGGAACGACTAGGTTTAAAACTCAAAGGGCGCCTGTCGGGAACGGCTAAAGTTGAAAACCTATGGTTACCTATCGGGAATGGTAAATGGGTCAGTTGGGAACGGCTAGGTTTAAAACTTAAAGGGCGCCCGTCGGGAACGGCTAAAGTTGAAAACATATGGCTTACCTATCGGGAATGGTAAATGGGTCTGTCGATAACGGCTTGGTTTAAAACTTAAAGGGCGCCTGTCGGGAACGGCTAAAGTTGAAAACCTATGGCTTACCTATCGGGAATGGTAAATGGGCCTGTCGGGAACGGCTAGGTTTAAAACTCAAAATGGCGCCTGTCGGGAACGGCTAAAGTTTAAAACCTATGGCTTACCTATCGGGAATGGTAAATGGGCCTGTCGGGAACGACTAGGTTTAAAACTCAAAGGGCGCCTGTCGGGAACGGCTAAAGTTGAAAACCTATGGCTTACCTATCGGGAATGGTAAATGGGTCCGTCGGGAACGGCTAGGTTTAAAACTCAAAAGGGCGCCTGTCGGGAACGACTAAAGTTTAAAACCTATGGCTTACCTATCGGGAATGGTAAATGGGTCCGTCGGGAACGGCTAGGTTTAAAACTCAAAAGGGCGCCTGTCGGGAACGACTAAAGTTTAAAACCTATGGCTTACCTATCTGGAATGGTAAATGGGCCTGTCGGGAACGACTAGGTTTAAAACTCAAAGGGCACCTGTCGGGAACGGCTAAAGTTGAAAACCTATGGTTACCTATCGGGAATGGTAAATGGGTCAGTTGGGAACGGCTAGGTTTAAAACTTAAATGGCGCTCGTCGGGAACGGCAAAAGTTGAAAACCTATGGCTTACCTATCGGGAATGGTAAATGGGTCTGTCGGGAACGGCTAGGTTTAAAACTCAAAAGGGCGCCTGTCCTGAACGACTAAAGTTTAAAACCTATGGCTTACCTATCGGGAATGGTAAATGGGCATGTCGGGAACAGCTAGGTTTAAAACACAAAAGGGCGCCTGTCGGGAACGACTAAAGTTTAAAGCCTATGGCTTACCTATCGGGAATGGTAAATGGGCCTGTCGGGAACGACTAGGTTTAAAACTCAAAGGGCGCCTTTCGGGAACGGCTAAAGTTGAAAACCTATGGCTTACCTATCGGGAATGGTAAGTGGGTCTGTCGGGAACGGCTAGGTTTAAAACTCAAAAGGGCGCCTGTCGGGAACGACTAAAGTTTAAAACCTATGGCTTACCTATCTGGAATGGTAAATGGGCCTGTCGGGAACGACTAGGTTTAAAACTCAAAGGGCGCCTGTCGGGAACGGCTAAAGTTGCAAACCTATGGCTTACCTATCGGGAATGGAAAATGGGTATGTCGGGAACGGCTAGGTTTAAAACTCAAAAGGGCGCATGTCGGGAACGAATAAAGTTTAAAACCTATGGCTTACCTATCGGGAATGGTAAATGGGCCTGTCGGGAACGACTAGGTTTAAAACTCAAAGGGCGCCTGTCGGGAACGGCTAAAGTTGCAAACCTATGGCTTACCTATCGGGAATGGAAAATGGGTATGTCGGGAACGACTAGGTTTAAAACTCAAAAGGGCGCATGTCGGGAACGAATAAAGTTTAAAACCTATGGCTTACCTATCGGGAATGGTAAATGGGCCTGTCGGGAACGACTCGGTTTAAAACTCAAAGGGCGCCTGTCGGGAACGGCTAAAGTTGAAAACCTATGGTTACCTATCGGGAATGGTAATTGGGTCAGTTGGGAACGGCTAGGTTTAAAACTTAAAGGGCGCCCGTCGGGAACGGCTAAAGTTGAAAACCTATGGCTTACCTATCGGGAATGGTAAATGGGTCCGTCGGGAACGGCTAGGTTTAAAACTTAAAGGGCGCCTGTCGGGAACGGCTAAAGTTGAAAACCTATGGTTACCTATCGGGAATGGTAAATGGACCAGTCGGGAACGGCTAGGTTAAAAACTTAAAGGGCGCCCGTCGGGAACGACTAAAGTTAAAAACCTATGACTTACCTATCGGGAATGGTAAATGGGCCTGTCGGGAATGGCTAGGTATAAAACTCAAAAGGGCGCTTTCGGGAACGGGTAAAGTTTAAAACCTATGGCTTACCTATCGGGAATGGTAAATGGGCCTGTAGGGAACAGCTAGGTTTAAAACTCAAAGGGCGCCTGTCGGGAACGGCTAAAGTTGAAAACCTATGGTTACCTATCGGGAATGGTAAATGGGCCAGTCGGGAACGGCTAGGTTTAAAACTTAAAGGGCACCTGTCGGGAACGGCTAATGTTGAAAACCTATGGTTACCTATCGGGAATGGTAAATGGGCCTGTCGGGAACAGCTAGGTTTAAAACTCAAAAGGACGCTTGTCGGGAACGGCTAAAGTTGAAAACCTATGGCTTACCTACGGGAATGGTAAATGGGCCTGTCGGTAACGGCTAGGTTTAAAACTCAATAGGGCGCCTGTCGGGAACGGCTATAGTTGAAAACCTATGGTTACCTATCGGGAATTGTAAATGGGCCAGTCGGGAACGGCTAGGTTTAAAACTTAAAGGGCGCCCGTCGGGAACGGCTAAAGTTGAAAACCTATGGCTTACCTATGGGGAATGGTAAAACGGCCTGTCGGGAACGGCTAGGTTTAAAACTCAGAAGGGCGCCTGTCGGGAACGGGTAAAGTTTAAAACCTATGGCTTACCTATCGGGAATGGTAAATGGGCCTGTCGGGAACAGCTAGGTTTAAAACTCAAAGGGCGCCTGTCGGTAACGGCTAAATTTGAAAACCTATGGTTACCTATCGGGAATGGTAAATGGGCCAGTCGGGAACGACTAGGTTTAAAACTTAAAGGGCACCTGTCGGGAACGGTTAAAGTTGAAAACCTATGGTTACCTATCGGGAATGGTAAATGGGCCTGTCAGGAACAACTAGGTTTAAAACTCAAAATGGCGCCTGGCGGGAATGGCTAAAGTTGAAAACATATGGCTTACCTATCGGGAATGGTAAATGGGCCTGTCGGTAAAGGCTAGGTTTAAAACTCAAAAGGGCACCTGTCGGGATCGGCTAAAGTTTAAAACCTTTGGCCTGCCTATCGGGAATGGTAAATGGGAATGTCGGGAACAGCTAGGTTTAAAACTCAAAGGGCGCCTGTCGGGAACGGCTAAAGTTTAAAACCTATGGTTACCGATCGGGATGGTAAATGGGCCAGTCGGGAATGGCAAGGTTTAAAACTTAAAGGGCGCCTGTCGGGAACGGCTAAATTTGAAAACCTATGGTTACTTATCGGGAATGGTAGATGGGCCAGTCGGGAACGGCTAGGTTTAAAACTCAAAGGGCGCCTGTCGGGAACAGCTAAAGTTGAAAACCTACGGTTACCTATCGGGAATGGTAAATGGGCCTGTCGGGAACGGCTAGGTTTAAAACTCAAAAGGGCGCCTGTCGGGAACGGCTAAAGTTGAAAACCTATGTCTTACCTATCGGGAATGGTAAATGGGTCTGTCGGGAACGGCTAGGTTTAAAACTTAAAGGGTGCCTGTCGGGAACGGCTAAAGTTGCAAACCTATGGCTTACCTATCGGGAATGGTAAATGGGTCTGTCGGGAACGGCTAGGTTTAAAACTCAAAATGGCGCCTGTCGGGAACGACTAAAGCTTAAAACCTATGGCTTACCTATCGGGAATGGTAAATGGGCCTGTCGGGAAGGACTAGGTTTAAAACTCAAAGGGCGCCTGTCGGGAACGGCTAAAGTTGAAAACCTATGGTTACCTATCGGGAATGGTAAATGGGTCAGTTGGGAACGGCTAGGTTTAAAACTTAAAGGGTGCCCGTCGGGAACGGCTAAACTTGAAAACATATGGCTTACCTATCGGGAATGGTAAATGGGTCTGTCGGGAACGGCTAGGTTTAAAACTTAAAGGGCGCCTGTCGAGAACGGCTAAAGTTGAAAACCTATGGTTACCTATCGGGAATGGTAAATGGGCCAGTCGGGAACGGCTAGGTTTAAAACTTAAAGGGCACCTGTCGGGAACGATTAAAGTTTAAAACCTATGGTTACCTATCGGGAATGGTAAATGGGCTTGTCGGGAACAGCTAGGTTTAAAACTCAAAATGGCGCCTGTCGGGAACGGCTAAAGTTGAAAACCTATGGCTTACCTATCGGGAATGGTAAATGGGCCTGTCGGTAAAGGCTAGGTTTAAAACTCAAAAGGGCGCCTGTCGGGATCGGCTAAAGTTTAAAACCTATGGCTTACCTATCGGGAATGGTAAATGGGAATGTCAGGAACAACTAGGTTTAAAACTCAAAGGGCGCCTGTCGGGAACGGCTAAAGTTTAAAACCTATGGTTACCGATCGGGATGGTAAATGGGCCAGTCGGGAATGGCAAGGTTTAAAACTTAAAGGGCGCCTGTCGGGAACGGCTAAATTTGAAAACCTATGGTTACCTATCGGGAATGGTAGATGGGCCAGTCGGGAACGGCTAGGTTTAAAACTCAAAGGGCGCCTGTCGGGAACAGCTAAAGTTGAAAACCTACGGTTACCTATCGGGAATGGTAAATGGGCCTGTCGGGAACGGCTAGGTTTAAAACTCAAAAGGGCGCCTGTCGGGAACGGCTAAAGTTGAAAACCTATGTCTTACCTATCAGGAATGGTAAATGGGTCTGTCGGGAACGGCTAGGTTTAAAACTTAAAGGGCGCCTGTCGGGAACGGCTAAAGTTTCAAACCTATGGCTTACCTATCGGGAATGGTAAATGGGTCTGTCGGGAACGGATAGGTTTAAAACTCAAAATGGCGCCTGTCGGGAACGACTAAAGTTTAAAACCTATGGCTTACCTATCGGGAATGGTAAATGGGCCTGTCGGGAACGACTAGGTTTAAAACTCAAAGGGCGCCTGTCGGGAACGGCTAAAGTTGAAAACCTATGGTTACCTATCGGGAATGGTAAATGGGTCAGTTGGGAACGGCTAGGTTTAAAACTTAAAGGGCGCCCGTCGGGAACGGCTAAACTTGAAAACATATGGCGTACCTATCGGGAATGGTAAATGGGTCTGTCGGGAACGGCTAGGTTTAAAACTTAAAGGGCGCCTGTCGAGAACGGCTAAAGTTGAAAAGCTATGGCTTACCTATCGGGAATGGTAAATGGGTCCGTCGGGAACGGCTAGGTTTAAAACTTAAAAGGGCGCCTGTCGGGAACGACTAAAGTTTAAAACCTATGGCTTACCTATCCGGAATGGTAAATGGGCCTGTCGGGAACGACTAGGTTTAAAACTCAAAGGGCACCTGTCGGGAACGGCTAAAGTTGAAAACCTATGGTTACCTATCGAGAATGGTAAATGGGTCAGTTGGGAACGGCTAGGTTTAAAACTTAAAGGGCGCTCGTCGGGAACGGCAAAAGTTGAAAACCTATGGCTTACCTATCGGGAATGGAAAATGGGTATGTCGGGAACAACTAGGTTTAAAACTCAAAAGGGCGCCTGTCGGGAACGACTAAAGTTTAAAGCCTATGGCTTACCTATCGGGAATGGTAAATGGGCCTGTCGGGAACGACTAGGTTTAAAACTCAAAGGGCGCCTGTCGGGAACGGCTAAAGTTGAAAACCTATGGTTACCTATCGGGAATGGTAAATGGGTCAGTTGGGAACGGCTAGGTTTAAAACTTAAAGGGCGCCCGTCGGGAACGGCTAAAGTTGAAAACATATGGCTTACCTATCGGGAATGGTAAATGGGTCTGTCGGGAACGGCTTGGTTTAAAACTTAAAGGGCGCCTGTCGGGAACGGCTAAAGTTGAAAACCTATGGCTTACCTATCGGGAATGGTAAATGGGCCTGTCGGGAACGGCTAGGTTTAAAACTCAAAATGGCGCCTGTCGGGAACGGCTAAAGTTTAAAACCTATGGCTTACCTATCGGGAATGGTAAATGGGCCTGTCGGGAACGACTAGGTTTAAAACTCAAAGGGCGCCTGTCGGGAACGGCTAAAGTTGAAAACCTATGGCTTACCTATCGGGAATGGTAAATGGGTCCGTCGGGAACGGCTAGGTTTAAAACTCAAAAGGGCGCCTGTCGGGAACGACTAAAGTTTAAAACCTATGGCTTACCTATCGGGAATGGTAAATGGGTCCGTCGGGAACGGCTAGGTTTAAAACTCAAAAGGGCGCCTGTCGGGAACGACTAAAGTTTAAAACCTATGGCTTACCTATCTGGAATGGTAAATGGGCCTGTCGGGAACGACTAGGTTTAAAACTCAAAGGGCACCTGTCGGGAACGGCTAAAGTTGAAAACCTATGGTTACCTATCGGGAATGGTAAATGGGTCAGTTGGGAACGGCTAGGTTTAAAACTTAAATGGCGCTCGTCGGGAACGGCAAAAGTTGAAAACCTATGGCTTACCTATCGGGAATGGTAAATGGGTCTGTCGGGAACGGCTAGGTTTAAAACTCAAAAGGGCGCCTGTCCTGAACGACTAAAGTTTAAAACCTATGGCTTACCTATCGGGAATGGTAAATGGGCATGTCGGGAACAGCTAGGTTTAAAACACAAAAGGGCGCCTGTCGGGAACGACTAAAGTTTAAAGCCTATGGCTTACCTATCGGGAATGGTAAATGGGCCTGTCGGGAACGACTAGGTTTAAAACTCAAAGGGCGCCTTTCGGGAACGGCTAAAGTTGAAAACCTATGGCTTACCTATCGGGAATGGTAAATGGGTCTGTCGGGAACGACTAGGTTTAAAACTCAAAAGGGCGCCTGTCGGGAACGACTAAAGTTTAAAACCTATGGCTTACCTATCTGGAATGGTAAATGGGCCTGTCGGGAACGACTAGGTTTAAAACTCAAAGGGCGCCTGTCGGGAACGGCTAAAGTTGCAAACCTATGGCTTACCTATCGGGAATGGAAAATGGGTATGTCGGGAACAGCTAGGTTTAAAACTCAAAAGGGCGCCTGTCGGGAACGACTAAAGTTTAAAGCCTATGGCTTACCTATCGGGAATGGTAAATGGGCCTGTCGGGAACGACTAGGTTTAAAACTCAAAGGGCGCCTGTCGGGAACGGCTAAAGTTGAAAACCTATGGCTTACCTATCGGGAATGGTAAATGGGTCTGTCGGGAACGACTAGGTTTAAAACTTAAAGGGCGCCTGTCGGGAACGGCTAAAGTTGAAAACCTATGGCTTACCTATCGGGAATAGTAAATGGGCCTGTCGGGAACGGCTAGGTTTAAAACTCAAAAGGGCGCCTGTCGGGAACGACTAAAGTTTAAAACCTATGGCTTACTTATCGGGAATGGTAAATGGGCATCTCGGGAACGACTAGGTTTAAAACTCAAAGGGCGCCTGTCGGGAACGGCTAAAGTTGAAAACCTATGGTTACCTATCGGGAATGGTAAATGGGCCAGTCGGGAACGGCTAGGTTTAAAACTTAAAGGGCGTCCGTCGGGAATAGCTAAAGTTGAAAACATATGGCTTACCTATCGGGAATGGTAAATGGGCCAGTCGGGAACGGCTAGGTTTAAAACTCAAAAGGGCGCCTGTCGGGAACGACTAAAGTTTAAAGCCTATGGCTTACCTATCGGGAATGGTAAATGGGCCTGTCGGGAACGACTAGGTTTAAAACTCAATGGGCGCCTATCGGGAACGGCTAAAGTTGAAAACCTATGGCTTACCTATCGGGAATGGTAAATGGGTCTGTCGGGAACGGCTAGGTTTAAAACTTAAAGAGCCCCTGTCGGGAACGGCTAAAGTTGAAAACCTATGGCTTACCTATCGGGAATGGTAAATGGGTCCGTCGGGAACGGCTAGGTTTAAAACTTAAAAGGGCGCCTGTCGGGAACGACTAAAGTTTAAAACTTATGGCTTACCTATCCGGAATGGTAAATGGGCCTGTCGGGAACGACTAGGTTTAAAACTCAAAGGGCACCTGTCGGGAACGGCTAAAGTTGAAAACCTATGGTTACCTATCGAGAATGGTAAATGGGTCAGTCGGGAACGGCTAGGTTTAAAACTCAAAGGGCGCTCGTCGGGAACGGCAAAAGTTGAAAACCTATGGCTTACCTATCGGGAATGGAAAATGGGTATGTCGGGAACAGCTAGGTTTAAAACTCAAAAGGGCGCCTGTCGGGAACGACTAAAGTTTAAAGCCTATGGCTTACCTATCGGGAATGGTAAATGGGCCTGTCGGGAACGACTAGGTTTAAAACTCAAAGGGCGCCTGTCGGGAACGGCTAAAGTTGAAAACCTATGGTTACCTATCGGGAATGGTAAATGGGTCAGTTGGGAACGGCTAGGTTTAAAACTTAAAGGGCGCCCGTCGGGAACGGCTAAAGTTGAAAACATATGGCTTACCTATCGGGAATGGTAAATGGGTCTGTCGATAACGGCTTGGTTTAAAACTTAAAGGGCGCCTGTCGGGAACGGCTAAAGTTGAAAACCTATGGCTTACCTATCGGGAATGGTAAATGGGCCTGTCGGGAACGGCTAGGTTTAAAACTCAAAATGGCGCCTGTCGGGAACGGCTAAAGTTTAAAACCTATGGCTTACCTATCGGGAATGGTAAATGGGCCTGTCGGGAACGACTAGGTTTAAAACTCAAAGGGCGCCTGTCGGGAACGGCTAAAGTTGAAAACCTATGGCTTACCTATCGGGAATGGTAAATGGGTCCGTCGGGAACGGCTAGGTTTAAAACTCAAAAGGGCGCCTGTCGGGAACGACTAAAGTTTAAAACCTATGGCTTACCTATCGGGAATGGTAAATGGGTCCGTCGGGAACGGCTAGGTTTAAAACTCAAAAGGGCGCCTGTCGGGAACGACTAAAGTTTAAAACCTATGGCTTACCTATCTGGAATGGTAAATGGGCCTGTCGGGAACGACTAGGTTTAAAACTCAAAGGGCACCTGTCGGGAACGGCTAAAGTTGAAAACCTATGGTTACCTATCGGGAATGGTAAATGGGTCAGTTGGGAACGGCTAGGTTTAAAACTTAAATGGCGCTCGTCGGGAACGGCAAAAGTTGAAAACCTATGGCTTACCTATCGGGAATGGTAAATGGGTCTGTCGGGAACGGCTAGGTTTAAAACTCAAAAGGGCGCCTGTCCTGAACGACTAAAGTTTAAAACCTATGGCTTACCTATCGGGAATGGTAAATGGGCATGTCGGGAACAGCTAGGTTTAAAACACAAAAGGGCGCCTGTCGGGAACGACTAAAGTTTAAAGCCTATGGCTTACCTATCGGGAATGGTAAATGGGCCTGTCGGGAACGACTAGGTTTAAAACTCAAAGGGCGCCTTTCGGGAACGGCTAAAGTTGAAAACCTATGGCTTACCTATCGGGAATGGTAAATGGGTCTGTCGGGAACGGCTAGGTTTAAAACTCAAAAGGGCGCCTGTCGGGAACGACTAAAGTTTAAAACCTATGGCTTACCTATCTGGAATGGTAAATGGGCCTGTCGGGAACGACTAGGTTTAAAACTCAAAGGGCGCCTGTCGGGAACGGCTAAAGTTGCAAACCTATGGCTTACCTATCGGGAATGGAAAATGGGTATGTCGGGAACAGCTAGGTTTAAAACTCAAAAGGGCGCCTGTCGGGAACGACTAAAGTTTAAAGCCTATGGCTTACCTATCGGGAATGGTAAATGGGCCTGTCGGGAACGACTAGGTTTAAAACTCAAAGGGCGCCTGTCGGGAACGGCTAAAGTTGAAAACCTATGGTTACCTATCGGGAATGGTAAATGGGTCAGTTGGGAACGACTAGGTTTAAAACTTAAAGGGCGCCCGTCGGGAACGGCTAAAGTTGAAAACATATGGCTTACCTATCGGGAATGGTAAATGGGTCTGTCGGGAACGGCTTGGTTTAAAACTTAAAGGGCGCCTGTCGGGAACGGCTAAAGTTGAAAACCTATGGCTTACCTATCGGGAATGGTAAATGGGCCTGTCGGGAACGGCTAGGTTTAAAACTCAAAATGGCGCCTGTCGGCAACGGCTAAAGTTTAAAACCTATGGCTTACCTATCGGGAATGGTAAATGGGCCTGTCGGGAACGACTAGGTTTAAAACTCAAAGGGCGCCTGTCGGGAACGGCTAAAGTTGAAAACCTATGGCTTACCTATCGGGAATGGTAAATGGGACCGTCGGGAACGGCTAGGTTTAAAACTCAAAAGGGCGCTTGGCGGGAACGACTAAAGTTTAAAACCTATGGCTTACCTATCTGGAATGGTAAATGGGCCTGTCGGGAACGACTAGGTTTAAAACTCAAAGGGCGCCTGTCGGGAACGGCTAAAGTTGCAAACCTATGGCTTACCTATCGGGAATGGAAAATGGGTATGTCGGGAACGGCTAGGTTTAAAACTCAAAAGGGCGCATGTCGGGAACGAATAAAGTTTAAAACCTATGGCTTACCTATCGGGAATGGTAAATGGGCCTGTCGGGAACGACTAGGTTTAAAACTCAAAGGGCGCCTGTCGGGAACGGCTAAAGTTGCAAACCTATGGCTTACCTATCGGGAATGGAAAATGGGTATGTCGGGAACGGCTAGGTTTAAAACTCAAAAGGGCGCATGTCGGGAACGAATAAAGTTTAAAACCTATGGCTTACCTATCGGGAATGGTAAATGGGCCTGTCGGGAACGACTCGGTTTAAAACTCAAAGGGCGCCTGTCGGGAACGGCTAAAGTTGAAAACCTATGGTTACCTATCGGGAATGGTAATTGGGTCAGTTGGGAATGGCTAGGTTTAAAACTTAAAGGGCGCCCGTCGGGAACGGCTAAAGTTGAAAACCTATGGCTTACCTATCGGGAATGGTAAATGGGTCCGTCGGGAACGGCTAGGTTTAAAACTTAAAGGGCGCCTGTCGGGAACGGCTAAAGTTGAAAACCTATGGTTACCTATCGGGAATGGTAAATGGACCAGTCGGGAACGGCTAGGTTAAAAACTTAAAGGGCGCCCGTCGGGAACGACTAAAGTTAAAAACCTATGACTTACCTATCGGGAATGGTAAATGGGCCTGTCGGGAATGGCTAGGTATAAAACTCAAAAGGGCGCTTGTCGGGAACGGGTAAAGTTTAAAACCTATGGCTTACCTATCGGGAATGGTAAATGGGCCTGTAGGGAACAGCTAGGTTTAAAACTCAAAGGGCGCCTGTCGGGAACGGCTAAAGTTGAAAACCTATGGTTACCTATCGGGAATGGTAAATGGGCCAGTCGGGAACGACTAGGTTTAAAACTCAAAGGGCGCCTGTCGGGAACGGCTAAAGTTGAAAACCTATGGCTTACCTATCGGGAATGGTAAATGGGTCTGTCGGGAACGACTAGGTTTAAAACTTAAAGGGCGCCCGTCGGGAACGGCTAAAGTTGAAAACCTATGGCTTACCTATCGGGAATAGTAAATGGGCCTGTCGGGAACGGCTAGGTTTAAAACTCAAAAGGGCGCCTGTCGGGAACGACTAAAGTTTAAAACCTATGGCTTACTTATCGGGAATGGTAAATGGGCATCTCGGGAACGACTAGGTTTAAAACTCAAAGGGCGCCTGTCGGGAACGGCTAAAGTTGAAAACCTATGGTTACCTATCGGGAATGGTAAATGGGCCAGTCGGGAACGGCTAGGTTTAAAACTTAAAGGGCGTCCGTCGGGAATAGCTAAAGTTGAAAACATATGGCTTACCTATCGGGAATGGTAAATGGGCCAGTCGGGAACGGCTAGGTTTAAAACTCAAAAGGGCGCCTGTCGGGAACGACTAAAGTTTAAAGCCTATGGCTTACCTATCGGGAATGGTAAATGGGCCTGTCGGGAACGACTAGGTTTAAAACTCAATGGGCGCCTATCGGGAACGGCTAAAGTTGAAAACCTATGGCTTACCTATCGGGAATGGTAAATGGGTCTGTCGGGAACGGCTAGGTTTAAAACTTAAAGAGCCCCTGTCGGGAACGGCTAAAGTTGAAAACCTATGGCTTACCTATCGGGAATGGTAAATGGGTCCGTCGGGAACGGCTAGGTTTAAAACTCAAAAGGGCGCCTGTCGGGAACGACTAAAGTTTAAAACTTATGGCTTACCTATCCGGAATGGTAAATGGGCCTGTCGGGAACGACTAGGTTTAAAACTCAAAGGGCGCCTGTCGGGAACGGCTAAAGTTGAAAACCTATGGCTTACCTATCGGGAATGGTAAATGGGACCGTCGGGAACGGCTAGGTTTAAAACTCAAAAGGGCGCTTGGCGGGAACGACTAAAGTTTAAAACCTATGGCTTACCTATCTGGAATGGTAAATGGGCCTGTCGGGAACGACTAGGTTTAAAACTCAAAGGGCGCCTGTCGGGAACGGCTAAAGTTGCAAACCTATGGCTTACCTATCGGGAATGGAAAATGGGTATGTCGGGAACGGCTAGGTTTAAAACTCAAAAGGGCGCATGTCGGGAACGAATAAAGTTTAAAACCTATGGCTTACCTATCGGGAATGGTAAATGGGCCTGTCGGGAACGACTAGGTTTAAAACTCAAAGGGCGCCTGTCGGGAACGGCTAAAGTTGCAAACCTATGGCTTACCTATCGGGAATGGAAAATGGGTATGTCGGGAACGGCTAGGTTTAAAACTCAAAAGGGCGCATGTCGGGAACGAATAAAGTTTAAAACCTATGGCTTACCTATCGGGAATGGTAAATGGGCCTGTCGGGAACGACTCGGTTTAAAACTCAAAGGGCGCCTGTCGGGAACGGCTAAAGTTGAAAACCTATGGTTACCTATCGGGAATGGTAATTGGGTCAGTTGGGAATGGCTAGGTTTAAAACTTAAAGGGCGCCCGTCGGGAACGGCTAAAGTTGAAAACCTATGGCTTACCTATCGGGAATGGTAAATGGGTCCGTCGGGAACGGCTAGGTTTAAAACTTAAAGGGCGCCTGTCGGGAACGGCTAAAGTTGAAAACCTATGGTTACCTATCGGGAATGGTAAATGGACCAGTCGGGAACGGCTAGGTTAAAAACTTAAAGGGCGCCCGTCGGGAACGACTAAAGTTAAAAACCTATGACTTACCTATCGGGAATGGTAAATGGGCCTGTCGGGAATGGCTAGGTATAAAACTCAAAAGGGCGCTTGTCGGGAACGGGTAAAGTTTAAAACCTATGGCTTACCTATCGGGAATGGTAAATGGGCCTGTAGGGAACAGCTAGGTTTAAAACTCAAAGGGCGCCTGTCGGGAACGGCTAAAGTTGAAAACCTATGGTTACCTATCGGGAATGGTAAATGGGCCAGTCGGGAACGGCTAGGTTTAAAACTTAAAGGGCACCTGTCGGGAACGGCTAATGTTGAAAACCTATGGTTACCTATCGGGAATGGTAAATGGGCCTGTCGGGAACAGCTAGGTTTAAAACTCAAAAGGACGCCTGTCGAGAACGGCTAAAGTTGAAAACCTATGGCTTACCTACGGGAATGGTAAATGGGCCTGTCGGTAACGGCTAGGTTTAAAACTCAATAGGGCGCCTGTCGGGAACGGCTATAGTTGAAAACCTATGGTTACCTATCGGGAATTGTAAATGGGCCAGTCGGGAACGGCTAGGTTTAAAACTTAAAGGGCGCCCGTCGGGAACGGCTAAAGTTGAAAACCTATGGCTTACCTATGGGGAATGGTAAAACGGCCTGTCGGGAACGGCTAGGTTTAAAACTCAGAAGGGCGCCTGTCGGGAACGGGTAAAGTTTAAAACCTATGGCTTACCTATCGGGAATGGTAAATGGGCCTGTCGGGAACAGCTAGGTTTAAAACTCAAAGGGCGCCTGTCGGTAACGGCTAAATTTGAAAACCTATGGTTACCTATCGGGAATGGTAAATGGGCCAGTCGGGAACGACTAGGTTTAAAACTTAAAGGGCACCTGTCGGGAACGGTTAAAGTTGAAAACCTATGGTTACCTATCGGGAATGGTAAATGGGCCTGTCAGGAACAACTAGGTTTAAAACTCAAAATGGCGCCTGTCGGGAATGGCTAAAGTTGAAAACATATGGCTTACCTATCGGGAATGGTAAATGGGCCTGTCGGTAAAGGCTAGGTTTAAAACTCAAAAGGGCACCTGTCGGGATCGGCTAAAGTTTAAAACCTTTGGCTTGCCTATCGGGAATGGTAAATGGGAATGTCGGGAACAGCTAGGTTTAAAACTCAAAGGGCGCCTGTCGGGAACGGCTAAAGTTTAAAACCTATGGTTACCGATCGGGATGGTAAATGGGCCAGTCGGGAATGGCAAGGTTTAAAACTTAAAGGGCGCCTGTCGGGAACGGCTAAATTTGAAAACCTATGGTTACTTATCGGGAATGGTAGATGGGCCAGTCGGGAACGGCTAGGTTTAAAACTCAAAGGGCGCCTGTCGGGAACAGCTAAAGTTGAAAACCTACGGTTACCTATCGGGAATGGTAAATGGGCCTGTCGGGAACGGCTAGGTTTAAAACTCAAAAGGGCGCCTGTCGGGAACGGCTAAAGTTGAAAACCTATGTCTTACCTATCGGGAATGGTAAATGGGTCTGTCGGGAACGGCTAGGTTTAAAACTTAAAGGGTGCCTGTCGGGAACGGCTAAAGTTGCAAACCTATGGCTTACCTATCGGGAATGGTAAATGGGTCTGTCGGGAACGGCTAGGTTTAAAACTCAAAATGGCGCCTGTCGGGAACGACTAAAGCTTAAAACCTATGGCTTACCTATCGGGAATGGTAAATGGGCCTGTCGGGAAGGACTAGGTTTAAAACTCAAAGGGCGCCTGTCGGGAACGGCTAAAGTTGAAAACCTATGGTTACCTATCGGGAATGGTAAATGGGTCAGTTGGGAACGGCTAGGTTTAAAACTTAAAGGGTGCCCGTCGGGAACGGCTAAACTTGAAAACATATGGCTTACCTATCGGGAATGGTAAATGGGTCTGTCGGGAACGGCTAGGTTTAAAACTTAAAGGGCGCCTGTCGAGAACGGCTAAAGTTGAAAACCTATGGTTACCTATCGGGAATGGTAAATGGGCCAGTCGGGAACGGCTAGGTTTAAAACTTAAAGGGCACCTGTCGGGAACGATTAAAGTTTAAAACCTATGGTTACCTATCGGGAATGGTAAATGGGCTTGTCGGGAACAGCTAGGTTTAAAACTCAAAATGGCGCCTGTCGGGAACGGCTAAAGTTGAAAACCTATGGCTTACCTATCGGGAATGGTAAATGGGCCTGTCGGTAAAGGCTAGGTTTAAAACTCAAAAGGGCGCCTGTCGGGATCGGCTAAAGTTTAAAACCTATGGCTTACCTATCGGGAATGGTAAATGGGAATGTCAGGAACAACTAGGTTTAAAACTCAAAGGGCGCCTGTCGGGAACGGCTAAAGTTTAAAACCTATGGTTACCGATCGGGATGGTAAATGGGCCAGTCGGGAATGGCAAGGTTTAAAACTTAAAGGGCGCCTGTCGGGAACGGCTAAATTTGAAAACCTATGGTTACCTATCGGGAATGGTAGATGGGCCAGTCGGGAACGGCTAGGTTTAAAACTCAAAGGGCGCCTGTCGGGAACAGCTAAAGTTGAAAACCTACGGTTACCTATCGGGAATGGTAAATGGGCCTGTCGGGAACGGCTAGGTTTAAAACTCAAAAGGGCGCCTGTCGGGAACGGCTAAAGTTGAAAACCTATGTCTTACCTATCAGGAATGGTAAATGGGTCTGTCGGGAACGGCTAGGTTTAAAACTTAAAGGGCGCCTGTCGGGAACGGCTAAAGTTTCAAACCTATGGCTTACCTATCGGGAATGGTAAATGGGTCTGTCGGGAACGGATAGGTTTAAAACTCAAAATGGCGCCTGTCGGGAACGACTAAAGTTTAAAACCTATGGCTTACCTATCGGGAATGGTAAATGGGCCTGTCGGGAACGACTAGGTTTAAAACTCAAAGGGCGCCTGTCGGGAACGGCTAAAGTTGAAAACCTATGGTTACCTATCGGGAATGGTAAATGGGTCAGTTGGGAACGGCTAGGTTTAAAACTTAAAGGGCGCCCGTCGGGAACGGCTAAACTTGAAAACATATGGCGTACCTATCGGGAATGGTAAATGGGTCTGTCGGGAACGGCTAGGTTTAAAACTTAAAGGGCGCCTGTCGAGAACGGCTAAAGTTGAAAAGCTATGGCTTACCTATCGGGAATGGTAAATGGGCCTGTCGGGAACGGCTAGGTTTAAAACTCAAAATGGCGCCTGTCGGGAACGGCTAAAGTTTAAAACCTATGGCTTACCTATCAGGAATGGTAAATGGGACTGTCAGGAACGACTAGGTTTAAAACTCAAAGGGCGCCTGTCGGGAACGGCTAAAGTTTAAAACCTATGGTTACCGATCGGGAATGGTAAATGGGCCAGTCGGGAACGGCTAGGTTTAAAACTTAAAGGGCGCCTGTCGGGAATGGCTAAAGTTGAAAACCTATGGTTACCTATCGGGAATGGTAAATGGGCCTGTCGGGAACAGCTAGGTTTAAAACTCAAAAGGGCGCTTGTCGGGAACGGCTAAAGTTGAAAACCTATGGCTTACCTATCGGGAATGGTAAATGGGTCTGTCGGGAACGGCTAGGTTTAAAACTTAAAGGGCGCCTGTCGGGAAAGGCTAAAGTTGAAAACCTATGGTTACCTATCGGGAATGGTAAATGGGCCTGTCGGGAACGGCTAGGTTTAAAACTCAAAATGGCGCCTGTCGGGAACGACTAAAGCTTAAAACCTATGGCTTACCTATCGGGAATGGTAAATGGGCCTGTCGGGAAGGACTAGGTTTAAAACTCAAAGGGCGCCTGTCGGGAACGGCTAAAGTTGAAAACCTATGGTTACCTATCGGGAATGGTAAATGGGTCAGTTGGGAACGGCTAGGTTTAAAACTTAAAGGGTGCCCGTCGGGAACGGCTAAACTTGAAAACATATGGCTTACCTATCGGGAATGGTAAATGGGTCTGTCGAGAACGGCTAGGTTTAAAACTTAAAGGGCGCCTGTCGAGAACGGCTAAAGTTGAAAACCTATGGTTACCTATCGGGAATGGTAAATGGGCCAGTCGGGAACGGCTAGGTTTAAAACTTAAAGGGCACCTGTCGGGAACGGTTAAAGTTTAAAACCTATGGTTACCTATCGGGAATGGTAAATGGGCTTGTCGGGAACAGCTAGGTTTAAAACTCAAAATGGCGCCTGTCGGGAACGGCTAAAGTTGAAAACCTATGGCTTACCTATCGGGAATGGTAAATGGGCCTGTCGGTAAAGGCTAGGTTTAAAACTCAAAAGGGCGCCTGTCGGGATCGGCTAAAGTTTAAAACCTATGGCTTACCTATCGGGAATGGTAAATGGGAATGTCAGGAACAGCTAGGTTTAAAACTCAAAGGGCGCCTGTCGGGAACGGCTAAAGTTTAAAACCTATGGTTACCGATCGGGATGGTAAATGGGCCAGTCGGGAATGGCAAGGTTTAAAACTTAAAGGGCGCCTGTCGGGAACGGCTAAATTTGAAAACCTATGGTTACCTATCGGGAATTGTAGATGGGCCAGTCGGGAACGGCTAGGTTTAAAACTCAAAGGGCGCCAGTCGGGAACAGCTAAAGTTGAAAACCTACGGTTACCTATCGGGAATGGTAAATGGGCCTGTCGGGAACGGCTAGGTTTAAAACTCAAAAGGGCGCATGTCGGGAACGGCTAAAGTTGAAAACCTATGTCTTACCTATCAGGATTGGTAAATGGGTCTGTCGGGAACGGCTAGGTTTAAAACTTAAAGGGCGCCTGTCGGGAACGGCTAAAGTTGCAAACCTATGGCTTACCTATCGGGAATGGTAAATGGGTCTGTCGGGAACGGATAGGTTTAAAACTCAAAATGGCGCCTGTCGGGAACGACTAAAGTTTAAAACCTATGGCTTACCTATCGGGAATGGTAAATGGGCCTGTCGGGAACGACTAGGTTTAAAACTCAAAGGGCGCCTGTCGGGAACGGCTAAAGTTGAAAACCTATGGTTACCTATCGGGAATGGTAAATGGGTCAGTTGGGAACGGCTAGGTTTAAAACTTAAAGGGCGCCTGTCGGGAACGGCTAAACTTGAAAACATATGGCGTACCTATCGGGAATGGTAAATGGGTCTGTCGGGAACGGCTAGGTTTAAAACTTAAAGGGCGCCTGTCGAGAACGGCTAAAGTTGAAAAGCTATGGCTTACCTATCGGGAATGGTAAATGGGCCTGTCGGGAACGGCTAGGTTTAAAACTCTAAATGGCGCCTGTCGGGAACGGCTAAAGTTTAAAACCTATGGCTTACCTATCAGGAATGGTAAATGGGCCTGTCGGGAACGACTAGGTTTAAAACTCAAAGGGCGCCTGTCGGGAACGGCTAAAGTTTAAAACCTATGGTTACCGATCGGGAATGGTAAATGGGCCAGTCGGGAACGGCTAGGTTTAAAACTTAAAGGGCGCCTGTCGGGAATGGCTAAAGTTGAAAACCTATGGTTACCTATCGGGAATGGTAAATGGGCCTGTCTGGAACAGCTAGGTTTAAAACTCAAAAGGGCGCTTGTCGGGAACGGCTAAAGTTGAAAACCTATGGCTTACCTATCGGGAATGGTAAATGGGTCTGTCGGGAACGGCTAGGTTTAAAACTTAAAGGGCGCCTGTCGGGAACGGCTAAAGTTGAAAACCTATGGTTACCTATCGGGAATGGTAAATGGGCCTGTCGGGAACAGCTAGGTTTAAAACTCAAAATGGCGCCTATCGGGAATGGCTAAAGTTGAAAACATATGGCTTACCTATCGGGAATGGTAAATGGGCCTGTCGGTAAAGGCTAGGTTTAAAACTCAAAAGGGCACCTGTCGGGATCGGCTAAAGTTTAAAACCTTTGGCTTACCTATCGGGAATGGTAAATGGGAATGTCGGGAACAGCTAGGTTTAAAACTCAAAGGGCGCCTGTCGGGAACGGCTAAAGTTTAAAACCTATGGTTACCGATCGGGATGGTAAATGGGCCAGTCGGGAATGGCAAGGTTTAAAACTTAAAGGGCGCCTGTCGGGAACGGCTAAATTTGAAAACCTATGGTTACCTATCGGGAATGGTAGATGGGCCAGTCGGGAATGGCTAGGTTTAAAACTCAAAGGGCGCCTGTCGGGAACAGCTAAAGTTGAAAACCTACGGTTACCTATCGGGAATGGTAAATGGGCCTGTCGGGAACGGCTAGTTTTAAAACTCAAAAGGGCGCCTGTCAGGAACAGCTAAAGTTGAAAACCTATGTCTTACCTATCGGGAATGGTAAATGGGTCTGTCGGGAACGGCTAGGTTTAAAACTTAAAGGGCGCCTGTCGGGAACGGCTAAAGTTGCAAACCTATGGCTTACCTATCGGGAATGGTAAATGGGTCTGTCGGGAACGGCTAGGTTTAAAACTCAAAATGGCGCCTGTCGGGAACGACTAAAGTTTAAAACCTATGGCTTACCTATCGGGAATGGTAAATGGGCCTGTCGGGAAGGACTAGGTTTAAAACTCAAAGGGCGCTTGTCGGGAACGGCTAAAGTTGAAAACCTATGGTTACCTATCGGGAATGGTAAATGGGTCAGTTGGGAACGACTAGGTTTAAAACTTAAAGGGTGCCCGTCGGGAATGGCTAAACTTGAAAACATATGGCTTACCTATCGGGAATGGTAAATGGGTCTGTCGGGAACGGCTAGGTTTAAAATTTAAAGGGCGCCTGTCGAGAACGGCTAAAGTTGAAAACCTATGGTTACCTATCGGGAATGGTAAATGGGCCAGTCGGGAACGGCTAGGTTTAAAACTTAAAGGACACCTGTCGGGAACGGTTAAAGTTGAAAACCTATGGTTACCTATCGGGAATGGTAAATGGGCTTGTCGGGAACAGCTAGGTTTAAAACTCAAAATGGCGCCTGTCGGGAACGGCTAAAGTTGAAAACCTATGGCTTACCTATCGGGAATGGTAAATGGGCCTGTCGGTAAAGGCTAGGTTTAAAACTCAAAAGGGCGCCTGTCGGGATCGGCTAAAGTTTAAAACCTATGGCTTACCTATCGGGAATGGTAAATGGGAATGTCAGGAACAGCTAGGTTTAAAACTCAAAGGGCGCCTGTCGGGAACGGCTAAAGTTTAAAACCTATGGTTACCGATCGGGATGGTAAATGGGCCAGTCGGGAATGGCAAGGTTTAAAACTTAAAGGGCGCCTGTCGGGAACGGCTAAATTTGAAAACCTATGGTTACCTATCGGGAATGGTAGATGGGCCAGTCGGGAACGGCTAGGTTTAAAACTCAAAGGGCGCCTGTCGGGAACAGCTAAAGTTGAAAACCTACGGTTACCTATCGGGAATGGTAAATGGGCCTGTCGGGAACGGCTAGGTTTAAAACTCAAAAGGGCGCCTGTCGGGAACGGCTAAAGTTGAAAACCTATGTCTTACCTATCAGGAATGGTAAATGGGTCTGTCGGGAACGGCTAGGTTTAAAACTTAAAGGGCGCCTGTCGGGAACGGCTAAAGTTGCAAACCTATGGCTTACCTATCGGGAATGGTAAATGGGTCTGTCGGGAACGGATAGGTTTAAAACTCAAAATGGCGCCTGTCGGGAACGACTAAAGTTTAAAACCTATGGCTTACCTATCGGGAATGGTAAATGGGCCTGTCGGGAACGACTAGGTTTAAAACTCAAAGGGCGCCTGTCGGGAACGGCTAAAGTTGAAAACCTATGGTTACCTATCGGGAATGGTAAATGGGTCAGTTGGGAACGGCTAGGTTTAAAACTTAAAGGGCGCCTGTCGGGAACGGCTAAACTTGAAAACATATGGCGTACCTATCGGGAATGGTAAATGGGTCTGTCGGGAATGGCTAGGTTTAAAACTTAAAGGGCGCCTGTCGAGAACGGCTAAAGTTGAAAAGCTATGGCTTACCTATCGGGAATGGTAAATGGGCCTGTCGGGAACGGCTAGGTTTAAAACTCAAAATGGCGCCTGTCGGGAACGGCTAAAGTTTAAAACCTATGGCTTACCTATCAGGAATGGTAAATGGGCCTGTCGGGAACGACTAGGTTTAAAACTCAAAGGGCGCCTGTCGGGAACGGCTAAAGTTTAAAACCTATGGTTACCGATCGGGAATGGTAAATGGGCCAGTCGGGAACGACTAGGTTTAAAACTTAAAGGGCGCCTGTCGGGAATGGCTAAAGTTGAAAACCTATGGTTACCTATTGGGAATGGTAAATGGGCCTGTCGGGAACAGCTAGGTTTAAAACTCAAAAGGGCGCTTGTCGGGAACGGCTAAAGTTGAAAACCTATGGCTTACCTATCGGGAATGGTAAATGGGTCTGTCGGGAACGGCTAGGTTTAAAACTTAAAGGGCGCCTGTCGGGAACGGCTAAAGTTGAAAACCTATGGTTACCTATCGGGAATGGTAAATGGGCCTGTCGGGAACAGCTAGGTTTAAAACTCAAAATGGCGCCTGTCGGGAATGGCTAAAGTTGAAAACATATGGCTTACCTATCGGGAATGGTAAATGGGCCTGTCGGTAAAGGCTAGGTTTAAAACTCAAAAGGGCACCTGTCGGGATCGGCTAAAGTTTAAAACCTTTGGCTTACCTATCGGGAATGGTAAATGGGAATGTCGGGAACAGCTAGGTTTAAAACTCAAAGGGCGCCTGTCGGGAACGGCTAAAGTTTAAAACCTATGGTTACCGATCGGGATGGTAAATGGGCCAGTCGGGAATGGCAAGGTTTAAAACTTAAAGGGCGCCTGTCGGGAACGGCTAAATTTGAAAACCTATGGTTACCTATCGGGAATGGTAGATGGGCCAGTCGGGAACGGCTAGGTTTAAAACTCAAAGGGCGCCTGTCGGGAACAGCTAAAGTTGAAAACCTACGGTTACCTATCGGGAATGGTAAATGGGCCTGTCGGGAACGGCTAGGTTTAAAACTCAAAAGGGCGCCTGTCAGGAACGGCTAAAGTTGAAAACCTATGTCTTACCTATCGGGAATGGTAAATGGGTCTGTCGGGAACGGCTAGGTTTAAAACTTAAAGGGCGCCTGTCGGGAACGGCTAAAGTTGCAAACCTATGGCTTACCTATCGGGAATGGTAAATGGGTCTGTCGGGAACGGCTAGGTTTAAAACTCAAAATGGCGCCTGTCGGGAACGACTAAAGTTTAAAACCTATGGCTTACCTATCGGGAATGGTAAATGGGCCTGTCGGGAAGGACTAGGTTTAAAACTCAAAGGGCGCCTGTCGGGAACGGCTAAAGTTGAAAACCTATGGTTACCTATCGGGAATGGTAAATGGGTCAGTTGGGAACGGCTAGGTTTAAAACTTAAAGGGTGCCCGTCGGGAATGGCTAAACTTGAAAACATATGGCTTACCTATCGGGAATGGTAAATGGGTCTGTCGGGAACGGCTAGGTTTAAAACTTAAAGGGCGCCTGTCGAGAACGGCTAAAGTTGAAAACCTATGGTTACCTATCGGGAATGGTAAATGGGCCAGTCGGGAACGGCTAGGTTTAAAACTTAAAGGACACCTGTCGGGAACGGTTAAAGTTGAAAACCTATGGTTACCTATCGGGAATGGTAAATGGGCTTGTCGGGAACAGCTAGGTTTAAAACTCAAAATGGCGCCTGTCGGGAACGGCTAAAGTTGAAAACCTATGGCTTACCTATCGGGAATGGTAAATGGGCCTGTCGGTAAAGGCTAGGTTTAAAACTCAAAAGGGCGCCTGTCGGGATCGGCTAAAGTTTAAAACCTATGGCTTACCTATCGGGAATGGTAAATGGGAATGTCAGGAACAGCTAGGTTTAAAACTCAAAGGGCGCCTGTCGGGAACGGCTAAAGTTTAAAACCTATGGTTACCGATCGGGATGGTAAATGGGCCAGTCGGGAATGGCAAGGTTTAAAACTTAAAGGGCGCCTGTCGGGAACGGCTAAATTTGAAAACCTATGGTTACCTATCGGGAATGGTAGATGGGCCAGTCGGGAACGGCTAGGTTTAAAACTCAAAGGGCGCCTGTCGGGAACAGCTAAAGTTGAAAACCTACGGTTACCTATCGGGAATGGTAAATGGGCCTGTCGGGAACGGCTAGGTTTAAAACTCAAAAGGGCGCCTGTCGGGAACGGCTAAAGTTGAAAACCTATGTCTTACCTATCAGGAATGGTAAATGGGTCTGTCGGGAACGGCTAGGTTTAAAACTTAAAGGGCGCCTGTCGGGAACGGCTAAAGTTGCAAACCTATGGCTTACCTATCGGGAATGGTAAATGGGTCTGTCGGGAACGGATAGGTTTAAAACTCAAAATGGCGCCTGTCGGGAACGACTAAAGTTTAAAACCTATGGCTTACCTATCGGGAATGGTAAATGGGCCTGTCGGGAACGACTAGGTTTAAAACTCAAAGGGCGCCTGTCGGGAACGGCTAAAGTTGAAAACCTATGGTTACCTATCGGGAATGGTAAATGGGTCAGTTGGGAACGGCTAGGTTTAAAACTTAAAGGGCGCCCGTCGGGAACGGCTAAACTTGAAAACATATGGCGTACCTATCGGGAATGGTAAATGGGTCTGTCGGGAACGGCTAGGTTTAAAACTTAAAGGGCGCCTGTCGAGAACGGCTAAAGTTGAAAAGCTATGGCTTACCTATCGGGAATGGTAAATGGGCCTGTCGGGAACGGCTAGGTTTAAAACTCAAAATGGCGCCTGTCGGGAACGGCTAAAGTTTAAAACCTATGGCTTACCTATCAGGAATGGTAAATGGGCCTGTCGGGAACGACTAGGTTTAAAACTCAAAGGGCGCCTGTCGGGAACGGCTAAAGTTTAAAACCTATGGTTACCGATCGGGAATGGTAAATGGGCCAGTCGGGAACGGCTAGGTTTAAAACTTAAAGGGCGCCTGTCGGGAATGGCTAAAGTTGAAAACCTATGGTTACCTTTCGGGAATGGTAAATGGGCCTGTCGGGAACAGCTAGGTTTAAAACTCAAAAGGGCGCTTGTCGGGAACGGCTAAAGTTGAAAACCTATGGCTTACCTATCGGGAATGGTAAATGGGTCTGTCGGGAACGGCTAGGTTTAAAACTTAAAGGGCGCCTGTCGGGAACGGCTAAAGTTGAAAACCTATGGCTTACCTATCGGGAATGGTAAATGGGCCTGTCGGGAACGGCTAGGTTTAAAACTCAAAAGGGCGCCTGTCGGGAACGGCTAAAGTTTAAAACCTATGGCTTACCTATCGGGAATGGTAAATGGGCCAGTCCGGAACGGCTAGGTTTAAAACTCAAAGGGCGCCTGTCGGGAACGGCTAAAGTTTAAAACCTATGGTTACCGATCGGGAATGGTAAATGGGCCAGTCGGGAACGGCTAGGTTTAAAACTTAAAGGGCGCCTGTCGGGAATGGCTAAAGTTGAAAACCTATGGTTACCTATCGGGAATGGTAAATGGGCCTGTCGGGAACAGCTAGGTTTAAAACTCAAAAGGGCGCCTGTCGGGAACGGCTAAAGTTGAAAACCTATGGCTTACCTATCGGGAATGGTAAATGGGTCTGTCGGGAATGGCTAGGTTTAAAACTTAAAGGGCGCCTGTCGGGAACGGCTAAAGTTGAAAACCTATGGCTTACCTATCGGGAATGGTAAATGGGCCTGTCGGGAACGGCTAGGTTTAAAACTCAAAAGGGCGCCTGTCGGGAACGGCTAAAGTTTAAAACCTATGGCTTACCTATCGGGAATGGTAAATGGGTCAGTCGGGAACGGCTAGGTTTAAAACTTAAAGGGCGCCCGTCGGGAATGGCTAAAGTTGAAAACCTATGGCTTACCTATCGGGAATGGTAAATGGGCCTGTCAGGAACGGCAAGGTTTAAAACTCAAAAGGGCGCCTGTCGGGAACGGGTAAAGTTTAAAACCTATGGCTTACCTCTCGGGAATGGTAAATGGGCCTGTCGGGAACAGCTAGGTTAAAAACTCAAAGGGCTCCTGTCGGAAAACGGCTAAAGTTGAAAACCTATGGTTACCTATCGGGAATGGTAAATGGGCCAGTCGGGAACGGCTAGGTTTAAAACTTAAAGGGCACGTATCGGGAACGGCTAAAGTTGAAAACCTATGGTTACCTATCGGGAATGGTAAATGGGCCTGTCGGGAACTGCTAGGTTTAAAACTGAAAAGGGCGCCTGTCGGGAACGGCTAAAGTTGAAAACCTATGGCTTACCTATCGGGAATGGTAAATGGGCCTGTCGGTAACGGCTAGGTTTAAAACTCAAAAGGGCGCCTGTCGGGAACGGCTAAAGTTTAAAACCTATGGCTTACCTATCGGGAATGGTAAATGGGCATGTCGGGAACAACTAAGTTTAAAACTCAAAGGGCGCCTGTCGGGAACGGCTAAAGTTTAAAACCTATGGTTACCGATCGGGAATGGTAAATGGGCCACTCGGGAATGGCAAGGTTTAAAACTTAAAGGGCGCCTGTCGGGAACGGCTAAATTTGAAAACCTATGGTTACCTATCGGGAATGGTAGATGGGCCAGTCGAGAACGGCTAGGTTTAAAACTCAAAGGGCGCCTGTCGAGAACATCTAAAGTTGAAAACCTACGGTTACCTATCGGGAATGGTAAATGGGCCTGTCGGGAACGGCTAGGTTTAAAACTCAAAAGGGCGCCTGTCGGGAACGGCTAAAGTTGAAAACCTATGTCTTACCTATCGGGAATGGTAAATGGGTCTGTCGGTAACGGCTAGGTTTAAAACTTAAAGGGCGCCTGTCGGGAACGGCTAAAGTTGCAAACCTATGGCTTACCTATCGGGAATGGAAAATGGGTATGTCAGGAACGGCTAGGTTTAAAACTCAAAAGGGCGCCTGTCGGGAACTAATAAAGTTTAAAACCTATGGCTTACCTATCGGGAATGGGAAATGGGCCTGTTGGGAACGACTCGGTTTAAAACTCAAAGGGAGCCTGTCGGGAACGGCTAAAGTTGAAAACCTATGGTTACCTATCGGGAATGGTAAATGGGTCAGTTGGGAACGGCTAGGTTTAAAACTTAAAGGGCGCCCGTCGGGAACGGCTAAAGTTGAAAACATATGGCTTACCTATCGGGAATGGTAAATGGGTCTGTCGGGAACGACTTGGTTTAAAACTTAAAGGGCGCCTGTCGGGAACGGCTAAAGTTGAAAACCTATGGCTTACCTATCGGGAATGGTAAATGGGCCTGTCGGGAACGGCTAGGTTTAAAACTCAAAATGGCGCCTGTCGGGAACGGCTAAAGTTTAAAACCTATGGCTTACCTATCGGGAATGGTAAATGGGCCTGTCGGGAACGACTAGGTTTAAAACTCAAAGGGCGCCTGACGGGAACAGCTAAAGTTGAAAACCTATGGTTACCTATCGGGAATGGTAAATGGACCAGTCGGGAACGGCTAGGTTAAAAACTTAAAGGGCGCCCGTCGGGAACGACTAAAGTTGAAAACCTATGACTTACCTATCGGGAATGGTAAATGGGCCTGTCGGGAACGGCTAGGTTTAAAACTCAAAAGGGCGCCTGTCGGGAACGGGTAAAGTTTAAAACCTATGGCTTACCTATCGGGAATGGTAAATGGGCCTGTAGGGAACAACTAGGTTTAAAACTCAAAGGGCGCCTGTCGGGAACGGCTAAAGTTGAAAACCTATGGTTACCTATCGGGAATGGTAAATGGGCCAGTCGGGAACGGCTAGGTTTAAAACTTAAAGGGCACCTGTCGGGAATGGCTAAAGTTGAAAACCTATGGTTACCTATCGGGAATGGTAAATGGGCCTGTCGGGAACAGCTAGGTTTAAAACTCAAAAGGACGCCTGTCTGGAACGGCTAAAGTTGAAAACCTATGGCTTACCTACGGGAATGGTAAATGGGCCTATCGGAAACGGCTAGGTTTAAAACTCAATAGGGCGCCTGTCGGGAACGGCTAAAGTTTAAAACCTATGGCTTACCTATCGGGAATGGTAAATGGGCCTGTCGGGAACGACTAGGTTTAAAACTCAAAGGGCGCCTGTCGGGAACGGCTAAAGTTTAAAACCTATGGTTACCGATCGGGAATGGTAAATGGGCCAGTCGGGAACGGCTAGGTTTAAAACTTAAAGGGCGCCTGTCGGGAATGGCTAAAGCTGAAAACCTATGGTTACCTATCGGGAATGGTAAATGGGCCTGTCGGGAACAGCTAGGTTTAAAACTCAAAAGGGCGCCTGTCGGGAACGGCTAAAGCTGAAAACCTATGGCTTACCTATCGGGAATGGTAAATGGGTCTGTCGGGAACGGCTAGGTTTAAAACTTAAAGGGCGCCTGTCGAGAACGGCTAAAGTTGAAAACCTATGGCTTACCTATCGGGAATGGTAAATGGGCCTGTCGGGAACGGCTAGGTTTAAAACTCAAAAAGGCGCCTGTCGGGAACGGCTAAAGTTTAAAACCTATGGCTTACCTATCGGGAATGGTAAATGGTCCTGTCGGGAACGACTAGGTTTAAAACTCAAAGGGCGCCTGTCAGGAACGGATAAAGTTGAAAACCTATGGTTGCCTATCGGGAATCGTAAATGGGCCAGTCGGGAACGGCTAGGTTTAAAACTTAAAGGGCACCTGTCGGGAATGGCTAAAGTTGAAAACCTATGGTTACCTATCGGGAATGGTAAATGGGCCTGTCGGGAACAGCTAGGTTTAAAACTCAAAAGGGCGCCTGTCGGGAACGGCTAAAGTTGAAAACCTATGGCTTATCTATCGGGAATCGTAAATGGGCCTGTCGGTAACGGCTAGGTTTAAAACTCAAAAGGGCGCCTGTCGGGAACGGCTAAAGTTTAAAATTTATGGCTTACCTATCGGGAATGGTAAATGGGCATGTCGGGAACAACTAGGTTTAAAACTCAAAGGGCGCCTGTCGGGAACGGCTAAAGTTTAAAACCTATGGTTACCGATCGGGAATGGTAAATGGGCCAGTCGGGAATGGCTAGGTTTAAAACTTAAAGGGCGCCTGTCGGGAACGGCAAAATTTGAAAACCTATGGTTACCTATCGGGAATGGTAGATGGGCCTGTCGGGAACGGCTAGGTTAAAAACTCAAAGGGCGTCTGTCGGGAACAGCTAAAGTTGAAAACCTACGGTTACCTATCGGGAATGGTAAATGGGCCTGTCGGGAACGGCTAGGTTTAAAACTCAAAAGGGCGTCTGTCGGGAATGGCTAAAGTTGAAAACATATGTCTTACCTATCGGGAATGGTAAATGGGTCTGTCGGGAACGGCTAGGTTTAAAACTCAAAGGGCGCCTGTCGGGAACGGCTAAAGTTTAAAACCTATGGTTACCGATCGGGAATGGTAAATGGGCCAGTCGGGAACGGCTAGGTTTAAAACTTAAAGGGCGCCTGTCGGGAATGGCTAAAGCTGAAAACCTATGGTTACCTATCGGGAATGGTAAATGGGCCTGTCGGGAACAGCTAGGTTTAAAACTCAAAAGGGCGCCTGTCGGGAACGGCTAAAGCTGAAAACCTATGGCTTACCTATCGGGAATGGTAAATGGGTCTGTCGGGAACGGCTAGGTTTAAAACTTAAAGGGCGCCTGTCGAGAACGGCTAAAGTTGAAAACCTATGGCTTACCTATCGGGAATGGTAAATGGGCCTGTCGGGAACGGCTAGGTTTAAAACTCAAAAAGGCGCCTGTCGGGAACGGCTAAAGTTTAAAACCTATGGCTTACCTATCGGGAATGGTAAATGGTCCTGTCGGGAACGACTAGGTTTAAAACTCAAAGGGCGCCTGTCAGGAACGGATAAAGTTGAAAACCTATGGTTGCCTATCGGGAATCGTAAATGGGCCAGTCGGGAACGGCTAGGTTTAAAACTTAAAGGGCACCTGTCGGGAATGGCTAAAGTTGAAAACCTATGGTTACCTATCGGGAATGGTAAATGGGCCTGTCGGGAACAGCTAGGTTTAAAACTCAAAAGGGCGCCTGTCGGGAACGGCTAAAGTTGAAAACCTATGGCTTATCTATCGGGAATCGTAAATGGGCCTGTCGGTAACGGCTAGGTTTAAAACTCAAAAGGGCGCCTGTCGGGAACGGCTAAAGTTTAAAATTTATGGCTTACCTATCGGGAATGGTAAATGGGCATGTCGGGAACAGCTAGGTTTAAAACTCAAAGGGCGCCTGTCGGGAACGGCTAAAGTTTAAAACCTATGGTTACCGATCGGGAATGGTAAATGGGCCAGTCGGGAATGGCTAGGTTTAAAACTTAAAGGGCGCCTGTCGGGAACGGCAAAATTTGAAAACCTATGGTTACCTATCGGGAATGGTAGATGGGCCTGTCGGGAACGGCTAGGTTAAAAACTCAAAGGGCGCCTGTCGGGAACAGCTAAAGTTGAAAACCTACGGTTACCTATCGGGAATGGTAAATGGGCCTGTCGGGAACGGCTAGGTTTAAAACTCAAAAGGGCGTCTGTCGGGAATGGCTAAAGTTGAAAACATATGTCTTACCTATCGGGAATGGTAAATGGGTCTGTCGGGAACGGCTAGGTTTAAAACTCAAAAGGGCGCCTGTCAGGAACGACTAAAGTTTAAAACCTATGGCTTACCTATCGGGAATGGTAAATGGGCCTGTCGGGAACGACTAGGTTTAAAACTCAAAGGGCGCCTGTCGGGAACGGCTTAAGTTGAAAACCTATGGCTTACCTATCGGGAATGGTAAATGGGCCTGTCGGAAACGGCTAGGTTTAAAACTCAAAAGGGCGCCTGTCGGGAACGGCTAGGTTTAAAACTCAAAAGGGCGCCTGTCGGGAACGGCTAAAGTTTAAAACCTATGGCTTACCTATCGGGAATGGTAAATGGGCCTGTCGGGAACGACTAGGTTTAAAACTCAAAGGGCGCCTGTCGGGAACGGCTAAAGTTGAAAACCTATGGTTACCTATCGGGAATGGTAAATGGGCCAGTCGGGAACGACTAGGTTTAAAACTTAAAGGGCACCTGTCGGGAATGGCTAAAGTTGAAAACCTATGGTTACCTATCGGGAATGGTAAATGGGCCTGTCGGGAACAGCTAGGTTTAAAACTCAAAAGAACGCCTGTCTGGAACGGCTAAAGTTGAAAACCTATGGCTTACCTACGGGAATGGTAAATGGGCCTATCGGAAACGGCTAGGTTTAAAACTCAATAGGGCGCCTGTCGGGAACGGCTAAAGTTTAAAACCTATGGCTTACCTATCGGGAATGGTAAATGGGCCTGTCGGGAACGACTAGGTTTAAAACTCAAAGGGCGCCTGTCGGGAACGGCTAAAGTTTAAAACCTATGGTTACCGATCGGGAATGGTAAATGGGCCAGTCGGGAACGGCTAGGTTTAAAACTTAAAGGGCGCCTGTCGGGAATGGCTAAAGCTGAAAACCTATGGTTACCTATCGGGAATGGTAAATGGGCCTGTCGGGAACAGCTAGGTTTAAAACTCAAAAGGGCGCCTGTCGGGAACGGCTAAAGTTGAAAACCTATGGCTTACCTATCAGGAATGGTAAATGGGTCTGTCGGGAACGGCTAGGTTTAAAACTTAAAGGGCGCCTGTCGAGAACGGCTAAAGTTGAAAACCTATGGCTTACCTATCTGGAATGGTAAATGGGCCTGTCGGGAACGGCTTGGTTTAAAACTCGAAAAGGCGCCTGTCGGGAACGGCTAAAGTTTAAAACCTATGGCTTACCTATCGGGAATGGTAAATGGTCCTGTCGGGAACGACTAGGTGTAAAACTCAAAGGGCGCCTGTCAGGAACGGCTAAAGTTGAAAACCTATGGTTGCCTATCGGGAATCGTAAATGGGCCAGTCGGGAACGGCTAGGTTTAAAACTTAAAGGGCACCTGTCGGGAATGGCTAAAGTTGAAAACCTATGGTTACCTATCGGGAATGGTAAATGGGCCTGTCGGGAACAGCTAGGTTTAAAACTCAAAAGGGCGCCTGTCGGGAACGGCTAAAGTTGAAAACCTATGGCTTATCTATCGGGAATCGTAAATGGGCCTGTCGGTAACGGCTAGGTTTAAAACTCAAAAGGGCGCCTGTCGGGAACGGCTAAAGTTTAAAATTTATGGCTTACCTATCGGGAATGGTAAATGGGCATGTCGGGAACAGCTAGGTCTAAAACTCAAAGGGCGCCTGTCGGGAACGGCTAAAGTTTAAAACCTATGGTTACCGATCGGGAATGGTAAATGGGCCAGTCGGGAATGGCAAGGTTTAAAACTTAAAGGGCGCCTGTCGGGAATGGCAAAATTTGAAAACCTATGGTTACCTATCGGGAATGGTAGATGGGCCAGTCGGGAACAGCTAGGTTAAAAACTCAAAGGGCGCCTGTCGGGAACAACTAAAGTTGAAAACCTACGGTTACCTATCGGGAATGGTAAATGGGCCTGTCGGGAACGGCTAGGTTTAAAACTCAAAAGGGCGTCTGTCGGGAACGGCTAAAGTTGAAAACCTATGTCTTACCTATCGGGAATGGTAAATGGGTCTGTCGGGAACGGCTAGGTTTAAAACTCAAAAGGGCGCCTGTCAGGAACGACTAAAGTTTAAAACCTATGGCTTACCTATCGGGAATGGTAAATGGGCCTGTCGGGAACGACTAGGTTTAAAACTCAAAGGGCGCCTGTCGGGAACGGCTTAAGTTGAAAACCTATGGCTTACCTATCGGGAATGGTAAATGGGCCTGTCGGGAACGGCTAGGTTTAAAACTCAAAAGGGTGCCTGTCGGGAACGGCTAAAGTTTAAAACCTATGGCTTACCTATCGGGAATGGTAAATGGGCCTGTCGGGAACGACTAGGTTTAAAACTCAAAGGGCGCCTGTCAGGAACGGTTAAAGTTGAAAACCTATGGTTACCTATCGGGAATTGTAAATGGGCCTGTCGGGAACAGCTAGGTTTAAAACTCAAAAGGGCGCCTGTCGGGAACGGCTAAAGTTGAAAACCTATGGCTTATCTATCGGGAATCGTAAATGGGCCTGTCGGTAACGGCTAGGTTTAAAACTCAAAAGGGCGCCTGTCGGGAACGGGTAAAGTTTAAAACCTATGGCTTACCTATCGGGAATGGTAAATGGGCCTGTAGGGAACAACTAGGTTTAAAACTCAAAGGGCGCCTGTCGGGAACGGCTAAAGTTGAAAACCTATGGTTACCTATCGGGAATGGTAAATGGGCCAGTCGGGAACGGCTAGGTTTAAAACTTAAAGGGCACCTGTCGGAAACGGCTAAAGTTGAAAACCTATGGCTTACCTATCTGGAATGGTAAATGGGCCTGTCGGGAACGGCTTGGTTTAAAACTCGAAAAGGCGCCTGTCGGGAACGGCTAAAGTTTAAAACCTATGGCTTACCTATCGGGAATGGTAAATGGTCCTGTCGGGAACGACTAGGTGTAAAACTCAAAGGGCGCCTGTCAGGAACGGCTAAAGTTGAAAACCTATGGTTGCCTATCGGGAATCGTAAATGGGCCAGTCGGGAACGGCTAGGTTTAAAACTTAAAGGGCACCTGTCGGGAATGGCTAAAGTTGAAAACCTATGGTTACCTATCGGGAATGGTAAATGGGCCTGTCGGGAACAGCTAGGTTTAAAACTCAAAAGGGCGCCTGTCGGGAACGGCTAAAGTTGAAAACCTATGGCTTATCTATCGGGAATCGTAAATGGGCCTGTCGGTAACGGCTAGGTTTAAAACTCAAAAGGGCGCCTGTCGGGAACGGCTAAAGTTTAAAATTTATGGCTTACCTATCGGGAATGGTAAATGGGCATGTCGGGAACAGCTAGGTCTAAAACTCAAAGGGCGCCTGTCGGGAACGGCTAAAGTTTAAAACCTATGGTTACCGATCGGGAATGGTAAATGGGCCAGTCGGGAATGGCAAGGTTTAAAACTTAAAGGGCGCCTGTCGGGAATGGCAAAATTTGAAAACCTATGGTTACCTATCGGGAATGGTAGATGGGCCAGTCGGGAACAGCTAGGTTAAAAACTCAAAGGGCGCCTGTCGGGAACAACTAAAGTTGAAAACCTACGGTTACCTATCGGGAATGGTAAATGGGCCTGTCGGGAACGGCTAGGTTTAAAACTCAAAAGGGCGTCTGTCGGGAACGGCTAAAGTTGAAAACCTATGTCTTACCTATCGGGAATGGTAAATGGGTCTGTCGGGAACGGCTAGGTTTAAAACTCAAAAGGGCGCCTGTCAGGAACGACTAAAGTTTAAAACCTATGGCTTACCTATCGGGAATGGTAAATGGGCCTGTCGGGAACGACTAGGTTTAAAACTCAAAGGGCGCCTGTCGGGAACGGCTTAAGTTGAAAACCTATGGCTTACCTATCGGGAATGGTAAATGGGCCTGTCGGGAACGGCTAGGTTTAAAACTCAAAAGGGTGCCTGTCGGGAACGGCTAAAGTTTAAAACCTATGGCTTACCTATCGGGAATGGTAAATGGGCCTGTCGGGAACGACTAGGTTTAAAACTCAAAGGGCGCCTGTCAGGAACGGTTAAAGTTGAAAACCTATGGTTACCTATCGGGAATTGTAAATGGGCCTGTCGGGAACAGCTAGGTTTAAAACTCAAAAGGGCGCCTGTCGGGAACGGCTAAAGTTGAAAACCTATGGCTTATCTATCGGGAATCGTAAATGGGCCTGTCGGTAACGGCTAGGTTTAAAACTCAAAAGGGCGCCTGTCGGGAACGGGTAAAGTTTAAAACCTATGGCTTACCTATCGGGAATGGTAAATGGGCCTGTAGGGAACAACTAGGTTTAAAACTCAAAGGGCGCCTGTCGGGAACGGCTAAAGTTGAAAACCTATGGTTACCTATCGGGAATGGTAAATGGGCCAGTCGGGAACGGCTAGGTTTAAAACTTAAAGGGCACCTGTCGGAAACGGCTAAAGTTGAAAACCTATGGTTACCTATCGGGAATGGTAAATGGGCCTGTCGGGAACAGCTAGGTTTAAAACTCAAAAGGACGCCTGTCGGGAACGGCTAAAGTTGAAAACCTATGGCTTACCTACGGGAATGGTAAATGGGCCTGTCGGTAACGGCTAGGTTTAAAACTCAATAGGGCGCCTGTCGGGAACGGCTAAAGTTTAAAACCTATGGCTTACCTATCGGGAATGGTAAATGGGCCCTTCGGGAACGACTAGGTTTAAAACTCAAAGGGCGCCTGTCGGGAACAGCTAAAGTTTAAAACCTATGGTTACCGATCGGGAATGGTAAATGGGCCAGTCGGGAACGGCTAGGTTTAAAACTTAAAGGGCGCCTGTCGGGAATGGCTAAAGTTGAAAACCTATGGCTACCTATCGGGAATGGTAAATGGGCCTGTCGGGAACAGCTAGGTTTAAAACTCAAAAGGGCGCCTGTCGGGTACGGCTAAAGTTGAAAACCTATGGCTTACCTATCGGGAATGGTAAATGGGTCTGTCGGGAACGGCTAGGTTTAAAACTTAAAGGGCGCCTGTCGGGAACGGCTAAAGTTGAAAACCTATGGCTTACCTATCGGGAATGGTAAATGGGCCAGTCGGGAACGGCTAGGTTTAAAACTCAAAAAGGCGCCTGTCGGGAACGGCTAAAGTTTAAAACCTATGGCTTACCTATCGGGAATGGTAAATGGGCCTGTCGGGAACGACTAGGTTTAAAACTCAAAGGGCGCCTGTCGGGAACGGCTTAAGTTGAAAACCTATGGCTTACCTATCGGGAATGGTAAATGGGCCTGTCGGGAACGGCTAGGTTTAAAACTCAAAAGGGCGCCTGTCGGGAACGGCTAAAGTTTAAAACCTATGGCTTACCTATCGGGAATGGTAAATGGGCCTGTCGGGAACGACTAGGTTTAAAACTCAAAGGGCGCCTGTCAGGAACGGCTAAAGTTGAAAACCTATGGTTGCCTATCGGGAATGGTAAATGGGCCAGTCGGGAACGGCTAGGTTTAAAACTTAAAGGGCACCTGTCGGGAACGGCTAAAGTTGAAAACCTATGGTTACCTATCGGGAATTGTAAATGGGCCTGTCGGGAACAGCTAGGTTTAAAACTCAAAAGGGCGCCTGTCGGGAACGGCTAAAGTTGAAAACCTATGGCTTATCTATCGGGAATCGTAAATGGGCCTGTCGGTAACAGCTAGGTTTAAAACTCAAAAGGGCGCCTGTCGGGAACGGGTAAAGTTTTAAACCTATGGCTTACCTATCGGGAATGGTAAATGGGCCTGTAGGGAACAGCTAGGTTTAAAACTCAAAGGGCGCCTGTCGGGAACGGCTAAAGTTGAAAACCTATGGTTACCTATCGGGAATGGTAAATGGGCCAGTCGGGAACGGCTAGGTTTAAAACTTAAAGGGCACCTGTCGGAAACGGCTAAAGTTGAAAACCTATGGTTACCTATCGGGAATGGTAAATGGGCCTGTCGGGAACAGCTAGGTTTAAAACTCAAAAGGACGCCTGTCGGGAACGGCTAAAGTTGAAAACCTATGGCTTACCTACGGGAATGGTAAATGGGCCTGTCGGTAACGGCTAGGTTTAAAACTCAATAGGGCGCCTGTCGGGAACGGCTAAAGTTTAAAACCTATGGCTTACCTATCGGGAATGGTAAATGGGCCCTTCGGGAACGACTAGGTTTAAAACTCAAAGGGCGCCTGTCGGGAACGGCTAAAGTTTAAAACCTATGGTTACCGATCGGGAATGGTAAATGGGCCAGTCGGGAACGGCTAGGTTTAAAACTTAAAGGGCGCCTGTCGGGAATGGCTAAAGTTGAAAACCTATGGCTACCTATCGTGAATGGTAAATGGGCCTGTCGGGAACAGCTAGGTTTAAAACTCAAAAGGGCGCCTGTCGGGTACGGCTAAAGTTGAAAACCTATGGCTTACCTATCGGGAATGGTAAATGGGTCTGTCGGGAACGGCTAGGTTTAAAACTTAAAGGGCGCCTGTCGGGAACGGCTAAAGTTGAAAACCTATGGCTTACCTATCGGGAATGGTAAATGGGCCAGTCGGGAACGGCTAGGTTTAAAACTCAAAAAGGCGCCTGTCGGGAACGGCTAAAGTTTAAAACCTATGGCTTACCTATCGGGAATGGTAAATGGGCCTGTCGGGAACGACTAGGTTTAAAACTCAAAGGGCGTCTGTCGGGAACGGCTAAAGTTGAAAACCTATGGTTACCTATCGGGAATGGTAAATGGGCCAGTCGAAAACGGCTAGGTTTAAAACTTAAAGGGCACCTGTCGGGAATGGCTAAAGTTGAAAACCTATGGTTACCTATCGGGAATGGTAAATGGGCCTGTCGGGAACAGCTAGGTTTAAAACTCAAAAGGACGCCTGTCGGGAACGGCTAAAGTTGAAAACCTATGGCTTACCTATCGGGAATGGAAAATGGGCCTGTCGGTAACGGCTAGGTTTAAAACTCAATAGGGCGCCTGTCGGGAACGGCTAAAGTTTAAAACCTATGGCTTACCTATCGGGAATGGTAAATGGGCCTGTCGGGAACGGCTTGGTTTAAAACTCAAAGGGCGCCTGTCGGGAACGGCTAAAGTTTAAAACCTATGGTTACCGATCGGGAATGGTAAATGGGCCAGTCGGGAACGGCTAGGTTTAAAACTTAAAGGGCGCCTGTCGGGAACGGCTAAAGTTTAAAACCTATGGTTACCTATCGTGAATGGTAGATGGGCCAGTCGGGAACAGCTAGGTTTAAAACTTAAAGGGCGCCTGTCGGGAACGGCTAAAGTTGAAAACCTATGGCTTACCTATCGGGAATGGTAAATGGGTCTGTCGGGAACGGCTAGGTTTAAAACTTAAAGGGCGCCTGTCGAGAACGGCAAAAGTTGAAAACCTATGGCTTACCTATCGGGAATGTTAAATGGGCCTGTCAGGAACGGCTAGGTTTAAAACTCAAAAAGGCGCCTGTCGGGAACGGCTAAAGTTTAAAACCTATGGCTTACCTATCGGGAATGGTAAATGGTCCTGTCGGGAACGACTAGGTTTAAAACTCAAAGGGCGCCTGTCAGGAACGGCTAAAGTTGAAAACCTATGGTTGCCTATCGGGAATCGTAAATGGGCCAGTCGGGAACGGCTAGGTTTAAAACTTAAAGGGCACCTGTCGGGAATGGCTAAAGTTGAAAACCTATGGTTACCTATCGGGAATGGTAAATGGGCCTGTCGGGAACAGCTAGGTTTAAAACTCAAAAGGGCGCCTGTCGGGAACGGCTAAAGTTGAAAACCTATGGCTTATCTATCGGGAATCGTAAATGGGCCTGTCGGTAACAGCTAGGTTTAAAACTCAAAAGGGCGCCTGTCGGGAACGGCTAAAGTTTAAAATTTATGGCTTACCTATCGGGAATGGTAAATGGGCATGTCGGGAACAGCTAGGTTTAAAACTCAAAGGGCGCCTGTCGGGAACGGCTAAAGTTTAAAACCTATGGTTACCGATCGGGAATGGTAAATGGGCCAGTCGGGAATGGCTAGGTTTAAAACTTAAATGGCGCCTGTCGGGAACGGCAAAATTTGAAAACCTATGGTTACCTATCGGGAATGGTAGATGGGCCAGTCGGGAACGGCTAGGTTAAAAACTCAAAGGGCGCCTGTCGGGAACAGCTAAAGTTGAAAACCTACGGTTACCTATCGGGAATGGTAAATGGGCCTGTCGGGAACGGCTAGGTTTAAAACTCAAAAGGGCGTCTGTCGGGAACGGCTAAAGTTGAAAACCTATGTCTTACCTATCGGGAATGGTAAATGGGTCTGTCGGGAACGGCTAGGTTTAAAACTCAAAAGGGCGCCTGTCAGGAACGACTAAAGTTTAAAACCTATGGCTTACCTATCAGGAATGGTAAATGGCCCTGTCGGGAACGACTAGGTTTAAAACTCAAAGGGCACCTGTCGGGAACGGCTTAAGTTGAGAACCTATGGCTTACCTATCGGGAATGGTAAATGGGCCTGTCGGGAACGGCTAGGTTTAAAACTCAAAAGTGCGCCTGTCGGGAACGGCTAAAGTTTAAAACCTATGGCTTACCTATCGGGAATGGTAAATGGGCCTGTCGGTAACGGCTAGGTTTAAAACTCAATAAGGCGCCTGTCGGGAACGGCTAAAGTTTAAAACCTATGGCTTACCTATCGGGAATGGTAAATGGGCCTGTCGGGAACGGCTAGGTTTAAAACTCAAAGGGCGCCTGTCGGGAACGGCTAAAGTTTAAAACCTATGGTTACCGATCGGGAATGGTAAATGGGCCAGTCGGGAACGGCTAGGTTTAAAACTTAAAGGGCGCCTGTCGGGAACGGCTAAAGTTGAAAACCTATGGCTTACCTATCGGGAATGGTAAATGGGTCTGTCGGGAACGGCTAGGTTTAAAACTTAAAGGGCGCCTGTCGAGAACGGCTAAAGTTGAAAACCTATGGCTTACCTATCGGGAATGGTAAATGGGCCTGTCGGGAACGGCTAGGTTTAAAACCCAAAAAGGCGCCTGTCGGGAACGGCTAAAGTTTAAAACCTATGGCTTACCTATCGGGAATGGTAAATGGTCCTGTCGGGAACGACTAGGTTTAAAACTCAAAGGGCGCCTATCAGGAACGGCTAAAGTTGAAAACCTATGGTTGCCTATCGGGAATCGTAAATGGGCCAGTCGGGAACGGCTAGGTTTAAAACTTAAAGGGCACCTGTCGGGAATGGCTAAAGTTGAAAACCTATGGTTACCTATCGGGAATGGTAAATGGGCCTGTCGGGAACAACTAGGTTTAAAACTCAAAAGGGCGCCTGTCGGGAACGGCTAAAGTTGAAAACCTATGGCTTATCTATCGGGAATCATAAATGGGCCTGTCGGTAAAGGCTAGGTTTAAAACTCAAAAGGGTGCCTGTCGGGAACGGCTAAAGTTTAAAATTTATGGCTTACCTATCGGGAATGGTAAATGGGCCTGTCGGGAACGGCTAGGTTTAAAACCCAAAAGGGCGCCTGTCGGGAACGGCTAAAGTTTAAAACCTATGGCTTACCTATCGGGAATGGTAAATGGGCCTGTCGGGAACGACTAGGTTTAAAACTCAAAGGGCGCCTGTCAGGAACGGCTAAAGTTGAAAACCTATGGTTGCCTATCGGGAATGGTAAATGGGCCAGTCGGGAACGGCTAGGTTTAAAACTTAAAGGGCACCTGTCGGGAACGGCTAAAGTTGAAAACCTATGGTTACCTATCGGGAATTGTAAATGGGCCTGTCGGGAACAGCTAGGTTTAAAACTCAAAAGCGCGCCTGTCGGGAACGGCTAAAGTTGAAAACCTATGGCTTATCTATCGGGAATCGTAAATGGGCCTGTCGGTAACGGCTAGGTTTAAAACTCAAAAGGGCGCCTGTCGGGAACGGGTAAAGTTTAAAACCTATGGCTTACCTATCGGGAATGGTAAATGGGCCTGTAGGGAACAGCTAGGTTTAAAACTCAAAGGGCGCCTGTCGGGAACGGCTAAAGTTGAAAACCTATGGTTACCTATCGGGAATGGTAAATGGGCCAGTCGGGAACGACTAGGTTTAAAACTTAAAGGGCACCTGTCGGAAATGGCTAAAGGTGAAAACCTATGGTTACCTATCGGGAATGGTAAATGGGCCTGTCGGGAACAGCTAGGTTTAAAACTCAAAAGGACGCCTGTCGGGAACGGCTAAAGTTGAAAACCTATGGCTTACCTACGGGAATGGTAAATGGGCCTGTCGGTAACGGCTAGGTTTAAAACTCAATAGGGCGCCTGTCGGGAACGGCTAAATTTTAAAACCTATGGCTTACCTATCGGGAATGGTAAATGGGCCCTTCGGGAACGACTAGGTTTAAAACTCAAAGGGCGCCTGTCGGGAACGGCTAAAGTTTAAAACCTATGGTTACCGATCGGTAATGGTAAATGGGCCAGTCGGGAACGGCTAGGTTTAAAACTTAAAGGGCGCCTGTCGGGAATGGCTAAAGTTGAAAACCTATGGTTACCTATCGGGAATGGTAAATGGGCCTGTCGGGAACAACTATGTTTAAAACTCAAAAGGGCGCCTGTCGGGTACGGCTAAAGTTGAAAACCTATGGCTTACCTATCGGGAATGGTAAATGGGTCTGTCGGGAACGGCTAGGTTTAAAACTTAAAGGGCGCCTGTCGGGAACGGCTAAAGTTGAAAACCTATGGCTTACCTATCGGGAATGGTAAATGGGCCTGTCGGGAACGGCTAGGTTTAAAACTCAAAAAGGCGCCTGTCGGGAACGGCTAAAGTTTAAAACCTATGGCTTACCTATCGGGAATGGTAAATGGGCCTGTCGCGAACGACTAGGTTTAAAACTCAAAGGGCGCCTGTCGGGAACGGCTAAAGTTGAAAACCTATGGTTACCTATCGGGAATGGTAAATGGGCCTGTCGGGAACAGCTAGGTTTAAAACTCAAAAGGACGCCTGTCGGGAACGGCTAAAGTTGAAAACCTATGGCTTACCTATCGGGAATGGAAAATGGGCCTGTCGGTAACGGCTAGGTTTAAAACTCAATAGGGCGCCTGTCGGGAACGGCTAAAGTTTAAAACCTATGGCTTACCTATCGGGAATGGTAAATGGGCCTGTCGAGAACGGCTAGGTTTAAAACTCAAAGGGCGCCTGTCGGGAACGGCTAAAGTTTAAAACCTATGGTTACCGATCGGGAATGGTAAATGGGCCAGTCGGGAACGGCTAGGTTTAAAATTTAAAGGGCGTCCGTCGGGAAGGGCTAAAGTGGAAAACCTATGGCTTACCTATCGGGAATGGTAAATGGGCCTGTCGGGAACGGCTAGGTTAAAAACTCGAAGGGCGCCTGTCGGGAACATCTAAAATTGAAAACCTACGATTACCTATCGGGAATGGTAAATGGGCCAGTCGGGAACGGCTAGGTTTAAAACTTAAAGGGCGCCCGTCGGGAACGGCTAAAATTGAAAACCTATGGCTTACCTATCGGGAATGGTGAATGGGTTTGTCGGGAACGGCTAGGTTTAAAACTTAAAGGGCGCCTGTCGGGAACGGCTAAAGTTGAAATCCTATGGCTTACCTATCGGGAATGGTAAATGGGTCTGTCGGGAACGGCTAGGTTTAAAACTTAAAGGGCGCCTGTCGAGAACGGCTAAAGTTGAAAACCTATGGCTTACCTATCGGGAATGGTAAATGGGCCTGTCGGGAACGGCTAGGTTTAAAACCCAAATAGGCGCCTGTCGGGAACGGCTAAAGTTTAAAACCTATGGCTTACCTATCGGGAATGGTAAATGGTCCTGTCGGGAACGACTAGGTTTAAAACTCAAAGGGCGCCTGTCAGGAACGGCTAAAGTTGAAAACCTATGGTTGCCTATCGGGAATCGTAAATGGGCCAGTCGGGAACGGCTAGGTTTAAAACTTAAAGGGCACCTGTCGGGAATGGCTAAAGTTGAAAACCTATGGTTACCTATCGGGAATGGTAAATGGGCCTGTCGGGAACAACTAGGTTTAAAACTCAAAAGGGCGCCTGTCGGGAACGGCTAAAGTTGAAAACCTATGGCTTATCTATCGGGAATCGTAAATGGGCCTGTCGGTAACGGCTAGGTTTAAAACTCAAAAGGGCGCCTGTCGGGAACGGCTAAAGTTTAAAATTTATGGCTTACCTATCGGGAATGGTAAATGGGCCTGTCGGGAACGGCTAGGTTTAAAACCCAAAAGGGCGCCTGTCGGGAACGGCTAAAGTTTAAAACCTATGGCTTACCTATCGGGAATGGTAAATGGGCCTGTCGGGAACGACTAGGTTTAAAACTCAAAGGGCGCCTGTCAGGAACGGCTAAAGTTGAAAACCTATGGTTGCCTATCGGGAATGGTAAATGGGCCAGTCGGGAACGGCTAGGTTTAAAACTTAAAGGGCACCTGTCGGGAACGGCTAAAGTTGAAAACCTATGGTTACCTATCGGGAATTGTAAATGGGCCTGTCGGGAACAGCTAGGTTTAAAACTCAAAAGGGCGCCTGTCGGGAACGGCTAAAGTTGAAAACCTATGGCTTATCTATCGGGAATCGTAAATGGGCCTGTCGGTAACGGCTAGGTTTAAAACTCAAAAGGGCGCCTGTCGGGAACGGGTAAAGTTTAAAACCTATGGCTTACCTATCGGGAATGGTAAATGGGCCTGTAGGGAACAGCTAGGTTTAAAACTCAAAGGGCGCCTGTCGGGAACGGCTAAAGTTGAAAACCTATGGTTACCTATCGGGAATGGTAAATGGGCCAGTCGGGAACGGCTAGGTTTAAAACTTAAAGGGCACCTATCGGAAATGGCTAAAGTTGAAAACCTATGGTTACCTATCGGGAATGGTAAATGGGCCTGTCGGGAACAGCTAGATTTAAAACTCAAAAGGACGCCTGTCGGGAACGGCTAAAGTTGAAAACCTATGGCTTACCTACGGGAATGGTAAATGGGCCTGTCGGTAACGGCTAGGTTTAAAACTCAATAGGGCGCCTGTCGGGAACGGCTAAATTTTAAAACCTATGGCTTACCTATCGGGAATGGTAAATGGGCCCTTCGGGAACGACTAGGTTTAAAACTCAAAGGGCGCCTGTCGGGAACGGCTAAAGTTTAAAACCTATGGTTACCGATCGGTAATGGTAAATGGGCCAGTCGGGAACGGCTAGGTTTAAAACTTAAAGGGCGCCCGTCGGGAACGGCTAAAATTGAAAACCTATGGCTTACCTATCGGGAATGGTGAATGGGTTTGTCGGGAACGGCTAGGTTTAAAACTTAAAGGGCGCCTGTCGGGAACGGCTAAAGTTGAAATCCTATGGCTTACCTATCGGGAATGGTAAATGGGTCTGTCGGGAACGGCTAGGTTTAAAACTTAAAGGGCGCCTGTCGAGAACGGCTAAAGTTGAAAACCTATGGCTTACCTATCGGGAATGGTAAATGGGCCTGTCGGGAACGGCTAGGTTTAAAACCCAAATAGGCGCCTGTCGGGAACGGCTAAAGTTTAAAACCTATGGCTTACCTATCGGGAATGGTAAATGGTCCTGTCGGGAACGACTAGGTTTAAAACTCAAAGGGCGCCTGTCAGGAACGGCTAAAGTTGAAAACCTATGGTTGCCTATCGGGAATCGTAAATGGGCCAGTCGGGAACGGCTAGGTTTAAAACTTAAAGGGCACCTGTCGGGAATGGCTAAAGTTGAAAACCTATGGTTACCTATCGGGAATGGTAAATGGGCCTGTCGGGAACAACTAGGTTTAAAACTCAAAAGGGCGCCTGTCGGGAACGGCTAAAGTTGAAAACCTATGGCTTATCTATCGGGAATCGTAAATGGGCCTGTCGGTAACGGCTAGGTTTAAAACTCAAAAGGGCGCCTGTCGGGAACGGCTAAAGTTTAAAATTTATGGCTTACCTATCGGGAATGGTAAATGGGCCTGTCGGGAACGGCTAGGTTTAAAACCCAAAAGGGCGCCTGTCGGGAACGGCTAAAGTTTAAAACCTATGGCTTACCTATCGGGAATGGTAAATGGGCCTGTCGGGAACGACTAGGTTTAAAACTCAAAGGGCGCCTGTCAGGAACGGCTAAAGTTGAAAACCTATGGTTGCCTATCGGGAATGGTAAATGGGCCAGTCGGGAACGGCTAGGTTTAAAACTTAAAGGGCACCTGTCGGGAACGGCTAAAGTTGAAAACCTATGGTTACCTATCGGGAATTGTAAATGGGCCTGTCGGGAACAGCTAGGTTTAAAACTCAAAAGGGCGCCTGTCGGGAACGGCTAAAGTTGAAAACCTATGGCTTATCTATCGGGAATCGTAAATGGGCCTGTCGGTAACGGCTAGGTTTAAAACTCAAAAGGGCGCCTGTCGGGAACGGGTAAAGTTTAAAACCTATGGCTTACCTATCGGGAATGGTAAATGGGCCTGTAGGGAACAGCTAGGTTTAAAACTCAAAGGGCGCCTGTCGGGAACGGCTAAAGTTGAAAACCTATGGTTACCTATCGGGAATGGTAAATGGGCCAGTCGGGAACGGCTAGGTTTAAAACTTAAAGGGCACCTATCGGAAATGGCTAAAGTTGAAAACCTATGGTTACCTATCGGGAATGGTAAATGGGCCTGTCGGGAACAGCTAGATTTAAAACTCAAAAGGACGCCTGTCGGGAACGGCTAAAGTTGAAAACCTATGGCTTACCTACGGGAATGGTAAATGGGCCTGTCGGTAACGGCTAGGTTTAAAACTCAATAGGGCGCCTGTCGGGAACGGCTAAATTTTAAAACCTATGGCTTACCTATCGGGAATGGTAAATGGGCCCTTCGGGAACGACTAGGTTTAAAACTCAAAGGGCGCCTGTCGGGAACGGCTAAAGTTTAAAACCTATGGTTACCGATCGGTAATGGTAAATGGGCCAGTCGGGAACGGCTAGGTTTAAAACTTAAAGGGCGCCTGTCGGGAATGGCTAAAGTTGAAAACCTATGGTTACCTATCGGGAATGGTAAATGGGCCTGTCGGGAACAACTAGGTTTAAAACTCAAAAGGGCGCCTGTTGGGTACGGCTAAAGTTGAAAACCTATGGCTTACCTATCGGGAATGGTAGATGGGTCTGTCGGGAACGGCTAGGTTTAAAACTTAAAGGGCGCCTGTCGGGAACGGCTAAAGTTGAAAACCTATGGCTTACCTATCGGGAATGGTAAATGGGCCTGTCGGGAACGGCTAGGTTTAAAACTCAAAAAGGCGCCTGTCGGGAACGGCTAAAGTTTAAAACCTATGGCTTACCTATCGGGAATGGTAAATGGGCCTGTCGGGAACGACTAGGTATAAAACTCAAAGGGCGCCTGTCGGGAACGGCTAAAGTTGAAAACCTATGGTTACCTATCGGGAATGGTAAATGGGCCTGTCGGGAACAGCTAGGTTTAAAACTCAAAAGGACGCCTGTCGGGAACGGTTAAAGTTGAAAACCTATGGCTTACCTATCGGGAATGGAAAATGGGCCTGTCGGTAACGGCTAGGTTTAAAACTCAATAGGGCGCCTGTCGGGAACGGCTAAAGTTTAAAACCTATGGCTTACCTATCGGGAATGGTAAATGGGCCTGTCGAGAACGGCTAGGTTTAAAACTCAAAGGGCGCCTGTCGGGAACGGCTAAAGTTTAAAACCTATGGTTACCGATCGGGAATGGTAAATGGGCCAGTCGGGAACGGCTAGGTTTAAAACTTAAAGGGCGCCTGTCGGGAACGGCTAAAGTTGAAAACCTATGGTTACCTATCGTGAATGGTAGATGGGCCAGTCGGGAATGGCTAGGTTTAAAACTTAAAGGGCGCCTGTCGGGAACGGCTAAAGTTTAAAACCTATGGTTACCGATCGGGAATGGTAAATGGGCCAGTCGGGAACGGCTAGGTTTAAAATTTAAAGGGCGTCCGTCGGGAAGGGCTAAAGTGGAAAACCTATGGCTTACCTATCGGGAATGGTAAATGGGCCTGTCGGGAACGGCTAGGTTAAAAACTCAAAGGGCGCCTGTCGGGAACATCTAAAATTGAAAACCTACGGTTACCTATCGGGAATGGTAAATGGGCCAGTCGGGAACGGCTAGGTTTAAAACTTAAAGGGCGCCCGTCGGGAACGGCTAAAATTGAAAACCTATGGCTTACCTATCGGGAATGGTGAATGGGTCTGTCGGGAACGGCTAGGTTTAAAACTTAAAGGGCGCCTGTCGGGAACGGCTAAAGTTGAAATCCTATGGCTTACCTATCGGGAATAGTAAATGGGCCTGTCGGGAACGGCTAGGTTTAAAACTCAAAAGGGCGCCTGTCGGGAACGACTATAGTTTAAAACCTATGGCTTACTTATCGGGAATGGTAAATGGGCCTGTCGGGAACGGCTAGGTTTAAAACTCAAAGGGCGCCTGTCGGGAACGGCTAAATTTGAAAACCTATGGTTACCTATCGGGAATGGTAAATGGGCCAGTCGGGAACGGCTAGGTTCAAAACTTAAAGGGCGTCAGTCGGGAACGACTAAAGTTGAAAACATATGGCTTACCTATCGGGAATGGTAAATGGTCCTGTCGGGAACGGCTTGGTTTAAAACTCAAAAGGGCGCCTGTCGGGAACGACTAAAGTTTAAAACCTATGGCTTACCTATCGGGAATGGTAAATGGGTCTGTCAGGAACGGCTAGGTTTAAAACTTAAAGGGCGCCTGTCGGGAACGGCTAAAGTTGAAAACCTATGGCTTACCTATCGGGAATGGTAAATGGGTCCGTCGGGAACGACTAGGTTTAAAACTCAAAGGGCGCCTGTCGGGAACGACTAAAGTTGAAAACATATGGCTTACCTATCGGGAATGGTAAATGGGCCTGTCGGGAACGACTAGGTTTAAAACTCAAAGGGCGTCTGTCGGGAACGGCTAAAGTTGAAAACCAATGGCTTACCTATCGGGAATGGTAAATGGGTCTGTCGGGAACGGCTAGGTTTAAAACTTAAAGGGCGCCTGTCGGGAACGGCTAAAGTTGAAAACCAATGGCTTACCTATCGGGAATGGTAAATGGGTCTGTCGGGAACGGCTAGGTTTAAAACTTAAAGGGCGCCTGTCGGGAACGGCTAAAGTTGAAAACCTATGGCTTACCTATCGGGAATGGTAAATGGGTCCGTCGGGAATGACTAGGTTTAAAAACTCAAAGGGCGCCTGTCGGGAACGGCTAAAGTTGAAAACCAATGGCTTACCTATCGGGAATGGTAAATGGGTCTGTCGGGAACGGCTAGGTTTAAAACTTAAAGGGCGCCTGTCGGGAATGGCTAAAGTTGAAAACCTATGGCTTACCTATCGGGAATGGTAAATGGGTCCGTCGGGAACGACTAGGTTTAAAACTCAAAAGGGCGCCTGTCGAGAACGTCTAAAGTTAAAAACCTATGGCTTACCTATCTGGAATGGTAAATGGGCCTGTCGGGAACGACTAGGTTTAAAACTCAAAGGGCGCCTGTCGGGAACGGCTGAAGTTGAAAACGTATGGTTACCTATCGGGAATGGTAAATGGGTCAGTTGGGAACGGCTAGGTTTAAAACTTAAAGGGCGCCCGTCGGGAACGGCTAAAGTTGAAAACCTATGGCTTACCTATCGGGAATGGTAAATGGGTCTGTCGGGAACGGCTAGGTTTAAAACTTAAAGGGCGCCTGTCGGGAACGGCTAAAGTTGAAATCCTATGGCTTACCTATCGGGAATAGTAAATGGGCCTGTCGGGAACGGCTAGGTTTAAAACTCAAAAGGGCGCCTGTCGGGAACGACTATAGTTTAAAACCTATGGCTTACTTATCGGGAATGGTAAATGGGCCTGTCGGGAACGGCTAGGTTTAAAACTCAAAGGGCACCTGTCGGGAACGGCTAAATTTGAAAACCTATGGTTACCTATCGGGAATGGTAAATGGGCCAGTCGGGAACGGCTAGGTTTATAACTTAAAGGGCGTCAGTCGGGAACGACTAAAGTTGAAAACATATGGCTTACCTATCGGGAATGGTAAATGGGTCCGTCGGGAACGACTAGGTTTAAAACTCAAAAGGGCGCCTGTCGGGAACGTCTAAAGTTAAAAACCTATGGCTTACCTATCTGGAATGGTAAATGGGCCTGTCGGGAACGACTAGGTTTAAAACTCAAAGGGCGCCTGTCGGGAACAGCTAAAGTTGAAAACCTATGGTTACCTATCGGGAATGGTAAATGGGTCAGTTGGGAACGGCTAGGTTTAAAACTTAAAGGGCGCCCGTCGGGAACGGCTAAAGTTGAAAACCTATGGCTTACCTATCGGGAATGGTAAATGGGTCTGTCGGGAACGGCTAGGTTTAAAACTTAAAGGGCGCCTGTCGGGAACGGCTAAAGTTGAAAACCTGTGGCTTACCTATCGGGAATGGTAAATGGGCCTGTCGGGAACGGCTAGGTTTAAAACTCAAAAGGGCGCCTGTCGGGAACGGCTAAAGTTTAAAACCTATGGCTTACCTATCGGGAATGGTAAATGGGCCTGTCGGGAAGTGCTAGGTTTAAAACTCAAAAGGGCGCCTGTCGGGAACGGCTAAAGTTTAAAACCTATGGATTACCTATCGGGAACGGTAAATGGGCCTGTCGGGAACGGCTAGGTTTAAAACTCAAAGGGCACCTGTCGGGAACGGCTAAAGTTGAAAACCTATGGTTACCTATCGGGAATGGTAAATGGGCCAGACGGGAATGGCTAGGTTTAAAAGTTAAAGGGTGCCCGTCGGGAACGACTATAGTTGAAAACCTATGGCTTACCTATCGGGAATGGTAAATGGGCCTGTCGGGAACGACTTGGTTTAAAACTCAAAAGGGCGCCTGTCGGGAACGACTAAAGTTTAAAACCTATGGCTTACCTATCGGGAATGGTAAATGGGCCTGTCGGGAACGACTAGGTTTAAAACTCAAAGGGCGCCTGTCGGGAACGGCTAAAGTTGAAAACCAATGGCTTACCTATCGGGAATGGTAAATGGGTCTGTCAGGAACGGCTAGGTTTAAAACTTAAAGGGCACCTGTCGGGAACGGCTAAAGTTGAAAACCTATGGCTTACCTATCGGGAATGGTAAATGGGTCCGTCGGGAACGACTAGGTTTAAAACTCAAAAGGGCGCCTGTCGGGAACGTCTAAAGTTTAAAACCTATGGCTTACCTATCTGGAATGGTAAATGGGCCTGTAGGGAACGACTAGGTTTAAAACTCAAAGGGCGCCTGTCGGGAACGGCTAAAGTTGAAAACCTATGGTTACCTATCGGGAATGGTAAATGGGTCAGTTGGGAACAGCTAGGTTTAAAACTTAAAGGGCGCCCGTCGGGAACGGCTAAAGTTGAAAACCTATGGCTTACCTATCGGGAATGGTAAATGGGTCTGTCGGGAACGGCTAGGTTTAAAACTTAAAGGGCGCCTGTCGGGAACGACTAAAGTTGAAAACCTGTGGCTTACCTATCGGGAATGGTAAATGGGCCTGTCGGGAACGGCTAGGTTTAAAACTCAAAAGGGCGCCTGTCGGGAACGGCTAAAGTTTAAAACCTATGGCTTACCTATCGGGAATGGTAAATGGGCCTGTCGGGAACGGCTAGGTTTAAAACTCAAAAGGGCGCCTGTCGGGAACGGCTAAAGTTTAAAACCTATGGCTTACCTATCGGGAATGGTAAATGGGCCTGTCGGGAACGGCTAGGTTTAAAACTCAAAAGGGCGCCTGTCGGGAACGGCTAAAGTTTAAAACCTATGGCTTACCTATCGGGAACGGTAAATGGGCCTGTCGGGAACGGCTAGGTTTAAAACTCAAAGGGCGCCTGTCGGGAACGGCTAAAGTTGAAAACCTATGGTTACCTATCGGGAATGGTAAATGGGCCAGTCGGGAATGGCTAGGTTTAAAACTTAAAGGGCGCCCGTCGGGAACGGCTAAAGTTGAAAACCTATGGCTTACCTATCGGGAATGGTAAATGGGCCTGTCGGGAACGGCTAGGTTTAAAACTCAAAAGGGCGCCTGTCGGGAACTGGTAAAGTTTAAAACCTATGGCTTACCTATCGGGAATGGTAAATGGGCCTGTCGGGAACGGCTAAAGTTGAAAACCTATGGTTACCTATCGGGAATGGTAAATGGGCCAGTCGGGAAAGGCTAGGTTTAAAACTTAAAGGGCACCTGTCGGGAACGGCTAAAGTTGAAAACCTATGGTTACCTATCGGGAATGGTAAATGGGCCTGTCGGGAACAGCTAGGTTTAAAACTCAAAAGGGCGCCTGTCGGGAACGGCTAAAGTTGAAAACCTATGGCTTACCTATCAGGAATGGTAAATGGGCATGTCGGGAACTGCTAGGTTTAAAACTCAAAGGGCGCCTGTCGGGAACGGCTAAAGTTTAAAACCTATGGTTACCGATCGGGAATGGTAAATGGGCCAGTCGGGAATGGCTAGGTTTAAAACTTAAAGGGCGCCTGTCGCGAACATCAAAATTTGAAAACCTATGGTTACCTATCGGGAATGGTAGATGGGCCAGTCGGGAACGGCTAGGTTTAAAACTCAAAGGGCGCCTGTCGGGAACAGCTAAAGTTGAAAACCTATGGCTTACCTATCGGGAATGGTAAATGGGCCTGTCGGGAACGGCTACGTTTAAAACTCAAAAGGGCGCCTGTCGGGAACGGCTAAAGTTTAAAACCTATGGCTTGCCTATCGGGAATGGTAAATGGGCCTGTCGGGAACGACTAGGTTTAAAACTCAAAGGGCGCCTGTCAGGAACGGCTAAAGTTGAAAACCTATGGCTTACCTATCGGGAATGGTAAATGGGCCTGTCAGGAACGGCTAGGTTTAAAACTCAAAAGGGCGCCTGTCGGGAACGACTAAAGTTTAAAACCTATGGCTTACCTATCGGGAATGGTAAATGGGCCTGTCGGGAACGACTAGGTTTAAAACTCAAAGGGCGCCTGTCGGGAACGGCTAAAGTTGAAAACCTATGGCTTACCTATCGGGAATGGTAAATGGGCCTGTCGGGAACGGCTAGGTTTAAAACTCAAAAGGGCGCCTGTCGGGAACGACTAAAGTTTAAAACCTATGGCTTGCCTATCGGGAATGGTAAATGGGCCTGTCGGGAACGACTAGGTTTAAAACTCAAAGGGCGCCTGTCAGGAACGGCTAAAGTTGAAAACCTATGGTTGCCTATCGGGAATGGTAAACGGGCCAGTCGGGAACGGCTAGGTTTAAAACTTAAAGGGCACCTGTCAGGAACGGCTAAAGTTGAAAACCTATGGTTACCTATCGGGAATGGTAAATGGGCCTGTCGGGAACAGCTAGGTTTAAAACTCAAAGGGCGCCTGTCGGGAACAGCTAAAGTTGAAAACCTATGGCTTACCTATCGGGAATGGTAAATGGGCCTGTCGAGAACAGCTAGGTTTAAAACTCAAAAGGGCGCCTGTCGGGAACGACTAAAGTTTAAAACCTATGGCTTACCTATCGGGAATGGTAAATGGGCCTGTCGGGAACGACTAGGTTTAAAACTCAAAGGGCGCCTGTCGGGAACGACTAAAGTTGAAAACCTATGGCTTACCTATCGGGAATGGTAAATGGGCCTGTCGGGAACGGCTAGGTTTAAAACTCAAAAGGGCGCCTGTCGGGAACGGCTAAAGTTTAAAACCTATGGCTTGCCTATCGGGAATGGTAAATGGGCTTGTCGGGAACGACTAGGTTTAAAACTCAAAGGGCGCCTGTCAGGAACGGCTAAAGTTGAAAACCTATGGTTGCCTATCGGGAATGGTAAACGGGCCAGTCGGGAACGGCTAGGTTTAAAACTTAAAGGGCACCTGTTAGGAACGGCTAAAGTTGAAAACCTATGGTTACCTATCGGGAATGGTAAATGGGCCTGTCGGGAACAGCTAGGTTTAAAACTCAAAAGGACGCCTGTCGGGAACGGCTAACGTTGAAAACCTATGGCTTATCTATCGGGAATCGTAAATGGGCCTGTCGGTAACGGCTAGGTTTAAAACTCAAAAGGGCGCCTGTCGGGAACGGCTAAAGTTTAAAACCTATGGCTTACCTATCGGGAATGGTAAATGGGCATGTCGGGAACAGCTAGGTTTAAAACTCAAAGGGCGCCTGTCGGGAACGGATAAAGTTTAAAACCTATGGTTACCGATCGGGAATGGTAAATGGGCCAGTCGAGAACGGCTAGGTTTAAAACTTAAAGGGCGCCTGTCGGGAACGGCTAAAGTTGAAATCCTATGGCTTACCTATCGGGAATAGTAAATGGGCCTGTCGGGAACGGCTAGGTTTAAAACTCAAAAGGGCACCTGTCGGGAACGACTAAAGTTTAAAACCTATGGCTTACTTATCGGGAATGGTAAATGGGCCTGTCGGGAACGGCTAGGTTTAAAACTCAAAGGGCGCCTGTCGGGAACGGCTAAAGTTGAAAACCAATGGCTTACCTATCGGGAATGGTAAATGGGTCTGTCGGGAACGGCTAGGTTTAAAACTTAAAGGGCGTCCGTCGGGAACGGCTAAAGTTGAAAACATATGGCTTACCTATCGGGAATGGTAAATGGGCCTGTCGGGAACGGCTTGGTTTAAAACTCAAAAGGGCGCCTGTCGGGAACGACTAAAGTTTAAAACCTATGGCTTACCTATCGGGAATGGTAAATGGGCCTGTCGGGAACGACTAGGTTTAAAACTCAAAGGGTGCCTGTCGGGAACGGCTAAGGTTGAAAACCAATGGCTTACCTATCGGGAATGGTAAATGGGTCTGTCGGGAACGGCTAGGTTTAAAACTTAAAGGGCGCCTGTCGGGAACGGCTAAAGTTGAAAACCTATGGCTTACCTATCAGGAATGGTAAATGGGTCCGTCGGGAACGACTAGGTTTAAAACTCAAAAGGGCGTCTGTCGGGAACGTCTAAAGTTTAAAACCTATGGTTACCGATCGGGAATGGTAAATGGGCCAGTCGGGAATGGCTAGGTTTAAAACTTAAAGGGCGCCTGTCGGGAACATCAAAATTTGAAAACCTATGGTTACCTATCGGGAATGGTAGATGGGCCAGTCGGGAACGGCTAGGTTTAAAACTCAAAGGGCGCCTGTCGGGAACAGCTAAAGTTGAAAACCTACGGTTACCTATCGGGAATGGTAAATGGGCCTGTCGGGAACGGCTAGGTTTAAAACTCAAAAGGGCGCCTGTCGGGAACGACTAAAGTTTACAACCTATGGCTTACCTATCGGGAATGGTAAATGGGCCTGTCGGGAACGACTAGGTTTAAAACTCAAAGGGCGCCTGTCGGGAACGGCTAAAGTTGAAAACCTATGGCTTACCTATCGGGAATGGTAAATGGGCCTGTCAGGAACGGCTAGGTTTAAAACTCAAAAGGGCGCCTGTCGGGTACGGCTAAAGTTTAAAACCTATGGCTTACCTATCGGGAATGGTAAATGGGCCTGTCGGGAACGACTAGGTTTAAAACTCAATGGGCGCCTGTCAGGAACGGCTAAAGTTGAAAACCTATGGTTGCCTATCGGGAATGGTAAACGGGCCAGTCGGGAACGGATAGGTTTAAAACTTAAAGGGCACCTGTCGGGAACGGCTAAAGTTGAAAACCTATGGTTACCTATCGAGAATGGTAAATGGGCCTGTCGGGAACAGCTAGGTTTAAAACTCAAAAGGGCGCCTGTCGGGAACGGCTAAAGTTGAAAACCTATGGCTTATCTATCGGGAATCGTAAATGGGCCTGTCGGTAACGGCTAGGTTTAAAACTCAAAAGGGCGCCTGTCGGGAACGGCTAAAGTTTAAAACCTATGGCTTACCTATCGGGAATGGTAAATGGGCATGTCGGGAACAGCTAGGTTTAAAACTCAAAGGGCGCCTGTCGGGAACGGATAAAGTTTAAAACCTATGGTTACCGATCGGGAATGGTAAATGGGCCAGTCGGGAACGGCTAGGTTTAAAACTTAAAGGGCGCCTATCGGGAACGGCTAAAGTTGAAATCCTATGGCTTACCTATCGGGAATAGTAAATGGGCCTGTCGGGAACGGCTAGGTTTAAAACTCAAAAGGGCGCCTGTCGGGAACGACTAAAGTTTAAAACCTATGGCTTACTTATCGGGAATGGTAAATGGGCCTGTCGGGAACGGCTAGGTTTAAAACTCAAAGGGCGCCTGTCGGGAACGGCTAAAGTTGAAAACCAATGGCTTACCTATCGGGAATGGTAAATGGGTCTGTCGGGAACGGCTAGGTTTAAAACTTAAAGGGCGTCCGTCGGGAACGGCTAAAGTTGAAAACATATGGCTTACCTATCGGGAATGGTAAATGGGCCTGTCGGGAACGGCTTGGTTTAAAACTCAAAAGGGCGCCTGTCGGGAACGACTAAAGTTTAAAACCTATGGCTTACCTATCGGGAATGGTAAATGGGCCTGTCGGGAACGACTAGGTTTAAAACTCAAAGGGCGCCTGTCGGGAACGGCTAAAGTTGAAAACCAATGGCTTACCTATCGGGAATGGTAAATGGGTCTGTCGGGAACGGCTAGGTTTAAAACTTAAAGGGCGCCTGTCGGGAACGGCTAAAGTTGAAAACCTATGGCTTACCTATCAGGAATGGTAAATGGGTCCGTCGGGAACGACTAGGTTTAAAACTCAAAAGGGCGTCTGTCGGGAACGTCTAAAGTTTAAAACCTATGGCTTACCTATCTGGAATGGTAAATGGGCCTGTCAGGAACGACTAGGTTTAAAACTCAAAGGGCGCCTGTCGGGAACGGCTAAAGTTGAAAACCTATGGTTACCTATCGGGAATGGTAAATGGGTCAGTTGGGAACGGCTAGGTTTAAAACTTAAAGGGCGCCCGTCGGGAACGGCTAAAGTTGAAAACCTATGGCTTACCTATCGGGAATGGTAAATGGGCCTGTCGGGAACGGCTAGGTTTAAAACTCAAAAGGGCGCCTGTCGGGAACGGCTAAAGTTTAAAACCTATGGCTTACCTATCGGGAATGGTGAATTGGCCTGTGGGGAACGGCTAGGATTAAAACTCAAAAGGGCGCCTGTCGGGAACGGCTAAAGTTTAAAACCTATGGCTTACCTATCGGGAATGGTAAATGGGCCTGTCGGGAACTGCTAGGTTAAAACTCAAAGGGCCCCTGTCGGGAACGGCTAAAGTTGAAAACCTATGGTTACCTATCGGGAATGGTAAATGGGCCAGTCGGGAACGGCTAGGTTTAAAACTTAAAGGGCGCCCGTCGGGAACGGCTAAAGTTGAAAACCTATGGCTTACCTATCGGGAATGGTAAATGGGCCTGTCGGGAACGGCTAGGTTTAAAACTCAAAAGGGCGCCTGTCGGGAACGGGTAAAGTTTAAAACCTATGGCTTACCTATCGGGAATGGTAAATGGGCCTGTCGGGAACAGCTAGGTTTAAAACTCAAAGGGCGCCTGTCGGGAACGGCTAAAGTTGAAAACCTATGGTTACCTATCGGGAATGGTAAATGGGCCAGTCGGGAACGGCTAGGTTTAAAACTTAAAGGGCACCTGTCGGGAACGGCTAAAGTTGAAAACCTATGGTTACCTATCGGGAATGGTAAATGGGCCAGTCGGGAACAGCTAGGTTTAAAACTCAAAAGGGCGCCTGTCAGGAACGGCTAAAGTTGAAAACCTATGGCTTACTTATCGGGAATGGTAAATGGGCCTGTCGGTAACGGCTAGGTTTAAAACTCAAAAGGGCGCCTGTCGGGAACGGCTAAAGTTTAAAACCTATGGCTTACCTATCGGGAATGGTAAATGGGCATGTCGGGAACACCTAGGTTTAAAACTCAAAGGGCGCCTGTCGGAAACGGCTAAAGTTTAAAACCTATGGTTACCTATCGGGAATGGTAAATGGGCCTGTCGGGAACGGCTAGGTTTAAAACTCAAAAGGGCGCCTGTCGGGAACGGCTAAAGTTGAAAACCTATGTCTTACCTATCGGGAATGGTAAATGGGTCTGTCGGGAACGGCTAGGTTTAAAACTTAAAGGGCGCCTGTCGGTAACGGCTAAAGTTGCAAACCTATGGTTTACCTATCGGGAATGGTAAATGGGCCAGTCGGGAACGGCTAGGTTTAAAACTTAAAGGGCACCTGTCTGGAACGGTTAAAGTTGAAAACCTATGGTTACCATTCGGGAATGGTAAATGGGCCTGTTGGGAACAGCTAGGTTTAAAACTCAAAAGGGCGCCTGTCGGGAACGGCTAAAGTTGAAAACCTAAGGCTTACCTATCGGGAATGGTAAATGGGCCTGTCGGTAACGGCAAGGTTTAAAACTCAAAAGGGCGCCTGTCGGGAACGGCTAAAGTTTAAAACCTATGCCTTACCTATCGGGAATGGTAAATGGGCTTGTCGGGAACAGCTAGGTTTAAAACTCAAAGGGCGCCTGTCGGGAACGGCTAAAGTTTAAAACCTATGGTTACCAATCGGGAATGGTAAATGGGCCAGTCGAGAATGGCTAGGTTTAAAACTTAAAGGGTACCTGTCGAGAACGGCAAAATTTGAAAACCTATCCTTACCTATCGGGAATGGTAGATGGGCCAGTCGGGAACGGCTAGGTTTAAAACTCAAAGGGCGCCTGTCGGGAACAGCTAAAGTTGAAAACCTACGGTTACCTATCGGGAATGGTAAATGGGCCTGTCGGGAACGGCTAGGTTTAAAACTCAAAAGGGCGTCTGTCGGGAACGGCTAAATTTGAAAACCTATGTCTTACCTATCGGGAATGGTAAATGGGTCTGTCGGGAACGGCTAGGTTTAAAACTCAAAAGGGCGCCTGTCGGGAACGACTAAAGTTTAAAACCTATGGCTTACCTATCGGGAATGGTAAATGGGCCTGTCGGGAACGACTAGGTTTAAAACTCAAAGGGCGCCCGTCGGGAACGGCTAAAGTTGAAAACCTATGGCTTACCTATCGGGAATGGTAAATGGGTCTGTCGGGAACGGCTAGGTTTAAAACTTAAAGGGCGCCTGTCGGGAACGGCTAAAGTTGAAAACCTATGGCTTACCTATCAGGAATGGTAAATGGGTCCGTCGGGAACGACTAGGTTTAAAACTCAAAAGGGCGTCTGTCGGGAACGTCTAAAGTTTAAAACCTATGGCTTACCTATCTGGAATGGTAAATGGGCCTGTCAGGAACGACTAGGTTTAAAACTCAAAGGGCGCCTGTCGGGAACGGCTAAAGTTGAAAACCTATGGTTACCTATCGGGAATGGTAAATGGGTCAGTTGGGAACGGCTAGGTTTAAAACTTAAAGGGCGCCCGTCGGGAACGGCTAAAGTTGAAAACCTATGGCTTACCTATCGGGAATGGTAAATGGGCCTGTCGGGAACGGCTAGGTTTAAAACTCAAAAGGGCGCCTGTCGGGAACGGCTAAAGTTTAAAACCTATGGCTTACCTATCGGGAATGGTGAATTGGCCTGTGGGGAACGGCTAGGATTAAAACTCAAAAGGGCGCCTGTCGGGAACGGCTAAAGTTTAAAACCTATGGCTTACCTATCGGGAATGGTAAATGGGCCTGTCGGGAACTGCTAGGTTAAAACTCAAAGGGCCCCTGTCGGGAACGGCTAAAGTTGAAAACCTATGGTTACCTATCGGGAATGGTAAATGGGCCAGTCGGGAACGGCTAGGTTTAAAACTTAAAGGGCGCCCGTCGGGAACGGCTAAAGTTGAAAACCTATGGCTTACCTATCGGGAATGGTAAATGGGCCTGTCGGGAACGGCTAGGTTTAAAACTCAAAAGGGCGCCTGTCGGGAACGGGTAAAGTTTAAAACCTATGGCTTACCTATCGGGAATGGTAAATGGGCCTGTCGGGAACAGCTAGGTTTAAAACTCAAAGGGCGCCTGTCGGGAACGGCTAAAGTTGAAAACCTATGGTTACCTATCGGGAATGGTAAATGGGCCAGTCGGGAACGGCTAGGTTTAAAACTTAAAGGGCACCTGTCGGGAACGGCTAAAGTTGAAAACCTATGGTTACCTATCGGGAATGGTAAATGGGCCAGTCGGGAACAGCTAGGTTTAAAACTCAAAAGGGCGCCTGTCAGGAACGGCTAAAGTTGAAAACCTATGGCTTACTTATCGGGAATGGTAAATGGGCCTGTCGGTAACGGCTAGGTTTAAAACTCAAAAGGGCGCCTGTCGGGAACGGCTAAAGTTTAAAACCTATGGCTTACCTATCGGGAATGGTAAATGGGCATGTCGGGAACACCTAGGTTTAAAACTCAAAGGGCGCCTGTCGGAAACGGCTAAAGTTTAAAACCTATGGTTACCTATCGGGAATGGTAAATGGGCCTGTCGGGAACGGCTAGGTTTAAAACTCAAAAGGGCGCCTGTCGGGAACGGCTAAAGTTGAAAACCTATGTCTTACCTATCGGGAATGGTAAATGGGTCTGTCGGGAACGGCTAGGTTTAAAACTTAAAGGGCGCCTGTCGGTAACGGCTAAAGTTGCAAACCTATGGTTTACCTATCGGGAATGGTAAATGGGCCAGTCGGGAACGGCTAGGTTTAAAACTTAAAGGGCACCTGTCTGGAACGGTTAAAGTTGAAAACCTATGGTTACCATTCGGGAATGGTAAATGGGCCTGTTGGGAACAGCTAGGTTTAAAACTCAAAAGGGCGCCTGTCGGGAACGGCTAAAGTTGAAAACCTAAGGCTTACCTATCGGGAATGGTAAATGGGCCTGTCGGTAACGGCAAGGTTTAAAACTCAAAAGGGCGCCTGTCGGGAACGGCTAAAGTTTAAAACCTATGCCTTACCTATCGGGAATGGTAAATGGGCTTGTCGGGAACAGCTAGGTTTAAAACTCAAAGGGCGCCTGTCGGGAACGGCTAAAGTTTAAAACCTATGGTTACCAATCGGGAATGGTAAATGGGCCAGTCGAGAATGGCTAGGTTTAAAACTTAAAGGGTACCTGTCGAGAACGGCAAAATTTGAAAACCTATCCTTACCTATCGGGAATGGTAGATGGGCCAGTCGGGAACGGCTAGGTTTAAAACTCAAAGGGCGCCTGTCGGGAACAGGTAAAGTTGAAAACCTACGGTTACCTATCGGGAATGGTAAATGGGCCTGTCGGGAACGGCTAGGTTTAAAACTCAAAAGGGCGTCTGTCGGGAACGGCTAAATTTGAAAACCTATGTCTTACCTATCGGGAATGGTAAATGGGTCTGTCGGGAACGGCTAGGTTTAAAACTCAAAAGGGCGCCTGTCGGGAACGACTAAAGTTTAAAACCTATGGCTTACCTATCGGGAATGGTAAATGGGCCTGTCGGGAACGACTAGGTTTAAAACTCAAAGGGCGCCCGTCGGGAACGGCTAAAGTTGAAAACCTATGGTTACCTATCGGGAATGGTAAATGGGTCAGTTGGGAACGGCTAGGTTTAAAACTTAAAGGGCGCCCGTCGGGAACGGCTAAAGTTGAAAACATATGGCTTACCTATCGGGAATGGTAAATGGGTCTGTCGGGAACGGCTAGGTTTAAAACTTAAAGGGCGCCTGTCGGGAACGGCTAAAGTTGAAAACCTATGGCTTACCTATCGGGAATGGTAAATGGGCCTGTCAGGAACGGCTAGGTTTAAAACTCAAAAGGGCGCCTGTCGGGAACGGCTAAAGTTTAAAACCTATGGCTTACCTATCGGGAATGGTAAATGGGCCTGTCGGGAACGACTAGGTTTAAAACTCAAAGGGCGCCTGTCGGGAACGGCTAAAGTTGAAAACCTATGGTTACCTATCGGGAATGGTAAATGGGCCAGTCGGGAACGGCTAGGTTTAAAACTTAAAGGGCACCTGTCGGGAATGGCTAAAGTTGAAAACCTATGGTTACCTATCGGGAATGGTAAATGGGCCTGTCGGGAACAGCTAGGTTTAAAACTCAATAGGACGCCTGTCGGAAACGGCTAAAGTTGAAAACCTATGGCTTACCTATCGGGAATGGTAAATGGGCATGTCGGTAACGGCTAGGTTTAAAACTCAATAGGGCGCCTGTCGGGAACGGCTAAAGTTTAAAACCTATGGCTTACCTATCGGGAATGGTAAATGGGCCTGTCGGGAACGGCTAGGTTTAAAACTCAAAGGGCGCCTGTCGGGAACGGCTAAAGTTTAAAACCTATGGTTACCGATCGGGAATGGTAAATGGGCCAGTCGGGAACGGCTAGGTTTAAAACTTAAAGGGCGCCTGTCGGGAACGGCTAAAGTTGAAAACCTATGGTTACCTATCGTGAATGGTAGATGGGCCAGTCGGGAATGGCTAGGTTTAAAACTTAAAGGGCGCCTGTCGGGAACGGCTAAAGTTTAAAACCTATGGTTACCGATCGGGAATGGTAAATGGGCCAGTCGGGAATGGCTAGGTTTAACACTTAAAGGGCGTCCGTCGGGAACGGCTAAATTGGAAAACCTATGGCTTACCTATCGGGAATGGTAAATGGGCCTGTCGGGAACGGCTAGGTTAAAAACTCAAAGGGCGCCTGTCGGGAACATCTAAAATTGAAAACCTACGGTTACCTATCGGGAATGGTAAATGGGCCAGTCGGGAACGGCTAGGTTTAAAACTTAAAGGGCGCCCGTCGGGAACGGCTAAATTTGAAAACCTATGGCTTACCTATCGGGAATGGTAAATGGGTCTGTCGGGAACGGCTAGGTTTAAAACTTAAAGGGCGCCTGTCGGGAACGGCTAAAGTTGAAATCCTATGGCTTACCTATCGGGAATAGTAAATGGGCCTGTCGGGAACGGCTAGGTTTAAAACTCAAAAGGGCGCCTGTCGGGAACGGCTAAATTTGAAAACCTATGGCTTACCTATCGGGAATGGTAAATGGGTCTGTCGGGAACGGCTAGGTTTAAAACTTAAAGGGCGCCTGTCGGGAACGGCTAAAGTTGAAATCCTATGGCTTACCTATCGGGAATAGTAAATGGGCCTGTCGGGAACGGCTAGGTTTAAAACTCAAAAGGGCGCCTGTCGGGAACGACTAAAGTTTAAAACCTATGGCTTACTTATCGGGAATGGTAAATGGGCCTGTCGGGAACGGCTAGGTTTAAAACTCAAAGGGCGCCTGTCGGGAACGGCTAAAGTTGAAAACCAATGGCTTACCTATCGGGAATGGTAAATGGGTCTGTCGGGAACGGCTAGGTTTAAAACTTAAAGGGCGTCCGTCGGGAACGACTAAAGTTGAAAACATATGGCTTACCTATCGGGAATGGTAAATGGGCCTGTCGGGAACGGTTTGATTTAAAACTCAAAAGGGCGCCTGTCGGGAACGACTAAAGTTTAAAACCTATGGCTTACCTATCGGGAATGGTAAATGGGCCTGTCGGGAACGACTAGGTTTAAAACTAAAAGGGCGCCTGTCGGGAACGGCTAAAGTTGAAAACCAATGGCTTACCTATCGGGAATGGTAAATGGGTCTGTCGGGAACGGCTAGGTTTAAAACTTAAAGGGCGCCTGTCGGGAACGACTAAAGTTGAAAACCTATGGCTTACCTATCGGGAATGGTAAATGGGTCCGTCGGGAACGACTAGGTTTAAAACTCAAAAGGGCGTCTGTCAGGAACGTCTAAAGTTTAAAACCTATGGCTTACCTATCTGGAATGGTAAATGGGCCTGTCAGGAACGACTAGGTTTAAAACTCAAAGGGCGCCTGTCGGGAACGGCTAAAGTTGAAAACCTATGGTTACCTATCGGGAATGGTAAATGGGTCAGTTGGGAACGGCTAGGTTTAAAACTTAAACGGCGCCCGTCGGGAACGGCTAAAGTTGAAAACCTATGGCTTACCTATCGGGAATGGTAAATGGGCCTGTCGGGAACGGCTAGGTTTAAAACTCAAAAGGGCGCCTGTCGGGAACGGCTAAAGTTTAAAACCTATGGCTTACCTATCGGGAATGGTAAATTGGCCTGTCGGGAACGGCTAGGATTAAAACTCAAAAGGGCGCCTGTCGGGAACGGCTAAAGTTTAAAACCTATGGCTTACCTATCGGGAATGGTAAATGGGCCTGTCGGGAACGGCTACGTTAAAACTCAAAGGGCGCCTGTCGGGAACGGCTAAAGTTGAAAACCTATGGTTACCTATCGGGAATGGTAAATGGGCCAGTCGGGAACGGCTAGGTTTAAAACTTAAAGGGCGCCTGTCGGGAACGGCTAAAGTTGAAAACCTATGGCTTACCTATCGGGAATGGTAAATGGGCCTGTCGGGAACGGCTAGGTTTAAAACTCAAAAGGGCGCCTGTCGGGAACGGGTAAAGTTTAAAACCTATGGCTTACCTATCGGGAATGGTAAATGGGCCTGTCGGGAACAGCTAGGTTTAAAACTCAAAGGGCGCCTGTCGGGAACGGCTAAAGTTGAAAACCTATGGTTATCTATCGGGAATGGTAAATGGGCCAGTCGGGAACGGCTAGGTTTAAAACTTAAAGGGCACCTGTCGGGAACGGCTAAAGTTGAAAACCTATGGTTACCTATCAGGAATGGTAAATGGGCCAGTCGGGAACAGCTAGGTTTAAAACTCAAAAGGGCGCCTGTCGGGAACGGCTAAAGTTGAAAACCTATGGCTTACTTATCGGGAATGGTAAATGGGCCTGTCGGTAACGGCTAGGTTTAAAACTCAAAAAGGCGCCTGTCGGGAACGGCTAAAGTTTAAAACCTATGGTTACCGATCGGGAATGGTAAATGGGCCAGTCGGGAACGGCTAGGTTTAAAACTTAAAGGGCGCCTGTCGGGAACGGCTAAAGTTGAAAACCTATGGTTACCTATCGTGAATGGTAGATGGGCCAGTCGGGAATGGCTAGGTTTAAAACTTAAAGGGCGCCTGTCGGGAACGGCTAAAGTTTAAAACCTATGGTTACCGATCGGGAATGGTAAATGGGCCAGTCGGGAACGGCTAGGTTTAAAACTTAAAGGGCGCCCGTCGGGAACGGCTAAATTTGAAAACCTATGGCTTACCTATCGGGAATGGTAAATGGGTCTGTCGGGAACGGCTAGGTTTAAAACTTAAAGGGCGCCTGTCGGGAACGGCTAAAGTTGAAATCCTATGGCTTACCTATCGGGAATAGTAAATGGGCCTGTCGGGAACGGCTAGGTTTAAAACTCAAAAGGGCGCCTGTCGGGAACGACTAAATTTGAAAACCTATGGCTTACCTATCGGGAATGGTAAATGGGTCTGTCGGGAACGGCTAGGTTTAAAACTTAAAGGGCGCCTGTCGGGAACGGCTAAAGTTGAAATCCTATGGCTTACCTATCGGGAATAGTAAATGGGCCTGTCGGGAACGGCTAGGTTTAAAACTCAAAAGGGCGCCTGTCGGGAACGACTAAAGTTTAAAACCTATGGCTTACTTATCGGGAATGGTAAATGGGCCTGTCGGGAACGGCTAGGTTTAAAACTCAAAGGGCGCCTGTCGGGAACGGCTAAAGTTGAAAACCAATGGCTTACCTATCGGGAATGGTAAATGGGTCTGTCGGGAACGGCTAGGTTTAAAACTTAAAGGGCGTCCGTCGGGAACGGCTAAAGTTGAAAACATATGGCTTACCTATCGGGAATGGTAAATGGGCCTGTCGGGAACGGTTTGATTTAAAACTCAAAAGGGCGCCTGTCGGGAACGACTAAAGTTTAAAACCTATGGCTTACCTATCGGGAATGGTAAATGGGCCTGTCGGGAACGACTAGGTTTAAAACTAAAAGGGCGCCTGTCGGGAACGGCTAAAGTTGAAAACCAATGGCTTACCTATCGGGAATGGTAAATGGGTCTGTCGGGAACGGCTAGGTTTAAAACTTAAAGGGCGCCTGTCGGGAACGACTAAAGTTGAAAACCTATGGCTTACCTATCGGGAATGGTAAATGGGTCCGTCGGGAACGACTAGGTTTAAAACTCAAAAGGGCGTCTGTCAGGAACGTCTAAAGTTTAAAACCTATGGCTTACCTATCTGGAATGGTAAATGGGCCTGTCAGGAACGACTAGGTTTAAAACTCAAAGGGCGCCTGTCGGGAACGGCTAAAGTTGAAAACCTATGGTTACCTATCGGGAATGGTAAATGGGTCAGTTGGGAACGGCTAGGTTTAAAACTTAAATGGCGCCCGTCGGGAACGGCTAAAGTTGAAAACCTATGGCTTACCTATCGGGAATGGTAAATGGGCCTGTCGGGAACGGCTAGGTTTAAAACTCAAAAGGGCGCCTGTCGGGAACGGCTAAAGTTTAAAACCTATGGCTTACCTATCGGGAATGGTAAATTGGCCTGTCGGGAACGGCTAGGATTAAAACTCAAAAGGGCGCCTGTCGGGAACGGCTAAAGTTTAAAACCTATGGCTTACCTATCGGGAATGGTAAATGGGCCTGTCGGGAACAGCTACGTTAAAACTCAAAGGGCGCCTGTCGGGAACGGCTAAAGTTGAAAACCTATGGTTACCTATCGGGAATGGTAAATGGGCCAGTCGGGAACGGCTAGGTTTAAAACTTAAAGGGCGCCCGTCGGGAACGGCTAAAGTTGAAAACCTATGGCTTACCTATCGGGAATGGTAAATGGGCCTGTCGGGAACGGCTAGGTTTAAAACTCAAAAGGGCGCCTGTCGGGAACGGGTAAAGTTTAAAACCTATGGCTTACCTATCGGGAATGGTAAATGGGCCTGTCGGGAACAGCTAGGTTTAAAACTCAAAGGGCGCCTGTCGGGAACGGCTAAAGTTGAAAACCTATGGTTATCTATCGGGAATGGTAAATGGGCCAGTCGGGAACGGCTAGGTTTAAAACTTAAAGGGCACCTGTCGGGAACGGCTAAAGTTGAAAACCTATGGTTACCTATCAGGAATGGTAAATGGGCCAGTCGGGAACAGCTAGGTTTAAAACTCAAAAGGGCGCCTGTCGGGAACGGCTAAAGTTGAAAACCTATGGCTTACTTATAGGGAATGGTAAATGGGCCTGTCGGTAACGGCTAGGTTTAAAACTCAAAAGGGCGCCTGTCGGGAACGGCTAAAGTTTAAAACCTATGGCTTACCTATCGGGAATGGTAAATGGGCATGTCGGGAACACCTAGGTTTAAAACTCAAAGGGCGCCTGTCGGGAACGGCTGAAGTTTAAAACCTATGGTTACCGATCGGGAATGCTAAATGGGCCAGTCGGGAATGGCTAGGTTTAAAACTCAAAGGCCGCCTGTCGGGAACGGATAAATTTGAAAACCTATGGTTACCTATCGGGAATGGTAGATGGGCTAGTCGGGAACGGCTAGGTTTAAAACTCAAAGGGCGCCTGTCGGGAACAGCTAAAGTTGAAAATCTACGGTTACCTATCGGGAATGGTAAATGGGCCTGTCGGGAACGGCTAGGTTTAAAACTCAAAAGGGCGCCTGTCGGGAACGGCTAAAGTTGAAAACCTATGTCTTACCTATCGGGAATGGTAAATGGGTCCGTCGGGAACGACTAGGTTTAAAACTCAAAAGGGCGTCTGTCAGGAACGTCTAAAGTTTAAAACCTATGGCTTACCTATCTGGAATGGTAAATGGGCCTGTCAGGAACGACTAGGTTTAAAACTCAAAGGGCGCCTGTCGGGAACGGCTAAAGTTGAAAACCTATGGTTACCTATCGGGAATGGTAAATGGGTCAGTTGGGAACGGCTAGGTTTAAAACTTAAAGGGCGCCCGTCGGGAACGGCTAAAGTTGAAAACCTATGGCTTACCTATCGGGAATGGTAAATGGGCCTGTCGGGAACGGCTAGGTTTAAAACTCAAAAGGGCGCCTGTCGGGAACGGCTAAAGTTTAAAACCTATGGCTTACCTATCGGGAATGGTAAATTGGCCTGTCGGGAACGGCTAGGATTAAAACTCAAAAGGGCGCCTGTCGGGAACGGCTAAAGTTTAAAACCTATGGCTTACCTATCGGGAATGGTAAATGGGCCTGTCGGGAACGGCTACGTTAAAACTCAAAGGGCGCCTGTCGGGAACGGCTAAAGTTGAAAACCTATGGTTACCTATCGGGAATGGTAAATGGGCCAGTCGGGAACGGCTAGGTTTAAAACTTAAAGGGCGCCCGTCGGGAACGGCTAAAGTTGAAAACCTATGGCTTACCTATCGGGAATGGTAAATGGGCCTGTCGGGAACGGCTAGGTTTAAAACTCAAAAGGGCGCCTGTCGGGAACGGGTAAAGTTTAAAACCTATGGCTTACCTATCGGGAATGGTAAATGGGCCTGTCGGGAACAGCTAGGTTTAAAACTCAAAGGGCGTCTGTCGGGAACGGCTAAAGTTGAAAACCTATGGTTATCTATCGGGAATGGTAAATGGGCCAGTCGGGAACGGCTAGGTTTAAAACTTAAAGGGCACCTGTCGGGAACGGCTAAAGTTGAAAACCTATGGTTACCTATCAGGAATGGTAAATGGGCCAGTCGGGAACAGCTAGGTTTAAAACTCAAAAGGGCGCCTGTCGGGAACGGCTAAAGTTGAAAACCTATGGCTTACTCATCGGGAATGGTAAATGGGCCTGTCGGTAACGGCTAGGTTTAAAACTCAAAAGGGCGCCTGTCGGGAACGGCTAAAGTTTAAAACCTATGGCTTACCTATCGGGAATGGTAAATGGGCATGTCGGGAACACCTAGGTTTAAAACTCAAAGGGCGCCTGTCGGGAACGGCTGAAGTTTAAAACCTATGGTTACCGATCGGGAATGCTAAATGGGCCAGTCGGGAATGGCTAGGTTTAAAACTCAAAGGCCGCCTGTCGGGAACGGATAAATTTGAAAACCTATGGTTACCTATCGGGAATGGTAGATGGGCTAGTCGGGAACGGCTAGGTTTAAAACTCAAAGGGCGCCTGTCGGGAACAGCTAAAGTTGAAAATCTACGGTTACCTATCGGGAATGGTAAATGGGCCTGTCGGGAACGGCTAGGTTTAAAACTCAAAAGGGCGCCTGTCGGGAACGGCTAAAGTTGAAAACCTATGTCTTACCTATCGGGAATGGTAAATGGGTCCGTCGGGAACGACTAGGTTTAAAACTCAAAAGGGCGTCTGTCAGGAACGTCTAAAGTTTAAAACCTATGGCTTACCTATCTGGAATGGTAAATGGGCCTGTCAGGAACGACTAGGTTTAAAACTCAAAGGGCGCCTGTCGGGAACGGCTAAAGTTGAAAACCTATGGTTACCTATCGGGAATGGTAAATGGGTCAGTTGGGAACGGCTAGGTTTAAAACTTAAAGGGCGCCCGTCGGGAACGGCTAAAGTTGAAAACCTATGGCTTACCTATCGGGAATGGTAAATGGGCCTGTCGGGAACGGCTAGGTTTAAAACTCAAAAGGGCGCCTGTCGGGAACGGCTAAAGTTTAAAACCTATGGCTTACCTATCGGGAATGGTAAATTGGCCTGTCGGGAACAGCTAGGATTAAAACTCAAAAGGGCGCCTGTCGGGAACGGCTAAAGTTTAAAACCTATGGCTTACCTATCGGGAATGGTAAATGGGCCTGTCGGGAACGACTACGTTAAAACTCAAAGGGCGCCTGTCGGGAACGGCTAAAGTTGAAAACCTATGGTTACCTATCGGGAATGGTAAATGGGCCAGTCGGGAACGGCTAGGTTTAAAACTTAAAGGGCGCCCGTCGGGAACGGCTAAAGTTGAAAACCTATGGCTTACCTATCGGGAATGGTAAATGGGCCTGTCGGGAACGGCTAGGTTTAAAACTCAAAAGGGCGCCTGTCGGGAACGGGTAAAGTTTAAAACCTATGGCTTACCTATCGGGAATGGTAAATGGGCCTGTCGGGAACAGCTAGGTTTAAAACTCAAAGGGCGCCTGTCGGGAACGGCTAAAGTTGAAAACCTATGGTTATCTATCGGGAATGGTAAATGGGCCAGTCGGGAACGGCTAGGTTTAAAACTTAAAGGGCACCTGTCGGGAACGGCTAAAGTTGAAAACCTATGGTTACCTATCAGGAATGGTAAATGGGCCAGTCGGGAACAGCTAGGTTTAAAACTCAAAAGGGCGCCTGTCGGGAACGGCTAAAGTTGAAAACCTATGGCTTACTTATCGGGAATGGTAAATGGGCCTGTCGGTAACGGCTAGGTTTAAAACTCAAAAGGGCGCCTGTCGGGAACGGCTAAAGTTTAAAACCTATGGCTTACCTATCGGGAATGGTAAATGGGCATGTCGGGAACACCTAGGTTTAAAACTCAAAGGGCGCCTGTCGGGAACGGCTGAAGTTTAAAACCTATGGTTACCGATCGGGAATGCTAAATGGGCCAGTCGGGAATGGCTAGGTTTAAAACTCAAAGGCCGCCTGTCGGGAACGGATAAATTTGAAAACCTATGGTTACCTATCGGGAATGGTAGATGGGCTAGTCGGGAACGGCTAGGTTTAAAACTCAAAGGGCGCCTGTCGGGAACAGCTAAAGTTGAAAATCTACGGTTACCTATCGGGAATGGTAAATGGGCCTGTCGGGAACGGCTAGGTTTAAAACTCAAAAGGGCGCCTGTCGGGAACGGCTAAAGTTGAAAACCTATGTCTTACCTATCGGGAATGGTAAATGGGTCTGTCGGGAACGACTAGGTTTAAAACTTAAAGGGCGCCTGTCGGTAACGGCTAAAGTTGCAAACCTATGGTTTACCTATCGGGAATGGTAAATGGGTCTGTCGGGAACGGCTAGGTTTAAAACTCAAAAGGGCGCCTGTCGGGAACGACTAAAGTTTAAAACCTATGGCTTACCTATCGGGAATGGTAAATGGGCCTGTCGGGAACGACTAGGTTTAAAACTCAAAGGGTGCCTGTTGGGAACGGCTAAAGTTGAAAACCTATGGTTGCCTATCGGGTATGGTAAATGGGCCAGTCGGGAACGGCTAGGTTTAAAACTTAAAGGGCACTTGTCGGGAACGGCTAAAGTTGAAAACCTATGGTTACCATTCGGGAATGGTAAATGGGCCTGTCGGGAATAGCTAGGTTTAAAACTCAAAAGGGCGCCTGTCGGGAACGGCTAAAGTTGAAAACCTATGGCTTACCTATCGGGAATGGTAAATGGGCCTGTCGGTAACGGCAAGGTTTAAAACTCAAAAGGGCGCCAGTCGGGAACGGCTAAAGTTTAAAACCTATGGCTTACCTATCGGGAATGGTAAATGGGCATGTCGGGAACAGCTAGGTTTAAAACTCAAAGGGCGCCTGTCGGGAACGGCTAAAGTTTAAAACCTATGGTTACCGATCGGGAATGGTAAATGGGCCAGTCGAGAATGGCTAGGTTTAAAACTTAAAGGGCACCTGTCGGGAACGGCAAAATTTGAAAACCTATGGTTACCTATCGGGAATGGTAGATGGGCCAGTCGGGAACGGCTAGGTTTAAAACTCAAAGGGCGCCTGTCGGGAACAGCTAAAGTTGAAAACCTACGGTTACCTATCGGGAATGGTAAATGGGCCTGTCGGGAACGGCTAGGTTTAAAACTCAAAAGGGCGTCTGTCGGGAACGGCTAAAGTTGAAAACCTATGTCTTACCTATCGGGAATGGTAAATGGGTCTGTCGGGAACGGCTAGGTTTAAAACTCAAAAGGGCGCCTGTCGGGAACGACTAAAGTTTAAAACCTATGGCTTACCTATCGGGAATGGTAAATGGGCCTATCGGGAACGACTAGGTTTAAAACTCAAAGGGCGCCTGTCGGGAACGGCTAAAGTTGAAAACCTATGGTTACCTATCGGGAATGGTAAATGGGTCAGTTGGGAACGGCTAGGTTTAAAACTTAAAGGGCGCCCGTCGGGAACGGCTAAAGTTGAAAACATATGGTTTACCTATCGGGAATGGTAAATGGGTCTGTCGGGAACGGCTAGGTTTAAAACTCAAAAGGGCGCCTGTCGGGAACGACTAAAGTTTAAAACCTATGGCTTACCTATCGGGAATGGTAAATGGGCCTGTCGGGAACGACTAGGTTTAAAACTCAAAGGGCGCCTGTCGGGAACGGCTAAAGTTGAAAACCAATGGCTTACCTATCGGGAATGGTAAATGGGTCTGTCGGGAACGGCTAGGTTTAAAACTTAAAGGGCGCCTGTCGGGAACGGCTAAAGTTGAAAACCTATGGTTACCTATCGGGAATGGTAAATGGGCCTGTCGGGAACAGCTAGGTTTAAAACTCAAAAGGACGCCTGTCGGGAACGGCTAAAGTTGAAAACCTATGGCTTACCTATCGGGAATGGTAAATGGGCCTGTCGGTAACGGCTAGGTTTAAAACTCAATAGGGCGCCTGTCGGGAACGGCTAAAGTTTAAAACCTATGGCTTACCTATCGGGAATGGTAAATGGGCCTGTCGGGAACGGCTAGGTTTAAAACTCAAAGGGCGCCTGTCGGGAACGGCTAAAGTTTAAAACCTATGGTTACCGATCGGGAATGGTAAATGGGCCAGTCGGGAACGGCTAGGTTTAAAACTTAAAGGGCACCTGTCGGGAACGGCAAAATTTGAAAACCTATGGTTACCTATCGGGAATGGTAGATGGGCCAGTCGGGAACGGCTAGGTTTAAAACTCAAAGGGCGCCTGTCGGGAACAGCTAAAGTTGAAAACCTACGGTTACCTATCGGGAATGGTAAATGGGCATGTCGGGAACGGCTAGGTTTAAAACTCAAAAGGGCGCCTGTCGGGAACGGCTAAAGTTGAAAACCTATGGCTTACCTATCGGGAATGGTAAATGGGCCTGTCGGTAACGGCTAGGTTTAAAACTCAATAGGGCGCCTGTCGGGAACGGCTAAAGTTTAAAACCTATGGCTTACCTATCGGGAATGGTAAATGGGCCTGTCGGGAACGGCTAGGTTTAAAACTCAAAGGGCGCCTGTCGGGAACGGCTAAAGTTTAAAACCTATGGTTACCGATCGGGAATGGTAAATGGGCCAGTCGGGAACGGGTAGGTTTAAAACTTAAAGGGCACCTGTTGGGAACGGCAAAATTTGAAAACCTATGGTTACCTATCGGGAATGGTAGATGGGCCAGTCGGGAACGGCTAGGTTTAAAACTCAAAGGGCGCCTGTCGGGAACAGCTAAAGTTGAAAACCTACGGTTACCTATCAGGAATGGTAAATGGGCATGTCGGGAACGGCTAGGTTTAAAACTCAAAAGGGCGTCTGTCGGGAACGGCTAAAGTTGAAAACCTATGTCTTACCTATCGGGAATGGTAAATGGGTCTGTCGGGAACGGCTAGGTTTAAAACTCAAAAGGGCGCCTGTCGGGAACGACTAAAGTTTAAAACCTATGGCTTACCTATCGGGAATGGTAAATGGGCCTGTCGGGAACGACTAGGTTTAAAACTCAAAGGGCGCCTGTCGGGAACGGCTAAAGTTGAAAACCTATGGTTACCTATCGGGAATGGTAAATGGGTCAGTTGGGAACGGCTAGGTTTAAAACTTAAAGGGCGCCCGTCGGGAACGGCTAAAGTTGAAAACATATGGCTTACCTATCGGGAATGGTAAATGGGTCTGTCGGGAACGGCTAGGTTTAAAACTTAAAGGGCGCCTGTCGGGAACGGCTAAAGTTGAAAACCTATGGCTTACCTATCGGGAATGGTAAATGGGCCTGTCAGGAACGGCTGGGTTTAAAACTCAAAAGGGCGCCTGTCGGGAACGGCTAAAGTTTAAAACCTATGGCTTACCTATCGGGAATGGTAAATGGGCCTGTCGGGAACGACTAGGTTTAAAACTCAAAGGGCGCCTGTCGGGAACGGCTAAAGTTGAAAACCTATGGTTACCTATCGGGAATGGTAAATGGGTCAGTTGGGAACGGCTAGGTTTAAAACTTAAAGGGCGCCCGTCGGGAACGGCTAAAGTTGAAAACATATGGCTTACCTATCGGGAATGGTAAATGGGTCTGTCGGGAACGGCTAGGTTTAAAACTTAAAGGGCGCCTTTCGGGAACGGCTAAAGTTGAAAACCTATGGCTTACCTATCGGGAATGGTAAATGGGCCTGTCAGGAACGGCTGGGTTTAAAACTCAAAAGGGCGCCTGTCGGGAACGGCTAAAGTTTAAAACCAATGGCTTACCTATCGGGAATGGTAAATGGGCCTGTCGGGAACGACTAGGTTTAAAACTCAAAGGGCGCCTGTCGGGAACGGCTAAAGTTGAAAACCTATGGTTACCCATCGGGAATGGTAAATGGGCCAGTCGGGAACGGCTAGGTTTAAAACTTAAAGGGCACCTGTCGGGAATGGCTAAAGTTGAAAACCTATGGTTACCTATCGGGAATGGTAAATGGGCCTGTCGGGAACAGCTAGGTTTAAAACTCAAAAGGACGCCTGTCGGGAACGGCTAAAGTTGAAAACCTATGGCTTACCTATCGGGAATGGTAAATGGGCCTGTCGGTAACGGCTAGGTTTAAAACTCAATAGGGCGCCTGTCGGGAACGGCTAAAGTTTAAAACCTATGGCTTACCTATCGGGAATGGTAAATGGGCCTGTCGGGAACGGCTAGGTTTAAAACTCAAAGGGCGCCTGTCGGGAACGGCTAAAGTTTAAAACCTATGGTTACCGATCGGGAATGGTAAATGGGCCAGTCGGGAACGGCTAGGTTTAAAACTTAAAGGGCGCCTGTCGAGAACGGCTAAAGTTGAAAACCTATGGTTACCTATCGTGAATGGTAGATGGGCCAGTCAGGAATGGCTAGGTTTAAAACTTAAAGGGCGCCTGTCGGGAACGGCTAAAGTTTAAAACCTATGGTTACCGATCGGGAATGGTAAATGGGCCAGTCGGGAATGGCTAGGTTTAAAACTTAAAGGGCGTCCGTCGGGAACGGCTAAAGTGGAAAACCTATGGCTTACCTATCGGGAATGGTAAATGGGCCTGTCGGGAACGGCTAGGTTAAAAACTCAAAGGGCGCCTGTCGGGAACATCTAAAATTGAAAACCTACGATTAGCTATCGGGAATGGTAAATGGGCCAGTGGGGAACGGCTAGGTTTAAAACTTAAAGGGCGCCCGTCGGGAACGGCTAAATTTGAAAACCTATGGCTTACCTATCGGGAATGGTAAATGGGTCAGTCGGGAACGGCTAGGTTTAAAACTTAAAGGGCGCCTGTCGGGAACGGCTAAAGTTGAAATCCTATGGCTTACCTATCGGGAATAGTAAATGGGCCTGTCGAGAACGGCTAGGTTTAAAACTCAAAAGGGCGCCTGTCGGGAACGACTAAAGTTTAAAACCTATGGCTTACTTATTGGGAATGGTAAATGGGCCTGTCGGGAACGGCTCGGTTTAAAACTCAAAGGGCGCCTGTCGGGAACGGCTAAAGTTGAAAACCTATGGTTACCTATCGGGAATGGTAAATGGGCCAGTCGGGAACGGCTAGGTTTAAAACTTAAAGGGCGTCCGTCGGGAACGGTTAAAGTTGAAAACATATGGCTTACCTATCGGGAATGGTAAATGGGTCTGTCGGGAACGGCTAGGTTTAAAACTCAAAAGGGCGCCTGTCGGGAACGACTAAGTTTTAAAACCTATGGCTTACCTATCGGGAATGGTAAATGGGCCTGTCGGGAACGACTAGGTTTAAAACTCAAAGGCGCCTGCCGGGAACGGCTAAAGTTGAAAACCAATGGCTTACCTATCGGGAATGGTAAATGGGTCTGTCGGGAACGGCTAGGTTTAAAACTTAAAGGGCGCCTGTCGGGAACGGCTAAAGTTGAAAACCTATGGCTTACCTATCGGGAATGGTAAATGGGTCCGTCGGGAACGACTAGGTTTAAAACTCAAAAGGGCGCCTGTCGGGAACGTCTAAAGTTTAAAACCTATGGCTTACCTATCTGGAATGGTAAATGGGCCTGTCGGGAACGACTAGGTTTAAAACTCAAAGGGCGCCTGTCGGGAACGGCTAAAGTTGAAAACCTATGGTTACCTATCGGGAATGGTAAATGGGCCTGTCAGTAACGGCTAGGTTTAAAACTCAATAGGGGGCCTGTCGGGAACGGCTAAAGTTTAAAACCTATGGCTTACCTATCGGGAATGGTAAATGGGCCTGTCGGGAACGGCTAGGTTTAAAACTCAAAGGGCGCCTGTCGGGAACGGCTAAAGTTTAAAACCTATGGTTACCGATTGGGAATGGTAAATGGGCCAGTCGGGAACGGCTAGGTTTAAAACTTAAAGGGCGCCTGTCGGGAACGGCTAAAGTTGAAAACCTATGGTTACCTATCGGGAATGGTAAATGGGCCAGTCGGGAACGACTAGGTTTAAAACTTAAAGGGCGTCCGTCGGGAACGGTTAAAGTTGAAAACATATGGCTTACCTATCGGGAATGGTAAATGGGCCTGTCGGGAACGGCTAGGTTTAAAACTCAAAAGGGCGCCTGTCGGGAACGACTAAGGTTTAAAACCTATGGCTTACCTATCGGGAATGGTAAATGGGCCTGTCGGGAACGACTAGGTTTAAAACTCAAAGGCGCCTGCCGGGAACGGCTAAAGTTGAAAACCAATGGCTTACCTATCGGGAATGGTAAATGGGTCTGTCGGGAACGACTAGGTTTAAAACTCAAAGGGCGCCTGTCGGGAACGGCTAAAGTTGAAAACCTATGGTTACCTATCGGGAATGGTAAATGGGCCAGTCGGGAACGGCTAGGTTTAAAACTTAAAGGGCACCTGTCGGGAATGGTAAATGTTGAAAACCTATGGTTACCTATCGGGAATGGTAAATGGGCCTGTCGGGAACAGCTAGGTTTAAAACTCAAAAGGACGCCTGTCGGGAACGGCTAAAGTTGAAAACCTATGGCTTACCTATCAGGAATGGTAAATGGGCCTGTCGGTAACGACTAGGTTTAAAACTCAATAGGGCGCCTGTCGGGAACGGCTAAAGTTTAAAACCTATGGCTTACCTATCGGGAATGGTAAATGGGCCTGTCGGGAACGACTAGGTTTAAAACTCAAAGGGCGCCTGTCGGGAACGGCTAAAGTTGAAAACCAATGGCTTACCTATCGGGAATGGTAAATGGGTCTGTCGGGAACGACTAGGTTTAAAACTCAAAGGGCGCCTGTCGGGAACGGCTAAAGTTGAAAACCTATGGTTACCTATCGGGAATGGTAAATGGGCCAGTCGGGAACGGCTAGGTTTAAAACTTAAAGGGCACCTGTCGGGAACGGCTAAAGTTTAAAACCTATGGTTACCTATCGGGAATGGTAAATGGGCCAGTCGGGAATGGCTAGGTTTAAAACTTAAAGGGCGTCCGTCGGGAACGGCTAAAGTGGAAAACCTATGGCTTACCTATCGGGAATGGTAAATGGGCCTGTCGGGAACGGCTAGGTTAAAAACTCAAAGGGCGCCTGTCGGGAACATCTAAAATTGAAAACCTACGGTTACCTATCGGGAATGGTAAATGGGTCAGTCGGGAACGGCTAGGTTTAAAACTTAAAGGGCGCCCGTCGGGAACGGCTAAATTTGAAAACCTATGGCTTACCTATCGGGAATGGTAAATGGGTCAGTCGGGAACGGCTAGGTTTAAAACTTAAAGGGCGCCTGTCGGGAACGGCTAAAGTTGAAATCCTATGGCTTACCTATCGGGAATAGTAAATGGGCCTGTCGAGAACGGCTAGGTTTAAAACTCAAAAGGGCGCCTGTCGGGAACGACTAAAGTTTAAAACCTATGGCTTACTTATTGGGAATGGTAAATGGGCCTGTCGGGAACGGCTAGGTTTAAAACTCAAAGGGCGCCTGTCGGGAACGGCTAAAGTTGAAAACCTATGGTTACCTATCGGGAATGGTAAATGGGCCAGTCGGGAACGGCTAGGTTTAAAACTTAAAGGGCGTCCGTCGGGAACGGTTAAAGTTGAAAACATATGGCTTACCTATCGGGAATGGTAAATGGGCCTGTCGGGAACGGCTAGGTTTAAAACTCAAAAGGGCGCCTATCGGGAACGACTAAGTTTTAAAACCTATGGCTTACCTATCGGGAATGGTAAATGGGCCTGTCGGGAACGACTAGGTTTAAAACTCAAAGGCGCCTGCCGGGAACGGCTAAAGTTGAAAACCAATGGCTTACCTATCGGGAATGGTAAATGGGTCTGTCGGGAACGGCTAGGTTTAAAACTTAAAGGGCGCTTGTCGGGAACGGCTAAAGTTGAAAACCTATGGCTTACCTATCGGGAATGGTAAATGGGTCCGTCGGGAACGACTAGGTTTAAAACTCAAAAGGGCGCCTGTCGGGAACGTCTAAAGTTTAAAACCTATGGCTTACCTATCTGGAATGGTAAATGGGCCTGTCGGGAACGACTAGGTTTAAAACTCAAAGGGCGCCTGTCGGGAACGGCTAAAGTTGAAAACCTATGGTTACCTATCGGGAATGGTAAATGGGCCAGTCGGGAACGGCTAGGTTTAAAACTTAAAGGGCACCTGTCGGGAACGGCTAAAGTTTAAAACCTATGGTTACCTATCGGGAATGGTAAATGGACCAGTCGGGAATGGCTAGGTTTAAAACTTAAAGGGCGTCCGTCGGGAACGGCTAAAGTGGAAAACCTATGGCTTACCTATCGGGAATGGTAAATGGGCCTGTCGGGAACGGCTAGGTTAAAAACTCAAAGGGCGCCTGTCGGGAACATCTAAAATTGAAAACCTACGGTTACCTATCGGGAATGGTAAATGGGCCAGTGGGGAACGGCTAGGTTTAAAACTTAAAGGGCGCCCGTCGGGAACGGCTAAATTTGAAAACCTATGGCTTACCTATCGGGAATGGTAAATGGGTCAGTCGGGAACGGCTAGGTTTAAAACTCAAAGGGCGCCTGTCGGGAACGGCTAAAGTTTAAAACCTATGGTTACCGATTGGGAATGGTAAATGGGCCAGTCGGGAACGGCTAGGTTTAAAACTTAAAGGGCGCCTATCGGGAACGGCTAAAGTTGAAAACCTATGGTTACCTATCGGGAATGGTAAATGGGCCAGTCGGGAACGACTAGGTTTAAAACTTAAAGGGCGTCCGTCGGGAACGGTTAAAGTTGAAAACATATGGCTTACCTATCGGGAATGGTAAATGGGCCTGTCGGGAACGGCTAGGTTTAAAACTCAAAAGGGCGCCTGTCGGGAACGACTAAGGTTTAAAACCTATGGCTTACCTATCGGGAATGGTAAATGGGCCTGTCGGGAACGACTAGGTTTAAAACTCAAAGGCGCCTGCCGGGAACGGCTAAAGTTGAAAACCAATGGCTTACCTATCGGGAATGGTAAATGGGTCTGTCGGGAACGACTAGGTTTAAAACTCAAAGGGCGCCTGTCGGGAACGGCTAAAGTTGAAAACCTATGGTTACCTATCGGGAATGGTAAATGGGCCAGTCGGGAACGGCTAGGTTTAAAACTTAAAGGGCACCTGTCGGGAATGGTAAATGTTGAAAACCTATGGTTACCTATCGGGAATGGTAAATGGGCCTGTCGGGAACAGCTAGGTTTAAAACTCAAAAGGACGCCTGTCGGGAACGGCTAAAGTTGAAAACCTATGGCTTACCTATCGGGAATGGTAAATGGGCCTGTCGGTAACGACTAGGTTTAAAACTCAATAGGGCGCCTGTCGGGAACGGCTAAAGTTTAAAACCTATGGCTTACCTATCGGGAATGGTAAATGGGCCTGTCGGGAACGACTAGGTTTAAAACTCAAAGGGCGCCTGTCGGGAACGGCTAAAGTTGAAAACCAATGGCTTACCTATCGGGAATGGTAAATGGGTCTGTCGGGAACGACTAGGTTTAAAACTCAAAGGGCGCCTGTCGGGAACGGCTAAAGTTGAAAACCTATGGTTACCTATCGGGAATGGTAAATGGGCCAGTCGGGAACGGCTAGGTTTAAAACTTAAAGGGCACCTGTCGGGAACAGCTAAAGTTTAAAACCTATGGTTACCTATCGGGAATGGTAAATGGGCCAGTCGGGAATGGCTAGGTTTAAAACTTAAAGGGCGTCCGTCGGGAACGGCTAAAGTGGAAAACCTATGGCTTACCTATCGGGAATGGTAAATGGGCCTGTCGGGAACGGCTAGGTTAAAAACTCAAAGGGCGCCTGTCGGGAACATCTAAAATTGAAAACCTACGGTTACCTATCGGGAATGGTAAATGGGCCAGTGGGGAACGGCTAGGTTTAAAACTTAAAGGGCGCCCGTCGGGAACGGCTAAATTTGAAAACCTATGGCTTACCTATCGGGAATGGTAAATGGGTCAGTCGGGAACGGCTAGGTTTAAAACTTAAAGGGCGCCTGTCGGGAACGGCTAAAGTTGAAATCCTATGGCTTACCTATCGGGAATAGTAAATGGGCCTGTCGAGAACGGCTAGGTTTAAAACTCAAAAGGGCGCCTGTCGGGAACGACTAAAGTTTAAAACCTATGGCTTACTTATTGGGAATGGTAAATGGGCCTGTCGGGAACGGCTAGGTTTAAAACTCAAAGGGCGCCTGTCGGGAACGGCTAAAGTTGAAACCCTATGGTTACCTATCGGGAATGGTAAATGGGCCAGTCGGGAACGGCTAGGTTTAAAACTTAAAGGGCGTCCGTCGGGAACGGTTAAAGTTGAAAACATATGGCTTACCTATCGGGAATGGTAAATGGGCCTGTCGGGAACGGCTAGGTTTAAAACTCAAAAGGGCGCCTATCGGGAACGACTAAGTTTTAAAACCTATGGCTTACCTATCGGGAATGGTAAATGGGCCTGTCGGGAACGACTAGGTTTAAAACTCAAAGGCGCCTGCCGGGAACGGCTAAAGTTGAAAACCAATGGCTTACCTATCGGGAATGGTAAATGGGTCTGTCGGGAACGGCTAGGTTTAAAACTTAAAGGGCGCCTGTCGGGAACGGCTAAAGTTGAAAACCTATGGCTTACCTATCGGGAATGGTAAATGGGTCCGTCGGGAACGACTAGGTTTAAAACTCAAAAGGGCGCCTGTCGGGAACGTCTAAAGTTTAAAACCTATGGCTTACCTATCTGGAATGGTAAATGGGCCTGTCGGGAACGACTAGGTTTAAAACTCAAAGGGCGCCTGTCGGGAACGGCTAAAGTTGAAAACCTATGGTTACCTATCGGGAATGGTAAATGGGCCAGTCGGGAACGGCTAGGTTTAAAACTTAAAGGGCACCTGTCGGGAACGGCTAAAGTTTAAAACCTATGGTTACCTATCGGGAATGGTAAATGGGCCAGTCGGGAATGGCTAGGTTTAAAACTTAAAGGGCGTCCGTCGGGAACGGCTAAAGTGGAAAACCTATGGCTTACCTATCGGGAATGGTAAATGGGCCTGTCGGGAACGGCTAGGTTAAAAACTCAAAGGGCGCCTGTCGGGAACATCTAAAATTGAAAACCTACGGTTACCTATCGGGAATGGTAAATGGGCCAGTGGGGAACGGCTAGGTTTAAAACTTAAAGGGCGCCCGTCGGGAACGGCTAAATTTGAAAACCTATGGCTTACCTATCGGGAATGGTAAATGGGTCAGTCGGGAACGGCTAGGTTTAAAACTTAAAGGGCGACTGTCGGGAACGGCTAAAGTTGAAATCCTATGGCTTACCTATCGGGAATAGTAAATGGGCCTGTCGAGAACGGCTAGGTTTAAAACTCAAAAGGGCGCCTGTCGGGAACGACTAAAGTTTAAAACCTATGGCTTACTTATTGGGAATGGTAAATGGGCCTGTCGGGAACGGCTAGGTTTAAAACTCAAAGGGCGCCTGTCGGGAACGGCTAAAGTTGAAAACCTATGGTTACCTATCGGGAATGGTAAATGGGCCAGTCGGGAACGGCTAGGTTTAAAACTTAAAGGGCGTCCGTCGGGAACGGTTAAAGTTGAAAACATATGGCTTACCTATCGGGAATGGTAAATGGGCCTGTCGGGAACGACTAGGTTTAAAACTCAAAAGGGCGCCTATCGGGAACGACTAAGTTTTAAAACCTATGGCTTACCTATCGGGAATGGTAAATGGGCCTGTCGGGAACGACTAGGTTTAAAACTCAAAGGCGCCTGCCGGGAACGGCTAAAGTTGAAAACCAATGGCTTACCTATCGGGAATGGTAAATGGGTCTGTCGGGAACGGCTAGGTTTAAAACTTAAAGGGCGCCTGTCGGGAACGGCTAAAGTTGAAAACCTATGGCTTACCTATCGGGAATGGTAAATGGGTCCGTCGGGAACGACTAGGTTTAAAACTCAAAAGGGCGCCTGTCGGGAACGTCTAAAGTTTAAAACCTATGGCTTACCTATCTGGAATGGTAAATGGGCCTGTCGGGAACGACTAGGTTTAAAACTCAAAGGGCGCCTGTCGGGAACGGCTAAAGTTGAAAACCTATGGTTACCTATCGGGAATGGTAAATGGGCCTGTCGGTAACGGCTAGGTTTAAAACTCAATAGGGCGCCTGTCGGGAACGGCTAAAGTTTAAAACCTATGGCTTACCTATCGGGAATGGTAAATGGGCCTGTCGGGAACGGCTAGGTTTAAAACTCAAAGGGCGCCTGTCGGGAACGGCTAAAGTTTAAAACCTATGGTTACCGATTGGGAATGGTAAATGGGCCAGTCGGGAACGGCTAGGTTTAAAACTTAAAGGGCGCCTGTCGGGAACGGCTAAAGTTGAAAACCTATGGTTACCTATCGGGAATGGTAAATGGGCCAGTCGGGAACGACTAGGTTTAAAACTTAAAGGGCGTCCGTCGGGAACGGTTAAAGTTGAAAACATATGTCTTACCTATCGGGAATGGTAAATGGGCCTGTCGGGAACGGCTAGGTTTAAAACTCAAAAGGGCGCCTGTCGGGAACGACTAAGGTTTAAAACCTATGGCTTACCTATCGGGAATGGTAAATGGGCCTGTCGGGAACGACTAGGTTTAAAACTCAAAGGCGCCTGCCGGGAACGGCTAAAGTTGAAAACCAATGGCTTACCTATCGGGAATGGTAAATGGGTCTGTCGGGAACGACTAGGTTTAAAACTCAAAGGGCGCCTGTCGGGAACGGCTAAAGTTGAAAACCTATGGTTACCTATCGGGAATGGTAAATGGGCCAGTCGGGAACGGCTAGGTTTAAAACTTAAAGGGCACCTGTCGAGAATGGTAAATGTTGAAAACCTATGGTTACCTATCGGGAATGGTAAATGGGCCTGTCGGGAACAGCTAGGTTTAAAACTCAAAAGGACGCCTGTCGGGAACGGCTAAAGTTGAAAACCTATGGCTTACCTATCGGGAATGGTAAATGGGCCTGTCGGTAACGACTAGGTTTAAAACTCAATAGGGCGCCTGTCGGGAACGGCTAAAGTTTAAAACCTATGGCTTACCTATCGGGAATGGTAAATGGGCCTGTCGGGAACGGCTAGGTTTAAAACTCAAAGGCCGCCTGTCGGGAACGGCTAAAGTTGAAAACCAATGGCTTACCTATCGGGAATGGTAAATGGGTCTGTCGGGAACGACTAGGTTTAAAACTCAAAGGGCGCCTGTCGGGAACGGCTAAAGTTGAAAACCTATGGTTACCTATCGGGAATGGTAAATGGGCCAGTCGGGAACGGCTAGGTTTAAAACTTAAAGGGCACCTGTCGGGAACGGCTAAAGTTTAAAACCTATGGTTACCTATCGGGAATGGTAAATGGGCCAGTCGGGAATGGCTAGGTTTAAAACTTAAAGGGCGTCCGTCGGGAACGGCTAAAGTGGAAAACCTATGGCTTACCTATCGGGAATGGTAAATGGGCCTGTCGGGAACGGCTAGGTTAAAAACTCAAAGGGCGCCTGTCGGGAACATCTAAAATTGAAAACCTACGGTTACCTATCGGGAATGGTAAATGGGCCAGTGGGGAACGGCTAGGTTTAAAACTTAAAGGGCGCCCGTCGGGAACGGCTAAATTTGAAAACCTATGGCTTACCTATCGGGAATGGTAAATGGGTCAGTCGGGAACGGCTAGGTTTAAAACTTAAAGGGCGCCTGTCGGGAACGGCTAAAGTTGAAATCCTATGGCTTACCTATCGGGAATAGTAAATGGGCCTGTCGAGAACGGCTAGGTTTAAAACTCAAAAGGGCGCCTGTCGGGAACGACTAAAGTTTAAAACCTATGGCTTACTTATTGGGAATGGTAAATGGGCCTGTCGGGAACGGCTAGGTTTAAAACTCAAAGGGCGCCTGTCGGGAACGGCTAAAGTTGAAAACCTATGGTTACCTATCGGGAATGGTAAATGGGCCTGTCGGGAACGGCTAGGTTTAAAACTTAAAGGGCGTCCGTCGGGAACGGTTAAAGTTGAAAACATATGGCTTACCTATCGGGAATGGTAAATGGGCCTGTCGGGAACGGCTAGGTTTAAAACTCAAAAGGGCGCCTGTCGGGAACGACTAAGGTTTAAAACCTATGGCTTACCTATCGGGAATGGTAAATGGGCCTGTCGGGAACGACTAGGTTTAAAACTCAAAGGCGCCTGCCGGGAACGGCTAAAGTTGAAAACCAATGGCTTACCTATCGGGAATGGTAAATGGGTCTGTCGGGAACGGCTAGGTTTAAAACTTAAAGGGCGCCTGTCGGGAACGGCTAAAGTTGAAAACCTATGGCTTACCTATCGGGAATGGTAAATGGGTCCGTCGGGAACGACTAGGTTTAAAACTCAAAAGGGCGCCTGTCGGGAACGTCTAAAGTTTAAAACCTATGGCTTACCTATCTGGAATGGTAAATGGGCCTGTCGGGAACGACTAGGTTTAAAACTCAAAGGGCGCCTGTCGGGAACGGCTAAAGTTTAAAACCTATGGTTACCTATCGGGAATGGTAAATGGGCCTGTCGGTAACGGCTAGGTTTAAAACTCAATAGGGCGCCTGTCGGGAACGGCTAAAGTTTAAAACCTATGGCTTACCTATCGGGAATGGTAAATGGGCCTGTCGGGAACGGCTAGGTTTAAAACTCAAAGGGCGCCTGTCGGGAACGACTAAAGTTTAAAACCTATGGTTACCGATCGGGAATGGTAAATGGGCCAGTCGGGAACGGCTAGGTTTATAACTTAAAGGGCGCCTGTCGGGAACGGCTAAAGTTGAAAACCTATGGTTACCTATCGGGAATGGTAAATGGGCCAGTCGGGAACGACTAGGTTTAAAACTTAAAGGGCGTCCGTCGGGAACGGTTAAAGTTGAAAACATATGGCTTACCTATCGGGAATGGTAAATGGGCCTGTCGGGAACGGCTAGGTTTAAAACTCAAAAGGGCGCCTGTCGGGAACGACTAAGGTTTAAAACCTATGGCTTACCTATCGGGAATGGTAAATGGGCCTGTCGGGAACGACTAGGTTTAAAACTCAAAGGCGCCTGCCGGGAACGGCTAAAGTTGAAAACCAATGGCTTACCTATCGGGAATGGTAAATGGGTCTGTCGGGAACGGCTAGGTTTAAAACTTAAAGGGCGCCTGTCGGGAACGGCTAAAGTTGAAAACCTATGGCTTACCTATCGGGAATGGTAAATGGGTCCGTCGGGAACGACTAGGTTTAAAACTCAAAAGGGCGCCTGTCGGGAACGTCTAAAGTTTAAAACCTATGGCTTACCTATCTGGAATGGTAAATGGGCCTGTCGGGAACGACTAGGTTTAAAACTCAAAGGGCGCCTGTCGGGAACGGCTAAAGTTGAAAACCTATGGTTACCTATCGGGAATGGTAAATGGGCCAGTCGGGAACGGCTAGGTTTAAAACTTAAAGGGCACCTGTCGGGAACGGCTAAAGTTTAAAACCTATGGTTACCTATCGGGAATGGTAAATGGGCCAGTCGGGAATGGCTAGGTTTAAAACTTAAAGGGCGTCCGTCGGGAACGGCTAAAGTGGAAAACCTATGGCTTACCTTTCGGGAATGGTAAATGGGCCTGTCGGGAACGGCTAGGTTAAAAACTCAAAGGGCGCCTGTCGGGAACATCTAAAATTGAAAACCTACGGTTACCTATCGGGAATGGTAAATGGGCCAGTGGGGAACGGCTAGGTTTAAAACTTAAAGGGCGCCCGTCGGGAACGGCTAAATTTGAAAACCTATGGCTTACCTATCGGGAATGGTAAATGGGTCAGTCGGGAACGGCTAGGTTTAAAACTTAAAGGGCGACTGTCGGGAACGGCTAAAGTTGAAATCCTATGGCTTACCTATCGGGAATAGTAAATGGGCCTGTCGAGAACGGCTAGGTTTAAAACTCAAAAGGGCGCCTGTCGGGAACGACTAAAGTTTAAAACCTATGGCTTACTTATTGGGAATGGTAAATGGGCCTGTCGGGAACGGCTAGGTTTAAAACTCAAAGGGCGCCTGTCGGGAACGGCTAAAGTTGAAAACCTATGGTTACCTATCGGGAATGGTAAATGGGCCAGTCGGGAACGGCTAGGTTTAAAACTTAAAGGGCGTCCGTCGGGAACGGTTAAAGTTGAAAACATATGGCTTACCTATCGGGAATGGTAAATGGGCCTGTCGGGAACGACTAGGTTTAAAACTCAAAAGGGCGCCTATCGGGAACGACTAAGTTTTAAAACCTATGGCTTACCTATCGGGAATGGTAAATGGGCCTGTCGGGAACGACTAGGTTTAAAACTCAAAGGCGCCTGCCGGGAACGGCTAAAGTTGAAAACCAATGGCTTACCTATCGGGAATGGTAAATGGGTCTGTCGGGAACGGCTAGGTTTAAAACTTAAAGGGCGCCTGTCGGGAACGGCTAAAGTTGAAAACCTATGGCTTACCTATCGGGAATGGTAAATGGGTCCGTCGGGAACGACTAGGTTTAAAACTCAAAAGGGCGCCTGTCGGGAACGTCTAAAGTTTAAAACCTATGGCTTACCTATCTGGAATGGTAAATGGGCCTGTCGGGAACGACTAGGTTTAAAACTCAAAGGGCGCCTGTCGGGAACGGCTAAAGTTGAAAACCTATGGTTACCTATCGGGAATGGTAAATGGGCCTGTCGGTAACGGCTAGGTTTAAAACTCAATAGGGCGCCTGTCGGGAACGGCTAAAGTTTAAAACCTATGGCTTACCTATCGGGAATGGTAAATGGGCCTGTCGGGAACGGCTAGGTTTAAAACTCAAAGGGCGCCTGTCGGGAACGGCTAAAGTTTAAAACCTATGGTTACCGATTGGGAATGGTAAATGGGCCAGTCGGGAACGGCTAGGTTTAAAACTTAAAGGGCGCCTGTCGGGAACGGCTAAAGTTGAAAACCTATGGTTACCTATCGGGAATGGTAAATGGGCCAGTCGGGAACGACTAGGTTTAAAACTTAAAGGGCGTCCGTCGGGAACGGTTAAAGTTGAAAACATATGTCTTACCTATCGGGAATGGTAAATGGGCCTGTCGGGAACGGCTAGGTTTAAAACTCAAAAGGGCGCCTGTCGGGAACGACTAAGGTTTAAAACCTATGGCTTACCTATCGGGAATGGTAAATGGGCCTGTCGGGAACGACTAGGTTTAAAACTCAAAGGCGCCTGCCGGGAACGGCTAAAGTTGAAAACCAATGGCTTACCTATCGGGAATGGTAAATGGGTCTGTCGGGAACGACTAGGTTTAAAACTCAAAGGGCGCCTGTCGGGAACGGCTAAAGTTGAAAACCTATGGTTACCTATCGGGAATGGTAAATGGGCCAGTCGGGAACGGCTAGGTTTAAAACTTAAAGGGCACCTGTCGAGAATGGTAAATGTTGAAAACCTATGGTTACCTATCGGGAATGGTAAATGGGCCTGTCGGGAACAGCTAGGTTTAAAACTCAAAAGGACGCCTGTCGGGAACGGCTAAAGTTGAAAACCTATGGCTTACCTATCGGGAATGGTAAATGGGCCTGTCGGTAACGACTAGGTTTAAAACTCAATAGGGCGCCTGTCGGGAACGGCTAAAGTTTAAAACCTATGGCTTACCTATCGGGAATGGTAAATGGGCCTGTCGGGAACGGCTAGGTTTAAAACTCAAAGGCCGCCTGTCGGGAACGGCTAAAGTTGAAAACCAATGGCTTACCTATCGGGAATGGTAAATGGGTCTGTCGGGAACGACTAGGTTTAAAACTCAAAGGGCGCCTGTCGGGAACGGCTAAAGTTGAAAACCTATGGTTACCTATCGGGAATGGTAAATGGGCCAGTCGGGAACGGCTAGGTTTAAAACTTAAAGGGCACCTGTCGGGAACGGCTAAAGTTTAAAACCTATGGTTACCTATCGGGAATGGTAAATGGGCCAGTCGGGAATGGCTAGGTTTAAAACTTAAAGGGCGTCCGTCGGGAACGGCTAAAGTGGAAAACCTATGGCTTACCTATCGGGAATGGTAAATGGGCCTGTCGGGAACGGCTAGGTTAAAAACTCAAAGGGCGCCTGTCGGGAACATCTAAAATTGAAAACCTACGGTTACCTATCGGGAATGGTAAATGGGCCAGTGGGGAACGGCTAGGTTTAAAACTTAAAGGGCGCCCGTCGGGAACGGCTAAATTTGAAAACCTATGGCTTACCTATCGGGAATGGTAAATGGGTCAGTCGGGAACGGCTAGGTTTAAAACTTAAAGGGCGCCTGTCGGGAACGGCTAAAGTTGAAATCCTATGGCTTACCTATCGGGAATAGTAAATGGGCCTGTCGAGAACGGCTAGGTTTAAAACTCAAAAGGGCGCCTGTCGGGAACGACTAAAGTTTAAAACCTATGGCTTACTTATTGGGAATGGTAAATGGGCCTGTCGGGAACGGCTAGGTTTAAAACTCAAAGGGCGCCTGTCGGGAACGGCTAAAGTTGAAAACCTATGGTTACCTATCGGGAATGGTAAATGGGCCTGTCGGGAACGGCTAGGTTTAAAACTTAAAGGGCGTCCGTCGGGAACGGTTAAAGTTGAAAACATATGGCTTACCTATCGGGAATGGTAAATGGGCCTGTCGGGAACGGCTAGGTTTAAAACTCAAAAGGGCGCCTGTCGGGAACGACTAAGGTTTAAAACCTATGGCTTACCTATCGGGAATGGTAAATGGGCCTGTCGGGAACGACTAGGTTTAAAACTCAAAGGCGCCTGCCGGGAACGGCTAAAGTTGAAAACCAATGGCTTACCTATCGGGAATGGTAAATGGGTCTGTCGGGAACGGCTAGGTTTAAAACTTAAAGGGCGCCTGTCGGGAACGGCTAAAGTTGAAAACCTATGGCTTACCTATCGGGAATGGTAAATGGGTCCGTCGGGAACGACTAGGTTTAAAACTCAAAAGGGCGCCTGTCGGGAACGTCTAAAGTTTAAAACCTATGGCTTACCTATCTGGAATGGTAAATGGGCCTGTCGGGAACGACTAGGTTTAAAACTCAAAGGGCGCCTGTCGGGAACGGCTAAAGTTTAAAACCTATGGTTACCTATCGGGAATGGTAAATGGGCCTGTCGGTAACGGCTAGGTTTAAAACTCAATAGGGCGCCTGTCGGGAACGGCTAAAGTTTAAAACCTATGGCTTACCTATCGGGAATGGTAAATGGGCCTGTCGGGAACGGCTAGGTTTAAAACTCAAAGGGCGCCTGTCGGGAACGACTAAAGTTTAAAACCTATGGTTACCGATCGGGAATGGTAAATGGGCCAGTCGGGAACGGCTAGGTTTATAACTTAAAGGGCGCCTGTCGGGAACGGCTAAAGTTGAAAACCTATGGTTACCTATCGGGAATGGTAAATGGGCCAGTCGGGAACGACTAGGTTTAAAACTTAAAGGGCGTCCGTCGGGAACGGTTAAAGTTGAAAACATATGGCTTACCTATCGGGAATGGTAAATGGGCCTGTCGGGAACGGCTAGGTTTAAAACTCAAAAGGGCGCCTGTCGGGAACGACTAAGGTTTAAAACCTATGGCTTACCTATCGGGAATGGTAAATGGGCCTGTCGGGAACGACTAGGTTTAAAACTCAAAGGCGCCTGCCGGGAACGGCTAAAGTTGAAAACCAATGGCTTACCTATCGGGAATGGTAAATGGGTCTGTCGGGAACGACTAGGTTTAAAACGCAAAGGGCGCCTGTCGGGAACGGCTAAAGTTGAAAACCTATGGTTACCTATCGGGAATGGTAAATGGGCCAGTCGGGAACGGCTAGGTTTAAAACTTAAAGGGCACCTGTCGGGAATGGTAAATGTTGAAAACCTATGGTTACCTATCGGGAATGGTAAATGGGCCTGTCGGGAACAGCTAGGTTTAAAACTCAAAAGGACGCCCGTCGGGAACGGCTAAAGTTGAAAACCTATGGCTTACCTATCGGGAATGGTAAATGGGCCTGTCGGTAACGGCTAGGTTTAAAACTCAATAGGGCGCCTGTCGGGAACGGATAAAGTTTAAAACCTATGGCTTACCTATCGGGAATGGTAAATGGGCCTGTCGGGAACGACTAGGTTTAAAACTCAAAGGCGCCTGCCGGGAACGGCTAAAGTTGAAAACCAATGGCTTACCTATCGGGAATGGTAAATGGGTCTGTCGGGAACGGCTAGGTTTAAAACTCAAAAGGGCGCCTGTCGGGAACGACTAAAGTTTAAAACCTATGGCTTACCTATCGGGAATGGTAAATGGGCCTGTCGGGAACGGCTAGGTTTAAAACTCAAAGGGCGCCTGTCGGGAACGGCTAAAGTTTAAAACCTATGGTTACCGATCGGGAATGGTAAATGGGCCAGTCGGGAACGGCTAGGTTTAAAACTTAAAGGGCGCCTGTTGGGAACGGCTAAAGTTGAAAACCTATGGTTACCTATCGGGAATGGTAAATGGGCCAGTCGGGAACGACTAGGTTTAAAACTTAAAGGGCGTCCGTCGGGAACGGTTAAAGTTGAAAACATATGGCTTACCTATCGGGAATGGTAAATGGGCCTGTCGGGAACGGCTAGGTTTAAAACTCAAAAGGGCGCCTGTCGGGAATGACTAAGGTTTAAAACCTATGGCTTACCTATCGGGAATGGTAAATGGGCCTGTCGGGAACGACTAGGTTTAAAACTCAAAGGCGCCTGCCGGGAACGGCTAAAGTTGAAAACCAATGGCTTACCTATCGGGAATGGTAAATGGGTCTGTCGGGAACGACTAGGTTTAAAACGCAAAGGGCGCCTGTCGGGAACGGCTAAAGTTGAAAACCTATGGTTACCTATCGGGAATGGTAAATGGGCCAGTCGGGAACGGCTAGGTTTAAAACTTAAAGGGCACCTGTCGGGAATGGTAAATGTTGAAAACCTATGGTTACCTATCGGGAATGGTAAATGGGCCTGTCGGGAACAGCTAGGTTTAAAACTCAAAAGGACGCCTGTCGGGAACGGCTAAAGTTGAAAACCTATGGCTTACCTATCGGGAATGGTAAATGGGCCTGTCGGTAACGGCTAGGTTTAAAACTCAATAGGGCGCCTGTCGGGAACGGCTAAAGTTTAAAACCTATGGCTTACCTATCGGGAATGGTAAATGGGCCTGTCGGGAACGACTAGGTTTAAAACTCAAAGGCGCCTGCCGGGAACGGCTAAAGTTGAAAACCAATGGCTTACCTATCGGGAATGGTAAATGGGTCTGTCGGGAACGGCTAGGTTTAAAACTCAAAAGGGCGCCTGTCGGGAACGACTAAAGTTTAAAACCTATGGGTTACCTATCGGGAATGGTAAATGGGCCTGTCGGGAATGACTAGGTTTAAAACTCAAAGGGCGCCTGTCGGGAACGGCTAAAGTTGAAAACCTATGGTTACCTATCGGGAATGGTAAATGGGTCAGTTGGGAACGGCTAGGTTTAAAACTTAAAGGGCGCCCGTCGGGAACGGCTAAAGTTGAAAACATATGGCTTACCTATCGGGAATGGTAAATGGGTCTGTCGGGAACGGCTAGGTTTAAAACTTAAAGGGCGCCTGTCGGGAACGACTAAAGTTGAAAACCTATGGCTTACCTATCGGGAATGGTAAATGGGCCTGTCAGGAACGGCTGGGTTTAAAACTCAAAAGGGCGCCTGTCGGGAACGGCTAAAGTTTAAAACCTATGGCTTACCTATCGGGAATGGTAAATGGGCCTGTCGGGAACGACTAGGTTTAAAACTCAAAGGGCGCCTGTCGGGAACGGCTAAAGTTGAAAACCTATGGTTACCTATCGGGAATGGTAAATGGGTCAGTTGGGAACGGCTAGGTTTAAAACTTAAAGGGCGCCCGTCGGGAACGGCTAAAGTTGAAAACATATGGCTTACCTATCGGGAATGGTAAATGGGTCTGTCGGGAACGGCTAGGTTTAAAACTTAAAGGGCGCCTGTCGGGAACGGCTAAAGTTGAAAACCTATGGCTTACCTATCGGGAATGGTAAATGGGCCTGTCAGGAACGGCTGGGTTTAAAACTCAAAAGGGCGCCTGTCGGGAACGGCTAAAGTTTAAAACCTATGGCTTACCTATCGGGAATGGTAAATGGGCCTGTCGGGAACGACTAGGTTTAAAACTCAAAGGGCGCCTGTCGGGAACGGCTAAAGTTGAAAACCTATGGTTACCTATCGGGAATGGTAAATGGGCCAGTCGGGAACGGCTAGGTTTAAAACTTAAAGGGCACCTGTCGGGAATGGCTAAAGTTGAAAACCTATGGTTACCTATCGGGAATGGTAAATGGGCCTGTCGGGAACAGCTAGGTTTAAAACTCAAAAGGACGCCTGTCGGGAACGGCTAAAGTTGAAAACCTATGGCTTACCTATCGGGAATGGTAAATGGGCCTGTCGGTAACGGCTAGGTTTAAAACTCAATAGGGCGCCTGTCGAGAACGGCTAAAGTTTAAAACCTATGGCTTACCTATCGGGAATGGTAAATGGGCCTGTCGGGAACGGCTAGGTTTAAAACTCAAAGGGTGCCTGTCGGGAACGGCTAAAGTTTAAAACCTATGGTTACCGATCGGGAATGGTAAATGGGCCAGTCGGGAACGGCTAGGTTTAAAACTTAAAGGGCGCCTGTCGGGAACGGCTAAAGTTGAAAACCTATGGTTACCTATCGTGAATGGTAGATGGGCCAGTCAGGAATGGCTAGGTTTAAAACTTAAAGGGCGCCTGTCGGGAACGGCTAAAGTTTAAAACCTATGGTTACCGATCGGGAATGGTAAATGGGCCAGTCGGGAATGGCTAGGTTTAAAACTTAAAGGGCGTCCGTCGGGAACGGCTAAAGTCGAAAACCTATGGCTTACCTATCGGGAATGGTAAATGGGCCTGTCGGGAACGGCTAGGTTAAAAACTCAAAGGGCGCCTGTCGGGAACATCTAAAATTGAAAACCTACGGTTACCTATCGGGAATGGTAAATGGGCCAGTGGGGAACGGCTAGGTTTAAAACTTAAAGGGCGCCCGTCGGGAACGGCTAAATTTGAAAACCTATGGCTTACCTATCGGGAATGGTAAATGGGTCAGTCGGGAACGGCTAGGTTTAAAACTTAAAGTGCGCCTGTCGGGAACGGCTAAAGTTGAAATCCTATGGCTTACCTATCGGGAATAGTAAATAGGCCTGTCGAGAACGGCTAGGTTTAAAACTCAAAAGGGCGCCTGTCGGGAATGACTAAAGTTTAAAACCTATGGCTTACTTATTGGGAATGGTAAATGGGCCTGTCGGGAACGGCTAGGTTTAAAACTCAAAGGGCGCCTGTCGGGAACGGCTAAAGTTGAAAACCTATGGTTACCTATCGGGAATGGTAAATGGGCCAGTCGGGAACGGCTAGGTTTAAAACTTAAAGGGCGTCCGTCGGGAACGGTTAAAGTTGAAAACATATGGCTTACCTATCGGGAATGGTAAATGGGCCTGTCGGGAACGGCTAGGTTTAAAACTCAAAAGGGCGCCTGTCGGGAACGACTAAGTTTTAAAACCTATGGCTTACCTATCGGGAATGGTAAATGGGCCTGTCGGGAACGACTAGGTTTAAAACTCAAAGGCGCCTGCCGGGAACGGCTAAAGTTGAAAACCAATGGCTTACCTATCGGGAATGGTAAATGGGTCTGTCGGGAACGGCTAGGTTTAAAACTTAAAGGGCGCCTGTCGGGAACGGCTAAAGTTGAAAACCTATGGCTTACCTATCGGGAATGGTAAATGGGTCCGTCCGGAACGACTAGGTTTAAAACTCAAAAGGGCGCCTGTCGGGAACGTCTAAAGTTTAAAACCTATGGCTTACCTATCGGGAATGGTAAATGGGCCTGTCGGGAACGACTAGGTTTAAAACTCAAAGGGTGCCTGTCGGGAACGGCTAAAGTTGAAAACCTATGGTTACCTATCGGGAATGGTAAATGGGCCAGTCGGGAACGGCTAGGTTTAAAACTTAAAGGGCACCTGTCGGGAATGGCTAAAGTTGAAAACCTATGGTTACCTATCGGGAATGGTAAATGGGCCTGTCGGGAACAGCTAGGTTTAAAACTCAAAAGGACGCCTGTCGGGAACGGCTAAAGTTGAAAACCTATGGCTTACCTATCGGGAATGGTAAATGGGCCTGTCGGTAACGGCTAGGTTTAAAACTCAATAGGGCGCCTGTCGAGAACGGCTAAAGTTTAAAACCTATGGCTTACCTATCGGGAATGGTAAATGGGCCTGTCGGGAACGGCTAGGTTTAAAACTCAAAGGGTGCCTGTCGGGAACGGCTAAAGTTTAAAACCTATGGTTACCGATCGGGAATGGTAAATGGGCCAGTCGGGAACGGCTAGGTTTAAAACTTAAAGGGCGCCTGTCGGGAACGGCTAAAGTTGAAAACCTATGGTTACCTATCGTGAATGGTAGATGGGCCAGTCAGGAATGGCTAGGTTTAAAACTTAAAGGGCGCCTGTCGGGAACGGCTAAAGTTTAAAACCTATGGTTACCGATCGGGAATGGTAAATGGGCCAGTCGGGAATGGCTAGGTTTAAAACTTAAAGGGCGTCCGTCGGGAACGGCTAAAGTGGAAAACCTATGGCTTACCTATCGGGAATGGTAAATGGGCCTGTCGGGAACGGCTAGGTTAAAAACTCAAAGGGCGCCTGTCGGGAACATCTAAAATTGAAAACCTACGGTTACCTATCGGGAATGGTAAATGGGCCAGTGGGGAACGGCTAGGTTTAAAACTTAAAGGGCGCCCGTCGGGAACGGCTAAATTTGAAAACCTATGGCTTACCTATCGGGAATGGTAAATGGGTCAGTCGGGAACGGCTAGGTTTAAAACTTAAAGTGCGCCTGTCGGGAACGGCTAAAGTTGAAATCCTATGGCTTACCTATCGGGAATAGTAAATAGGCCTGTCGAGAACGGCTAGGTTTAAAACTCAAAAGGGCGCCTGTCGGGAATGACTAAAGTTTAAAACCTATGGCTTACTTATTGGGAATGGTAAATGGGCCTGTCGGGAACGGCTAGGTTTAAAACTCAAAGGGCGCCTGTCGGGAACGGCTAAAGTTGAAAACCTATGGTTACCTATCGGGAATGGTAAATGGGCCAGTCGGGAACGGCTAGGTTTAAAACTTAAAGGGCGTCCGTCGGGAACGGTTAAAGTTGAAAACATATGGCTTACCTATCGGGAATGGTAAATGGGCCTGTCGGGAACGGCTAGGTTTAAAACTCAAAAGGGCGCCTGTCGGGAACGACTAAGTTTTAAAACCTATGGCTTACCTATCGGGAATGGTAAATGGGCCTGTCGGGAACGACTAGGTTTAAAACTCAAAGGCGCCTGCCGGGAACGGCTAAAGTTGAAAACCAATGGCTTACCTATCGGGAATGGTAAATGGGTCTGTCGGGAACGGCTAGGTTTAAAACTTAAAGGGCGCCTGTCGGGAACGGCTAAAGTTGAAAACCTATGGCTTACCTATCGGGAATGGTAAATGGGTCCGTCCGGAACGACTAGGTTTAAAACTCAAAAGGGCGCCTGTCGGGAACGTCTAAAGTTTAAAACCTATGGCTTACCTATCTGGAATGGTAAATGGGCCTGTCGGGAACGACTAGGTTTAAAACTCAAAGAGCGCCTGTCGGGAACGGCTAAAGTTGAAAACCTATGGTTACCTATCGGGAATGGTAAATGGGCCTGTCGGTAACGGCTAGGTTTAAAACTCAATAGGGCGCCTGTCGGGAACGGCTAAAGTTTAAAACCTATGGCTTACCTATCGGGAATGGTAAATGGGCCTGTCGGGAACGGCTAGGTTTAAAACTCAAAGGGCGCCTGTCGGGAACGGCTAAAGTTTAAAACCTATGGTTACCGATCGGGAATGGTAAATGGGCCAGTCGGGAACGGCTAGGTTTAAAACTTAAAGGGCGCCTGTCGGGAACGGCTAAAGTTGAAAACCTATGGTTACCTATCGGGAATGGTAAATGGGCCAGTCGGGAACGACTAGGTTTAAAACTTAAAGGGCGTCCGTCGGGAACGGTTAAAGTTGAAAACATATGGCTTACCTATCGGGAATGGTAAATGGGCCTGTCGGGAACGGCTAGGTTTAAAACTCAAAAGGGCGCCTGTCGGGAACGACTAAGGTTTAAAACCTATGGCTTACCTATCGGGAATGGTAAATGGGCCTGTCGGGAACGACTAGGTTTAAAACTCAAAGGCGCCTGCCGGGAACGGCTAAAGTTGAAAACCAATGGCTTACGTATCGGGAATGGTAAATGGGTCTGTCGGGAACGACTAGGTTTAAAACTCAAAGGGCGCCTGTCGGGAACGGCTAAAGTTGAAAACCTATGGTTACCTATCGGGAATGGTAAATGGGCCAGTCTGGAACGGCTAGGTTTAAAACTTAAAGGGCACCTGTCGGGAATGGTAAATGTTGAAAACCTATGGTTACCTATCGGGAATGGTAAATGGGCCTGTCGGGAACAGCTAGGTTTAAAACTCAAAAGGACGCCTGTCGGGAACGGCTAAAGTTGAAAACCTATGGCTTACCTATCGGGAATGGTAAATGGGTCTGTCGGTAACGGCTAGGTTTAAAACTCAATAGGGCGCCTGTCGAGAACGGCTAAAGTTTAAAACCTATGGCTTACCTATCGGGAATGGTAAATGGGCCTGTCGGGAACGGCTAGGTTTAAAACTCAAAGGGCGCCTGTCGGGAACGGCTAAAGTTGAAAACCAATGGCTTACCTATCGGGAATGGTAAATGGGTCTGTCGGGAACGACTAGGTTTAAAACTCAAAGGGCGCCTGTCGGGAACGGCTAAAGTTGAAAACCTATGGTTACCTATCGGGAATGGTAAATGGGCCAGTCGGGAACGGCTAGGTTTAAAACTTAAAGGGCACCTGTCGGGAACGGCTAAAGTTTAAAACCTATGGTTACCTATCGGGAATGGTAAATGGGCCAGTCGGGAATGGCTAGGTTTAAAACTTAAAGGGCGTCCGTCGGGAACGGCTAAAGTGGAAAACCTATGGCTTACCTATCGGGAATGGTAAATGGGCCAGTCGGGAACGGCTAGGTTAAAAACTCAAAGGGCGCCTGTCGGGAACATCTAAAATTGAAAACCTACGGTTACCTATCGGGAATGGTAAATGGGCCAGTGGGGAACGGCTAGGTTTAAAACTTAAAGGGCGCCCGTCGGGAACGGCTAAATTTGAAAACCTATGGCTTACCTATCGGGATTGGTAAATGGGTCAGTCGGGAACGGCTAGGTTTAAAACTTAAAGGGCGCCTGTCGGGAACGGCTAAAGTTGAAATCCTATGGCTTACCTATCGGGAATAGTAAATGGGCCTGTCGAGAACGGCTAGGTTTAAAACTCAAAAGGGCGCCTGTCGGGAACGACTAAAGTTTAAAACCTATGGCTTACTTATTGGGAATGGTAAATGGGCCTGTCGGGAACGGCTAGGTTTAAAACTCAAAGGGCGCCTGTCGGGAACGGCTAAAGTTGAAAACCTATGGTTACCTATCGGGAATGGTAAATGGGCCAGTCGGGAACGGCTAGGTTTAAAACTTAAAGGGCGTCCGTCGGGAACGGTTAAAGTTGAAAACATATGGCTTACCTATCGGGAATGGTAAATGGGCCTGTCGGGAACGGCTAGGTTTAAAACTCAAAAGGGCGCCTGTCGGGAACGACTAAGGTTTAAAACCTATGGCTTACCTATCGGGAATGGTAAATGGGCCTGTCGGGAACGACTAGGTTTAAAACTCAAAGGCGCCTGCCGGGAACGGCTAAAGTTGAAAACCAATGGCTTACCTATCGGGAATGGTAAATGGGTCTGTCGGGAACGGCTAGGTTTAAAACTTAAAGGGCGCCTGTCGGGAACGGCTAAAGTTGAAAACCTATGGCTTACCTATCGGGAATGGTAAATGGGTCCGTCGGGAACGACTAGGTTTAAAACTCAAAAGGGCGCCTGTCGGGAACGTCTAAAGTTTAAAACCTATGGCTTACCTATCTGGAATGGTAAATGGGCCTGTCGGGAACGACTAGGTTTAAAACTCATAGGGCGCCTGTCGGGAACGGCTAAAGTTGAAAACCTATGGTTACCTATCGGGAATGGTAAATGGGCCTGTCGGTAACGGCTAGGTTTAAAACTCAATAGGGCGCCTGTCGGGAACGGCTAAAGTTTAAAACCTATGGCTTACCTATCGGGAATGGTAAATGGGCCTGTCGGGAACGGCTAGGTTTAAAACTCAAAGGGCGCCTGTCGGGAACGGCTAAAGTTTAAAACCTATGGTTACCGATCGGGAATGGTAAATGGGCCAGTCGGGAACGGCTAGGTTTAAAACTTAAAGGGCGCCTGTCGGGAACGGCTAAAGTTGAAAACCTATGGTTACCTATCGGGAATGGTAAATGGGCCAGTCGGGAACGACTAGGTTTAAAACTTAAAGGGCGTCCGTCGGGAACGGTTAAAGTTGAAAACATATGGCTTACCTATCGGGAATGGTAAATGGGCCTGTCGGGAACGGCTAGGTTTAAAACTCAAAAGGGCGCCTGTCGGGAATGACTAAGGTTTAAAACCTATGGCTTACCTATCGGGAATGGTAAATGGGCCTGTCGGGAACGACTAGGTTTAAAACTCAAAGGCACCTGCCGGGAACGGCTAAAGTTGAAAACCAATGGCTTACCTATCGGGAATGGTAAATGGGTCTGTCGGGAACGACTAGGTTTAAAACGCAAAGGGCGCTTGTCGGGAACGGCTAAAGTTGAAAAGCTATGGTTACCTATCGGGAATGGTAAATGGGCCAGTCGGGAACGGCTAGGTTTAAAACTTAAAGGGCACCTGTCGGGAATGGTAAATGTTGAAAACCTATGGTTACCTATCGGGAATGGTAAATGGGTCTGTTGGGAACAGCTAGGTTTAAAACTCAAAAGGACGCCTGTCGGGAACGGCTAAAGATGAAAACCTATGGCTTACCTATCGGGAATGGTAAATGGGCCTGTCGGTAACGGCTAGGTTTAAAACTCAATAGGGCGCCTGTCGGGAACGGCTAAAGTTTAAAACCTATGGGTTACCTATCGGGAATGGTAAATGGGCCTGTCGGGAACGACTAGGTTTAAAACTCAAAGGCGCCTGCCGGGAACGGCTAAAGTTGAAAACCAATGGCTTACCTATCGGGAATGGTAAATGGGTCTGTCGGGAACGACTAGGTTTAAAACTCAAAGGGCGCCTGTCGGGAACGGCTAAAGTTGAAAACCTATGGTTACCAATCGGGAATGGTAAATGGGCCAGTCGGGAACGGCTAGGTTTAAAACTTAAAGGGCGCCTATCGGGAACATCTAAAATTGAAAACCTACGGTTACCTATCGGGAATGGTAAATGGGCCAGTGGGGAACGGCTAGGTTTAAAACTTAAAGGGCGCCCGTCGGGAACGGCTAATGTTTAAAACCTATGGTTACCTATCGGGAATGGTAAATGGGCCTGTCGGGAACAGCTAGGTTTAAAACTCAAAAGGACGCCTGTCGGGAACGGCTAAAGTTGAAAACCTATGGCTTACCTATCGGGAATGGTAAATGGGCCTGTCGGTAACGGCTAGGTTTAAAACTCAATAGGGCGCCTGTCGGGAACGGCTAAAGTTTAAAACCAATGGCTTACCTATCGGGAATGATAAATGGGTCTGTCGGGAACGGCTAGGTTTAAAACTTAAAGGGCGCCTGTCGGGAACGGCTAAAGTTGAAAACCTATGGCTTACCTATCGGGAATGGTAAATGGGTCCGTCGGGAACGACTAGGTTTAAAACTCAAAAGGGCGCCTGTCGGGAACGTCTAAAGTTTAAAACCTATGGCTTACCTATCTGGAATGGTAAATGGGCCTGTCGGGAACGACTAGGTTTAAAACTCAAAGGGCGCCTGTCGGGAACGGCTAAAGTTGAAAACCTATGGTTACCTATCGGGAATGGTAAATGGGCCTGTCGGTAACGGCTAGGTTTAAAACTCAATAGGGCGCCTGTCGGGAACGGCTAAAGTTTAAAACCTATGGCTTACCTATCGGGAATGGTAAATGGGCCTGTCGGGAACGGCTAGGTTTAAAACTCAAAAGGGCGCCTGTCGGGAACGACTAAAGTTGAAAACCAATGGCTTACCTATCGGGAATGGTAAATGGGCCTGTCGGGAACGGCTAGGTTTAAAACTCAAAGGGCGCCTGTCGGGAACGGCTAAAGTTTAAAACCTATGGTTACCGATCGGGAATGGTAAATAGGCCAGTCGGGAACGACTAGGTTTAAAACTTAAAGGGCGTCCGTCGGGAACGGTTAAAGTTGAAAACATATGGCTTACCTATCAGGAATGGTAAATGGGCCTGTCGGGAACGGCTAGGTTTAAAACTCAAAAGGGCGCCTGTCGGGAACGACTAAGGTTTAAAACCTATGCTTACCTATCGGGAATGGTAAATGGGCCTGTCGGGAACGACTAGGTTTAAAACTCAAAGGCGCCTGCCGGGAACGGCTAAAGTTTAAAACCAATGGCTTACCTATCAGGAATGGTAAATGGGTCTGTCGGGAACGACTAGGTTTAAAACTCAAAGGGCGCCTGTCGGGAACGGCTAAAGTTGAAAACCTATGGTTACCTATCGGGAATGGTAAATGGGCCAGTCGGGAACGGCTAGGTTTAAAACTTAAAGGGCACCTGTCGGGAATGGCTAAAGTTGAAAACCTATGGTTACCTATCGGGAATGGTAAATGGGCCTGTCGGGAACAGCTAGGTTTAAGACTCAATAGGGCGCCTGTCGGGAACGGCTAAAGTTTAAAACCTATGGCTTACCTATCGGGAATGGTAAATGGGCCTGTCGGGAACGGCTAGGTTTAAAACTCAAAGGGCGCCTGTCGGGAACGGCTAAAGTTTAAAACCTATGGTTACCGATCGGGAATGGTAAATGGGCCAGTCGGGAACGACTAGGTTTAAAACTTAAAGGGCGCCTGTCGGGAACGGCTAAAGTTGAAAACCTATGGTTACCTATCGTGAATGGTAGATGGGCCAGTCGGGAATGGCTAGGTTTAAAACTTAAAGGGCGCCTGTCGGGAACGGCTAAAGTTTAAAACCTATGGTTACCGATCGGGAATGGTAAATGGGCCAGTCGGGAATGGCTAGGTTTAAAACTTAAAGGGCGTCCGTCGGGAACGGCTAAAGTGGAAAACCTATGGCTTACCTATCCGGAATGGTAAATGGGCCTGTCGGGAACGGCTAGGTTAAAAACTCAAAGGGCGCCTGTCGGGAACATCTAAAATTGAAAACCTACGGTTACCTATCGGGAATGGTAAATGGGCCAGTGGGGAACGGCTAGGTTTAAAACTTAAAGGGCGCCCGTCGGGAACGGCTAAATTTGAAAACCTATGGCTTACCTATCGGGAATGGTAAATGGGTCAGTCGGGAACGGCTAGGTTTAAAACTTAAAGGGCGCCTGTCGGGAACGGCTAAAGTTGAAATCCTATGGCTTACCTATCGGGAATAGTAAATGGGCCTGTCGAGAACGGCTAGGTTTAAAACTCAAAAGGGCGCCTGTCAGGAACGACTAAAGTTTAAAACCTATGGCTTACTTATTGGGAATGGTAAATGGGCCTGTCGGGAACGGCTAGGTTTAAAACTCAAAGTGCGCCTGTCGGGAACGGCTAAAGTTGAAAACCTATGGTTACCTATCGGGAATGGTAAATGGGCCAGTCGGGAACGGCTAGGTTTAAAACTTAAAGGGCGTCCGTCGGGAACGGTTAAAGTTGAAAACATATGGCTTACCTATCGGGAATGGTAAATGGGCCTGTCGGGAACGGCTAGGTTTAAAACTCAAAAGGGCGCCTGTCGGGAACGAATAAGGTTTAAAACCTATGGCTTACCTATCGGGAATGGTAAATGGGCCTGTCGGGAACGACTAGGTTTAAAACTCAAAGGCGCCTGCCGGGAACGGCTAAAGTTGAAAACCAATGGCTTACCTATCGGGAATGGTAAATGGGTCTGTCGGGAACGGCTAGGTTTAAAACTTAAAGGGCGCCTGTCGGGAACGGCTAAAGTTTAAAACCTATGGCTTACCTATCGGGAATGGTAAATGGGTCCGTCGGGAACGACTAGGTTTAAAACTCAAAGGGCGCCTGTCGGGAACGGCTAAAGTTGAAAACCTATGGTTACCTATTGGGAATGGTAAATGGGTCAGTTGGGAATGGCTAGGTTTAAAACTTAAAGGGCGCCCGTCGGGAACGGCTAAAGTTGAAAACCTATGGCTTACCTATCGGGAATGGTAATTGGGCCTGTCGGGAACGGCTAGGTTTAAAACTTAAAGGGCGCCTGTCGCGAACGGCTAAAGTTGAAAACCTATGGCTTACCTATCGGGAATGGTAAATGGGCCTGTCGGGAACGGCTAGGTTTAAAACTCAAAAGGGCGCGTGTCGGGAACGGCTAAAGTTTAAAACCTATGGCTTACCTATCGGGAATGGTAAATGGGCCTGTCGGGAACGACTAGGTTTAAAACTCAAAAGGACGCCTGTCGGGAACGGCTAAAGTTTAAAACCTATGGTTACCGATCGGGAATGGTAAATGGGCCAGTCGGGAATGGCTAGGTTTAAAACTTAAAGGGCGTCCGTCGAGAACGGCTAAAGTGGAAAACCTATGGCTTACCTATCGGGAATGGTAAATGGGCCTGTCGGGAACGGCTAGGTTAAAAACTCAAAGGGCGCCTGTCGGGAACATCTAAAATTGAAAACCTACGGTTACCTATCGGGAATGGTAAATGGGCCAGTCGGGAACGGCTAGGTTTAAAACTTAAAGGGCGCTCGTCGGGAACGACTAAATTTGAAAACCTATGGCTTACCTATCGGGAATGGTAAATGGGTCTGTCGGGAACGGCTAGGTTTAAAACTTAAAGGGCGCCTGTCGGGAACGGCTAAAGTTGAAATCCTATGGCTTACCTATCGGGAATAGTAAATGGGCCTGTCGGGAATGGCTAGGTTTAAAACTCAAAAGGGCGCCTGTCGGGAACGACTAAAGTTTAAAACCTATGGCTTACTTATTGGGAATGGTAAATGGGCCTGTCGGGAACGGCTAGGTTTAAAACTCAAAGGGCGCCTGTCGGGAACGGCTAAAGTTGAAAACCTATGGTTACCTATCGGGAATGGTAAATGGGCCAGTCGGGAACGGCTAGGTTTGAAACTTAAAGGGCGTCCGTCGGGAACGGCTAAAGTTGAAAACATATGGCTTACCTATCGGGAATGGTAAATGGGCCTGTCGGGAATGGTTAGGTTTAAAACTCAAAAGGGCGCCTGTCGGGAACGACTAAGGTTTAAAACCTATGGCTTACCTATCGGGAATGGTAAATGGGCCTGTCGGGAACGACTAGGTTTAAAACTCAAAGGGCGCCTGTCGGGAACGGCTAAAGTTGAAAACCAATGGCTTACCTATCGGGAATGGTAAATGGGTCTGTCGGGAACGGCTAGGTTTAAAACTTAAAGGGCGCCTGTCGGGAACGGCTAAAGTTGAAAACCTATGGCTTACCTATCGAGAATGGTAAATGGGTCCGTCGGGAACGACTAGGTTTAAAACTCAAAAGGGCGCCTGTCGGGAACGTCTAAAGTTTAAAACCTATGGCTTACCTATCGGGAATGGTAAATGGGCCTGTCGGGAACGGCTAGGTTTAAAACTCAAAAGGGCGCCTGTCGGGAACGGGTAATGTTTAAAACCTATGGCTTACCTATCGGGAATGGTAAATGGGCCTGTCGGGAACAGCTAGGTTTAAAACTTAAAGGGCGCTCGTCGGGAACGACTAAATTTGAAAACCTATGGCTTACCTATCGGGAATGGTAAATGGGTCTGTCGGGAACGGCTAGGTTTAAAACTTAAAGGGCGCCTGTCGGGAACGGCTAAAGTTGAAATCCTATGGCTTACCTATCGGGAATAGTAAATGGGCCTGTCGGGAATGGCTAGGTTTAAAACTCAAAAGGGCGCCTGTCGGGAACGACTAAAGTTTAAAACCTATGGCTTACTTATTGGGAATGGTAAATGGGCCTGTCGGGAACGGCTAGGTTTAAAACTCAAAGGGCGCCTGTCGGGAACGGCTAAAGTTGAAAACCTATGGTTACCTATCGGGAATGGTAAATGGGCCAGTCGGGAACGGCTAGGTTTGAAACTTAAAGGGCGTCCGTCGGGAACGGCTAAAGTTGAAAACATATGGCTTACCTATCGGGAATGGTAAATGGGCCTGTCGGGAATGGTTAGGTTTAAAACTCAAAAGGGCGCCTGTCGGGAACGACTAAGGTTTAAAACCTATGGCTTACCTATCGGGAATGGTAAATGGGCCTGTCGGGAACGACTAGGTTTAAAACTCAAAGGGCGCCTGTCGGGAACGGCTAAAGTTGAAAACCAATGGCTTACCTATCGGGAATGGTAAATGGGTCTGTCGGGAACGGCTAGGTTTAAAACTTAAAGGGCGCCTGTCGGGAACGGCTAAAGTTGAAAACCTATGGCTTACCTATCGAGAATGGTAAATGGGTCCGTCGGGAACGACTAGGTTTAAAACTCAAAAGGGCGCCTGTCGGGAACGTCTAAAGTTTAAAACCTATGGCTTACCTATCGGGAATGGTAAATGGGCCTGTCGGGAACGGCTAGGTTTAAAACTCAAAAGGGCGCCTGTCGGGAACGGGTAAAGTTTAAAACCTATGGCTTACCTATCGGGAATGGTAAATGGGCCTGTCGGGAACAGCTAGGTTTAAAACTCAAAGGGCGCCTGTCGGGAACGGCTAAAGTTGAAAACCTATGGTTACCTATCGGGAATGGTAAATGGGCCAGTCGGGAACGGCTAGGTTTAAAACTTAAAGGGCACCTGTCGGGAACGGCTAAAGTTGAAAACCTATGGTTACCTATCGGGAATGGTAAATGGGCCAGTCGGGAACAACTAGGTTTAAAACTCAAAAGGGCGCCTTTCGGGAACGGCTAAAGTTGAAAACCTATGGCTTACTTATCGGGAATGGTAAATGGGCCTGTCGGGAACAGCTAGGTTTAAAACTCAAAGGGCGCCTGTCGGGAACGGCTAAAGTTTAAAACCTATGGTTACCGATCGGGAATGGTAAATGGGCCAGTCGGGAATGGCTAGGGTTAAAACTTAAAGGCCGCCTGTCGGGAACGGCTAAATTTGAAAACCTATGGTTACCTATCGGGAATGGTAGATGGGCTAGTCGGGAACGGCTAGGTTTAAAACTCAAAGGGCACCTGTCGGGAACAGCTAAAGTTGAAAACCTACGTTTACCTATCGGGAATGGTAAATGGGCCTGTCGGGAACGGCTAGGTTTAAAACTCAAAAGGGCGCCTGTCGGGAACGGCTAAAGTTGAAAACCTATGTCTTACCTATCGGGAATGGTAAATGGGTCTGTCGGGAACGGCTAGGTTTAAAACTTAAAGGGCGCCTGTCGGGAACGGCTAAAGTTGAAAACCTATGGTTACTTATCGTGAATGGTAGATGGGCCAGTCGGGAATGGCTAGGTTTAAAACTTAAAGGGCGCCTGTCGGGAACGGCTAAAGTTTAAAACCTATGGTTACCGATCGGGAATGGTAAATGGGCCAGTCGGGAATGGCTAGGTTTAAAACTTAAAGGGCGCCCGTCGGGAACGGCTAAATTTGAAAACCTATGGCTTACCTATCGGGAATGGTAAATGGGTCAGTCGGGAACGGCTAGGTTTAAAACTTAAAGGGCGCCTGTCGGGAACGGCTAAAGTTGAAATCCTATGGCTTACCTATCGGGAATAGTAAATGGGCCTGTCGAGAACGGCTAGGTTTAAAACTCAAAAGGGCGCCTGTCGGGAACGACTAAAGTTTAAAACCTATGGCTTACTTATTGGGAATGGTAAATGGGCCTGTCGGGAACGACTAAAGTTTAAAACCTATGGCTTACTTATTGGGAATGGTAAATGGGCCTGTCGGGAACGGCTAGGTTTAAAACTCAAAGGGCGCCTGTCGGGAACGGCTAAAGTTGAAAACCTATGGTTACCTATCGGGAATGGTAAATGGGCCAGTCGGGAACGGCTAGGTTTGAAACTTAAAGGGCGTCCGTCGGGAACGGCTAAAGTTGAAAACATATGGCTTACCTATCGGGAATGGTAAATGGGCCTGTCGGGAATGGTTAGGTTTAAAACTCAAAAGGGCGCCTGTCGGGAACGACTAAGGTTTAAAACCTATGGCTTACCTATCGGGAATGGTAAATGGGCCTGTCGGGAACGACTAGGTTTAAAACTCAAAGGGCGCCTGTCGGGAACGGCTAAAGTTGAAAACCAATGGCTTACCTATCGGGAATGGTAAATGGGTCTGTCGGGAACGGCTAGGTTTAAAACTTAAAGGGCGCCTGTCGGGAACGGCTAAAGTTGAAAACCTATGGCTTACCTATCGAGAATGGTAAATGGGTCCGTCGGGAACGACTAGGTTTAAAACTCAAAAGGGCGCCTGTCGGGAACGTCTAAAGTTTAAAACCTATGGCTTACCTATCGGGAATGGTAAATGGGCCTGTCGGGAACGGCTAGGTTTAAAACTCAAAAGGGCGCCTGTCGGGAACGGGTAAAGTTTAAAACCTATGGCTTACCTATCGGGAATGGTAAATGGGCCTGTCGGGAACAGCTAGGTTTAAAACTCAAAGGGCGCCTGTCGGGAACGGCTAAAGTTGAAAACCTATGGTTACCTATCGGGAATGGTAAATGGGCCAGTCGGGAACGGCTAGGTTTAAAACTTAAAGGGCACCTGTCGGGAACGGCTAAAGTTGAAAACCTATGGTTACCTATCGGGAATGGTAAATGGGCCAGTCGGGAACAACTAGGTTTAAAACTCAAAAGGGCGCCTTTCGGGAACGGCTAAAGTTGAAAACCTATGGCTTACTTATCGGGAATGGTAAATGGGCCTGTCGGGAACAGCTAGGTTTAAAACTCAAAGGGCGCCTGTCGGGAACGGCTAAAGTTTAAAACCTATGGTTACCGATCGGGAATGGTAAATGGGCCAGTCGGGAATGGCTAGGGTTAAAACTTAAAGGCCGCCTGTCGGGAACGGCTAAATTTGAAAACCTATGGTTACCTATCGGGAATGGTAGATGGGCTAGTCGGGAACGGCTAGGTTTAAAACTCAAAGGGCACCTGTCGGGAACAGCTAAAGTTGAAAACCTACGTTTACCTATCGGGAATGGTAAATGGGCCTGTCGGGAACGGCTAGGTTTAAAACTCAAAAGGGCGCCTGTCGGGAACGGCTAAAGTTGAAAACCTATGTCTTACCTATCGGGAATGGTAAATGGGTCTGTCGGGAACGGCTAGGTTTAAAACTTAAAGGGCGCCTGTCGGGAACGGCTAAAGTTGAAAACCTATGGTTACTTATCGTGAATGGTAGATGGGCCAGTCGGGAATGGCTAGGTTTAAAACTTAAAGGGCGCCTGTCGGGAACAGCTAAAGTTGAAAACCTACGTTTACCTATCGAGAATGGTAAATGGGTCCGTCGGGAACGACTAGGTTTAAAACTCAAAAGGGCGCCTGTCGGGAACGGCTAAAGTTTAAAACCTATGGTTACCGATCGGGAATGGTAAATGGGCCAGTCGGGAATGGCTAGGGTTAAAACTTAAAGGCCGCCTGTCGGGAACGGCTAAATTTGAAAACCTATGGTTACCTATCGGGAATGGTAAATGGGCCTGTCGAGAACGGCTAGGTTTAAAACTCAAAAGGGCGCCTGTCGGGAACGACTAAAGTTTAAAACCTATGGCTTACTTATTGGGAATGGTAAATGGGCCTGTCGGGAACGGCTAGGTTTAAAACTCAAAGGGCGCCTGTCGGGAACGGCTAAAGTTGAAAACCTATGGTTACCTATCGGGAATGGTAAATGGGCCAGTCGGGAACGGCTAGGTTTAAAACTTAAAGGGCGTCCGTCGGGAACGGTTAAAGTTGAAAACATATGGCTTACCTATCGGGAATGGTAAATGGGCCTGTCGGGAACGGCTAGGTTTAAAACTCAAAAGGGCGCCTGTCGGGAACGACTAAGGTTTAAAACCTATGGCTTACCTATCGGGAATGGTAAATGGGCCTGTCGGGAACGACTAGGTTTAAAACTCAAAGGCGCCTGCCGGGAACGGCTAAAGTTGAAAACCAATGGCTTACCTATCGGGAATGGTAAATGGGTCTGTCGGGAACGGCTAGGTTTAAAACTTAAAGGGCGCCTGTCGGGAACGGCTAAAGTTGAAAACCTATGGCTTACCTATCGGGAATGGTAAATGGGTCCGTCGGGAACGACTAGGTTTAAAACTCAAAAGGCCGCCTGTCGGGAACGTCTAAAGTTTAAAACCTATGGCTTACCTATCTGGAATGGTAAATGGGCCTGTCGGGAACGACTAGGTTTAAAACTCAAAGGGCGCCTGTCGGGAACGGCTAAAGTTGAAAACCTATGGTTACCTATCGGGAATGGTAAATGGGTCAGTTGGGAATGGCTAGGTTTAAAACTTAAAGGGCGCCCGTCGGGAACGGCTAAAGTTGAAAACCTATGGCTTACCTATCGGGAATGGTAATTGGGTCTGTCGGGAACGGCTAGGTTTAAAACTTAAAGGGCGCCTGTCGGGAACGGCTAAAGTTGAAAACCTATGGCTTACCTATCGGGAATGGTAAATGGGCCTGTCGGGAACGGCTAGGTTTAAAACTCAAAAGGGCGCCTGTCGGGAACGGCAAAAGTTTAAAACCTATGGCTTACCTATCGGGAATGGTAAATGGGCCTGTCGGGAACGGCTAGGTTTAAAACTCAAAAGGGCGCCTGTCGGGAACGGCTAAAGTTTAAAACCTATGGTTACCGATCGGGAATGGTAAATGGGCCAGTCGGGAATGGCTAGGTTTAAAACTTAAAGGGCGTCCGTCGAGAACGGCTAAAGTGGAAAACCTATGGCTTACCTATCGGGAATGGTAAATGGGCCTGTCGGGAACGGCTAGGTTAAAAACTCAAAGGGCGCCTGTCGGGAACATATAAAATTGAAAACCTACGGTTACCTATAGGGAATGGTAAATGGGCCAGTCGGGAACGGCTAGGTTTAAAACTTAAAGGGCGCTCGTCTGGAACGGCTAAATTTGAAAACCTATGGCTTACCTATCGGGAATGGTAAATGGGTCTGTCGGGAACGGCTAGGTTTAAAACTTAAAGGGCGCCTGTCGGGAACGGCTAAAGTTGAAATCCTATGGCTTACCTATCGGGAATAGTAAATGGGCCTGTCGGGAATGGCTAGGTTTAAAACTCAAAAGGGCGCCTGTCGGGAACGACTAAAGTTTAAAACCTATGGCTTACTTATTGGGAATGGTAAATGGGCCTGTCGGGAACGGCTAGGTTTAAAACTCAAAGGGCGCCTGTCGGGAACGGCTAAAGTTGAAAACATATGGCTTACCTATCGGGAATGGTAAATGGGCCTGTCGGGAACGGTTAGGTTTAAAACTCAAAAGGGCGCCTGTCGGGAACGACTAAGGTTTAAAACCTATGGCTTACCTATCGGGAATGGTAAATGGGCCTGTCGGGAACGACTAGGTTTAAAACTCAAAGGGCGCCTGTCGGGAACGGCTAAAGTTGAAAACCAATGGCTTACCTATCGGGAATGGTAAATGGGTCTGTCGGGAACGGCTAGGTTTAAAACTTAAAGGGCGCCTGTCGGGAACGGCTAAAGTTGAAAACCTATGGCTTACCTATCGGGAATGGTAAATGGGTCCGTCGGGAACGACTAGGTTTAAAACTCAAAAGGGCGCCTGTCGGGAACGTCTAAAGTTTAAAACCTATGGCTTACCTATCGGGAATGGTAAATGGGCCTGTCGGGAACGGCTAGGTTTAAAACTCAAAAGGGCGCCTGTCGGGAACGGGTAAAGTTTAAAACCTATGGCTTACCTATCGGGAATGGTAAATGGGCCTGTCGGGAACAGCTAGGTTTAAAACTCAAAGGGCGCCTGTCGGGAACGGCTAAAGTTGAAAACCTATGGTTACCTATCGGGAATGGTAAATGGGCCAGTCGGGAACGGCTAGGTTTAAAACTTAAAGGGCACCTGTCGGGAACGGCTAAAGTTGAAAACCTATGGTTACCTATCGGGAATGGTAAATGGGCCAGTCGGGAACAACTAGGTTTAAAACTCAAAAGGGCGCCTTTCGGGAACGGCTAAAGTTGAAAACCTATGGCTTACTTATCGGGAATGGTAAATGGGCCTGTCGGGAACAGCTAGGTTTAAAACTCAAAGGGCGCCTGTCGGGAACGGCTAAAGTTTAAAACCTATGGTTACCGATCGGGAATGGTAAATGGGCCAGTCGGGAATGGCTAGGGTTAAAACTTAAAGGCCGCCTGTCGGGAACGGCTAAATTTGAAAACCTATGGTTACCTATCGGGAATGGTAGATGGGCTAGTCGGGAACGGCTAGGTTTAAAACTCAAAGGGCACCTGTCGGGAACAGCTAAAGTTGAAAACCTACGTTTACCTATCGGGAATGGTAAATGGGCCTGTCGGGAACGGCTAGGTTTAAAACTCAAAAGGGCGCCTGTCGGGAACGGCTAAAGTTGAAAACCTATGTCTTACCTATCGGGAATGGTAAATGGGTCTGTCGGGAACGGCTAGGTTTAAAACTTAAAGGGCGCCTGTCGGTAACGGCTAAAGTTGCAAACCTATGGTTTACCTATCGGGAATGGTAAATGGGTCTGTCGGGAACGGCTAGGTTTAAAACTCAAAAGGGCGCCTGTCGGGAACGACTAAAGTTTAAAACCTATGTCTTACCTATCGGGAATGGTAAATGGGCCTGTCGGGAACGACTAGGTTTAAAACTCAAAGGGTGCCTGTCGGGAACGGCTAAAGTTGAAAACCTATGGTTGCCTATCGGGAATGGTAAATGGGCCAGTCGGGAACGGCTAGGTTTAAAACTTAAAGGGCACCTGTCGGGAATGGCTAAAGTTGAAAACCTATGGTTACCATTCGGGAATGGTAAATGGGCCTGTCGGGAACAGCTAGGTTTAAAAATCAAAAGGGCGCCTGTCGGGAACGGCTAAAGTTGAAAACCTATGGCTTACCTATCGGGAATGGTAAATGGGCCTGTCGGTAACGGCTAGGTTTAAAACTCAAAAGGGCGCCTGTCGGGAACGACTAAAGTTTAAAACCTATGGCTTACCTATCGGGAATGGTAAATGGGCATGTCGGGAACAACTAGGTTTAAAACTCAAGGGGCGCCTGTCGGGAACGGCTAAAGTTTAAAACCTATGGTTACCGATCGGGAATGGTAAATGGGCCAGTCGAGAATGGCTAGGTTTAAAACTTAAAGGGCGCCTGTCGGGAACGGCAAAATTTGAAAACCTATGGTTACCTATCGGGAATGGTAGATGGGCCAGTCGGGAACGGCTAGGTTTAAAACTCAAAGGGCGCCTGTCGGGAACAGCTAAAGTTGAAAACCTACGGTTACCTATCGGGAATGGTAAATGGGCCTGTCGGGAACGGCTTGGTTTAAAACTCAAAAGGGCGTCTGTCGGGAACGACTAAAGTTTAAAACCTATGGCTTACCTATCGGGAATGGTAAATGGGCCTGTCGGGAACGACTGGGTTTAAAACTCAAAAGGGCGCCTGTCGGGAACGACTAAAGTTTAAAACCTATGGCTTACCTATCGGGAATGGTAAATGGGCCTGTCGGGAACGACTGGGTTTAAAACTCAAAGGGCGCCTGTCGGGAACGGCTAAAGTTGAAAACCTACGGTTACCTATCGGGAATGGTAAATGGGCCTGTCGGGAACGGCTAGGTTTAAAACTCAAAAGGGCGTCTGTCGGGAACGGCTAAAGTTGAAAACCTATGTCTTACCTATCGGGAATGGTAAATGGGTCTGTCGGGAACGGCTAGGTTTAAAACTCAAAAGGGCGCCTGTCGGGAACGACTAAAGTTTAAAACCTATGGCTTACCTATCGGGAATGGTAAATGGGCCTGTCAGGAACGACTGGGTTTAAAACTCAAAGGGCGCCTGTCGGGAACGGCTAAAGTTGAAAACCTACGGTTACCTATCGGGAATGGTAAATGGGCCTGTCGGGAACAGCTAGGTTTAAAACTCAAAAGGGCGTCTGTCGGGAACGGCTAAAGTTGAAAACCTATGTCTTACCTATCGGGAATGGTAAATGGGTCTGTCGGGAACGGCTAGGTTTAAAACTCAAAAGGGCGCCTGTCGGGAACGACTAAAGTTTAAAACCTATGGCTTACCTATCGGGAATGGTAAATGGGCCTGTCGGGAACGACTAGGTTTAAAACTCAAAGGGCGCCTGTCGGGAACGGCTAAAGTTGAAAACCTATGGTTACCCATCGGGAATGGTAAATGGGTCAGTTGGGAACGGCTAGGTTTAAAACTTAAAGGGCGCCCGTCGGGAACGGCTAAAGTTGAAAACATATGGCTTACCTATCGGGAATGGTAAATGGGTCTGTCGGGAACGGCTAGGTTTAAAACTTAAAGGGCGCCTGTCGGGAACGGCTAAAGTTGAAAACCTATGGCTTACCTATCGGGAATGGTAAATGGGCCTGTCAGGAACGGCTAGGTTTAAAACTCAAAAGGGCGCCTGTCGGGAACGGCTAAAGTTTAAAACCTATGGCTTACCTATCGGGAATGGTAAATGGGCCTGTCGGGAACGACTAGGTTTAAAACTCAAAGGGTGCCTGTCGGGAACGGCTAAAGTTGAAAACCTATGGTTGCCTATCGGGAATGGTAAATGGGCCAGTCGGGAACGGCTAGGTTTAAAACTTAAAGGGCACCTGTCGGGAACGGCTAAAGTTGAAAACATATGGTTACCATTCGGGAATGGTAAATGGGCCAGTCGGGAACAGCTAGGTTTAAAAATCAAAAGGGCGCCTGTCGGGAACGACTAAAGTTGAAAACCTATGGCTTACCTATCGGGAATGGTAAATGGGCCTGTCGGTAACGGCTAGGTTTAAAACTCAAAAGGGCGCCTGTCGGGAACGGCTAAAGTTTAAAACCTATGGCTTACCTATCGGGAATGGTAAATGGGCATGTCGGGAACAACTAGGTTTAAAACTCAAAGGGTGCCTGTCGGGAACGGCTAAAGTTTAAAACCTATGGTTACCGATCGGGAATGGTAAATGGGCCAGTCGAGAATGGCTAGGTTTAAAACTTAAAGGGCGCCTGTCGGGAACGGCAAAATTTGAAAACCTATGGTTACCTATCGGGAATGGTAGATGGGCCAGTCGGGAACGGCTAGGTTTAAAACTCAAAGGGCGCCTGTCGGGAACAGCTAAAGTTGAAAACCTACGGTTACCTATCGGGAATGGTAAATGGGCCTGTCGGGAACGGCTAGGTTTAAAACTCAAAAGGGCGTCTGTCGGGAACGACTAAAGTTTAAAACCTATGGCTTACCTATCGGGAATGGTAAATGGGCCTGTCGGGAACGACTGGGTTTAAAACTCAAAAGGGCGCCTGTCGGGAACGACTAAAGTTTAAAACCTATGGCTTACCTATCGGGAATGGTAAATGGGCCTGTCGGGAACGACTGGGTTTAAAACTCAAAGGGCGCCTGTCGGGAACGGCTAAAGTTGAAAACCTACGGTTACCTATCGGGAATGGTAAATGGGCCTGTCGGGAACGGCTAGGTTTAAAACTCAAAAGGGCGTCTGTCGGGAACGGCTAAAGTTGAAAACCTATGTCTTACCTATCGGGAATGGTAAATGGGTCTGTCGGGAACGGCTAGGTTTAAAACTCAAAAGGGCGCCTGTCGGGAACGACTAAAGTTTAAAACCTATGGCTTACCTATCGGGAATGGTAAATGGGCCTGTCAGGAACGACTGGGTTTAAAACTCAAAGGGCGCCTGTCGGGAACGGCTAAAGTTGAAAACCTACGGTTACCTATCGGGAATGGTAAATGGGCCTGTCGGGAACAGCTAGGTTTAAAACTCAAAAGGGCGTCTGTCGGGAACGGCTAAAGTTGAAAACCTATGTCTTACCTATCGGGAATGGTAAATGGGTCTGTCGGGAACGGCTAGGTTTAAAACTCAAAAGGGCGCCTGTCGGGAACGACTAAAGTTTAAAACCTATGGCTTACCTATCGGGAATGGTAAATGGGCCTGTCGGGAACGACTAGGTTTAAAACTCAAAGGGCGCCTGTCGGGAACGGCTAAAGTTGAAAACCTATGGTTACCTATCGGGAATGGTAAATGGGTCAGTTGGGAACGGCTAGGTTTAAAACTTAAAGGGCGCCCGTCAGGAACGGCTAAAGTTGAAAACATATGGCTTACCTATCCGGAATGGTAAATGGGTCTGTCGGGAACGGCTAGGTTTAAAACTTAAAGGGCGCCTGTCGGGAACGGCTAAAGTTGAAAACCTATGGCTTACCTATCGGGAATGGTAAATGGGCCTGTCAGGAACGGCTAGGTTTAAAACTCAAAAGGACGCCTGTCGGGAACGGCTAAAGTTTAAAACCTATGGCTTACCTATCGGGAATGGTAAATGGGCCTGTCGGGAACGACTAGGTTTAAAACTCAAAGGGCGCCTGTCGGGAACGGCTAAAGTTGAAAACCTATGGTTACCGATCGGGAATGGTAAATGGGCCAGTCGGGAACGGCTATGTTTAAAACTTAAAGGGCACCTGTCGGGAATGGCTAAAGTTGAAAACCTATGGTTACCTATCGGGAATGGTAAATGGGCCTGTCGGGAACAGCTAGGTTTAAAACTCAAAAGGACGCCTGTCGGGAACGGCTAAAGTTGAAAACCTATGGCTTACCTATCGGGAATGGTAAATGGGCCTGTCGGTAACGGCTAGGTTTAAAACTCAATAGGGCGCCTGTCGGGAACGGCTAAAGTTTAAAACCTATGGCTTACCTATCGGGAATGGTAAATGGGCCTGTCGGGAACGGCTAGGTTTAAAACTCAAAGGGCGCCTGTCGGGAACGGCTAAAGTTTAAAACCTATGGTTACCGATCGGGAATGGTAAATGGGCCTGTCGGGAACGGCTAGGTTTAAAACTCAAAAGGGCGTCTGTCGGGAACGGCTAAAGTTGAAAACCTATGTCTTACCTATCGGGAATGGTAAATGGGTCTGTCGGGAACGGCTAGGTTTAAAACTCAAAAGGGCGCCTGTCGGGAACGACTAAAGTTTAAAACCTATGGCTTACCTATCGGGAATGGTAAATGGGCCTGTCGGGAACGACTAGGTTTAAAACTCAAAGGGCGCCTGTCGGGAACGGCTAAAGTTGAAAACATATGGTTAGCTATCGGGAATGGTAAATGGGTCAGTTGGGAACGGCTAGGTTTAAAACTTAAAGGGCGCCCGTCGGGAACGACTAAAGTTGAAAACATATGGCTTACCTATCGGGAATGGTAAATGGGTCTGTCGGGAACGGCTAGGTTTAAAACTTAAAGGGCGCCTGTCGGGAACGGCTAAAGTTGAAAACCTATGGCTTACCTATCGGGAATGGTAAATGGGCCTGTCAGGAACGGCTAGGTTTAAAACTCAAAAGGGCGCCTGTCGGGAACGGCTAAAGTTTAAAACCTATGGCTTACCTATCGGGAATGGTAAATGGGCCTGTCGGGAACGACTAGGTTTAAAACTCAAAGGGCGCCTGTCGGGAACGGCTAAAGTTGAAAACCTATGGTTACCTATCGGGAATGGTAAATGGGCCAGTCGGGAACGGCTATGTTTAAAACTTAAAGGGCACCTGTCGGGAATGGCTAAAGTTGAAAACCTATGGTTACCTATCGGGAATGGTAAATGGGCCTGTCGGGAACAGCTAGGTTTAAAACTCAAAAGGACGCCTGTCGGGAACGGCTAAAGTTGAAAACCTATGGCTTACCTATCGGGAATGGTAAATGGGCCTGTCGGTAACGGCTAGGTTTAAAACTCAATAGGGCGCCTGTCGGGAACGGCTAAAGTTTAAAACCTATGGCTTACCTATCGGGAATGGTAAATGGGCCTGTCGGGAACGGCTAGGTTTAAAACTCAAAGGGCGCCTGTCAGGAACGGCTAAAGTTTAAAACCTATGGTTACCGATCGGGAATGGTAAATGGGCCAGTCGGGAACGGCTAGGTTTAAAACTTAAAGGGCGCCTGTCGGGAACGGCTAAAGTTGAAAACCTATGGTTACCTATCGTGAATGGTAGATGGGCCAGTCGGGAATGGCTAGGTTTAAAACTTAAAGGGCGCCTGTCGGGAACGGCTAAAGTTTAAAACCTATGGTTACCGATCGGGAATGGTAAATGGGCCAGTCGGGAATGGCTAGGTTTAAAACTTAAAGGGCGTCCGTCGGGAACGGCTAAAGTGGAAAACCTATGGCTTACCTATCGGGAATGGTAAATGGGCCTGTCGGGAACGGCTAGGTTAAAAACTCAAAGGGCGCCTGTCGGGAACATCTAAAATTGAAAACCTACGGTTACCTATCGGGAATGGTAAATGGGCCAGTCGGGAACGGCTAGGTTTAAAACTTAAAGGGCGCCCGTCGGGAACGGCTAAATTTGAAAACCTATGGCTTACCTATCGGGAATGGTAAATGGGTCTGTCGGGAACGGCTAGGTTTAAAACTTAAAGGGCGCCTGTCGGGAACGGCTAAAGTTGAAATCCTATGGCTTACCTATCGGGAATAGTAAATGGGCCTGTCGGGAACGGCTAGGTTTAAAACTCAAAAGGGCGCCTGTCGGGAACGACTAAAGTTTAAAACCTATGGCTTACTTATCGGGAATGGTAAATGGGCCTGTCGGGAACGGCTAGGTTTAAAACTCAAAGGGCGCCTGTCGGGAACGGCTAAAGTTGAAAACCTATGGTTACCTATCGGGAATGGTAAATGGGCCAGTCGGGAACGGCTAGGTTTAAAACTTAAAGGCCGTCCGTCGGGAACGGTTAAAGTTGAAAACATATGGCTTACCTATCGGGAATGGTAAATGGGCCTGTCGGGAACGGCTAGGTTTAAAACTCAAAAGGGCGCCTGTCGGGAACGACTAAGGTTTAAAACCTATGGCTTACCTATCGGGAATGGTAAATGGGCCTGTCGGGAACGACTAGGTTTAAAACTCAAAGGCGCCTGTCGGGAACGGCTAAAGTTGAAAACCAATGGCCTACCTATCGGGAATGGTAAATAGGTCTGTCGGGAACGGCTAGGTTTAAAACTTAAAGGGCGCCTGTCGGGAACGGCTAAAGTTGAAAACCTATGGCTTACCTATCGAGAATGGTAAATGGGTCCGTCGGGAACGACTAGGTTTAAAACTCAAAAGGGCGCCTGTCGGGAACGTCTAAAGTTTAAAACCTATGGCTTACCTATCTGGAATGGTAAATGGGCCTGTCGGGAACGACTAGGTTTAAAACTCAAAGGGCGCCTGTCGGGAACGGCTAAAGTTGAAAACCTATGGTTACCTATCGGGAATGGTAAATGGGTCAGTTGGGAACGGCTAGGTTTAAAACTTAAAGGGCGCCCGTCGGGAACGGCTAAAGTTGAAAACCTATGGCTTACCTATCGGGAATGGTAATTGGGTCTGTCGGGAACGGCTAGGTTTAAAACTTAAAGGGCGCCTGTCGGGAACGGCTAAAGTTGAAAACCTATGGCTTACCTATCGGGAATGGTAAATGGGCCTGTCGGGAACGGCTAGGTTTAAAACTCAAAAGGGCGCCTGTCGGGAACGGCTAAAGTTTAAAACCTATGGCTTACCTATCGGGAATTGTAAATGGGCCTGTCGGGAACGGTTAGGTTTAAAACTCAAAAGGGCGCCTGTCGGGAACGGCTAAAGTTTAAAACCTATGGTTACCGATCGGGAATGGTAAATGGGCCAGTCGGGAATGGCTAGGTTTAAAACTTAAAGGGCGTCCGTCGAGAACGGCTAAAGTGGAAAACCTATGGCTTACCTATCGGGAATGGTAAATGGGCCTGTCGGGAACGGCTAGGTTAAAAACTCAAAGGGCGCCTGTCGGGAACATCTAAAATTGAAAACCTACGGTTACCTATCGGGAATGGTAAATGGGCCAGTCGGGAACGGCTAGGTTTAAAACTTAAAGGGCGCCCGTCGGGAACGGCTAAATTTGAAAACCTATGGCTTACCTATCGGGAATGGTAAATGGGTCTGTCGGGAACGGCTAGGTTTAAAACTTAAAGGGCGCCTGTCGGGAACGGCTAAAGTTGAAATCCTATGGCTTAGCTATCGGGAATAGTAAATGGGCCTGTCGGGAATGGCTAGGTTTAAAACTCAAAAGGGCGCCTGTCGGGAACGACTAAAGTTTAAAACCTATGGCTTACTTATCGGGAATGGTAAATGGGCCTGTCGGGAACGGCTAGGTTTAAAACTCAAAGGGCGCCTGTCGGGAACGGCTAAAGTTGAAAACCTATGGTTACGTATCGGGAATGGTAAATGGGCCAGTCGGGAACGGCTAGGTTTGAAACTTAAAGGGCGTCCGTCGGGAACGGCTAAAGTTGAAAACATATGGCTTACCTATCGGGAATGGTAAATGGGCCTGTCGGGAACGGTTAGGTTTAAAACTCAAAACGGCGCCTGTCAGGAACGACTAAGGTTTAAAACCTATGGCTTACCTATCGGGAATGGTAAATGGGCCTGTCGGGAACGACTAGGTTTAAAACTCAAAGGGTGCCTGTCGGGAACGGCTAACGTTGAAAACCTATGGTTGCCTATCGGGAATGGTAAATGGGCCAGTCGGGAACGGCTAGGTTTAAAACTTAAAGGGCACCTGTCGGGAACGGCTAAAGTTGAAAACCTATGGTTACCATTCGGGAATGGTAAATGGGCCTGTCGGGAACAGCTAGGTTTAAAACTCAAAAGGGCGCCTGTCGGGAACGGCTAAAGTTGAAAACCTATGGCTTACCTATCGGGAATGGTAAATGGGCCTGTCGGTAACGGCTAGGTTTAAACCTCAAAAGGGCGCCTGTCGGGAACGGCTAAAGTTTAAAACCTATGGCTTACCTATCGGGAATGGTAAATGGGCATGTCGGGAACAACTAGGTTTAAAACTCAAAGGGCGCCTGTCGGGAACGGCTAAAGTTTAAAACCTATGGTTACCGATCGGGAATGGTAAATGGGCCAGTCGAGAATGGCTAGGTTTAAAACTTAAAGGGCGCCTGTCGGGAACGACAAAATTTGAAAACCTATGGTTACCTATCGGGAATGGTAGATGGGCCAGTCGGGAACGGCTAGGTTTAAAACTCAAAGGGCGCATGTCGGGAACAACTAAAGTTGAAAACCTACGGTTACCTATCGGGAATGGTAAATGGGCCTGTCGGGAACGGCTAGGTTTAAAACTCAAAAGGGCGTCTGTCGGGAACGACTAAAGTTTAAAACCTATGGCTTACCTATCGGGAATGGTAAATGGGCCTGTCGGGAACGACTGGGTTTAAAACTCAAAAGGGCGCCTGTCGGGAACGACTAAAGTTTAAAACCTATGGCTTACCTATGGGGAATGGTAAATGGGCCTGTCGGGAACGACTGGGTTTAAAACTCAAAGGGCGCCTGTCGGGAACGGCTAAAGTTGAAAACCTACGGTTACCTATCGGGAATGGTAAATGGGCCTGTCGGGAACGGCTAGGTTTAAAACTCAAAAGGGCGTCTGTCGGGAACGGCTAAAGTTGAAAACCTATGTCTTACCTATCGGGAATGGTAAATGGGTCTGTCGGGAACGGCTAGGTTTAAAACTCAAAAGGGCGCCTGTCGGGAACGACTAAAGTTTAAAACCTATGGCTTACCTATCGGGAATGGTAAATGGGCCTGTCGGGAACGGCTGGGTTTAAAACTCAAAGGGCGCCTGTCGGGAACGGCTAAAGTTGAAAACCTATGGTTACCTATCGGGAATGGTAAATGGGTCAGTTGGGAACGGCTAGGTTTAAAACTTAAAGGGCGCCCGTCGGGAACGGCTAAAGTTGAAAACATATGGCTTACCTATCGGGAATGGTAAATGGGTCTGTCGGGAACGGCTAGGTTTAAAACTTAAAGGGCGCCTGTCGGGAACGGCTAAAGTTGAAAACCTATGGCTTACCTATCGGGAATGGTAAATGGGCCTGTCGGGAACGGCTAGGTTTAAAACTCGAAAGGGCGCCTGTCGGGAACGGCTAAAGTTTAAAACTTATGGCTTACCTATCGGGAATGGTAAATGGGCCTGTCGGGAACGACTAGGTTTAAAACTCAAAGGGCGCCTGTCGGGAACGGCTAAAGTTGAAAACCTATGGTTACCTATCGGGAATGGTAAATGGGCCAGTCGGGAACGGCTAGGTTTAAAACTTAAAGGGCACCTGTCGGGAATGGCTAAAGTTGAAAACCTATGGTTACCTATCGGGAATGGTAAATGGGCCTGTCGGGAACAGCTAGGTTTAAAACTCAAAAGGACGCCTGTCGGGAACGGCTAAAGTTGAAAACCTATGGCTTACCTATCGGGAATGGTAAATGTGCCTGTCGGTAACGGCTAGGTTTAAAACTCAATAGGGCGCCTGTCGGGAACGGCTAAAGTTTAAAACCAATGGCTTACCTATCGGGAATGGTAAATGGGCCTGTCGGGAACGGCTAGGTTTAAAACTCAAAGGGCACCTGTCGGGAACGGCTAAAGTTTAAAACCTATGGTTACCGATCGGGAATGGTAAATGGGCCAGTCGGGAACGGCTAGGTTTAAAACTTAAAGGGCACCTGTCGGGAACGGGTAAAGTTGAAAACCTATGGTTACCTATCGTGAATGGTAGATGGGCCAGTCGGGAATGGCTAGGTTTAAAACTTAAAGGGCGCCTGTCGGGAACAGCTAAAGTTTAAAACCTATGGTTACCGATCGGGAATGGTAAATGGGCCAGTCGGGAATGGCTAGGTTAAAAACTTAAAGGGCGTCCGTCAGGAACGGCTAAAGTGGAAAACCTATGGCTTACCTATCGGGAATGGTAAATGGGCCTGTCGGGAACGGCTAGGTTAAAAACTCAAAGGGCGCCAGTCGGGAACATCTAAAATTGAAAACCTACGGTTACCCATCGGGAATGGTAAATGGGCCAGTCGGGAACGGCTAGGTTTAAAACTTAAAGGGCGCCCGTCGGGAACGGCTAAATTTGAAAACCTATGGCTTACCTATCGGGAATGGTAAATGGGTCTGTCGGGAACGGCTAGGTTTAAAACTTAAAGGGCGCCTGTCGGGAACGGCTAAAGTTGAAATCCTATGGCTTACCTATCGGGAATAGTAAATGGGCCTGTCGGGAACGGCTAGGTTTAAAACTCAAAAGGGCGCCTGTCGGGAACGACTAAAGTTTAAAACCTATGGCTTACTTATCGGGAATGGTAAATGGGCCTGTCGGGAACGGCTAGGTTTAAAACTCAAAGGGCGCCTGTCGGGAACGGCTAAAGTTGAAAACCTATGGTTACCTATCGGGAATGGTAAATGGGCCAGTCAGGAACGGCTAGGTTTAAAACTTAAAGGGCGTCCGCCGGGAACGGTTAAAGTTGAAAACATATGGCTTACCTATCGGGAATGGTAAATGGGCCTGTCGGGAACGACTTGGTTTAAAACTCAAAGGGCGCCTGTCTGGAACGGCTAAAGTTGAAAACCTATGGCTTACCTATCGGGAATGGTAAATGGGCCTGTCGGGAACGACTTGGTTTAAAACTCAAAGGGCGCCTGTCGGGAACGGCTAAAGTTGAAAACCTATGGTTACCTATCGGGAATGGTAAATGGGCCAGTCGGGAACGGCTAGGTTTAAAACTTAAAGGGCACCTGTCAGGAATGGCTAAAGTTGAAAACCTATGGTTACCTATCGGGAATGGTAAATGGGCCTGTCGGGAACAGCTAGGTTTAAAACTCAAAAGGACGCCTGCCGGGAACGGCTAAAGTTGAAAACCTATGGCTTACCTATCGGGAATGGTAAATGGGCCTGTCGGTAATGGCTAGGTTTAAAACTCAATAGGGCGCCTGTCGGGAACGGCTAAAGTTTAAAACCTATGGCTTACCTATCGGGAATGGTAAATGGGCCTGTCGGGAACGGCTAGGTTTAAAACTCAAAGGGCGCCTGTCGGGAACGGCTAAAGTTTAAAACCTATGGTTACCGATCGGGAATGGTAAATGGGCCAGTCGGGAACGGCTAGGTTTAAAACTCAAAAGGGCGCCTGTCGGGAACGGCTAAAGTTGAAAACCTATGGCTTACCTATCGGGAATGGTAAATGGGCCTGTCGGTAATGGCTAGGTTTAAACCTCAAAAGGGCGCCTGTCGGGAACGGCTAAAGTTTAAAACCTATGGCTTACCTATCGGGAATGGTAAATGGGCATGTCGGGAACAACTAGGTTTAAAACTCAAAGGGCGCCTGTCGGGAACGGCTAAAGTTTAAAACCTATGGTTACCGATCGGGAATGGTAAATGGGCCAGTCGAGAATGGCTAGGTTTAAAACTTAAAGGGCGCCTGTCGGGAACGGCAAAATTTGAAAACCTATGGTTACCTATCGGGAATGGTAGATGGGCCAGTCGGGAACGGCTAGGTTTAAAACTCAAAGGGCGCATGTCGGGAACAACTAAAGTTGAAAACCTACGGTTACCTATCGGGAATGGTAAATGGGCCTGTCGGGAACGGCTAGGTTTAAAACTCAAAAGGGCGTCTGTCGGGAACGACTAAAGTTTAAAACCTATGGCTTACCTATCGGGAATGGTAAATGGGCCTGTCGGGAACGACTGGGTTTAAAACTCAAAAGGGCGCCTGTCGGGAACGACTAAAGTTTAAAACCTATGGCTTACCTATGAGGAATGGTAAATGGGCCTGTCGGGAACGACTGGGTTTAAAACTCAAAGGGCGCCTGTCGGGAACGGCTAAAGTTGAAAACCTACGGTTACCTATCGGGAATGGTAAATGGGCCTGTCGGGAACGGCTAGGTTTAAAACTCAAAAGGGCGTCTGTCGGGAACGGCTAAAGTTGAAAACCTATGTCTTACCTATCGGGAATGGTAAATGGGTCTGTCGGGAACGGCTAGGTTTAAAACTCAAAAGGGCGCCTGTCGGGAACGACTAAAGTTTAAAACCTATGGCTTACCTATCGGGAATGGTAAATGGGCCTGTCGGGAACGGCTGGGTTTAAAACTCAAAGGGCGCCTGTCGGGAACGGCTAAAGTTGAAAACCTATGGTTACCTATCGGGAATGGTAAATGGGTCAGTTGGGAACGGCTAGGTTTAAAACTTAAAGGGCGCCCGTCGGGAACGGCTAAAGTTGAAAACATATGGCTTACCTATCGGGAATGGTAAATGGGTCTGTCGGGAACGGCTAGGTTTAAAACTTAAAGGGCGCCTGTCGGGAACGGCTAAAGTTGAAAACCTATGGCTTACCTATCGGGAATGGTAAATGGGCCTGTCGGGAACGGCTAGGTTTAAAACTCGAAAGGGCGCCTGTCGGGAACGGCTAAAGTTTAAAACTTATGGCTTACCTATCGGGAATGGTAAATGGGCCTGTCGGGAACGACTAGGTTTAAAACTCAAAGGGCGCCTGTCGGGAACGGCTAAAGTTGAAAACCTATGGTTACCTATCGGGGATGGTAAATGGGCCAGTCGGGAACGGCTAGGTTTAAAACTTAAAGGGCACCTGTCGGGAATGGCTAAAGTTGAAAACCTATGGTTACCTATCGGGAATGGTAAATGGGCCTGTCGGGAACAGCTAGGTTTAAAACTCAAAAGGACGCCTGTCGGGAACGGCTAAAGTTGAAAACCTATGGCTTACCTATCGGGAATGGTAAATGTGCCTGTCGGTAACGGCTAGGTTTAAAACTCAATAGGGCGCCTGTCGGGAACGGCTAAAGTTTAAAACCAATGGCTTACCTATCGGGAATGGTAAATGGACCTGTCGGGAACGGCTAGGTTTAAAACTCAAAGGGCGCCTGTCGGGAACGGCTAAAGTTTAAAACCTATGGTTACCGATCGGGAATGGTAAATGGGCCAGTCGGGAACGGCTAGGTTTAAAACTTAAAGGGCACCTGTCGGGAACGGGTAAAGTTGAAAACCTATGGTTACCTATCGTGAATGGTAGATGGGCCAGTCGGGAATGGCTAGGTTTAAAACTTAAAGGGCGCCTGTCGGGAATGGCTAAAGTTTAAAACCTATGGTTACCGATCGGGAATGGTAAATGGGCCAGTCGGGAATGGCTAGGTTAAAAACTTAAAGGGCGTCCGTCAGGAACGGCTAAAGTGGAAAACCTATGGCTTACCTATCGGGAATGGTAAATGGGCCTGTCGGGAACGGCTAGGTTAAAAACTCAAAGGGCGCCTGTCGGGAACATCTAAAATTGAAAACCTACGGTTACCCATCGGGAATGGTAAATGGGCCAGTCGCGAACGGCTAGGTTTAAAACTTAAAGGGCGCCCGTCGGGAACGGCTAAATTTGAAAACCTATGGCTTACCTATCGGGAATGGTAAATGGGTCTGTCGGGAACGGCTAGGTTTAAAACTTAAAGGGCGCCTGTCGGGAACGGCTAAAGTTGAAATCCTATGGCTTACCTATCGGGAATAGTAAATGGGCCTGTCGGGAACGGCTAGGTTTAAAACTCAAAAGGGCGCCTGTCGGGAACGACTAAAGTTTAAAACCTATGGCTTACTTATCGGGAATGGTAAATGGGCCTGTCGGGAACGGCTAGGTTTAAAACTCAAAGGGCGCCTGTCGGGAACGGCTAAAGTTGAAAACCTATGGTTACCTATCGGGAATGGTAAATGGGCCAGTCAGGAACGGCTAGGTTTAAAACTTAAAGGGCGTCCGCCGGGAACGGTTAAAGTTGAAAACATATGGCTTACCTATCGGGAATGGTAAATGGGCCTGTCGGGAACGACTTGGTTTAAAACTCAAAGGGCGCCTGTCGGGAACGGCTAAAGTTGAAAACCTATGGCTTACCTATCGGGAATGGTAAATGGGCCTGTCGGGAACGACTTGGTTTAAAACTCAAAGGGCGCCTGTCGGGAACGGCTAAAGTTGAAAACCTATGGTTACCTATCGGGAATGGTAAATGGGCCAGTCGGGAACGGCTAGGTTTAAAACTTAAAGGGCACCTGTCAGGAATGGCTAAAGTTGAAAACCTATGGTTACCTATCGGGAATGGTAAATGGGCCTGTCGGGAACAGCTAGGTTTAAAACTCAAAAGGACGCCTGCCGGGAACGGCTAAAGTTGAAAACCTATGGCTTACCTATCGGGAATGGTAAATGGGCCTGTCGGTAACGGCTAGGTTTAAAACTCAATAGGGCGCCTGTCGGGAACGGCTAAAGTTTAAAACCTATGGCTTACCTATCGGGAATGGTAAATGGGCCTGTCGGGAACGGCTAGGTTTAAAACTCAAAGGGCGCCTGTCGGGAACGGCTAAAGTTTAAAACCTATGGTTACCGATCGGGAATGGTAAATGGGCCAGTCGGGAACGGCTAGGTTTAAAACTCAAAAGGGCGCCTGTCGGGAACGGCTAAAGTTGAAAACCTATGGCTTACCTATCGGGAATGGTAAATGGGCCTGTCGGTAACGGCTAGGTTTAAACCTCAAAAGGGCGCCTGTCGGGAACGGCTAAAGTTTAAAACCTATGGCTTACCTATCGGGAATGGTAAATGGGCATGTCGGGAACAACTAGGTTTAAAACTCAAAGGGCGCCTGTCGGGAACGGCTAAAGTTTAAAACCTATGGTTACCGATCGGGAATGGTAAATGGGCCAGTCGAGAATGGCTAGGTTTAAAACTTAAAGGGCGCCTGTCGGGAACGGCAAAATTTGAAAACCTATGGTTACCTATCGGGAATGGTAGATGGGCCAGTCGGGAACGGCTAGGTTTAAAACTCAAAGGGCGCATGTCGGGAACAACTAAAGTTGAAAACCTACGGTTACCTATCGGGAATGGTAAATGGGCCTGTCGGGAACGGCTAGGTTTAAAACTCAAAAGGGCGTCTGTCGGGAACGACTAAAGTTTAAAACCTATGGCTTACCTATCGGGAATGGTAAATGGGCCTGTCGGGAACGACTGGGTTTAAAACTCAAAAGGGCGCCTGTCGGGAACGACTAAAGTTTAAAACCTATGGCTTACCTATGAGGAATGGTAAATGGGCCTGTCGGGAACGACTGGGTTTAAAACTCAAAGGGCGCCTGTCGGGAACGGCTAAAGTTGAAAACCTACGGTTACCTATCGGGAATGGTAAATGGGCCTGTCGGGAACGGCTAGGTTTAAAACTCAAAAGGGCGTCTGTCGGGAACGGCTAAAGTTGAAAACCTATGTCTTACCTATCGGGAATGGTAAATGGGTCTGTCGGGAACGGCTAGGTTTAAAACTCAAAAGGGCGCCTGTCGGGAACGACTAAAGTTTAAAACCTATGGCTTACCTATCGGGAATGGTAAATGGGCCTGTCGGGAACGGCTGGGTTTAAAACTCAAAGGGCGCCTGTCGGGAACGGCTAAAGTTGAAAACCTATGGTTACCTATCGGGAATGGTAAATGGGTCAGTTGGGAACGGCTAGGTTTAAAACTTAAAGGGCGCCCGTCGGGAACGGCTAAAGTTGAAAACATATGGCTTACCTATCGGGAATGGTAAATGGGTCTGTCGGGAACGGCTAGGTTTAAAACTTAAAGGGCGCCTGTCGGGAACGGCTAAAGTTGAAAACCTATGGCTTACCTATCGGGAATGGTAAATGGGCCTGTCGGGAACGGCTAGGTTTAAAACTCGAAAGGGCGCCTGTCGGGAACGGCTAAAGTTTAAAACTTATGGCTTACCTATCGGGAATGGTAAATGGGCCTGTCGGGAACGACTAGGTTTAAAACTCAAAGGGCGCCTGTCGGGAACGGCTAAAGTTGAAAACCTATGGTTACCTATCGGGAATGGTAAATGGGCCAGTCGGGAACGGCTAGGTTTAAAACTTAAAGGGCACCTGTCGGGAATGGCTAAAGTTGAAAACCTATGGTTACCTATCGGGAATGGTAAATGGGCCTGTCGGGAACAGCTAGGTTTAAAACTCAAAAGGACGCCTGTCGGGAACGGCTAAAGTTGAAAACCTATGGCTTACCTATCGGGAATGGTAAATGTGCCTGTCGGTAACGGCTAGGTTTAAAACTCAATAGGGCGCCTGTCGGGAACGGCTAAAGTTTAAAACCAATGGCTTACCTATCGGGAATGGTAAATGGGCCTGTCGGGAACGGCTAGGTTTAAAACTCAAAGGGCGCCTGTCGGGAACGGCTAAAGTTTAAAACCTATGGTTACCGATCGGGAATGGTAAATGGGCCAGTCGGGAACGGCTAGGTTTAAAACTTAAAGGGCACCTGTCGGGAACGGCTAAAGTTGAAAACCTATGGTTACCTATCGTGAATGGTAGATGGGCCAGTCGGGAATGGCTAGGTTTAAAACTTAAAGGGCGCCTGTCGGGAACGGCTAAAGTTTAAAACCTATGGTTACCGATCGGGAATGGTAAATGGGCCAGTCGGGAATGGCTAGGTTAAAAACTTAAAGGGCGTCCGTCAGGAACGGCTAAAGTGGAAAACCTATGGCTTACCTGTCGGGAATGGTAAATGGGCCTGTCGGGAACGGCTAGGTTAAAAACTCAAAGGGCGCCTGTCGGGAACATCTAAAATTGAAAACCTACGGTTACCCATCGGGAATGGTAAATGGGCCAGTCGGGAACGGCTAGGTTTAAAACTTAAAGGGCGCCCGTCGGGAACGGCTAAATTTGAAAACCTATGGCTTACCTATCGGGAATGGTAAATGGGTCTGTCGGGAACGGCTAGGTTTAAAACTTAAAGGGCGCCTGTCGGGAACGGCTAAAGTTGAAATCCTATGGCTTACCTATCGGGAATAGTAAATGGGCCTGTCGGGAACGGCTAGGTTTAAAACTCAAAAGGGCGCCTGTCGGGAACGACTAAAGTTTAAAACCTATGGCTTACTTATCGGGAATGGTAAATGGGCCTGTCGGGAACGGCTAGGTTTAAAACTCAAAGGGCGCCTGTCGGGAACGGCTAAAGTTGAAAACCTATGGTTACCTATCGGGAATGGTAAATGGGCCAGTCGGGAACGGCTAGGTTTAAAACTTAAAGGGCGTCCGCCGGGAACGGTTAAAGTTGAAAACATATGGCTTACCTATCGGGAATGGTAAATGGGCCTGTCGGGAACGACTTGGTTTAAAACTCAAAGGGCGCCTGTCGGGAACGGCTAAAGTTGAAAACCTATGGCTTACCTATCGGGAATGGTAAATGGGCCTGTCGGGAACGACTTGGTTTAAAACTCAAAGGGCGCCTGTCGGGAACGGCTAAAGTTGAAAACTTATGGTTACCTATCGGGAATGGTAAATGGGCCAGTCGGGAACGGCTAGGTTTAAAACTTAAAGGGCACCTGTCAGGAATGGCTAAAGTTGAAAACCTATGGTTACCTATCGGGAATGGTAAATGGGCCTGTCGGGAACAGCTAGGTTTAAAACTCAAAAGGACGCCTGCCGGGAACGGCTAAAGTTGAAAACCTATGGCTTACCTATCGGGAATGGTAAATGGGCCTGTCAGTAACGGCTAGGTTTAAAACTCAATAGGGCGCCTGTCGGGAACGGCTAAAGTTTAAAACCTATGGCTTACCTATCGGGAATGGTAAATGGGCCTGTCGGGAACGGCTAGGTTTAAAACTCAAAGGGCGCCTGTCGGGAACGGCTAAAGTTTAAAACCTATGGTTACCGATCGGGAATGGTAAATGGGCCAGTCGGGAACGGCTAGGTTTAAAACTTAAAGGGTGCCTGTCGGGAACGGCTAAAGTTGAAAACCTATGGTTACCTATCGTGAATGGTAGATGGGCCAGTCGGGAATGGCTAGGTTTAAAACTTAAAGGGCGCCTGTCGGGAACGGCTAAAGTTTAAAACCTATGGTTACCGATCGGGAATGGTAAATGGGCCAGTCGGGAATGGCTAGGTTTAAAACTTAAAGGGCGTCCGTCGGGAACGGCTAAAGTGGAAAACCTATGGCTTACCTATCGGGAATGGTAAATGGGCCTGTCGGGACCGGCTAGGTTAAAAACTCAAAGGGCGCCTGTCGGGAACATCTAAAATTGAAAACCTACGGTTACCTATCGGGAATGGTAAATGGGCCAGTCGGGAACGGCTAGGTTTAAAACTTAAAGGGCGCCCGTCGGGAACGGCTAAATTTGAAAACCTATGGCTTACCTATCGGGAATGGTAAATGGGTCTGTCGGGAACGGCTAGGTTTAAAACTTAAAGGGCGCCTGTCGGGAACGGCTAAAGTTGAAATCATATGGCTTACCTATCGGGAATGGTAAATGGGCCTGTCGGGAACGGCTAGGTTTAAAACTCAAAGGGCGCCTGTCGGGAACGGCTAAAGTTGAAAACCTATGGTTACCTATCGGGAATGGTAAATGGGCCAGTCGGGAACGGCTAGGTTTAAAACTTAAAGGGCGTCCGCCGGGAACGGTTAAAGTTGAAAACATATGGCTTACCTATCGGGAATGGTAAATGGGCCTGTCGGGAACGACTTGGTTTAAAACTCAAAGGGCGCCTGTCGGGAACGGCTAAAGTTGAAAACCTATGGCTTACCTATCGGGAATGGTAAATGGGCCTGTCGGGAACGACTTGGTTTAAAACTCAAAGGGCGCCTGTCGGGAACGGCTAAAGTTGAAAACTTATGGTTACCTATCGGGAATGGTAAATGGGCCAGTCGGGAACGGCTAGGTTTAAAACTTAAAGGGCACCTGTCAGGAATGGCTAAAGTTGAAAACCTATGGTTACCTATCGGGAATGGTAAATGGGCCTGTCGGGAACAGCTAGGTTTAAAACTCAAAAGGACGCCTGCCGGGAACGGCTAAAGTTGAAAACCTATGGCTTACCTATCGGGAATGGTAAATGGGCCTGTCAGTAACGGCTAGGTTTAAAACTCAATAGGGCGCCTGTCGGGAACGGCTAAAGTTTAAAACCTATGGCTTACCTATCGGGAATGGTAAATGGGCCTGTCGGGAACGGCTAGGTTTAAAACTCAAAGGGCGCCTGTCGGGAACGGCTAAAGTTTAAAACCTATGGTTACCGATCGGGAATGGTAAATGGGCCAGTCGGGAACGGCTAGGTTTAAAACTTAAAGGGTGCCTGTCGGGAACGGCTAAAGTTGAAAACCTATGGTTACCTATCGTGAATGGTAGATGGGCCAGTCGGGAATGGCTAGGTTTAAAACTTAAAGGGCGCCTGTCGGGAACGGCTAAAGTTTAAAACCTATGGTTACCGATCGGGAATGGTAAATGGGCCAGTCGGGAATGGCTAGGTTTAAAACTTAAAGGGCGTCCGTCGGGAACGGCTAAAGTGGAAAACCTATGGCTTACCTATCGGGAATGGTAAATGGGCCTGTCGGGACCGGCTAGGTTAAAAACTCAAAGGGCGCCTGTCGGGAACATCTAAAATTGAAAACCTACGGTTACCTATCGGGAATGGTAAATGGGCCAGTCGGGAACGGCTAGGTTTAAAACTTAAAGGGCGCCCGTCGAGAACGGCTAAATTTGAAAACCTATGGCTTACCTATCGGGAATGGTAAATGGGTCTGTCGGGAACGGCTAGGTTTAAAACTTAAAGGGCGCCTGTCGGGAACGGCTAAAGTTGAAATCATATGGCTTACCTATCGGGAATGGTAAATGGGCCTGTCGGGAACGGCTAGGTTTAAAACTCAAAGGGCGCCTGTCGGGAACGGCTAAAGTTGAAAACCTATGGTTACCTATCGGGAATGGTAAATGGGCTAGTCGGGAACGGCTAGGTTTAAAACTTAAAGGGCGTCCGTCGGGAACGGTTAAAGTTGAAAACATATGGCTTACCTATCGGGAATGGTAAATGGGCCTGTCGGGAACGGCTAGGTTTAAAACTCAAAAGGGCGCCTGTCGGGAACGACTAAGGTTTAAAACCTATGGCTTACCTATCGGGAATGGTAAATGGGCCTGTCGGGAACGACTAGGTTTAAAACTCAAAGGCGCCTGTCGGGAACGGCTAAAGTTGAAAACCAATGGCTTACCTATCGGGAATGGTAAATGGGTCTGTCGGGAACGGCTAGGTTTAAAACTTAAAGGGCGCCTGTCGGGAACGGCTAAAGTTGAAAACCTATGGCTTACCTATCGGGAATGGTAAATGGGTCCGTCGGGAACGACTAGGTTTAAAACTCAAAAGGGCGCCTGTCGGGAACGTCTAAAGTTTAAAACCTATGGCTTACCTATCTGGAATGGTAAATGGGCCTGTCGGGAACGACTAGGTTTAAAACTCAAAGGGCGCCTGTCGGGAACGGCTAAAGTTGAAAACCTATGGTTACCTATCGGGAATGGTAAATGGGTCAGTTGGGAACGGCTAGGTTTAAAACTTAAAGGGCGCCCGTCGGGAACGGCTAAAGTTGAAAACCTATGGCTTACCTATCGGGAATGGTAATTGGGTCTGTCGGGAACGGCTAGGTTTAAAACTTAAAGGGCGCCTGTCGGGAACGGCTAAAGTTGAAAACCTATGGCTTACCTATCGGGAATGGTAAATGGGCCTGTCGGGAACGGCTAGGTTTAAAACTCAAAAGGGCGCCTGTCGGGAACGGCTAAAGTTTAAAACCTATGGCTTACCTATCGGGAAGGGTAAATGGGCCTGTCGGGAACGGCTAGGTTTAAAACTCAAAAGGGCGCCTGTCGGGAACGGCTAAAGTTTAAAACCTATGGTTACCGATCGGGAATGGTTAATGGGCCAGTCGGGAATGGCTAGGTTTAAAACTTAAAGGGCGTCCGTCGGGAACGGCTAAAGTCGAAAACCTATGGCTTACCTATCGGGAATGGTAAATGGGCCTGTCGGGAACGGCTAGGTTAAAAACTCAAAGGGCGCCTGTCGGGAACATCTAAAATTGAAAACCTAAGGTTACCTATCGGGAATGGTAAATGGGCCAGTCGGGAACGGCTAGGTTTAAAACTTAAAGGGCGCCCGTCGGGAACGGCTAAATTTGAAAACCTATGGCTTACCTATCGGGAATGGTAAATGGGTCTGTCGGGAACGGCTAGGTTTAAAACTTAAAGGGCGCCTGTCGGGAACGGCTAAAGTTGAAATCCTATGGCTTACCTATCGGGAATAGTAAATGGGCCTGTCGGGAACGGCTAGGTTTAAAACTCAAAAGGGCGCCTGTCGGGAACGACTAAAGTTTAAAACCTATGGCTTACTTATCGGGAATGGTAAATGGGCCTGTCGGGAACGGCTAGGTTTAAAACTCAAAGGGCGCCTGTCGGGAACGGCTAAAGTTCAAAACCTATGGTTACCTATCGGGAATGGTAAATGGGCCAGTCGGGAACGGCTAGGTTTGAAACTTAAAGGGCGTCCGTCGGGAACGGCTAAAGTTGAAAACATATGGCTTACCTATCGGGAATGGTAAATGGGCCTGTCGGGAACGGTTAGGTTTAAAACTCAAAAGGGCGCCTGTCGGGAACGACTAAGGTTTAAAACCTATGGCTTACCTATCGGGAATGGTAAATGGGCCTGTCGGGAACGACTAGGTTTAATACTCAAAGGGCGCCTGTCGGGAACGGCTAAAGTTGAAAACCAATGGCTTACCTATCGGGAATGGTAAATGGGTCTGTCGGGAACGGCTAGGTTTAAAACTTAAAAGGCGCCTGTCGGGAACGGCTAAAGTTGAAAACCTATGGCTTACCTATCGGGAATGGTAAATGGGTCCGTCGGGAACGACTAGGTTTAAAACTCAAAAGGGCGCCTGTCGGGAACGTCTAAAGTTTAAAACCTATGGCTTACCTATCTGGAATGGTAAATGGGCCTGTCGGGAACGACTAGGTTTAAAACTCAAAGGGCGCCTGTCGGGAACGGCTAAAGTTGAAAACCTATGGTTACCGATCGGGAATGGTTAATGGGCCAGTCGGGAATGGCTAGGTTTAAAACTTAAAGGGCGTCCGTCGGGAACGGCTAAAGTCGAAAACCTATGGCTTACCTATCGGGAATGGTAAATGGGCCTGTCGGGAACGGCTAGGTTAAAAACTCAAAGGGCGCTTGTCGGGAACATCTAAAATTGAAAACCTAAGGTTACCTATCGGGAATGGTAAATGGGCCAGTCGGGAATGGCTAGGTTTAAAACTTAAAGGGCGCCCGTCGGGAACGGCTAAATTTGAAAACCTATGGCTTACCTATCGGGAATGGTAAATGGGTCTGTCGGGAACGGCTAGGTTTAAAACTTAAAGGGCGCCTGTCGGGAACGGCTAAAGTTGAAAACCTATGGCTTACCTATCGGGAATGGTAAATGGGTCCGTCGGGAACGACTAGGATTAAAACTCAAAAGGGCGCCTGTCGGGAACGTCTAAAGTTTAAAACCTATGGCTTACCTATCTGGAATGGTAAATGGGCATGTCGGGAACGACTAGGTTTAAAACTCAAAGGGCGCCTGTCGGGAACGGCTAAAGTTGAAAACCTATGGTTACCTATCGGGAATGGTAAATGGGTCAGTTGGGAACGGCTAGGTTTAAAACTTAAAGGGCGCCCGTCGGGAACGGCTAAAGTTGAAAACCTATGGCTTACCTATCGGGAATGGTAATTGGGTCTGTCGGGAACGGCTAGGTTTAAAACTTAAAGGGCGCCTGTCGGGAACGTCTAAAGTTGAAAATCTATGGCTTACCTATCGGGAATGGTAAATGGGCCTGTCGGGAACGGCTAGGTTTAAAACTCAAAAGGGCGCCTGTCGGGAACGGCTAAAGTTTAAAACCTATGGCTTACCTATCGGGAATGGTAAATGGGCCTGTCGGGAACGGCTAGGTTTAAAACTCAAAAGGGCGCCTGTCGGGAACGGCTAAAGTTTAAAACCTATGGCTTACCTATCTGGAATGGTAAATGGGCCTGTCGGGAACGACTAGGTTTAAAACTCAAAGGGCGCCTGTCGGGAACGGCTAAAGTTGAAAACCTATGGTTACCTATCGGGAATGGTAAATGGGTCAGTTGGGAACGGCTAGGTTTAAAACTTAAAGGGCGCCCGTCGGGAACGGCTAAAGTTGAAAACCTATGGCTTACCTATCGGGAATGGTAAATGGGCCTGTCGGGAACGGCTAGGTTTAAAACTCAAAAGGGCGCCTGTCGGGAACGGCTAAAGTTTAAAACCTATGGCTTACCTATCGGGAAGGGTAAATGGGCCTGTCGGGAACGGCTAGGTTTAAAACTCAAAAGGGCGCCTGTCGGGAACGGCTAAAGTTTAAAACCTATGGTTACCGATCGGGAATGGTTAATGGGCCAGTCGGGAATGGCTAGGTTTAAAACTTAAAGGGCGTCCGTCGGGAACGGCTAAAGTCGAAAACCTATGGCTTACCTATCGGGAATGGTAAATGGGCCTGTCGGGAACGGCTAGGTTAAAAACTCAAAGGGCGCCTGTCGGGAACATCTAAAATTGAAAACCTACGGTTACCTATCGGGAATGGTAAATGGGCCAGTCGGGAACGGCTAGGTTTAAAACTTAAAGGGCGCCCGTCGGGAACGGCTAAATTTGAAAACCTATGGCTTACCTATCGGGAATGGTAAATGGGTCTGTCGGGAACGGCTAGGTTTAAAACTTAAAGGGCGCCTGTCGGGAACGGCTAAAGTTGAAATCCTATGGCTTACCTATCGGGAATAGTAAATGGGCCTGTCGGGAACGGCTAGGTTTAAAACTCAAAAGGGCGCCTGTCGGGAACGACTAAAGTTTAAAACCTATGGATTACTTATCGGGAATGGTAAATGGGCCTGTCGGGAACGGCTAGGTTTAAAACTCAAAGGGCGCCTGTCGGGAACGGCTAAAGTTCAAAACCTATGGTTACCTATCGGGAATGGTAAATGGGCCAGTCGGGAACGGCTAGGTTTGAAACTTAAAGGGCGTGCGTCGGGAACGGCTAAAGTTGAAAACATATGGCTTACCTATCGGGAATGGTAAATGGGCCTGTCGGGAACGGTTAGGTTTAAAACTCAAAAGGGCGCCTGTCGGGAACGACTAAGGTTTAAAACCTATGGCTTACCTATCGGGAATGGTAAATGGGCCTGTCGGGAACGACTAGGTTTAAAACTCAAAGGGCGCCTGTCGGGAACGGCTAAAGTTGAAAACCAATGGCTTACCTATCGGGAATGGTAAATGGGTCTGTCGGGAACGGCTAGGTTTAAAACTTAAAGGGCGCCTGTCGGGAACGGCTAAAGTTGAAAACCTATGGCTTACCTATCGGGAATGGTAAATGGGTCCGTCGTGAACGACTAGGATTAAAACTCAAAAGGGCGCCTGTCGGGAACGTCTAAAGTTTAAAACCTATGGCTTACCTATCTGGAATGGTAAATGGGCCTGTCGGGAACGACTAGGTTTAAAACTCAAAGGGCGCCTGTCGGGAACGACTAAAGTTGAAAACCTATGGTTACCTATCGGGAATGGTAAATGGGTCAGTTGGGAACGGCTAGGTTTAAAACTTAAAGGGCGCCCGTCGGGAACGGCTAAAGTTGAAAACCTATGGCTTACCTATCGGGAATGGTAATTGGGTCTGTCGGGAACGGCTAGGTTTAAAACTTAAAGGGCGCCTGTCGGGAACGTCTAAAGTTGAAAATCTATGGCTTACCTATCGGGAATGGTAAATGGGCCTGTCGGGAACGGCTTGGTTTAAAACTCAAAAGGGCGCCTGTCGGGAACGGCTAAAGTTTAAAACCTATGGCTTACCTATCGGGAATGGTAAATGGGCCTGTCGGGAACGGCTAGGTTTAAAACTCAAAAGGGCGCCTGTCGGGAACGGCTAAAGTTTAAAACCTATGGCTTACCTATCTGGAATGGTAAATGGGCCTGTCGGGAACGACTAGGTTTAAAACTCAAAGGGCGCCTGTCGGGAACGGCTAAAGTTGAAATCCTATGGTTACCTATCGGGAATGGTAAATGGGTCAGTTGGGAACGGCTAGGTTTAAAACTTAAAGGGCGCCCGTCGGGAACGGCTAAAGTTGAAAACCTATGGCTTACCTATCGGGAATGGTAATTGGGTCTGTCGGGAACGGCTAGGTTTAAAACTTAAAGGGCGCCTGTCGGGAACGGCTAAAGTTGAAAACCTATGGGTTACCTATCGGGAATGGTAAATGGGCCTGTCCGTAACGGCTAGGTTTAAAACTCAATAGGGCGCCTTTCGGGAACGGCTAAAGTTTAAAACCTATGGTTACCGATCGGGAATGGTAAATGGGCCAGTCGGGAACGGCTAGGTTTAAAACTTAAAGGGTGCCTGTCGGGAACGGCTAAAGTTGAAAACCTATGGTTACCTATCGTGAATGGTAGATGGGCCAGTCGGGAATGGCTAGGTTTAAAACTTAAAGGGCACCTGTCGGGAACGGCTAAAGTTTAAAACCTATGGTTACCAATCGGGAATGGTAAATGGGCCAGTCGGGAATGGCTAGGTTTAAAACTTAAAGGGCGTCCGTCGGGAACGGCTAAAGTGGAAAACCTATGGCTTACCTATCGGGAATGGTAAATGGGCCAGTCGGGACCGGCTAGGTTAAAAACTCAAAGGGCGTCTGTCGGGAACATCTAAAATTGAAAACCTACGGTTACCTATCGGGAATGGTAAATGGGCCAGTCGGGAACGACTAGGTTTAAAACTTAAAGGGCGCCCGTCGGGAACGGCTAAATTTGAAAACCTATGGCTTACCTATCGGGAATGGTAAATGGGTCTGTCGGGAACGGCTAGGTTTAAAACTTAAAGGGCGCCTGTCGGGAACGGCTAAAGTTGAAATCATATGGCTTACCTATCGGGAATGGTAAATGGGCCTGTCGGGAACGGCTAGGTTTAAAACTCAAAGGGGCCTGTCGGGAACGGCTAAAGTTGAAAACCTATGGTTACCTATCGGGAATGGTAAATGGGCCAGTCGGGAACGGCTAGGTTTAAAACTTAAAGGGCGTCCGTCGGGAACGGTTAAAGTTGAAAACATATGGCTTACCTATCGGGAATGGTAAATGGGCCTGTCGGGAACGGCTAGGTTTAAAACTCAAAAGGGCGCCTGTCGGGAACGACTAAGGTTTAAAACCTATGGCTTACCTATCGGGAATGGTAAATGGGCCTGTCGGGAACGACTAGGTTTAAAACTCAAAGGCGCCTGTCGGGAACGGCTAAAGTTGAAAACCAATGGCTTACCTATCGGAAATGGTAAATGGGTCTGTCGGGAACGGCTAGGTTTAAAACTTAAAGGGCGCCTGTCGGGAACGGCTAAAGTTGAAAACCTATGGCTTACCTATCGGGAATGGTAAATGGGTCCGTCGGGAACGACTAGGTTTAAAACTCAAAAGGGCGCCTGTCGGGAACGTCTAAAGTTTAAAACCTATGGCTTACCTATCTGGAATGGTAAATGGGCCTGTCGGGAACGACTAGGTTTAAAACTCAAAGGGCGCCTGTCGGGAACGGCTAAAGTTTAAAACCTATGGTTACCAATCGGGAATGGTAAATGGGCCAGTCGGGAATGGCTAGGTTTAAAACTTAAAGGGCGTCCGTCGGGAACGTCTAAAGTTTAAAACCTATGGCTTACCTATCTGGAATGGTAAATGGGCCTGTCGGGAACGACTAGGTTTAAAACTCAAAGGGCGCCTGTCGGGAACGGCTAAAGTTGAAAACCTATGGTTACCTATCGGGAATGGTAAATGGGCCAGTCGGGAACGGCTAGGTTTGAAACTTAAAGGGCGTCCATCGGGAACGGCTAAAGTTGAAAACATATGGCTTACCTATCGGGAATGGTAAATGGGCCTGTCGGGAATGGTTAGGTTTAAAACTCAAAAGGGCGCCTGTCGGGAACGACTAAGGTTTAAAACCTATGGCTTACCTATCGGGAATGGTAAATGGGCCTGTCGGGAACGACTAGGTTTAAAACTCAAAGGGCGCCTGTCGGGAACGGCTAAAGTTGAAAACCAATGGCTTACCTATCGGGAATGGTAAATGGGTCTGTCGGGAACGGCTAGGTTTAAAACTTAAAGGGCGCCTGTCGGGAACGGCTAAAGTTGAAAACCTATGGCTTACCTATCGGGAATGGTAAATGGGTCCGTCGGGAACGACTAGGTTTAAAACTCAAAAGGGCGCCTGTCGGGAACGTCTAAAGTTTAAAACCTATGGCTTACCTATCTGGAATGGTAAATGGGCCTGTCGGGAACGACTAGGTTTAAAACTCAAAGGGCGCCTGTCGGGAACGGCTAAAGTTGAAAACCTATGGTTACCTATCGGGAATGGTAAATGGGTCAGTTGGGAACGGCTAGGTTTAAAACTTAAAGGGCGCCCGTCGGGAACGGCTAAAGTTGAAAACCTATGGCTTACCTATCGGGAATGGTAATTGGGTCTGTCGGGAACGGCTAGGTTTAAAACTCAAAAGGGCGCCTGTCGGGAACGTCTAAAGTTTAAAACCTATGGCTTACCTATCTGGAATGGTAAATGGGCCTGTCGGGAACGACTAGGTTTAAAACTCAAAGGGCGCCTGTCGGGAACGGCTAAAGTTGAAATCCTATGGTTACCTATCGGGAATGGTAAATGGGTCAGTTGGGAATGGCTAGGTTTAAAACTTAAAGGGCGTCCGTCGGGAACGGCTAAAGTGGAAAACCTATGGCTTGCCTATCGGGAATGGTAAATGGGCCTGTCGGGACCGGCTAGGTTAAAAACTCAAAGGGCGCCTGTCGGGAACATCTAAAATTGAAAACCTACGGTTACCTATCGGGAATGGTAAATGGGCCAGTCGGGAACGGCTAGGTTTAAAACTTAAAGGGCGCCCGTCGGGAACGGCTAAATTTGAAAACCTATGGCTTACCTATCGGGAATGGTAAATGGGTTTGTCGGGAACGGCTAGGTTTAAAACTTAAAGGGCGCCTGTCGGGAACGGCTAAAGTTGAAATCATATGGCTTACCTATCGGGAATGGTAAATGGGCCTGTCGGGAACGGCTAGGTTTAAAACTCAAAGGGGCCTGTCGGGAACGGCTAAAGTTGAAAACCTATGGTTACCTATCGGGAATGGTAAATGGGCCAGTCGGGAACGGCTAGGTTTAAAACTTAAAGGGCGTCCGTCGGGAACGGTTAAAGTTGAAAACATATGGCTTACCTATCGGGAATGGTAAATGGGCCTGTCGGGAACGGCTAGGTTTAAAACTCAAAAGGGCGCCTGTCGGGAACGACTAAGGTTTAAAACCTATGGCTTACCTATCGGGAATGGTAAATGGGCCTGTCGGGAACGACTAGGTTTAAAACTCAAAGGCGCCTGTCGGGAACGGCTAAAGTTGAAAACCAATGGCTTACCTATCGGGAATGGTAAATGGGTCTGTCAGGAACGGCTAGGTTTAAAACTTAAAGGGCGCCTGTCGGGAACGGCCTAAGTTGAAAACCTATGGCTTACCTATCGGGAATGGTAAATGGGTCCGTCGGGAACGACGAGGTTTAAAACTCAAAAGGGCGCCTGTCGGGAACGTCTAAAGTTTAAAACCTATGGCTTACCTATCTGGAATGGTAAATGGGCCTGTCGGGAACGACTAGGTTTAAAACTCAAAGGGCGCCTGTCGGGAACGGCTAAAGTTGAAAACCTATGGTTACCTATCGGGAATGGTAAATGGGTCAGTTGGGAACGGCTAGGTTTAAAACTTAAAGGGCGCCTGTCGGGAACGGCTAAAGTTGAAAACCTATGGCTTACCTATCGGGAATGGTAAATGGGTCCGTCGGGAACGACTAGGTTTAAAACTCAAAAGGGCGCCTGTCGGGAACGTCTAAAGTTTAAAACCTATGGCTTACCTATCTGGAATGGTAAATGGGCCTGTCGGGAACGACTAGGTTTAAAACTCAAAGGGCGCCTGTCGGGAACGGCTAAAGTTGAAATCCTATGGTTACCTATCGGGAATGGTAAATGGGTCAGTTGGGAACGGCTAGGTTTAAAACTTAAAGGGCGCCCGTCGGGAACGGCTAAAGTTGAAAACCTATGGCTTACCTATCGGGAATGGTAATTGGGTCTGTCGGGAACGGCTAGGTTTAAAACTTAAAGGGCGCCTGTCGGGAACGGCTAAAGTTGAAAACCTATGGCTTACCTATCGGGAATGGTAAATGGGCCTGTCGGGAACGACTAGGTTTAAAACTCAAAGGGCGCCTGTCGGGAACGGCTAAAGTTGAAAACCTATGGTTACCTATCGGGAATGGTAAATGGGCCTGTCCGTAACGGCTAGGTTTAAAACTCAATAGGGCGCCTTTCGGGAACGGCTGAAGTTTAAAACCTATGGTTACCGATCGGGAATGGTAAATGGGCCAGTCGGGAACGGCTAGGTTTAAAACTTAAAGGGTGCCTGTCGGGAACGGCTAAAGTTGAAAACCTATGGTTACCTATCGTGAATGGTAGATGGGCCAGTCGGGAATGGCTAGGTTTAAAACTTAAAGGGCGCCTGTCGGGAACGGCTAAAGTTTAAAACCTATGGTTACCAATCGGGAATGGTAAATGGGCCAGTCGGGAATGGCTAGGTTTAAAACTTAAAGGGCGTCCGTCGGGAACGGCTAAAGTGGAAAACCTATGGCTTACCTATCGGGAATGGTAAATGGGCCTGTCGGGACCGGCTAGGTTAAAAACTCGAAGGGCGCCTGTCGGGAACATCTAAAATTGAAAACCTACGGTTACCTATCGGGAATGGTAAATGGGCCAGTCGGGAACGACTAGGTTTAAAACTTAAAGGGCGCCCGTCGGGAACGGCTAAATTTGAAAACCTATGGCTTACCTATCGGGAATGGTAAATGGGTCTGTCGGGAACGGCTAGGTTTAAAACTTAAAGGGCGCCTGTCGGGAACGGCTAAAGTTGAAATCATATGGCTTACCTATCGGGAATGGTAAATGGGCCTGTCGGGAACGGCTAGGTTTAAAACTCAAAGGGGCCTGTCGGGAACGGCTAAAGTTGAAAACCTATGGTTACCTATCGGGAATGGTAAATGGGCCAGTCGGGAACGGCTAGGTTTAAAACTTAAAGGGCGTCCGTCGGGAACGGTTAAAGTTGAAAACATATGGCTTACCTATCGGGAATGGTAAATGGGCCTGTCGGGAACGGCTAGGTTTAAAACTCAAAAGGGCGCCTGTCGGGAACGACTAAGGTTTAAAACCTATGGCTTACCTATCGGGAATGGTAAATGGGCCTGTCGGGAACGACTAGGTTTAAAACTCAAAGGCGCCTGTCGGGAACGGCTAAAGTTGAAAACCAATGGCTTACCTATCGGAAATGGTAAATGGGTCTGTCGGGAACGGCTAGGTTTAAAACTTAAAGGGCGCCTGTCGGGAACGGCTAAAGTTGAAAACCTATGGCTTACCTATCGGGAATGGTAAATGGGTCCGTCGGGAACGACTAGGTTTAAAACTCAAAAGGGCGCCTGTCGGGAACGTCTAAAGTTTAAAACCTATGGCTTACCTATCTGGAATGGTAAATGGGCCTGTCGGGAACGACTAGGTTTAAAACTCAAAGGGCGCCTGTCGGGAACGGCTAAAGTTGAAATCCTATGGTTACCTATCGGGAATGGTAAATGGGTCAGTTGGGAACGGCTAGGTTTAAAACTTAAAGGGCGCCCGTCGGGAACGGCTAAAGTTGAAAACCTATGGCTTACCTATCGGGAATGGTAATTGGGTCTGTCGGGAACGGCTAGGTTTAAAACTTAAAGGGCGCCTGTCGGGAACGGCTAAAGTTGAAAACCTATGGCTTACCTATCGGGAATGGTAAATGGGCCTGTCGGGAACGACTAGGTTTAAAACTCAAAGGGCGCCTGTCGGGAACGGCTAAAGTTGAAAACCTATGGTTACCTATCGGGAATGGTAAATGGGCCTGTCCGTAACGGCTAGGTTTAAAACTCAATAGGGCGCCTTTCGGGAACGGCTAAAGTTTAAAACCTATGGTTACCGATCGGGAATGGTAAATGGGCCAGTCGGGAACGGCTAGGTTTAAAACTTAAAGGGTGCCTGTCGGGAACGGCTAAAGTTGAAAACCTATGGTTACCTATCGTGAATGGTAGATGGGCCAGTCGGGAATGGCTAGGTTTAAAACTTAAAGGGCGCCTGTCGGGAACGGCTAAAGTTTAAAACCTATGGTTACCAATCGGGAATGGTAAATGGGCCAGTCGGGAATGGCTAGGTTTAAAACTTAAAGGGCGTCCGTCGGGAACGGCTAAAGTGGAAAACCTATGGCTTACCTATCGGGAATGGTAAATGGGCCTGTCGGGACCGGCTAGGTTAAAAACTCGAAGGGCGCCTGTCGGGAACATCTAAAATTGAAAACCTACGGTTACCTATCGGGAATGGTAAATGGGCCAGTCGGGAACGACTAGGTTTAAAACTTAAAGGGCGCCCGTCGGGAACGGCTAAATTTGAAAACCTATGGCTTACCTATCGGGAATGGTAAATGGGTCTGTCGGGAACGGCTAGGTTTAAAACTTAAAGGGCGCCTGTCGGGAACGGCTAAAGTTGAAATCATATGGCTTACCTATCGGGAATGGTAAATGGGCCTGTCGGGAACGGCTAGGTTTAAAACTCAAAGGGGCCTGTCGGGAACGGCTAAAGTTGAAAACCTATGGTTACCTATCGGGAATGGTAAATGGGCCAGTCGGGAACGGCTAGGTTTAAAACTTAAAGGGCGTCCGTCGGGAACGGTTAAAGTTGAAAACATATGGCTTACCTATCGGGAATGGTAAATGGGCCTGTCGGGAACGGCTAGGTTTAAAACTCAAAAGGGCGCCTGTCGGGAACGACTAAGGTTTAAAACCTATGGCTTACCTATCGGGAATGGTAAATGGGCCTGTCGGGAACGACTAGGTTTAAAACTCAAAGGCGCCTGTCGGGAACGGCTAAAGTTGAAAACCAATGGCTTACCTATCGGAAATGGTAAATGGGTCTGTCGGGAACGGCTAGGTTTAAAACTTAAAGGGCGCCTGTCGGGAACGGCTAAAGTTGAAAACCTATGGCTTACCTATCGGGAATGGTAAATGGGTCCGTCGGGAACGACTAGGTTTAAAACTCAAAAGGGCGCCTGTCGGGAACGTCTAAAGTTTAAAACCTATGGCTTACCTATCTGGAATGGTAAATGGGCCTGTCGGGAACGACTAGGTTTAAAACTCAAAGGGCGCCTGTCGGGAACGGCTAAAGTTGAAAACCTATGGTTACCTATCGGGAATGGTAAATGGGTCAGTTGGGAACGGCTAGGTTTAAAACTTAAAGGGCGCCCGTCGGGAACGGCTAAAGTTGAAAACCTATGGCTTACCTATCGGGAATGGTAATTGGGCCTGTCGGGAACGGCTAGGTTTAAAACTCAAAGGGGCCTGTCGGGAACGGCTAAAGTTGAAAACCTATGGTTACCTATCGGGAATGGTAAATGGGCCAGTCGGGAACGGCTAGGTTTAAAACTTAAAGGGCGTCCGTCGGGAACGGTTAAAGTTGAAAACATATGGCTTACCTATCGGGAATGGTAAATGGGCCTGTCGGGAACGGCTAGGTTTAAAACTCAAAAGGGCGCCTGTCGGGAACGACTAAGGTTTAAAACCTATGGCTTACCTATCGGGAATGGTAAATGGGCCTGTCGGGAACGGCTAGGTTTAAAACTCAAAAGGGCGCCTGTCGGGAACGACTATAGTTTAAAACCTATGGCTTACCTATCGGGAATGGTAAATGGGCTTGTCGGGAACGGCTAGGTTTAAAACTCAAAGGGTGCCTGTCGGGAACGGCTAAAGTTCAAAACCTATGGTTACCTATCGGGAATGGTAAATGGGCCAGTCGGGAACGGCTAGGTTTGAAACTTAAAGGGCGTCCATCGGGAACGGCTAAAGTTGAAAACATATGGCTTACCTATCGGGAATGGTAAATGGGCCTGTCGGGAACGGTTAGGTTTAAAACTCAAAAGGGCGCCTGTCGGGAACGACTAAGGTTTAAAACCTATGGCTTACCTATCGGGAATGGTAAATGGGCCTGTCGGGAACGACTAGGTTTAAAACTCAAAGGGCGCCTGTCGGGAACGGCTAAAGTTGAAAACCAATGGCTTACCTATCGGGAATGGTAAATGGGTCTGTCGGGAACGGCTAGGTTTAAAACTTAAAGGGCGCCTGTCGGGAACGGCTAAAGTTGAAAACCTATGGCTTACCTATCGGGAATGGTAAATGGGTCCGTCGGGAACGACTAGGTTTAAAACTCAAAAGGGCGCCTGTCGGGAACGTCTAAAGTTTAAAACCTATGGCTTACCTATCTGGAATGGTAAATGGGCCTGTCGGGAACGACTAGGTTTAAAACTCAAAGGGCGCCTGTCGGGAACGGCTAAAGTTGAAAACCTATGGTTACCTATCGGGAATGGTAAATGGGTCAGTTGGGAACGGCTAGGTTTAAAACTTAAAGGGCGCCCGTCGGGAACGGCTAAAGTTGAAAACCTATGGCTTACCTATCGGGAATGGTAATTGGGTCTGTCGGGAACGGCTAGGTTTAAAACTTAAAGGGCGCCTGTCGGGAACGGCTAAAGTTGAAAACCTATGGCTTACCTATCGGGAATGGTAAATGGGCCTGTCGGGAACGGCTAGGTTTAAAACTCAAAAGGGCGCCTGTCGGGAACGGCTAAAGTTTAAAACCTATGGCTTACCTATCGGGAAGGGTAAATGGGCCTGTCGGGAACGGCTAGGTTTAAAACTCAAAAGGGCGCCTGTCGGGAACGGCTAAAGTTTAAAACCTATGGTTACCGATCGGGAATGGTTAATGGGCCAGTCGGGAATGGCTAGGTTTAAAACTTAAAGGGCGTCCGTCGGGAACGGCTAAAGTCGAAAACCTATGGCTTACCTATCGGGAATGGTAAATGGGCCTGTCGGGAACGGCTAGGTTAAAAACTCAAAGGGCGCCTGTCGGGAACATCTAAAATTGAAAACCTACGGTTACCTATCGGGAATGGTAAATGGGCCAGTCGGGAACGGCTAGGTTTAAAACTTAAAGGGCGCCCGTCGGGAACGGCTAAATTTGAAAACCTATGGCTTACCTATCGGGAATGGTAAATGGGTCTGTCGGGAACGGCTAGGTTTAAAACTTAAAGGGCGCCTGTCAGGAACGGCTAAAGTTGAAATCCTATGGCTTACCTATCGGGAATAGTAAATGGGCCTGTCGGGAACGGCTAGGTTTAAAACTCAAAAGGGCGCCTGTCGGAAACGACTAAAGTTTAAAACCTATGGCTTACTTATCGGGAATGGTAAATGGGCCTGTCGGGAACGGCTAGGTTTAAAACTCAAAGGGCGCCTGTCGGGAACGGCTAAAGTTCAAAACCTATGGTTACCTATCGGGAATGGTAAATGGGCCAGTCGGGAACGGCTAGGTTTGAAACTTAAAGGGCGTACGTCGGGAACGGCTAAAGTTGAAAACATATGGCTTACCTATCGGGAATGGTAAATGGGCCTGTCGGGAACGGTTAGGTTTAAAACTCAAAAGGGCGCCTGTCGGGAACGACTAAGGTTTAAAACCTATGGCTTACCTATCGGGAATGGTAAATGGGCCTGTCGGGAACGACTAGGTTTAAAACTCAAAGGGCGCCTGTCGGGAACGGCTAAAGTTGAAAACCAATGGCTTACCTATCGGGAATGGTAAATGGGTCTGTCGGGAACGGCTAGGTTTAAAACTTAAAGGGCGCCTGTCGGGAACGGCTAAAGTTGAAAACCTATGGCTTACCTATCGGGAATGGTAAATGGGTCCGTCGGGAACGACTAGGATTAAAACTCAAAAGGGCGCCTGTCGGGAACGTCTAAAGTTTAAAACCTATGGCTTACCTATCTGGAATGGTAAATCGGCCTGTCGGGAACGACTAGGTTTAAAACTCAAAGGGCGCCTGTCGGGAACGACTAAAGTGGAAAACCTATAGTTACCTATCGGGAATGGTAAATGGGTCAGTTGGGAACGGCTAGGTTTAAAACTTAAAGGGCGCCCGTCGGGAACGGCTAAAGTTGAAAACCTATGGCTTACCTATCGGGAATGGTAATTGGGTCTGTCGGGAACGGCTAGGTTTAAAACTTAAAGGGCGCCTGTCGGGAACGTCTAAAGTTGAAAATCTATGGCTTACCTATCGGGAATGGTAAATGGGCCTGTCGGGAACGGCTAGGTTTAAAACTCAAAAGGGCGCCTGTCGGGAACGGCTAAAGTTTAAAACCTATGGCTTACCTATCGGGAATGGTAAATGGGCCTGTCGGGAACGGCTAGGTTTAAAACTCAAAAGGGCGCCTGTCGGGAACGGCTAAAGTTTAAAACCTATGGCTTACCTATCTGGAATGGTAAATGGGCCTGTCGGGAACGACTAGGTTTAAAACTCAAAGGGCGCCTGTCGGGAACGGCTAAAGTTGAAAACCTATGGTTACCTATCGGGAATGGTAAATGGGTCAGTTGGGAACGGCTAGGTTTAAAACTTAAAGGGCGCCCGTCGGGAACGGCTAAAGTTGAAAACCTATGGCTTACCTATCGGGAATGGTAATTGGGTCTGTCGGGAACGGCTAGGTTTAAAACTTAAAGGGAGCCTGTCGGGAACGGCTAAAGTTGAAAACCTATGGCTTACCTATCGGGAATGGTAAATGGGCCTGTCGGGAACGGCTAGGTTTAAAACTCAAAAGGGCGCCTGTCGGGAACGGCTAAAGTTTAAAACCTATGGCTTACCTATCGGGAAGGGTAAATGGGCCTGTCGGGAACGGCTAGGTTTAAAACTCAAAAGGGCGCCTGTCGGGAACGACTAAAGTTTAAAACCTATGGTTACCGATCGGGAATGGTTAATGGGCCAGTCGGGAATGGCTAGGTTTAAAACTTAAAGGGCGTCCGTCGGGAACGGCTAAAGTCGAAAACCTATGGCTTACCTATCGGGAATGGTAAATGGGCCTGTCGGGAACGGCTAGGTTAAAAACTCAAAGGGTGCCTGTCGGGAACATCTAAAATTGAAAACCTACGGTTACCTATCGGGAATGGTAAATGGGCCAGTCGGGAACGGCTAGGTTTAAAACTTAAAGGGCGCCCGTCGGGAACGGCTAAATTTGAAAACCTATGGCTTACCTATCGGGAATGGTAAATGGGTCTGTCGGGAACGGCTAGGTTTAAAACTTAAAGGGCGCCTGTCAGGAACGGCTAAAGTTGAAATCCTATGGCTTACCTATCGGGAATAGTAAATGGGCCTGTCGGGAACGGCTAGGTTTAAAACTCAAAAGGGCGCCTGTCGGGAACGACTAAAGTTTAAAACCTATGGCTTACTTATCGGGAATGGTAAATGGGCCTGTCGGGAACGGCTAGGTTTAAAACTCAAAGGGCGCCTGTCGGGAACGGCTAAAGTTCAAAACCTATGGTTACCTATCGGGAATGGTAAATGGGCCAGTCGGGAACGGCTAGGTTTGAAACTTAAAGGGCGTACGTCGGGAACGGCTAAAGTTGAAAACATATGGCTTACCTATCGGGAATGGTAAATGGGCCTGTCGGGAACGGTTAGGTTTAAAACTCAAAAGGGCGCCTGTCGGGAACGACTAAGGTTTAAAACCTATGGCTTACCTATCGGGAATGGTAAATGGGCCTGTCGGGAACGACTAGGTTTAAAACTCAAAGGGCGCCTGTCGGGAACGGCTAAAGTTGAAAACCAATGGCTTACCTATCGGGAATGGTAAATGGGTCTGTCGGGAACGGCTAGGTTTAAAACTTAAAGGGCGCCTGTCGGGAACGGCTAAAGTTGAAAACCTATGGCTTACCTATCGGGAATGGTAAATGGGTCCGTCGGGAACGACTAGGATTAAAACTCAAAAGGGCGCCTGTCGGGAACGTCTAAAGTTTAAAACCTATGGCTTACCTATCTGGAATGGTAAATGGGCCTGTCGGGAACGACTAGGTTTAAAACTCAAAGGGCGCCTGTCGGGAACGACTAAAGTGGAAAACCTATAGTTACCTATCGGGAATGGTAAATGGGTCAGTTGGGAACGGCTAGGTTTAAAACTTAAAGGGCGCCCGTCGGGAACGGCTAAAGTTGAAAACCTATGGCTTACCTATCGGGAATGGTAATTGGGTCTGTCGGGAACGGCTAGGTTTAAAACTTAAAGGGCGCCTGTCGGGAACGTCTAAAGTTGAAAATCTATGGCTTACCTATCGGGAATGGTAAATGGGCCTGTCGGGAACGGCTAGGTTTAAAACTCAAAAGGGCGCCTGTCGGGAACGGCTAAAGTTTAAAACCTATGGCTTACCTATCGGGAATGGTAAATGGGCCTGTCGGGAACGGCTAGGTTTAAAACTCAAAAGGGCGCCTGTCGGGAACGGCTAAAGTTTAAAACCTATGGCTTACCTATCTGGAATGGTAAATGGGCCTGTCGGGAACGACTAGGTTTAAAACTCAAAGGGCGCCTGTCGGGAACGGCTAAAGTTGAAAACCTATGGTTACCTATCGGGAATGGTAAATGGGTCAGTTGGGAACGGCTAGGTTTAAAACTTAAAGGGCGCCCGTCGGGAACGGCTAAAGTTGAAAACCTATGGCTTACCTATCGGGAATGGTAATTGGGTCTGTCGGGAACGGCTAGGTTTTAAACTTAAAGGGAGCCTGTCGGGAACGGCTAAAGTTGAAAACCTATGGCTTACCTATCGGGAATGGTAAATGGGCCTGTCGGGAACGGCTAGGTTTAAAACTCAAAAGGGCGCCTGTCGGGAACGGCTAAAGTTTAAAACCTATGGCTTACCTATCGGGAAGGGTAAATGGGCCTGTCGGGAACGGCTAGGTTTAAAACTCAAAAGGGCGCCTGTCGGGAACGACTAAAGTTTAAAACCTATGGTTACCGATCGGGAATGGTTAATGGGCCAGTCGGGAATGGCTAGGTTTAAAACTTAAAGGGCGTCCGTCGGGAACGGCTAAAGTCGAAAACCTATGGCTTACCTATCGGGAATGGTAAATGGGCCTGTCGGGAACGGCTAGGTTAAAAACTCAAAGGGTGCCTGTCGGGAACATCTAAAATTGAAAACCTACGGTTACCTATCGGGAATGGTAAATGGGCCAGTCGGGAACGACTAGGTTTAAAACTTAAAGGGCGCCCGTCGGGAACGGCTAAATTTGAAAACCTATGGCTTACCTATCGGGAATGGTAAATGGGTCTGTCGGGAACGGCTAGGTTTAAAACTTAAAGGGCGCCTGTCGGGAACGGCTAAAGTTGAAATCCTATGGCTTACCTATCGGGAATAGTAAATGGGCCTGTCGGGAACGGCTAGGTTTAAAACTCATAAGGGCGCCTGTCGGGAACGACTAAAGTTTAAAACCTATGGCTTACTTATCGGGAATGGTAAATGGGCCTGTCGGGAACGGCTAGGTTTAAAACTCAAAGGGCGCCTGTCGGGAACGACTAAAGTTCAAAACCTATGGTTACCTATCGGGAATGGTAAATGGGCCAGTCGGGAACGGCTAGGTTTGAAACTTAAAGGGCGTCCGTCGGGAACGGCTAAAGTTGAAAACATATGGCTTACCTATCGGGAATGGTAAATGGGCCTGTCGGGAACGGTTAGGTTTAAAACTCAAAAGGGCGCCTGTCGGGAACGACTAAGGTTTAAAACCTATGGCTTACCTATCGGGAATATTAAATGGGCCTGTCGGGAACGACTAGGTTTAAAACTCAAAGGGCGCCTGTCGGGAACGGCTAAAGTTGAAAACCAATGGCTTACCTATCGGGAATGGTAAATGGGTCTGTCGGGAACGGCTAGGTTTAAAACTTAAAGGGCGCCTGTCGGGAACGGCTAAAGTTGAAAACCTATGGCTTACCTATCGGGAATGGTAAATGGGTCCGTCGGGAACGACTAGGTTTAAAACTCAAAAGGGCGCCTGTCGGGAACGTCTAAAGTTTAAAACCTATGGCTTACCTATCTGGAATGGTAAATGGGCCTGTCGGGAACGACTAGGTTTAAAACTCAAAGGGCGCCTGTCGGGAACGGCTAAAGTTGAAAACCTATGGTTACCTATCGGGAATGGTAAATGGGTCAGTTGGGAACGGCTAGGTTTAAAACTTAAAGGGCGCCCGTCGGGAACGGCTAAAGTTGAAAACCTATGGCTTACCTATCGGGAATGGTAATTGGGTCTGTCGGGAACGGCTAGGTTTAAAACTTAAAGGGAGCCTGTCGGGAACGGCTAAAGTTGAAAACCTATGGCTTACCTATCGGGAATGGTAAATGGGCCTGTCGGGAACGGCTAGGTTTAAAACTCAAAGGGCGCCTGTCGGGAACGGCTAAAGTTCAAAACCTATGGTTACCTATCGGGAATGGTAAATGGGCCAGTCGGGAACGGCTAGGTTTGAAACTTAAAGGGCGTCCGTCGGGAACGGCTAAAGTTGAAAACATATGGCTTACCTATCGGGAATGGTAAATGGGCCTGTCGGGAACGGTTAGGTTTAAAACTCAAAAGGGCGCCTGTCGGGAACGACTAAGGTTTAAAACCTATGGCTTACCTATCGGGAATGGTAAATGGGCCTGTCGGGAACGACTAGGTTTAAAACTCAAAGGGCGCCTGTCGGGAACGGCTAAAGTTGAAAACCAATGGCTTACCTATCGGGAATGGTAAATGGGTCTGTCGGGAACGGCTAGGTTTAAAACTTAAAGGGCGCCTGTCGGGAACGGCTAAAGTTGAAAACCTATGGCTTACCTATCGGGAATGGTAAATGGGTCCGTTGGGAACGACTAGATTTAAAACTCAAAAGGGCGCCTGTCGGGAACGTCTAAAGTTTAAAACCTATGGCTTACCTATCTGGAATGGTAAATGGGCCTGTCGGGAACGACTAGGTTTAAAACTCAAAGGGCGCCTGTCGGGAACGGCTAAAGTTGAAAACCTATGGTTACCTATCGGGAATGGTAAATGGGTCAGTTGGGAACGGCTAGGTTTAAAACTTAAAGGGCGCCCGTCGGGAACGGCTAAAGTTGAAAACCTATGGCTTACCTATCGGGAATGGTAATTGGGTCTGTCGGGAACGGCTAGGTTTAAAACTTAAAGGGCGCCTGTCGGGAACGGCTAAAGTTGAAAACCTATGGCTTACCTATCGGGAATGGTAAATGGGCCTGTCGGGAACGGCTAGGTTTAAAACTCAAAAGGGCGCCTGTCGGGAACGGCTAAAGTTTAAAACCTATGGCTTACCTATCGGGAAGGGTAAATGGGCCTGTCGGGAACGGCTAGGTTTAAAACTCAAAAGGGCGCCTGTAGGGAACGGCTAAAGTTTAAAACCTATGGTTACCGATCGGGAATGGTTAATGGGCCAGTCGGGAATGGCTAGGTTTAAAACTTAAAGGGCGTCCGTCGGGAACGGCTAAAGTCGAAAACCTATGGCTTACCTATCGGGAATGGTAAATGGGCCTGTCGGGAACGGCTAGGTTAAAAACTCAAAGGGCGCCTGTCGGGAACATCTAAAATTGAAAACCTACGGTTACCTATCGGGAATGGTAAATGGGCCAGTCGGGAACGGCTAGGTTTAAAACTTAAAGGGCGCCCGTCGGGAACGGCTAAATTTGAAAACCTATGGCTTACCTATCGGGAATGGTAAATGGGTCTGTCGGGAACGGCTAGGTTTAAAACTTAAAGGGCGCCTGTCGGGAACGGCTAAAGTTGAAATCCTATGGCTTACCTATCGGGAATAGTAAATGGGCCTGTCGGGAACGGCTAGGTTTAAAACTCAAAAGGGCGCCTGTCGGGAACGACTAAAGTTTAAAACCTATTGCTTACTTATCGGGAATGGTAAATGGGCCTGTCGGGAACGGCTAGGTTTAAAACTCAAAGGGCGCCTGTCGGGAACGTCTAAAGTTTAAAACCTATGGCTTACCTATCTGGAATGGTAAATGGGCCTGTCGGGAACGACTAGGTTTAAAACTCAAAGGGCGCCTGTCGGGAACGGCTAAAGTTGAAAACCTATGGTTACCTATCGGGAATGGTAAATGGGTCAGTTGGGAACGGCTAGGTTTAAAACTTAAAGGGCGCCTGTCGGGAACGGCTAAAGTTGAAAACCTATGGCTTACCTATCGGGAATGGTAAATGGGCCTGTCGGGAACGGCTAGGTTTAAAACTCAAAAGGGCGCCTGTCGGGAACGGCTAAAGTTTAAAACCTATGGCTTACCTATCGGGAAGGGTAAATGGGCCTGTCGGGAACGGCTAGGTTTAAAACTCAAAAGGGCGCCTGTCGGGAACGGCTAAAGTTTAAAACCTATGGTTACCGATCGGGAATGGTTAATGGGCCAGTCGGGAATGGCTAGGTTTAAAACTTAAAGGGCGTCCGTCGGGAACGGCTAAAGTCGAAAACCTATGGCTTACCTATCGGGAATGGTAAATGGGCCTGTCGGGAACGGCTAGGTTAAAAACTCAAAGGGCGCCTGTCGGGAACATCTAAAATTGAAAACCTACGGTTACCTATCGGGAATGGTAAATGGGCCAGTCGGGAACGACTAGGTTTAAAACTTAAAGGGCGCCCGTCGGGAACGGCTAAATTTGAAAACCTATGGCTTACCTATCGGGAATGGTAAATGGGTCTGTCGGGAACGGCTAGGTTTAAAACTTAAAGGGCGCCTGTCGGGAACGGCTAAAGTTGAAATCCTATGGCTTACCTATCGGGAATAGTAAATGGGCCTGTCGGGAACGGCTAGGTTTAAAACTCAAAAGGGCGCCTGTCGGGAACGACTAAAGTTTAAAACCTATTGCTTACTTATCGGGAATGGTAAATGGGCCTGTCGGGAACGGCTAGGTTTAAAACTCAAAGGGCGCCTGTCGGGAACGGCTAAAGTTCAAAACCTATGGTTACCTATCGGGAATGGTAAATGGGCCAGTCGGGAACGGCTAGGTTTGAAACTTAAAGGGCGTCCGTCGGGAACGGCTAAAGTTGAAAACATATGGCTTACCTATCGGGAATGGTAAATGGGCCTGTCGGGAACGGTTAGGTTTAAAACTCAAAAGGGCGCCTGTCGGGAACGACTAAGGTTTAAAACCTATGGCTTACCTATCGGGAATGGTAAATGGGCCTGTCGGGAACGACTAGATTTAAAACTCAAAGGGCGCCTGTCGGGAACGGCTAAAGTTGAAAACCAATGGCTTACCTATCGGGAATGGTAAATGGGTCTGTCGGGAACGGCTAGGTTTAAAACTTAAAGGGCGCCTGTCGGGAACGGCTAAAGTTGAAAACCTATGGCTTACCTATCGGGAATGGTAAACGGGTCCGTCGGGAACGACTAGGATTAAAACTCAAAAGGGCGCCTGTCGGGAACGTCTAAAGTTTAAAACCTATGGCTTACCTATCTGGAATGGTAAATGGGCCTGTCGGGAACGACTAGGTTTAAAACTCAAAGGGTGCCTGTCGGGAACGGCTAAAGTTGAAAACCTATGGTTACCTATCGGGAATGGTAAATGGGTCAGTTGGGAACGGCTAGGTTTAAAACTTAAAGGGCGCCCGTCGGGAACGGATAAAGTTGAAAACCTATGGCTTACCTATCGGGAATGGTAATTGGGTCTGTCGGGAACGGCTAGGTTTAAAACTTAAAGGGCGCCTGTCGGGAACGTCTAAAGTTGAAAATCTATGGCTTACCTATCGGGAATGGTAAATGGGCCTGTCGGGAACGGCTAGGTTTAAAACTCAAAGGGCGCCTGTCGGGAACGGCTAAAGTTGAAAACCAATGGCTTACCTATCGGGAATGGTAAATGGGTCTGTCGGGAACGGCTAGGTTTAAAACTTAAAGGGCGCCTGTCGGGAACGGCTAAAGTTGAAAACCTATGGCTTACCTATCGGGAATGGTAAATGGGTCCGTTGGGAACGACTAGATTTAAAACTCAAAAGGGCGCCTGTCGGGAACGTCTAAAGTTTAAAACCTATGGCTTACCTATCTGGAATGGTAAATGGGCCTGTCGGGAACGACTAGGTTTAAAACTCAAAGGGCGCCTGTCGGGAACGGCTAAAGTTGAAAACCTATGGTTACCTATCGGGAATGGTAAATGGGTCAGTTGGGAACGGCTAGGTTTAAAACTTAAAGGGCGCCCGTCGGGAACGGCTAAAGTTGAAAACCTATGGCTTACCTATCGGGAATGGTAATTGGGTCTGTCGGGAACGGCTAGGTTTAAAACTTAAAGGGCGCCTGTCGGGAACGGCTAAAGTTGAAAACCTATGGCTTACCTATCGGGAATGGTAAATGGGCCTGTCGGGAACGGCTAGGTTTAAAACTCAAAAGGGCGCCTGTCGGGAACGGCTAAAGTTTAAAACCTATGGCTTACCTATCGGGAAGGGTAAATGGGCCTGTCGGGAACGGCTAGGTTTAAAACTCAAAAGGGCGCCTGTAGGGAACGGCTAAAGTTTAAAACCTATGGTTACCGATCGGGAATGGTTAATGGGCCAGTCGGGAATGGCTAGGTTTAAAACTTAAAGGGCGTCCGTCGGGAACGGCTAAAGTCGAAAACCTATGGCTTACCTATCGGGAATGGTAAATGGGCCTGTCGGGAACGGCTAGGTTAAAAACTCAAAGGGCGCCTGTCGGGAACATCTAAAATTGAAAACCTACGGTTACCTATCGGGAATGGTAAATGGGCCAGTCGGGAACGGCTAGGTTTAAAACTTAAAGGGCGCCCGTCGGGAACGGCTAAATTTGAAAACCTATGGCTTACCTATCGGGAATGGTAAATGGGTCTGTCGGGAACGGCTAGGTTTAAAACTTAAAGGGCGCCTGTCGGGAACGGCTAAAGTTGAAATCCTATGGCTTACCTATCGGGAATAGTAAATGGGCCTGTCGGGAACGGCTAGGTTTAAAACTCAAAAGGGCGCCTGTCGGGAACGACTAAAGTTTAAAACCTATTGCTTACTTATCGGGAATGGTAAATGGGCCTGTCGGGAACGGCTAGGTTTAAAACTCAAAGGGCGCCTGTCGGGAACGTCTAAAGTTTAAAACCTATGGCTTACCTATCTGGAATGGTAAATGGGCCTGTCGGGAACGACTAGGTTTAAAACTCAAAGGGCGCCTGTCGGGAACGGCTAAAGTTGAAAACCTATGGTTACCTATCGGGAATGGTAAATGGGTCAGTTGGGAACGGCTAGGTTTAAAACTTAAAGGGCGCCTGTCGGGAACGGCTAAAGTTGAAAACCTATGGCTTACCTATCGGGAATGGTAAATGGGCCTGTCGGGAACGGCTAGGTTTAAAACTCAAAAGGGCGCCTGTCGGGAACGGCTAAAGTTTAAAACCTATGGCTTACCTATCGGGAAGGGTAAATGGGCCTGTCGGGAACGGCTAGGTTTAAAACTCAAAAGGGCGCCTGTCGGGAACGGCTAAAGTTTAAAACCTATGGTTACCGATCGGGAATGGTTAATGGGCCAGTCGGGAATGGCTAGGTTTAAAACTTAAAGGGCGTCCGTCGGGAACGGCTAAAGTCGAAAACCTATGGCTTACCTATCGGGAATGGTAAATGGGCCTGTCGGGAACGGCTAGGTTAAAAACTCAAAGGGCGCCTGTCGGGAACATCTAAAATTGAAAACCTACGGTTACCTATCGGGAATGGTAAATGGGCCAGTCGGGAACGACTAGGTTTAAAACTTAAAGGGCGCCCGTCGGGAACGGCTAAATTTGAAAACCTATGGCTTACCTATCGGGAATGGTAAATGGGTCTGTCGGGAACGGCTAGGTTTAAAACTTAAAGGGCGCCTGTCGGGAACGGCTAAAGTTGAAATCCTATGGCTTACCTATCGGGAATAGTAAATGGGCCTGTCGGGAACGGCTAGGTTTAAAACTCAAAAGGGCGCCTGTCGGGAACGACTAAAGTTTAAAACCTATTGCTTACTTATCGGGAATGGTAAATGGGCCTGTCGGGAACGGCTAGGTTTAAAACTCAAAGGGCGCCTGTCGGGAACGGCTAAAGTTCAAAACCTATGGTTACCTATCGGGAATGGTAAATGGGCCAGTCGGGAACGGCTAGGTTTGAAACTTAAAGGGCGTCCGTCGGGAACGGCTAAAGTTGAAAACATATGGCTTACCTATCGGGAATGGTAAATGGGCCTGTCGGGAACGGTTAGGTTTAAAACTCAAAAGGGCGCCTGTCGGGAACGACTAAGGTTTAAAACCTATGGCTTACCTATCGGGAATGGTAAATGGGCCTGTCGGGAACGACTAGATTTAAAACTCAAAGGGCGCCTGTCGGGAACGGCTAAAGTTGAAAACCAATGGCTTACCTATCGGGAATGGTAAATGGGTCTGTCGGGAACGGCTAGGTTTAAAACTTAAAGGGCGCCTGTCGGGAACGGCTAAAGTTGAAAACCTATGGCTTACCTATCGGGAATGGTAAACGGGTCCGTCGGGAACGACTAGGATTAAAACTCAAAAGGGCGCCTGTCGGGAACGTCTAAAGTTTAAAACCTATGGCTTACCTATCTGGAATGGTAAATGGGCCTGTCGGGAACGACTAGGTTTAAAACTCAAAGGGTGCCTGTCGGGAACGGCTAAAGTTGAAAACCTATGGTTACCTATCGGGAATGGTAAATGGGTCAGTTGGGAACGGCTAGGTTTAAAACTTAAAGGGCGCCCGTCGGGAACGGATAAAGTTGAAAACCTATGGCTTACCTATCGGGAATGGTAATTGGGTCTGTCGGGAACGGCTAGGTTTAAAACTTAAAGGGCGCCTGTCGGGAACGTCTAAAGTTGAAAATCTATGGCTTACCTATCGGGAATGGTAAATGGGCCTGTCGGGAACGGCTAGGTTTAAAACTCAAAAGGGCGCCTGTCGGGAACGGCTAAAGTTTAAAACCTATGGCTTACCTATCGGGAATGGTAAATGGGCCTGTCGGGAACGGCTAGGTTTAAAACTCAAAAGGGCGCCTGTCGGGAACGGCTAAAGTTTAAAACCTATGGCTTACCTATCGGGAACGGTAAATGGGCCTGTCGGGAATGGCTAGGTTTAAAACTCAAAGGGCGCCTGTCGGGAACGGCTAAAGTTGAAAACCTATGGTTACCTATCGGGAATGGTAAATGGACCAGTCGGGAACGGCTAGGTTTAAAACTTAAAGGGCGCCCGTCGGGAACGGCTAAAGTTGAAAACCTATGGGTTACCTATCGGGAATGGTAAATGGGCCTGTCGGGAACGGCTAGGTTTAAAACTCAAAAGGGAGCCTGTCGGGAACGGGTAAAGTTTAAAACCTATGGCTTACCTATCGGGAATGGTAAATGGGCCTGTCGGGAACAACTAGGTTTAAAACTCAAAGGGCGCCTGTCGGGAACGGCTAAAGTTGAAAACCTACGGTTACCTATCGGGAATGGTAAATGGGCCAGTCGGAAACGGTTAGGTTTAAAACTTAAAGGGCACCTGTCGGGAACGGCTAAAGTTGAAAACCTATGGTTACCTATCGGGAATGGTAAATGGGCCTGTCGGGAACAGCTAGGTTTAAAACTCAAAAGGGCGCCTGTCGGGAACGGCTAAAGTTGAAAACCTATGGCTTACCTATCGGGAATGGTAAATGGGGCTGTCGGTAACGGCTAGGTTTAAAACTCAAAAGGGCGCCTGTCGAGAACGGCTAAAGTTTAAAACCTATGGCTTACCTATCGGGAATGGTAAATGGGCATGTCGGGAACAGCTAGGTTTAAAACTCAAAGGGCGCCTGTCGGGAACGGCTAAAGTTTAAAACCTATGGTTACCGATCGGGAATGGTAAATGGGCCAGTCGGGAATGGCTAGGTTTAAAACTTAAAGGGCGCCAGTCGGGAACGGCTAAATTTGAAAACCTATGGTTACCTATCGGGAATGCTAGATGGGCCAGTCGGGAACGGCTAGGTTTAAAACTCAAAGGGCGCCTGTCGGGAACAGCTAAAGTTGAAAACTTACGGTTACCTATCGGGAATGGTAAATGGGCCTGTCGGGAACGGCTAGGTTTAAAACTCAAAAGGGCGCCTGTCGGGAACGGCTAAAGTTGAAAACCTATGTCTTACCTATCGGGAATGGTAAATGGGTCTGTCGGGAACGGCTAGGTTTAAAACTCAAAAGGGCGCCTGTCGGGAACGACTAAGGTTTAAAACCTATGGCTTACCTATCGGGAATGGTAAATGGGCCTGTCGGGAACGACTAGGTTTAAAACTCAAAGGGCGCCTGTCGGGAACGGCTAAAGTTGAAAACCAATGGCTTACCTATCGGGAATGGTAAATGGGTCTGTCGGGAACGGCTAGGTTTAAAACTTAAAGGGCGCCTGTCGGGAACGGCTAAAGTTGAAAACCTATGGCTTACCTATCGGGAATGGTAATTGGGTCTGTCGGGAACGGCTAGGTTTAAAACTTAAAGGGAGCCTGTCGGGAACGGCTAAAGTTGAAAACCTATGGCTTACCTATCGGGAATGGTAAATGGGTCTGTCGGGAACGGCTAGGTTTAAAACTTAAAGGGCGCCTGTCGGGAACGGCTAAAGTTGAAATCCTATGGCTTACCTATCGGGAATAGTAAATGGGCCTGTCGGGAACGGCTAGGTTTAAAACTCAAAAGGGCGCCTGACGGGAACGACTAAAGTTTAAAACCTATTGCTTACTTATCGGGAATGGTAAATGGGCCTGTCGGGAACGGCTAGGTTTAAAACTCAAAGGGCGCCTGTCGGGAACGGCTAAAGTTCAAAACCTATGGTTACCTATCGGGAATGGTAAATGGGCCAGTCGGGAACGGCTAGGTTTGAAACTTAAAGGGCGTCCGTCGGGAACGGCTAAAGTTGAAAACATATGGCTTACCTATCGGGAATGGTAAATGGGCCTGTCGGGAACGGTTAGGTTTAAAACTCAAAAGGGCGCCTGTCGGGAACGACTAAGGTTTAAAACCTATGGCTTACCTATCGGGAATGGTAAATGGGCCTGTCGGGAACGACTAGATTTAAAACTCAAAGGGCGCCTGTCGGGAACGGCTAAAGTTGAAAACCAATGGCTTACCTATCGGGAATGGTAAATGGGTCTGTCGGGAACGGCTAGGTTTAAAACTTAAAGGGCGCCTGTCGGGAACGGCTAAAGTTGAAAACCTATGGCTTACCTATCGGGAATGGTAAACGGGTCCGTCGGGAACGACTAGGATTAAAACTCAAAAGGGCGCCTGTCGGGAACGTCTAAAGTTTAAAACCTATGGCTTACCTATCTGGAATGGTAAATGGGCCTGTCGGGAACGACTAGGTTTAAAACTCAAAGGGTGCCTGTCGGGAACAGCTAAAGTTGAAAACCTATGGTTACCTATCGGGAATGGTAAATGGGTCAGTTGGGAACGGCTAGGTTTAAAACTTAAAGGGCGCCCGTCGGGAACGGATAAAGTTGAAAACCTATGGCTTACCTATCGGGAATGGTAATTGGGTCTGTCGGGAACGGCTAGGTTTAAAATTTAAAGGGCGCCTGTCGGGAACGTCTAAAGTTGAAAATCTATGGCTTACCTATCGGGAATGGTAAATGGGCCTGTCGGGAACGGCTAGGTTTAAAACTCAAAAGGGCGCCTGTCGGGAACGGCTAAAGTTTAAAACCTATGGCTTACCTATCGGGAATGGTAAATGGGCCTGTCGGGAACGGGTAGGTTTAAAACTCAAAAGGGCGCCTGTCGGGAACGGCTAAAGTTTAAAACCTATGGCTTACCTATCGGGAACGGTAAATGGGCCTGTCGGGAATGGCTAGGTTTAAAACTCAAAGGGCGCCTGTCGGGAACGGCTAAAGTTGAAAACCTATGGTTACCTATCGGGAATGGTAAATGGACCAGTCGGGAACGGCTAGGTTTAAAACTTAAAGGGCGCCCGTCGGGAACGGCTAAAGTTGAAAACCTATGGCTTACCTATCGGGAATGGTAAATGGGCCTGTCGGGAACGGCTAGGTTTAAAACTCAAAAGGGAGCCTGTCGGGAACGGGTAAAGTTTAAAACCTATGGCTTACCTATCGGGAATGGTAAATGGGCCTGTCGGGAACAGCTAGGTTTAAAACTCAAAGGGCGCCTGTCGGGAACGGCTAAAGTTGAAAACCTACGGTTACCTATCGGGAATGGTAAATGGGCCAGTCGGAAACGGTTAGGTTTAAAACTTAAAGGGCACCTGTCGGGAACGGCTAAAGTTGAAAACCTATGGTTACCTATCGGGAATGGTAAATGGGCCTGTCGGGAACAGCTAGGTTTAAAACTCAAAAGGGCGCCTGTCGGGAACGGCTAAAGTTGAAAACCTATGGCTTACCTATCGGGAATGGTAAATGGGGCTGTCGGTAACGGCTAGGTTTAAAACTCAAAAGGGCGCCTGTCGAGAACGGCTAAAGTTTAAAACCTATGGCTTACCTATCGGGAATGGTAAATGGGCATGTCGGGAACAGCTAGGTTTAAAACTCAAAGGGCGCCTGTCGGGAACGGCTAAAGTTTAAAACCTATGGTTACCGATCGGGAATGGTAAATGGGCCAGTCGGGAATGGCTAGGTTTAAAACTTAAAGGGCGCCAGTCGGGAACGGCTAAATTTGAAAACCTATGGTTACCTATCGGGAATGCTAGATGGGCCAGTCGGGAACGGCTAGGTTTAAAACTCAAAGGGCGCCTGTCGGGAACAGCTAAAGTTGAAAACCTACGGTTACCTATCGGGAATGGTAAATGGGCCTGTCGGGAACGGCTAGGTTTAAAACTCAAAAGGGCGCCGGGAACGGCTAAAGTTGAAAACCTATGTCTTACCTATCGGGAATGGTAAATGGGTCTGTCGGGAACGGCTAGGTTTAAAACTCAAAAGGGCGCCTGTCGGGAACGACTAAGGTTTAAAACCTATGGCTTACCTATCGGGAATGGTAAATGGGCCTGTCGGGAACGACTAGGTTTAAAACTCAAAGGGCGCCTGTCGGGAACGGCTAAAGTTGAAAACCAATGGCTTACCTATCGGGAATGGTAAATGGGTCTGTCGGGAACGGCTAGGTTTAAAACTTAAAGGGCGCCTGTCGGGAACGGCTAAAGTTGAAAACCTATGGCTTACCTATCGGGAATGGTAAATGGGTCCGTCGGGAACGACTAGGTTTAAAACTCAAAAGGGCGCCTGTCGGGAACGTCTAAAGTTTAAAACCTATGGCTTACCTATCTGGAATGGTAAATGGGCCTGTCGGGAACGACTTGGTTTAAAACTCAAAGGGCGCCTGTCGGGAACGGCTAAAGTTGAAAACCTATGGTTACCTATCGGGAATGGTAAATGGGTCAGTTGGGAACGGCTAGGTTTAAAACTTAAAGGGCGCCCGTCGGGAACGGCTAAAGTTGAAAACCTATGGCTTACCTATCGGGAATGGTAATTGGGTCTGTCGGGAACGGCTAGGTTTAAAACTTAAAGGGCGCCTGTCGGGAACGGCTAAAGTTGAAAACCTATGGCTTACCTATCGGGAATGGTAAATGGGCCTGTCGGGAACGGCTAGGTTTAAAACTCAAAAGGGCGCCTGTCGGGAACGGCTAAAGTTTAAAACCTATGGCTTACCTATCGGGAAGGGTAAATGGGCCTGTCGGGAACGGCTAGGTTTAAAACTCAAAAGGGCGCCTGTCGGGAACGGCTAAAGTTTAAAACCTATGGTTACCGATCGGGAATGGTTAATGGGCCAGTCGGGAATGGCTAGGTTTAAAACTTAAACGGCGTCCGTCGGGAACGGCTAAAGTCGAAAACCTATGGCTTACCTATCGGGAATGGTAAATGGGCCTGTCGGGAACGGCTAGGTTAAAAACTCAAAGGGCGCCTGTCGGGAACATCTAAAATTGAAAACCTACGGTTACCTATCGGGAATGGTAAATGGGCCAGTCGGGAACGGCTAGGTTTAAAACTTAAAGGGCGCCCGTCGGGAACGGCTAAATTTGAAAACCTATGGCTTACCTATCGGGAATGGTAAATGGGTCTGTCGGGAACGGCTAGGTTTAAAACTTAAAGGGCGCCTGTCGGGAACGGCTAAAGTTGAAATCCTATGGCTTACCTATCGGGAATAGTAAATGGGCCTGTCGGGAACGGCTAGGTTTAAAACTCAAAAGGGCGCCTGTCGGGAACGACTAAAGTTTAAAACCTATTGCTTACTTATCGGGAATGGTAAATGGGCCTGTCGGGAACGGCTAGGTTTAAAACTCAAAGGGCGCCTGTCGGGAACGGCTAAAGTTCAAAACCTATGGTTACCTATCGGGAATGGTAAATGGGCCAGTCGGGAACGGCTAGGTTTGAAACTTAAAGGGCGTCCGTCGGGAACGGCTAAAGTTGAAAACATATGGCTTACCTATCGGGAATGGTAAATGGGCCTGTCGGGAACGGTTAGGTTTAAAACTCAAAAGGGCGCCTGTCGGGAACGACTAAGGTTTAAAACCTATGGCTTACCTATCGGGAATGGTAAATGGGCCTGTCGGGAACGACTAGATTTAAAACTCAAAGGGCGCCTGTCGGGAACGGCTAAAGTTGAAAACCAATGGCTTACCTATCGGGAATGGTAAATGGGTCTGTCGGGAACGGCTAGGTTTAAAACTTAAAGGGCGCCTGTCGGGAACGGCTAAAGTTGAAAACCTATGGCTTACCTATCGGGAATGGTAAACGGGTCCGTCGGGAACGACTAGGATTAAAACTCAAAAGGGCGCCTGTCGGGAACGTCTAAAGTTTAAAACCTATGGCTTACCTATCTGGAATGGTAAATGGGCCTGTCGGGAACGACTAGGTTTAAAACTCAAAGGGTGCCTGTCGGGAACGGCTAAAGTTGAAAACCTATGGTTACCTATCGGGAATGGTAAATGGGTCAGTTGGGAACGGCTAGGTTTAAAACTTAAAGGGCGCCTGTCGGGAACGGATAAAGTTGAAAACCTATGGCTTACCTATCGGGAATGGTAATTGGGTCTGTCGGGAACGGCTAGGTTTAAAACTTAAAGGGCGCCTGTCGGGAACGTCTAAAGTTGAAAATCTATGGCTTACCTATCGGGAATGGTAAATGGGCCTGTCGGGAACGGCTAGGTTTAAAACTCAAAAGGGCGCCTGTCGGGAACGGCTAAAGTTTAAAACCTATGGCTTACCTATCGGGAATGGTAAATGGGCCTGTCGGGAACGGCTAGGTTTAAAACTCAAAAGGGCGCCTGTCGGGAACGGCTAAAGTTTAAAACCTATGGCTTACCTATCGGGAACGGTAAATGGGCCTGTCGGGAATGGCTAGGTTTAAAACTCAAAGGGCGCCTGTCGGGAACGGCTAAAGTTGAAAACCTATGGTTACCTATCGGGAATGGTAAATGGACCAGTCGGGAACGGCTAGGTTTAAAACTTAAAGGGCGCCCGTCGGGAACGGCTAAAGTTGAAAACCTATGGCTTACCTATCGGGAATGGTAAATGGGCCTGTCGGGAACGGCTAGGTTTAAAACTCAAAAGGGAGCCTGTCGGGAACGGGTAAAGTTTAAAACCTATGGCTTACCTATCGGGAATGGTAAATGGGCCTGTCGGGAACAGCTAGGTTTAAAACTCAAAGGGCGCCTGTCGGGAACGGCTAAAGTTGAAAACCTACGGTTACCTATCGGGAATGGTAAATGGGCCAGTTGGAAACGGTTAGGTTTAAAACTTAAAGGGCACCTGTCGGGAACGGCTAAAGTTGAAAACCTATGGTTACCTATCGGGAATGGTAAATGGGCCTGTCGGGAACAGCTAGGTTTAAAACTCAAAAGGGCGCCTGTCGGGAACGGCTAAAGTTGAAAACCTATGGCTTACCTATCGGGAATGGTAAATGGGGCTGTCGGTAACGGCTAGGTTTAAAACTCAAAAGGGCGCCTGTCGAGAACGGCTAAAGTTTAAAACCTATGGCTTACCTATCGGGAATGGTAAATGGGCATGTCGGGAACAGCTAGGTTTAAAACTCAAAGGGCGCCTGTCGGGAACGACTAAAGTTTAAAACCTATGGTTACCGATCGGGAATGGTAAATGGGCCAGTCGGGAATGGCTAGGTTTAAAACTTAAAGGGCGCCAGTCGGGAACGGCTAAATTTGAAAACCTATGGTTACCTATCGGGAATGCTAGATGGGCCAGTCGGGAACGGCTAGGTTTAAAACTCAAAGGGCGCCTGTCGGGAACAGCTAAAGTTGAAAACCTACGGTTACCTATCGGGAATGGTAAATGGGCCTGTCGGGAACGGCTAGGTTTAAAACTCAAAAGGGCGCCTGTCGGGAACGGCTAAAGTTGAAAACCTATGTCTTACCTATCGGGAATGGTAAATGGGTCTGTCGGGAACGGCTAGGTTTAAAACTTAAAGGGCGCCTGTCGGTAACGGCTAAAGTTGCAAACCTATGGTTTACCTATCGGGAATGGTAGATGGGCCAGTCGGGAACGGCTAGGTTTAAAACTCAAAAGGGCGCCTGTCGGGAACGACTAAAGTTTAAAACCTATGGCTTACCTATCGGGAATGGTAAATGGGCCTGTCGGGAACGACTAGGTTTAAAACTCAAAGGGCGCCTGTCGGGAACGGCTAAAGTTGAAAACCTATGGTTACCTATCGGGAATGGTAAATGGGTCAGTTGGGAACGGCTAGGTTTAAAACTTAAAGGGCGCCCGTCGGGAACGGCTAAAGTTGAAAACATATGGCTTACCTATCGGGAATGGTAAATGGGTCTGTCGGGAACGGCTAGGTTTAAAACTTAAAGGGCGCCTGTCGGGAACGACTAAAGTTGAAAACCTATGGCTTACCTATCGGGAATGGTAAATGGGCCTGTCGGGAACGGCTAGGTTTAAAACTCAAAAGGGCACCTGTCGGGAACGGCTAAAGTTTAAAACCTATGGCTTACCTATCGGGAATGGTAAATGGGCCTGTCGGGAACGACTAGGTTTAAAACTAAAAGGGCGCCTGTCGGGAACGTCTAGAGTTGAAAACCTATGGTTTCCTATCGGGAATGGTAAATGGACCAGTCGGGAACGGCTAGGTTGAAAACTCAAAGGGCGCCTGTCGGGAACGGCTAAAGTTGAAAACCTATGCCTTACCTATCGGGAATGGTAAATGGGCCGGTCGGGAACGGCTAGGTTTAAAACTCAAAAGGGCGCCTGTCGGGAACGGGTAAAGTTTAAAACCTATGGCTTACCTATCGAGAATGGTAAATGGGCCTGTAGGGAACAGCTAGGTTTAAAACTCAAAGGGCGCCTGTCGGGAACGACTAAAGTTGAAAACCTATGGTTACCTATCGGGAATGGTAAATGGGTCTGTCGGGAACGGCTAGGTTTAAAACTTAAAGGGCGCCTGTCGGTAACGGCTAAAGTTGCAAACCTATGGTTTACCTATCGGGAATGGTAGATGGGCCAGTCGGGAACGGCTAGGTTTAAACCTCAAAAGGGCGCCTGTCGGGAACGACTAAAGTTTAAAACCTATGGCTTACCTATCGGGAATGGTAAATGGGCCTGTCGGGAACGACTAGGTTTAAAACTCAAAGGGCGCCTGTCGGGAACGTCTAAAGTTGAAAATCTATGGCTTACCTATCGGGAATGGTAAATGGGCCTGTCGGGAACGGCTAGGTTTAAAACTCAAAAGGGCGCCTGTCGGGAACGGCTAAAGTTTAAAACCTATGGCTTACCTATCGGGAATGGTAAATGGGCCTGTCGGGAACGGCTAGGTTTAAAACTCAAAAGGGCGCCTGTCGGGAACGGCTAAAGTTTAAAACCTATGGCTTACCTATCGGGAACGGTAAATGGGCCTGTCGGGAATGGCTAGGTTTAAAACTCAAAGGGCGCCTGTCGGGAACGGCTAAAGTTGAAAACCTATGGTTACCTATCGGGAATGGTAAATGGACCAGTCGGGAACGGCTAGGTTTAAAACTTAAAGGGCGCCCGTCGGGAACGGCTAAAGTTGAAAACCTATGGCTTACCTATCGGGAATGGTAAATGGGCCTGTCGGGAACGGCTAGGTTTAAAACTCAAAAGGGAGCCTGTCGGGAACGGGTAAAGTTTAAAACCTATGGCTTACCTATCGGGAATGGTAAATGGGCCTGTCGGGAACAGCTAGGTTTAAAACTCAAAGGGCGCCTGTCGGGAACGGCTAAAGTTGAAAACCTATGGTTACCTATCGGGAATGGTAAATGGGCCAGTCGGGAACGGTTAGGTTTAAAACTTAAAGGGCACCTGTCGGGAACGACTAAAGTTGAAAACCTATGGTTACCTATCGGGAATGGTAAATGGGCCTGTCGGGAACAGCTAGGTTTAAAACTCAAAAGGGCGCCTGTCGGGAACGGCTAAAGTTGAAAACCTATGGCTTACCTATCGGGAATGGTAAATGGGCCTGTCGGTAACGGCTAGGTTTAAAACTCAAAAGGGCGCCTGTCGGGAACGGCTAAAGTTTAAAACCTATGGCTTACCTATCGGGAATGGTAAATGGGCATGTCGGGAACAGCTAGGTTTAAAACTCAAAGGGCGCCTGTCGGGAACGGCTAAAGTTTAAAACCTATGGTTACCGATCGGGAATGGTAAATGGGCCAGTCGGGAATGGCTAGGTTTAAAACTTAAAGGGCGCCAGTCGGGAACGGCTAAATTTGAAAACCTATGGTTACCTATCGGGAATGCTAGATGGGCCAGTCGGGAACGGCTAGGTTTAAAACTCAAAGGGCGCCTGTCGGGAACAGCTAAAGTTGAAAACCTACGGTTACCTATCGGGAATGGTAAATGGGCCTGTCGGGAACGGCTAGGTTTAAAACTCAAAAGGGCGCCTGTCGGGAACGGCTAAAGTTGAAAACCTATGTCTTACCTATCGGGAATGGTAAATGGGTCTGTCGGGAACGGCTAGGTTTAAAACTTAAAGGGCGCCTGTCGGTAACGGCTAAAGTTGCAAACCTATGGTTTACCTATCGGGAATGGTAGATGGGCCAGTCGGGAACGGCTAGGTTTAAAACTCAAAAGGGCGCCTGTCGGGAACGACTAAAGTTTAAAACCTATGGCTTACCTATCGGGAATGGTAAATGGGCCTGTCGGGAACGACTAGGTTTAAAACTAAAAGGGCGCCTGTCGGGAACGGCTAAAGTTGAAAACCTATGGTTTCCTATCGGGAATGGTAAATGGACCAGTCGGGAACGGCTAGGTTGAAAACTCAAAGGGCGCCTGTCGGGAACGGCTAAAGTTGAAAACCTATGCCTTACCTATCGGGAATGGTAAATGGGCCGGTCGGGAACGGCTAGGTTTAAAACTCAAAAGGGCGCCTGTCGGGAACGGGTAAAGTTTAAAACCTATGGCTTACCTATCGAGAATGGTAACTGGGCCTGTAGGGAACAGCTAGGTTTAAAACTCAAAGGGCGCCTGTCGGGAACGACTAAAGTTGAAAACCTATGGTTACCTATCGGGAATGGTAAATGGGCCAGTCGGGAACGGCTAGGTTTAAAACTTAAAGGGCACCTGTCGGGAACGGCTAAACTTGAAAACCTATGGTTACCTATCGGGAATGGTAAATGGGCCAGTCGGGAACAGCTAGGTTTAAAACTCAAAAGGGCGCCTGTCGGGAACGGCTAAAGTTGAAAACCTATGGCTTACCTATCGGGAATGGTAAATGGGCCTGTCGGTAACGGCTAGGTGTAAAACTCAAAAGGGCGCCTGTCGGGAACGGTTAAAGTTTAAAACCTATGGCTTACCTATCGGGAATGGTAAATGGGCATGTCGGGAACAGCTAGGTTTAAAACTCAAAGGGCGCCTGTCGGGAACGGCTAAAGTTTAAAACCTATGGTTACCGATCGGGAATGGTAAATGGGCCAGTCGGGAATGACTAGGTTTAAAACTTAAAGGGCGCCTGTCGGGAACGGAAAAGTTTGAAAACCTATAGTTACCTATCGGGAATGGTAGATGGGCCAGTCAGGAACGGCTAGGTTTAAAACTCGAAGGGCGCCTGTCGGGAACAGCTAAAGTTGAAAACCTACGGTTACCTATCGGGAATGGTAAATGGGCCTGTCGGGAATGGCTAGGTTTAAAACTCAAAAGGGCGCCTGTCGGGAACGGCTAAAGTTGAAAACCTATGTCTTACCTATCGGGAATGGTAAATGGGTCTGTCGGGAACGGCTAGGTTTAAAACTTAAAGGGCACCTGTCGGGAACGGCTAAAGTTGCAAACCTATGGCTTACCTATCGGGAATGGTAAATGGGTCTGTCGGGAACAGCTAGGTTTAAAACTCAAAAGGGCGCCTGTCGGGAACGGCTAAAGTTGAAAACCTATGGCTTACCTATCGGGAATGGTAAATGGGCCTGTCGGTAACGGCTAGGTGTAAAACTCAAAAGGGCGCCTGTCGGGAACGGTTAAAGTTTAAAACCTATGGCATACCTATCGGGAATGGTAAATGGGCATGTCGGGAACAGCTAAAGTTGAAAACCTATGGTTACATATCGGGAATGGTAAATGGGTCAGTTGGGAACGGCTAGGTTTAAAACTTAAAGGGCGCCCGTCGGGAACGGCTAAAGTTGAAAACATATGGCTTACCTATCGGGAATGGTAAATGGGTCTGTCGGGAACGGCTAGGTTTAAAACTTAAAGGGCGCCTGTCGGGAACGACTAAAGTTGAAAACCTATGGCTTACCTATCGGGAATGGTAAATGGGCCTGTCGGGAACGGCTAGGTTAAAAACTCAAAAGGGCACCTGTCGGGAACGGCTAAAGTTTAAAACCTATGGCTTACCTATCGGGAATGGTAAATGGGCCTGTCGGGAACGACTAGGTTTAAAACTAAAAGGGCGCCTGTCGGGAACGGCTAAAGTTGAAAACCTATGGTTTCCTATCGGGAATGGTAAATGGACCAGTCGGGAACGGCTAGGTTGAAAACTCAAAGGGCGCCTGTCGGGAACGGCTAAAGTTGAAAACCTATGCCTTACCTATCGGGAATGGTAAATGGGCCGGTCGGGAACGGCTAGGTTTAAAACTCAAAAGGGCGCCTGTCGGGAACGGGTAAAGTTTAAAACCTATGGCTTACCTATCGAGAATGGTAAATGGGCCTGTAGGGAACAGCTAGGTTTAAAACTCAAAGGGCGCCTGTCGGGAACGACTAAAGTTGAAAACCTATGGTTACCTATCGGGAATGGTAAATGGGCCAGTCGGGAACGGCTAGGTTTAAAACTTAAAGGGCACCTGTCGGGAACGGCTAAACTTGAAAACCTATGGTTACCTATCGGGAATGGTAAATGGGCCAGTCGGGAACAGCTAGGTTTAAAACTCAAAAGGGCGCCTGTCGGGAACGGCTAAAGTTGAAAACCTATGGCTTACCTATCGGGAATGGTAAATGGGCCTGTCGGTAACGGCTAGGTGTAAAACTCAAAAGGGCGCCTGTCGGGAACGGTTAAAGTTTAAAACCTATGGCTTACCTATCGGGAATGGTAAATGGGCATGTCGGGAACAGCTAGGTTTAAAACTCAAAGGGCGCCTGTCGGGAACGGCTAAAGTTTAAAACCTATGGTTACCGATCGGGAATGGTAAATGGGCCAGTCGGGAATGACTAGGTTTAAAACTTAAAGGGCGCCTGTCGGGAACGGAAAAGTTTGAAAACCTATAGTTACCTATCGGGAATGGTAGATGGGCCAGTCAGGAACGGCTAGGTTTAAAACTCGAAGGGCGCCTGTCGGGAACAGCTAAAGTTGAAAACCTACGGTTACCTATCGGGAATGGTAAATGGGCCTGTCGGGAATGGCTAGGTTTAAAACTCAAAAGGGCGCCTGTCGGGAACGGCTAAAGTTGAAAACCTATGTCTTACCTATCGGGAATGGTAAATGGGTCTGTCGGGAACGGCTAGGTTTAAAACTTAAAGGGCACCTGTCGGGAACGGCTAAAGTTGCAAACCTATGGCTTACCTATCGGGAATGGTAAATGGGTCTGTCGGGAACAGCTAGGTTTAAAACTCAAAAGGGCGCCTGTCGGGAACGGCTAAAGTTGAAAACCTATGGCTTACCTATCGGGAATGGTAAATGGGCCTGTCGGTAACGGCTAGGTGTAAAACTCAAAAGGGCGCCTGTCGGGAACGGTTAAAGTTTAAAACCTATGGCATACCTATCGGGAATGGTAAATGGGCATGTCGGGAACAGCTAAAGTTGAAAACCTATGGTTACATATCGGGAATGGTAAATGGGTCAGTTGGGAACGGCTAGGTTTAAAACTTAAAGGGCGCCCGTCGGGAACGGCTAAAGTTGAAAACATATGGCTTACCTATCGGGAATGGTAAATGGGTCTGTCGGGAACGGCTAGGTTTAAAACTTAAAGGGCGCCTGTCGGGAACGACTAAAGTTGAAAACCTATGGCTTACCTATCGGGAATGGTAAATGGGCCTGTCGGGAACGGCTAGGTTAAAAACTCAAAAGGGCACCTGTCGGGAACGGCTAAAGTTTAAAACCTATGGCTTACCTATCGGGAATGGTAAATGGGCCTGTCGGGAACGACTAGGTTTAAAACTAAAAGGGCGCCTGTCGGGAACGGCTAAAGTTGAAAACCTATGGTTTCCTATCGGGAATGGTAAATGGACCAGTCGGGAACGGCTAGGTTGAAAACTCAAAGGGCGCCTGTCGGGAACGGCTAAAGTTGAAAACCTATGCCTTACCTATCGGGAATGGTAAATGGGCCGGTCGGGAACGGCTAGGTTTAAAACTCAAAAGGGCGCCTGTCGGGAACGGGTAAAGTTTAAAACCTATGGCTTACCTATCGAGAATGGTAAATGGGCCTGTAGGGAACAGCTAGGTTTAAAACTCAAAGGGCGCCTGTCGGGAACGACTAAAGTTGAAAACCTATGGTTACCTATCGGGAATGGTAAATGGGCCAGTCGGGAACGGCTAGGTTTAAAACTTAAAGGGCACCTGTCGGGAACGGCTAAACTTGAAAACCTATGGTTACCTATCGGGAATGGTAAATGGGCCAGTCGGGAACAGCTAGGTTTAAAACTCAAAAGGGCGCCTGTCGGGAACGGCTAAAGTTGAAAACCTATGGCTTACCTATCGGGAATGGTAAATGGGCCTGTCGGTAACGGCTAGGTGTAAAACTCAAAAGGGCGCCTGTCGGGAACGGTTAAAGTTTAAAACCTATGGCTTACCTATCGGGAATGGTAAATGGGCATGTCGGGAACAGCTAGGTTTAAAACTCAAAGGGCGCCTGTCGGGAACGGCTAAAGTTTAAAACCTATGGTTACCGATCGGGAATGGTAAATGGGCCAGTCGGGAATGACTAGGTTTAAAACTTAAAGGGCGCCTGTCGGGAACGGAAAAGTTTGAAAACCTATAGTTACCTATCGGGAATGGTAGATGGGCCAGTCAGGAACGGCTAGGTTTAAAACTCGAAGGGCGCCTGTCGGGAACAGCTAAAGTTGAAAACCTACGGTTACCTATCGGGAATGGTAAATGGGCCTGTCGGGAATGGCTAGGTTTAAAACTCAAAAGGGCGCCTGTCGGGAACGGCTAAAGTTGAAAACCTATGTCTTACCTATCGGGAATGGTAAATGGGTCTGTCGGGAACGGCTAGGTTTAAAACTTAAAGGGCACCTGTCGGGAACGGCTAAAGTTGCAAACCTATGGCTTACCTATCGGGAATGGTAAATGGGTCTGTCGGGAACGGCTAGGTTTAAAACTCAAAAGGGCGCCTGTCGGGAACGACTAAAGTTTAAAACCTATGGCTTACCTATCGGGAATGGTAAATGGGCCTGTCGGGAACGACTAGGTTTAAAACTCAAAGGGCGCCTGCCGGGAACGGCTAAAGTTGAAAACCTATGGTTACCTATCGGGAATGGTAAATGGGTCAGTTGGGAACGGCTAGGTTTAAAACTTAAAGGGCGCCCGTCGGGAACGGCTAAAGTTGAAAACATATGGCTTACCTATCGGGAATGGTAAATGGGTCTGTCGGGAACGGCTAGGTTTAAAACTTAAAGGGCGCCTGTCGGGAACGGCTAAAGTTGAAAACCTATGGCTTACCTATCGGGAATGGTAAATGGGCCTGTCGGGAACGGCTAGGTTTAAAACTCAAAAGGGCGCCTGTCGGGAACGACTAAAGTTTAAAACCTATGGCTTACCTATCGGGAATGGTAAATGGGCCTGACGGGAACGACTAGGTTTAAAACTCAAAGGGCGCCTGTCGGGAACGGCTAAAGTTTAAAACCTATGGTTACCTATCGGGAATGGTAAATGGACTAGTCGGGAACGGCTAGGTTTAAAACTTAAAGGGCGCCCGTCGGGAACGGCTAAAGTTGAAAACCTATGGCTTACCTATCGAGAATGGTAAATGGGCCTGTCGGGAACGGCTAGGTTTAAAACTCAAAAGGGCGTCTGTCGGGAACGGCTAAAGTTTAAAACCTATGGCTTACCTATCGGGAATGGTAAATGGGCATGTCGGGAACAGCTAGGTTTAAAACTCAATGGGCGCCTGTCGGGAACGGCTAAAGTTTAAAACCTATGGTTACCGATCGGGAATGGTAAATGGGCCAGTCGGGAATGGCTAGGTTTAAAACTTAAAGGGCGCCTGTCGGGAACGGCTAAATTTGAAAACCTATGGTTACCTATCGGGAATGGTAGATAGGCCAGTCGGTAACGGCTAGGTTTAAAACTCAAAGGGCGCCTGTCGGGAATAGCTAAAGTTGAAAACCTACGGTTACCTATCGGGAATGGTAAATGGGCCTGTCGGGAACGGCTAGGTTTAAAACTTAAAGGGCACCTGTCGGGAACGGCTAAAGTTGCAAACCTATGGCTTACCTATCGGGAATGGTAAATGGGTCTGTCGGGAACGGCTAGGTTTAAAACTCAAAAGGCCGCCTGTCGGGAACGACTAAAGTTTAAAACCTATGGCTTACCTATCGGGAATGGTAAATGGGCCTGTCGGGAACGGCTAGGTTTAAAACTCAAAAGGGCGCCTGTCGGGAACGACTAAAGTTTAAAACCTATGGCTTACCTATCGGGAATGGTAAATGGGCCTGTCGGGAACGACTAGGTTTAAAACTCAAAGGGCGCCTGTCGGGAACGGCTAAAGTTTAAAACCTATGGTTACCTATCGGGAATGGTAAATGGACCAGTCGGGAACGGCTAGGTTTAAAACTTAAAGATCGCCCGTCGGGAACGGCTAAATTTGAAAACCTATGGCTTACCTATCGGGAATGGTAAATGGGCCTGTCGGGAACGGCTAGGTTTAAAACTCAAAAGGGCGTCTGTCGGGAACAGCTAAAGTTTAAAACCTATGGCTTACCTATCGGGAATGGTAAATGGGCATGTCGGGAACAGCTAGGTTTAAAACTCAATGGGCGCCTGTCGGGAACGGCTAAAGTTTAAAACCTATGGTTACCGATCGGGAATGGTAAATGGGCCAGTCGGGAATGGCTAGGTTTAAAACTTAAAGGGCGCCTGTCGGGAACGGCTAAATTTGAAAACCTATGGTTACCTATCGGGAATGGTAGATAGGCCAGTCGGGAACGGCTAGGTTTAAAACTCAAAGGGCGCCTGTCGGGAACAGCTAAAGTTGAAAACCTACGGTTACCTATCGGGAATGGTAAATGGGCCTGTCGGGAACGACTAGGTTTAAAACTCAAAGGGCGCCTGTCGGGAACGGCTAAAGTTTAAAACCTATGGTTACCTATCGGGAATGGTAAATGGACCAGTCGGGAACGGCTAGGTTTAAAACTTAAAGATCGCCCGTCGGGAACGGCTAAAGTTGAAAACCTATGGCTTACCTATCGGGAATGGTAAATGGGCCTGTCGGGAACGCCTAGGTTTAAAACTCAAAAGGGCGTCTGTCGGGAACGGCTAAAGTTTAAAACCTATGGCTTACCTATCGGGAATGGTAAATGGGCATGTCGGGAACAGCTAGGTTTAAAACTCAATGGGCGCCTGTCGGGAACGGCTAAAGTTTAAAACCTATGGTTACCGATCGGGAATGGTAAATGGGCCAGTCGGGAATGGCTAGGTTTAAAACTTAAAGGGCGCCTGTCGGGAACGGCTAAATTTGAAAACCTATGGTTACCTATCGGGAATGGTAGATAGGCCAGTCGGGAACGGCTAGGTTTAAAACTCAAAGGGCGCCTGTCGGGAACAGCTAAAGTTGAAAACCTACGGTTACCTATCGGGAATGGTAAATGGGCCTGTCGGGAACGACTAGGTTTAAAACTCAAAAGGGCGCCTGTCGGGAACGGCTAAAGTTGAAAACCTATGTCTTACCTATCGGGAATGGTAAATGGGTCTGTCGAGAACGGTTAGGTTTAAAACTTAAAGGGCGCCTGTCGGGAACGGCTAAAGTTGAAAACCTATGGCTTACCTATCGGGAATGGTAAATGGGCCTGTCGGGTACGGCTAGGTTTAAAACTCAAAAGGGCGCCTGTCGGGAACGGCTAAAGTTTAAAACATATGGCTTACCTATCGGGAATGGTAAATGGGCCTGTCGGGAACGGCTAGGTTTAAAACTCAAAAGGGTGCCTGTCGGGAACGGCTAAAGTTTAAAACCTATGGCTTACCTATCGGGAACGGTAAATGGGCCTGTCGGGAACGGCTATGTTTAAAACTCAAAGGGCGCCTGTCGGGAATGGCTAAAGTTGAAAACCTATGGTTACCTATCGGGAATGGTAAATGGGCCAGTCGGGAACGGCTAGGTTTAAAACTTAAAGGGCGCCCGTCGGGAACAGCTAAAGTTGAAAACCTATGGCTTACCTATCGGGAATGGTAAATGGGCCTGTCGGGAACGGCTAGGTTTAAAACTCAAAAGGGCGCCTGTCGGGAACGGGTAAAGTTTAAAACCTATGGCTTACCTATCGGGAATGGTAAATGGGCCTGTCGGGAACAGCTAGGTTTAAAACTCAAAGGGCGCCTGTCGGGAACGGCTAAAGTTGAAAACCTATGGTTACCTATCGGGAATGGTAAATAGGCCAGTCGGGAACGGCTAGGTTTAAAACTTAAAGGGCACTTGTTGGGAACGGCTAAAGTTGAAAACCTATGGTTACCTATCGGGAATGGTAAATGGGCCTGTCGGGAACAGCTAGGTTTAAAACTCAAAAGGGCGCCTGTCGGGAACGGCTAAAGTTGAAAACCTATGTCTTACCTATCGGGAATGGTAAATGGGTCTGTCGGGAACGGCTAGGTTTAAAACTTAAAGGGCACCTGTCGGGAACGGCTAAAGTTGCAAACCTATGGCTTACCTATCGGGAATGGTAAATGGGTCTGTCGGGAACAGCTAGGTTTAAAACTCAAAATGGCGCCTGTCGGGAACGGCTAAAGTTGAAAACCTATGGCTTACCTATCGGGAATGGTAAATGGGCCTGTCGGTAACGGCTAGGTGTAAAACTCAAAAGGGCGCCTGTCGGGAACGGTTAAAGTTTAAAACCTATGGCTTACCTATCGGGAATGGTAAATGGGCATGTCGGGAACAGCTAGGTTTAAAACTCAAAGGGCGCCTGTCGGGAACGGCTAAAGTTTAAAACCTATGGTTACCGATCGGGAATGGTAAATGGGCCAGTCGGGAATGACTAGGTTTAAAACTTAAAGGGCGCCTGTCGGGAACGGAAAAATTTGAAAACCTATGGTTACCTATCGGGAATGGTAGATGGGCCAGTCAGGAACGGCTAGGTTTAAAACTCGAAGGGCGCCTGTCGGGAACAGCTAAAGTTGAAAACCTACGGTTACCTATCGGGAATGGTAAATGGGCCTGTCGGGAATGGCTAGGTTTAAAACTCAAAAGGGCGCCTGTCGGGAACGGCTAAAGTTGAAAACCAATGTCTTACCTATCGGGAATGGTAAATGGGTCTGTCGGGAACGGCTAGGTTTAAAACTTAAAGGGCACCTGTCGGGAACGGCTAAAGTTGCAAACCTATGGCTTACCTATCGGGAATGGTAAATGGGTCTGTCGGGAACGGCTAGGTTTAAAACTCAAAAGGGCGCCTGTCGGGAACGACTAAAGTTTAAAACCTATGGCTTACCTATCGGGAATGGTAAATGGGCCTGTCGGGAACGACTAGGTTTAAAACTCAAAGGGCGCCTGCCGGGAACGGCTAAAGTTGAAAACCTATGGTTACCTATCGGGAATGGTAAATGGGTCAGTTGGGAACGGCTAGGTTTAAAACTTAAAGGGCGCCCGTCGGGAACGGCTAAAGTTGAAAACATATGGCTTACCTATCGGGAATGGTAAATGGGTCTGTCGGGAACGGCTAGGTTTAAAACTTAAAGGGCGCCTGTCGGGAACGGCTAAAGTTGAAAACCTATGGCTTACCTATCGGGAATGGTAAATGGGCCTGTCGGGAACGGCTAGGTTTAAAACTCAAAAGGGCGCCTGTCGGGAACGACTAAAGTTTAAAACCTATGGCTTACCTATCGGGAATGGTAAATGGGCCTGACGGGAACGACTAGGTTTAAAACTCAAAGGGCGCCTGTCGGGAACGGCTAAAGTTTAAAACCTATGGTTACCTATCGGGAATGGTAAATGGACCAGTCGGGAACGGCTAGGTTTAAAACTTAAAGGGCGCCCGTCGGGAACGGCTAAAGTTGAAAACCTATGGCTTACCTATCGAGAATGGTAAATGGGCCTGTCGGGAACGGCTAGGTTTAAAACTCAAAAGGGCGTCTGTCGGGAACGGCTAAAGTTTAAAACCTATGGCTTACCTATCGGGAATGGTAAATGGGCATGTCGGGAACAGCTAGGTTTAAAACTCAATGGGCGCCTGTCGGGAACGGCTAAAGTTTAAAACCTATGGTTACCGATCGGGAATGGTAAATGGGCCAGTCGGGAATGGCTAGGTTTAAAACTTAAAGGGCGCCTGTCGGGAACGGCTAAATTTGAAAACCTATGGTTACCTATCGGGAATGGTAGATAGGCCAGTCGGGAACGGCTAGGTTTAAAACTCAAAGGGCGCCTGTCGGGAATAGCTAAAGTTGAAAACCTACGGTTACCTATCGGGAATGGTAAATGGGCCTGTCGGGAACGGCTAGGTTTAAAACTTAAAGGGCACCTGTCGGGAACGGCTAAAGTTGCAAACCTATGGCTTACCTATCGGGAATGGTAAATGGGTCTGTCGGGAACGGCTAGGTTTAAAACTCAAAAGGCCGCCTGTCGGGAACGACTAAAGTTTAAAACCTATGGCTTACCTATCGGGAATGGTAAATGGGCCTGTCGGGAACGGCTAGGTTTAAAACTCAAAAGGGCGCCTGTCGGGAACGACTAAAGTTTAAAACCTATGGCTTACCTATCGGGAATGGTAAATGGGCCTGTCGGGAACGACTAGGTTTAAAACTCAAAGGGCGCCTGTCGGGAACGGCTAAAGTTTAAAACCTATGGTTACCTATCGGGAATGGTAAATGGACCAGTCGGGAACGGCTAGGTTTAAAACTTAAAGATCGCCCGTCGGGAACGGCTAAATTTGAAAACCTATGGCTTACCTATCGGGAATGGTAAATGGGCCTGTCGGGAACGGCTAGGTTTAAAACTCAAAAGGGCGTCTGTCGGGAACGGCTAAAGTTTAAAACCTATGGCTTACCTATCGGGAATGGTAAATGGGCATGTCGGGAACAGCTAGGTTTAAAACTCAATGGGCGCCTGTCGGGAACGGCTAAAGTTTAAAACCTATGGTTACCGATCGGGAATGGTAAATGGGCCAGTCGGGAATGGCTAGGTTTAAAACTTAAAGGGCGCCTGTCGGGAATGGCTAAATTTGAAAACCTATGGTTACCTATCGGGAATGGTAGATAGGCCAGTCGGGAACGGCTAGGTTTAAAACTCAAAGGGCGCCTGTCGGGAACAGCTAAAGTTGAAAACCTACGGTTACCTATCGGGAATGGTAAATGGGCCTGTCGGGAACGACTAGGTTTAAAACTCAAAGGGCGCCTGTCGGGAACGGCTAAAGTTTAAAACCTATGGTTACCTATCGGGAATGGTAAATGGACCAGTCGGGAACGGCTAGGTTTAAAACTTAAAGATCGCCCGTCGGGAACGGCTAAAGTTGAAAACCTATGGCTTACCTATCGGGAATGGTAAATGGGCCTGTCGGGAACGGCTAGGTTTAAAACTCAAAAGGGCGTCTGTCGGGAACGGCTAAAGTTTAAAACCTATGGCTTACCTATCGGGAATGGTAAATGGGCATGTCGGGAACAGCTAGGTTTAAAACTCAATGGGCGCCTGTCGGGAACGGCTAAAGTTTAAAACCTATGGTTACCGATCGGGAATGGTAAATGGGCCAGTCGGGAATGGCTAGGTTTAAAACTTAAAGGGCGCCTGTCGGGAACGGCTAAATTTGAAAACCTATGGTTACCTATCGGGAATGGTAGATAGGCCAGTCGGGAACGGCTAGGTTTAAAACTCAAAGGGCGCCTGTCGGGAACAGCTAAAGTTGAAAACCTACGGTTACCTATCGGGAATGGTAAATGGGCCTGTCGGGAACGACTAGGTTTAAAACTCAAAAGGGCGCCTGTCGGGAACGGCTAAAGTTGAAAACCTATGTCTTACCTATCGGGAATGGTAAATGGGTCTGTCGAGAACGGTTAGGTTTAAAACTTAAAGGGCGCCTGTCGGGAACGGCTAAAGTTGAAAACCTATGGCTTACCTATCGGGAATGGTAAATGGGCCTGTCGGGTACGGCTAGGTTTAAAACTCAAAAGGGCGCCTGTCGGGAACGGCTAAAGTTTAAAACATATGGCTTACCTATCGGGAATGGTAAATGGGCCTGTCGGGAACGGCTAGGTTTAAAACTCAAAAGGGTGCCTGTCGGGAACGGCTAAAGTTTAAAACCTATGGCTTACCTATCGGGAACGGTAAATGGGCCTGTCGGGAACGGCTATGTTTAAAACTCAAAGGGCGCCTGTCGGGAATGGCTAAAGTTGAAAACCTATGGTTACCTATCGGGAATGGTAAATGGGCCAGTCGGGAACGGCTAGGTTTAAAACTTAAAGGGCGCCCGTCGGGAACAGCTAAAGTTGAAAACCTATGGCTTACCTATCGGGAATGGTAAATGGGCCTGTCGGGAACGGCTAGGTTTAAAACTCAAAAGGGCGCCTGTCGGGAACGGGTAAAGTTTAAAACCTATGGCTTACCTATCGGGAATGGTAAATGGGCCTGTCGGGAACAGCTAGGTTTAAAACTTAAAGGGCGCCTGTCGGGAACGGCTAAAGTTGAAAACCTATGGTTACCTATCGGGAATGGTAAATAGGCCAGTCGGGAACGGCTACGTTTAAAACTTAAAGGGCACTTGTTGGGAACGGCTAAAGTTGAAAACCTATGGTTACCTATCGGGAATGGTAAATGGGCCTGTCGGGAACAGCTAGGTTTAAAACTCAAAAGGGCGCCTGTCGGGAACGGCTAAAGTTTAAAACCTATGGTTTACCTATCGGGAATGGTAAATGGGCCTGTCGGTAACGGCTAGGTTTAAAACTCAAAAGGGCGCCTGTCGGGATCGGCTAAAGTTTAAAACCTATGGCTTACCTATCGGGAATGGTAAATGGGCATGTCGGGAACAGCTAGGTTTAAAACTCAAAGGGCGCCTGTCGGGAACGGCTAAAGTTTAAAACCTATGGTTACCGATCGGGAATGGTAAATGGGCCAGTCGGGAATGGCTAGGTTTAAAACTTAAAGGGCGCCTGTCGGGAACAGCTAAATTTCAAAACCTATGGTTACCTATCGGGAATGGTAGATGGGCCAGTCGGGAACGGCTAGGTTTAAAACTCAAAGGGCGCCTGTCGGGAACAGCTAAATTTGAAAACCTACGGTTACCTATCGGGAATGGTAAATGGGCCTGTCGGGAACGGCTAGGTTTAAAACTCAAAAGGGCGCCTGTCGGGAACGGCTAAAGTTTAAAACCTATGGCTTACCTATCGGGAATGGTAAATGGGCCTGTCGGGAACGACTAGGTTTAAAACTCAAAGGGCGCCTGTCGGGAACGGCTAAAGTTGAAAACCTATGTCTTACCTATCGGGAATGGTAAATGGCTCTGTCGGGAACGGCTAGGTTTAAAACTTAAAGGGCGCCTGTCGGTAACGGCTAAAGTTACAAACCTATGGTTTACCTATCGGGAATGGTAAATGGGTCTGTCGGGAACGGCTAGGTTTAAAACTCAAAAGGGCGCCTGTCGGGAACGACTAAAGTTTAAAACCTATGGCTTACCTATCGGGAATGGTAAATTGGCCTGTCGGGAACGACTAGGTTTAAAACTAAAAGGGCGCCTGTCGGGAACGGCTAAAGTTGAAAACCTATGGTTTCCTATCGGGAATGGTAAATGGACCAGTCGGGAACGGCTAGGTTTAAAACTTATAGGGCGCCCGTCGGGAACGGCTAAAGTTGAAAACCTATGCCTTACCTATCGGGAATGGTAAATGGGCCGGTCGGGAACGGCTAGGTTTAAAACTCAAAAGGGCGCCTGTCGGGAACGGGTAAAGTTTAAAACCTATGGCTTACCTATGGAGAATGGTAAATGGGCCTGTAGGGAACAACTAGGTTTAAAACTCAAAGGGCGCCTGTCGGGAACGACTAAAGTTGAAAACCTATGGTTACCTATCGGGAATGGTAAATGGGCCAGTCGGGAACGGCTAGGTTTAAAACTTAAAGGGCACCTGTCGGGAACGGCTAAACTTGAAAACCTATGGTTACCTATCGGGAATGGTAAATGGGCCAGTCGGGAACAGCTAGGTTTAAAACTCAAAAGGGCGCCTGTCGGGAACGGCTAAAGTTGAAAACCTATGGCTTACCTATCGGGAATGGTAAATGGGCCTGTCGGTAACGGCTAGGTGTAAAACTCAAAAGGGCGCCTGTCGGGAACGGCTAAAGTTTAAAACCTATGGCTTACCTATCGGGAATGGTAAATGGGCATGTCGGGAACAGCTAGGTTTAAAACTCAAAGGGCGCCTGTCGGGAACGGCTAAAGTTTAAAACCTATGGTTACCGATCGGGAATGGTAAATGGGCCAGTCGGGAATGACTAGGTTTAAAACTTAAAGGGCGCCTGTCGTGAACGGAAAAATTTGAAAACCTATGGTTACCTATCGGGAATGGTAGATGGGCCAGTCAGGAATGGCTAGGTTTAAAACTCGAAGGGCGCCTGTCGGGAACAGCTAAAGTTGAAAACCTACGGTTACCTATCGGGAATGGTAAATGGGCCTGTCGGGAACGGCTAGGTTTAAAACTCAAAAGGGCGCCTGTCGGGAACGTCTAAAGTTGAAAACCTATGTCTTACCTATCGGGAATGGTAAATGGGTCTGTCGGGAACGGCTAGGTTTAAAACTTAAAGGGCACCTGTCGGGAACGGCTAAAGTTGCAAACCTATGGCTTACCTATCGGGAATGGTAAATGGGTCTGTCGGGAACGGCTAGGTTTAAAACTCAAAAGGGCTCCTGTCGGGAACGACTAAAGTTTAAAACCTATGGCTTACCTATCGGGAATGGTAAATGGGCCTGTCGGGAACGACTAGGTTTAAAACTCAAAGGGCGCCTGTCGGGAACGGCTAAAGTTGAAAACCTATGGTTACCTATCGGGAATGGTAAATGGGTCAGTTGGGAACGGCTAGGTTTAAAACTTAAAGGGCGCCCGTCGGGAACGGCTAAAGTTGAAAACCTATGGCTTACCTATCGGGAATGGTAAATGGGCCTGTCGGGAACGGCTAGGTTTAAAACTCAAAAGGGCGTCTGTCGGGAACGGCTAAAGTTTAAAACCTATGGCTTACCTATCGGGAATGGTAAATGGGCATGTCGGGAACAGCTAGGTTTAAAACTCAATGGGCGCCTGTCGGGAACGGCTAAAGTTTAAAACCTATGGTTACCGATCGGGAATGGTAAATGGGCCAGTCGGGAATGGCTAGGTTTAAAACTTAAAGGGCGCCTGTCGGGAACGGCTAAATTTGAAAACCTATGGTTACCTATCGGGAATGGTAGATAGGCCAGTCGGGAACGGCTAGGTTTAAAACTCAAAGGGCGCCTGTCGGGAACAGCTAAAGTTGAAAACCTACGGTTACCTATCGGGAATGGTAAATGGGCCTGTCGGGAACGACTAGGTTTAAAACTCAAAAGGGCGCCTGTCGGGAACGGCTAAAGTTGAAAACCTATGTCTTACCTATCGGGAATGGTAAATGGGTCTGTCGGGAACGGTTAGGTTTAAAACTTAAAGGGCGCCTGTCGGGAACGGCTAAAGTTGAAAACCTATGGCTTACCTATCGGGAATGGTAAATGGGCCTGTCGGGTACGGCTAGGTTTAAAACTCAAAAGGGCGCCTGTCGGGAACGATTAAAGTTTAAAACATATGGCTTACCTATCGGGAATGGTAAATGGGCCTGTCGGGAACGGCTAGGTTTAAAACTCAAAAGGGTGCCTGTCGGGAACGGCTAAAGTTTAAAACCTATGGCTTACCTATCGGGAACGGTAAATGGGCCTGTCGGGAACGGCTAGGTTTAAAACTCAAAGGGCGCCTGTCGGGAACGGCTAAAGTTGAAAACCTATGGTTACCTATCGGGAATGGTAAATGGGCCAGTCGGGAACGGATAGGTTTAAAACTTAAAGGGCGCCCGTCGGGAACGGCTAAAGTTGAAAACCTATGGCTTACCTATCGGGAATGGTAAATGGGCCTGTCGGGAACGGCTAGGTTTAAAACTCAAAAGGGCGCCTGTCGGGAACGGGTAAAGTTTAAAACCTATGGCTTACCTATCGGGAATGGTAAATGGGCCAGTCGGGAATGACTAGGTTTAAAACTTAAAGGGCGCCTGTCGGGAACGGAAAAATTTGAAAACCTATGGTTACCTATCGGGAATGGTAGATGGGCCAGTCAGGAACGGCTAGGTTTAAAACTCGAAGGGCGCCTGTCGGGAACAGCTAAAGTTGAAAACCTACGGTTACCTATCGGGAATGGTAAATGGGCCTGTCGGGAACGGCTAGGTTTAAAACTCAAAAGGGCGCCTGTCGGGAACGGCTAAAGTTGAAAACCTATGTCTTACCTATCGGGAATGGTAAATGGGTCTGTCGGGAACGGCTAGGTTTAAAACTTAAAGGGCACCTGTCGGGAACGGCTAAAGTTGCAAACCTATGGCTTACCTATCGGGAATGGTAAATGGAATCGGGAACGGCTAGGTTTAACACTCAAAAGGGCGCCTGTCGGGAACGACTAAAGTTTAAAACCTATGGCTTACCTATCGGGAATGGTAAATGGGCCTGTCGGGAACGACTAGGTTTAAAACTCAAAGGGCGCCTGTCGGGAACGGCTAAAGTTGAAAACCTATGGTTACCTATCGGGAATGGTAAATGGGTCAGTTGGGAACGGCTAGGTTTAAAACTTAAAGGGCGCCCGTCGGGAACGGCTAAAGTTGAAAACATATGGCTTACCTATCGGGAATGGTAAATGGGTCTGTCGGGAACGGCTAGGTTTAAAACTTAAAGGGCGCCTGTCGGGAACGGCTAAAGTTGAAAACCTATGGCTTACCTATCGGGAATGGTAAATGGGCCTGTCGGGAACGGCTAGGTTTAAAACTCAAAAGGGCGCCTGTCGGGAACGACTAAAGTTTAAAACCTATGGCTTACCTATCGGGAATGGTAAATGGGCCTGTCGGGAACGACTAGGTTTAAAACTCAAAGGGCGCCTGTTGGGAACGGCTAAAGTTTAAAACCTATGGTTACCTATCGGGAATGGTAAATGGACCAGTCGGGAACGGCTAGGTTTAAAACTTAAAGGGCGCCCGTCGGGAACGGCTAAAGTTGAAAACCTATGGCTTACCTATCGGGAATGGTAAATGGGCCTGTCGGGAACGGCTAGGTTTAAAACTCAAAAGGGCGTCTGTCGGGAACGGCTAAAGTTTAAAACCTATGGCTTACCTATCGGGAATGGTAAATGGGCATGTCGGGAACAGCTAGGTTTAAAACTCAATGGGCGCCTGTCGGGAACGGCTAAAGTTTAAAACCTATGGTTACCGATCGGGAATGGTAAATGGGCCAGTCGGGAATGGCTAGGGTTAAAACTTAAAGGGCGCCTGTCGGGAACGGCTAAATTTGAAAACCTATGGTTACCTATCGGGAATGGTAGATAGGCCAGTCGGGAACGGCTAGGTTTAAAACTCAAAGGGCGCCTGTCGGGAACAGCTAAAGTTGAAAACCTACGGTTACCTATCAGGAATGGTAAATGGGCCTGTCGGGAACGACTAGGTTTAAAACTCAAAAGGGCGCCTGTCGGGAACGGCTAAAGTTGAAAACCTATGTCTTACCTATCGGGAATGGTAAATGGGTCTGTCGGGAACGGTTAGGTTTAAAACTCAAAAGGGCGCCTGTCGGGAACGGGTAAAGTTTAAAACCTATGGCTTACCTATCGGGAATGGTAAATGGGCCAGTCGGGAATGACTAGGTTTAAAACTTAAAGGGCGCCTGTCGGGAACGGAAAAATTTGAAAACCTATGGTTACCTATCGGGAATGGTAGATGGGGCAGTGAGGAACGACTAGGTTTAAAACTCGAAGGGCGCCTGTCGGGAACAGCTAAAGTTGAAAACCTACGGTTACCTATCGGGAATGGTAAATAGGCCTGTCGGGAACGGCTAGGTTTAAAACTCAAAAGGGCGCCTGTCGGGAACGGCTAAAGTTGAAAACCTATGTCTTACCTATAGGGAATGGTAAATGGGTCTGTCGGGAACGGCTAGGTTTAAAACTTAAAGGGCACCTGTCGGGAACGGCTAAAGTTGCAAACCTATGGCTTACCTATCGGGAATGGTAAATGGAATCGGGAACGGCTAGGTTTAAAACTCAAAAGGGCGCCTGTCGGGAACGACTAAAGTTTAAAACCTATGGCTTACCTATCGGGAATGGTAAATGGGTCTGTCGGAAACGACTAGGTTTAAAACTCAAAGGGCGCCTGTCGGGAACGGCTAAAGTTGAAAACCTATGGTTACCTATCGGGAATGGTAAATGGGTCAGTTGGGAACGGCTAGGTTTAAAACTTAAAGGGCGCCCGTCGGGAACGGCTAAAGTTGAAAACATATGGCTTACCTATCGGGAATGGTAAATGGGTCTGTCGGGAACGGCTAGGTTTAAAACTTAAAGGGCGCCTGTCGGGAACGGCTAAAGTTGAAAACCTATGGCTTACCTATCGGGAATGGTAAATGGGCCTGTCGGGAACGGCTAGGTTTAAAACTCAAAAGGGCGCCTGTCGGGAACGACTAAAGTTTAAAACCTATGGCTTACCTATCGGGAATGGTAAATGGGCCTGTCGGGAACGACTAGGTTTAAATCTCAAAGGGCGCCTGTCGGGAACGGCTAAAGTTTAAAACCTATGGTTACCTATCGGGAATGGTAAATGGACCAGTCGGGAACGTCTAGGTTTAAAACTTAAAGGGCGCCCGTCGGGAACGGCTAAAGTTGAAAACCTATGGCTTACCTATCGGGAATGGTAAATGGGCCTGTCGGGAACTGCTAGGTTTAAAACTCAAAAGGGCGTCTGTCGGGAACGGCTAAAGTTTAAAACCTATGGCTTACCTATCGGGAATGGTAAATGGGCATGTCGGGAACAGCTAGGTTTAAAACTCAATGGGCGCCTGTCGGGAACGGCTAAAGTTTAAAACCTATGGTTACCGATCGGGAATGGTAAATGGGCCAGTCGGGAATGGCTAGGTTTAAAACTTAAAGGGCGCCTGTCGGGAACGGCTAAATTTGAAAACCTATGGTTACCTATCGGGAATGGTAGATAGGCCAGTCGGGAACGGCTAGGTTTAAAACTCAAAGGGCGCCTGTCGGGAACAGCTAAAGTTGAAAACCTACGGTTACCTATCAGGAATGGTAAATGGGCCTGTCGGGAACGACTAGGTTTAAAACTCAAAAGGGCGCCTGTTGGGAACGGCTAAAGTTGAAAACCTATGTCTTACCTATCGGGAATGGTAAATGGGTCTGTCGGGAACGGTTAGGTTTAAAACTTAAAGGGCGCCTGTCGGGAACGGCTAAAGTTGAAAACCTATGGCTTACCTATCGGGAATGGTAAATGGGCCTGTCGGGTACGGCTAGGTTTAAAACTCAAAAGGGCGCCTGTCGGGAACGGCTAAAGTTTAAAACATATGGCTTACCTATCGGGAATGGTAAATGGGCCTGTCGGGAACGGCTAGGTTTAAAACTCAAAAGGGTGCCTGTCGGGAACGGCTAAAGTTTAAAACCTATGGCTTACCTATCGGGAACGGTAAATGGGCCTGTCGGGAACGGCTAGGTTTAAAACTCAAAGGGCGCCTGTCGGGAACGGCTAAAGTTGAAAACCTATGGTTACCTATCGGGAATGGTAAATGGGCCAGTCGGGAACGGCTAGGTTTAAAACTTAAAGGGCGCCCGTCGGGAACGGCTAAAGTTGAAAACCTATGGCTTACCTATCGGGAATGGTAAATGGGCCTGTCGGGAACGGCTAGGTTTAAAACTCAAAAGGGCGCCTGTCGGGAACGGGTAAAGTTTAAAACCTATGGCTTACCTATCGGGAATGGTAAATGGGCCTGTCGGGAATAGCTAGGTTTAAAACTCAAAGGGCGCCTGTCGGGAACGGCTAAAGTTGAAAACCTATGGTTACCTATCGGGAATGGTAAATAGGCCAGTCGGGAACGGCTAGGTTTAAAACTTAAAGGGCACTTGTCGGGAACGGCTAAAGTTGAAAACCTATGGTTACCTATCGGGAATGGTAAATGGGCCTGTCGGGAACAGCTAGGTTTAAAACTCAAAAGGGCGCCTGTCGGGAACGGCTAAAGTTTAAAACCTATGGTTTACCTATCGGGAATGGTAAATGGGCCTGTCGGTAACGGCTAGGTTTAAAACTCAAAAGGGCGCCTGTCGGGATCGGCTAAAGTTTAAAACCTATGGCTTACCTATCGGGAATGGTAAATGGGCATGTCGGGAACAGCTAGGTTTAAAACTCAAAGGGCGCCTGTCGGGAACGGCTAAAGTTTAAAACCTATGGTTACCGATCGGGAATGGTAAATGGGCCAGTCGGGAATGGCTAGGTTTAAAACTTAAAGGGCGCCTGTCGGGAACAGCTAAATTTGAAAACCTATGGTTACCTATCGGGAATGGTAGATGGGCCAGTCGGGAACGGCTAGGTTTAAAACTCAAAGGGCGCCTGTCGGGAACAGCTAAATTTGAAAACCTACGGTTACCTATCGGGAATCGTAAATGGGCCTGTCGGGAACGGCTAGGTTTAAAACTCAAAAGGGCGCCTGTCGGGAACGACTAAAGTTTAAAACCTATGGCTTACCTATCGGGAATGGTAAATGGGCCTGTCGGGAACGACTAGGTTTAAAACTCAAAGGGCGCCTGTCGGGAACGGCTAAAGTTGAAAACCTATGGTTACCTATCGGGAATGGTAAATGGGTCAGTTGGGAACGGCTAGGTTTAAAACTTAAAGGGCGCCCGTCGGGAACGGCTAAAGTTGAAAACCTATGGCTTACCTATCGGGAATGGTAAATGGGCCTGTCGGGAACGGCTAGGTTTAAAACTCAAAAGGGCGTCTGTCGGGAACGGCTAAAGTTTAAAACCTACGGTTACCTATCGGGAATGGTAAATGGGCCTGTCGGGAACGACTAGGTTTAAAACTCAAAAGGGCGCCTGTCGGGAACGGCTAAAGTTGAAAACCTATGTCTTACCTATCGGGAATGGTAAATGGGTCTGTCGGGAACGGTTAGGTTTAAAACTTAAAGGGCGCCTGTCGGGAACGGCTAAAGTTGAAAACCTATGGCTTACCTATCGGGAATGGTAAATGGGCCTGTCGGGTACGGCTAGGTTTAAAACTCAAAAGGGCGCCTGTCGGGAACGGCTAAAGTTTAAAACATATGGCTTACCTATCGGGAATGGTAAATGGGCCTGTCGGGAACGGCTAGGTTTAAAACTCAAAAGGGTGCCTGTCGGGAACAGCTAAAGTTTAAAACCTATGGCTTACCTATCGGGAACGGTAGATGGGCCTGTCGGGAACGGCTAGGTTTAAAACTCAAAGGGCGCCTGTCGGGAACGGCTAAAGTTGAAAACCTATGGTTACCTATCGGGAATGGTAAATGGGCCAGTCGGGAACGGCTAGGTTTAAAACTTAAAGGGCGCCCGTCGGGAACGGCTAAAGTTGAAAACCTATGGCTTACCTATCGGGAATGGTAAATGGGCCTGTCAGGAACGGCTAGGTTTAAAACTCAAAAGGGCGCCTGTCGGGAACGGGTAAAGTTTAAAACCTATGGCTTACCTATCGGGAATGGTAAATGGGCCAGTCGGGAATGACTAGGTTTAAAACTTAAAGGGCGCCAGTCGGGAACGGAAAAATTTGAAAACCTATGGTTACCTATCGGGAATGGTAGATGGGCCAGTCAGGAACGGCTAGGTTTAAAACTCGAAGGGCGCCTGTCGGGAACAGCTAAAGTTGAAAACCTAAGGTTACCTATCGGGAATGGTAAATGGGCCTGTCGGGAACGGCTAGGTTTAAAACTCAAAAGGGCGCCTGTCGGGAACGGCTAAAGTTGAAAACCTATGTCTTACCTATCAGGAATGGTAAATGGGTCTGTCGGGAACGGCTAGGTTTAAAACTTAAAGGGCACCTGTCGGGAACGGCTAAAGTTGCAAACCTATGGCTTACCTATCGGGAATGGTAAATGGAATCGGGAACGGCTAGGTTTAAAACTCAAAAGGGCGCCTGTCGGGAACGACTGAAGTTTAAAACCTATGGCTTACCTATCGGGAATGGTAAATGGGCCTGTCGGGAACGACTAGGTTTAAAACTCAAAGGGCGCCTGTCGGGAACGGCTAAAGTTGAAAACCTATGGTTACCTATCGGGAATGGTAAATGGGTCAGTTGGGAACGGCTAGGTTTAAAACTTAAAGGGCGCCCGTCGGGAACGGCTAAAGTTGAAAACATATGGCTTACCTATCGGGAATGGTAAATGGGTCTGTCGGGAAAGGCTAGGTTTAAAACTTAAAGGGCGCCTGTCGGGAACGGCTAAAGTTGAAAACCTATGGCTTACCTATCGGGAATGGTAAATGGGCCTGTCGGGAACGGCTAGGTTTAAAACTCAAAAGGGCGCCAGTCGGGAACGACTAAAGTTTAAAACCTATGGCTTACCTATCGGGAATGGTAAATGGGCCTGTCGGGAACGACTAGGTTTAAAACTCAAAGGGCGCCTGTCGGGAACGGCTAAAGTTTAAAACCTATGGTTACCTATCGGGAATGGTAAATGGACCAGTCGGGAACGGCTAGGTTTAAAACTTAAAGGGCGCCCGTCGGGAACGGCTAAAGTTGAAAACCTATGGCTTACCTATCGGGAATGGTAAATGGGCCTGTCGGGAACGTCTAGGTTTAAAACTCAAAAGGGCGTCTGTCGGGAACGGCTAAAGTTTAAAACCTATGGCTTACCTATCGGGAATGGTAAATGGGCATGTCGGGAACAGCTAGGTTTAAAACTCAATGGGCGCCTGTCGGGAACGGCTAAAGTTTAAAACCTATGGTTACCGATCGGGAATGGTAAATGGGCCAGTCGGGAATGGCTAGGTTTAAAACTTAAAGGGCGCCTGTCGGGAACGGCTAAATTTGAAAACCTATAGTTACCTATCGGGAATGGTAGATAGGCCAGTCGGGAACGGCTAGGTTTAAAACTCAAAGGGCGCCTGTCGGGAACAACTAAAGTTGAAAACCTACGGTTACCTATCAGGAATGGTAAATGGGCCTGTCGGGAACGACTAGGTTTAAAACTCAAAAGGGCGCCTGTCGGGAACGGCTAAAGTTGAAAACCTATGTCTTACCTATCGGGAATGGTAAATGGGTCTGTCGGGAACGGTTAGGTTTAAAACTTAAAGGGCGCCTGTCGGGAACGGCTAAAGTTGAAAACCTATGGCTTACCTATCGGGAATGGTAAATGGGCCTGTCGGGTACGGCTAGGTTTAAAACTCAAAAGGGCGCCTGTCGGGAACGGCTAAAGTTTAAAACATATGGCTTACCTATCGGGAATGGTAAATGGGCCTGTCGGGAACGGCTAGGTTTAAAACTCAAAAGGGTGCCTGTCGGGAACGGCTAAAGTTTAAAACCTATGGCTTACCTATCGGGAACGGTAAATGGGCCTGTCGGGAACGGCTAGGTTTAAAACTCAAAGGGCGCCTGTCGGGAACGGCTAAAGTTGAAAACCTTTGGTTACCTATCGGGAATGGTAAATGGGCCAGTCGGGAACGGCTAGGTTTAAAACTTAAAGGGCGCCCGTCGGGAACGGCTAAAGTTGAAAACCTATGGCTTACCTATCGGGAATGGTAAATGGGCCTGTCGGGAACGGCTAGGTTTAAAACTCAAAAGGGCGCCTGTCGGGAACGTATAAAGTTTAAAACCTATGGCTTACCTATCGGGAATGGTAAATGGGCCTGTCGGGAACAGCTAGGTTTAAAACTCAAAGGGCGCCTGTCGGGAACGGCTAAAGTTGAAAACCTATGGTTACCTATCGGGAATGGTAAATAGGCCAGTCGGGAACGGCTAGGTTTAAAACTTAAAGGGCACTTGTCGGGAACGGCTAAAGTTGAAAACCTATGGTTACCTATCGGGAATGGTAAATGGGCCTGTCGGGAACAGCTAGGTTTAAAACTCAAAAGGGCGCCTGTCGGGAACGGCTAAAGTTTAAAACCTATGGTTTACCTATCGGGAATGGTAAATGGGCCTGTCGGTAACGGCTAGGTTTAAAACTCAAAAGGGCGCCTGTCGGGATCGGCTAAAGTTTAAAACCTATGGCTTACCTATCGGGAATGGTAAATGGGCATGTCGGGAACAGCTAGGTTAAAAACTCAAAGGGCGCCTGTCGGGAACGGCTAAAGTTTAAAACCTATGGTTACCGATCGGGAATGGTAAATGGGCCAGTCGGGAATGGCTAGGTTTAAAACTTAAAGGGCGCTTGTCGGGAACAGCTAAATTTGAAAACCTATGGTTACCTATCGGGAATGGTAGATGGGCCAGTCGGGAACGGCTAGGTTTAAAACTCAAAGGGCGCCTGTCGGGAACAGCTAAATTTGAAAACCTACGGTTACCTATCGGGAATGGTAAATGGGCCTGTCGGGAACGGCTAGGTTTAAAACTCAAAAGGGCGCCTGTCGGGAACGGCTAAAGTTTAAAACCTATGGCTGACCTATCGGGAATGGTAAATGGGCCTGTCGGGAACGACTAGGTTTAAAACTCAAAGGGCGCCTGTCGGTAACAGCTAAAGTTGAAAACCTATGTCTTACCTATCGGGAATGGTAAATGGGTCTGTCGGGAACGGCTAGGTTTAAAACTTAAAGGGCGCCTGTCGGTAACGGCTAAAGTTACAAACCTATGGTTTACCTATCGGGAATGGTAAATGGGTCTGTCGGGAACGGCTAGGTTTAAAACTCAAAAGGGCGCCTGTCGGGAACGACTTAAGTTTAAAACCTATGGCTTACCTATCGGGAATGGTAAATGGGCCTCTCGGGAACGACTAGGTTTAAAACTCAAAGGGCGCCTGTCGGGAACGGCTAAAGTTGAAAACCTATGGTTACCTATCGGGAATGGTAAATGGGTCAGTTGGGAACGGCTAGGTTTAAAACTTAAAGGGCGCCCGTCGGGAACGGCTAAAGTTGAAAACATATGGCTTACCTATTGGGAATGGTAAATGGGTCTGTCGGGAACGGCTAGGTTAAAAACTTAAAGGGCGCCTGTCGGGAACGACTAAAGTTGAAAACCTATGGCTTACCTATCGGGAATGGTAAATGGGCCTGTCGGGAACGGCTAGGTTTAAAACTCAAAAGGACACCTGTCGGGAACGGCTAAAGTTTAAAACCTATGGCTTACCTATCGGGAACGGTAAATGGGCCTGTCGGGAACGACTAGGTTTAAAACTCAAAGGGCGCCTGTCGGGAACGGCTAAAGTTGAAAACCTATGGTTACCTATCGGGAATGGTAAATGGACCAGTCGGGAACGGCTAGGTTTAAAACTTAAAGGGCGCCCGTCGGGAACGGCTAAAGTTGAAAACCTATGGCTTACCTATCGGGAATGGTAAATGGGCCGGTCGGGAACGGCTAGGTTTAAAACTCAAAAGGGCGCCTGTCGGGAACGGGTAAAGTTTAAAACCTATGGCTTACCTATCGGGAATGGTAAATGGGCCTGTACGGAACAGCTAGGTTTAAAACTCAAAGGGCACCTGTCGGGAACGGCTAAAGTTGAAAACCTATGGTTACCTATCGGGAATGGTAAATGGGTCAGTTGGGAACGGCTAGGTTTAAAACTTAAAGGGCGCCCGTCGGGAACGGCTAAAGTTGAAAACATATGGCTTACCTATTGGGAATGGTAAATGGGTCTGTCGGGAACGGCTAGGTTAAAAACTTAAAGGGCGCCTGTCGGGAACGACTAAAGTTGAAAACCTATGGCTTACCTATCGGGAATGGTAAATGGGTCTGTCGCGAACGGCTAGGTTTAAAACTCAAAAGGGCACCTGTCGGGAACGGCTAAAGTTTAAAACCTATGGCTTACCTATCGGGAACGGTAAATGGGCCTGTCGGGAACGACTAGGTTTAAAACTCAAAGGGCGCCTGTCGGGAACGGCTAAAGTTGAAAACCTATGGTTACCTATCGGGAATGGTAAATGGACCAGTCGGGAACGGCTAGGTTTAAAACTTAAAGGGCGCCCGTCGGGAACGGCTAAAGTTGAAAACCTATGGCTTACCTATCGGGAATGGTAAATGGGCCGGTCGGGAACGGCTAGGTTTAAAACTCAAAAGGGCGCCTGTCGGGAACGGCTAAAGTTGAAAACCTATGGTTACCTATCGGGAATGGTAAATGGGCCAGTCGGGAACGGCTAGGTTTAAAACTTAAAGGGCACCTGTCGGGAACGGCTAAAGTTGAAAATCTATGGTTACCTATCGGGAATGGTAAATGGGCCTGTCGGGAACAGCTAGGTTTAAAACTCAAAAGGGCGCCTGTCGGGAACGGCTAAAGTTGAAAACCTATGGCTTACCTATCGGGAATGGTAAATGGGCCTGTCGGGAACGGCTAGGTTTAAAACATAAAGGGCACTTGTCGGGAACGGCTAAAGTTGAAAACCTATGGTTACCTATCGGGAATGGTAAATGGGCCTGTCGGGAACAGCTAGGTTTAAAACTCAAAAGGGCGCCTGTCGGGAACGGCTAAAGTTTAAAACCTATGGTTTACCTATCGGGAATGGTAAATGGGCCTGTCGGTAACGGCTAGGTTTAAAACTCAAAAGGGCGCCTGTCGGGATCGGCTAAAGTTTAAAACCTATGGCTTACCTATCGGGAATGGTAAATGGGCATGTCGGGAACAGCTAGGTTTAAAACTCAAAGGGCGCCTGTCGGGAACGGCTAAAGTTTAAAACCTATGGTTACCGATCGGGAATGGTAAATGGGCCAGTCGGGAATGGCTAGGTTTAAAACTTAAAGGGCGCCTGTCGGGAACAGCTAAATTTGAAAACCTATGGTTACCTATCGGGAATGGTAGATGGGCCAGTCGGGAACGGCTAGGTTTAAAACTCAAAGGGCGCCTGTCGGGAACAGCTAAATTTGAAAACCTACGGTTACCTATCGGGAATGGTAAATGGGTCTGTCGGGAACGGCTAGGTTAAAAACTTAAAGGGCGCCTGTCGGGAACAACTAAAGTTGAAAACCTATGGCTTACCTATCGGGAATGGTAAATGGGCCTGTCGGGAACGGCTAGGTTTAAAACTCAAAAGGGCACCTGTCGGGAACGGCTAAAGTTTAAAACCTATGGCTTACCTATCGGGAACGGTAAATGGGCCTGTCGGGAACGACTAGGTTTAAAACTCAAAGGGCGCCTGTCGGGAACGGCTAAAGTTGAAAACCTATGGTTACCTATCGGGAATGGTAAATGGACCAGTCGGGAACGGCTAGGTTTAAAACTTAAAGGGCGCCCGTCGGGAACGGCTAAAGTTGAAAACCTATGGCTTACCTATCGGGAATGGTAAATGGGCCGGTCGGGAACGGCTAGGTTTAAAACTCAAAAGGGCGCCTGTCGGGAACGGGTAAAGTTTAAAACCTATGGCTTACCTATCGGGAATGGTAAATAGGCCTGTAGGGAACAGCTAGGTTTAAAACTCAAAGGGCACCTGTCGGGAACGGCTAAAGTTGAAAACCTATGGTTACCTATCGGGAATGGTAAATGGGTCAGTTGGGAACGGCTAGGTTTAAAACTTAAAGGGCGCCCGTCGGGAACGGCTAAAGTTGAAAACATATGGCTTACCTATTGGGAATGGTAAATGGGTCTGTCGGGAACGGCTAGGTTAAAAACTTAAAGGGCGCCTGTCGGGAACGACTAAAGTTGAAAACCTATGGCTTACCTATCGGGAATGTTAAATGGGTCTGTCGGGAACGGCTAGGTTTAAAACTCAAAAGGGCACCTGTCGGGAACGGCTAAAGTTTAAAACCTATATCTTACCTATCGGGAACGGTAAATGGGCCTGTCGGGAACGACTAGGTTTAAAACTCAAAGGGCGACTGTCGGGAACGGCTAAAGTTGAAAACCTATGGTTACCTATCGGGAATGGTAAATGGACCAGTCGGGAATGGCTAGGTTTAAAACTTAAAGGGCGCCCATCGGGAACGGCTAAAGTTGAAAACCTATGGCTTACCTATCGGGAATGGTAAATGGGCCGGTCGGGAACGGCTAGGTTTAAAACTCAAAAGGGCGCCTGTCGGGAACGGCTAAAGTTGAAAACCTATGGTTACCTATCGGGAATGGTAAATGGGCCAGTCGGGAACGGCTAGGTTTAAAACTTAAAGGGCACCTGTCGGGAACGGCTAAAGTTGAAAATCTATGGTTACCTATCGGGAATGGTAAATGGGCCTGTCGGGAACAGCTAGGTTTAAAACTCAAAAGGGCGCCTGTCGGGAACGGCTAAAGTTGAAAACCTATGGCTTACCTATCGGGAATGGTAAATGGGCCTGTCGGGAACGGCTAGGTTTAAAACTTAAAGGGCACTTGTCGGGAACGGCTAAAGTTGAAAACCTATGGTTACCTATCGGGAATGGTAAATGGGCCTGTCGGGAACAGCTAGGTTTAAAACTCAAAAGGGCGCCTGTCGGGAACGGCTAAAGTTTAAAACCTATGGTTTACCTATCGGGAATGGTAAATGGGCCTGTCGGTAACGGCTAGGTTTAAAACTCAAAAGGGCGCCTGTCGGGATCGGCTAAAGTTTAAAACCTATGGCTTACCTATCGGGAATGGTAAATGGGCATGTCGGGAACAACTAGGTTTAAAACTCAAAGGGCGCCTGTCGGGAACGGCTAAAGTTTAAAACCTATGGTTACCGATCGGGAATGGTAAATGGGCCAGTCGGGAATGGCTAGGTTTAAAACTTAAAGGGCGCCTGTCGGGAACAGCTAAATTTGAAAACCTATGGTTACCTATCGGGAATGGTAGATGGGCCAGTCGGGAACGGCTAGGTTTAAAACTCAAAGGGCGCCTGTCGGGAACAGCTAAATTTGAAAACCTACGGTTACCTATCGGGAATGGTAAATGGGCCTGTCGGGAACGGCTAGGTTTAAAACTCAAAAGGGCGCCTGTCGGGAACGGCTAAAGTTTAAAACCTATGGCTTACCTATCGGGAATGGTAAATGGGCCTGTCGGGAACGACTAGGTTTAAAACTCAAAGGGCGCCTGTCGGGAACAGCTAAAGTTGAAAACCTATGTCTTACCTATCGGGAATGGTAAATGGGTCTGTCGGGAACGGCTAGGTTTAAAACTTAAAGGGCGCCTGTCGGTAACGGCTAAAGTTACAAACCTATGGTTTACCTATTGGGAATGGTAAATGGGTCTGTCGGGAACGGCTAGGTTTAAAACTCAAAAGGGCGCCTGTCGGGAACGACTAAAGTTTAAAACCTATGGCTTACCTATCGGGAATGGTAAATGGGCCTGTCGGGAACGACTAGGTTTAAAACTCAAAGGGCGCCTGTCGGGAACGGCTAAAGTTGAAAACCTATGGTTACCTATCGGGAATGGTAAATGGGTTAGTTGGGAACGGCTAGGTTTAAAACTTAAAGGGCGACCGTCGGGAACGGCTAAAGTTGAAAACATATGGCTTACCTATTGGGAATGGTAAATGGGTCTGTCGGGAACGGCTAGGTTAAAAACTTAAAGGGCGCCTGTCGGGAACGACTAAAGTTGAAAACCTATGGCTTACCTATCGGGAATGGTAAATGGGCCTGTCAGGAACGGCTAGGTTTAAAACTCAAAAGGGCACCTGTCGGGAACGGCTAAAGTTTAAAACCTATGGCTTACCTATCGGGAACGGTAAATGGGCCTGTCGGGAACGACTAGGTTTAAAACTCAAAGGGCGCCTGTCGGGAACGGCTAAAGTTGAAAACCTATGGTTACCTATCGGGAATGGTAAATGGACCAGTCGGGAACGGCTAGGTTTAAAACTTAAAGGGCGCCCGTCGGGAACGGCTAAAGTTGAAAACCTATGGCTTACCTATCGGGAATGGTAAATGGGCCGGTCGGGAACGGCTAGGTTTAAAACTCAAAAGGGCGCTTGTCGGGAACGGGTAAAGTTTAAAACCTATGGCTTACCTATCGGGAATGGTAAATGGGCCTGTAGGGAACAGCTAGGTTTAAAACTCAAAGGGCACCTGTCGGGAACGGCTAAAGTTGAAAACCTATGGTTACCTATCGGGAATGGTAAATGGGTCAGTTGGGAACGGCTAGGTTTAAAACTTAAAGGGCGCCCGTCGGGAACGGCTAAAGTTGAAAACATATGGCTTACCTATTGGGAATGGTAAATGGGTCTGTCGGGAACGGCTAGGTTAAAAACTTAAAGGGCGCCTGTCGGGAACGACTAAAGTTGAAAACCTATGGCTTACCTATCGGGAATGGTAAATGGGCCTGTCGGGAACGGCTAGGTTTAAAACTCAAAAGGGCACCTGTCGGGAACGGCTAAAGTTTAAAACCTATGGCTTACCTATCGGGAACGGTAAATGGGCCTGTCGGGAACGACTAGGTTTAAAACTCAAAGGGCGCCTGTCGGGAACGGCTAAAGTTGAAAACCTATGGTTACCTATCGGGAATGGTAAATGGACCAGTCGGGAACGGCTAGGTTTAAAACTTAAAGGGCGCCCGTCGGGAACGGCTAAAGTTGAAAACCTATGGCTTACCTATCGGGAATGGTAAATGGGCCGGTCGGGAACGGCTAGGTTTAAATCTCAAAAGGGCGCCTGTCGGGAACGGCTAAAGTTGAAAACCTATGGTTACCTATCGGGAATGGTAAATGGGCCAGTCGGGAACGGCTAGGTTTAAAACTTAAAGGGCACCTGTCGGGAACGGCTAAAGTTGAAAATCTATGGTTACCTATCGGGAATGGTAAATGGGCCTGTCGGGAACAGCTAGGTTTAAAACTCAAAAGGGCGCCTGTCGGGAACGGCTAAAGTTGAAAACCTATGGCTTACCTATCGGGAATGGTAAATGGGCCTGTCGGTAACGGCTAGGTGTAAAACTCAATAGGGCGCCTGTCGGGAACGGCTAAAGTTTAAAACCTATGGCTTACCTATCGGGAATGGTAAATGGGCATGTCGGGAACAGCTAGGTTTAAAACTCAAAGGGCGCCTGTCGGGAACGGCTAAAGTTTAAAACCTATGGTTACCGATCGGGAATGGTAAATGGGCCAGTCGGGAATGACTAGGTTTAAAACTTAAAGGGCGCCTGTCGGGAACGAAAAAATTTGAAAACCTATGGTTACCTATCGGGAAGGGTAGATGGGCCAGTCGGGAACGGCTAGGTTTAAAACTCGAAGGGCGCCTGTCGGGAACAGCTAAAGTTGAAAACCTACGGTTACCTATCGGGAATGGTAAATGGGCCTGTCGGGAACGGCTAGGTTTAAAACTCAAAAGGGCGCCTGTCGGGAACGGCTAAAGTTGAAAACCTATGTCTTACTAATCGGGAATGGTAAATGGGTCTGTCGGGAACGGCTAGGTTTAAAACTTAAAGGGCGCCTGTCGGTAACGGCTAAAGTTACAAACCTATGGTTTACCTATCGGGAATGGTAAATGGGTCTGTCGGGAACGGCTAGGTTTAAAACTCAAAAGGGCGCTTGTCGGGAACGACTAAAGTTTAAAACCTATGGCTTACCTATCGGGAATGGTAAATGGGCCTGTCGGGAACGACTAGGTTTAAAACTCAAAGGGCGCCTGTCGGGAACGGCTAAAGTTGAAAACCTATGGTTACCTATCGGGAATGGTAAATGGGTCAGTTGGGAACGGCTAGGTTTAAAACTTAAAGGGCGCCCGTCGGGAACGGCTAAAGTTGAAAACATATGGCTTACCTATTGGGAATGGTAAATGGGTCTGTCGGGAACGGCTAGGTTAAAAACTTAAAGGGGGCCTGTCGGGAACGACTAAAGTTGAAAACCTATGGCTTACCTATCGGGAATGGTAAATGGGCCTGTCGGGAACGGCTAGGTTTAAAACTCAAAAGGGCACCTGTCGGGAACGGCTAAAGTTTAAAACCTATGGCTTACCTACCGGGAACGGTAAATGGGCCTGTCGGGAACGACTAGGTTTAAAACTCAAAGGGCGCCTGTCGGGAACGGCTAAAGTTGAAAACCTATGGTTACCTATCGGGAATGGTAAATGGACCAGTCGGGAACGGCTAGGTTTAAAACTTAAAGGGCGCCCGTCGGGAACGGCTAAAGTTGAAAACCTATGCCTTACCTATCGGGAATGGTAAATGGGCCGGTCGGGAACGGCTAGGTTTAAAACTCAAAAGGGCGCCTGCCGGGAACGGGTAAAGTTTAAAACCTATGGCTTACCTATCAGGAATGGTAAATGGGCCTGTAGGGAACAGCTAGGTTTAAAACTCAAAGGGCGCCTGTCGGGAACGGCTAAAGTTGAAAACCTATGGTTACCTATCGGGAATGGTAAATGGGCCAGTCGGGAACGGCTAGGTTTAAAACTTAAAGGGCACCTGTCGGGAACGGCTAAAGTTGAAAATCTATGGTTACCTATCGGGAATGGTAAATGGGCCTGTCGGGAACAGCTAGGTTTAAAACTCAAAAGGGCCCCTGTCGGGAACGGCTAAAGTTGAAAACCTATGGCTTACCTATCGGGAATGGTAAATGGGCCTGTCGGTAACGGCTAGGTGTAAAACTCAATAGGGCGCCTGTCGGGAACGGCTAAGTTTAAAACCTATGGCTTACCTATCGGGAATGGTAAATGGACATGTCGGGAACAGCTAGGTTTAAAACTCAAAGGGCGCCTGTCGGGAACGGCTAAAGTTTAAAACCTATGGTTACCGATCGGGAATGGTAAATGGGCCAGTCGAGAATGGCTAGGTTTAAAACTTAAAGGGCGCCTGTCGGGAACAGCTAAATTTGAAAACCTATGGTTACCTATCGGGAATGGTAGATGGGCCAGTCGGGAACGGCTAGGTTTAAAACTCAAAGGGCGCCTGTCGGGAACAGCTAAATTTGAAAACCTACGGTTACCTATCGGGAATGGTAAATGGGCCTGTCGGGAACGGCTAGGTTTAAAACTCAAAAGGGCGCCTGTCGGGAACGGCTAAAGTTTAAAACCTATGGCTTACCTATCGGGAATGGTAAATGGGCCTGTCGGGAACGACTAGGTTTAAAACTCAAAGGGCGCCTGTCGGGAACAGCTAAAGTTGAAAACCTATGTCTTACCTATCGGGAATGGTAAATGGGCCTGTCGGTAACGGCTAGGTGTAAAACTCAATAGGGCGCCTGTCGGGAACGGCTAAAGTTTAAAACCTATGGCTTACCTATCGGGAATGGTAAATGGGCATGTCGGGAACAGCTAGGTTTAAAACTCAAAGGGCGCCTGTCGGGAACGACTAAAGTTGAAAACCTATGGTTACCGATCGGGAATGGTAAATGGGCCAGTCGGGAATGACTAGGTTTAAAACTTAAAGGGCGCCTGTCGGGAACGGAAAAATTTGAAAACCTATGGTTACCTATCGGGAAGGGTAGATGGGCCAGTCGGGAACGGCTAGGTTTAAAACTAGAAGGGCGCCTGTCGGGAACAGCTAAAGTTGAAAACCTACGGTTACCTATCGGGAATGGTAAATGGGCCTGTCGGGAACGGCTAGGTTTAAAACTCAAAAGGGCGCCTGTCGGGAACGGCTAAAGTTGAAAACCTATGGCTTACCTATCGGGAATGGTAAATGGGCCTGTCGGGAACGGCTAGGTTTAAAACTCAAAAGGGCGCCTGTCGGTAACGGCTAAAGTTGCAAATCTATGGTTTACCTATCGGGAATGGTAGATGGGCCAGTCGGGAACGGCTAGGTTTAAAACTCAAAAGGGCGCCTGTCGGGAACGACTAAAGTTTAAAACCTATGGCTTACCTATCGGGAATGGTAAATGGGCCTGTCGGGAACGACTAGGTTTAAAACTCAAAGGGCGCCTGTCGGGAACAGCTAAAGTTGAAAACCTATGTCTTACCTATCGGGAATGGTAAATGGGTCTGTCGGGAACGGCTAGGTTTAAAACTTAAAGGGCGCCTGTCGGTAACGGCTAAAGTTACAAACCTATGGTTTACCTATTGGGAATGGTAAATGGGTCTGTCGGGAACGGCTAGGTTTAAAACTCAAAAGGGCGCCTGTCGGGAACGACTAAAGTTTAAAACCTATGGCTTACCTATCGGGAATGGTAAATGGGCCTGTCGGGAACGACTAGGTTTAAAACTCAAAGGGCGCCTGTCGGGAACGGCTAAAGTTGAAAACCTATGGTTACCTATCGGGAATGGTAAATGGGTTAGTTGGGAACGGCTAGGTTTAAAACTTAAAGGGCGACCGTCGGGAACGGCTAAAGTTGAAAACATATGGCTTACCTATTGGGAATGGTAAATGGGTCTGTCGGGAACGGCTAGGTTAAAAACTTAAAGGGCGCCTGTCGGGAACGACTAAAGTTGAAAACCTATGGCTTACCTATCGGGAATGGTAAATGGGCCTGTCAGGAACGGCTAGGTTTAAAACTCAAAAGGGCACCTGTCGGGAACGGCTAAAGTTTAAAACCTATGGCTTACCTATCGGGAACGGTAAATGGGCCTGTCGGGAACGACTAGGTTTAAAACTCAAAGGGCGCCTGTCGGGAACGGCTAAAGTTGAAAACCTATGGTTACCTATCGGGAATGGTAAATGGACCAGTCGGGAACGGCTAGGTTTAAAACTTAAAGGGCGCCCGTCGGGAACGGCTAAAGTTGAAAACCTATGGCTTACCTATCGGGAATGGTAAATGGGCCGGTCGGGAACGGCTAGGTTTAAAACTCAAAAGGGCGCTTGTCGGGAACGGGTAAAGTTTAAAACCTATGGCTTACCTATCGGGAATGGTAAATGGGCCTGTAGGGAATAGCTAGGTTTAAAACTCAAAGGGCACCTGTCGGGAACGGCTAAAGTTGAAAACCTATGGTTACCTATCGGGAATGGTAAATGGGTCAGTTGGGAACGGCTAGGTTTAAAACTTAAAGGGCGCCCGTCGGGAACGGCTAAAGTTGAAAACATATGGCTTACCTATTGGGAATGGTAAATGGGTCTGTCGGGAACGGCTAGGTTAAAAACTTAAAGGGCGCCTGTCGGGAACGACTAAAGTTGAAAACCTATGGCTTACCTATCGGGAATGGTAAATGGGCCTGTCGGGAACGGCTAGGTTTAAAACTCAAAAGGGCACCTGTCGGGAACGGCTAAAGTTTAAAACCTATGGCTTACCTATCGGGAACGGTAAATGGGCCTGTCGGGAACGACTAGGTTTAAAACTCAAAGGGCGCCTGTCGGGAACGGCTAAAGTTGAAAACCTATGGTTACCTATCGGGAATGGTAAATGGACCAGTCGGGAACGGCTAGGTTTAAAACTTAAAGGGCGCCCGTCGGGAACGGCTAAAGTTGAAAACCTATGGCTTACCTATCGGGAATGGTAAATGGGCCTGTAGGGAACAGCTAGGTTTAAAACTCAAAGGGCACCTGTCGGGAACGGCTAAAGTTGAAAACCTATGGTTACCTATCGGGAATGGTAAATGGGTCAGTTGGGAACGGCTAGGTTTAAAACTTAAAGGGCGCCCGTCGGGAACGGCTAAAGTTGAAAACATATGGCTTACCTATTGGGAATGGTAAATGGGTCTGTCGGGAACGGCTAGGTTAAAAACTTAAAGGGCGCCTGTCGGGAACGACTAAAGTTGAAAACCTATGGCTTACCTATCGGGAATGGTAAATGGGCCTGTCGGGAACGGCTAGGTTTAAAACTCAAAAGGGCACCTGTCGGGAACGGCTAAAGTTTAAAACCTATGGCTTACCTATCGGGAACGGTAAATGGGCCTGTCGGGAACGACTAGGTTTAAAACTCAAAGGGCGCCTGTCGGGAACGGCTAAAGTTGAAAACCTATGGTTACCTATCGGGAATGGTAAATGGACCAGTCGGGAACGGCTAGGTTTAAAACTTAAAGGGCGCCCGTCGGGAACGGCTAAAGTTGAAAACCTATGGCTTACCTATCGGGAATGGTAAATGGGCCGGTCGGGAACGGCTAGGTTTAAATCTCAAAAGGGCGCCTGTCGGGAACGGCTAAAGTTGAAAACCTATGGTTACCTATCGGGAATGGTAAATGGGCCAGTCGGGAACGGCTAGGTTTAAAACTTAAAGGGCACCTGTCGGGAACGGCTAAAGTTGAAAATCTATGGTTACCTATCGGGAATGGTAAATGGGCCTGTCGGGAACAGCTAGGTTTAAAACTCAAAAGGGCGCCTGTCGGGAACGGCTAAAGTTGAAAACCTATGGCTTACCTATCGGGAATGGTAAATGGGCCTGTCGGTAACGGCTAGGTGTAAAACTCAATAGGGCGCCTGTCGGGAACGGCTAAAGTTTAAAACCTATGGCTTACCTATCGGGAATGGTAAATGGGCATGTCGGGAACAGCTAGGTTTAAAACTCAAAGGGCGCCTGTCGAGAACGGCTAAAGTTTAAAACCTATGGTTACCGATCGGGAATGGTAAATGGGCCAGTCGGGAATGACTAGGTTTAAAACTTAAAGGGCGCCTGTCGGGAACGAAAAAATTTGAAAACCTATGGTTACCTATCGGGAAGGGTAGATGGGCCAGTCGGGAACGGCTAGGTTTAAAACTCGAAGGGCGCCTGTCGGGAACAGCTAAAGTTGAAAACCTACGGTTACCTATCGGGAATGGTAAATGGGCCTGTCGGGAACGGCTAGGTTTAAAACTCAAAAGGGCGCCTGTCGGGAACGGCTAAAGTTGAAAACCTATGGCTTACCTATCGGGAATGGTAAATGGGCCTGTCGGGAACGACTAGGTTTAAAACTCAAAGGGCGCCTGTCGGGAACGGCTAAAGTTGAAAACCTATGGTTACCTATCGGGAATGGTAAATGGGTCAGTTGGGAACGGCTAGGTTTAAAACTTAAAGGGCGCCCGTCGGGAACGGCTAAAGTTGAAAACATATGGCTTACCTATTGGGAATGGTAAATGGGTCTGTCGGGAACGGCTAGGTTAAAAACTTAAAGGGGGCCTGTCGGGAACGACTAAAGTTGAAAACCTATGGCTTACCTATCGGGAATGGTAAATGGGCCTGTCGGGAACGGCTAGGTTTAAAACTCAAAAGGGCACCTGTCGGGAACGGCTAAAGTTTAAAACCTATGGCTTACCTATCGGGAACGGTAAATGGGCCTGTCGGGAACGACTAGGTTTAAAACTCAAAGGGCGCCTGTCGGGAACGGCTAAAGTTGAAAACCTATGGTTACCTATCGGGAATGGTAAATGGACCAGTCGGGAACGGCTAGGTTTAAAACTTAAAGGGCGCCCGTCGGGAACGGCTAAAGTTGAAAACCTATGCCTTACCTATCGGGAATGGTAAATGGGCCGGTCGGGAACGGCTAGGTTTAAAACTCAAAAGGGCGCCTGCCGGGAACGGGTAAAGTTTAAAACCTATGGCTTACCTATCGGGAATGGTAAATGGGCCTGTAGGGAACAGCTAGGTTTAAAACTCAAAGGGCGCCTGTCGGGAACGGCTAAAGTTGAAAACCTATGGTTACCTATCGGGAATGGTAAATGGGCCAGTCGGGAACGGCTAGGTTTAAAACTTAAAGGGCACCTGTCGGGAACGGCTAAAGTTGAAAATCTATGGTTACCTATCGGGAATGGTAAATGGGCCTGTCGGGAACAGCTAGGTTTAAAACTCAAAAGGGCCCCTGTCGGGAACGGCTAAAGTTGAAAACCTATGGCTTACCTATCGGGAATGGTAAATGGGCCTGTCGGTAACGGCTAGGTGTAAAACTCAATAGGGCGCCTGTCGGGAACGGCTAAGTTTAAAACCTATGGCTTACCTATCGGGAATGGTAAATGGACATGTCGGGAACAGCTAGGTTTAAAACTCAAAGGGCGCCTGTCGGGAACGGCTAAAGTTTAAAACCTATGGTTACCGATCGGGAATGGTAAATGGGCCAGTCGGGAATGACTAGGTTTAAAACTTAAAGGGCGCCTGTCGGGAACGAAAAAATTTGAAAACCTATGGTTACCTATCGGGAAGGGTAGATGGGCCAGTCGGGAACGGCTAGGTTTAAAACTCGAAGGGCGCCTGTCGGGAACAGCTAAAGTTGAAAACCTACGGTTACCTATCGGGAATGGTAAGTGGGCCTGTCGGGAACGGCTAGGTTTAAAACTCAAAAGGGCGCCTGTCGGGAACGGCTAAAGTTGAAAACCTATGTCTTACCTATCGGGAATGGTAAATGGGTCTGTCGGGAACGGCTAGGTTTGAAACTTAAAGGGTGCCTGTCGGTAACGGCTAAAGTTGCAAACCTATGGTTTACCTATCGGGAATGGTAGATGGGCCAGTCGGGAACGGCTAGGTTTAAAACTCAAAAGGGCGCCTGTCGGGAACGACTAAAGTTTAAAACCTATGGCTTACCTATCGGGAATGGTAAATGGGCCTGTCGGGAACGGCTAGGTTTAAAACTCAAAAGGGCGCCTGTCGGGAACGACTAAAGTTTAAAACCTATGGCTTACCTATCGGGAATGGTAAATGGGCCTGTCGGGAACAGCTAGGTTTAAAACTCAAAGGGCGCCTGTCGGGAACGGCTAAAGTTGAAAACCTATGGTTACCTATCGGGAATGGTAAATGGGTCAGTTGGGAACGGCTAGGTTTAAAACTTAAAGGGCGCCCGTCGGGAACGGCTAAAGTTGAAAACATATGGCTTACCTATTGGGAATGGTAAATGGGTCTGTCGGGAACGGCTAGGTTTAAAACTTAAAGGGCGCCTGTCGGGAACGACTAAAGTTGAAAACCTATGGCTTACCTATCGGGAATGGTAAATGGGCCTGTCGGGAACAGCTAGGTTTAAAACTCAAAAGGGCGCCTGTCGGGAACGGCTAAAGTTTAAAACCTATGGTTTACCTATCGGGAATGGTAAATGGGCCTGTCGGTAACGGCTAGGTTTAAAACTCAAAAGGGCGCCTGTCGGGATCGGCTAAAGTTTAAAACCTATGGCTTACCTATCGGGAATGGTAAATGGGCATGTCGGGAACAGCTAGGTTTAAAACTCAAAGGGCGCCTGTCGGGAACGGCTAAAGTTTAAAACCTATGGTTACCGATCGGGAATGGTAAATGGGCCAGTCGAGAATGGCTAGGTTTAAAACTTAAAGGGCGCCTGTCGGGAACAGCTAAATTTGAAAACCTATGGTTACCTATCGGGAATGGTAGATGGGCCAGTCGGGAACGGCTAGGTTTAAAACTCAAAGGGCGCCTGTCGGGAACAGCTAAATTTGAAAACCTACGGTTACCTATCGGGAATGGTAAATGGGCCTGTCGGGAACGGCTAGGTTTAAAACTCAAAAGGGCGCCTGTCGGGAACGGCTAAAGTTTAAAACCTATGGCTTACCTATCGGGAATGGTAAATGGGCCTGTCGGGAACGACTAGGTTTAAAACTCAAAGGGCGCCTGTCGGGAACAGCTAAAGTTGAAAACCTATGTCTTACCTATCGGGAATGGTAAATGGGCCTGTCGGTAACGGCTAGGTGTAAAACTCAATAGGGCGCCTGTCGGGAACGGCTAAAGTTTAAAACCTATGGCTTACCTATCGGGAATGGTAAATGGGCATGTCGGGAACAGCTAGGTTTAAAACTCAAAGGGCGCCTGTCGGGAACGACTAAAGTTGAAAACCTATGGTTACCGATCGGGAATGGTAAATGGGCCAGTCGGGAATGACTAGGTTTAAAACTTAAAGGGCGCCTGTCGGGAACGGAAAAATTTGAAAACCTATGGTTACCTATCGGGAAGGGTAGATGGGCCAGTCGGGAACGGCTAGGTTTAAAACTAGAAGGGCGCCTGTCGGGAACAGCTAAAGTTGAAAACCTACGGTTACCTATCGGGAATGGTAAATGGGCCTGTCGGGAACGGCTAGGTTTAAAACTCAAAAGGGCGCCTGTCGGGAACGCCTAAAGTTGAAAACCTATGGCTTACCTATCGGGAATGGTAAATGGGCCTGTCGGGAACGGCTAGGTTTAAAACTCAAAAGGGCGCCTGTCGGTAACGGCTAAAGTTGCAAATCTATGGTTTACCTATCGGGAATGGTAGATGGGCCAGTCGGGAACGGCTAGGTTTAAAACTCAAAAGGGCGCCTGTCGGGAACGACTAAAGTTTAAAACCTATGGCTTACCTATCGGGAATGGTAAATGGGCCTGTCGGGAACGACTAGGTTTAAAACTCAAAGGGCGCCTGTCGGGAACGGCTAAAGTTGAAAACCTATGGTTACCTATCGGGAATGGTAAATGGGTCAGTTGGGAATGGCTAGGTTTAAAACTTAAAGGGCGCCCGTCGGGAACGGCTAAAGTTGAAAACATATGGCTTACCTATTGGGAATGGTAAATGGGTCTGTCGGGAACGGCTAGGTTTAAAACTTAAAGGGCGCCTGTCGGGAACGACTAAAGTTGAAAACCTATGGCTTACCTATCGGGAATGGTAAATGGGCCTGTCGAGAACAGCTAGGTTTAAAACTCAAAAGGGCGCCTGTCGGGAACGGCTAAAGTTTAAAACCTATGGTTTACCTATCGGGAATGGTAAATGGGCCTGTCGGTAACGGCTAGGTTTAAAACTCAAAAGGGCGCCTGTCGGGATCGGCTAAAGTTTAAAACCTATGGCTTACCTATCGGGAATGGTAAATGGGCATGTCGGGAACAGCTAGGTTTAAAACTCAAAGGGCGCCTGTCGGGAACGGCTAAAGTTTAAAACCTATGGTTACCGATCGGGAATGGTAAATGGGCCAGTCGGGAATGGCTAGGTTTAAAACTTAAAGGGCGCCTGTCGGGAACAGCTAAATTTGAAAACCTATGGTTACCTATCGGGAATGGTAGATGGGCCAGTCGGGAACGACTAGGTTTAAAACTCAAAGGGCGCCTGTCGGGAACAGCTAAATTTGAAAACCTACGGTTACCTATCGGGAATGGTAAATGGGCCTGTCGGGAACGGCTAGGTTTAAAACTCAAAAGGGCGCCTGTCGGGAACGGCTAAAGTTTAAAACCTATGGCTTACCTATCGGGAATGGTAAATGGGCCTGTCGGGAACGACTAGGTTTAAAACTCAAAGGGCGCCTGTCGGGAACAGCTAAAGTTGAAAACCTATGTCTTACCTGTCGGGAATGGTAAATGGGTCTGTCGGGAACGGCTAGGTTTAAAACTTAAAGGGCGCCTGTCGGTAACGGCTAAAGTTACAAACCTATGGTTTACCTATCGGGAATGGTAAATGGGTCTGTCGGGAACGGCTAGGTTTAAAACTCAAAAGGGCGCCTGTCGGGAACGACTAAAGTTTAAAACCTATGGCTTACCTATCGGGAATGGTAAATGGGCCTGTCGGGAACGACTAGGTTTAAAACTCAAAGGGCGCCTGTCGGGAACGGCTAAAGTTGAAAACCTATGGTTACCTATCGGGAATGGTAAATGGGTCAGTTGGGAACGGCTAGGTTTAAAACTTAAAGGGCGCCCGTCGGGAACGGCTAAAGTTGAAAACATATGGCTTACCTATTGGGAATGGTAAATGGGTCTGTCGGGAACGGCTACGTTAAAAACTTAAAGGGCGCCTGTCGGGAACGACTAAAGTTGAAAACCTATGGCTTACCTATCGGGAATGGTAAATGGGCCTGTCGGGAACGACTAGGTTTAAAACTCAAAAGGGCACCTGTCGGGAACGGCTAAAGTTTAAAACCTATGGCTTACCTATCGGGAACGGTAAATGGGCCTGTCGGGAACGACTAGGTTTAAAACTCAAAGGGCGCCTGTCGGGAACGGCTAAAGTTGAAAACCTATGGTTACCTATCGGGAATGGTAAATGGACCAGTCGGGAACGGCTAGGTTTAAAACTTAAAGGGCGCCCGTCGGGAACGGCTAAAGTTGAAAACCTATGGCTTACCTATCGGGAATGGTAAATGGGCCGGTCGGGAACGGCTAGGTTTAAAACTCAAAAGGGCGCCTGTCGGGAACGGGTAAAGTTTAAAACCTATGGCTTACCTATCGGGAATGGTAAATGGGCCTGTAGGGAACAGCTAGGTTTAAAACTCAAAGGGCGCCTGTCGGGAACGGCTAAAGTTGAAAACCTATGGTTACCTATCGGGAATGGTAAATGGGCCAGTCGGGAACGGCTAGGTTTAAAACTTAAAGGGCACCTGTCGGGAACGGCTAAAGTTGAAAATCTATGGTTACCTATCGGGAATGGTAAATGGGCCTGTCGGGAACAGCTAGGTTTAAAACTCAAAAGGGCGCCTGTCGGGAACGGCTAAAGTTGAAAACCTATGGCTTACCTATCGGGAATGGTAAATGGGCCTGTCGGTAACGGCTAGGTGTAAAACTCAATAGGGCGCCTGTCGGGAACGGCTAAAGTTTAAAACCTATGGCTTACCTATCGGGAATGGTAAATGGGCATGTCGGGAACAGCTAGGTTTAAAACTCAAAGGGCGCCTGTCGGGAACGGCTATAGTTTAAAACCTATGGTTACCGATCGGGAATGGTAAATGGGCGAGTCGGGAATGACTAGGTTTAAAACTTAAAGGGCGCCTGTCGGGAACGGAAAAATTTGAAAACCTATGGTTACCTATCGGGAAGGGTAGATGGGCCAGTCGGGAACGGCTAGGTTTAAAACTCGAAGGGCGCCTGTCGGGAACAGCTAAAGTTGAAAACCTACGGTTACCTATCGGGAATGGTAAATGGGCCTGTCGGGAACGGCTAGGTTTAAAACTCAAAAGGGCGCCTGTCGGGAACGGCTAAAGTTGAAAACCTATGTCTTACCTATCGGGAATGGTAAATGGGTCTGTCGGGAACGGCTAGGTTTAAAACTTAAAGGGTGCCTGTCGGTAACGGCTAAAGTTGCAAACCTATGGTTTACCTATCGGGAATGGTAGATGGGCCAGTCGGGAACGGCTAGGTTTAAAACTCAAAAGGGCGCCTGTCGGGAACGACTAAAGTTTAAAACCTATGGCTTACCTATCGGGAATGGTAAATGGGCCTGTCGGGAACGACTAGGTTTAAAACTCAAAGGGCGCCTGTCGGGAACGGCTAAAGTTGAAAACCTATGTCTTACCTATCGGGAATGGTAAATGGGTCTGTCGGGAACGGCTAGGTTTAAAACTTAAAGGGCGCCTGTCGGTAACGGCTAAGGTTACAAACCTATGGTTTACCTATCGGGAATGGTAAATGGGTCTGTCGGGAACGGCAAGGTTTAAAACTCAAAAGGGCGCCTGTCGGGAACGACTAAAGTTTAAAACCTATGGCTTACCTATCGGGAATGGTAAATGGGCCTGTCGGGAACGACTAGGTTTAAAACTCAAAGGGCGCCTGTCGGGAACGGCTAAAGTTGAAAACCTATGGTTACCTATCGGGAATGGTAAATGGGTCAGTTGGGAACGGCTAGGTTTAAAACTTAAAGGGCGCCCGTCGGGAACGGCTAAAGTTGAAAACATATGGCTTACCTATTGGGAATGGTAAATGGGTCTGTCGGGAACGGCTAGGTTTAAAACTTAAAGGGCGCCTATCGGGAACGACTAAAGTTGAAAACCTATGGCTTACCTATCGGGAATGGTAAATGGGCCTGTCGGGAACGGCTAGGTTTAAAACTCAAAAGGGCACCTGTCGGGAACGGCTAAAGTTTAAAACCTATGGCTTACCTATCGGGAACGGTAAATGGGCCTGTCGGGAACGACTAGGTTTAAAACTCAAAGGGCGCCTGTCGGGAACGGCTAAAGTTGAAAACCTATGGTTACCTATCGGGAATGGTAAATGGACCAGTCGGGAACGGCTAGGTTTAAAACTTAAAGGGCGCCCGTCGGGAACGGCTAAAGTTGAAAACCTATGGCTTACCTATCGGGAATGGTAAATGGGCCGGTCGGGAACGGCTAGGTTTAAAACTCAAAAGGGCGCCTGTCGGGAACGGGTTAAGTTTAAAACCTATGGCTTACCTATCGGGAATGGTAAATGGGCCTGTAGGGAACAGCTAGGTTTAAAACTCAAAGGGCGCCTGTCGGGAACGGCTAAAGTTGAAAACCTATGGTTACCTATCGGGAATGGTAAATGGGCCAGTCGGGAGCGGCTAGGTTTAAAACTTAAAGGGCACCTGTCGGGAACGGCTAAAGTTGAAAATCTATGGTTACCTATCGGGAATGGTAAATGGGCCTGTCGGGAACAGCTAGGTTTAAAACTCAAAAGGGCGCCTGTCGGGAACGGCTAAAGTTGAAAACCTATGGCTTACCTATCGGGAATGGTAAATGGGCCTGTCGGTAACGGCTAGGTGTAAAACTCAATAGGGCGCCTGTCGGGAACGGCTAAAGTTTAAAACCTATGGCTTACCTATTGGGAATGGTAAATGGGCATGTCGGGAATAGCTAGGTTTAAAACTCAAAGGGCGCCTGTCGGGAACGGCTAAAGTTTAAAACCTATGGTTACCGATCGGGAATGGTAAATGGGCCAGTCGGGAATGACTAGGTTTAAAACTTAAAGGGCGCCTGTCAGGAACGGAAAAATTTGAAAACCTATGGTTACCTATCGGGAAGGGTAGATGGGCCAGTCGGGAACGGCTAGGTTTAAAACTCGAAGGGCGCCTGTCGGGAACAGCTAAAGTTGAAAACCTACAGTTACCTATCGGGAATGGTAAATGGGCCTGTCGGGAACGGCTAGGTTTAAAACTCAAAAGGGCGCCTGTCGGGAACGGCTAAAGTTGAAAACCTATGTCTTACCTATCGGGAATGGTAAATGGGTCTGTCGGGAACGGCTAGGTTTAAAACTTAAAGGGTGCCTGTCGGTAACGGCTAAAGTTGCAAACCTATGGTTTACCTATCGGGAATGGTAGATGGGCCAGTCGGGAACGGCTAGGTTTAAAACTCAAAAGGGCGCCTGTCGGGAACGACTAAAGTTTAAAACCTATGGCTTACCTATCGGGAATGGTAAATGGGCCTGTCGGGAACGACTAGGTTTAAAACTCAAAGGGCGCCTGTCGGGAACGGCTAAAGTTGAAAACCTATGGTTACCTATCGGGAATGGTAAATGGGTCAGTTGGGAACGGCTAGGTTTAAAACTTAAAGGGCGCCCGTCGGGAACGGCTAAAGTTGAAAACATATGGCTTACCTATCGGGAATGGTAAATGGGTCTGTCGGGAACGGCTAGGTTTAAAACTTAAAGGGCGCCTGTCGGGAACGACTAAAGTTGAAAACCTATGGCTTACCTATCGGGAATGGTAAATGGGCCTGTCGGGAACGGCTATGTTTAAAACTCAAAAGGGCGCCTGTCGGGAACGGCTAAACTTTAAAACCTATGGCTTACCTATCGGGAATGGTAAATGGGCCTGTCGGGAACGACTAGGTTTAAAACTCAAAGGGTGCCTGTCGGGAACGACTAAAGTTGAAAACCTATGGTTACCTATCGGGAATGGTAAATGGACCAGTCGGGAACGGCTAGGTTTAAAACTTAAAGGGCGCCCGTCGGGAACGGCTAAAGTTGAAAACCTATGCCTTACCTATCGGGAATGGTAAATGGGCCGGTCGGGAACGGCTAGGTTTAAAACTCAAAAGGGCGCATGTCGGGAACGGGTAAAGTTTAAAACCTATGGCTTACCTATCGGGAATGGTAAATGGGCCTGTAGGGAACAGCTAGGTTTAAAACTCAAAGGGCGCCTGTCGGGAACGACTAAAGTTGAAAACCTATGGTTACCTATCGGGAATGGTAAATGGGCCAGTCGGGAACGGCTAGGTTTAAAACTTAAAGGGCACCTGTCGGGAACGGCTAAACTTGAAAACCTATGGTTACCTATCGGGAATGGTAAATGGGCCAGTCGGTAACAGCTAGGTTTAAAACTCAAAAGGGCCCCTGTCGGGAACGGCTAAAGTTGAAAACCTATGGCTTACCTATCGGGAATGGTAAATGGGCCTGTCGGTAACGGCTAGGTGTAAAACTCAAAAGGGCGCCTGTCGGGAACGGCTAAAGTTTAAAACCTATGGCTTACCTATCGGGAATGGTAAATGGGCATGTCGGGAACAGCTAGGTTTAAAACTCAAAGGGCGCCTGTCGGGAACGGCTAAAGTTTAAAACCTATGGTTACCGATCGGGAATGGTAAATGGGCCAGTCGGGAATGACTAGGTTTAAAACTTAAAGGGCGCTTGTCGGGAACGGAAAAATTTGAAAACCTATGGTTACCTATCGGGAATGGTAGATGGGTCTGTCGGGAACGGCTAGGTTTAAAACTCAAAAGGGCGCCTGTCGGGAACGACTAAAGTTTAAAACCTATGGCTTACCTATCGGGAATGGTAAATGGGCCTGTCGGGAACGACTAGGTTTAAAACTCAAAGGGCGCCTGTCGGGAACGGCTAAAGTTTAAAACCTATGGTTACCTATCGGGAATGGTAAATGGACCAGTCGGGAACGGCTAGGTTTAAAACTTAAAGGGCGCCCGTCGGGAACGGCTAAAGTTGAAAACCTATGGCTTACCTATCGGGAATGGTAAATGGGCCTGTCGGGAACGGCTAGGTTTAAAACTCAAAAGGGCGTCTGTCGGGAACGGCTAAAGTTTAAAACCTATGGCTTACCTATCGGGAATGGTAAATGGGCATGTCGGGAACAACTAGGTTTAAAACTCAATGGGCGCCTGTCGGGAACGGCTAAAGTTTAAAACCTATGGTTACCGATCGGGAATGGTAAATGGGCCAGTCGGGAATGGCTAGGTTTAAAACTTAAAGGGCGCCTGTCGGGAACGACTAAATTTGAAAACCTATGGTTACCTATCGGGAATGGTAGATGGGCCAGTCGGGAACGGCTAGGTTTAAAACTCAAAGGGCGCCTGTCGGGAACAGCTAAAGTTGAAAACCTACGGTTACCTATCGGGAATGGTAAATGGGCCTGTCGGGAACGACTAGGTTTAAAACTCAAAAGGGCGCCTGTCGGGAACGGCTAAAGTTGAAAACCTATGTCTTACCTATCGGGAATGGTAAATGGGTCTGTCGGGGACGGCTAGGTTTAAAACTTAAAGGGCGCCTGTCGGGAACGGCTAAAGTTGAAAACCTATGGCTTACCTATCGGGAATGGTAAATGGGCCTGTCGGGAACGGCTAGGTTTAAAACTCAAAAGGGCGCCTGTCGGGAACGGCTAAAGTTTAAAACATATGGCTTACCTATCGGGAATGGTAAATGGGCCTGTCGGGAACGGCTAGGTTTAAAACTCAAAAGGGTGCCTGTCGGGAACGGCTAAAGTTTAAAACCTATGGCTTACCTATCGGGAACGGTAAATGGGCCTGTCGGGAACGACTAGGTTTAAAACTCAAAGGGCGCCTGTCGGGAACGGCTAAAGTTGAAAACCTATGGTTACCTATCGGGAATGGTAAATGGGTCAGTTGGGAACGGCTAGGTTTAAAACTTAAAGGGCGCCCGTCGGGAACGGCTAAAGTTGAAAACATATGGCTTACCTATCGGGAATGGTAAATGGGTCTGTCGGGAACGGCTAGGTTTAAAACTTAAAGGGCGCCTGTCGGGAACGACTAAAGTTGAAAACCTATGGCTTACCTATCGGGAATGGTAAATGGGTCTGTCGGGAACGGCTAGGTTTAAAACTTAAAGGGTGCCTGTCGGTAACGGCTAAAGTTGCAAACCTATGGTTTACCTATCGGGAATGGTAGATGGGCCAGTCGGGAACGGCTAGGTTTAAAACTCAAAAGGGCGCCTGTCGGGAACGACTAAAGTTTAAAACCTATGGCTTACCTATCGGGAATGGTAAATGGGCCTGTCGGGAACGACTAGGTTTAAAACTCAAAGGGCGCCTGTCGGGAACGGCTAAAGTTGAAAACCTATGGTTACCTATCGGGAATGGTAAATGGGTCAGTTGGGAACGGCTAGGTTTAAAACTTAAAGGGCGCCCGTCGGGAACGGCTAAAGTTGAAAACATATGGCTTACCTATCGGGAATGGTAAATGGGTCTGTCGGGAACGGCTAGGTTTAAAACTTAAAGGGCGCCTGTCGGGAACGACTAAAGTTGAAAACCTATGGCTTACCTATCGGGAATGGTAAATGGGCCTGTCGGGAACGGCTATGTTTAAAACTCAAAAGGGCGCCTGTCGGGAACGGCTAAACTTTAAAACCTATGGCTTACCTATCGGGAATGGTAAATGGGCCTGTCGGGAACGACTAGGTTTAAAACTCAAAGGGTGCCTGTCGGGAACGACTAAAGTTGAAAACCTATGGTTACCTATCGGGAATGGTAAATGGACCAGTCGGGAACGGCTAGGTTTAAAACTTAAAGGGCGCCCGTCGGGAACGGCTAAAGTTGAAAACCTATGCCTTACCTATCGGGAATGGTAAATGGGCCGGTCGGGAACGGCTAGGTTTAAAACTCAAAAGGGCGCATGTCGGGAACGGGTAAAGTTTAAAACCTATGGCTTACCTATCGGGAATGGTAAATGGGCCTGTAGGGAACAGCTAGGTTTAAAACTCAAAGGGCGCCTGTCGGGAACGACTAAAGTTGAAAACCTATGGTTACCTATCGGGAATGGTAAATGGGCCAGTCGGGAACGGCTAGGTTTAAAACTTAAAGGGCACCTGTCGGGAACGGCTAAACTTGAAAACCTATGGTTACCTATCGGGAATGGTAAATGGGCCAGTCGGTAACAGCTAGGTTTAAAACTCAAAAGGGCCCCTGTCGGGAACGGCTAAAGTTGAAAACCTATGGCTTACCTATCGGGAATGGTAAATGGGCCTGTCGGTAACGGCTAGGTGTAAAACTCAAAAGGGCGCCTGTCGGGAACGGCTAAAGTTTAAAACCTATGGCTTACCTATCGGGAATGGTAAATGGGCATGTCGGGAACAGCTAGGTTTAAAACTCAAAGGGCGCCTGTCGGGAACGGCTAAAGTTTAAAACCTATGGTTACCGATCGGGAATGGTAAATGGGCCAGTCGGGAATGACTAGGTTTAAAACTTAAAGGGCGCTTGTCGGGAACGGAAAAATTTGAAAACCTATGGTTACCTATCGGGAATGGTAGATGGGTCTGTCGGGAACGGCTAGGTTTAAAACTCAAAAGGGCGCCTGTCGGGAACGACTAAAGTTTAAAACCTATGGCTTACCTATCGGGAATGGTAAATGGGCCTGTCGGGAACGACTAGGTTTAAAACTCAAAGGGCGCCTGTCGGGAACGGCTAAAGTTTAAAACCTATGGTTACCTATCGGGAATGGTAAATGGACCAGTCGGGAACGGCTAGGTTTAAAACTTAAAGGGCGCCCGTCGGGAACGGCTAAAGTTGAAAACCTATGGCTTACCTATCGGGAATGGTAAATGGGCCTGTCGGGAACGGCTAGGTTTAAAACTCAAAAGGGCGTCTGTCGGGAACGGCTAAAGTTTAAAACCTATGGCTTACCTATCGGGAATGGTAAATGGGCATGTCGGGAACAACTAGGTTTAAAACTCAATGGGCGCCTGTCGGGAACGGCTAAAGTTTAAAACCTATGGTTACCGATCGGGAATGGTAAATGGGCCAGTCGGGAATGGCTAGGTTTAAAACTTAAAGGGCGCCTGTCGGGAACGACTAAATTTGAAAACCTATGGTTACCTATCGGGAATGGTAGATGGGCCAGTCGGGAACGGCTAGGTTTAAAACTCAAAGGGCGCCTGTCGGGAACAGCTAAAGTTGAAAACCTACGGTTACCTATCGGGAATGGTAAATGGGCCTGTCGGGAACGACTAGGTTTAAAACTCAAAAGGGCGCCTGTCGGGAACGGCTAAAGTTGAAAACCTATGTCTTACCTATCGGGAATGGTAAATGGGTCTGTCGGGGACGGCTAGGTTTAAAACTTAAAGGGCGCCTGTCGGGAACGGCTAAAGTTGAAAACCTATGGCTTACCTATCGGGAATGGTAAATGGGCCTGTCGGGAACGGCTAGGTTTAAAACTCAAAAGGGCGCCTGTCGGGAACGGCTAAAGTTTAAAACATATGGCTTACCTATCGGGAATGGTAAATGGGCCTGTCGGGAACGGCTAGGTTTAAAACTCAAAAGGGTGCCTGTCGGGAACGGCTAAAGTTTAAAACCTATGGCTTACCTATCGGGAACGGTAAATGGGCCTGTCGGGAACGACTAGGTTTAAAACTCAAAGGGCGCCTGTCGGGAACGGCTAAAGTTGAAAACCTATGGTTACCTATCGGGAATGGTAAATGGGTCAGTTGGGAACGGCTAGGTTTAAAACTTAAAGGGCGCCCGTCGGGAACGGCTAAAGTTGAAAACATATGGCTTACCTATCGGGAATGGTAAATGGGTCTGTCGGGAACGGCTAGGTTTAAAACTTAAAGGGCGCCTGTCGGGAACGACTAAAGTTGAAAACCTATGGCTTACCTATCGGGAATGGTAAATGGGCCTGTCGGGAACGGCTAGGTTTAAAACTCAAAAGGGCGCCTGTCGGGAACGGCTAAAGTTTAAAACCTATGGCTTACCTATCGGGAATGGTAAATGGGCCTGTCGGGAACGACTAGGTTTAAAACTCAAAGGGCGCCTGTCGGGAACGGCTAAAGTTGAAAACCTATGGTTACCGATCGGGAATGGTAAATGGGCCAGTCGGGAATGGCTAGGTTTAAAACTTAAAGGGCGCCTGTCGGGAACGACTAAATTTGAAAACCTATGGTTACCTATCGGGAATGGTAGATGGGCCAGTCGGGAACGGCTAGGTTTAAAACTCAAAGGGCGCCTGTCGGGAACAGCTAAAGTTGAAAACCTACGGTTACCTATCGGGAATGGTAAATGGGCCTGTCGGGAACGACTAGGTTTAAAACTCAAAAGGGCGCCTGTCGGGAACGGCTAAAGTTGAAAACCTATGTCTTACCTATCGGGAATGGTAAATGGGCCTGTCGGGAACGGCTAGGTTTAAAACTCAAAAGGGCGCCTGTCGGGAACGGCTAAAGTTTAAAACCTATGGCTTACCTATCGGGAATGGTAAATGGGCCTGTCGGGAACGACTAGGTTTAAAACTCAAAGGGCGCCTGTCGGGAACGGCTAAAGTTGAAAACCTATGGTTACCGATCGGGAATGGTAAATGGGCCAGTCGGGAATGGCTAGGTTTAAAACTTAAAGGGCGCCTGTCGGGAACGACTAAATTTGAAAACCTATGGTTACCTATCGGGAATGGTAGATGGGCCAGTCGGGAACGGCTAGGTTTAAAACTCAAAGGGCGCCTGTCGGGAACAGCTAAAGTTGAAAACCTACGGTTACCTATCGGGAATGGTAAATGGGCCTGTCGGGAACGGCTAGGTGTAAAACTCAAAAGGGCGCCTGTCGGGAACGGCTAAAGTTTAAAACCTATGGCTTACCTATCGGGAATGGTAAATGGGCATGTCGGGAACAGCTAGGTTTAAAACTCAAAGGGCGCCTGTCGGGAACGGCTAAAGTTTAAAACCTATGGTTACCGATCGGGAATGGTAAATGGGCCAGTCGGGAATGACTAGGTTTAAAACTTAAAGGGCGCTTGTCGGGAACGGAAAAATTTGAAAACCTATGGTTACCTATCGGGAATGGTAGATGGGTCTGTCGGGAACGGCTAGGTTTAAAACTCAAAAGGGCGCCTGTCGGGAACGACTAAAGTTTAAAACCTATGGCTTACCTATCGGGAATGGTAAATGGGCCTGTCGGGAACGACTAGGTTTAAAACTCAAAGGGCGCCTGTCGGGAACGGCTAAAGTTTAAAACCTATGGTTACCTATCGGGAATGGTAAATGGACCAGTCGGGAACGGCTAGGTTTAAAACTTAAAGGGCGCCCGTCGGGAACGGCTAAAGTTGAAAACCTATGGCTTACCTATCGGGAATGGTAAATGGGCCTGTCGGGAACGGCTAGGTTTAAAACTCAAAAGGGCGTCTGTCGGGAACGGCTAAAGTTTAAAACCTATGGCTTACCTATCGGGAATGGTAAATGGGCATGTCGGGAACAACTAGGTTTAAAACTCAATGGGCGCCTGTCGGGAACGGCTAAAGTTTAAAACCTATGGTTACCGATCGGGAATGGTAAATGGGCCAGTCGGGAATGGCTAGGTTTAAAACTTAAAGGGCGCCTGTCGGGAACGACTAAATTTGAAAACCTATGGTTACCTATCGGGAATGGTAGATGGGCCAGAAGGGAACGGCTAGGTTTAAAACTCAAAGGGCGCCTGTCGGGAACAGCTAAAGTTGAAAACCTACGGTTACCTATCGGGAATGGTAAATGGGCCTGTCGGGAACGACTAGGTTTAAAACTCAAAAGGGCGCCTGTCGGGAACGGCTAAAGTTGAAAACCTATGTCTTACCTATCGGGAATGGTAAATGGGTCTGTCGGGGACGGCTAGGTTTATAACTTAAAGGGCGCCTGTCGGGAACGGCTAAAGTTGAAAACCTATGGCTTACCTATCGGGAATGGTAAATGGGCCTGTCGGGAACGGCTAGGTTTAAAACTCAAAAGGGCGCCTGTCGGGAACGGCTAAAGTTTAAAACATATGGCTTACCTATCGGGAATGGTAAATGGGCCTGTCGGGAACGGCTAGGTTTAAAACTCAAAAGGGTGCCTGTCGGGAACGGCTAAAGTTTAAAACCTATGGCTTACCTATCGGGAACGGTAAATGGGCCTGTCGGGAACGACTAGGTTTAAAACTCAAAGGGCGCCTGTCGGGAACGGCTAAACTTGAAAACCTATGGTTACCTATCGGGAATGGTAAATGGGTCAGTTGGGAACGGCTAGGTTTAAAACTTAAAGGGCGCCCGTCGGGAACGGCTAAAGTTGAAAACATATGGCTTACCTATCGGGAATGGTAAATGGGTCTGTCGGGAACGGCTAGGTTTAAAACTTAAAGGGCGCCTGTCGGGAACGACTAAAGTTGAAAACCTATGGCTTACCTATCGGGAATGGTAAATGGGCCTGTCGGGAACGGCTAGGTTTAAAACTCAAAAGGGCGCCTGTCGGGAACGGCTAAAGTTTAAAACCTATGGCTTACCTATCGGGAATGGTAAATGGGCCTGTCGGGAACGACTAGGTTTAAAACTCAAAGGGCGCCTGTCGGGAACGGCTAAAGTTGAAAACCTATGGTTACCGATCGGGAATGGTAAATGGGCCAGTCGGGAATGGCTAGGTTTAAAACTGAAAGGGCGCCTGTCGGGAACGACTAAATTTGAAAACCTATGGTTACCTATCGGGAATGGTAGATGGGCCAGTCGGGAACGGCTAGGTTTAAAACTCAAAGGGCGCCTGTCGGGAACAGCTAAAGTTGAAAACCTACGGTTACCTATCGGGAATGGTAAATGGGCCTGTCGGGAACGACTAGGTTTAAAACTCAAAAGGGCGCCTGTCGGGAACGGCTAAAGTTGAAAACCTATGTCTTACCTATCGGGAATGGTAAATGGGTCTGTCGGGGACGGCTAGGTTTAAAACTTAAAGGGCGCCTGTCGGGAACGGCTAAAGTTGAAAACCTATGGCTTACCTATCGGGAATGGTAAATGGGCCTGTCGGGAACGGCTAGGTTTAAAACTCAAAAGGGCGCCTGTCGGGAACGGCTAAAGTTTAAAACATATGGCTTACCTATCGGGAATGGTAAATGGGCCTGTCGGGAACGGCTAGGTTTAAAACTCAAAAGGGTGCCTGTCGGGAACGGCTAAAGTTTAAAACCTATGGCTTACCTATCGGGAACGGTAAATGGGCCTGTCGGGAACGACTAGGTTTAAAACTCAAAGGGCGCCTGTCGGGAACGGCTAAAGTTGAAAACCTATGGTTACCTATCGGGAATGGTAAATGGGTCAGTTGGGAACGGCTAGGTTTAAAACTTAAAGGGCGCCCGTCGGGAACGGCTAAAGTTGAAAACATATGGCTTACCTATCGGGAATGGTAAATGGGTCTGTCGGGAACGGCTAGGTTTAAAACTTAAAGGGCGCCTGTCGGGAACGACTAAAGTTGAAAACCTATGGCTTACCTATCGGGAATGGTAAATGGGCCTGTCGGGAACGGCTAGGTTTAAAACTCAAAAGGGCGCCTGTCGGGAACGGCTAAAGTTTAAAACCTATGGCTTACCTATCGGGAATGGTAAATGGGCCTGTCGGGAACGACTAGGTTTAAAACTCAAAGGGCGCCTGTCGGGAACGGCTAAAGTTGAAAACCTATGGTTACCTATCGGGAATGGTAAATGGACCAGTCGGGAACGGCTAGGTTTAAAACTTAAAGGGCGCCCGTCGGGAACGGCTAAAGTTGAAAACCTATGCCTTACCTATCGGGAATGGTAAATGGGCCGGTCGGGAACGGCTAGGTTTAAAACTCAAAAGGGCGCCTGTCGGGAACGGGTAAAGTTTAAAACCTATGGCTTACCTATCGGGAATGGTAAATGGGCCTGTAGGGAACAGCTAGGTTTAAAACTCAAAGGGCGCCTGTCGGGAACGACTAAAGTTGAAAACCTATGGTTACCTATCGGGAATGGTAAATGGGCCAGTCGGGAACGGCTAGGTTTAAAACTTAAAGGGCACCTGTCGGGAACGGCTAAACTTGAAAACCTATGGTTACCTATCGGGAATGGTAAATGGGCCAGTCGGGAACAGCTAGGTTTAAAACTCAAAAGGGCGCCTGTCGGGAACGGCTAAAGTTGAAAACCTATGGCTTACCTATCGGGAATGGTAAATGGGCCTGTCGGGAACGACTAGGTTTAAAACTCAAAGGGCGCCTGTCGGGAACGGCTAAAGTTGAAAACCTATGTCTTACCTATCGGGAATGGTAAATGGGTCTGTCGGGAACGGCTAGGTTTAAAACTTAAAGGGCGCCTGTCGGTAACGGCTAAAGTTACAAACCTATGGTTTACCTATCGGGAATGGTAAATGGGTCTGTCGGGAACGGCTAGGTTTAAAACTCAAAAGGGCGCCTGTCGGGAATGACTAAAGTTTAAAACCTATGGCTTACCTATCGGGAATGGTAAATGGGCCTGTCGGGAACGACTAGGTTTAAAACTCAAAGGGCGCCTGTTGGGAACGGCTAAAGTTGAAAACCTATGGTTACCTATCGGGAATGGTAAATGGGTCAGTTGGGAACGGCTAGGTTTAAAACTTAAAGGGCGCCCGTCGGGAACGGCTAAAGTTGAAAACATATGGCTTACCTATCGGGAATGGTAAATGGGTCTGTCGGGAACGGCTAGGTTTAAAACTTAAAGGGCGCCTGTCGGGAACGACTAAAGTTGAAAACCTATGGCTTACCTATCGGGAATGGTAAATGGGCCTGTCGGGAACGGCTAGGTTTAAAACTCAAAAGGGCGCCTGTCGGGAACGGCTAAACTTTAAAACCTATGGCTTACCTATCGGGAATGGTAAATGGGCCTGTCGGGAACGACTAGGTTTAAAACTCAAAGGGTGCCTGTCGGGAACGGCTAAAGTTGAAAACCTATGGTTACCTATCGGGAATGGTAAATGGACCAGTCGGGAACGGCTAGGTTTAAAACTTAAAGGGCGCCCGTCGGGAACGGCTAAAGTTGAAAACCTATGCCTTACCTATCGGGAATGGTAAATGGGCCGGTCGGGAACGGCTAGGTTTAAAACTCAAAAGGGCGCCTGTCGGGAACGGGTAAAGTTTAAAACCTATGGCTTACCTATCGGGAATGGTAAATGGGCCTGTAGGGAACAGCTAGGTTTAAAACTCAAAGGGCGCCTGTCGGGAACGACTAAAGTTGAAAACCTATGGTTACCTATCGGGAATGGTAAATGGGCCAGTCGGGAACGGCTAGGTTTAAAACTTAAAGGGCACCTGTCGGGAACGGCTAAACTTGAAAACCTATGGTTACCTATCGGGAATGGTAAATGGGCCAGTCGGTAACAGCTAGGTTTAAAACTCAAAAGGGCGCCTGTCGGGAACGGCTAAAGTTGAAAACCTATGGCTTACCTATCGGGAATGGTAAATGGGCCTGTCGGTAACGGCTAGGTGTAAAACTCAAAAGGGCGCCTGTCGGGAACGGCTAAAGTTTAAAACCTATGGCTTACCTATCGGGAATGGTAAATGGGCAAGTCGGGAACAGCTAGGTTTAAAACTCAAAGGGCGCCTGTCGGGAACGGCTAAAGTTTAAAACCTATGGTTACCGATCGGGAATGGTAAATGGGCCAGTCGGGAATGACTAGGTTTAAAACTTAAAGGGCGCTTGTCGGGAACGGAAAAATTTGAAAACCTATGGTTACCTATCGGGAATGGTAGATGGGTCTGTCGGGAACGGCTAGGTTTAAAACTCAAAAGGGCGCCTGTCGGGAACGACTAAAGTTTAAAACCTATGGCTTACCTATCGGGAATGGTAAATGGGCCTGTCGGGAACGACTAGGTTTAAAACTCAAAGGGCGCCTGTCGGGAACGGCTAAAGTTTAAAACCTATGGTTACCTATCGGGAATGGTAAATGGACCAGTCGGGAACGGCTAGGTTTAAAACTTAAAGGGCGCCCGTCGGGAACGGCTAAAGTTGAAAACCTATGGCTTACCTATCGGGAATGGTAAATGGGCCTGTCGGGAACGGCTAGGTTTAAAACTCAAAAGGGCGTCTGTCGGGAACGGCTAAAGTTTAAAACCTATGGCTTACCTATCGGGAATGGTAAATGGGCATGTCGGGAACAACTAGGTTTAAAACTCAATGGGCGCCTGTCGGGAACGGCTAAAGTTTAAAACCTATGGTTACCGATCGGGAATGGTAAATGGGCCCGTCGGGAATGGCTAGGTTTAAAACTTAAAGGGCGCCTGTCGGGAACGACTAAATTTGAAAACCTATGGTTACCTATCGGGAATGGTAGATGGGCCAGTCGGGAACGGCTAGGTTTAAAACTCAAAGGGCGCCTGTCGGGAACAGCTAAAGTTGAAAACCTACGGTTACCTATCGGGAATGGTAAATGGGCCTGTCGGGAACGACTAGGTTTAAAACTCAAAAGGGCGCCTGTCGGGAACGGCTAAAGTTGAAAACCTATGTCTTACCTATCGGGAATGGTAAATGGGTCTGTCGGGGACGGCTAGGTTTAAAACTTAAAGGGCGCCTGTCGGGAACGGCTAAAGTTGAAAACCTATGGCTTACCTATCGGGAATGGTAAATGGGCCTGTCGGGAACGGCTAGGTTTAAAACTCAAAAGGGCGCCTGTCGGGAACGGCTAAAGTTTAAAACATATGGCTTACCTATCGGGAATGGTAAATGGGCCTGTCGGGAACGGCTAGGTTTAAAACTCAAAAGGGTGCCTGTCGGGAACGGCTAAAGTTTAAAACCTATGGCTTACCTATCGGGAACGGTAAATGGGCCTGTCGGGAACGACTAGGTTTAAAACTCAAAGGGCGCCTGTCGGGAACGGCTAAAGTTGAAAACCTATGGTTACCTATCGGGAATGGTAAATGGGTCAGTTGGGAACGGCTAGGTTTAAAACTTAAAGGGCGCCCGTCGGGAACGGCTAAAGTTGAAAACATATGGCTTACCTATCGGGAATGGTAAATGGGTCTGTCGGGAACGGCTAGGTTTAAAACTTAAAGGGCGCCTGTCGGGAACGACTAAAGTTGAAAACCTATGGCTTACCTATCGGGAATGGTAAATGGGCCTGTCGGGAACGGCTAGGTTTAAAACTCAAAAGGGCGCCTGTCGGGAACGGCTAAAGTTTAAAACCTATGGCTTACCTATCGGGAATGGTAAATGGGCCTGTCGGGAACGACTAGGTTTAAAACTCAAAGGGCGCCTGTCGGGAACGGCTAAAGTTGAAAACCTATGGTTACCGATCGGGAATGGTAAATGGGCCAGTCGGGAATGGCTAGGTTTAAAACTTAAAGGGCGCCTGTCGGGAACGACTAAATTTGAAAACCTATGGTTACCTATCGGGAATGGTAGATGGGCCAGTCGGGAACGGCTAGGTTTAAAACTCAAAGGGCGCCTGTCGGGAACAGCTAAAGTTGAAAACCTACGGTTACCTATCGGGAATGGTAAATGGGCCTGTCGGGAACGACTAGGTTTAAAACTCAAAAGGGCGCCTGTCGGGAACGGCTAAAGTTGAAAACCTATGGTTACCGATCGGGAATGGTAAATGGGCCAGTCGGGAATGGCTAGGTTTAAAACTTAAAGGGCGCCTGTCGGGAACGACTAAATTTGAAAACCTATGGTTACCTATCGGGAATGGTAAATGGGGCAGTCGGGAACAGCTAGGTTTAAAACTCAAAAGGGCGCCTGTCGGGAACGGCTAAAGTTGAAAACCTATGGCTTACCTATCGGGAATGGTAAATGGGCCTGTAGGGAACAGCTAGGTTTAAAACTCAAAGGGCGCCTGTCGGGAACGACTAAAGTTGAAAACCTATGGTTACCTATCGGGAATGGTAAATGGGCCAGTCGGGAACGGCTAGGTTTAAAACTTAAAGGGCACCTGTCGGGAACGGCTAAACTTGAAAACCTATGGTTACCTATCGGGAATGGTAAATGGGCCAGTCGGTAACAGCTAGGTTTAAAACTCAAAAGGGCGCCTGTCGGGAACGGCTAAAGTTGAAAACCTATGGCTTACCTATCGGGAATGGTAAATGGGCCTGTCGGTAACGGCTAGGTGTAAAACTCAAAAGGGCGCCTGTCGGGAACGGCTAAAGTTTAAAACCTATGGCTTACCTATCGGGAATGGTAAATGGGCAAGTCGGGAACAGCTAGGTTTAAAACTCAAAGGGCGCCTGTCGGGAACGGCTAAAGTTTAAAACCTATGGTTACCGATCGGGAATGGTAAATGGGCCAGTCGGGAATGACTAGGTTTAAAACTTAAAGGGCGCTTGTCGGGAACGGAAAAATTTGAAAACCTATGGTTACCTATCGGGAATGGTAGATGGGTCTGTCGGGAACGGCTAGGTTTAAAACTCAAAAGGGCGCCTGTCGGGAACGGCTAAAGTTGAAAACCTATGGTTACCTATCGGGAATGGTAAATGGGTCAGTTGGGAACGGCTAGGTTTAAAACTTAAAGGGCGCCCGTCGGGAACGGCTAAAGTTGAAAACATATGGCTTACCTATCGGGAATGGTAAATGGGTCTGTCGGGAACGGCTAGGTTTAAAACTTAAAGGGCGCCTGTCGGGAACGACTAAAGTTGAAAACCTATGGCTTACCTATCGGGAATGGTAAATGGGCCTGTCGGGAACGGCTAGGTTTAAAACTCAAAAGGGCGCCTGTCGGGAACGGCTAAAGTTTAAAACCTATGGCTTACCTATCGGGAATGGTAAATGGGCCTGTCGGGAACGACTAGGTTTAAAACTTAAAGGGCGCCCGTCGGGAACGGCTAAAGTTGAAAACATATGGCTTACCTATCGGGAATGGTAAATGGGTCTGTCGGGAACGGCTAGGTTTAAAACTTAAAGGGCGCCTGTCGGGAACGACTAAATTTGAAAACCTATGGCTTACCTATCGGGAATGGTAAATGGGCCTGTCGGGAACGTCTAGGTTTAAAACTCAAAAGGGCGCCTGTCGGGAACGGCTAAAGTTTAAAACCTATGGCTTACCTATCGGGAATGGTAAATGGGCCTGTCGGGAACGACTAGGTTTAAAACTCAAAGGGCGCCTGTCGGGAACGGCTAAAGTTGAAAACCTATGGTTACCGATCGGGAATGGTAAATGGGCCAGTCGGGAATGGCTAGGTTTAAAACTTAAAGGGCGCCTGTCGGGAACGACTAAATTTGAAAACCTATGGTTACCTATCGGGAATGGTAGATGGGCCAGTCGGGAACGGCTAGGTTTAAAACTCAAAGGGCGCCTGTCGGGAACAGCTAAAGTTGAAAACCTACGGTTACCTATCGGGAATGGTAAATGGGCCTGTCGGGAACGACTAGGTTTAAAACTCAAAAGGGCGCCTGTCGGGAACGGCTAAAGTTGAAAACCTATGGTTACCGATCGGGAATGGTAAATGGGCCAGTCGGGAATGGCTAGGTTTAAAACTTAAAGGGCGCCTGTCGGGAACGACTAAATTTGAAAACCTATGGTTACCTATCGGGAATGGTAAATGGGGCAGTCGGGAACAGCTAGGTTTAAAACTCAAAAGGGCGCCTGTCGGGAACGGCTAAAGTTGAAAACCTATGGCTTACCTATCGGGAATGGTAAATGGGCCTGTAGGGAACAGCTAGGTTTAAAACTCAAAGGGCGCCTGTCGGGAACGACTAAAGTTGAAAACCTATGGTTACCTATCGGGAATGGTAAATGGGCCAGTCGGGAACGGCTAGGTTTAAAACTTAAAGGGCACCTGTCGGGAACGGCTAAACTTGAAAACCTATGGTTACCTATCGGGAATGGTAAATGGGCCAGTCGGTAACAGCTAGGTTTAAAACTCAAAAGGGCGCCTGTCGGGAACGGCTAAAGTTGAAAACCTATGGCTTACCTATCGGGAATGGTAAATGGGCCTGTCGGTAACGGCTAGGTGTAAAACTCAAAAGGGCGCCTGTCGGGAACGGCTAAAGTTTAAAACCTATGGCTTACCTATCGGGAATGGTAAATGGGCAAGTCGGGAACAGCTAGGTTTAAAACTCAAAGGGCGCCTGTCGGGAACGGCTAAAGTTTAAAACCTATGGTTACCGATCGGGAATGGTAAATGGGCCAGTCGGGAATGACTAGGTTTAAAACTTAAAGGGCGCTTGTCGGGAACGGAAAAATTTGAAAACCTATGGTTACCTATCGGGAATGGTAGATGGGTCTGTCGGGAACGGCTAGGTTTAAAACTCAAAAGGGCGCCTGTCGGGAACGGCTAAAGTTGAAAACCTATGGTTACCTATCGGGAATGGTAAATGGGTCAGTTGGGAACGGCTAGGTTTAAAACTTAAAGGGCGCCCGTCGGGAACGGCTAAAGTTGAAAACATATGGCTTACCTATCGGGAATGGTAAATGGGTCTGTCGGGAACGGCTAGGTTTAAAACTTAAAGGGCGCCTGTCGGGAACGACTAAAGTTGAAAACCTATGGCTTACCTATCGGGAATGGTAAATGGGCCTGTCGGGAGCGGCTAGGTTTAAAACTCAAAAGGGCGCCTGTCGGGAACGGCTAAAGTTTAAAACCTATGGCTTACCTATCGGGAATGGTAAATGGGCCTGTCGGGAACGACTAGGTTTAAAACTCAAAGGGCGCCTGTCGGGAACGGCTAAAGTTGAAAACCTATGGTTACCGATCGGGAATGGTAAATGGGCCAGTCGGGAATGGCTAGGTTTAAAACTTAAAGGGCGCCTGTCGGGAACGACTAAATTTGAAAACCTATGGTTACCTATCGGGAATGGTAGATGGGCCAGTCGGGAACGGCTAGGTTTAAAACTCAAAGGGCGCCTGTCGGGAACAGCTAAAGTTGAAAACCTACGGTTACCTATCGGGAATGGTAAATGGGCCTGTCGGGAACGACTAGGTTTAAAACTCAAAAGGGCGCCTGTCGGGAACGGCTAAAGTTGAAAACCTATGTCTTACCTATCGGGAATGGTAAATGGGTCTGTCGGGGACGGCTAGGTTTAAAACTTAAAGGGCGCCTGTCGGGAACGGCTAAAGTTGAAAACCTATGGCTTACCTATCGGGAATGGTAAATGGGCCTGTCGGGAACGGCTAGGTTTAAAACTCAAAAGGGCGCCTGTCGGGAACGGCTAAAGTTTAAAACATATGGCTTACCTATCGGGAATGGTAAATGGGCCTGTCGGGAACGGCTAGGTTTAAAACTCAAAAGGGTGCCTGTCGGGAACGGCTAAAGTTTAAAACCTATGGCTTACCTATCGGGAACGGTAAATGGGCCTGTCGGGAACGACTAGGTTTAAAACTCAAAGGGCGCCTGTCGGGAACGGCTAAAGTTGAAAACCTATGGTTACCTATCGGGAATGGTAAATGGGTCAGTTGGGAACGGCTAGGTTTAAAACTTAAAGGGCGCCCGTCGGGAACGGCTAAAGTTGAAAACATATGGCTTACCTATCGGGAATGGTAAATGGGTCTGTCGGGAACGGCTAGGTTTAAAACTTAAAGGGCGCCTGTCGGGAACGACTAAAGTTGAAAACCTATGGCTTACCTATCGGGAATGGTAAATGGGCCTGTCGGGAACGGCTAGGTTTAAAACTCAAAAGGGCGCCTGTCGGGAACGGCTAAAGTTTAAAACCTATGGCTTACCTATCGGGAATGGTAAATGGGCCTGTCGGGAACGACTAGGTTTAAAACTCAAAGGGCGCCTGTCGGGAACGGCTAAAGTTGAAAACCTATGGTTACCTATCGGGAATGGTAAATGGACTAGTCGGGAACGGCTAGGTTTAAAACTTAAAGGGCGCCCGTCGGGAACGGCTAAAGTTGAAAACCTATGCCTTACCTATCGGGAATGGTAAATGGGCCGGTCGGGAACGGCTAGGTTTAAAACTCAAAAGGGCGCCTGTCGGGAACGGGTAAAGTTTAAAACCTATGGCTTACCTATCGGGAATGGTAAATGGGCCTGTAGGGAACAGCTAGGTTTAAAACTCAAAGGGCGCCTGTCGGGAACGACTAAAGTTGAAAACCTATGGTTACCTATCGGGAATGGTAAATGGGCCAGTCGGGAACGGCTAGGTTTAAAACTTAAAGGGCACCTGTCGGGAACGGCTAAACTTGAAAACCTATGGTTACCTATCGGGAATGGTAAATGGGGCAGTCGGGAACAGCTAGGTTTAAAACTCAAAAGGGCGCCTGTCGGGAACGGCTAAAGTTGAAAACCTATGGCTTACCTATCGGGAATGGTAAATGGGCCTGTCGGTAACGGCTAGGTGTAAAACTCAAAAGGGCGCCTGTCGGGAACGGCTAAAGTTTAAAACCTATGGCTTACCTATCGGGAATGGTAAATGGGCATGTCGGGAACAGCTAGGTTTAAAACTCAAAGGGCGCCTGTCGGGAACGGCTAAAGTTTAAAACCTATGGTTACCGATCGGGAATGGTAAATGGGCCAGTCGGGAATGACTAGGTTTAAAACTTAAAGGGCGCCTGTCGGGAACGGAAAAATTTGAAAACCTATGGTTACCTCTCGGGAATGGTAGATGGGCCAGTCAGGAACGGCTAGGTTTAAAACTCGAAGGGCGCCTGTCAGGAACAGCTAAAGTTGAAAACCTACGGTTACCTATCGGGAATGGTAAATGGGCCTGTCGGGAACGGCTAGGTTTAAAACTCAAAAGGGCGCCTGTCGGGAACGGCTAAAGTTGAAAACCTATGTCTTACCTATCGGGAATGGTAAATGGGTCTGTCGGGAACGGCTAGGTTTAAAACTTAAAGGGCACCTGTCGGGAACGGCTAAAGTTGCAAACCTATGGCTTACCTATCGGGAATGGTAAATGGGTCTGTCGGGAACGGCTAGGTTTAAAACTCAAAAGGGCGCCTGTCGGGAACGACTAAAGTTTAAAACCTATGGCTTACCTATCGGGAATGGTAAATGGGCCTGTCGGGAACGACTAGGTTTAAAACTCAAAGGGCGCCTGTCGAGAACGGCTAAAGTTGAAAACCTATGGTTACCTATCGGGAATGGTAAATGGACCAGTCGGGAACGGCTAGGTTTAAAACTTAAAGGGCGCCCGTCGGGAACAGCTAAATTTGAAAACCTATGGTTACCTATCGGGAAGGGTAGATGGGCCAGTCGGGAACGGCTAGGTTTAAATCTCAAAGGGCGCCTGTCGGGAACAGCTAAATTTGAAAACCTACGGTTACCTATCAGGAATGGTAAATGGGTCTGTCGGGAACGGCTAGGTTTAAAACTCAAAAGGGCGCCTGTCGGGAACGACTAAAGTTTAAAACCTATGGCTTACCTATCGGGAATGGTAAATGGGCCTGTCGGGAACGACTAGGTTTAAAACTCAAAGGGCGCCTGTCGGGAACGGCTAAAGTTTAAAACCTATGGTTACCTATCGGGAATGGTAAATGGACCAGTCGGGAACGGCTAGGTTTAAAACTTAAAGGGCGCCCGTCGGGAACGGCTAAAGTTGAAAACCTATGGCTTACCTATCGGGAATGGTAAATGGGCCTGTCGGGAACGGCTAGGTTTAAAACTCAAAAGGGCGTCTGTCGGGAACGGCTAAAGTTTAAAACCTATGGCTTACCTATCGGGAATGGTAAATGGGAATGTCGGGAACAGCTAGGTTTAAAACTCAATGGGCGCCTGTCGGGAACGGCTAAAGTTTAAAAGCTATGGTTACCGATCGGGAATGGTAAATGGGCCAGTCGGGAATGGCTAGGTTTAAAACTTAAAGGGCGCCTGTCGGGAACGACTAAATTTGAAAACCTATGGTTACCTATCGGGAATGGTAGATGGGCCAGTCGGGAACGGCTAGGTTTAAAACTCAAAGGGCGCCTGTCGGGAACAGCTAAAGTTGAAAACCTACGGTTACCTATCGGGAATGGTAAATGGGCCTGTCGGGAACGACTAGGTTTAAAACTCAAAAGGGCGCCTGTCGGAAACGGCTAAAGTTGAAAACCTATGTCTTACCAATCGGGAATGGTAAATGGGTCTGTCGGGGACGGCTAGGTTTAAAACTTAAAGGGCGCCTGTCGGGAACGGCTAAAGTTGAAAACCTATGGCTTACCTATCGGGAATGGTAAATGGGCCTGTCGGGAACGGCTAGGTTTAAAACTCAAAAGGGCGCCTGTCGGGAACGGCTAAAGTTTAAAACATATGGCTTACCTATCGGGAATGGTAAATGGGCCTGTCGGGAACGGCTAGGTTTAAAACTTAAAAGGGTGCCTGTCGGGAACGGCTAAAGTTTAAAACCTATGGCTTACCTATCGGGAACGGTAAATGGGCCTGTCGGGAACGGCTAGGTTTAAAACTCAAAGGGCGCCTGTCGGGAACGGCTAAAGTTGAAAACCTATGGTTACCTATCGGGAATGGTAAATGGGCCAGTCGGGAACGGCTAGGTTTAAAACTTAAAGGGCGCCCGTCGGGAACGGCTAAAGTTGAAAACCTATGGCTTACCTATCGGGAATGGTAAATGGGCCTGTCAGGAACGACTAGGTTTAAAACTCAAAGGGCGCCTGTCGGGAACGGCTAAAGTTTAAAACCTATGGTTACCTATCGGGAATGGTAAATGGACCAGTCGGGAACGGCTAGGTTTAAAACTTAAAGGGCGCCCGTCGGGAACGGCTAAAGTTGAAAACCTATGGCTTACCTATCGGGAATGGTAAATGGGCCTGTCGGGAACGGCTAGGTTTAAAACTCAAAAGGGCGTCTGTCGGGAACGGCTAAAGTTTAAAACCTATGGCTTACCTATCGGGAATGGTAAATGGGCATGTCGGGAACAGCTAGGTTTAAAACTCAATGGGCGCCTGTCGGGAACGGCTAAAGTTTAAAACCTATGGTTACCGATCGGGAATGGTAAATGGGCCAGTCGGGAATGGCTAGGTTTAAAACTTAAAGGGCGCCTGTCGGGAATGACTAAATTTGAAAACCTATGGTTACCTATCGGGAATGGTAGATGGGCCAGTCGGGAACGGCTAGGTTTAAAACTCAAAGGGCGCCTGTCGGGAACAGCTAAAGTTGAAAACCTACGGTTACCTATCGGGAATGGTAAATGGGCCTGTCGGGAACGACTAGGTTTAAAACTCAAAAGGGCGCCTGTCGGGAACGGCTAAAGTTGAAAACCTATGTCTTACCTATCGGGAATGGTAAATGGGTCTGTCGGGGACGGCTAGGTTTAAAACTTAAAGGGCGCCTGTCGGGAACGGCTAAAGTTGAAAACCTATGGCTTACCTATCGGGAATGGTAAATGGGCCTGTCGGGAACGGCTAGGTTTAAAACTCAAAAGGGCGCCTGTCGGGAACGGCTAAAGTTTAAAACATATGGCTTACCTATCGGGAATGGTAAATGGGCCTGTCGGGAACGGCTAGGTTTAAAACTCAAAAGGGTGCCTGTCGGGAACGGCTAAAGTTTAAAACCTATGGCTTACCTATCGGGAACGGTAAATGGGCCTGTCGAGAACGGCTAGGTTTAAAACTCAAAGGGCGCCTGTCGGGAACGGCTAAAGTTGAAAACCTATGGTTACCTATCGGGAATGGTAAATGGGCCAGTCGGGAACGGCTAGGTTTAAAACTTAAAGGGCGCCCGTCGGGAACGGCTAAAGTTGAAAACCTATGGCTTACCTATCGGGAATGGTAAATGGGCCTGTCGGGAACGGCTAGGTTTAAAACTCAAAAGGGCGCCTGTCGGGAACGGGTAAAGTTTAAATCCTATGGCTTACCTATCGGGAATGGTAAATGGGCCTGTCGGGAACAGCTAGGTTTAAAACTCAAAGGGCGCCTGTCGAGAACGGCTAAAGTTGAAAACCTATGGTTACCTATCGGGAATGGTAAATAGGCCAGTCGGGAACGGCTAGGTTTAAAACTTAAAGGGCACTTGTCGGGAACGGCTAAAGTTGAAAACCTATGGTCACCTATCGGGAATGGTAAATGGGACTGTCGGGAACAGCTAGGTTTAAAACTCAAAAGGGCGCCTGTCGGGAACGGCTAAAGTTTAAAACCTATGGTTTACCTATCGGGAATGGTAAATGGGCTTGTCTGTAACGGCTAGGTTTAAAACTCAAAAGGGCGCCTGTCGGGATCGGCTAAAGTTTAAAACCTATGGCTTACCTATCGGGAATGGTAAATGGGCATGTCGGGAACAGCTAGGTTTAAAACTCAAAGGGCGCCTGTCGGGAACGGCTAAAGTTTAAAACCTATGGTTACCGATCGGGAATGGTAAATGGGCCAGTCGGGAATGGCTAGGTTTAAAACTTAAAGGGCGCCTGTCGGGAACAGCTAAATTTGAAAACCTATGGTTACCTATCGGGAAGGGTAGATGGGCCAGTCGGGAACGGCTAGGTTTAAAACTCAAAGGGCGCCTGTCGGGAACAGCTAAATTTGAAAACCTACGGTTACCTATCAGTAATGGTAAATGGGCCTGTCGGGAACGGCTAGGTTTAAAACTCAAAAGGGCGCCTGTCGGGAACGACTAAAGTTTAAAACCTATGGCTTACCTATCGGGAATGGTAAATGGGCCTGTCGGGAACGACTAGGTTTAAAACTCAAAGGGCGCCTGTCGGGAACGGCTAAAGTTGAAAACCTATGTCTTACCTATCGGGAATGGTAAATGGGTCTGTCGGGAACGGCTAGGTTTAAAACTTAAAGGGCGCCTGTCGGTAACGGCTAAAGTTACAAACCTATGGTTTACCTATCGGGAATGGTAAATGGGTCTGTCGGGAACGGCTAGGTTTAAAACTCAAAAGGGCGCCTGTCGGGAATGACTAAAGTTTAAAACCTATGGCTTACCTATCGGGAATGGTAAATGGGCCTGTCGGGAACGACTAGGTTTAAAACTCAAAGGGCGCCTGTTGGGAACGGCTAAAGTTGAAAACCTATGGTTACCTATCGGGAATGGTAAATGGGTCAGTTGGGAACGGCTAGGTTTAAAACTTAAAGGGCGCCCGTCGGGAACGGCTAAAGTTGAAAACATATGGTTTACCTATCGGGAATGGTAAATGGGTCTGTCGGGAACGGCTAGGTTTAAAACTTAAAGGGCGCCTGTCGGGAACGACTAAAGTTGAAAACCTATGGCTTACCTATCGGGAATGGTAAATGGGCCTGTCGGGAACGGCTAGGTTTAAAACTCAAAAGGGCGCCTGTCGGGAACGGCTAAAGTTTAAAACCTATGGCTTACCTATCGGGAATGGTAAATGGGCCTGTCGGGAACGACTAGGTTTAAAACTCAAAGGGCGTCTGTCAGGAACGGCTAAAGTTGAAAACCTATGGTTACCTATCGGGAATGGTAAATGGACCAGTCGGGAACGGCTAGGTTTAAAACTTAAAGGGCGCCCGTCGGGAACGGCTAAAGTTGCAAACCTATGGCTTACCTATCGGGAATGGTAAATGGGTCTGTCGGGAACGGCTAGGTTTAAAACTCAAAAGGGCGCCTGTGGGGAACGACTAAAGTTTAAAACCTATGGCTTACCTATCGGGAATGGTAAATGGGCCTGTCGGGAACGACTAGGTTTAAAACTCAAAGGGCGCCTGTCGGGAACGGCTAAAGTTGAAAACCTATGGTTACCTATCGGGAATGGTAAATGGGTCAGTTGGGAACGGCTAAGTTTAAACCTTAAAGGGCGCCCGTCGGGAACGGCTAAAGTTGAAAACATATGGCTTACCTATCGGGAATGGTAAATGGGTCTGTCGGGATCGGCTAGGTTTAAAACTTAAAGGCCGCCTGTCGGGAACGGCTAAAGTTGAAAACCTATAGCTTACCTATCGGGAATGGTAAATGGGCCTGTCGGGAACGGCTAGGTTTAAAACTCAAAAGGGCGCCTGTTGGGAACGACTAAAGTTTAAAACCTATGGCTTACCTATCGGGAATGGTAAATGGGCCTGTCGGGAACGACTAGGTTTAAAACTCAAAGGGCGCCTGTCGGGAACGGCTAAAGTTGAAAACCTATGGTTACCTATCGGGAATGGTAAATGGGTCAGTTGGGAACGGCTAGGTTTAAAACTTAAAGGGCGCCCGTCGGGAACGGCTAAAGTTGAAAACATATGGCTTACCTATCGGGAATGGTAAATGGGTCTGTCGGGATCGGCTAGGTTTAAAACTTAAAGGGCGCCTGTCGGGAACGGTTAAAGTTGAAAACCTATGGCTTACCTATCGGGAATGGTAAATGGGCCTGTCGGGAACGGCTAGGTTTAAAACTCAAAAGGGCGCCTGTCGGGAACGACTAAAGTTTAAAACCTATGGCTTACCTATCGGGAATGGTAAATGGGCCTGTCGGGAACGACTAGGTTTAAAACTCAAAGGGCGCCTGTCGGGAACGGCTAAAGTTTAAAACCTATGGTTACCTATCGGGAATGGTAAATGGATCAGTCGGGAACGGCTAGGTTTAAAACTTAAAGGGCGCCCGTCGGGAGCGGCTAAAGTTGAAAACCTATGGCTTACCTATCGGGAATGGTAAATGGGCCTGTCGGGAACGGCTAGGTTTAAAACTCAAAAGGGCGTCTGTCTGGAACGGCTAAAGTTTAAAACCTATGGCTTACCTATCGGGAATGGTAAATGGGCATGTCGGGAACAGCTAGGTTTAAAACTCAATGGGCGCCTGTCGGGAACGGCTAAAGTTTAAAACCTATGGTTACCGATCGGGAATGGTAAATGGGCCAGTCGGGAATGGCTAGGTTTAAAACTTAAAGGGCGCCTGTCGGGAACGGCTAAATTTGAAAACCTATGGTTACCTATCGGGAATGGTAGATGGGCCAGTCGGGAACGGCTAGGTTTAAAACTCAAAGGGCGCCTGTCGGGAACAGCTAAAGTTGAAAACCTACGATTACCTATCGGGAATGGTAAATGGGCCTGTCGGGAACGACTAGGTTTAAAACTCAAAAGGGCGCCTGTCGGGAACGGCTAAAGTTGAAAACCTATGTCTTACCTATCGGGAATGGTAAATGGGTCTCTCGGGGACGGCTAGGTTTAAAACTTAAAGGGCGCCTGTCGGGAACGGCTAAAGTTGAAAACCTATGGCTTACCTATCGGGAATGGTAAATGGGCCTGTCGGGAACGGCTAGTTTTAAAACTCAAAAGGGCGCCTGTCGGGAACGGCTAAAGTTTAAAACATATGGCTTACCTATCGGGAATGGTAAATGGGCCTGTCGGGAACGGCTAGGTTTAAAACTCAAAAGGGTGCCTGTCGGGAATGGCTAAAGTTTAAAACCTATGGCTTACCTATCGGGAACGGTAAATGGGCCTGTCGGGAACGGCTAGGTTTAAAACTCAAAGGGCGCCTGTCGGGAACGGCTAAAGTTGAAAACCTATGGTTACCTATCGGGAATGGTAAATGGGCCAGTCGGGAACGGCTAGGTTTAAAACTTAAAGGGCGCCCGTCGGGAACGGCTAAAGTTGAAAACCTATGGCTTACCTATCGGGAATGGTAAATGGGCCTGTCGGGAACGGCTAGGTTTAAAACTCAAAAGGGCGCCTGTCGAGAACGGGTAAAGTTTAAAACCTATGGCTTACCTATCGGGAATGGTAAATGGGCCTGTCGGGAACAGCTAGGTTTAAAACTCAAAGGGCGCCTGTCGGGAACGGCTAAAGTTGAAAACCTATGGTTACCTATCGGGAATGGTAAATAGGCCAGTCGGGAACGGCTAAGTTTAAAACTTAAAGGGCACTTGTCGGGAACGGCTAAAGTTGAAAACCTATGGTTACCTATCGGGAATGGTAAATGGGACTGTCGGGAACAGCTAGGTTTAAAACTCAAAAGGGCGCCTGTCGGGAACGGCTAAAGTTTAAAACCTATGGTTTACCTATCGGGAATGGTAAATGGGCCTGTCGGTAACGGCTAGGTTTAAAACTCAAAAGGGCGCCTGTTGGGATCGGCTAAAGTTTAAAACCTATGGCTTACCTATCGGGAATGGTAAATGGGCATGTCGGGAACAGCTAGGTTTAAAACTCAAAGGGCGCCTGTCGGGAACGGCTAAAGTTTAAAACCTATGGTTACCGATCGGGAATGGTAAATGGGCCAGTCGGGAATGGCTAGGTTTAAAACTTAAAGGGCGCCTGTCGGGAACAGCTAAATTTGAAAACCTATGGTTACCTATCGGGAAGGGTAGATGGGCCAGTCGGGAACGGCTAGGTTTAAAACTCAAAGGGCGCCTGTCGGGAACAGCTAAATTTGAAAACCTACGGTTACCTATCAGGAATGGTAAATGGGCCTGTCGGGAACGGCTAGGTTTAAAACTCAAAAGGGCGCCTGTCGGGAACGACTAAAGTTTAAAACCTATGGCTTACCTATCGGGAATGGTAAATGGGCCTGTCGGGAACGACTAGGTTTAAAACTCAAAGGGCGCCTGTCGGGAACGGCTAAAGTTGAAAACCTATGTCTTACCTATCGGGAATGGTAAATGGGTCTGTCGGGAACGACTAGGTTTAAAACTTAAAGGGCGCCTGTCGGGAACGGCTAAAGTTGAAAACCTATGGCTTACCTATCGGGAATGGTAAATGGGCCTGTCGGGAACGGCTAGTTTTAAAACTCAAAAGGGCGCCTGTCGGGAACGGCTAAAGTTTAAAACATATGGCTTACCTATCGGGAATGGTAAATGGGCCTGTCGGGAACGGCTAGGTTTAAAACTCAAAAGGGTGCCTGTCGGGAACGGCTAAAGTTTAAAACCTATCGCTTACCTATCGGGAACGGTAAATGGGCCTGTCGGGAACGGCTAGGTTTAAAACTCAAAGGGCGCCTGTCGGGAACGGCTAAAGTTGAAAACCTATGGTTACCTATCGGGAATGGTAAATGGGCCAGTCGGGAACGGCTAGGTTTAAAACTTAAAGGGCGCCTGTCGGGAACGGGTAAAGTTTAAAACCTATGGCTTACCTATCGGGAATGGTAAATGGGCCTGTCGGGAACAGCTAGGTTTAAAACTCAAAGGGCGCCTGTCGGGAACGGCTAAAGTTGAAAACCTATGGTTACCTATCGGGAATGGTAAATAGGCCAGTCGGGAACGGCTAAGTTTAAAACTTAAAGGGCACTTGTCGGGAACGGCTAAAGTTGAAAACCTATGGTTACCTATCGGGAATGGTAAATGGGACTGTCGGGAACAGCTAGGTTTAAAACTCAAAAGGGCGCCTGTCGGGAACGGCTAAAGTTTAAAACCTATGGTTTACCTATCGGGAATGGTAAATGGGCCTGTCGGTAACGGCTAGGTTTAAAACTCAAAAGGGCGCCTGTTGGGATCGGCTAAAGTTTAAAACCTATGGCTTACCTATCGGGAATGGTAAATGGGCATGTCGGGAACAGCTAGGTTTAAAACTCAAAGGGCGCCTGTCGGGAACGGCTAAAGTTTAAAACCTATGGTTACCGATCGGGAATGGTAAATGGGCCAGTCGGGAATGGCTAGGTTTAAAACTTAAAGGGCGCCTGTCGGGAACAGCTAAATTTGAAAACATATGGTTACCTATCGGGAAGGGTAGATGGGCCAGTCGGGAACGGCTAGGTTTAAAACTCAAAGGGCGCCTGTCGGGAACAGCTAAATTTGAAAACCTACGGTTACCTATCAGGAATGGTAAATGGGCCTGTCGGGAACGGCTAGGTTTAAAACTCAAAAGGGCGCCTGTCGGGAACGACTAAAGTTTAAAACCTATGGCTTACCTATCGGGAATGGTAAATGGGCCTGTCGGGAACGACTAGGTTTAAAACTCAAAGGGCGCCTGTCGGGAACGGCTAAAGTTGAAAACCTATGTCTTACCTATCGGGAATGGTAAATGGGTCTGTCGGGAACGGCTAGGTTTAAAACTTAAAGGGCGCCTGTCGGTAACGGCTAAAGTTACAAACCTATGGTTTACCTATCGGGAATGGTAAATGGGTCTGTCGGGAACGGCTAGGTTTAAAACTCAAAAGGGCGCCTGTCGGGAATGACTAAAGTTTAAAACATATGGCTTACCTATCGGGAATGGTAAATGGGCCTGTCGGGAACGGCTAGGTTTAAAACTCAAAAGGGTGCCTGTCGGGAATGGCTAAAGTTTAAAACCTATGGCTTACCTATCGGGAACGGTAAATGGGCCTGTCGGGAACAGCTAGGTTTAAAACTCAAAGGGCGCCTGTCGGGAACGGCTAAAGTTGAAAACCTATGGTTACCTATCGGGAATGGTAAATGGGCCAGTCGGGAACGGCTAGGTTTAAAACTTAAAGGGCGCCCGTCGGGAACGGCTAAAGTTGAAACCTATGGCTTACCTATCGGGAATGGTAAATGGGCCTGTCGGGAACGGCTAGGTTTAAAACTCAAAAGGGCGCCTGTCGAGAACGGGTAAAGTTTAAAACCTATGGCTTACCTATCGGGAATGGTAAATGGGCCTGTCGGGAACAGCTAGGTTTAAAACTCAAAGGGCGCCTGTCGGGAACGGCTAAAGTTGAAAACCTATGGTTACCTATCGGGAATGGTAAATAGGCCAGTCGGGAACGGCTAAGTTTAAAACTTAAAGGGCACTTGTCGGGAACGGCTAAAGTTGAAAACCTATGGTTACCTATCGGGAATGGTAAATGGGACTGTCGGGAACAGCTAGGTTTAAAACTCAAAAGGGCGCCTGTCGGGAACGGCTAAAGTTTAAAACCTATGGTTTACCTATCGGGAATGGTAAATGGGCCTGTCGGTAACGGCTAGGTTTAAAACTCAAAAGGGCGCCTGTTGGGATCGGCTAAAGTTTAAAACCTATGGCTTACCTATCGGGAATGGTAAATGGGCATGTCGGGAACAGCTAGGTTTAAAACTCAAAGGGCGCCTGTCGGGAACGGCTAAAGTTTAAAACCTATGGTTACCGATCGGGAATGGTAAATGGGCCAGTCGGGAATGGCTAGGTTTAAAACTTAAAGGGCGCCTGTCGGGAACAGCTAAATTTGAAAACCTATGGTTACCTATCGGGAAGGGTAGATGGGCCAGTCGGGAACGGCTAGGTTTAAAACTCAAAGGGCGCCTGTCGGGAACAGCTAAATTTGAAAACCTACGGTTACCTATCAGGAATGGTAAATGGGCCTGTCGGGAACGGCTAGGTTTAAAACTCAAAAGGGCGCCTGTCGGGAACGACTAAAGTTTAAAACCTATGGCTTACCTATCGGGAATGGTAAATGGGCCTGTCGGGAACGACTAGGTTTAAAACTCAAAGGGCGCCTGTCGGGAACGGCTAAAGTTGAAAACCTATGTCTTACCTATCGGGAATGGTAAATGGGTCTGTCGGGAACGACTAGGTTTAAAACTTAAAGGGCGCCTGTCGGGAACGGCTAAAGTTGAAAACCTATGGCTTACCTATCGGGAATGGTAAATGGGCCTGTCGGGAACGGCTAGTTTTAAAACTCAAAAGGGCGCCTGTCGGGAACGGCTAAAGTTTAAAACATATGGCTTACCTATCGGGAATGGTAAATGGGCCTGTCGGGAACGGCTAGGTTTAAAACTCAAAAGGGTGCCTGTCGGGAACGGCTAAAGTTTAAAACCTATCGCTTACCTATCGGGAACGGTAAATGGGCCTGTCGGGAACGGCTAGGTTTAAAACTCAAAGGGCGCCTGTCGGGAACGGCTAAAGTTGAAAACCTATGGTTACCTATCGGGAATGGTAAATGGGCCAGTCGGGAACGGCTAGGTTTAAAACTTAAAGGGCGCCTGTCGGGAACGGGTAAAGTTTAAAACCTATGGCTTACCTATCGGGAATGGTAAATGGGCCTGTCGGGAACAGCTAGGTTTAAAACTCAAAGGGCGCCTGTCGGGAACGGCTAAAGTTGAAAACCTTTGGTTACCTATCGGGAATGGTAAATAGGCCAGTCGGGAACGGCTAAGTTTAAAACTTAAAGGGCACTTGTCGGGAACGGCTAAAGTTGAAAACCTATGGTTACCTATCGGGAATGGTAAATGGGACTGTCGGGAACAGCTAGGTTTAAAACTCAAAAGGGCGCCTGTCGGGAACGGCTAAAGTTTAAAACCTATGGTTTACCTATCGGGAATGGTAAATGGGCCTGTCGGTAACGGCTAGGTTTAAAACTCAAAAGGACGCCTGTTGGGATCGGCTAAAGTTTAAAACCTATGGCTTACCTATCGGGAATGGTAAATGGGCATGTCGGGAACAGCTAGGTTTAAAACTCAAAGGGCGCCTGTCGGGAACGGCTAAAGTTTAAAACCTATGGTTACCGATCGGGAATGGTAAATGGGCCAGTCGGGAATGGCTAGGTTTAAAACTTAAAGGGCGCCTGTCGGGAACAGCTAAATTTGAAAACATATGGTTACCTATCGGGAAGGGTAGATGGGCCAGTCGGGAACGGCTAGGTTTAAAACTCAAAGGGCGCCTGTCGGGAACAGCTAAATTTGAAAACCTACGGTTACCTATCAGGAATGGTAAATGGGCCTGTCGGGAACGGCTAGGTTTAAAACTCAAAAGGGCGCCTGTCGGGAACGACTAAAGTTTAAAACCTATGGCTTACCTATCGGGAATGGTAAATGGGCCTGTCGGGAACGACTAGGTTTAAAACTCAAAGGGCGCCTGTCGGGAACGGCTAAAGTTGAAAACCTATGTCTTACCTATCGGGAATGGTAAATGGGTCTGTCGGGAACGGCTAGGTTTAAAACTTAAAGGGCGCCTGTCGGTAACGGCTAAAGTTACAAACCTATGGTTTACCTATCGGGAATGGTAAATGGGTCTGTCGGGAACGGCTAGGTTTAAAACTCAAAAGGGCGCCTGTCGGGAATGACTAAAGTTTAAAACCTATGGCTTACCTATCGGGAATGGTAAATGGGCCTGTCGGGAACGACTAGGTTTAAAACTCAAAGGGCGCCTGTTGGGAACGGCTAAAGTTGAAAACCTATGGTTACCTATCGGGAATGGTAAATGGGTCAATTGGGAACGGCTAGGTTTAAAACTTAAAGGGCGCCCGTCGGGAACGGCTAAAGTTGAAAACATATGGCTTACCTATCGGGAATGGTAAATGGGTCTGTCGGGAACGGCTAGGTTTAAAACTTAAAGGGCGCCTGTCGGGAACGACTAAAGTTGAAAACCTATGGCTTACCTATCGGGAATGGTAAATGGGCCTGTCGGGAACGGCTAGGTTTAAAACTCAAAAGGGCGCCTGTCGGGAACGGCTAAAGTTTAAAACCTATGGCTTACCTATCGGGAATGGTAAATGGGCCTGTCGGGAACGACTAGGTTTAAAACTCAAAGGGCGCCTATCGGGAACGGCTAAAGTTGAAAACCTATGGTTACCTATCGGGAATGGTAAATGGACCAGTCGGGAACGGCTAGGTTTAAAACTTAAAGGGCGCCCGTCGGGAACGGCTAAAGTTGCAAACCTATGGCTTACCTATCGGGAATGGTAAATGGGTCTGTCGGGAACGGCTAGGTTTAAAACTCAAAAGGGCGCCTGTCGGGAACGACTAAAGTTTAAAACCTATGGCTTACCTATCAGGAATGGTAAATGGGCCTGTCGGGAACGACTAGGTTTAAAACTCAAAGGGCGCCTGTCGGGAATGGCTAAAGTTGAAAACCTATGGTTACCTATCGGGAATGGTAAATGGGTCAGTTGGGAACGGCTAGGTTTAAACCTTAAAGGGCGCCCGTCGGGAACGGCTAAAGTTGAAAACATATGGCTTACCTATCGGGAATGGTAAATGGGTCTGTCGGGATCGGCTAGGTTTAAAACTTAAAGGCCGCCTGTCGGGAACGGCTAAAGTTGAAAACCTATGGCTTACCTATCGGGAATGGTAAATGGGCCTGTCGGGAACGGCTAGGTTTAAAACTCAAAAGGGCGCCTGTTGGGAACGACTAAAGTTTAAAACCTATGGCTTACCTATCGGGAATGGTAAATGGGCCTGTCGGGAACGACTAGGTTTAAAACTCAAAGGGCGCCTGTCGGGAACGGCTAAAGTTTAAAACCTATGGTTACCTATCGGGAATGGTAAATGGACCAGTCGGGAACGGCTAGGTTTAAAACTTAAAGGGCGCCCGTCGGGAACGGCTAAACTTGAAAACCTATGGCTTACCTATCGGGAATGGTAAATGGGCCTGTCGGGAACGGCTAGGTTTAAAACTCAAAAGGGCGTCTGTCGGGAACGGCTAAAGTTTAAAACCTATGGCTTACCTATCGGGAATGGTAAATGGGCATGTCGGGAACAACTAGGTTTAAAACTCAATGGGCGCCTGTCGGGAACGGCTAAAGTTTAAAACCTATGGTTACCGATCGGGAATGGTAAATGGGCCAGTCGGGAATGGCTAGGTTTAAAACTTAAAGGGCGCCTGTCGGGAACGGCTAAATTTGAAAACCTATGGTTACCTATCGGGAATGGTAGATTGGCCAGTCGGGAAAGGCTAGGTTTAAAACTCAAAGGGCGCCTGTCGGGAACAGCTAAAGTTGAAAACCTACGGTTACCTATCGAGAATGGTAAATGGGCCTGTCGGGAACGACTAGGTTTAAAACTCAAAAGGGCGCCTGTCGAGAACGGCTAAAGTTGAAAACCTTTGTCTTACCTATCGGGAATGGTAAATGGGTCTGTCGGGAACGGCTAAGTTTAAAACTTAAAGGGCGCCTGTCGGGAACGGCTAAAGTTGAAAACCTATGGCTTACCTATCGGGAATGGTAAATGGGCATGTCGGGAACGGCTAGGTTTAAAACTCAAAAGGGCGCCTGTCGGGAACGGCTAAAGTTTAAAACATATGGCTTACCTATCGGGAATGGTTAATGGGCCTGTCGGGAACGGCTAGGTTTAAAACTCAAAAGGGTGCCTGTCGGGAACGGCTAAAGATTAAAACCTATGGCTTACCTATCGGGAACGGTAAATGGGCCTGTCGGGAACGGCTAGGTTTAAAACTCAAAGGGCGCCTGTCGGGAACGGCTAAAGTTGAAAACCTATGGTTACCTATCGGGAATGGTAAATGGCCCAGTCGGGAACGGCTAGGTTTAAAACTTAAAGGGCGCCCGTCGGGAACGGCTAAAGTTGAAAACCTATGGCTTACCTATCGGGAATGGTAAATGGGCCTATCGGGAACGGCTAGGTTTAAAACTCAAAAGGGCGCCTGTCGGGAACGGGTAAAGTTTAAAACCTATGGCTTACCTATCGGGAATGGTAAATGGGCCTGTCGGGAACAGCTAGGTTTAAAACTCAAAGGGCGCCTGTCGGGAACGGCTAAAGTTGAAAACCTATGGTTACCTATCGGGAATGGTAAATAGGCCAGTCGGGAACGGCTAGGTTTAAAACTTAAAGGGCACTTGTCGGGAACGGCTAAAGTTGAAAACCTATGGTTACCTATTGGGAATGGTAAATGGGCCTGTCGGGAAGAGCTAGGTTTAAAACTCAAAAGGGCGCCTGTCGGGAACGGCTAAAGTTTAAAACCTATGCTTTACCTATCGGGAATGGTAAATGGGCCTGTCGGTAACGGCTAGGTTTAAAACTCAAAAGGGCGCCTGTCGGGATCGGCTAAAGTTTAAAACCTATGGCTTACCTATCGGGAATGGTAAATGGGCATGTCAGGAACAGCTAGGTTTAAAACTCAAAGGGCGCCTGTCGGGAACGGCTAAATTTGAAAACCTACGGTTACCTATCAGGAATGGTAAATGGGTCTGTTGGGAACGGCTAGGTTTAAAACTCAAAAGGGCGCCTGTCGGGAACGACTAAAGTTTAAAACCTATGGCTTACCTATCGGGAATGGTAAATGGGCCTGTCGGGAACGACTAGGTTTAAAACTCAAAGGGCGCCTGTCGGGAACGGCTAAAGTTGAAAACCTATGTCTTACCTATCGGGAATGGTAAATGGGTCTGTCGGGAACGGCTAGGTTTAAAACTTAAAGGGCGCCTGTCGGTAACGGCTAAAGTTACAAACCTATGGTTTACCTATCGGGAATGGTAAATGGGTCTGTCGGGAACGGCTAGGTTTAAAACTCAAAAGGGCGCCTGTCGAGAATGACTAAAGTTTAAAACCTATGGCTTACCTATCGGGAATGGTAAATGGGCCTGTCGGGAACGACTAGGTTTAAAACTCAAAGGGCGCCTGTTGGGAACGGCTAAAGTTGAAAACCTATGGTTACCTATCGGGAATGGTAAATGGGTCAGTTGGGAACGGCTAGGTTTAAAACTTAAAGGGCGCCCGTCGGGAACGGCTAAAGTTGAAAACATATGGCTTACCTATCGAGAATGGTAAATGGGTCTGTCAGGAACGGCTAGGTTTAAAACTTAAAGGGCACCTGTCGGGAACGGCTAAAGTTGAAAACGTATGGTTACCTATCGGGAATGGTAAATAGGCCAGTCGGGAACGGCTAGGTTTAAAACTTAAAGGGCACTTGTCGGGAACGGCTAAAGTTGAAAACCTATGGTTACCTATTGGGAATGGTAAATGGGCCTGTCGGGAACAGCTAGGTTTAAAACTCAAAAGGGCGCCAGTCGGGAACGGCTAAAGTTTAAAACCTATGCTTTACCTATCGGGAATGGTAAATGGGCCTGTCGGTAACGGCTAGGTTTAAAACTCAAAAGGGCGCCTGTCGGGATCGGCTAAAGTTTAAAACCTATGGCTTACCTATCGGGAATGGTAAATGGGCATGTCAGGAACAGCTAGGTTTAAAACTCAAAGGGCGCCTGTCGGGAACGGCTAAATTTGAAAACCTACGGTTACCTATCAGGAATGGTAAATGGGTCTGTCGGGAACGGCTAGGTTTAAAACTCAAAAGGGCGCCTGTCGGGAACGACTAAAGTTTAAAACCTATGGCTTACCTATCGGGAATGGTAAATGGGCCTGTCGGGAACGACTAGGTTTAAAACTCAAAGGGCGCCTGTCGGGAACGGCTAAAGTTGAAAACCTATGTCTTACCTATCGGGAATGGTAAATGGGTCTGTCGGGAACGGCTAGGTTTAAAACTTAAAGGGCGCCTGTCGGTAACGGCTAAAGTTACAAACCTATGGTTTACCTATCGGGAATGGTAAATGGGTCTGTCGGGAACGGCTAGGTTTAAAACTCAAAAGGGCGCCTGTCGGGAATGACTAAAGTTTAAAACCTATGGCTTACCTATCGGGAATGGTAAATGGGCCTGTCGGGAACGACTAGGTTTAAAACTCAAAAGGGCGCCTGTCGGGAACGGCTAAAGTTTAAAACCTATGGCTTACCTATCGGGAATGGTAAATGGGCCTGTCGGGAACGACTAGGTTTAAAACTCAAAGGGCGCCTGTCGGGAACGGCTAAAGTTGAAAACCTATGGTTACCTATCGGGAATGGTAAATGGACCAGTCGGGAACGGCTAGGTTTAAAACTTAAAGGGCGCCCGTCGGGAACGGCTAAAGTTGCAAACCTTTGGCTTACCTATCGGGAATGGTAAATGGGCCTGTAGGGAACAGCTAGGTTTAAAACTCAAAGGGCGCCTGTCGGGAACGGCTAAAGTTGAAAACCTATGGTTACCTATCGGGAATGGTAAATGGCCCAGTCGGGAACGGCTAGGTTTAAAACTTAAAGGGCGCCCGTCGGGAACGGCTAAAGTTGAAAACCTATGGCTTACCTATCGGGAATGGTAAATGGGCCTATCGGGAACGGCTAGGTTTAAAACTCAAAAGGGCGCCTGTCGGGAACGGGTAAAGTTTAAAACCTATGGCTTACCTATCGGGAATGGTAAATGGGCCTGTCGGGAACAGCTAGGTTTAAAACTCAAAGGGCGCCTGTCGGGAACGGCTAAAGTTGAAAACCTATGGTTACCTATCGGGAATGGTAAATAGGCCAGTCGGGAACGGCTAGGTTTAAAACTTAAAGGGCACTTGTCGGGAACGGCTAAAGTTGAAAACCTATGGTTACCTATTGGGAATGGTAAATGGGCCTGTCGGGAAGAGCTAGGTTTAAAACTCAAAAGGGCGCCTGTCGGGAACGGCTAAAGTTTAAAACCTATGCTTTACCTATCGGGAATGGTAAATGGGCCTGTCGGTAACGGCTAGGTTTAAAACTCAAAAGGGCGCCTGTCGGGATCGGCTAAAGTTTAAAACCTATGGCTTACCTATCGGGAATGGTAAATGGGCATGTCAGGAACAGCTAGGTTTAAAACTCAAAGGGCGCCTGTCGGGAACGGCTAAATTTGAAAACCTACGGTTACCTATCAGGAATGGTAAATGGGTCTGTTGGGAACGGCTAGGTTTAAAACTCAAAAGGGCGCCTGTCGGGAACGACTAAAGTTTAAAACCTATGGCTTACCTATCGGGAATGGTAAATGGGCCTGTCGGGAACGACTAGGTTTAAAACTCAAAGGGCGCCTGTCGGGAACGGCTAAAGTTGAAAACCTATGTCTTACCTATCGGGAATGGTAAATGGGTCTGTCGGGAACGGCTAGGTTTAAAACTTAAAGGGCGCCTGTCGGTAACGGCTAAAGTTACAAACCTATGGTTTACCTATCGGGAATGGTAAATGGGTCTGTCGGGAACGGCTAGGTTTAAAACTCAAAAGGGCGCCTGTCGAGAATGACTAAAGTTTAAAACCTATGGCTTACCTATCGGGAATGGTAAATGGGCCTGTCGGGAACGACTAGGTTTAAAACTCAAAGGGCGCCTGTTGGGAACGGCTAAAGTTGAAAACCTATGGTTACCTATCGGGAATGGTAAATGGGTCAGTTGGGAACGGCTAGGTTTAAAACTTAAAGGGCGCCCGTCGGGAACGGCTAAAGTTGAAAACATATGGCTTACCTATCGAGAATGGTAAATGGGTCTGTCAGGAACGGCTAGGTTTAAAACTTAAAGGGCACCTGTCGGGAACGGCTAAAGTTGAAAACGTATGGTTACCTATCGGGAATGGTAAATAGGCCAGTCGGGAACGGCTAGGTTTAAAACTTAAAGGGCACTTGTCGGGAACGGCTAAAGTTGAAAACCTATGGTTACCTATTGGGAATGGTAAATGGGCCTGTCGGGAACAGCTAGGTTTAAAACTCAAAAGGGCGCCAGTCGGGAACGGCTAAAGTTTAAAACCTATGCTTTACCTATCGGGAATGGTAAATGGGCCTGTCGGTAACGGCTAGGTTTAAAACTCAAAAGGGCGCCTGTCGGGATCGGCTAAAGTTTAAAACCTATGGCTTACCTATCGGGAATGGTAAATGGGCATGTCAGGAACAGCTAGGTTTAAAACTCAAAGGGCGCCTGTCGGGAACGGCTAAATTTGAAAACCTACGGTTACCTATCAGGAATGGTAAATGGGTCTGTCGGGAACGGCTAGGTTTAAAACTCAAAAGGGCGCCTGTCGGGAACGACTAAAGTTTAAAACCTATGGCTTACCTATCGGGAATGGTAAATGGGCCTGTCGGGAACGACTAGGTTTAAAACTCAAAGGGCGCCTGTCGGGAACGGCTAAAGTTGAAAACCTATGTCTTACCTATCGGGAATGGTAAATGGGTCTGTCGGGAACGGCTAGGTTTAAAACTTAAAGGGCGCCTGTCGGTAACGGCTAAAGTTACAAACCTATGGTTTACCTATCGGGAATGGTAAATGGGTCTGTCGGGAACGGCTAGGTTTAAAACTCAAAAGGGCGCCTGTCGGGAATGACTAAAGTTTAAAACCTATGGCTTACCTATCGGGAATGGTAAATGGGCCTGTCGGGAACGACTAGGTTTAAAACTCAAAAGGGCGCCTGTCGGGAACGGCTAAAGTTTAAAACCTATGGCTTACCTATCGGGAATGGTAAATGGGCCTGTCGGGAACGACTAGGTTTAAAACTCAAAGGGCGCCTGTCGGGAACGGCTAAAGTTGAAAACCTATGGTTACCTATCGGGAATGGTAAATGGACCAGTCGGGAACGGCTAGGTTTAAAACTTAAAGGGCGCCCGTCGGGAACGGCTAAAGTTGCAAACCTTTGGCTTACCTATCGGGAATGGTAAATGGGCCTGTAGGGAACAGCTAGGTTTAAAACTCAAAGGGCGCCTGTCGGGAACGGCTAAAGTTGAAAACCTATGGTTACCTATCGGGAATGGTAAATGGCCCAGTCGGGAACGGCTAGGTTTAAAACTTAAAGGGCGCCCGTCGGGAACGGCTAAAGTTGAAAACCTATGGCTTACCTATCGGGAATGGTAAATGGGCCTATCGGGAACGGCTAGGTTTAAAACTCAAAAGGGCGCCTGTCGGGAACGGGTAAAGTTTAAAACCTATGGCTTACCTATCGGGAATGGTAAATGGGCCTGTCGGGAACAGCTAGGTTTAAAACTCAAAGGGCGCCTGTCGGGAACGGCTAAAGTTGAAAACCTATGGTTACCTATCGGGAATGGTAAATAGGCCAGTCGGGAACGGCTAGGTTTAAAACTTAAAGGGCACTTGTCGGGAACGGCTAAAGTTGAAAACCTATGGTTACCTATTGGGAATGGTAAATGGGCCTGTCGGGAACAGCTAGGTTTAAAACTCAAAAGGGCGCCTGTCGGGAACGGCTAAAGTTTAAAACCTATGCTTTACCTATCGGGAATGGTAAATGGGCCTGTCGGTAACGGCTAGGTTTAAAACTCAAAAGGGCGCCTGTCGGGATCGGCTAAAGTTTAAAACCTATGGCTTACCTATCGGGAATGGTAAATGGGCATGTCAGGAACAGCTAGGTTTAAAACTCAAAGGGCGCCTGTCGGGAACGGCTAAATTTGAAAACCTACGGTTACCTATCAGGAATGGTAAATGGGTCTGTTGGGAACGGCTAGGTTTAAAACTCAAAAGGGCGCCTGTCGGGAACGACTAAAGTTTAAAACCTATGGCTTACCTATCGGGAATGGTAAATGGGCCTGTCGGGAACAACTAGGTTTAAAACTCAAAGGGCGCCTGTCGGGAACGGCTAAAGTTGAAAACCTATGTCTTACCTATCGGGAATGGTAAATGGGTCTGTCGGGAACGGCTAGGTTTAAAACTTAAAGGGCGCCTGTCGGTAACGGCTAAAGTTACAAACCTATGGTTTACCTATCGGGAATGGTAAATGGGTCTGTCGGGAACGGCTAGGTTTAAAACTCAAAAGGGCGCCTGTCGGGAATGACTAAAGTTTAAAACCTATGGCTTACCTATCGGGAATGGTAAATGGGCCTGTCGGGAACGACTAGGTTTAAAACTCAAAGGGCGCCTGTTGGGAACGGCTAAAGTTGAAAACCTATGGTTACCTATCGGGAATGGTAAATGGGTCAGTTGGGAACGGCTAGGTTTAAAACTTAAAGGGCGCCCGTCGGGAACGGCTAAAGTTGAAAACATATGGCTTACCTATCGAGAATGGTAAATGGGTCTGTCAGGAACGGCTAGGTTTAAAACTTAAAGGGCACCTGTCGGGAACGGCTAAAGTTGAAAACGTATGGTTACCTATCGGGAATGGTAAATAGGCCAGTCGGGAACGGCTAGGTTTAAAACTTAAAGGGCACTTGTCGGGAACGGCTAAAGTTGAAAACCTATGGTTACCTATTGGGAATGGTAAATGGGCCTGTCGGGAACAGCTAGGTTTAAAACTCAAAAGGGCGCCTGTCGGGAACGGCTAAAGTTTAAAACCTATGCTTTACCTATCGGGAATGGTAAATGGGCCTGTCGATAACGGCTAGGTTTAAAACTCAAAAGGGCGCCTGTCGGGATCGGCTAAAGTTTAAAACCTATGGCTTACCTATCGGGAATGGTAAATGGGCATGTCAGGAACAACTAGGTTTAAAACTCAAAGGGCGCCTGTCGGGAACGGCTAAATTTGAAAACCTACGGTTACCTATCAGGAATGGTAAATGGGTCTGTCGGGAACGGCTAGGTTTAAAACTCAAAAGGGCGCCTGTCGGGAACGACTAAAGTTTAAAACCTATGGCTTACCTATCGGGAATGGTAAATGGGCCTGTCGGGAACGACTAGGTTTAAAACTCAAAGGGCGCCTGTCGGGAACGGCTAAAGTTGAAAACCTATGTCTTACCTATCGGGAATGGTAAATGGGTCTGTCGGGAACGGCTAGGTTTAAAACTTAAAGGGCGCCTGTCGGTAACGGCTAAAGTTACAAACCTATGGTTTACCTATCGGGAATGGTAAATGGGTCTGTCGGGAACGGCTAGGTTTAAAACTCAAAAGGGCGCCTGTCGGGAATGACTAAAGTTTAAAACCTATGGCTTACCTATCGGGAATGGTAAATGGGCCTGTCGGGAACGACTAGGTTTAAAACTCAAAGGGCGCCTGTTGGGAACGGCTAAAGTTGAAAACCTATGGTTACCTATCGGGAATGGTAAATGGGTCAGTTGGGAACGGCTAGGTTTAAAACTTAAAGGGCGCCCGTCGGGAACGGCTAAAGTTGAAAACATATGGCTTACCTATCGGGAATGGTAAATGGGTCTGTCGGGAACGGCTAGGTTTAAAACTTAAAGGGCGCCTGTCGGGAACGACTAAAGTTGAAAACCTATGGCTTACCTATCGGGAATGGTAAATGGGCCTGTCGGGAACGGCTAGGTTTAAAACTCAAAAGGGCGCCTGTCGGGAACGGCTAAAGTTTAAAACCTATGGCTTACCTATCGGGAATGGTAAATGGGCCTGTCGGGAACGACTAGGTTTAAAACTCAAAGGGCGCCTGTCGGGAACGGCTAAAGTTGAAAACCTATGGTTACCTATCGGGAATGGTAAATGGACCAGTCGGGAACGGCTAGGTTTAAAACTTAAAGGGCGCCCGTCGGGAACGGCTAAAGTTGCAAACCTTTGGCTTACCTATCGGGAATGGTAAATGGGCCTGTCGGGAACGGCTAAGTTTAAAACTCAAAAGGGCGCCTGTCGGGAACGACTAAAGTTTAAAACCTATGGCTTACCTATCGGGAATGGTAAATGGGCCTGTCGGGAACGACTAGGTTTAAAACTCAAAGGGCGCCTGTCGGGAACGGCTAAAGTTGAAAACCTATGGTTACCTATCGGGAATGGTAAATGGGTCAGTTGGGAACGGCTAGGTTTAAACCTTAAAGGGCGCCCGTCGGGAACGGCTAAAGTTGAAAACATATGGCTTACCTATCGGGAATGGTAAATGGGTCTGTCGGGATCGGCTAGGTTTAAAACTTAAAGGCCGCCTGTCGGGAACGGCTAAAGTTGAAAACCTATGGCTTACCTATCGGGAATGGTAAATGGGCCTGTCGGGAACGGCTAGGTTTAAAACTCAAAAGGGCGCCTGTTGAGAACGACTAAAGTTTAAAACCTATGGCTTACCTATCTGGAATGGTAAATGGGCCTGTCGGGAACGACTAGGTTTAAAACTCAAAGGGCGCCTGTCGGGAACGGCTAAAGTTTAAAACCTATGGTTACCTATCGGGAATGGTAAATGGACCAGTCGGGAACGACTAGGTTTAAAACTTAAAGGGCGCCCGTCGGGAACGGCTAAAGTTGAAAACCTATGGCTTACCTATCGGGAATGGTAAATGGGCCTGTCGGGAACGGCTAGGTTTAAAACTCAAAAGGGCGTCTGTCGGGAACGGCTAAAGTTTAAAACCTATGGCTTACCTATCGGGAATGGTAAATGGGCATGTCGGGAACAGCTAGGTTTAAAACTCAATGGGCGCCTGTCGGGAACGGCTAAAGTTTAAAACCTATGGTTACCGATCGGGAATGGTAAATGGGCCAGTCGGGAATGGATAGGTTTAAAACTTAAAGGGCGCCTGTCGGGAACGGCTAAATTTGAAAACCTATGGTTACCTATCGGGAATGGTAGATGGGCCAGTCGGGAACGGCTAGGTTTAAAACTCAAAGGGCGCCTGTCGGGAACAGCTAAAGTTGAAAACCTACGGTTACCTATCGGGAATGGTAAATGGGCCTGTCGGGAACGACTAGGTTTAAAACTCAAAAGGGGGCCTGTCGAGAACGGCTAAAGTTGAAAACCTATGTCTTACCTATCGGGAATGGTAAATGGGTTTGTCGGGAACGGCTAGGTTTAAAACTTAAAGGGCGCCTGTCGGGAACGCCTAAAGTTGAAAACCTATGGCTTACCTATCGGGAATGGTAAATGGGCATGTCGGGAACGGCTAGGTTTAAAACTCAAAAGGGCGCCTGTCGGGAACGGCTAAAGTTTAAAACATATGGCTTACCTATCGGGAATGGTAAATGGGCCTGTCGGGAACGGCTAGGTTTAAAACTCAAAAGGGTGCCTGTCGGGAACGGCTAAAGTTTAAAACCTATGGCTTACCTATCGGGAACGGTAAATGGGCCTGTCGGGAACGGCTAGGTTTAAAACTCAAAGGGCGCCTGTCGGGAACGGCTAAAGTTGAAAACCTATGGTTACCTATCGGGAATGGTAAATGGGCCAGTCGGGAACGGCTAGGTTTAAAACTTAAAGGGCGCCCGTCGGGAACGGCTAAAGTTGAAAACCTATGGCTTACCTATCGGGAATGGTAAATGGGCCTATCGGGAACGGCTAGGTTTAAAACTCAAAAGGGCGCCTGTCGGGAACGGGTAAAGTTTAAAACCTATGGCTTGCCTATCGGGAATGGTAAATGGGCCTATCGGGAACAGCTAGGTTTAAAACTCAAAGGGCGCCTGTCGGGAACGGCTAAAGTTGAAAACCTATGGTTACCTATCGGGAATGGTAAATAGGCCAGTCGGGAACGGCTAGGTTTAAAACTTAAAGGGCACTTGTCGGGAACGGCTAAAGTTGAAAACCTATGGTTACCTATCGGGAATGGTAAATGGGCCTGTCGGGAACAGCTAGGTTTAAAACTCAAAAGGGCGCCTGTCGGGAACGGCTAAAGTTTAAAACCTATGGTTTACCTATCGGGAATGGTAAATGGGCCTGTCGGTAACGGCTAGGTTTAAAACTCAAAAGGGCGCCTGTCGGGATCGGCTAAAGTTTAAAACCTATGGCTTACCTATCGGGAATGGTAAATGGGCATGTCGGGAATAGCTAGGTTTAAAACTCAAAGGGCGCCTGTCGGGAACGGCTAAAGTTTAAAACCTATGGTTACCGATCGGGAATGGTAAATGGGCCAGTCGGGAATGGCTAGGTTTAAAACTTAAAGGGCGCCTGTCGGGAACGGCTAAATTTGAAAACCTATGGTTACCTATCGGGAATGGTAGATGGGCCAGTCGGGAACGGCTAGGTTTAAAACTCAAAGGGCGCCTGTCGGGAACAGCTAAAGTTGAAAACCTACGGTTACCTATCGGGAATGGTAAATGGGCCTGTCGGGAACGACTAGGTTTAAAACTCAAAAGGGCGCCTGTCGAGAACGGCTAAAGTTGAAAACCTATGTCTTACCTATCGGGAATGGTAAATGGGTCTGTCGGGAACGACTAGGTTTAAAACTTAAAGGGCGGCTGTCGGGAACGGCTAAAGTTGAAAACCTATGGCTTAGCTATCGGAAATGGTAAATGGGCATGTCGGGAACGGCTAGGTTTAAAACTCAAAAGGGCGCCTGTCGGGAACGGCTAAAGTTTAAAACATATGGCTTACCTATCGGGAATGGTAAATGGGCCTGTCGGGAACGGCTAGGTTTAAAACTCAAAAGGGTGCCTGTCGGGATCGGCTAAAGTTTAAAACCTATGGCTTACCTATCGGGAATGGTAAATGGGCATGTCGGGAATAGCTAGGTTTAAAACTCAAAGGGCGCCTGTCGGGAACGGCTAAAGTTTAAAACCTATGGTTACCGATCGGGAATGGTAAATGGGCCAGTCGGGAATGGCTAGGTTTAAAACTTAAAGGGCGCCTGTCGGGAACAGCTAAATTTGAAAACCTATGGTTACCTATCGGGAATGGTAGATGGGCCAGTCGGGAACGGCTAGGTTTAAAACTCAAAGGGCGCCTATCGGGAACAGCTAAATTTGAAAACCTACGGTTACCTATCGGGAATGGTAAATGGGCCTGTCGGGAACGGCTAGGTTTAAAAATCAAAAGGGCGCCTGCCGGGTACGGCTAAAGTTTAAAACCAATGGCTTACCTATCGGGAATGGTAAATGGGCCTGTCGGGAACGACTAGGTTTAAAACTCAAAGGGCGCCTGTCGGGAACGGCTAAAGTTGAAAACCTATGTCTTACCTATCGGGAATGGTAAATGGGTCTGTCGGGAACGGCTAGGTTTAAAACTTAAAGGGCGCCTGTCGGTAACGGCTAAAGTTACAAACCTATGGTTTACCTATCGGGAATGTTAAATGGGTCTGTCGGGAACGGCTAGGTTTAAAACTCAAAAGGGCGCCTGTCGGGAATGACTAAAGCTTAAAACCTATGGTTTACCTATCGGGAATGGTAAATGGGCCTGTCGGGAACGACTAGGTTTAAAACTCAAAGGGCGCCTGTCGGGAACGGCTAAAGTTGAAAACCTATGGTTACCTATCGGGAATGGTAAATGGGTCAGTTGGGAACGGCTAGGTTTAAAACTTAAAGGGCGCCCGTCGGGAACGGCTAAAGTTGAAAACATATGGCTTACCTATCGGGAATGGTAAATGGGCCTATCGAGAACGGCTAGGTTTAAAACTCAAAAGGGCGCCTGTCGGGAACGGGTAAAGTTTAAAACCTATGGCTTGCCTATCGGGAATGGTAAATGGGCCTATCGGGAACAGCTAGGTTTAAAACTCAAACGGCGCCTGTCGGGAACGGCTAAAGTTGAAAACCTATGGTTACCTATCGGGAATGGTAAATAGGCCAGTCGGGAACGGCTAGGTTTAAAACTTAAAGGGCACTTGTCGGGAACGGCTAAAGTTGAAAACCTATGGTTACCTATCGGGAATGGTAAATGGGCCTGTCGGGAACAGCTAGGTTTAAAACTCAAAAGGGCGCCTGTCGGGAACGGCTAAAGTTTAAAACCTATGGTTTACCTATCGGGAATGGTAAATGGGCCTGTCGGTAACGGCTAGGTTTAAAACTCAAAAGGGCGCCTGTCGGGATCGGCTAAAGTTTAAAACCTATGGCTTACCTATCGGGAATGGTAAATGGGCATGTCGGGAATAGCTAGGTTTAAAACTCAAAGGGCGCCTGTCGGGAACGGCTAAAGTTTAAAACCTATGGTTACCGATCGGGAATGGTAAATGGGCCAGTCGGGAATGGCTAGGTTTAAAACTTAAAGGGCGCCTGTCGGGAACGGCTAAATTTGAAAACCTATGGTTACCTATCGGGAATGGTAGATGGGCCAGTCGGGAACGGCTAGGTTTAAAACTCAAAGGGCGCCTGTCGGGAACAGCTAAAGTTGAAAACCTACGGTTACCTATCGGGAATGGTAAATGGGCCTGTCGGGAACGACTAGGTTTAAAACTCAAAAGGGCGCCTGTCGAGAACGGCTAAAGTTGAAAACCTATGTCTTACCTATCGGGAATGGTAAATGGGTCTGTCGGGAACGGCTAGGTTTAAAACTTAAAGGGCGGCTGTCGGGAACGGCTAAAGTTGAAAACCTATGGCTTACCTATCGGGAATGGTAAATGGGCATGTCGGGAACGGCTAGGTTTAAAACTCAAAAGGGCGCCTGTCGGGAACGGCTAAAGTTTAAAACATATGGCTTACCTATCGGGAATGGTAAATGGGCCTGTCGGGAACGGCTAGGTTTAAAACTCAAAAGGGTGCCTGTCGGGATCGGCTAAAGTTTAAAACCTATGGCTTACCTATCGGGAATGGTAAATGGGCATGTCGGGAATAGCTAGGTTTAAAACTCAAAGGGCGCCTGTCGGGAACGGCTAAAGTTTAAAACCTATGGTTACCGATCGGGAATGGTAAATGGGCCAGTCGGGAATGGCTAGGTTTAAAACTTAAAGGGCGCCTGTCGGGAACAGCTAAATTTGAAAACCTATGGTTACCTATCGGGAATGGTAGATGGGCCAGTCGGGAACGGCTAGGTTTAAAACTCAAAGGGCGCCTATCGGGAACAGCTAAATTTGAAAACCTACGGTTACCTATCGGGAATGGTAAATGGGCCTGTCGGGAACGGCTAGGTTTAAAAATCAAAAGGGCGCCTGTCGGGTACGGCTAAAGTTTAAAACCAATGGCTTACCTATCGGGAATGGTAAATGGGCCTGTCGGGAACGACTAGGTTTAAAACTCAAAGGGCGCCTGTCGGGAACGGCTAAAGTTGAAAACCTATGTCTTACCTATCGGGAATGGTAAATGGGTCTGTCGGGAACGGCTAGGTTTAAAACTTAAAGGGCGCCTGTCGGTAACGGCTAAAGTTACAAACCTATGGTTTACCTATCGGGAATGTTAAATGGGTCTGTCGGGAACGGCTAGGTTTAAAACTCAAAAGGGCGCCTGTCGGGAATGACTAAAGCTTAAAACCTATGGTTTACCTATCGGGAATGGTAAATGGGCCTGTCGGGAACGACTAGGTTTAAAACTCAAAGGGCGCCTGTCGGGAACGGCTAAAGTTGAAAACCTATGGTTACCTATCGGGAATGGTAAATGGGTCAGTTGGGAACGGCTAGGTTTAAAACTTAAAGGGCGCCCGTCGGGAACGGCTAAAGTTGAAAACATATGGCTTACCTATCGGGAATGGTAAATGGGTCTGTCGGGAACGGCTAGGTTTAAAACTTAAAGGGCGCCTGTCGGGAACGACTAAAGTTGAAAACCTATGGCTTACCTATCGGGAATGGTAAATGGGCCTGTCGGGAACGGCTAGGTTTGAAACTCAAAAGGGCGCCTGTCGGTAACGGCTAAATTTTAAAACCTATGGCTTACCTATCGGGAATGGTAAATGGGCCTGTCGGGAACGACTAGGTTTAAAACTCAAAGGGCGCCTGTCGGGAACGGCTAAAGTTGAAAACCTATGGTTACCTATCGGGAATGGTAAATGGGCCTGTCGGGAACAACTAGGTTTAAAACTCAAAAGGGCGCCTGTCGGGAACGGCTAAAGTTTAAAACCTATGGTTTACCTATCGGAATGGTAAATGGGCCTGTCGGTAACGGCTAGGTTTAAAACTCAAAAGGGCGCCTGTCGGGATCGGCTAAAGTTTAAAACCTATGGCTTACCTATCGGGAATGGTAAATGGGCATGTCGGGAACAGCTAGGTTTAAAACTCAAAGGGCGCCTGTCGGGAACGGCTAAAGTTTAAAACCTATGGTTACCGATCGGGAACGGTAAATGGGCCAGTCGGGAATGGCTAGGTTTAAAACTTAAAGGGCGCCTGTCGGGAACAGCTAAATTTGAAAACCTATGGTTACCTATCGGGAATGGTAGATGGGCCAGTCGGGAACGGCTAGGTTTAAAACTCAAAGGGCGCCTATCGGGAACAGCTAAATTTGAAAACCTACGGTTACCTATCGGGAATGGTAAATGGGCCTGTCGGGAACGGCTAGGTTTAAAACTCAAAAGGGCGCCTGTCGGGTACGGCTAAAGTTTAAAACCTATGGCTTACCTATCGGGAATGGTAAATGGGCCTGTCGGGAACGACTAGGTTTAAAATTCAAAGGGCGCCTGTCGGGAACGGCTAAAGTTGAAAACCTATGTCTTACCTATCGGGAATGGTAAATGGGTCTGTCGGGAACGGCTAGGTTTAAAACTTAAAGGGAGCCTGTCGGTAACGGCTAAAGTTACAAACCTATGGTTTACCTATCGGGAATGGTAAATGGGTCTGTCGGGAACGGCTAGGTTTAAAACTCAAAAGGGCGCCTGTCGGGAATGACTAAAGTTTAAAACCTATGGTTTACCTATCGGGAATGGTAAATGGGCCTGTCGGGAACGATTAGGTTTAAAACTCAAAGGGCGCCTGTCGGGAACGGCTAAAGTTGAAAACCTATGGTTACCTATCGGGAATGGTAAATGGGTCAGTTGGGAACGGCTAGGTTTAAAACTTAAAGGGCGCCCGTCGGGAACGGCTAAAGTTGAAAACATATGGCTTACCTATCGGGAATGGTAAATGGGTCTGTCGGGAACGGCTAGGTTTAAAACTTAAAGGGCGCCTGTCGGGAACGACTAAAGTTGAAAACCTATGGCTTACCTATCGGGAATGGTAAATGGGCCTGTCGGGAACGGCTAGGTTTAAAACTCAAAAGGGCGCCTGTCGGGAACGGCTAAAGTTTAAAACCTATGGCTTACCTATCGGGAATGGTAAATGGGCCTGTCGGGAACGACTAGGTTTAAAACTCAAAGGGCGCCTGTCGGGAACGGCTAAAGTTGAAAACCTATGGTTACCTATCGGGAATGGTAAATGGACCAGTCGGGAACGGCTAGGTTTAAAACTTAAAGGGCGCCCGTCGGGAACGGCTAAAGTTGAAAACCTATGGCTTACCTATCGGGAATGGTAAATGGGCCGGTCGGGAACGGCTAGGTTTAAAACTTAAAAGGGCGCCTGTCGGGAACGGGTAAAGTTTAAAACCTATGGCTTACCTATCGGGAATGGTAAATGGGCCTGTAGGGAACAGCTAGGTTTAAAACTCAAAGGGCGCCTGTCGGGAACGGCTAAAGTTGAAAACCTATGGTTACCTATCGGGAATGGTAAATGGGCCAGTCGGGAACGGCTAAGTTTAAAACTTAAAGGGCACCTGTCGGGAACGGCTAAAGTTGAAAATCTATGGTTACCTATCGGGAATGGTAAATGGGCGTGTCGGGAACAGCTAGGTTTAAAACTCAAAAGGGCGCCTGTCGGGAACGGCTAAAGTTGAAAACCTATGGCTTACCTATCGGGAATGGTAAATGGGCCTGTCGGTAACGGCTAGGTGTAAAACTCAATAGGGCGCCTGTCGGGAACGGCTAAAGTTTAAAACCTATGGCTTACCTATCGGGAATGGTAAATGGGCATGTCGGGAACAGCTAGGTTTAAAACTCAAAGGGCGCCTGTCGGGAACGGCTAAAGTTTAAAACCTATGGTTACCGATCGGGAATGGTAAATGGGCCAGTCGGGAATGACTAGGTTTAAAACTTAAAGGGCGCCTGTCGGGAACGGAAAAATTTGAAAACCTATGGTTACCTATCGGGAAGGGTAGATGGGCCAGTCGGGAACGGCTAGGTTTAAAACTCGAAGGGCGCCTGTCGGGAACAGCTAAAGTTGAAAACCTACGGTTACCTATCGGGAATGGTAAATGGGCCTGTCGGGAGCGGCTAGGTTTAAAACTCAAAAGGGCGCCTGTCGGGAACGGCTAAAGTTGAAAAACTATGTCTTACCTATCGGGAATGGTAAATGGGTCTGTCGGGAACGGCTAGGTTTAAAACTTAAAGGGCGCCTGTCGGGAACGGCTAAAGTTGCAAACCTATGGCTTACCTATCGGGAATGGTAAATGGGTCTGTCGGGAACGGCTAGGTTTAAAACTCAAAAGGGCGCCTGTCGGGAACGACTATAGTTTAAAACCTATGGCTTACCTATCGGGAATGGTAAATGGGCCTGTCGGGAACGACTAGGTTTAAAACTCAAAGGGCGCCTGTCGGGAACGGCTAAAGTTGAAAACCTATGGTTACCTATCGGGAATGGTAAATGGGTCAGTTGGGAACGGCTAGGTTTAAAACTTAAAGGGCGCCCGTCGGGAACGGCTAAAGTTGAAAACATATGGCTTACCTATCGAGAATGGTAAATGGGTCTGTCAGGAACGGCTAGGTTTAAAACTTAAAGGGCACCTGTCGGGAACGGCTAAAGTTGAAAACCTATGTCTTACCTATCGGGAATGGTAAATGGGCCTGTCGGGAACGGCTAGGTTTAAAACTCAAAAGGGCGCCTGTCGGGAACGGCTAAAGTTTAAAACCTATGGCTTACCTATCGGGAATGGTAAATGGGCCTGTCGGGAACGACTATGTTTAAAACTCAAAGGGCGCCTGTCGGGAACGGCTAAAGTTGAAAACCTATGGTTACCTATCGGGAATGGTAAATGGACCAGTCGGGAACGACAAGGTTTAAAACTTAAAGGGCGCCCATCGGGAACGGCTAAAGTTGAAAACCTATGGCTTACCTATCGGGAATGGTAAATGGGCCTGTCGGGAACGGCTAGGTTTAAAACTCAAAAGGGCGCCTGTCGGGAACGGCTAAAGTTTAAAACCTATGGCTTACCTATCGGGAATGGTAAATGGGCATGTCGGGAACAGCTAGGTTTAAAACTCAATGGGCGCCTGTCGGGAACGGCTAAAGTTTAAAACCTATGGTTACCGATCGGGAATGGTAAATGGGCCAGTCGGGAATGGCTAGGTTTAAAACTTAAAAGGCGCCTGTCGGGAACGGCTAAATTTGAAAACCTATGGTTACCTATCGGGAATGGTAGATGAGCCTGTCGGGAACGGCTAGGTTTAAAACTCAAAGGGCGCCTGTCGGGAACAGCTAAAGCTGAAAACCTACGGTTACCTATCGGGAATGGTAAATGGGCCTGTCGGGAACGGCTAGGTTTAAAACTCAAAAGGGCGCCTGTCAGGAACGGCTAAAGTTAAAAACCTATGTCTTACCTATCGGGAATGGTAAATGGGCCTGTCGGGAACGACTAGGTTTAAAACTCAAAGGGAGCCTGTCGGGAACGGCTAAAGTTGAAAACCTATGGTTACCTATCGGGAATGGTAAATGGGTCAGTTGGGAACGGCTAGGTTTAAAACTTAAAGGGCGCCCGTCGGGAACGGCTAAAGTTGAAAACATATGGCTTACTTAACGGGAATGGTAAATGGGTCTGTCGGGAACAGCTAGGTTTAAAACTTAAAGGGCGCCTGTCGGGAACGACTAAAGTTGAAAACCTATGGCTTACCTATCGGGAATGGTAAATGGGCCTGTCGGGAACGGCTAGGTTTAAAACTCAAAAGGGCGCCTGTCGGGAACGGCTAAAGTTTAAAACTTACGGCTTACCTATCGGGAATGGTAAATGGGCCTGTCGGGAACGACTAGGTTTAAAACTCAAAGGGCGCCTGTCGGTAACGGCTAAAGTTGACAACCTATGGTTACGTATCGGGAATTGTAAATGGACCAGTCGGGAACGGCTAGGTTTAAAACTTAAAGGGCGCCCGTCGGGAACGGCTAAAGTTGAAAACCTATGGCTTACCTATCGGGAATGGTAAATGGGCCGGTCGGGAACGGCTAGGTTTAAAACTCAAAAGGTCGCCTGTCGGGAACGGGTAAAGTTTAAAACCTATGGCTTACCTATCGGGAATGGTAAATGGGCCTGTAGGGAACAACTAGGTTTAAAATTCAAAGGGCGCCTGTCAGGAACGGCTAAAGTTGAAAACCTATGGTTACCTATCGGGAATGGTAAATGGGTCTGTCGGGAACGGCTAGGTTTAAAACTTAAAGGGCGCCTGTCGGTAACGGCTAAAGTTGCAAACCTATGGCTTACCTATCGGGAATGGTAAATGGGTCTGTCGGGAACGGCTAGGTTTAAAACTCAAAAGGGCGCCTGTCGGGAACGACTATAGTTTAAAACCTATGGCTTACCTATCGGGAATGGTAAATGGGCCTGTCGGGAACGACTAGGTTTAAAACTCAAAGGGCGCCTGTCGGGAACGGCTAAAGTTGAAAACCTATGGTTACCTATCGGGAATGGTAAATGGGTCAGTTGGGAACGGCTAGGTTTAAAACTTAAAGGGCGCCCGTCGGGAACGGCTAAAGTTGAAAACATATGGCTTACCTATCGAGAATGGTAAATGGGTCTGTCAGGAACGGCTAGGTTTAAAACTTAAAGGGCACCTGTCGGGAACGGCTAAAGTTGAAAACCTATGTCTTACCTATCGGGAATGGTAAATGGGCCTGTCGGGAACGGCTAGGTTTAAAACTCAAAAGGGCGCCTGTCGGGAACGGCTAAAGTTTAAAACCTATGGCTTACCTATCGGGAATGGTAAATGGGCCTGTCGGGAACGACTATGTTTAAAACTCAAAGGGCGCCTGTCGGGAACGGCTAAAGTTGAAAACCTATGGTTACCTATCGGGAATGGTAAATGGACCAGTCGGGAACGACAAGGTTTAAAACTTAAAGGGCGCCCATCGGGAACGGCTAAAGTTGAAAACCTATGGCTTACCTATCGGGAATGGTAAATGGGCCTGTCGGGAACGGCTAGGTTTAAAACTCAAAAGGGCGCCTGTCGGGAACGGCTAAAGTTTAAAACCTATGGCTTACCTATCGGGAATGGTAAATGGGCATGTCGGGAACAGCTAGGTTTAAAACTCAATGGGCGCCTGTCGGGAACGGCTAAAGTTTAAAACCTATGGTTACCGATCGGGAATGGTAAATGGGCCAGTCGGGAATGGCTAGGTTTAAAACTTAAAAGGCGCCTGTCGGGAACGGCTAAATTTGAAAACCTATGGTTACCTATCGGGAATGGTAGATGAGCCTGTCGGGAACGGCTAGGTTTAAAACTCAAAGGGCGCCTGTCGGGAACGGCTAAAGTTTAAAACCTATGGTTACCGATCGGGAATGGTAAATGGGCCAGTCGGGAATGGCTAGGTTTAAAACTTAAAGGGCGCCTGTCGGGAACAGCTAAATTTGAAAACCTATGGTTACCTATCGGGAATGGTAGATGGGCCAGTCGGGAACGGCTAGGTTTAAAACTCAAAGGGCGCCTATCGGGAACAGCTAAATTTGAAAACCTACGGTTACCTATCGGGAATGGTAAATGGGCCTGTCGGGAACGGCTATGTTTAAAAATCAAAAGGGCGCCTGTCGGGTACGGCTAAAGTTTAAAACCAATGGCTTACCTATCGGAAATGGTAAATGGGCCTGTCGGGAACGACTAGGTTTAAAACTCAAAGGGCGCCTGTCGGGAACGGCTAAAGTTGAAAACCTATGTCTTACCTATCGGGAATGGTAAATGGGTCTGTCGGGAACGGCTAGGTTTAAAACTTAAAGGGCGCCTGTCGGTAACGGCTAAAGTTACAAACCTATGGTTTACCTATCGGGAATGTTAAATGGGTCTGTCGGGAACGGCTAGGTTTAAAACTCAAAAGGGCGCCTGTCGGGAATGACTAAAGCTTAAAACCTATGGTTTACCTATCGGGAATGGTAAATGGGCCTGTCGGGAACGACTAGGTTTAAAACTCAAAGGGCGCCTGTCGGGAACGGCTAAAGTTGAAAACCTATGGTTACCTATCGGGAATGGTAAATGGGTCAGTTGGGAACGGCTAGGTTTAAAACTTAAAGGGCGCCCGTCGGGAACGGCTAAAGTTGAAAACATATGGCTTACCTATCGGGAATGGTAAATGGGTCTGTCGGGAACGGCTAGGTTTAAAACTTAAAGGGCGCCTGTCGGGAACGACTAAAGTTGAAAACCTATGGCTTACCTATCGGGAATGGTAAATGGGCCTGTCGGGAACGGCTAGGTTTGAAACTCAAAAGGGCGCCTGTCGGTAACGGCTAAATTTTAAAACCTATGGCTTACCTATCGGGAATGGTAAATGGGCCTGTCGGGAACGACTAGGTTTAAAACTCAAAGGGCGCCTGTCGGGAACGGCTAAAGTTGAAAACCTATGGTTACCTATCGGGAATGGTAAATGGGCCTGTCGGGAACAGCTAGGTTTAAAACTCAAAAGGGCGCCTGTCGGGAACGGCTAAAGTTTAAAACCTATGGTTTACCTATCGGAATGGTAAATGGGCCTGTCGGTAACGGCTAGGTTTAAAACTCAAAAGGGCGCCTGTCGGGATCGGCTAAAGTTTAAAACCTATGGCTTACCTATCGGGAATGGTAAATGGGCATGTCGGGAACAGCTAGGTTTAAAACTCAAAGGGCGCCTGTCGGGAACGGCTAAAGTTTAAAACCTATGGTTACCGATCGGGAACGGTAAATGGGCCAGTCGGGAATGGCTAGGTTTAAAACTTAAAGGGCGCCTGTCGGGAACAGCTAAATTTGAAAACCTATGGTTACCTATCGGGAATGGTAGATGGGCCAGTCGGGAACGGCTAGGTTTAAAACTCAAAGGGCGCCTATCGGGAACAGCTAAATTTGAAAACCTACGGTTACCTATCGGGAATGGTAAATGGGCCTGTCGGGAACGGCTAGGTTTAAAACTCAAAAGGGCGCCTGTCGGGTACGGCTAAAGTTTAAAACCTATGGCTTACCTATCGGGAATGGTAAATGGGCCTGTCGGGAACGACTAGGTTTAAAACTCAAAGGGCGCCTGTCGGGAACGGCTAAAGTTGAAAACCTATGTCTTACCTATCGGGAATGGTAAATGGGTCTGTCGGGAACGGCTAGGTTTAAAACTTAAAGGGAGCCTGTCGGTAACGGCTAAAGTTACAAACCTATGGTTTACCTATCGGGAATGGTAAATGGGTCTGTCGGGAACGGCTAGGTTTAAAACTCAAAAGGGCGCCTGTCGGGAATGACTAAAGTTTAAAACCTATGGTTTACCTATCGGGAATGGTAAATGGGCCTGTCGGGAACGATTAGGTTTAAAACTCAAAGGGCGCCTGTCGGGAACGGCTAAAGTTGAAAACCTATGGTTACCTATCGGGAATGGTAAATGGGTCAGTTGGGAACGGCTAGGTTTAAAACTTAAAGGGCGCCCGTCGGGAACGGCTAAAGTTGAAAACATATGGCTTACCTATCGGGAATGGTAAATGGGTCTGTCGGGAACGGCTAGGTTTAAAACTTAAAGGGCGCCTGTCGGGAACGACTAAAGTTGAAAACCTATGGCTTACCTATCGGGAATGGTAAATGGGCCTGTCGGGAACGGCTAGGTTTAAAACTCAAAAGGGCGCCTGTCGGGAACGGCTAAAGTTTAAAACCTATGGCTTACCTATCGGGAATGGTAAATGGGCCTGTCGGGAACGACTAGGTTTAAAACTCAAAGGGCGCCTGTCGGGAACGGCTAAAGTTGAAAACCTATGGTTACCTATCGGGAATGGTAAATGGACCAGTCGGGAACGGCTAGGTTTAAAACTTAAAGGGCGCCCGTCGGGAACGGCTAAAGTTGAAAACCTATGGCTTACCTATCGGGAATGGTAAATGGGCCGGTCGGGAACGGCTAGGTTTAAAACTTAAAAGGGCGCCTGTCGGGAACGGGTAAAGTTTAAAACCTATGGCTTACCTATCGGGAATGGTAAATGGGCCTGTAGGGAACAGCTAGGTTTAAAACTCAAAGGGCGCCTGTCGGGAACGGCTAAAGTTGAAAACCTATGGTTACCTATCGGGAATGGTAAATGGGCCAGTCGGGAACGGCTAAGTTTAAAACTTAAAGGGCACCTGTCGGGAACGGCTAAAGTTGAAAATCTATGGTTACCTATCGGGAATGGTAAATGGGCGTGTCGGGAACAGCTAGGTTTAAAACTCAAAAGGGCGCCTGTCGGGAACGGCTAAAGTTGAAAACCTATGGCTTACCTATCGGGAATGGTAAATGGGCCTGTCGGTAACGGCTAGGTGTAAAACTCAATAGGGCGCCTGTCGGGAACGGCTAAAGTTTAAAACCTATGGCTTACCTATCGGGAATGGTAAATGGGCATGTCGGGAACAGCTAGGTTTAAAACTCAAAGGGCGCCTGTCGGGAACGGCTAAAGTTTAAAACCTATGGTTACCGATCGGGAATGGTAAATGGGCCAGTCGGGAATGACTAGGTTTAAAACTTAAAGGGCGCCTGTCGGGAACGGAAAAATTTGAAAACCTATGGTTACCTATCGGGAAGGGTAGATGGGCCAGTCGGGAACGGCTAGGTTTAAAACTCGAAGGGCGCCTGTCGGGAACAGCTAAAGTTGAAAACCTACGGTTACCTATCGGGAATGGTAAATGGGCCTGTCGGGAGCGGCTAGGTTTAAAACTCAAAAGGGCGCCTGTCGGGAACGGCTAAAGTTGAAAAACTATGTCTTACCTATCGGGAATGGTAAATGGGTCTGTCGGGAACGGCTAGGTTTAAAACTTAAAGGGCGCCTGTCGGGAACGGCTAAAGTTGCAAACCTATGGCTTACCTATCGGGAATGGTAAATGGGTCTGTCGGGAACGGCTAGGTTTAAAACTCAAAAGGGCGCCTGTCGGGAACGACTATAGTTTAAAACCTATGGCTTACCTATCGGGAATGGTAAATGGGCCTGTCAGGAACGACTAGGTTTAAAACTCAAAGGGCGCCTGTCGGGAACGGCTAAAGTTGAAAATCTATGGTTACCTATCGGGAATGGTAAATGGGTCAGTTGGGAACGGCTAGGTTTAAAACTTAAAGGGCGCCCGTCGGGAACGGCTAAAGTTGAAAACATATGGCTTACCTATCGAGAATGGTAAATGGGTCTGTCAGGAACGGCTAGGTTTAAAACTTAAAGGGCACCTGTCGGGAACGGCTAAAGTTGAAAACCTATGTCTTACCTATCGGGAATGGTAAATGGGCCTGTCGGGAACGGCTAGGTTTAAAACTCAAAAGGGCGCCTGTCGGGAACGGCTAAAGTTTAAAACCTATGGCTTACCTATCGGGAATGGTAAATGGGCCTGTCGGGAACGACTATGTTTAAAACTCAAAGGGCGCCTGTCGGGAACGGCTAAAGTTGAAAACCTATGGTTACCTATCGGGAATGGTAAATGGACCAGTCGGGAACGACAAGGTTTAAAACTTAAAGGGCGCCCATCGGGAACGGCTAAAGTTGAAAACCTATGGCTTACCTATCGGGAATGGTAAATGGGCCTGTCGGGAACGGCTAGGTTTAAAACTCAAAAGGGCGCCTGTCGGGAACGGCTAAAGTTTAAAACCTATGGCTTACCTATCGGGAATGGTAAATGGGCATGTCGAGAACAGCTAGGTTTAAAACTCAATGGGCGCCTGTCGGGAACGGCTAAAGTTTAAAACCTATGGTTACCGATCGGGAATGGTAAATGGGCCAGTCGGGAATGGCTAGGTTTAAAACTTAAAAGGCGCCTGTCGGGAACGGCTAAATTTGAAAACCTATGGTTACCTATCGAGAATGGTAGATGAGCCTGTCGGGAACGGCTAGGTTTAAAACTCAAAGGGCGCTTGTCGGGAACAGCTAAAGCTGAAAACCTACGGTTACCTATCGGGAATGGTAAATGGGCCTGTCGGGAACGGCTAGGTTTAAAACTCAAAAGGGCGCCTGTCAGGAACGGCTAAAGTTAAAAACCTATGTCTTACCTATCGGGAATGGTAAATGGGCCTGTCGGGAACGACTAGGTTTAAAACTCAAAGGGAGCCTGTCGGGAACGGCTAAAGTTGAAAACCTATGGTTACCTATCGGGAATGGTAAATGGGTCAGTTGGGAACGGCTAGGTTTAAAACTTAAAGGGCGCCCGTCGGGAACGGCTAAAGTTGAAAACATATGGCTTACTTAACGGGAATGGTAAATGGGTCTGTCGGGAACAGCTAGGTTTAAAACTTAAAGGGCGCCTGTCGGGAACGACTAAAGTTGAAAACCTATGGCTTACCTATCGGGAATGGTAAATGGGCCTGTCGGGAACGGCTAGGTTTAAAACTCAAAAGGGCGCCTGTCGGGAACGGCTAAAGTTTAAAACTTACGGCTTACCTATCGGGAATGGTAAATGGGCCTGTCGGGAACGACTAGGTTTAAAACTCAAAGGGCGCCTGTCGGTAACGGCTAAAGTTGACAACCTATGGTTACGTATCGGGAATTGTAAATGGACCAGTCGGGAACGGCTAGGTTTAAAACTTAAAGGGCGCCCGTCGGGAACGGCTAAAGTTGAAAACCTATGGCTTACCTATCGGGAATGGTAAATGGGCCGGTCGGGAACGGCTAGGTTTAAAACTCAAAAGGTCGCCTGTCGGGAACGGGTAAAGTTTAAAACCTATGGCTTACCTATCGGGAATGGTAAATGGGCCTGTAGGGAACAGCTAGGTTTAAAATTCAAAGGGCGCCTGTCAGGAACGGCTAAAGTTGAAAACCTATGGTTACCTATCGGAAATGGTAAATGGGTCTGTCGGGAACGGCTAGGTTTAAAACTTAAAGGGCGCCTGTCGGTAACGGCTAAAGTTGCAAACCTATGGCTTACCTATCGGGAATGGTAAATGGGTCTGTCGGGAACGGCTAGGTTTAAAACTCAAAAGGGCGCCTGTCGGGAACGACTATAGTTTAAAACCTATGGCTTACCTATCGGGAATGGTAAATGGGCCTGTCGGGAACGACTAGGTTTAAAACTCAAACGGGCGCCTGTCGGGAACGGCTAAAGTTGAAAACCTATGGTTACCTATCGGGAATGGTAAATGGGTCAGTTGGGAACGGCTAGGTTTAAAACTTAAAGGGCGCCCGTCGGGAACGGCTAAAGTTGAAAACATATGGCTTACCTATCGAGAATGGTAAATGGGTCTGTCAGGAACGGCTAGGTTTAAAACTTAAAGGGCACCTGTCGGGAACGGCTAAAGTTGAAAACCTATGTCTTACCTATCGGGAATGGTAAATGGGCCTGTCGGGAACGGCTAGGTTTAAAACTCAAAAGGGCGCCTGTCGGGAACGGCTAAAGTTTAAAACCTATGGCTTACCTATCGGGAATGGTAAATGGGCCTGTCGGGAACGACTATGTTTAAAACTCAAAGGGCGCCTGTCGGGAACGGCTAAAGTTGAAAACCTATGGTTACCTATCGGGAATGGTAAATGGACCAGTCGGGAACGGCAAGGTTTAAAACTTAAAGGGCGCCCATCGGGAACGGCTAAAGTTGAAAACCTATGGCTTACCTATCGGGAATGGTAAATGGGCCTGTCGGGAACGGCTAGGTTTAAAACTCAAAAGGGCGCCTGTCGGGAACGGCTAAAGTTTAAAACCTATGGCTTACCTATCGGGAATGGTAAATGGGCATGTCGGGAACAGCTAGGTTTAAAACTCAATGGGCGCCTGTCGGGAACGGCTAAAGTTTAAAACCTATGGTTACCGATCGGGAATGGTAAATGGGCCAGTCGGGAATGGCTAGGTTTAAAACTTAAAAGGCGCCTGTCGGGAACGGCTAAATTTGAAAACCTATGGTTACCTATCGGGAATGGTAGATGAGCCTGTCGGGAACGGCTAGGTTTAAAACTCAAAGGGCGCCTGTCGGGAACAGCTAAAGCTGAAAACCTACGGTTACCTATCGGGAATGGTAAATGGGCCTGTCGGGAACGGCTAGGTTTAAAACTCAAAAGGGCGCCTGTCAGGAACGGCTAAAGTTAAAAACCTATGTCTTACCTATCGGGAATGGTAAATGGGCCTGTCGGGAACGACTAGGTTTAAAACTCAAAGGGAGCCTGTCGGGAACGGCTAAAGTTGAAAACCTATGGTTACCTATCGGGAATGGTAAATGGGTCAGTTGGGAACAGCTAGGTTTAAAACTTAAAGGGCGCCCGTCGGGAACGGCTAAAGTTGAAAACATATGGCTTACTTAACGGGAATGGTAAATGGGTCTGTCGGGAACAGCTAGGTTTAAAACTTAAAGGGCGCCTGTCGGGAACGACTAAAGTTGAAAACCTATGGCTTACCTATCGGGAATGGTAAATGGGCCTGTCGGGAACGGCTAGGTTTAAAACTCAAAAGGGCGCCTGTCGGGAACGGCTAAAGTTTAAAACTTACGGCTTACCTATCGGGAATGGTAAATGGGCCTGTCGGGAACGACTAGGTTTAAAACTCAAAGGGCGCCTGTCGGTAACGGCTAAAGTTGACAACCTATGGTTACGTATCGGGAATTGTAAATGGACCAGTCGGGAACGGCTAGGTTTAAAACTTAAAGGGCGCCCGTCGGGAACGGCTAAAGTTGAAAACCTATGGTTACCTATCGGGAATGGTAAATGGGTCTGTCGGGAACGGCTAGGTTTAAAACTTAAAGGGCGCCTGTCGGTAACGGCTAAAGTTGCAAACCTATGGTTTACCTATCGGGAATGGTAAATGGGCCTGTCGGGAACAGCTAGGTTTAAAACTCAAAAGGGCGCCTGTCGGGAACGGCTAAAGTTGAAAACCTATGGCTTACCTATCGGGAATGGTAAATGGGCCTGTCGGTAACGGCTAGGTGTAAAACTCAATAGGGCGCCTGTCGGGAACGGCTAAAGTTTAAAACCTATGGCTTACCTATCGGGAATGGTAAATGGGCATGTCGGGTACAGCTAGGTTTAAAACTCAAAGGGCGCCTGTCGGGAACGGCTAAAGTTTAAAACCTATGGTTACCGATCGGGAATGGTAAATGGGCCAGTCGGGAATGACTAGGTTTAAAACTTAAAGGGCGCCTGTCGGGAACGGCAAAATTTGAAAACCTATGGTTACCTATCGGGAATGGTAGATGGGCCAGTCGGGAGAGGCTAGGTTTAAAACTCGAAGGGCGCCTGTCGGGAACAGCTAAAGTTGAAAACCTACGGTTACCTATCGGGAATGGTAAATGGGCCTGTCGGGAACGGCTAGGTTTAAAACTCAAAAGGGCGCCTGTCGGGAACGGCTAAAGTTGAAAACCTATGTCTTACCTATCGGGAATGGTAAATGGGTCTGTCGGGAACGGCTAGGCTTAAAACTTAAAGGGCGCCTGTCGGGAACGGCTAAAGTTGCAAACCTATGGCTTACCTATCGGGAATGGTAAATGGGTCTGTCGGGAACGGCTAGGTTTAAAACTCAAAAGGGTGCCTGTCGGGAACGACTAAAGTTTAAAACCTATGGCTTACCTATCGGGAATGGTAAATGGGCCTGTCGGGAACGGCTAGGTTTAAAACTCAAAAGGGCGCCTGTCGGGAACGGCTAAAGTTTAAAACCTATGGCTTACCTATCAGGAATGGTAAATGGGCCTGTCGGGAACGACTAGGTTTAAAACTCAAAGGGCGCCTGTCGGGAACGGCTAAAGTTGAAAACCTATGGTTACCTATCGGGAATGGTAAATGGACCAGTCGGGAACGGCTAGGTTTAAAACTTAAAGGGCGCCCGTCGGGAACGGCTAAAGTTGAAAACCTATGGCTTACCTATCGGGAATGGTAAATGGGCCGGTCGGGAACGGCTAGGTTTAAAACTTAAAAGGGCGCCTGTCGGGAACGGGTAAAGTTTAAAACCTATGGCTTACCTATCGGGAATGGTAAATGGGCCTGTAGGGAACAGCTAGGTTTAAAACTCAAAGGGCGCCTGTCGGGAACGGCTAAAGTTGAAAACCTATGGTTACCTATCGGGAATGGTAAATGGGCCAGTCGGGAACGGCTAAGTTTAAAACTTAAAGGGCACCTGTCGGGAACGGCTAAAGTTGAAAATCTATGGTTACCTATCGGGAATGGTAAATGGGCCTGTCGGGAACAGCTAGGTTTAAAACTCAAAAGGGCGCCTGTCGGGAACGGCTAAAGTTGAAAACCTATGGCTTACCTATCGGGAATGGTAAATGGGCCTGTCGGTAACGGCTAGGTGTAAAACTCAATAGGGCGCCTGTCGGGAACGGCTAAAGTTTAAAACCTATGGCTTACCTATCGGGAATGGTAAATAGGCATGTCGGGAACAGCTAGGTTTAAAACTCAAAGGGCGCCTGTCGGGAACGGCTAAAGTTTAAAACCTATGGTTACCAATCGGGAATGGTAAATGGGCCCGTCGGGAATGACTAGGTTTAAAACTTAAAGGGCGCCTGTCGGGAACGGAAAAATTTGAAAACCTATGGTTACCTATCGGGAAGGGTAGATGGGCCAGTCGGGAACGGCTAGGTTTAAAACTCGAAGTGCGCCTGTCGGGAACAGCTAAAGTTGAAAACCTACGGTTACCTATCGGGAATGGTAAATGGGCCTGTCGGGAGCGGCTAGGTTTAAAACTCAAAAGGGCGCCTGTCGGGAACGGCTAAAGTTGAAAACCTATGTCTTACCTATCGGGAATGGTAAATGGGTCTGTCGGGAACGGCTAGGTTTAAAACTTAAAGGGCGCATGTCGGGAACGGCTAAAGTTGCAAACCTATGGCTTACCTATCGGGAATGGTAAATGGGTCTGTCGGGAACGGCTAGGTTTAAAACTCAAAAGGGCGCCTGTCGGGAACGACTATAGTTTAAAACCTATGGCTTACCTATCGGGAATGGTAAATGGGCCTGTCGGGAACGACTAGGTTTAAAACTCAAAGGGCGCCTGTCGGGAACGGCTAAAGTTGAAAACCTATGGTTACCTATCGGGAATGGTAAATGGGTCAGTTGGGAACGGCTAGGTTTAAAACTTAAAGGGCGCCCGTCGGGAACGGCTAAAGTTGAAAACATATGGCTTACCTATCGAGAATGGTAAATGGGTCTGTCAGGAACGGCTAGGTTTAAAACTTAAAGGGCACCTGTCGGGAACGGCTAAAGTTGAAAACCTATGTCTTACCTATCGGGAATGGTAAATGGGCCTGTCGGGAACGGCTAGGTTTAAAACTCAAAAGGGCGCCTGTCGGGAACGGCTAAAGTTTAAAACCTATGGCTTACCTATCGGGAATGGTAAATGGGCCTGTCGGGAACGACTATGTTTAAAACTCAAAGGGCGCCTGTCGGGAACGGCTAAAGTTGAAAACCTATGGTTACCTATCGGGAATGGTAAATGGACCAGTCGGGAACGGCTAGGTTTAAAACTTAAAGGGCGCCCGTCGGGAACGGCTAAAGTTGAAAACCTATGGCTTACCTATCGGGAATGGTAAATGGGCCTGTCGGGAACGGCTAGGTTTAAAACTCAAAAGGGCGCCTGTCGGGAACGGCTAAAGTTTAAAACCTATGGCTTCCCTATCGGGAATGGTAAATGGGCCAGTCGGGAATGGCTAGGTTTAAAACTTAAAAGGCGCCTGTCGGGAACGGCTAAATTTGAAAACCTATGGTTACCTATCGGGAATGGTAGATGAGCCTGTCGGGAACGGCTAGGTTTAAAACTCAAAGGGCGCCTGTCGGGAACAGCTAAAGCTGAAAACCTACGGTTACCTATCGGGAATGGTAAATGGGCCTGTCGGGAACGGCTAGGTTTAAAACTCAAAAGGGCGCCTGTCAGGAACGGCTAAAGTTAAAAACCTATGTCTTACCTAACGGGAATGGTAAATGGGTCTGTCGGGAACGGCTAGGTTTAAAACTTAAAGGGCGCCTGTCGGTAACGGCTAAAGTTGCAAACCTATGGTTTACCTATCGGGAATGGTAAATGGGTCTGTCGGAAACGGCTAGGTTTAAAACTCAAAAGGGCGCCTGTCGGGAACGACTAAAGTTTAAAACCTATGGCTTACCTATCGGGAATGGTAAATGGGCCTGTCGGGAACGACTAGGTTTAAAACTCAAAGGGAGCCTGTCGGGAACGGCTAAAGTTGAAAACCTATGGTTACCTATCGGGAATGGTAAATGGGTCAGTTGGGAACGGCTAGGTTTAAAACTTAAAGGGCGCCCGTCGGGAACGGCTAAAGTTGAAAACATATGGCTTACTTAACGGGAATGGTAAATGGGTCTGTCGGGAACAGCTAGGTTTAAAACTTAAAGGGCGCCTGTCGGGAACGACTAAAGTTGAAAACCTATGGCTTACCTATCGGGAATGGTAAATGGGCCTGTCGGGAACGGCTAGGTTTAAAACTCAAAAGGGCGCCTGTCGGGAACGGCTAAAGTTTAAAACTTACGGCTTACCTATCGGGAATGGTAAATGGGCCTGTCGGGAACGACTAGGTTTAAAACTCAAAGGGCGCCTGTCGGTAACGGCTAAAGTTGACAACCTATGGTTACGTATCGGGAATGGTAAATGGACCAGTCGGGAACGGCTAGGTTTAAAACTTAAAGGGCGCCCGTCGGGAACGGCTAAAGTTGAAAACCTATGGCTTACCTATCGGGAATGGTAAATGGGCCGGTCGGGAACGGCTAGGTTTAAAACTCAAAAGGTCGCCTGTCGGGAACGGGTAAAGTTTAAAACCTATGGCTTACCTATCGGGAATGGTAAATGGGCCTGTAGGGAACAGCTAGGTTTAAAATTCAAAGGGCGCCTGTCAGGAACGGCTAAAGTTGAAAACCTATGGTTACCTATCGGGAATGGTAAATGGGCCTGTCGGGAACAGCTAGGTTTAAAACTCAAAAGGGCGCCTGTCGGGAACGGCTAAAGTTGAAAACCTATGGCTTACCTATCGGGAATGGTAAATGGGCCTGTCGGTAACGGCTAGGTGTAAAACTCAATAGGGCGCCTGTCGGGAACGGCTAAAGTTTAAAACCTATGGCTTACCTATCGGGAATGGTAAATGGGCATGTCGGGTACAGCTAGGTTTAAAACTCAAAGGGCGCCTGTCGGGAACGGCTAAAGTTTAAAACCTATGGTTACCGATCGGGAATGGTAAATGGGCCAGTCGGGAATGACTAGGTTTAAAACTTAAAGGGCGCCTGTCGGGAACGGCAAAATTTGAAAACCTATGGTTACCTATCGGGAATGGTAGATGGGCCAGTCGGGAGAGGCTAGGTTTAAAACTCGAAGGGCGCCTGTCGGGAACAGCTAAAGTTGAAAACCTACGGTTACCTATCGGGAATGGTAAATGGGCCTGTCGGGAACGGCTAGGTTTAAAACTCAAAAGGGCGCCTGTCGGGAACGGCTAAAGTTGAAAACCTATGTCTTACCTATCGGGAATGGTAAATGGGTCTGTCGGGAACGGCTAGGCTTAAAACTTAAAGGGCGCCTGTCGGGAACGGCTAAAGTTGCAAACCTATGGCTTACCTATCGGGAATGGTAAATGGGTCTGTCGGGAACGGCTAGGTTTAAAACTCAAAAGGGTGCCTGTCAGGAACGACTAAAGTTTAAAACCTATGGCTTACCTATCGGGAATGATAAATGGGCCTGTCGTGAACGGCTAGGTTTAAAACTCAAAGGGCGCCTGTCGGGAACGGCTAAAGTTGAAAACCTATGGTTACCTATCGGGAATGGTAAATGGGTCAGTTGGGAACGGCTTGGTTTAAAACTTAAAGGGCGCCCGTCAGGAACGGCTAAAGTTGAAAACATATGGCTTACCTATCGAGAATGGTAAATGGGTCTGTCAGGAACGGCTAGGTTTAAAACTTAAAGGGCGCCTGTCGGGAACGGCTAAAGTTGAAAACCTATGTCTTACCTATCGGGAATGGTAAATGGGCCTGTCGGGAACGGCTAGGTTTAAAACTCAAAAGGGCGCCTGTCGGGAACGGCTAAAGTTTAAAACCTATGGCTTACCTATTGGGAATGGTAAATGGGCCTGTCGGGAACGACTAGGTTTAAAACTCAAAGGGAGCCTGTCGGGAACGGCTAAAGTTGAAAACCTATGGTTACCTATCGGGAATGGTAAATGGGTCAGTTGGGAACGGCTACGTTTAAAACTTAAAGGGCGCCCGTCGGGAACGGCTAAAGTTGAAAACCTATGTCTTACCTATCGGGAATGGTAAATGGGCCTGTCGGGAACGGCTAGGTTTAAAACTCAAAAGGGCGCCTGTCGGGAACGGCTAAAGTTTAAAACCTATGGCTTACCTATCGGGAATGGTAAATGGGCCTGTCGGGAACGACTATGTTTAAAACTCAAAGGGCGCCTGTCGGGAACGGCTAAAGTTGAAAACCTATGGTTACCTATCGGGAATGGTAAATGGACCAGTCGGGAACGGCTAGGTTTAAAACTTAAAGGGCGCCCGTCGGGAACGGCTAAAGTTGAAAACCTATGGCTTACCTATCGGGAATGGTAAATGGGCCTGTCGGGAACGGCTAGGTTTAAAACTCAAAAGGGCGCCTGTCGGGAACGGCTAAAGTTTAAAACCTATGGCTTCCCTATCGGGAATGGTAAATGGGCCAGTCGGGAATGGCTAGGTTTAAAACTTTAAAAGGCGCCTGTCGGGAACGGCTAAATTTGAAAACCTATGGTTACCTATCGGGAATGGTAGATGAGCCTGTCGGGAACGGCTAGGTTTAAAACTCAAAGGGCGCCTGTCGGGAACAGCTAAAGCTGAAAACCTACGGTTACCTATCGGGAATGGTAAATGGGCCTGTCGGGAACGGCTAGGTTTAAAACTCAAAAGGGCGCCTGTCAGGAACGGCTAAAGTTAAAAACCTATGTCTTACCTAACGGGAATGGTAAATGGGTCTGTCGGGAACGGCTAGGTTTAAAACTTAAAGGGCGCCTGTCGGTAACGGCTAAAGTTGCAAACCTATGGTTTACCTATCGGGAATGGTAAATGGGTCTGTCGGAAACGGCTAGGTTTAAAACTCAAAAGGGCGCCTGTCGGGAACGACTAAAGTTTAAAACCTATGGCTTACCTATCGGGAATGGTAAATGGGCCTGTCGGGAACGACTAGGTTTAAAACTCAAAGGGAGCCTGTCGGGAACGGCTAAAGTTGAAAACCTATGGTTACCTATCGGGAATGGTAAATGGGTCAGTTGGGAACGGCTAGGTTTAAAACTTAAAGGGCGCCCGTCGGGAACGGCTAAAGTTGAAAACATATGGCTTACTTAACGGGAATGGTAAATGGGTCTGTCGGGAACAGCTAGGTTTAAAACTTAAAGGGCGCCTGTCGGGAACGACTAAAGTTGAAAACCTATGGCTTACCTATCGGGAATGGTAAATGGGCCTGTCGGGAACGGCTAGGTTTAAAACTCAAAAGGGCGCCTGTCGGGAACGGCTAAAGTTTAAAACTTACGGCTTACCTATCGGGAATGGTAAATGGGCCTGTCGGGAACGACTAGGTTTAAAACTCAAAGGGCGCCTGTCGGTAACGGCTAAAGTTGACAACCTATGGTTACGTATCGGGAATGGTAAATGGACCAGTCGGGAACGGCTAGGTTTAAAACTTAAAGGGCGCCCGTCGGGAACGGCTAAAGTTGAAAACCTATGGCTTACCTATCGGGAATGGTAAATGGGCCGGTCGGGAACGGCTAGGTTTAAAACTCAAAAGGTCGCCTGTCGGGAACGGGTAAAGTTTAAAACCTATGGCTTACCTATCGGGAATGGTAAATGGGCCTGTAGGGAACAGCTAGGTTTAAAATTCAAAGGGCGCCTGTCAGGAACGGCTAAAGTTGAAAACCTATGGTTACCTATCGGGAATGGTAAATGGGCCTGTCGGGAACAGCTAGGTTTAAAACTCAAAAGGGCGCCTGTCGGGAACGGCTAAAGTTGAAAACCTATGGCTTACCTATCGGGAATGGTAAATGGGCCTGTCGGTAACGGCTAGGTGTAAAACTCAATAGGGCGCCTGTCGGGAACGGCTAAAGTTTAAAACCTATGGCTTACCTATCGGGAATGGTAAATGGGCATGTCGGGTACAGCTAGGTTTAAAACTCAAAGGGCGCCTGTCGGGAACGGCTAAAGTTTAAAACCTATGGTTACCGATCGGGAATGGTAAATGGGCCAGTCGGGAATGACTAGGTTTAAAACTTAAAGGGCGCCTGTCGGGAACGGCAAAATTTGAAAACCTATGGTTACCTATCGGGAATGGTAGATGGGCCAGTCGGGAGAGGCTAGGTTTAAAACTCGAAGGGCGCCTGTCGGGAACAGCTAAAGTTGAAAACCTACGGTTACCTATCGGGAATGGTAAATGGGCCTGTCGGGAACGGCTAGGTTTAAAACTCAAAAGGGCGCCTGTCGGGAACGGCTAAAGTTGAAAACCTATGTCTTACCTATCGGGAATGGTAAATGGGTGTGTCGGGAACGGCTAGGCTTAAAACTTAAAGGGCGCCTGTCGGGAACGGCTAAAGTTGCAAACCTATGGCTTACCTATCGGGAATGGTAAATGGGTCTGTCGGGAACGGCTAGGTTTAAAACTCAAAAGGGTGCCTGTCGGGAACGACTAAAGTTTAAAACCTATGGCTTACCTATCGGGAATGATAAATGGGCCTGTCGTGAACGGCTAGGTTTAAAACTCAAAGGGCGCCTGTCGGGAACGGCTAAAGTTGAAAACCTATGGTTACCTATCGGGAATGGTAAATGGGTCAGTTGGGAACGGCTTGGTTTAAAACTTAAAGGGCGCCCGTCAGGAACGGCTAAAGTTGAAAACATATGGCTTACCTATCGAGAATGGTAAATGGGTCTGTCAGGAACGGCTAGGTTTAAAACTTAAAGGGCGCCTGTCGGGAACGGCTAAAGTTGAAAACCTATGTCTTACCTATCGGGAATGGTAAATGGGCCTGTCGGGAACGGCTAGGTTTAAAACTCAAAAGGGCGCCTGTCGGGAACGGCTAAAGTTTAAAACCTATGGCTTACCTATCGGGAATGGTAAATGGGCCTGTCGGGAACGACTAGGTTTAAAACTCAAAGGGAGCCTGTCGGGAACGGCTAAAGTTGAAAACCTATGGTTACCTATCGGGAATGGTAAATGGGTCAGTTGGGAACGGCTACGTTTAAAACTTAAAGGGCGCCCGTCGGGAACGGCTAAAGTTGAAAACATATGGCTTACTTAACGGGAATGGTAAATGGGTCTGTCGGGAACAGCTAGGTTTAAAACTTAAAGGGCGCCTATCGGGAACGACTAAAGTTGAAAACCTATGGCTTACCTATCGGGAATGGTAAATGGGCCTGTCGGGAACGGCTAGGTTTAAAACTCAAAAGGGCGCCTGTCGGGAACGGCTAAAGTTTAAAACTTACGGCTTACCTATCGGGAATGGTAAATGGGCCTGTCGGGAACGACTAGGTTTAAAACTCAAAGGGCGCCTGTCGGGAACGGCTAAAGTTGACAACCTATGGTTACGTATCGGGAATGGTAAATGGACCAGTCGGGAACGGCTAGGTTTAAAACTTAAAGGGCGCCCGTCGGGAACGGCTAAAGTTGAAAACCTATGGCTTACCTATCGGGAATGGTAAATGGGCCGGTCGGGAACGGCTAGGTTTAAAACTCAAAAGGGCGCCTGTCGGGAACGGGTAAAGTTTAAAACCTATGGCTTACCTATCGGGAATGGTAAATGGGCCTGTAGGGAACAGCTAGGTTTAAAATTCAAAGGGCGCCTGTCAGGAACGGCTAAAGTTGAAAACCTATGGTTACCTATCGGGAATGGTAAATGGGCCAGTCGGGAACGGCTAGGTTTAAAACTTAAAGGGCACCTGTCGGGAACGGCTAAAGTTGAAAACCTATGGTTACCTATCGGGAATGGTAAATGGGCCTGTCGGGAACAGCTAGGTTTAAAACTCAAAAGGGAGCCTGTCGGGAACGGCTAAAGTTGAAAACCTATGGCTTACCTATCGGGAATGGTAAATGGGCCTGTCGGTAACGGCTAGGTGTAAAACTCAATAGGGCGCCTGTCGGGAATGGCTAAAGTTTAAAACCTATGGCTTACCTATCGGGAATGGTAAATGGGCATGTCGGGTACAGCTAGGTTTAAAACTCAAAGAGCGCCTGTCGGGAACGGCTAAAGTTTAAAACCTATGGTTACCGATCGGGAATGGTAAATGGGCCAGTCGGGAATGACTAGGTTTAAAACTTAAATGGCGCCTGTCGGGAACGGCAAAATTTGAAAACCTATGGTTACCTATCGGGAATGGTAGATGGGCCAGTCGGGAGAGGCTAGGTTTAAAACTCGAAGGGCGCCTGTCGGGAACAGCTAAAGTTGAAAACCTACGGTTACCTATCGGGAATGGTAAATGGGCCTGTCGGGAACGGCTAGGTTTAAAACTCAAAAGGGCGCCTGTCGGGAACGGCTAAAGTTGAAAACCTATGTCTTACCTATCGGGAATGGTAAATGGGTCTGTCGGGAACGACTAGGCTTAAAACTTAAAGGGCGCCTGTCGGGAACGGCTAAAGTTGCAAACCTATGGCTTACCTTTCGGGAATGGTAAATGGGTCTGTCGGGAACGGCTAGGTTTAAAACTCAAAAGGGTGCCTGTCGGGAACGACTAAAGTTTAAAACCTATGGCTTACCTATCGGGAATGATAAATGGGCCTGTCGTGAACGACTAGGTTTAAAACTCAAAGGGCGCCTGTCGGGAACGGCTAAAGTTGAAAACCTATGGTTACCTATCGGGAATGGTAAATGGGTCAGTTGGGAACGGCTAGGTTTAAAACTTAAAGGGCGCCCGTCGGGAACGGCTAAAGTTGAAAACATATGGCTTACCTATCGGGAATGGTAAATGGGTCTGTGGGGAACGGCTAGGTTTAAAACTTAAAGGGCGCCTGTCGGGAACGGCTAAAGTTGAAAACCTATGGCATACCTATCGGGAATGGTAAATGGGCCTGTCGGGAACGGCTAGGTTTAAAACTCAAAAGGGCGCCTGTCGGGAACGGCTAACGTTTAAAACCTATGGCTTACCTATCGGGAATAGTAAATGGGCCTGTCGGGAACAACTAGGTTTAAAACTCAAAGGGCGCCTGTCAGGAACGGCTAAAGTTGAAAACCCATGGTTACCTATCGGGAATGTAAATGGACCAGTCGGGAACGGCTAGGTTTAAAACTTAAAGGGCGCCCGTCGGGAACGGCTAAAGTTGAAAACCTATGGCTTATCTATCGGGAATGGTAAATGGGCCAGTCGGGAACGGCTAGGTTTAAAACTCAAAAGGGCGCCTGTCGGGAACGGGTAAAGTTTAAAACCTATGGCTTACCTATCGGGAATGGTAAATGGGCCTGTAGGGAACAGCTAGGTTTAAAACTCAAAGGGCGCCTGTCGGGAACGGCTAAAGTTGAAAACCTATGGTTACCTATCGGGAATAGTAAATGGGCCAATCGGGAACGGCTAGGTTTAAAACTTAAAGGGCACCTGTCGGGAACGGCTAAAGTTGAAAACCTATGGTTACCAATCGGGAATGGTAAATGGGCCTGTCGGGAACAGCTAGGTTTAAAACTCAAAAGGACGCCTGTCGGGAACGGCTAAAGTTGAAAACCTATGGCTTACCTATCGGGAATGGTAAATGGGCCTGTCGGTAACGGCTAGGTTTAAAACTCAATAGGGCGCCTGTCGGGAACAGCTAAAGTTTAAAACCTATGGCTTACCTATCGGGAATGGTAAATGGGCCTGTCGGGAACGGCTAGGTTTAAAACTCAAAGGGCGACTGTCGGGAACGGCTAAAGTTTAAAACCTATGGTTACCGATCGGGAATCGTAAATGGGCCAGTCGGGAACGGCTAGGTTTAAAACTTAAAGGGCGCCTGTCAGGAACGGCTAAAGTTGAAAACCTATGGTTACATATCGTGAATGGTAGATGGGCCAGTCGGGAATGGCTAGGTTTAAAACTTAAAGGGCGCCTGTCGGGAACGGCTAAAGTTTAAAAATTATGGTTACCGATCGGGAATGGTAAATGGGCCAGTCGGGAACGGCTAGGTTTAAAACTTAAAGGGCGTCCGTCGGGAACGGCTAAAGTGGAAAACCTATGGCTTACCTATCGGGAATGGTAAATGGGCCTGTCGGGAACGGCTAGGTTAAAAACTCAAAGGGCGCCTGTCGGGAACATCTAAAATTGAAAACCTACGGTTACCTATCGGGAATGGTAAATGGGCCAGTCGGGAACGGCTATGTTTAAAACTTAAAGGGCGCCCGTCGGGAATGGCTAAATTTGAAAACCTATGGCTTACCTATCGGGAATGGTAAATGGGTCTGTCGGGAACGGCTAGGTTTAAAACTTAAAGGGCGCCTGTCGGGAACGGCTAAAGTTGAAAACCTATGGCTTACCTATCGGGAATGGTAAATGGGCCAGTCGGGAACGGCTAGGTTTAAAACTCAAAAGGGCGCCTGTCGGGAACAGGTAAAGTTTAAAACCTATGGCTTACCTATCGGGAATGGTAAATGGGCCTGTAGGGAACAGCTAGGTTTAAAACTCAAAGGGCGCCTGTCGGGAACGGCTAAAGTTGAAAACCTATGGTTACTTATCGGGAATGGTAAATGGGCCAGTCGGGAACGGCTAGGTTTAGAACTTAAAGGGCACCTGTCGGGAACGGCTAAAGTTGAAAACCTATGGTTACCTATCGGGAATGGTAAATGGGCCTGTCGGGAACAACGAGGTTTAAAACTCAAAAGGACGCCTGTCGGGAACGGCTAAAGTTGAAAACCTATGGCTTACCTATCGGGAATGGTAAATGGGCCTGTCGGTAACGGCTAGGTTTAAAACTCAATAGGGCGCCTGTCGGGAACGGCTAAAGTTTAAAACCTATGGCTTACCTATCGGGAATGGTAAATGGGCCTGTCGGGAACGGCTAGGTTTAAAACTCAAAGGGCGCCTGTCGGGAACGGCTAAAGTTTAAAACCTATGGTTACCGATCGGGAATGGTAAATGGGCCAGTCGGGAACGGCTAGGTTTAAAACTTAAAGGGCGCCTGTCGGGAACGGCTAAAGTTGAAAACCTATGGTTACATATCGTGAATGGTAGATGGGCCAGTCGGGAATGGCTAGGTTTAAAACTTAAAGGGCGCCTGTCGGGAACGGCTAAAGTTTAAAACCTATGGTTACCGATCGGGAATGGTAAATGGGCCAGTCGGGAACGGCTAGGTTTAAAACTTAAAGGGCGTCCGTCGGGAACGGCTAAAGTGGAAAACCTATGGCTTACCTATCGGGAATGGTAAATGGGCCTGTCGGGAACGGCTAGGTTAAAAACTCAAAGGGCGCATGTCGGGAACATCTAAATTTGAAAACCTACGGTTACCTATCGGGAATGGTAAATGGGCCAGTCGGGAACGGCTATGTTTAAAACTTAAAGGGCGCCCGTCGGGAACGGCTAAAGTTGAAAACCTATGGCTTACCTATCGGGAATGGTAAATGGGCCAGTCGGGAACGGCTAGGTTTAAAACTCAAAAGGGCGCCTGTCGGGAACGGGTAAAGTTTAAAACCTATGGCTTACCTATCGGGAATGGTAAATGGGCCTGTAGGGAACAGCTAGGTTTAAAACTCAAAGGGCGCCTGTCGGGAACGGCTAAAGTTGAAAACCTATGGTTACTTATCGGGAATGGTAAATGGGCCAGTCGGGAACGGCTAGGTTTAAAACTTAAAGGGCACCTGTCGGGAACGGCTAAAGTTGAAAACCTATGGTTACCTATCGGGAATGGTAAATGGGCCTGTCGGGAACAACGAGGTTTAAAACTCAAAAGGACGCCTGTCGGGAACGGCTAAAGTTGAAAACCTATGGCTTACCTATCGGGAATGGTAAATGGGCCTGTCGGTAACGGCTAGGTTTAAAACTCAATAGGGCGCCTGTCGGGAACGGCTAAAGTTTAAAACCTATGGCTTACCTATCGGGAATGGTAAATGGGCCTGTCGGGAACGGCTAGGTTTAAAACTCAAAGGGCGCCTGTCGGGAACGGCTAAAGTTTAAAACCTATGGTTACCGATCGGGAATGGTAAATGGGCCAGTCGGGAACGGCTAGGTTTAAAACTTAAAGGGCGCCTGTCGGGAACGGCTAAAGTTGAAAACCTATGGTTACATATCGTGAATGGTAGATGGGCCAGTCGGGAATGGCTAGGTTTAAAACTTAAAGGGCGCCTGTCGGGAACGGCTAAAGTTTAAAACCTATGGTTACCGATCGGGAATGGTAAATGGGCCAGTCGGGAACGGCTAGGTTTAAAACTTAAAGGGCGTCCGTCGGGAACGGCTAAAGTGGAAAACCTATGGCTTACCTATCGGGAATGGTAAATGGGCCTGTCGGGAACGGCTAGGTTAAAAACTCAAAGGGCGCATGTCGGGAACATCTAAAATTGAAAACCTACGGTTACCTATCGGGAATGGTAAATGGGCCAGTCGGGAACGGCTATGTTTAAAACTTAAAGGGCGCCCGTCGGGAACGGCTAAAGTTGAAAACCTATGGCTTACCTATCGGGAATGGTAAATGGGCCGGACGGGAACGGCAAGGTTTAAAACTCAAAAGGGCGCCTGTCGGGAACGGGTAAAGTTTAAAACCTATGGCTTACCTATCGGGAATGGTAAATGGGCCTGTAGGGAACAGCTAGGTTTAAAACTCAAAGGGCGCCTGTCGGGAACGGCTAAGGTTGAAAACCTATGGTTACCTATCGGGAATGGTAAATGGGCCAGTCGGGAACGGCTAGGTTTAAAACTTAAAGGGCACCTGTCGGGAACGGCTAAAGTGGAAAACCTATGGTTACCTATCGAGAATGGTAAATGGGCCTGTCGGTAACGGCTAGGTGTAAAACTCAATAGGGCGCCTGTCGGGAACGGCTAAAGTTTAAAACCTATGGCTTACCTATCGGGATTGGTAAATGGGCCTGTCGGTAACGGCTAGGTGTAAAACTCAATAGGGCGCCTGTCGAGAACGGCTAAAGTTTAAAACCTATGGCTTACCTATCGGGAATGGTAAATGGGTCCGTCGGGAACGGCTAGGTTTAAAACTCAAAAGGGCGCCTGTCGGGAACGGCTAAAGTTTAAAACCTATGGCTTACCTATCTTGAATGGTAAATGGGCCTGTCGGGAACGACTAGGTTTAAAACCTAAAGGGCGCCCGTCGGGAACGGCTAAAGTTGAAAACCTATGGCTTACCTATCGGGAATGGTAAATGGGCCTGTCGGGAACGACTAGGTTTAAAACTCAAAGGGCGCCTGTCGGGAACGGCTAAAGTTGAAAACCTATGGTTACCTATTGGGAATGACTAGGTTTAAAACTTAAAGGGCGCCTGTCGGGAACGGCAAAATTTGAAAACCTATGGTTACCTATCGGGAATGGTAGATGGGCCAGTTGGGAGAGGCTAGGTTTAAAACTCGAAGGGCGCCTGTCGGGAACAGCTAAAGTTGAAAACCTACGGTTACCTATCGGGAATGGTAAATGGGCCTGTCGGGAACGGCTAGGTTTAAAACTCAAAAGGGCGCCTGTCGGGAACGGCTAAAGTTGAAAACCTATGTCTTACCTATCGGGAATGGTAAATGGGTCTGTCGGGAACGGCTAGGTTTAAAACTTAAAGGGCGCCTGTCGGGAACGGCTAAAGTTGCAAACCTATGGCTTACCTATCGGGAATGGTAAATGGGTCTGTCGGGAACGGCTAGGTTTAAAACTCAAAAGGGTGCCTGTCGGGAACGACTAAAGTTTAAAACCTATGGCTTACCTATCGGGAATGATAAATGGGCCTGTCGTGAAAGACTAGGTTTAAAACTCAAAGGGCGCCTGTCGGGAACGGCTAAAGTTGAAAACCTATGGTTACCTATCGGGAATGGTAAATGGGTCAGTTGGGAACGGCTAGGTTTAAAACTTAAAGGGCGCCCGTCGGGAACGGCTAAAGTTGAAAACATATGGCTTACCTATCGGGAATGGTAAATGGGTCTGTGGGGAACGGCTAGGTTTAAAACTTAAAGGGCGCCTGTCGGGAACGGCTAAAGTTGAAAACCTATGGCTTACCAATCGGGAATGGTAAATGGGCCTATCGGGAACGGCTAGGTTTAAAACTCAAAAGGGCACCTGTCGGGAACGGCTAAAGTTTAAAACCTATGGCTTACCTATCGGGAATAGTAAATGGGCCTGTCGGGAACAACTAGGTTTAAAACTCAAGGGCGCCTGTCAGGAACGGCTAAAGTTGAAAACCCATGGTTACCTATCGGGAATGTAAATGGACCAGTCGGGAACGGCTAGGTTTAAAACTTAAAGGGCGCCCGTCGGGAACGGCTAAAGTTGAAAACCTATGGCTTATCTATCGGGAATGGTAAATGGGTCAGTCGGGAACGGCTAGGTTTAAAACTCAAAAGGGCGCCTGTCGGGAACGGGTAAAGTTTAAAACCTATGGCTTACCTATCGGGAATGGTAAATGGGCCTGTAGGGAACAGCTAGGTTTAAAACTCAAAGGGCTCCTGTCGGGAACGGCTAAAGTTGAAAACCTATGGTTACCTATCGGGAATAGTAAATGGGCCAATCGGTAACGGCTAGGTTTAAAACTTAAAGGGCACCTGTCGGGAACGGCTAAAGTTGAAAACCTATGGTTACCTATCGGGAATGGTAAATGGGCCTGTCGGGAACAGCTAGGTTTAAAACTCAAAAGGACACCTGTCGGGAACGGCTAAAGTTTAAAACCTATGGCTTACCTATCGGGAATGGTAAATGGGCGTGTCGGTAACGGCTAGGTTTAAAACTCAATAGGGCACCTGTCGGGAACGGCTAAAGTTTAAAACCTATGGCTTACCTATCGGGAATGGTAAATGGGCCTGTCGGGAACGGCTAGGTTTAAAACTCAAAGGGCGCCTGTCGGGAACGGCTAAAGTTTAAAACCTATGGTTACCGATCGGGAATGGTAAATGGGCCTGTCGGGAACGGCTAGGTTTAAAACTTAAAGGGCGCCTTTCGGGAACGGCTAAAGTTGAAAACCTATGGTTACATATCGTGAATGGTAGATGGGCCAGTCGGGAATGGCTAGGTTTAAAACTTAAAGGGCGCCTGTCGGGAACGGCTAAAGTTTAAAACCTATGGTTACCGATCGGGAATGGTAAATGGGCCAGTCGGGAACGGCTAGGTTTAAAACTTAAAGGGCGTCCGTCGGGAACGGCTAATGTGGAAAACCTATGGCTTACCTATCGGGAATGGTAAATGGGCCTGTCGGGAACGGCTAGGTTAAAAACTCAAAGGGCGCCTGTCGGGAACATCTAAAATTGAAAACCTACGGTTACCTATCGGGAATGGTAAATGGGCCAGTCGGGAACGGCTATGTTTAAAACTTAAAGGGCGCCCGTCGGGAACGGCTAAATTTGAAAACCTATGGCTTGCCTATCGGGAATGGTAAATGGGTCTGTCGGGAACGGCTAGGTTTAAAACTTAAAGGGCGCCTGTCGGGAACGGCTAAAGTTGAAAACCTATGGCTTACCTATCGGGTATGGTAAATGGGCCGGACGGGAACGGCTTGGTTTAAAACTCAAAAGGGCGCCTTTCGGGAACGGGTAAAGTTTAAAACCTATGGCTGACCTATCGGGAATGGTAAATGGGCCTGTAGGGAACAGCTAGGTTTAAAACTCAAAGGGCGCCTGTCGGGAACGGCTAAAGTTGAAAACCTATGGTTACCTATCGGGAATGGTAAATGGGCCAGTCGGGAACGGCTAGGTTTAAAACTTAAAGGGCACCTGTCGGGAACGGCTAAAGTTGAAAACCTATGGTTACCTATCGGGAATGGTAAATGGGCCTGTCGGTAACGGCTAGGTGTAAAACTCAATAGGGCGCCTGTCGGGAACGTCTAAAGTTTAAAACCTATGGCTTACCTATCGGGAATGGTAAATGGGCCTGTCGGTAACGGCTAGGTGTAAAACTCAAAAGGGCGCCTGTCGGGAACGGCTAAAGTTTAAAACCTATGGCTTACCTATCGGGAATGGTAAATGGGTCCGTCAGGAACGACTAGGTTTAAAACTCAAAAGGGCGCCTGTCGGGAACGGCTAAAGTTTAAAACCTATGGCTTACCTATCTGGAATGGTAAATGGGCCTGTCGGGAACGACTAGGTTTAAAACTTAAAGGGCGCCCGTCGGGAACGGCTAAAGTTGAAAACCTATGGCTTACCTATCGGGAATGGTAAATGGGTCTGTCGGGAACGGCTAGGTTTAAAACATAAAGGGCGCCTGTCGGGAACGGCTAAAGTTGAACACCTATGGCTTACCTATCGGGAATGGAAAATGGGCCTGTCGGGAACGGCTAGGTTTAAAACTCAAAAGGGCGCCTGTCGGGAACGGCTAAAGTTTAAAACCTATGGCTTACCTATCGGGAATGGAAAATGGGCCTGTCGGGAACGGCTAGGTTTAAAACTCAAAAGGGCGCCTGTCGGGAACGGCTAAAGTTTAAAACCTATGGCTTACCTATCGGGAACGGTAAATGGGCCTGTCGGGAACGGCTAGGTTTAAAACTCAAAGGGCGCCTGTCGGGAACGGCTAAAGTTGAAAACCTATGGTTACCTATCGGGAATGGTAAATGGGCCAGTCAGGAACGGCTAGGTTTAAAACTTAAAGGGCGCCCGTCGGGAACGGCTAAAGTTGAAAACCTATGGTTTACCTATCGGGAATGGTAAATGGGCCTGTCGGTAACGGCTAGGTTTAAAACTCAATAGGGCGCCTGTCGGGAACAGCTAAAGTTTAAAACCTATGGCTTACCTATCGGGAATGGTAAATGGGCCTGTCGGGAACGGCTAGGTTTAAAACTCAAAGGGTGCCTGTTGGGAACGGCTAAAGTTTAAAACCTATGGTTACCGATCGGGAATGGTAAATGGGCCAGTCGGGAACGGCTAGGTTTAAAACTTAAAGGGCGCCTGTCGGGTACGGCTAAAGTTGAAAACCTATGGTTACATATCGTGAATGGTAGATGGGCCAGTCGGGAATGGCTAGGTTTAAAACTTAAAGGGCGCCTGTCGGGAACGGCTAAAGTTTAAAAATTATGGTTACCGATCGGGAATGGTAAATGGGCCAGTCGGGAACGGCTAGGTTTAAAACTTAAAGGGCGTCCGTCGGGAACGGCTAAAGTGGAAAACCTATGGCTTACCTATCGGGAATGGTAAATGGGCCTGTCGGGAACGGCTAGGTTAAAAACTCAAAGGACGCCTGTCGGGAACATCTAAAATTGAAAACCTACGGTTACCTATCGGGAATGGTAAATGGGCCAGTCGGGAACGGCTATGTTTAAAACTTAAAGGGCGCCCGTCGGGAACGGCTAAATTTGAAAACCTATGGCTTACCTATCGGGAATGGTAAATGGGTCTGTCGGGAACGGCTAGGTTTAAAACTTAAAGGGCGCCTGTCGGGAACGGCTAAAGTTGAAAACCTATGGCTTACCTATCGGGAATGGTAAATGGGCCGGTCGGGAACGGCTAGGTTTAAAACTCAAAAGGGCGCCTATCGGGAACGGGTAAAGTTTAAAACCTATGGCTTACCTATCGGGAATGGTAAATGGGCCTGTAGGGAACAGCTAGGTTTAAAACTCAAAGGGCGCCTGTCGGGAACGGCTAAAGTTGAAAACCTATGGTTACTTATCGGGAATGGTAAATGGGCCAGTCGGGAACGGCTAGGTTTAAAACTTAAAGGGCACCTGTCGGGAACGGCTAAAGTTGAAAACCTATGGTTACCTATCGGGAATGGTAAATGGGCCTGTCGGGAACAGCTAGGTTTAAAACTCAAAAGGACGCCTGTCGGGAACGGCTAAAGTTGAAAACCTATGGCTTACCTATCGGGAATGGTAAATGGGCGTGTCGGTAACGGCTAGGTTTAAAACTCAATAGGGCACCTGTCGGGAACGGCTAAAGTTTAAAACCTATGGCTTACCTATCGGGAATGGTAAATGGGCCTGTCGGGAACGGCTAGGTTTAAAACTCAAAGGGCGCCTGTCGGGAACGGCTAAAGTTTAAAACCTATGGTTACCGATCGGGAATGGTAAATGGGCCAGTCGGGAACGGCTAGGTTTAAAACTTAAAGGGCGCCTTTCGGGAACGGCTAAAGTTGAAAACCTATGGTTACATATCGTGAATGGTAGATGGGCCAGTCGGGAATGGCTAGGTTTAAAACTTAAAGGGCGCCTGTCGGGAACGGCTAAAGTTTAAAACCTATGGTTACCGATCGGGAATGGTAAATGGGCCAGTCGGGAACGGCTAGGTTTAAAACTTAAAGGGCGTCCGTCGGGAACGGCTAAAGTGGAAAACCTATGGCTTACCTATCGGGAATGGTAAATGGGCCTGTCGGGAACGGCTAGGTTAAAAACTCAAAGGGCGCCTGTCGGGAACATCTAAAATTGAAAACCTACGGTTACCTATCGGGAATGGTAAATGGGCCAGTCGGGAACGGCTATGTTTAAAACTTAAAGGGCGCCCGTCGGGAACGGCTAAATTTGAAAACCTATGGCTTACCTATCGGGAATGGTAAATGGGTCTGTCGGGAACGGCTAGGTTTAAAACTTAAAGGGCGCCTGTCGGGAACGGCTAAAGTTGAAAACCTATGGCTTACCTATCGGGTATGGTAAATGGGCCGGACGGGAACGGCTAGGTTTAAAACTCAAAAGGGCGCCTTTCGGGAACGGGTAAAGTTTAAAACCTATGGCTGACCTATCGGGAATGGTAAATGGGCCTGTAGGGAACAGCTAGGTTTAAAACTCAAAGGGCGCCTGTCGGGAACGGCTAAAGTTGAAAACCTATGGTTACCTATCGGGAATGGTAAATGGGCCAGTCGGGAACGGCTAGGTTTAAAACTTTAAGGGCACCTGTCGGGAACGGCTAAAGTTGAAAACCTATGGTTACCTATCGGGAATGGTAAATGGGCCTGTCGGTAACGGCTAGGTGTAAAACTCAATAGGGCGCCTGTCGGGAACGGCTAAAGTTTAAAACCTATGGCTTACCTATCGGGAATGGTAAATGGGCCTGTCGGTAACGGCTAGGTGTAAAACTCAAAAGGGCGCCTGTCGGGAACGGCTAAAGTTTAAAACCTATGGCTTACCTATCGGGAATGGTAAATGGGTCCGTCAGGAACGACTAGGTTTAAAACTCAAAAGGGCGCCTGTCGGGAACGGCTAAAGTTTAAAACCTATGGCTTACCTATCTGGAATGGTAAATGGGCCTGTCGGGAACGACTAGGTTTAAAACTTAAAGGGCGCCCGTCGGGAACGGCTAAAGTTGAAAACCTATGGCTTACCTATCGGGAATGGTAAATGGGTCTGTCGGGAACGGCTAGGTTTAAAACATAAAGGGCGCCTGTCGGGAACGGCTAAAGTTGAAAACCTATGGCTTACCTATCGGGAATGGAAAATGGGCCTGTCGGGAACGGCTAGGTTTAAAACTCAAAAGGGCGCCTGTCGGGAACGGCTAAAGTTTAAAACCTATGGCTTACCTATCGGGAATGGTAAATGGGCCTGTCGGGAACGGCTAGGTTTAAAACTCAAAAGGGCGCCTGTCGGGAACGGCTAAAGTTTAAAACCTATGGCTTACCTATCGGGAACGGTAAATGGGCCTGTCGGGAACGGCTAGGTTTAAAACTCAAAGGGCGCCTGTCGGGAACGGCTAAAGTTGAAAACCTATGGTTACCTATCGGGAATGGTAAATGGGCCAGTCAGGAACGGCTAGGTTTAAAACTTAAAGGGCGCCCGTCGGGAACGGCTAAAGTTGAAAACCTATGGTTTACCTATCGGGAATGGTAAATGGGCCTGTCGGGAACGGCTAGGTTTAAAACTCAAAAGGGCGCCTGTCGGGAACGAGTAAAGTTTAAAACCTATGGCTTTCCTATCGGGAATGGTAAATGGGCCTGTCGGGAACAGCTAGGTTTAAAACTCAAAGGGCGCCTGTCGAGAACGGCTAAAGTTGAAAACCTATGGTTACCTATCGGGAATGGTAAATGGGCCAGTCGGGAACGGCTAGGTTTAAAACTTAAAGGGCACCTGTCGGGAACGGCTAAAGTTGATAACCTATGGTTACCTATCGGGAATGGTAAATGGGCCTGTCGGGAACAGCTAGGTTTAAAACTCAAAAGGGCGCCTGTCGGGGACGGCTAAAGTTGAAAACCTATGGCTTACCTATCGGGAATGGTAAATGGGCCTGTCGGTAACGGCTAGGTTTAAAACTCAATAGGGCGCCTGTCGGGAACAGCTAAAGTTTAAAACCTATGGCTTACCTATCGGGAATGGTAAATGGGCCTGTCGGGAACGGCTAGGTTTAAAACTCAAAGGGTGCCTGTTGGGAACGGCTAAAGTTTAAAACCTATGGTTACCGATCGGGAATGGTAAATGGGCCAGTCGGGAACGGCTAGGTTTAAAACTTAAAGGGCGCCTGTCGGGTACGGCTAAAGTTGAAAACCTATGGTTACATATCGTGAATGGTAGATGGGCCAGTCGGGAATGGCTAGGTTTAAAACTTAAAGGCCGCCTGTCGGGAACGGCTAAAGTTTAAAAATTATGGTTACCGATCGGGAATGGTAAATGGGCCAGTCGGGAACGGCTAGGTTTAAAACTTAAAGGGCGTCCGTCGGGAACGGCTAAAGTGGAAAACCTATGGCTTACCTATCGGGAACGGTAAATGGGCCTGTCGGGAACGGCTAGGTTAAAAACTCAAAGGACGCCTGTCGGGAACATCTAAAATTGAAAACCTACGGTTACCTATCGGGAATGGTAAATGGGCCAGTCGGGAACGGCTATGTTTAAAACTTAAAGGGCGCCCGTCGGGAACGGCTAAATTTGAAAACCTATGGCTTACCTATCGGGAATGGTAAATGGGTCTGTCGGGAACGGCTAGGTTTAAAACTTAAAGGGCGCCTGTCGGGAACGGCTAAAGTTGAAAACCTATGGCTTACCTATCGGGAATGGTAAATGGGCCGGTCGGGAACGGCTAGGTTTAAAACTCAAAAGGGCGCCTATCGGGAACGGGTAAAGTTTAAAACCTATGGCTTACCTATCGGGAATGGTAAATGGGCCTGTAGGGAACAGCTAGGTTTAAAACTCAAAGGGCGCCTGTCGGGAACGGCTAAAGTTGAAAACCTATGGTTACTTATCGGGAATGGTAAATGGGCCAGTCGGGAACGGCTAGGTTTAAAACTTAAAGGGCACCTGTCGGGAACGGCTAAAGTTGAAAACCTATGGTTACCTATCGGGAATGGTAAATGGGCCTGTCGGGAACAGCTAGGTTTAAAACTCAAAAGGACGCCTGTCGGGAACGGCTAAAGTTGAAAACCTATGGCTTACCTATCGGGAATGGTAAATGGGCGTGTCGGTAACGGCTAGGTTTAAAACTCAATAGGGCACCTGTCGGGAACGGCTAAAGTTTAAAACCTATGGCTTACCTATCGGGAATGGTAAATGGGCCTGTCGGGAACGGCTAGGTTTAAAACTCAAAGGGCGCCTGTCGGGAACGGCTAAAGTTTAAAACCTATGGTTACCGATCGGGAATGGTAAATGGGCCAGTCGGGAACGGCTAGGTTTAAAACTTAAAGGGCGCCTTTCGGGAACGGCTAAAGTTGAAAACCTATGGTTACATATCGTGAATTGTAGATGGGCCAGTCGGGAATGGCTAGGTTTAAAACTTAAAGGGCGCCTGTCGGGAACGGCTAAAGTTTAAAACCTATGGTTACCGATCGGGAATGGTAAATGGGCCAGTCGGGAACGGCTAGGTTTAAAACTTAAAGGGCGTCCGTCGGGAACGGCTAAAGTGGAAAACCTATGGCTTACCTATCGGGAATGGTAAATGGGCCTGTCGGGAACGGCTAGGTTAAAAACTCAAAGGGCGCCTGTCGGGAACATCTAAAATTAAAAACCTACGGTTACCTATCGGGAATGGTAAATGGGCCAGTCGGGAACGGCTATGTTTAAAACTTAAAGGGCGCCCGTCGGGAACGGCTAAATTTGAAAACCTATGGCTTACCTATCGGGAATGGTAAATGGGTCTGTCGGGAACGGCTAGGTTTAAAACTTAAAGGGCGCCTGTCGGGAACGGCTAAAGTTGAAAACCTATGGCTTACCTATCGGGTATGGTAAATGGGCCGGACGGGAACGGCTAGGTTTAAAACTCAAAAGGGCGCCTTTCGGGAACGGGTAAAGTTTAAAACCTATGGCTGACCTATCGGGAATGGTAAATGGGCCTGTAGGGAACAACTAGGTTTAAAACTCAAAGGGCGCCTGTCGGGAACGGCTAAAGTTGAAAACCTATGGTTACCTATCGGGAATGGTAAATGGGCCAGTCGGGAACGGCTAGGTTTAAAACTTAAAGGGCACCTGTCGGGAACGGCTAAAGTTGAAAACCTATGGTTACCTATCGGGAATGGTAAATGGGCCTGTCGGTAACGGCTAGGTGTAAAACTCAATAGGGCGCCTGTCGGGAACGGCTAAAGTTTAAAACCTATGGCTTACCTATCGGGAATGGTAAATGGGCCTGTCGGTAACGGCTAGGTGTAAAACTCAAAAGGGCGCCTGTCGGGAACGGCTAAAGTTTAAAACCTATGGCTTACCTATCGGGAATGGTAAATGGGTCCGTCAGGAACGACTAGGTTTAAAACTCAAAAGGGCGCCTGTCGGGAACGGCTAAAGTTTAAAACCTATGGCTTACCTATCTGGAATGGTAAATGGGCCTGTCGGGAACGACTAGGTTTAAAACTTAAAGGGCGCCCGTCGGGAACGGCTAAAGTTGAAAACCTATGGCTTACCTATCGGGAATGGTAAATGGGTCTGTCGGGAACGGCTAGGTTTAAAACATAAAGGGCGCCTGTCGGGAACGGCTAAAGTTGAAAACCTATGGCTTACCTATCGGGAATGGAAAATGGGCCTGTCGGGAACGGCTAGGTTTAAAACTCAAAAGGGCGCCTGTCGGGAACGGCTAAAGTTTAAAACCTATGGCTTACCTATCGGGAATGGTAAATGGGCCTGTCGGGAACGGCTAGGTTTAAAACTCAAAAGGGCGCCTGTCGGGAACGGCTAAAGTTTAAAACCTATGGCTTACCTATCGGGAACGGTAAATGGGCCTGTCGGGAACGGCTAGGTTTAAAACTCAAAGGGCGCCTGTCGGGAACGGCTAAAGTTGAAAACCTATGGTTACCTATCGGGAATGGTAAATGGGCCAGTCAGGAACGGCTAGGTTTAAAACTTAAAGGGCGCCCGTCGGGAACGGCTAAAGTTGAAAACCTATGGTTTACCTATCGGGAATGGTAAATGGGCCTGTCGGGAACGGCTAGGTTTAAAACTCAAAAGGGCGCCTGTCGGGAACGAGTAAAGTTTAAAACCTATGGCTTTCCTATCGGGAATGGTAAATGGGCCTGTCGGGAACAGCTAGGTTTAAAACTCAAAGGGCGCCTGTCGAGAACGGCTAAAGTTGAAAACCTATGGTTACCTATCGGGAATGGTAAATGGGCCAGTCGGGAACGGCTAGGTTTAAAACTTAAAGGGCACCTGTCGGGAACGGCTAAAGTTGATAACCTATGGTTACCTATCGGGAATGGTAAATGGGCCTGTCGGGAACAGCTAGGTTTAAAACTCAAAAGGGCGCCTGTCGGGAACGGCTAAAGTTGAAAACCTATGGCTTACCTATCGGGAATGGTAAATGGGCCTGTCGGTAACAGCTAGGTTTAAAACTCAAAGGGCGCCTGTCTGGAACGGCTAAAGTTTAAAACCTATGGTTACCGATCGGGAATGGTAAATGGGCCAGTCGGGAATGGCTAGGTTTAAAACTTAAAGGGCGCCTGTCGGGAACGGCTAAATTTGAAAACCTATGGTTACCTATCGGGAATGGTAGATGGGCCAGTCCGGAACGGCTAGGTTTAAAACTCAAAGGGCGCCTGTCGGGAATAGCTAAAGTTGAAAACCTACGGTTACCTATCGGGAATGGTAAATGGGCCTGTCGGGAACGGCTAGGTTTAAAACTCAAAAGGGCGCCTGTCGGGAACGGCTAAAGTTGAAAACCTATGTCTTACCTATCGGGAATGGTAAATGGGTCTGTCGGGAACGGCTAGGTTTAAAACTTAAAGGGCGCCTGTCGGGAACGGCTAAAGTTGCAAACCTATGGCTTACCTATCGGGACTGGTAAATGGGTCTGTCGGGAACGGCTAGGTTTAAAACTCAAAAGGGCGCCTGTCGGGAACGACTAAAGTTTAAAACCTATGGCTTACCTATCGGGAATGGTAAATGGGCCTGTCGGGAACGACTAGGTTTAAAACTCAAAGGGCGCCTGTCGGGAACGGCTAAAGTTGAAAACCTATGGTTACCTATCGGGAATGGTAAATGGGTCAGTTGGGAACGGCTAGGTTTAAAACTTAAAGGGCGCCCGTCGGGAACGGCTAAAGTTGAAAACCTATGGCTTACCTATCGGGAACGGTAAATGGGCCTGTCGGGAACGACTAGGTTTAAAACTTAAAGGGCGCCTGTCGGGAACGGCTAAAGTTGAAAACCTATGGCTTACCTATCGGGAATGGTAAATGGGCCTGTCGGGAACGGCTAGGTTTAAAACTCAAAAGGGCGCCTGTCGTTAACGGCTAAAGTTTAAAACCTATGGCTTACCTATCGGGAATGGTAAATGGGCCTGTCGGGAACGGCTAGGTTTAAAACTCAAAAGGGCGCCTGTCGGGAACGGCTATAGTTTAAAACCTATGGCTTACCTATCGGGAACGGTAAATGGGCCTGTCGGGAACGGCTAGCTTTAAAACTCAAAGGGCGCCTGTCGGGAATGGCTAAAGTTGAAAACCTATGGCTTACCTATCGGGAATGGTAAATGGGCCTGTCGGGAACGGCTAGGTTTAAAACTCAAAAGGGCGCCTGTCGGGAACGGGTAAAGTTTAAAACCTATGGCTTACCTATCGAGAATGGTAGATGGGCCTGTCGGGAACAGCTAGGTTTAAAACTCAAAGGGCGCCTGTCGAGAACGGCTAAAGTTGAAAACCTATGTTTACCTATCGGGAATGGTAAATGGGTCTGTCGGGAACGGCTAGGTTTAAAACTTAAAGGGCGCCTGTCGGGAACGGGTAAAGTTTAAAACCTATGGCTTACCTATCGAGAATGGTAGATGGGCCTGTCGGGAACAGCTAGGTTTAAAACTCAAAGGGCGCCTGTCGAGAACGGCTAAAGTTGAAAACCTACGGTTACCTATCGGGAATGGTAAATGGGCCTGTCGGGAACGGCTAGGTTTAAAACTCAAAAGGGCGCCTGTCAGGAACGGCTAAAGTTCAAAACCTATGTTTTACCTATCGGGAATGGTAAATGGGTCTGTCGGGAACGGCTAGGTTTAAAACTTAAAGGGCGCCTGTCGGGAACGGCTAAAGTTGCAAACCTATGGCTTACCTATCGGGATTGGTAAATGGGTCTGTCGGGAACGGCTAGGTTTAAAACTCAAAAGGGCGCCTGTCGGGAACGACTAAAGTTTAAAACCTATGGCTTACCTATCGGGAATGGTAAATGGGCCTGTCGGGAACGACTAGGTTTAAAACTCAAAGGGCGCCTGTCGGGAACGGCTAAAGTTGAAAACCTATGGTTACCTATCGGGAATGGTAAATGGGTCAGTTGGGAACGGCTAGGTTTAAAACTTAAAGGACGCCCGTCGGGAACGGCTAAAGTTGAAAACATATGGCTTACCTATCGGGAATGGTAAATGGGTCTGTCGGGAACGGCTAGGTTTAAAACTTAAAGGGCGCCTGTCGGGAACGACTAAAGTTGAAAACCTATGGCTTACCTATCCGGAATGGTAAATGGGCCTGTCGGGAACGGCTAGGTTTAAAACTCAAAAGGGCGCCTGTCGGGAACGGCTAAAGTTTTAAACCTATGGCTTACCTATCTGGAATGGTAAATGGGCCTGTCGGGAACGACTAGGTTTAAACCTCAAAGGGCGCCTGTCGGGAACGGCTAAAGTTGAAAACCTATGGTTACCTATCGGGAATGGTAAATGGACCAGTCGGGAACGGCTAGACTTAAAACTCAAAAGGGCGCCTGTCGGGAACGGCTAAAGTTTAAAACCTATGGCTTACCTATCGGGAATGGTAAATGGGCCTGTCGGGAACGGCTAGGTTTAAAACTCAAAAGGGCGCCTGTCGGGAACGGCTAAAGTTTAAAACCTATGGCTTACCTATCGGGAACGGTAAATGGGCCTGTCGGGAACGGCTAGGTTTAAAACTCAAAGGGCGCCTGTCGGGAAAGGCTAAAGTTGAAAACCTATGGCTTATCTATCGGGAATGGTAAATGGGCCTGTCGGGAACGGCTAGGTTTGAAACTCAAAAGGGCGCCTGTCGGGAACGGCTAAAGTTTAAAACCTATGGCTTACCTATCGGGAATGGTAAATGGGCCTGTCGGGAACGGCTAGGTTTAAAACTCAAAGTGCGCCTGTCGGGAACGGCTAAAGTTGAAAACCTATGGTTACCTATCGGGAATGGTAAATGGGCCAGTCGGGAACGGCTAGGTTTAAAACTTAAAGGGCGCCCGTCGGGAACGGCTAAAGTTGAATACCTATGGTTACATATCGGGAATGGTAAATGGGCCTGTCGGGAACGGCTAGGTTTAAAACTCAAAAGGGCGCCTGTCGGGAACGGGAAAAGTTTAAAACCTATGGCTTACCTATCGGGAATGGTAAATGGGCCTGTCGGGAACAGCTAGGTTTAAAACTCAAGGGGCGGCCTGCCGAGAACGGCTAAAGTTGAAAACCTATGTTTACCTATCGGGAATGGTAAATGGGCCAGTCGGGAACGGCTAGGTTTAAAACTTAAAGGGCACCTGTCGGGAACGGCTAAAGTTGAATACCTATGGTTACCTATCGGGAATGGTAAATGGGCCTGTCGGGAACAGCTAGGTTTAAAACTCAAAAGGGCGCCTGTCGGGAACGGCTAAAGTTGAAAACCTATGGCTTACCTATCGGGAATGGTAAATGGGCCTGTAGGTAACGGCTAGGTTTAAAACTCAAAAGGGCGCCTGTCGGGAACGGCTAATGTTTAAAACCTATGGCTTACCTATCGGGAATGGTAAATGGGCATGTCGGGAACAGCTAGGTTTAAAACTCAAAGGGCGCCTGTCTGGAACGGCTAAAGATTAAAACCTATGCTTACCGATCGGGAATGGTAAATGGGCCAGTCGGGAATGGCTAGGTTTAAAACTTAAAGGGCGCCTGTCGGGAACGGCTAAATTTGAAAACCTATGGTTACCTATCGGGAATGGTAGATGGGCCAGTCGGGAACGGCTAGGTTTAAAACTCAAAGGGCGCCTGTCGGGAACAGCTAAAGTTGAAAACCTACGGTTACCTATCGGGAATGGTAAATGGGCCTGTCGGGAACGGCTAGGTTTAAAACTCAAAAGGGCGCCTGTCGGGAACGGCTAAAGTTCAAAACCTATGTTTTACCTATCGGGAATGGTAAATGGGTCTGTCGGGAACGGCTAGGTTTAAAACTTAAAGGGCGCTTGTCGGGAACGGCTAAAGTTGCAAACCTATGGCTTACCTATCGGGACTGGTAAATGGGTCTGTCGGGAACGGCTAGGTTTAAAACTCAAAAGGGCGCCTGTCGGGAACGACTAAAGTTTAAAACCTATGGCTTACCTATCGGGAATGGTAAATGGGCCTGTCGGGAACGACTAGGTTTAAAACTCAAAGGGCGCCTGTCGGGAACGGCTAAAGTTGAAAACCTATGGTTACCTATCGGGAATGGTAAATGGGTCAGTTGGGAACGGCTAGGTTTAAAACTTAAAGGACGCCCGTCGGGAACGGCTAAAGTTGAAAACATATGGCTTACCTATCGGGAATGGTAAATGGGTCTGTCGGGAACGGCTAGGTTTAAAACTTAAAGGGCGCCTGTCGGGAACGACTAAAGTTGAAAACCTATGGCTTACCTATCCGGAATGGTAAATGGGCCTGTCGGGAACGGCTAGGTTTAAAACTCAAAAGGGCGCCTGTCGGGAACGGCTAAAGTTTTAAACCTATGGCTTACCTATCTGGAATGGTAAATGGGCCTGTCGGGAACGACTAGGTTTAAACCTCAAAGGGCGCCTGTCGGGAACGGCTAAAGTTGAAAACCTATGGTTACCTATCGGGAATGGTAAATGGACCAGTCGGGAACGGCTAGACTTAAAACTCAAAAGGGCGCCTGTCGGGAACGGCTAAAGTTTAAAACCTATGGCTTACCTATCGGGAATGGTAAATGGGCCTGTCGGGAACGGCTAGGTTTAAAACTCAAAAGGGCGCCTGTCGGGAACGGCTAAAGTTTAAAACCTATGGCTTACCTATCGGGAACGGTAAATGGGCCTGTCGGGAACGGCTAGGTTTAAAACTCAAAGGGCGCCTGTCGGGAAAGGCTAAAGTTGAAAACCTATGGCTTACCTATCGGGAATGGTAAATGGGCCTGTCGGGAACGGCTAGGTTTGAAACTCAAAAGGGCGCCTGTCGGGAACGGCTAAAGTTTAAAACCTATGGCTTACCTATCGGGAATGGTAAATGGGCCTGTCGGGAACGGCTAGGTTTAAAACTCAAAGTGCGCCTGTCGGGAACGGCTAAAGTTGAAAACCTATGGTTACCTATCGGGAATGGTAAATGGGCCAGTCGGGAACGGCTAGGTTTAAAACTTAAAGGGCGCCCGTCGGGAACGGCTAAAGTTGAATACCTATGGTTACCTATCGGGAATGGTAAATGGGCCTGTCGGGAACGGCTAGGTTTAAAACTCAAAAGGGCGCCTGTCGGGAACGGGAAAAGTTTAAAACCTATGGCTTACCTATCGGGAATGGTAAATGGGCCTGTCGGGAACAGCTAGGTTTAAAACTCAAGGGGCGGCCTGCCGAGAACGGCTAAAGTTGAAAACCTATGTTTACCTATCGGGAATGGTAAATGGGCCAGTCGGGAACGGCTAGGTTTAAAACTTAAAGGGCACCTGTCGGGAACGGCTAAAGTTGAATACCTATGGTTACCTATCGGGAATGGTAAATGGGCCTGTCGGGAACAGCTAGGTTTAAAACTCAAAAGGGCGCCTGTCGGGAACGGCTAAAGTTGAAAACCTATGGCTTACCTATCGGGAATGGTAAATGGGCCTGTAGGTAACGGCTAGGTTTAAAACTCAAAAGGGCGCCTGTCGGGAACGGCTAATGTTTAAAACCTATGGCTTACCTATCGGGAATGGTAAATGGGCATGTCGGGAACAGCTAGGTTTAAAACTCAAAGGGCGCCTGTCTGGAACGGCTAAAGATTAAAACCTATGCTTACCGATCGGGAATGGTAAATGGGCCAGTCGGGAATGGCTAGGTTTAAAACTTAAAGGGCGCCTGTCGGGAACGGCTAAATTTGAAAACCTATGGTTACCTATCGGGAATGGTAGATGGGCCAGTCGGGAACGGCTAGGTTTAAAACTCAAAGGGCGCCTGTCGGGAACAGCTAAAGTTGAAAACCTACGGTTACCTATCGGGAATGGTAAATGGGCCTGTCGGGAACGGCTAGGTTTAAAACTCAAAAGGGCGCCTGTCGGGAACGGCTAAAGTTCAAAACCTATGTTTTACCTATCGGGAATGGTAAATGGGTCTGTCGGGAACGGCTAAAGTTGAAAACATATGGCTTACCTATCGGGAATGGTAAATGGGTCTGTCGGGAACGGCTAGGTTTAAAACTTAAAGGGCGCCTGTCGGGAACGACTAAAATTGAAAACCTATGGCTTACCTATCGGGAATGGTAAATGGGCCTGTCGGGAACGGCTAGGTTTAAAACTCAAAAGGGCGCCTGTCGGGAACGGCTAAAGTTTAAAACCTATGGCTTACCTATCGGGAATGGTAAATGGGCCTGTCGGGAACGACTAGGTTTAAACCTCAAAGGGCGCCTGTCGGGAACGGCTAAAGTTGAAAACCTATGGTTACCTATCGGGAATGGTAAATGGACCAGTCGGGAACGGCTAGGCTTAAAACTCAAAAGGGCGCCTGTCGGGAACGGCTAAAGTTTAAAACCTATGGCTTACCTATCGGGAATGGTAAATGGGCCTGTCGGGAATGGCTAGGTTTAAAACTCAAAAGGGCGCCTGTCGGGAACGGCTAAAGTTTAAAACCTATGGCTTACCTATCGGGAACGGTAAATGGGCCTGTCGGGAACGGCTAGGTTTAAAACTCAAAGGGCGCCTGTCGGGAACGGCTAAAGTTGAAAACCTATGGCTTACCTATCGGGAATGGTAAATGGGCCTGTCGGGAACGGCTAGGTTTAAAACTCAAAAGGGCGCCTGTCGGGAACGGCTAAAGTTTAAAACCTATGGCTTACCTATCGGGAATGGTAAATGGGCCTGTCAGGAACGGCTAGGTTTAAAACTCAAAAGGGCGCCTGTCGGGAACGGCTAAAGTTTAAAACCTATGGCTTACCTATCGGGAACGGTAAATGGGCCTGTCGGGAACGGCTAGGTTTAAAACTCAAAGGGCGCCTGTCGGGAACGGCTAAAGTTGAAAACCTATGGTTACCTATCGGGAATGGTAAATGGGCCAGTCGGGAACGGCTAGGTTTAAAACTTAAAGGGCGCCCGTCGGGAACGGCTAAAGTTGAAAACCTATGGCTTACCTATCGGGAATGGTAAATGGGCCTGTCGGGAACGGCTAGGTTTAAAACTCAAAAGGGCGCCTGTCGGGAACGGGTAAAGTTTAAAACCTATGGCTTACCTATCGGGAATGGTAAATGGGCCTGTCGGGAACAGCTAGGTTTAAAACTCAAAGGGCGCCTGTCGAGAACGGCTAAAGTTGAAAACCTATGTTTACCTATCGGGAATGGTAAATGGGCCAGTCGGGAACAGCTAGGTTTAAAACTTAAAGGGCACCTGTCGGGAACGGCTAAAGTTGAAAACCTATGGTTACCTATCGGGAATGGTAAATGGGCATGTCGGGAACAGCTAGGTTTAAAACTCAAAAGGGCGCCTGTCGGGAACGGCTAAAGTTTAAAACCTATGGCTTACCTATCGGGAATGGTAAATGGGCCTGTCGGGAATGGCTAGGTTTAAAACTCAAAAGGGCGCCTGTCGGGAACGGCTAAAGTTTAAAACCTATGGCTTACCTATCGGGAACGGTAAATGGGCCTGTCGGGAACGGCTAGGTTTAAAACTCAAAGGGCGCCTGTCGGGAACGGCTAAAGTTGAAAACCTATGGCTTACCTATCGGGAATGGTAAATGGGCCTGTCGGGAACGGCTAGGTTTAAAACTCAAAAGGGCGCCTGTCGGGAACGGCTAAAGTTTAAAACCTATGGCTTACCTATCGGGAATGGTAAATGGGCCTGTCAGGAACGGCTAGGTTTAAAACTCAAAAGGGCGCCTGTCGGGAACGGCTAAAGTTTAAAACCTATGGCTTACCTATCGGGAACGGTAAATGGGCCTGTCGGGAACGGCTAGGTTTAAAACTCAAAGGGCGCCTGTCGGGAACGGCTAAAGTTGAAAACCTATGGTTACCTATCGGGAATGGTAAATGGGCCAGTCGGGAACGGCTAGGTTTAAAACTTAAAGGGCGCCCGTCGGGAACGGCTAAAGTTGAAAACCTATGGCTTACCTATCGGGAATGGTAAATGGGCCTGTCGGGAACGGCTAGGTTTAAAACTCAAAAGGGCGCCTGTCGGGAACGGGTAAAGTTTAAAACCTATGGCTTACCTATCGGGAATGGTAAATGGGCCTGTCGGGAACAGCTAGGTTTAAAACTCAAAGGGCGCCTGTCGAGAACGGCTAAAGTTGAAAACCTATGTTTACCTATCGGGAATGGTAAATGGGCCAGTCGGGAACAGCTAGGTTTAAAACTTAAAGGGCACCTGTCGGGAACGGCTAAAGTTGAAAACCTATGGTTACCTATCGGGAATGGTAAATGGGCATGTCGGGAACAGCTAGGTTTAAAACTCAAAAGGGCGCCTGTCGGGAACGGCTAAAGTTGAAAACCTATGGCTTACCTATCGGGAATGGTAAATGGGCCTGTCGGTAACGGCTAGGTTTAAAACTCAATAGGGCGCCTGTCGGGAACGGCTAAAGTTTTAAACCTTTGGCTTACCTATCGGGAATGGTAAATGGGCATGTCGGGAACAGCTAGGTTTAAAACTCAAAGGGCGGCTGTCTGGAACGGCTAAAGTTTAAAACCTATGGTTACCGATCGGGAATGGGAAATGGGCCAGTCGGGAATGGCTAGGTTTAAAACTTAAAGGGCGCCTGTCGGGAACGGCTAAATTTGAAAACCTATGGTTACCTATCGGGAATGGTAGATGGGCCAGTCGGGAACGGCTAGGTTTAAAACTCAAAGGGCGCCTGTCGGGAACAGCTAAAGTTGAAAACCTACGGTTACCTATCGGGAATGGTAAATGGGCCTGTCGGGAACGGCTAGGTTTAAAACTCAAAAGGGCGCCTCTCGGGAACGGGTAAAGTTTAAAACCTATGGCTTACCTATCGGGAATGGTAAATGGGCCTGTCGGGAACAGCTAGGTTTAAAACTCAAAGGGCGCCTGTCGAGAACGGCTAAAGTTGAAAACCTATGTTTACCTATCGGGAATGGTAAATGGGCCAGTCGGGAACAGCTAGGTTTAAAACTTAAAGGGCACCTGTCGGGAACGGCTAAAGTTGAAAACCTATGGTTACCTATCGGGAATGGTAAATGGGCATGTCGGGAACAGCTAGGTTTAAAACTCAAAAGGGCGCCTGTCGGGAACGGCTAAAGTTGAAAACCTATGGCTTACCTATCGGGAATGGTAAATGGGCCTGTCGGTAACGGCTAGGTTTAAAACTCAAAAGGGCGCCTGTCGGGAACGGCTAAAGTTGAAAACCTATGTCTTACCTATCGGGAATGGTAAATGGGTCTGTCGGGAACGGCTAGGTTTAAAACTTAAAGGGCGCCTGTCGGGAACGGCTAAAGTTGCAAACCTATGGCTTACCTATCGGGACTGGTAAATGGGTCTGTCGGGAACGGCTAGGTTTAAAACTCAAAAGGGCGCCTGTCGGGAACGACTAAAGTTTAAAACCTATGGCTTACCTATCGGGAATGGTAAATGGGCCTGTCGGGAACGACTAGGTTTAACACTCAAAGGGCGCCTGTCGGGAACGGCTAAAGTTGAAAACCTATGGTTACCTATCAGGAATGGTAAATGGGTCAGTTGGGAACGGCTAGGTTTAAAACTTAAAGGACGCCCGTCGGGAATGGCTAAAGTTGAAAACATATGGCTTACCTATCGGGAATGGTAAATCGGTCTGTCGGGAACGGCTAGGTTTAAAACCTAAAGGGCGCCTGTTGGGAACGACTAAAGTTGAAAACCTATGGCTTACCTATCGGGAATGGTAAATGGGCCTATCGGGAACGGCTAGGTTTAAAACTCAAAAGGGCGCCTGTCGGGAACGGCTAAAGTTTAAAACCTATGGCTTACCTATCGGGAATGGTAAATGGGCATGTCGGGAACGACTAGGTTTAAACCTCAAAGGGCGCCTGTCGGGAACGGCTAAAGTTGAAAACCTATGGTTACCTATCGGGAATGGTAAATGGACCAGTCGGGAACGGCTAGGTTTAAACCTTAAAGGGCGCCCGTCGGGAACGGCTAAAGTTGAAAACCTATGGCTTACCTATCGGGAATGGTAAATGGGCCTGTCGGGAACGGCTAGGTTTAAAACTCAAAAGGGCGCCTGTCGGGAACGGGTAAAGTTTAAAACCTATGGCTTACCTATCGGGAATGGTAAATGGGCATGTCTGGAACAGCTAGGTTTAAAACTCAAAGGGGACCTGTCGGGAACGGCTAAAGTTTAAAACCTATGGTTACCGATCGGGAATGGTAAATGGGCCAGTAGGGAATGGCTAGGTTTAAAACTTAAAGGGCGCCTGTCAGGAACGGCTAAATTTGAAAACCTATGGTTACCTATCGGGAATGGTAGATGGGCCAGTCGGGAACGGCTAGGTTTAAAACTCAAAGGGCGCCTGTCGGGAACAGCTAAAGTTGAAAACCTGCGGTTACCTATCCGAAATGGTAAATGGGCCTGTCGGGAACGGCTAGGTTTAAAACTCAAAAGGGCGCCTGTCGGGAACGGCTAAAGTTGAAAACCTATGTCTTACCTATCGGGAATGGTAAATGGGCCTGTCGGTAACGGCTAGGTTTAAAACTCAATAGAGCGCTTGTCGGGAACGGCTAAAGTTTAAAACCTATGGCTTACCTATCGGGAATGGTAAATGGGCATGTCGGGAACAGCTAGGTTTAAAACTCAAAGGGCGCCTGTCAGGAACGACTAAAGTTTAAAACCTATGGCTTACCTATCGGGAATGGTAAATGGGCCTGTCGGGAACGACTAGGTTTAAAACTGAAAGGGCGCCTATCGGGAACGGCTAAAGTTGAAAACCTATGGTTACCTATCGGGAATGGTAAATGGGTCAGTTGGGAACGGCTAGGTTTAAAACTTAAAGGACGCCCGTCGGGAACGACTAAAGTTGAAAACATATGGCTTACCTATCGGGAATGGTAAATGGGTCTGTCGGGAACGGCTAGGTCTAAAACTTAAAGGGCGCCTGTCGGGAACGACTAAAGTTGAAAACCTATGGCTTATCTATCGGGAATGGTAAATGGGCCTGTCGGGAACGGCTAGGTTTAAATCTCAAAAGGGCGCCTGTCGGGAACGGGTAAAGTTTAAAACCTATGGCTTACCTATCGGGAATGGTAAATGGGCCAGTCGGGAACGACTAGGTTTAAACCTCAAAGGGCGCCTGTCGGGAACGGCTAAAGTTGAAAACCTATGGTTACCTATCGGGAATGGTAAATGGACCAGTCGGGAACGGCTAGGTTTAAAACTTAAAGGGCGCCCGTCGGGAACGGCTAAAGTTGAAAACTTATGGCTTACCTATCGGGAATGGTAAATGGGCCTGTCGGGAACGGCTAGGTTTAAAACTCAAAAGGGCGCCTGTCGGGAACGGGTAAAGTTTAAAACCTATGGCTTACCTATCGGGAATGGTAAATGGGCCTGTAGGGAACAGCTAGGTTTAAAACTCAAAGGGCACCTGTCGGGAATGGCTAAAGTTGAAAACCTATGGTTACCTATCGGGAATGGTAAATGGGCCAGTCGGGAACGGCTAGGTTTAAAACTTAAAGGGCACCTGTCGGGAACGGCTAAAGTTGAAAACCTATGGTTACCTATCGGGAATGGTAGATGGGCCAGTCGGGAACGGCTAGGTTTAAAACTCAAAGGGCGCCTGTCGGGAACAGCTAAAGTTGAAAACCTACGGTTACCTATCGGGAATGGTAAATGGGCCTGTCGGGAACGGCTAGGTTTAAAACTCAAAAGGGCGCCTCTCGGGAACGGGTAAAGTTTAAAACCTATGGCTTACCTATCGGGAATGGTAAATGGGCCTGTCTGGAACAGCTAGGTTTAAAACTCAAAGGGCGCCTGTCGAGAACGGCTAAAGTTGAAAACCTATGTTTACCTATCGGGAATGGTAAATGGGCCAGTCGGGAACAGCTAGGTTTAAAACTTAAAGGGCACCTGTCGGGAACGGCTAAAGTTGAAAACCTATGGTTACCTATCGGGAATGGTAAATGGGCATGTCGGGAACAGCTAGGTTTAAAACTCAAAAGGGCGCCTGTCGGGAACGGCTAAAGTTGAAAACCTATGGCTTACCTATCGGGAATGGTAAATGGGCCTGTCGGTAACAGCTAGGTTTAAAACTCAAAAGGGCGCCTGTCGGGAACGGCTAAAGTTGAAAACCAATGTCTTACCTATCGGGAATGGTAAATGGGTCTGTCGGGAACGGCTAGGTTTAAAACTTAAAGGGCGCCTGTCGGGAACGGCTAAAGTTGCAAACCTATGGCTTACCTATCGGGACTGGTAAATGGGTCTGTCGGGAACGGCTAGGTTTAAAACTCAAAAGGGCGCCTGTCGGGAACGACTAAAGTTTAAAACCTATGGCTTACCTATCGGGAATGGTAAATGGGCCTGTCGGGAACGACTAGGTTTAACACTCAAAGGGCGCCTGTCGGGAACGGCTAAAGTTGAAAACCTATGGTTACCTATCAGGAATGGTAAATGGGTCAGTTGGGAACGGCTAGGTTTAAAACTTAAAGGACGCCCGTCGGGAACGGCTAAAGTTGAAAACATATGGCTTACCTATCGGGAATGGTAAATCGGTCTGTCGGGAACGGCTAGGTTTAAAACCTAAAGGGCGCCTGTTGGGAACGACTAAAGTTGAAAACCTATGGCTTACCTATCGGGAATGGTAAATGGGCCTATCGGGAACGGCTAGGTTTAAAACTCAAAAGGGCGCCTGTCGGGAACGGCTAAAGTTTAAAACCTATGGCTTACCTATCGGGAATGGTAAATGGGCATGTCGGGAACGACTAGGTTTAAACCTCAAAGGGCGCCTGTCGGGAACGGCTAAAGTTGAAAACCTATGGTTACCTATCGGGAATGGTAAATGGACCAGTCGGGAACGGCTAGGTTTAAACCTTAAAGGGCGCCCGTCGGGAACGGCTAAAGTTGAAAACCTATGGCTTACCTATCGGGAATGGTAAATGGGCCTGTCGGGAACGGCTAGGTTTAAAACTCAAAAGGGCGCCTGTCGGGAACGGGTAAAGTTTAAAACCTATGGCTTACCTATCGGGAATGGTAAATGGGCATGTCTGGAACAGCTAGGTTTAAAACTCAAAGGGGACCTGTCGGGAACGGCTAAAGTTTAAAACCTATGGTTACCGATCGGGAATGGTAAATGGGCCAGTAGGGAATGGCTAGGTTTAAAACTTAAAGGGCGCCTGTCAGGAACGGCTAAATTTGAAAACCTATGGTTACCTATCGGGAATGGTAGATGGGCCAGTCGGGAACGGCTAGGTTTAAAACTCAAAGGGCGCCTGTCGGGAACAGCTAAAGTTGAAAACCTGCGGTTACCTATCCGGAATGGTAAATGGGCCTGTCGGGAACGGCTAGGTTTAAAACTCAAAAGGGCGCCTGTCGGGAACGGCTAAAGTTGAAAACCTATGTCTTACCTATCGGGAATGGTAAATGGGCCTGTCGGTAACGGCTAGGTTTAAAACTCAATAGGGCGCCTGTCGGGAACGGCTAAAGTTTAAAACCTATGGCTTACCTATCGGGAATGGTAAATGGGCATGTCGGGAACAGCTAGGTTTAAAACTCAAAGGGCGCCTGTCAGGAACGACTAAAGTTTAAAACCTATGGCTTACCTATCGGGAATGGTAAATGGGCCTGTCGGGAACGACTAGGTTTAAAACTGAAAGGGCGCCTGTCGGGAACGGCTAAAGTTGAAAACCTATGGTTACCTATCGGGAATGGTAAATGGGTCAGTTGGGAACGGCTAGGTTTAAAACTTAAAGGACGCCCGTCGGGAACGACTAAAGTTGAAAACATATGGCTTACCTATCGGGAATGGTAAATGGGTCTGTCGGGAACGGCTAGGTTTAAAACTTAAAGGGCGCCTGTCGGGAACGACTAAAGTTGAAAACCTATGGCTTATCTATCGGGAATGGTAAATGGGCCTGTCGGGAACGGCTAGGTTTAAATCTCAAAAGGGCGCCTGTCGGGAACGGGTAAAGTTTAAAACCTATGGCTTACCTATCGGGAATGGTAAATGGGCCAGTCGGGAACGACTAGGTTTAAACCTCAAAGGGCGCCTGTCGGGAACGGCTAAAGTTGAAAACCTATGGTTACCTATCGGGAATGGTAAATGGACCAGTCGGGAACGGCTAGGTTTAAAACTTAAAGGGCGCCCGTCGGGAACGGCTAAAGTTGAAAACTTATGGCTTACCTATCGGGAATGGTAAATGGGCCTGTCGGGAACGGCTAGGTTTAAAACTCAAAAGGGCGCCTGTCGGGAACGGGTAAAGTTTAAAACCTATGGCTTACCTATCGGGAATGGTAAATGGGCCTGTAGGGAACAGCTAGGTTTAAAACTCAAAGGGCACCTGTCGGGAACGGCTAAAGTTGAAAACCTATGGTTACCTATCGGGAATGGTAAATGGGCCAGTCGGGAACGGCTAGGTTTAAAACTTAAAGGGCACCTGTCGGGAACGGCTAAAGTTGAAAACCTATGGTTACCTATCGGGAATGGTAGATGGGCCAGTCGGGAACGGCTAGGTTTAAAACTCAAAGGGCGCCTGTCGGGAACAGCTAAAGTTGAAAACCTACGGTTACCTATCGGGAATGGTAAATGGGCCTGTCGGGAACGGCTAGGTTTAAAACTCAAAAGGGCGCCTCTCGGGAACGGGTAAAGTTTAAAACCTATGGCTTACCTATCGGGAATGGTAAATGGGCCTGTCGGGAACAGCTAGGTTTAAAACTCAAAGGGCGCCTGTCGAGAACGTCTAAAGTTGAAAACCTATGTTTACCTATCGGGAATGGTAAATGGGCCAGTCGGGAACAGCTAGGTTTAAAACTTAAAGGGCACCTGTCGGGAACGGCTAAAGTTGAAAACCTATGGTTACCTATCGGGAATGGTAAATGGGCATGTCGGGAACAGCTAGGTTTAAAACTGAAAAGGGCGCCTGTCGGGAACGGCTAAAGTTGAAAACCTATGGCTTACCTATCGGGAATGGTAAATGGGCCTGTCGGTAACGGCTAGGTTTAAAACTCAAAAGGGCGCCTGTCGGGAACGGCTAAAGTTGAAAACCTATGTCTTACCTATCGGGAATGGTAAATGGGTCTGTCGGGAACGGCTAGGTTTAAAACTTAAAGGGCGCCTATCGGGAACGGCTAAAGTTGCAAACCTATGGCTTACCTATCGGGACTGGTAAATGGGTCTGTCGGGAACGGCTAGGTTTAAAACTCAAAAGGGCGCCTGTCGGGAACGACTAAAGTTTAAAACCTATGGCTTACCTATCGGGAATGTTAAATGGGCCTGTCGGGAACGACTAGGTTTAACACTCAAAGGGCGCCTGTCGGGAACGGCTAAAGTTGAAAACCTATGGTTACCTATCAGGAATGGTAAATGGGTCAGTTGGGAACGGCTAGGTTTAAAACTTAAAGGACGCCCGTCGGGAACGGCTAAAGTTGAAAACATATGGCTTACCTATCGGGAATGGTAAATCGGTCTGTCGGGAACGGCTAGGTTTAAAACCTAAAGGGCGCCTGTTGGGAACGACTAAAGTTGAAAACCTATGGCTTACCTATCGGGAATGGTAAATGGGCCTATCGGGAACGGCTAGGTTTAAAACTCAAAAGGGCGCCTGTCGGGAACGGCTAAAGTTTAAAACCTATGGCTTACCTATCGGGAATGGTAAATGGGCATGTCGGGAACGACTAGGTTTAAACCTCAAAGGGCGCCTGTCGGGAACGGCTAAAGTTGAAAACCTATGGTTACCTATCGGGAATGGTAAATGGACCAGTCGGGAACGGCTAGGTTTAAACCTTAAAGGGCGCCCGTCGGGAACGGCTAAAGTTGAAAACCTATGGCTTACCTATCGGGAATGGTAAATGGGCCTGTCGGGAACGGCTAGGTTTAAAACTCAAAAGGGCGCCTGTCGGGAACGGGTAAAGTTTAAAACCTATGGCTTACCTATCGGGAATGGTAAATGGGCATGTCTGGAACAGCTAGGTTTAAAACTCAAAGGGGACTTGTCGGGAACGGCTAAAGTTTAAAACCTATGGTTACCGATCGGGAATGGTAAATGGGCCAGTAGGGAATGGCTAGGTTTAAAACTTAAAGGGCGCCTGTCAGGAACGGCTAAATTTGAAAACCTATGGTTACCTATCGGGAATGGTAGATGGGCCAGTCGGGAACGGCTAGGTTTAAAACTCAAAGGGCGCCTGTCGGGAACAGCTAAAGTTGAAAACCTGCGGTTACCTATCCGGAATGGTAAATGGGCCTGTCGGGAACGGCTAGGTTTAAAACTCAAAAGGGCGCCTGTCGGGAACGGCTAAAGTTGAAAACCTATGTCTTACCTATCGGGAATGGTAAATGGGCCTGTCGGTAACGGCTAGGTTTAAAACTCAATAGGGCGCCTGTCGGGAACGGCTAAAGTTTAAAACTTATGGCTTACCTATCGGGAATGGTAAATGGGCATGTCGGGAACAGCTAGGTTTAAAACTCAAAGGGCGCCTGTCAGGAACGACTAAAGTTTAAAACCTATGGCTTACCTATCGGGAATGGTAAATGGGCCTGTCGGGAACGACTAGGTTTAAAACTGAAAGGGCGCCTGTCGGGAACGGCTAAAGTTGAAAACCTATGGTTACCTATCGGGAATGGTAAATGGGTCAGTTGGGAACGGCTAGGTTTAAAACTTAAAGGACGCCCGTCGGGAACGACTAAAGTTGAAAACATATGGCTTACCTATCGGGAATGGTAAATGGGTCTGTCGGGAACAGCTAGGTTTAAAACTTAAAGGGCGCCTGTCGGGAACGACTAAAGTTGAAAACCTATGGCTTATCTATCGGGAATGGTAAATGGGCCTGTCGGGAACGGCTAGGTTTAAATCTCAAAAGGGCGCCTGTCGGGAACGGGTAAAGTTTAAAACCTATGGCTTACCTATCGGGAATGGTAAATGGGCCAGTCGGGAACGACTAGGTTTAAACCTCAAAGGGCGCCTGTCGGGAACGGCTAAAGTTGAAAACCTATGGTTACCTATCAGGAATGGTAAATGGACCAGTCGGGAACGGCTAGGTTTAAAACTTAAAGGGCGCCCGTCGGGAACGGCTAAAGTTGAAAACTTATGGCTTACCTATCGGGAATGGTAAATGGGCCTGTCGGGAACGGCTAGGTTTAAAACTCAAAAGGGCGCCTGTCGGGAACGGGTAAAGTTTAAAACCTATGGCTTACCTATCGGGAATGGTAAATGGGCCTGTAGGGAACAGCTAGGTTTAAAACTCAAAGGGCACCTGTCGGGAACGGCTAAAGTTGAAAACCTATGGTTACCTATCGGGAATGGTAAATGGGCCAGTCGGGAACGGCTAGGTTTAAAACTTAAAGGGCACCTGTCGGGAACGGCTAAAGTTGAAAACCTATGGTTACCTATCGGGAATGGTAAATGGGCCTGTCGGGAACAGCTAGGTTTAAAACTCAAAAGGGCGCCTGTCGGGAACGGCTAAAGTTGAAAACCTATGGCTTACCTATCGGGAATGGTAAATGGGCCTGTCGGTAACGGCTAGGTTTAAAACTCAATAGGGCGCCTGTCGGGAATGGCTAAAGGTTAAAACCTATGGCTTACCTATCGGGAATGGTAAATGGGCATGTCGGGAACAGCTAGGTTTAAAACTCAAAGGGCGCCTGTCGGGAACGGCTAAAGTTTAAAACCTATGGTTACCAATCGGGAATGGTAAATGGGCCAGTCGGGAATGGCTAGGTTTAAAACTTAAAGGGCGCCTGTCGGGAACGGCTAAATTTGAAAACCTATGGTTACCTATCGGGAATGGTAGATGGGCCAGTCGGGAACGGCTAGGTTTAAAACTCAAAGGGCGCCTGTCGGGAACAGCTAAAGTTGAAAACCTACGGTTACCTATCGGGAATGGTAAATGGGCCTGTCGGGAACGGCTAGGTTTAAAACTCAAAAGGGCGCCTGTCGGGAACGGCTAAAGTTGAAAACCTATGTCTTACCTATCGGGAATGGTAAATGGGCCTGTCGGTAACGGCTAGGTTTAAAACTCAATAGGGCGCCTGTCGGGAACGGCTAAAGTTTAAAACCTATGGCTTACCTATCGGGAATGGTAAATGGGCATGTCGGGAACAGCTAGGTTTAAAACTCAAAGGGCGCCTGTCGGGAACGACTAAAGTTTAAAACCTATGGCTTACCTATCGGGAATGGTAAATGGGCCTGTTGGGAACGACTAGGTTTAAAACTCAAAGGGCGCCTGTCGGGAACGGCTAAAGTTGAAAACCTATGGTTACCTATCGGGAATGGTAAATGGGTCAGTTGGGAACGGCTAGGTTTAAAACTTAAAGGACGCCCTACGGGAACGACTAAAGTTGAAAACATATGGCTTACCTATCGGGAATGGTAAATGGGTCTGTCGGGAACGGCTAGGTTTAAAACTTAAAGGGCGCCTGTCGGGAACGACTAAAGTTGAAAACCTATGGCTTATCTATCGGGAATGGTAAATGGGCCTGTCGGGAACGGCTAGGTTTAAAACTCAAAAGGGCGCCTGTCGGGAACGGGTAAAGTTTAAAACCTATGGCTTACCTATCGGGAAAGGTAAATGGGCCAGTCGGGAACGACTAGGTTTAAACCTCAAAGGGCGCCTGTCGGGAACAGCTAAAGTTGAAAAACTATGGTTACCTATCGGGAATGGTAAATGGACCAGTCGAGAACGGCTAGGTTTAAAACTTAAAGGGCGCCCGTCGGGAACGGCTAAAGTTGAAAACTTATGGCTTACCTATCGGGAATGGTAAATGGGCCTGTCGGGAACGGCTAGGTTTAAAACTCAAAAGGGCGCCTGTCGGGAACGGGTAAAGTTTAAAACCAATGGCTTACCTATCGGGAATGGTAAATGGGCCTGTAGGGAACAGCTAGGTTTAAAACTCAAAGGGCACCTGTCGGGAACGGCTAAAGTTGAAAACCTATGGTTACCTATCGGGAATGGTAAATGGGCCAGTCGGGAACGGCTAGGTTTAAAACTTAAAGGGCACCTGTCGGGAACGGCTAAAGTTGAAAACCTATGGTTACCTATCGGGAATGGTAAATGGGCCTGTCGGGAACAGCTAGGTTTAAAACTCAAAAGGGCGCCTGTCGGGAACGGCTAAAGTTAAAAACCTATGGCTTACCTATCGGGAATGGTAAATGGGCCTGTCGGTAACGGCTAGGTTTAAAACTCAATAGGGCGCCTGTCGGGAACGGCTAAAGGTTAAAACCTATGGCTTACCTATCGGGAATGGTGAATGGGCATGTCGGGAACAGCTAGGTTTAAAACTCAAAGGGCGCCTGTCGGGAACGGCTAAAGTTTAAAACCTATGGTTACCAATCGGGAATGGTAAATGGGCCAGTCGGGAATGGCTAGGTTTAAAACTTAAAGGGCGCCTGTCGGGAACGGCTAAATTTGAAAACCTATGGTTACCTATCGGGAATGGTAGATGGGCCAGTCGGGAACGGCTAGGTTTAAAACTCAAAGGGCGCCTGTCGGGAACAGCTAAAGTTGAAAACCTACGGTTACCTATCGGGAATGGTAAATGGGCCTGTCGGGAACGGCTAGGTTTAAAACTCAAAAGGGCGCCTGTCGGGAACGGGTAAAGTTTAAAACCAATGGCTTACCTATCGGGAATGGTAAATGGGCCTGTCGGGAACGGCTAGGTTTAAAACTCAAAAGGGCGCCTGTCGGGAACGGGTAAAGTTTAAAACCAATGGCTTACCTATCGGGAATGGTAAATGGGCCTGTAGGGAACAGCTAGGTTTAAAACTCAAAGGGCACCTGTCGGGAACGGCTAAAGTTGAAAACCTATGGTTACCTATCGGGAATGGTAAATGGGCCAGTCGGGAACGGCTAGGTTTAAAACTTAAAGGGCACCTGTCGGGAACGGCTAAAGTTGAAAACCTATGGTTACCTATCGGGAATGGTAAATGGGCCTGTCGGGAACAGCTAGGTTTAAAACTCAAAAGGGCGCCTGTCGGGAACGGCTAAAGTTAAAAACCTATGGCTTACCTATCGGGAATGGTAAATGGGCCTGTCGGTAACGGCTAGGTTTAAAACTCAATAGGGCGCCTGTCGGGAACGGCTAAAGGTTAAAACCTATGGCTTACCTATCGGGAATGGTGAATGGGCATGTCGGGAACAGCTAGGTTTAAAACTCAAAGGGCGCCTGTCGGGAACGGCTAAAGTTTAAAACCTATGGTTACCAATCGGGAATGGTAAATGGGCCAGTCGGGAATGGCTAGGTTTAAAACTTAAAGGGCGCCTGTCGGGAACGGTTAAATTTGAAAACCTATGGTTACCTATCGGGAATGGTAGATGGGCCTGTCGGGAACGGCTAGGTTTAAAACTCAAAGGGCGCCTGTCGGGAACAGCTAAAGTTGAAAACCTATGGTTACCTATCGGGAATGGTAAATGGGCCTGTCGGGAACGGCTAGGTTTAAAACTCAAAAGGGCGCCTGTCGGGAACGGCTAAAGTTGAAAACCTATGTCTTACCTATCGGGAATGGTAAATGGGTCTGTCGGGAACGACTAGGTTTAAAACTTAAAGGGCGCCTGTCGGGAACGGCTAAAGTTGCAAAACTATGGCTTACCTATCGGGAATGGTAAATGGATCTGTCGGGAACGGCTAGGTTTAAAACTCAAAAGGGCGCCTGTCGGGAACAACTAAAGTTTAAAACCTATGGCTTACCTATCGGGAATGGTAAATGGGCCTGTCGGTAACGGCTAGGTTTAAAACTCAATAGGGCGCCTGTCGGGAACGGCTAAAGTTTAAAACCTATGGCTTACCTATCGGGAATGGTAAATGGGCATGTCGGGAACAGCTAGGTTTAAAACTCAAAGGGCGCCTGTCGGGAACGGCTAAAGTTTAAAACCTATGGTTACTGATCGGGAATGGTAAATGGGCCAGTCGGGAATGGCTAGGTTTAAAACTTAAAGGGCGCCTGTCGGGAACGGCTAAATTTGAAAACCTATGGTTACCTATCGGGAATGGTAGATGGGCCAGTCGGGAACGGCTAGGTTTAAAACTCAAAGGGCGCCTGTCGGGAACAGCTAAAGTTTAAAACCTACGGTTACCTATCGGGAATGGTAAATGGGCCAGTCCGGAACGGCTAGGTTTAAAACTTAAAGGGCGCCCATCGGGAACGGCTAAATTTGAAAACCTATGGCTTACCTATCGGGAATGGTAAATAGGTCTGTCGGGAACGGCTAGGTTTAAAACTTAAAGGGCGCCTGTCGGGAACGGCTAAAGTTGAAAACCTATGGCTTACATATCGGGAATAGTAAATGGGCCTGTCGGGAACGGCTAGGTTTAAAACTCAAAAGGGCGCCTGTCGGGAACGACTAAAGTTTAAAACCTATGGCTTACTTATCGCGAATGGTAAATGGGCCTGTCGGGAACGGCTAGGTTTAAAACTCAAAGGGCACCTGTCGGGAACGGTTAAAGTTGAAAACCTATGGTTAACTATCGGGAATGGTAAATGGGCCAGTCGGGAACGGCTAGGTTTAAAACTTAAAGGGCGTCCGCCGGGAACGGCTAAAGTTAAAAACATATGGCTTACCTATCGGGAATGGTAAATGGGCCTGTCGGGAACGGATAGGTTTAAAACTCAAAAGGGCGCCTGTCGGGAACGACTAAAGTTTAAAACTTATGGTTTACCTATCGGGAATGGTAAATGGGTCTGTCGGGAACGGCTAGGTTTAAAACTTAAAGGGCGCCTGTCGGGAACGGCTAAAGTTGAAAACCTATGGCTTACCTATCGGGAATGGTAAATGGGTCCGTCGGGAACGGCTAGGTTTAAAACTCAAAAGGGCGCCTGTCGGGAACGACTATAGTTTAAAACCTATGGCTTACCTATCGGGAATGGTAAATGGATCTGTCGGGAACGGCTAGGTTTAAAACTCAAAAGGGCGCCTGTCGGGAACGACTAAAGTTTAAAACCTATGGCTTACCTATCGGGAATGGTAAATGGGCCTGTCGGGAACGACTAGGTTTAAAACTCAAAGGGCGCCTGTCGGGAACGGCTAAAGTTGAAAACCTATGGTTACCTATCGGGAATGGTAAATGGGTCAGTTGGGAACGGCTAGGTTTAAAACTTAAAGGACGCCCGTCGGGAACGGCTAAAGTTTAAAACATATGGCTTACCTATCGGGAATTGTAAATGGCTCTGTCGGGAACGGCTAGGTATAAAACTTAAATGGCGCCTGTCGGGAACGACTAAAGTTGAAAACCTATGGCTTACCTATCGGGAATGGTAAATGGGCCTGTCGGGAACGGCTAGGTTTAAAACTCAAAAGGGCGCCTGTCGGGAACGGCTAAAGTTTAAAACCTATGGCTTACCTATCAGGAATGGTAAATGGGCCTGTCGGGAACGACTAGGTTTAAAACTCAAAGGGTGCCTGTCGGGAACGGCTAAAGTTGAAAACCTATGGCTTACCTATCGGGAATGGTAAATGGACCAGTCGGGAACGGCTAGGTTTAAAACTTAAAGGGCGCCCGTCGGGAACGGCTAAAGTTGAAAACCTATGGCTTGCCTATCGGGAATGGTAAATGGGCCTGTCGGGAACGGCTAGGTTTAAAACTCAAAAGGGCTCCTGTCAGGAACGGGTAAAGTTTAAAACCTATGGCTTACCTATCGGGAATGGTAAATGGGCCTGTAGGGAACAGGTAGGTTTAAAACTCAAAGGGCACCTGTCGGGAATGGCTAAAGTTGAAAACCTATGGTTTCCTATCGGGAATGGTAAATGGGCCAGTCGGGAACGGCTAGGTTTAAAACTTAAAGGGCACCTGTCGGGAACGGCTAAAGTTGAAAACCTATGGTTACCTATCAGGAATGGTAAATGGGCCTGTCAGGAACAGCTAGGTTTAAAACTCAAAAGGGCGCCTGTCGGGAACGGCTAAACTTGAAAACCTATGGCTTACCTATCGGGAATGGTAAATGGGCCTGTCGGTAACGGCTAGGTTTAAAACTCAATAGGGCGCCTGTCGGGAACGGCTAAAGTTTAAAACCTATGGCTTACCTATCGGGAATGGTAAATGGGCATGTCGGGAACAGCTAGGTTTAAAACTCAAAGGGCGCCTGTCGGGAACGGCTAAAGTTTAAAACCTATGGTTACCGATCGGGAATGGTAAATGGGCCAGTCGGGAATGGCTAGGTTTAAAACTTAAAGGGCGCCTGTCGGGAATGGCTAAAGTTGAAAACCTATGGTTACCTATCGGGAATGGTAAATGGGCCTGTCGGGAACAGCTAGGTTTAAAACTCAAAAGGGCGCCTGTCGGGAACGGCTAAAGTTGAAAACCTATGGTTTACCTATCGGGAATGGTAAATGGGCCTGTCGGTAACGGCTAGGTTTAAAACTCAATAGGGCGCCTGTCGGGAACGGCTAAAGTTTAAAACCTATGGCTTACCTATCGGGAATGGTAAATGGGCATGTCGGGAACAGCTAGGTTTAAAACTCAAAGGGCGCCTGTCGGGAACGGCTAAAGTTTAAAACCTATGGTTACCGATCGGGAATGGTAAATGGGCCAGTCGGGAATGGCTAGGTTTAAAACTTAAAGGGCGCCTGTCGGGAACGGCTAAATTTTAAAACCTATGGTTACCTATCGGGAATGGTAGATGGGCCAGTCGGGAACGGCTAGGTTTAAAACTCAAAGGGCGCCTGTCGGGAACAGCTAAAGTTGAAAACCTACGGTTACCTATCGGGAATGGTAAATGGACCAGTTGGGAACGGCTAGGTTTAAAACTTAAAGGGCGCCCATCGGGAACGGCTAAATTTGAAAACCTATGGCTTACCTATCGGGAATGGTAAATGGGTCTGTCGGGAACGGCTAGGTTTAAAACTTAAAGGGCGCCTGTCGGGAACGGCTAAAGTTGAAAACCTATGGCTTACATATCGGGAATAGTAAATGGGCCTGTCGGGAACGGCTAGGTTTAAAACTCAAAAGGGCGCCTGTCGGGAACGACTAAAGGTTAAAACCTATGGCTTACTTATCGCGAATGGTAAATGGGCCTGTCGGGAACGGCTAGGTTTAAAACTCAAAGGGCGCCTGTCGGGAACGGTTAAAGTTGAAAACCTATGGTTACCTATCGGGAATGGTAAATGGGCCAGTCGGGAACGGCTAGGTTTAAAACTTAAAGGGCGTCCGCCGGGAACGGCTAAAGTTATAAACATATGGCTTACCTATCGGGAATGGTAAATGGGCCTGTCGGGAACGGCTAGGTTTAAAACACAAAAGGGCGCCTGTCGGGAACGACTAAAGTTTTAAACTTATGGCTAACCTTTCGGGAATGGTAAATGGGTCTGTCGGGAACGGCTAGGTTTAAAACTTAAAGGGCGCCTGTCGGGAACGGCTAAAGTTGAAAACCTATGGCTTACCTATCGGGAATGGTAAATGGGTCCGTCGGGAACGGCTAGGTTTAAAACTCAAAAGGGCACCTGTCGGGAACGACTAAAGTTAAAAACCTATGGCTTACCTATCTGGAATGGTAAATGGGCCTGTCGGGAACGACTAGGTTTAAAACTCATAGGGCGCCTGTCGGGAACGGCTAAAGTTGAAAACCTATGGTTACCTATCGGGAATGGTAAATGGGTCAGTTGGGAACGGCTAGGTTTAAAACTTAAAGGGCGCCCGTCGGGAACGGCTAAAGTTGAAAACCTATGGCTTACCTATCGGGAATGGTAAATGGGTCTGTCGGGAACGACTAGGTTTAAAACTTAAAGGGCGCCTGTCGGGAACGGCTGAAGTTGAAAACCTATGGCTTACCTATCGGGAATGGTAAGAGGGCCTGTCGGGAACGGCTAGGTTTAAAACTCAAAAGGGCGTCTGTCGGGAACGGCTAAAGTTTAAAACCTATGGCTTACCTATCGGGAATGGTAAATGGGCCTGTCGGGAACGGCTAGGTTTAAAACTCAAAAGGGCGCCTGTCGGGAACGGCTAAAGTTTAAAACCTATGGCTTACCTATCGGGAACGGTAAATGGGCCTGTCGGGAACGGCTAGGTTTAAAACTCAAAGGGCGCCTGTCGGGAACGGCTAAAGTTGAAAACCTATGGTTACCTATCGGGAATGGTAAATGGGCCAGTCGGGAACGGCTAGGTTTTAAACTTAAAGGGCGCCCGTCGGGAACGGCTAAAGTTGAAAACCTATGGCTTACCTATCGGGAATGGTAAATGGGCATGTCGGGAACGGCTAGGTTTAAAACTCAAAAGGGCGCCTGTCGGGAACGGGTAAAGTTTAAAACCTATGGCTTACCTATCGGGAATGATAAATGGGCCTGTCGGGAACAGCTAGGTTTAAAACTCAAAGGGCGCCTGTCGGGAACGGCTAAAGTTGAAAACCTATGGTTACCTATCGGGAATGGTAAATGGGCCAGTCGGGAACGACTATGTTTAAAACTTAAAGGGCTCCTGTCGGGAACGGCTAAAGTTGAAAACCTATGGTTACCTATCGGGAATGGTAAATGGGCCTGTCGGGAACAGCTAGGTTTAAAACTCAAAAGCGTGCCTGTCGGGAACGGCTAAAGTTGAAAACCTATGGCTTACCTATCGGGAATGGTAAATGGGCCTGTCGGTAAAGGCTAGGTTTAAAACTCAAAAGGGCGCCTGTCGGGAACGGCTAAAATTTAAAACCTATGGCTTACCTATCGGGAATGGTAAATGGGCATGTCGGGAACATCTAGGTTTAAAACTCAAAGGGCGCCTGTCGGGAACGGCTAAAGTTTAAAACCTATGGTTACCGATCGGGAATGGTAAATGGGCCAGTTGGGAACGGCTAGGTTTAAAACTCAAAAGGGCGCCTGTCGGGAACGGCTAAATTTGAAAACCTATGGTTACCTATCGGGAATGGTAGATGGGCCAGTCGGGAACGGCTAGGTTTTAAAACTCAAAGGGCGCCTGTCGGGAACAGCTAAAGTTGAAAACATACGGTTACCTATCGGGAATGGTAAATGGGCCTGTCTGGAACGGCTAGGTTTAAAACTCAAAAGGGCGCCTGTCGGGAACGGCTAAAGTCGAAAACCTATGTCTTACCTATCGGGAATGGTAAATGGGTCTGTCGGGAACGGCTAGGTTTAAAACTTAAAGGGCGCCTGTCGGGAACGGCTAAAGTTGCAAACCTATGGCTTACCTATCGGGAATGGTAAATGGGGCTGTCGGGAACGGCTAGGTTTAAAACTCAAAAGGGCGCCTGTCGGGAACGACTAAAGTTTAAAACCTATGGCTTACCTATCGGGAATGGTAAATGGGCCTGTCGGGAACGACTAGGTTTAAAACTCAAAGGGCGCCTGTCGGGAACGGCTAAAGTTGAAAACCTATGGTTACCTATCGGGAATGGTAAATGGGTCAGTTGGGAACGGCTAGGTTTAAAACTTAAAGGACGCCCGTCGGGAACGGCTAAAGTTGAAAACATATGGCTTACCTATCGGGAATGGTAAATGGGTCTGTCGGGAACGGCTAGGTTTAAAACTCAAAAGGGCGCCTGTCGGGAACGGCTAAAGTTTAAAACCTATGGCTGACCTATCGGGAATAGTAAATGGGCCTGTCGGGAACGGCTAGGTTTAAAACTCAAAAGGGCGCCTGTCGGGAACGACTAAAGTTTAAAACCTAGGGCTTACTTATCGCGAATGGTAAATGGACCTGTCGGGAACGGCTAGATTTAAAACTCAAAGGGCGCCTGTCGGGAACGGCTAAAGTTGAAAACCTATGGCTTACCTATCGGGAATGGTAAATGGACCTGTCGGTAACGGCTAGGTTTAAAACTCAATAGGGTGCCTGTCGGGAACGGCTAAAGTTTAAAACCTATGGCTTACCTATCGGGAATGGTAAATGGGCATGTCAGGAACAACTAGGTTTAAAACTCAAAGGGCGCCTGTCGGGAACGGCTAAAGTTTAAAACCTATGGTTACCGATCGGGAATGGTAAATGGGCCAGTCGGGAATGGCTAGGTTTAAAACTTAAAGGGCGCCTGTCGGGAACGGCTAAATTTTAAAACCTATGGTTACCTATCGGGAATGGTAGATGGGCCAGTCGGGAACGGCTAGGTTTAAAACTCAAAGGGCGCCTGTCGGGAACAGCTAAAGTTGAAAACCTACGGTTACCTATCGGGAATGGTAAATGGACCAGTCGGGAACGGCTAGGTTTAAAACTTAAAGGGCGCCCATCGGGAACGGCTAAATTTGAAAACCTATGGCTTACCTATCGGGAATGGTAAATGGGTCTGTCGGGAACGGCTAGGTTTAAAACTTAAAGGGCGCCTGTCGGGAATGGCTAAAGTTGAAAACCTATGGCTTACATATCGAGAATAGTAAATGGGCCTGTCGGGAACGGCTAGGTTTAAAACTCAAAAGGGCGCCTGTCGGGAACGACTAAAGTTTAAAACCTATGGCTTACTTATCGCGAATGGTAAATGGGCCTGTCGGGAACGGCTAGGTTTAAAACTCAAAGGGCGCCTGTCGGGAACGGTTAAAGTTGAAAACCTATGGTTACCTATCGGGAATGGTAAATGGGCCAGTCGGGAACGGCTAGGTTTAAAACTTAAAGGGCGTCCGCCGGGAACGGTTAAAGTTAAAAACATATGGCTTACCTATCGGGAATGGTAAATGGGCCTGTCGGGAACGGCTAGGTTTAAAACACAAAAGGGCGCCTGTCGGGAACGACTAAAGTTTAAAACTTATGGCTAACCTTTCGGGAATGGTAAATGGGTCTGTCGGGAACGGCTAGGTTTAAAACTTAAAGGGCGCCTGTCGGGAACGGCTAAAGTTGAAAACCTATGGCTTACCTATCGGGAATGGTAAATGGGTCCGTCGGGAACGGCTAGGTTTAAAACTCAAAAGGGCGCCTGTCGGGAACGACTAAAGTTAAAAACCTATGGCTTACCTATCTGGAATGGTAAATGGGCCTGTCGGGAACGACTAGGTTTAAAACTCATAGGGCTCCTGTCGGGAACGGCTAAAGTTGAAAACCTATGGTTACCTATCGGGAATGGTAAATGGGTCAGTTGGGAACGGCTAGGTTTAAAACTTAAAGGGCGCCCGTCGGGAACGGCTAAAGTTGAAAACCTATGGCTTACCTATCGGGAATGGTAAATGGGTCTGTCGGGAACGACTAGGTTTAAAACTTAAAGGGCGCCTGTCGGGAACGGCTGAAGTTGAAAACCTATGGCTTACCTTTCGGGAATGGTAAGAGGGCCTGTCGGGAACGGCTAGGTTTAAAACTCAAAAGGGCGCCTGTCGGGAACGGCTAAAGTTTAAAACCTATGGCTTACCTATCGGGAATGGTAAATGGGCCTGTCGGGAACAGCTAGGTTTAAAACTCAAAAGGGCGCCTGTCAAGAACGGCTAAAGTTTAAAACCTATGGCTTACCTATCGGGAACGGTAAATGGGCCTGTCGGGAACGGCTAAGTTTAAAACTCAAAGGGCGCCTGTCGGGAACGGCTAAAGTTGAAAACCTATGGTTACCTATCGGGAATGGTAAATGGGCCAGTCGGGAACGGCTAGGTTTAAAACTTAAAGGGCGCCCGTCGGGAACGGCTAAAGTTGAAAACCTTTGGCTTACCTATCGGGAATGGTAAATGGGCATGTCGGGAACGGCTAGGTTTAAAACTCAAAAGGGCGCCTGTCGGGAACGGGTAAAGTTTAAAACCTATGGCTTACCTATCGGGAATGGTAAATGGGCCTGTCGGGAACAGCTAGGTTTAAAACTCAAAGGGCGCCTGTCGGGAACGGCTAACGTTGAAAACCTATGGTTACCTATCGGGAATGGTAAATGGGCCAGTCGGGAACGGCTATGTTTAAAACTTAAAGGGCTCCTGTCGGGAACGACTAAAGTTGAAAACCTATGGTTACCTATCGGGAATGGTAAATGGGCCTGTCGGGAACAGCTAGGTTTAAAACTCATAGGGCTCCTGTCGGGAACGGCTAAAGTTGAAAACCTATGGTTACCTATCGGGAATGGTAAATGGGTCAGTTGGGAACGGCTAGGTTTAAAACTTAAAGGGCGCCCGTCGGGAACGGCTAAAGTTGAAAACCTTTGGCTTACCTATCGGGAATGGTAAATGGGCATGTCGGGAACGGCTAGGTTTAAAACTCAAAAGGGCGCCTGTCGGGAACGACTAAAGTTTAAAACCTATGGCTTACTTATCGCGAATGGTAAATGGGCCTGTCGGGAACGGCTAGGTTTAAAACTCAAAGGGCGCCTGTCGGGAACGGTTAAAGTTGAAAACCTATGGTTACCTATCGGGAATGGTAAATGGGCCAGTCGGGAACGGCTAGGTTTAAAACTTAAAGGGCGTCCGCCGGGAACGGTTAAAGTTAAAAACATATGGCTTACCTATCGGGAATGGTAAATGGGCCTGTCGGGAACGGCTAGGTTTAAAACACAAAAGGGCGCCTGTCGGGAACGACTAAAGTTTAAAACTTATGGCTAACCTTTCGGGAATGGTAAATGGGTCTGTCGGGAACGGCTAGGTTTAAAACTTAAAGGGCGCCTGTCGGGAACGGCTAAAGTTGAAAACCTATGGCTTACCTATCGGGAATGGTAAATGGGTCCGTCGGGAACGGCTAGGTTTAAAACTCAAAAGGGCGCCTGTCGGGAACGACTAAAGTTAAAAACCTATGGCTTACCTATCTGGAATGGTAAATGGGCCTGTCGGGAACGACTAGGTTTAAAACTCATAGGGCTCCTGTCGGGAACGGCTAAAGTTGAAAACCTATGGTTACCTATCGGGAATGGTAAATGGGTCAGTTGGGAACGGCTAGGTTTAAAACTTAAAGGGCGCCCGTCGGGAACGGCTAAAGTTGAAAACCTATGGCTTACCTATCGGGAATGGTAAATGGGTCTGTCGGGAACGACTAGGTTTAAAACTTAAAGGGCGCCTGTCGGGAACGGCTGAAGTTGAAAACCTATGGCTTACCTTTCGGGAATGGTAAGAGGGCCTGTCGGGAACGGCTAGGTTTAAAACTCAAAAGGGCGCCTGTCGGGAACGGCTAAAGTTTAAAACCTATGGCTTACCTATCGGGAATGGTAAATGGGCCTGTCGGGAACAGCTAGGTTTAAAACTCAAAAGGGCGCCTGTCGGGAACGGCTAAAGTTTAAAACCTATGGCTTACCTATCGGGAACGGTAAATGGGCCTGTCGGGAACGGCTAGGTTTAAAACTCAAAGGGCGCCTGTCGGGAACGGCTAAAGTTGAAAACCTATGGTTACCTATCGGGAATGGTAAATGGGCCAGTCGGGAACGGCTAGGTTTAAAACTTAAAGGGCGCCCGTCGGGAACGGCTAAAGTTGAAAACCTTTGGCTTACCTATCGGGAATGGTAAATGGGCATGTCGGGAACGGCTAGGTTTAAAACTCAAAAGGGCGCCTGTCGGGAACGGGTAAAGTTTAAAACCTATGGCTTACCTATCGGGAATGGTAAATGGGCCTGTCGGGAACAGCTAGGTTTAAAACTCAAAGGGCGCCTGTCGGGAACGGCTAACGTTGAAAACCTATGGTTACCTATCGGGAATGGTAAATGGGCCAGTCGGGAACGGCTATGTTTAAAACTTAAAGGGCTCCTGTCGGGAACGACTAAAGTTGAAAACCTATGGTTACCTATCGGGAATGGTAAATGGGCCTGTCGGGAACAGCTAGGTTTAAAACTCAAAAGCGCGCCTGTCCGGAACGGCTAAAGTTGAAAACCTATGGCTTACCTATCGGGAATGGTAAATGGGCCTGTCGGTAAAGGCTAGGTTTAAAACTCAAAAGGGCGCCTGTCGGGAACGGCTAAAATTTAAAACCTATGGCTTACCTATCGGGAATGGTAAATGGGCATGTCGGGAACAGCTAGGTTTAAAACTCAAAGGGCGCCTGTCGGGAACGGCTAAAGTTTAAAACCTATGGTTACCGATCGGGAATGGTAAATGGGCCAGTCGGGAACGGCTAGGTTTAAAACTCAAAAGGGCGCCTGTCGGGAACGGCTAAATTTGAAAACCTATGGTTACCTATCGGGAATGGTAGATGGGCCAGTCGGGAACGGCTAGGTTTTAAAACTCAAAGGGCGCCTGTCGGGAAGAGCTAAAGTTGAAAACATACGGTTACCTATCGGGAATGGTAAATGGGCCTGTCTGGAACGGCTAGGTTTAAAACTCAAAAGGGCGCCTGTCGGGAACGGCTAAAGTTGAAAACCTATGTCTTACCTATCGGGAATGGTAAATGGGTCTGTCGGGAACGGCTAGGTTTAAAACTTAAAGGGCGCCTGTCGGGAACGGCTAAAGTTGCAAACCTATGGCTTACCTATCGGGAATGGTAAATGGGGCTGTCGGGAACGGCTAGGTTTAAAACTCAAAAGGGCGCCTGTCGGGAACGACTAAAGTTTAAAACCTATGGCTTACCTATCGGGAATGGTAAATGGGCCTGTCGGGAACGACTAGGTTTAAAACTCAAAGGGCGCCTGTCGGGAACGGCTAAAGTTGAAAACCTATGGTTACCTATCGGGAATGGTAAATGGGTCAGTTGGGAACGGCTAGGTTTAAAACTTAAAGGACGCCCGTCGGGAACGGCTAAAGTTGAAAACATATGGCTTACCTATCGGGAATGGTAAATGGGTCTGTCGGGAACGGCTAGGTTTAAAACTCAAAAGGGCGCCTGTCGGGAACGGCTAAAGTTTAAAACCTATGGCTGACCTATCGGGAATAGTAAATGGGCCTGTCGGGAACGGCTAGGTTTAAAACTCAAAAGGGCGCCTGTCGGGAACGACTAAAGTTTAAAACCTAGGGCTTACTTATCGCGAATGGTAAATGGACCTGTCGGGAACGGCTAGATTTAAAACTCAAAGGGCGCCTGTCGGGAACGGTTAAAGTTGAAAACCTATGGTTACCTATCGGGAATGGTAAATGGGCCAGTCGGGAACGGCTAGGTTTAAAACTTAAAGGGCGTCCGCCGGGAACAGCTAAAGTTGAAAACATATGGCTTACCTGTCGGGAATGGTAAATGGGCCTGTCGGGAACGGCTAGGTTTAAAACTCAAAAGGGCGCCTGTCGGGAACGACTAAAGTTTAAAACTTATGGCTTACCTATCGGGAATGGTGAATGGGTCTGTCGGGAACGGCTAGGTTTAAAACTTAAAGGGCGCCTGTCGGGAACGGCTAAAGTTGAAAACCTATGGCTTACCTATCGGGAATGGTAAATGGGTCCGTCGGGAACGGCTAGGTTTAAAACTCAAAAGGGCGCCTGTCGGGAACGACTGAAGTTTAAAACCTATGGCTTACCTATCTGGAATGGTAAATGGGCCTGTCGGGAACGACTAGGTTTAAAACTCAAAGGGCACCTGTCGGGAACGGCTAAAGTTGAAAACCTATGGTTACCTATCGGGAATGGTAAATGGGTCAGTTGGGAACGGCTAGGTTTAAAACTTAAAGGGCGCCCATCGGGAATGGCTAAAGTTGAAAACATATGGCTTACCTATCGGGAATGGTAAATGGGCCTGTCGGGAACGGCTAGGTTTAAAACTCAAAATGGCGCCTGTCGGGAACGGGTAAAGTTTAAAACCTATGGCTTACCTATCGGGAATGGTAAATGGGCCTGTCGGGAACAGCTAGGTTTAAAACTCAAAGGGCGCCTGTCGGGAACGGCTAAAGTTGAAAACCTATGGTTACCTATCGGGAATGGTAAATGGGCCAGTCGGGAACGGCTAGGTTTAAAACTTAAAGGGCACCTGTCGGGAACGGCTAAAGTTGAAAACCTATGGTTACCTATCGGGAATGGTAAATGGGCCTGTCGGGAACAGCTAGGTTTAAAACTCAAAAGGGCGCCTGTCGGGAACGGCTAAAGTTGAAAACCTATGGCTTACCTATCGGGAATGGTAAATGGGCCTGTCGGTAACGGCTAGGTTTAAAACTCAAAAGGGCGCCTATCGGGAACGGCTAAAGTTTAAAACCTATGGCTTACCTATCGGGAATGGTAAATGGGCATGTCGGGAATAGCTAGGTTTAAAACTCAAAGGGCGCCTGTCGGGAACGGCTAAAGTTTAAAACCTATGGTTACCGATCGGGAATGGTAAATGGGCCAGTCGGGAATGGCTAGGTTTAAAACTTAAAGGGCGCCTGTCGGGAACGGCTAAATTTGAAAACCTATGGTTACCTATCGGAAATGGTAGATGGGCCAGTCGGGAACGGCTAGGTTTAAAACTCAAAGGGCGCCTGTCGGGAACAGCTAAAGTTGAAAACCTACGGTTACCTATCGGGAATGGTAAATGGGCCTGTCGGGAACAGCTAGGTTTAAAACTCAAAAGGGCGCCTGTCGGGAACGGCTAAAGTTGAAAACCTATGTCTTACCTATCAGGAATGGTAAATGGGTCTGTCGGGAACGGCTAGGTTTAAAACTTAAAGGGCGCCTGTCGGGAACGGCTAAAGTTGCAAACCTATGGCGTACCTATCGGGAATGGTAAATGGGTCTGTCGGGAACGGCTAGGTTTAAAACTCAAAAGGGCGCCTGTCGGGAACGACTAAAGTTTAAAACCTATGGCTTACCTATCGGGAATGGTAAATGGGCCTGTCGGGAACGACTAGCTTTAAAACTCAAAGGGCGCCTGCCGGGAACGGCTAAAGTTGAAAACCTATGGTTACCTATCGGGAATGGTAAATGGGTCAGTTGGGAACGGCTAGGTTTAAAACTTAAAGGGCGCCCGTCGGGAACGGCTAAAGTTGAAAACATATGGCTTACATTTCGGGAAAGGTAAATGGGTCTGTCGGGAACGGCTAGGTTTAAAACTTAAAGGGCCCCTGTCGGGAACGACTAAAGTTGAAAACCTATGGCTTACCTATCGGGAATGGTAAATGGGCCTGTCGGGAACGGCTAGGTTTAAAACTCAAAAGGGCGCCTGTCGGGAATGGCTAAAGTTTAAAACCTATGGCTTACCTATCGGGAATGGTAAATGGGCCTGTCGGGAACGACTAGGTTTAAAACTCAAAGGGCGCCTGTCGGGAACGGCTAAAGTTGAAAACCTATGGTTACCTATCGGGAATTGTAAATGGACCAGTCGGGAACGGCTAGGTTTAAAACTTAAAGGGCGCCCGTCGGGAACGGCTAAAGTTGAAAACCTATGGCTTACCTATCGGGAATGGTAAATGGGCCTGTCGGGAACGGCTAGGTTTAAAACTCAAAAGGGCGCCTGTCGGGAACGGGTAAAGTTTAAAACCTATGGCTTACCTATCGGGAATGGTAAATGGGCCTGTAGGGAACAGCTAAGTTTAAAACTCAAAGGGCGCCTGTCGGGAACGGCTAAAGTTGAAAACCTATGGTTACCTATCGGGAATGGTAAATCGGCCAGTCGGGAACGGCTAGGTTTAAAACTTAAAGTGCACCTGTCGGGAACGGCTAAAGTTGAAAACCTATGGTTACCTATCGGGAATGGTAAATGGACCTGTCGGGAACATCTAGGTTTAAAACTCAAAAGGGCGCCTGTCGGAAACGGCTAAAGTTGAAAACATATGGCTTACCTATCGGGAATGGTAAATGGGCCTGTCGGGAACGGCTAGGTTTAAAACTCAAAAGGGCGCCTGTCGGGAACGGCTAAAGTTGAAAACCTATGTCTTACCTATCGGGAATGGTAAATGGGCCAGTCGGGAACGGCTAGGTTTAAAACTTAAAGGGCGTCCGCCAGGAACAGCTAAAGTTGAAAACATATGGCTTACCTGTCGGGAATGGTAAATGGGCCTGTCGGGAACGGCTAGGTTTAAAACTCAAAAGGGCGCCTGTCGGGAACGACTAAAGTTTAAAACTTATGGCTTACCTATCGGGAATGGTGAATGGGTCTGTCGGGAACGGCTAGGTTTAAAACTTAAAGGGCGCCTGTCGGGAACGGCTAAAGTTGAAAACCTATGGCTTACCTATCGGGAATGGTAAATGGGTCCGTCGGGAACGGCTAGGTTTAAAACTCAAAAGGGCGCCTGTCGGGAACGACTAATGTTTAAAACCTATGGCTTACCTATCTGGAATGGTAAATGGGCCTGTCGGGAACGACTAGGTTTAAAACTCAAAGGGCACCTGTCGGGAACGGCTAAAGTTGAAAACCTATGGTTACCTATCGGGAATGGTAAATGGGTCAGTTGGGAACGGCTAGGTTTAAAACTTAAAGGGCGCCCATCGGGAATGGCTAAAGTTGAAAACATATGGCTTACCTATCGGGAATGGTAAATGGGCCTGTCGGGAACGGCTAGGTTTAAAACTCAAAATGGCGCCTGTCGGGAATGGGTAAAGTTTAAAACCTATGGCTTACCTATCGGGAATGGTAAATGGGCCTGTCGGGAACAGCTAGGTTTAAAACTCAAAGGGCGCCTGTCGGGAACGGCTAAAGTTGAAAACCTATGGTTACCTATCGGGAATGGTAAATGGGCCAGTCGGGAACGGCTAGGTTTAAAACTTAAAGGGCACCTGTCGGGAACGGCTAAAGTTGAAAACCTATGGTTACCTATCGGGAATGGTAAATGGGCCTGTCGGGAACAACTAGGTTTAAAACTCAAAAGGGCGCCTGTCGGGAACGGCTAAAGTTGAAAACCTATGGCTTACCTATCGGGAATGGTAAATGGGCCTGTCGGTAACGGCTAGGTTTAAAACTCAAAAGGGCGCCTATCGGGAACGGCTAAAGTTTAAAACCTATGGCTTACCTATCGGGAATGGTAAATGGGCATGTCGGGAATAGCTAGGTTTAAAACTCAAAGGGCGCCTGTCGGGAACGGCTAAAGTTTAAAACCTATGGTTACCGATCGGGAATGGTAAATGGGCCAGTCGGGAATGGCTAGGTTTAAAACTTAAAGGGCGCCTGTCGGGAACGGCTAAATTTGAAAACCTATGGTTACCTATCGGAAATGGTAGATGGGCCAGTCGGGAACGGCTAGGTTTAAAACTCAAAGGGCGCCTGTCGGGAACAGCTAAAGTTGAAAACCTACGGTTACCTATCGGGAATGGTAAATGGGCCTGTCGGGAACAGCTAGGTTTAAAACTCAAAAGGGCGCCTGTCGGGAACGGCTAAAGTTGAAAACCTATGTCTTACCTATCAGGAATGCTAAATGGGTCTGTCGGGAACGGCTAGGTTTAAAACTTAAAGGGCGCCTGTCGGGAACGGCTAAAGTTGCAAACCTATGGCGTACCTATCGGGAATGGTAAATGGGTCTGTCGGGAACGGCTAGGTTTAAAACTCAAAAGGGCGCCTGTCGGGAACGACTAAAGTTTAAAACCTATGGCTTACCTATCGGGAATGGTAAATGGGCCTGTCGGGAACGACTAGCTTTAAAACTCAAAGGGCGCCTGCCGGGAACGGCTAAAGTTGAAAACCTATGGTTACCTATCGGGAATGGTAAATGGGTCAGTTGGGAACGGCTAGGTTTAAAACTTAAAGGGCGCCCGTCGGGAACGGCTAAAGTTGAAAACATATGGCTTACATTTCGGGAAAGGTAAATGGGTCTGTCGGGAACGGCTAGGTTTAAAACTTAAAGGGCCCCTTGTAATACCCCAAAATTTGCTCTCCCCTTTGTCATCATAGCATGGCATTATCATTTATCATATCATATCCATCTCATTAGCATTGCATTGCATTTAACATAGAAAAATGAAGCATGGCATCCTTCTTACCATCAGGGCATGTGGTCAGGTGGGAGATGGACAATCAAGAGATCATTCAAAGCACAAAAAGGTCAATCAAGTTGGCTCTAGGCAAGCCAAGAGGTCTCTCATGTCTCATACTATCTCAATTGATCTTCTAAAACCTCAAGGAAGTGAGATTCAATGGGAGATTGAAGCACTACATCTTTCACTATGCAAGAGGTTCAAAAATTGAAGGAAAACCCTCAAAAGAGATTGCTCATTGATTCAAAATCATTCTCAAGTGGCATTTCTCATCATCCTTTAAGAGGATACACAACATATTCTGAGGAATTTGGATTTGGAAGATGTGCAATTTCCTCCTAACCAAAGGGGGTCAAAACTAGGGTTTCCCATTAAATCAGGGAATCTTTGATTTTTTGAACAAAACTTGATGTCATGGTATTCCATATGTCCTTAAGTGTATGTATGTGGAAGATTGCATCTCAATTGGTTTTAGAAGTGGTTCAATTGGAAGAAAGATCAAGAATCAGAGAAATTGGGGCAAAGTCAAATAATCAGAGGAAAAAGTCAACTCTTGACTTTTTGAGGCCAAATTCATGAAATTCATGTTATATGTGTCCAATGTGCAAAATTTGGTCAAGAAATTCCAAAGGAATCATGAAAAAATCAAGATGTGGAAAGTTGCCATTTTTGGATGAAGTAGGGTTACTAAAAATAGCAAGTTTTGGCCATTTTGCATCAGAATTTGAACCAAGGCCATTTAAATTTGGAGCACCAAATGAAAAATCCACTCTGCCTCAATGAAAGATCTTGTTTTAAGCTTCAAATCCATGTGTAGAACATCTCCATTGGATAAAAATTGAGAGAGATATGATTGATCAAAGTTGGAGGAAAGTAGGTTCAAAACTAGGTCATGACCAAGATTTTCAGGTCACGCGCGCAGTCATTTTAACAAACAGTTGGTGGGCCAAATGTCCACTCATTTTTCTCATGGTTAAAGGCCTCAAATGAAAAACTTTTCAACATCAAAGTTGTTCCTTGTAGTGTCATCTTCAATGTTGATGTTGTGAAAATTTTGATTTAACCAAGTTATGAGATAGTTTGGAGGGTTCAAAGTCATGTTGTTTGTGCTGAAATTTTGTGTGCCCAGTTGCCATGCCGGCCAACCTCTGGCCATGCCCACCAACCAGTTTTGAACCAATGCATTCATAGCTGTTTTTAGGCATATTTGAGACCTCATTTTACTTCAACTTGCAAACCAATGTTGTTCCCCAATGTACCATCTTTCTAATGACATCAATGTTTCATTGTTTCATTCACTAACCATGGAGAAATTCACCCTCAAACACCCACTGTTACCATGATGATTTGCTGCATAATATTTTGGTTCAAACATACATCAAATACATGACAGAGGTTTTATGTGTGCTGCCTCATTAAGACCAACACATATCTGCACCTCTCACACCCTTGCTCGAATTATACATGAAGAGGGAAAGGTTGGAAGCGTGCTATAGAAGTTTAGCAGCAAGAACATGGTAACACATCATAAACCAGCTGCACCATATCATTGCTCTCCCTAACTAACTTGACTCAGTTAGTTAGGGATGACTCACTTAACTCCACATAACTCAGTTAACTCACTCATTAAACCATGGTTAGAGTTTACTATAAAGCAAAACCTCACTCTCTAATTTCATTTTGAACTTCATTCTTTCACATTCTCTCCAAAGAACTCTCTCTGCTTTACTCTCAACATCACCATTGCCAAGAATTTTCGAGCTCATCTTGCTCATTCCACTTCAACACTTTCCTTGATTCTCTCAATTTCACAACAGTGCATTTGTTCTTGAAGCTTGGATTTCGCTCACTTCCATTGAATCATCATCAAGTTCTACATCTCAGCCTTTATTTGGCCAAGTGAAGATTGTAGAAGAGACAAGACCTCTGGTTTTCTGAAGAACACTTCAAAGTTTCAAAACTTCAGGTACGAATCTCCACCATTATAGGCCTAATGTGAAGTTGTTTCCAGGTTCTTGAAGCTTCTTACAAGCTCAAGAACTTGTCCGGTTAGTTGATAGGCCTTTAGAGGTATAGTGCACAACTTAGGGCTTGCTTTAATCTCCTCTGTTTTCTCTGTGTGTGATTGTTATGTGGAAAATGATGTTAGATTCACGATGTGCATAGCGTAAGCTTCATTTTGATACCACATTTGTGCATTTTGGTGAGAATTGAGGTTGCAGACGGTGGAGGTGTGACCGGAGAAGGTGACCGGAGGTCATCTCCGGCCGGTGACTGTAATTGCTAGGGTTTCACTATGTTTTAATCGTGGCCTTTGATTGCTCTTAATCCTACGTTCCAAAATGTGCCAACACATAAAAAAAAAGCGTGCAAGTCACATGCCAATTTTCTGAACTCACTTGAACTTTGTATGGCATGGTACACGATAGGGAGTGTGGACATTCACGTGTGTTTGTTGATCATGCATACTTTGACTTTGGTTTGACTTGGACTTGATCTGATGGTTGGGAGTGAGTCAAGATTGTTGACTGAGGGTTCATGTTTGTTAATGTGTACTGCGCGCTTATTGGACTTAGCCAGAATGTTATTCACACCTCCCTGTTTTTAAGGCCCAAATGAATTAAACTGTTAATTTGCTATGCATGCACCCCCTTTCTTTAGTTCCATTTCATTTTATTTTCCATTTGTATACACGTTTTCTTTTCAATTTTTAAAAATATCAAATAGCATCATAAAATTCCATAAAAATTCATGAGTATCACTAAAACATTTAGGAAATTTTCCATGATTTTATTTTCTGATTTTATGACCTTTTTACCCCTGGTCCATAATTTTCTTTGAATTTCCATTTAGATGCATTCTAAGCATGATACTTGAGTTTGTTTAATTTTGTTCTTGCTCATTACAAACTGTTTTGGCATGGTTCTTTTTGCATTGATTCACTAATACATTGAAGCATGTTAGATGATTTTTGTTTGATTTTTTAGGTCACTTTATGACATGTCTTGAGGCCTATATTTGTACCACTTTGCATGATGTTTCAATTTGACCTAATTGCTTTGTTTGAAGTCATTTTGCTTTGAATTTTGATATGCTATTTTGATATGTGATTCATCTCTGATTAGTGAACTCCAATACCATGTTTTCATAATTTTCATGAGGACATTTGATTTTTGCTTGATGCATTTCATGTAAGGCATTATGACATGTTATATCATTGTAATCTTTAGTGCATGTTTGCATGAATTCTTTTGTGCATATTTGTATGAGCATTTGCATAGTTGTGTGAGCCATTCATATGATATTATAGGTCTTTGATACACATTATAGGTCATCTTTACATGTTCATTTCAGTTTGAACTTTGTGCATCATTAACATGTATTGTTTGCATTTTCTTTTTGAGTTTTCATCTCACTTCTTCTTCTATTACTTCTTGAATGTCTTGATGGTTGATTCATGGATACTTTTGAGATGTTCATAAACTATTTTCCATTTAGTTTCAATTCTGGTTGTTGATTTACATGTTCCATTTATGCATGTCCTCTTCATTTCTTTCCATCTTTCATCTACCCCTTCTTCTTGTAACATGTTTAAATGCTAATGGGTGATGATGGTTGCTTATTCACTTGCACTTGTATGATAATAACCATTGGTTTCCATATGATGCCCATTCTGGTTGTGGTTCTAGGATTTGTTTTCTCATCTAATTCTTGTGAGTTTTATGATGCATTACATGTTCTTTTACTTCTTATACTTCTTATACATGTTTACTAACCATGTAGGGGCTTCGGTAAGTTTCAATTGAGTGTGGATAAGGAATCCACATTCAACTTCTATCCTTTCTCTTTTACAATTCCATTTTGTGTTTTGCTAAGCACTTATGTGCTTTCTTTTAATAACTCATTACTTTCCCTTTTTGAATTACAATTCATCTTCTACTTTGGAAGTGAATTGTTTAATTCTTTCTTTCTTTAGACTTTAGGTTGAAACCTCACAAACCTTTAGGATCACTCCCTTTAATCTTCAATTAGGATTGAGTCTTAGTCCATATAGGTTTTACCTTTTCTCCTCTCTTGGGTCTCTTTTCTCATCTCAAAGAAAATTCAAAACATATAATAAAGGTAGGCATTTATTGCATTTAGGCCTTTCATATAAAGAAAAGATTATAAGGGGTCTTCTCTTGTAATCTTAGAATGTGTAGCATATAGCCCATCTTGGGTCAATGTGTTACATATTTGATCTTGTATGAGGGACTTAAATGCAATACTTGTTGAAGGTGCAAATAATAAAAAACACTTCTTCACTTCATAATCAACAAAACACTTAATAAACACAAGTATGCTAGTGTGTTTGAACCTTGATAATTGGAACTAAGTGTGAGGGTCTTCTTCACTCTTAGTGTGCTTTCTTACCCATTCCATCTTGGAATGTGAGAATGTACACATTCCAATGACTAAGATCCAGATACACTGTCGTATGCAAACAAATCCAAAACACTTCCTTCTAAAAGACAAAAACAAACAATAACGTCTTTCCTTCGGGAATTCTTTTCTCATCTCATTCATTCTCAACGCACGAACGCGCTTCTACTCGTTCTCTGGCAAGATGGTAACGCACTCGGACCAGCGAGCCTGCAAACACTTGAGCTAGAACGTAAGCCGTTCTCTAAAAAACACAATCCATCCCTAGTGAGGGGAACTACGTCGCTCTGATTCTCATGCTCCCGATGAGATACGTAGGCAGTGGGGTAGGGCCCATGCGAGCACTTCTTTTATTTTCCCTACATTTGTTTCTCGTTCCTTTTCCAGTTCTCTTTTCGTTCCTTTTCCAGTATTCTTTTCTATCACCCTTTGATCGAGACAAGCAAGCGTGGATCCCATCGGGTACGATGGACGCGAGGGGGTGCTAATACCTTCCTCTCGCGTAACCGACTCCCGAACCCATTTCTCTTGGTCGTAAGACCATGCTTTTCCTTTCTCTCAGGTTTACGCGGTGTTTCCTTTCCCTCTCTTGGGATAAATACGCATTGCTGGCGACTCTGTTTCGGTGCCACTTTCGCGTTTGTACTAGGATGAAAATCCCGGGAGCGACAGCTGGCGACTCTGCTGGGGAAAAGTTGACCTATTGCTGGTCCATCCTAAGCGAGTCAATCCTAGCGCTTGTTTGCTTTTCTTTCATTGGGTGTTTACTGTTGTGCTATATTTACCGTTTTATTGTATGGTTACTTACTGCTTTACTGTACCTTACTGTATTTATCGCATTTACTGCATTACATATCATTATTGTGCTGGACTGTGCTGTTGTTTTCTGTTTGGCGGGATGGGTGTTCTGAGAGATAAGCCCACTACCAAGGCTTGAGTACATACATAGGTATTAGAGTGGATAGTCATGACGCTTGCGTGGTGGTGACCACGTATTGTTGTTCATGAGACCCACAACCAGACGAGGTTCTATCTGGAGCTTTCTGCTACTGCATGTTATGCAGGCCAGTGGTTATTCTCTTGAGGAACTGTCGACTCTGGTGACCATTCCCGAGGACTCAGTTGCGGCACTCCTCCCGAGATGTGACAGTGGCAGACCACATTCCGTGGCAAACCCATTGCACATTCTCGATCCGAGGACCCAATGCTGGGAACTTGCTATAGGACATCCCCTTTTGAAAGAGAATCAGCGGAGGCACTCCTCGATTGGTGACAGTACTGTACCCTGAGGGATGAATGTACTATTGCTTCTCGACCTCAGTGCCAAAAGCTGAGGACCTTTTTGTTTTGGAGAATCAGTTGAGGCCTCCTCGATTGATGATGATGCCAAACCAGAAATGGTGAACGTATCATCATTTCTCGACCTGAGAGCCCGGGATACTGAACATCCTAGTACCCACATGTGAGAAGGGCGGGTTGTTTACAGGTTTGCAGGTAACCATGACCTCCTACATACCTGGTTTTCTATCATCATTGCACAAAAAGGAAGTTTCATCCTATTGTATTCAGATGGTTCTTATCTTTGGTTCTATATTAGTCTCAGAGCTACACTGACACCGTTCACAGTTCAGCACAGACACCTGATTACCTGATCACATTGCCCTTTGCATTGCATTATCATATCCTAACATACATGTTTATTCATTTCCAGGTGCATATATTACCCTTGATTCCAGTCATCAGGTCCCTGCAAAGATGAACACTAAAGAGAGGAAGAATATCATCAGCTATAAGTTCCTTACGCCTACTTTGGGCCCTATTGTTATGCTGAAGGGAATGGCGAGTCCTGCAGTACGAGAAGCTTTTGAAGAGAAATATGGGTGGATTTTATCTATGGTCCGTAATGTCAGTGATTATGAAGCCAGAGGTCTCCATACGTTGATGCAGTTCTATGATCCGCCTCTGAGGTGTTTTGTATTGCCAGACTATGTGTTGGTTCCTACCCTGGAGGAGTATTCCAACATGTTGGGGATTGCTATCAAGGAGGAGCCCCCTTTCTTTGGATCAGTGGGGGATCTTGACTTTGGAAAGGTGGCTGTTGCTCTTTATTTGAGCAAATCAGAGTTAGGCGACAATGTCTCCAACAAAGGAAAGATTCGTGGTTACAAGCTGGAATATCTGATTAAGAAGGCCCAGGAAGCAGCTAAAGGCGAGAATTGGCTTGTTTTTAATGCTTTGCTAGCCCTTTGTATATACGGCATAGTGTTGTTTCCCAACGAGCCGGATTTCATTGATACGGACGCTATACGAATATTCCTGATGAAGAACCCGGTGCCAACGCTACTGGGAGATCTTCACTACTCGTTGTACAACCAAAACGAAAAGAAAAGAGGAGGGATAATTCGTTGTTGTGCACCCTTGTTCTATAAGTGGTTTTCAGGCCGTTTACCACAATCAGGGGCTTTTGTGGATTCCAAAGATTCTCTAGAGTGGAAACAGCGTTTAATGGGATTGGTGGCCAAGGACATCGTATGGGTAGATCATGGGCTGATTGGCAAGAATATTATCCACAGCTATGGTAAGTTCCCTAACGTTCCACTGATAGGAAGAATGGGTGGGATTAACTACAATCCTTCTTTGGCCATTCGACAATTTGGGTATGCCCTGACAGGTCCGCCTATTAAGAGAGATGTGGAGGAGTCCCTCTATTTTCATACATCAGATGGTTGGGAAGCAGCACAGAAAGCTTCTGAAAGCTGGGGTAGCATACTGAAAAAGGGGAAAGTTACTCTAGGCAAGCCTAACAACCGGGTTTATCCAGCATATGAAGAGTGGGTGAAGAAAAGAGTTGAAGATTTTCTCTTGCCTTTTGGTAAGGCACCCCTTTTGTATCCGGAGAATGAGAAAGCAACAAGCACTGCTACTGTGGAAGAAGTTGACAAGTTGCAAGCCTTGGTGAAAAAGCTCCAAGGAGAGAATTCTGAGTTGAGTAGCCGTCTTCAGAATGCTCTACATGCCAACAAAGAGCTGGAGCGGAAAGCCCAAGATGCTGAACAAATCCTAACTGCAAAAGAAAAAGACTTTGCTGGAAGAGCCCAACATTTCTGGAAGATTAGTAAAGGTGCTGATGATGCTACTCAAGCCCACAAGCAAACCAAACAGGCATTAGCACAGACCAAAGAAAAGTTAACAAAGTTTCAGCACGCTTGGGACGAAGTTAGGATAGAGAATGCTGAATTACAGGAACAGTTGCAGATTAAGGACGAAGAGCTTGAAAAGGCGCATGAGCAGAGGAGAAAGTATCGGGAAAGCCTCGGTAAGAGTCAAGAACAGCTAGAAGAAGCTAGAGGTGAGCTGAGGAATACCAAGAAAGAGCTTGAAGAAGTCATGATAGAAAGGGAGATACTCAAGACGCATGTCGGCATAAAGAGACACAAAGGAGTGTGTGATGACGAGGCTCTGATGCTGCATATGGGTTCTTTAAATGAAGCTCTTGAGAAAATGGATGTCTTAATCAAAGAGATGATTGAAAAGCCGAATCACCAGCGTACCCGTATACTTTTTGAGGAGATCAAATACTCAAGTGATAAGCTGAAGGATGTGGAATTGTCAGACTGATGTTCTTTTCCTTATATTTTGTTGTTAATGGTTACCATCAGGCTTGTTGATGGATCCATTTTTCCTTGTATTGCATTTGCGGATGAGCCTTTCTTAAATGTACTTGAATACTTTGTTGAATGAGTATGAGCAGTTTTATTCAGAATTATTCCTTATCAGATAGCTGCACACAAGCACATGACCACGATACGTCTCTTTATATCACGATTTCTGGTCTTCAGATTTCTGTGGTTTGGATTGGAATCAGGGTATAAAGCACCTCGGAAATGACAAACATAGCATTGCATGGCATTGCATATCATTTTGCATTTTTGTTACTTGCTTTTCAGGTACTCGTTGCGGGGTCTCTAACCTTTATTTGGTTTCAGGCAGTATAGCTGAGAATCATATTCACCGATATTCGACGCGAAGAAATCAAGTAAGAATCATGGATCAAATGCAGAAGGATTTGGCTGGGGTGAGGGCCCAATTGGGGCATTTTATGGGGGACATTCAGGCGCTGTCCCGAGGTCAGGAACTACTGAGGGAGGAAGTCAACCAGATGAAGATTCAAATGGGCCTGGTCATGGAAATCTTGAATAAGGTGTTAAAAAAGGAAAATGATCATGTGCCCGCTTCCACAACAGAGGTCTCTACTCCTCCCATCTCTTTGGGATATGCTTTAGATCATGGATTGCTTCGTGAATCTCCTCTAAAAGCTAAAGGTTCAGAGCTCTCGCATCAGCAGTCACTTCCTGATTTCCAAGAGGATCCTAAGTCAGAGGGGCCTAAGAGGAAGTTCGATCCCATTCCGATTTTGTATGCGCAATTGCTTTCTTACTTGCTCGAGCTCAAGCTGGTTGAGTGTGTTAGTTTAGGACCATTGCCCACGAAGATTCCTCTGGCACCTAATGCTAAGGCTAGATGTGAGTTCCATTCTGGGGCACCTGGTCACAATGTTGAGAATTGTACCAGGTTCAAGCATAAAGTCCAGGAGCTAATTGATTCAGGGGCAATCAAGTTTGCATCAATTGGTGCTGGTAAACCAAGTGATGTCACTCCCATTGTTGCAAGGGAACTGAGGACTCTCTCCTTTTCCAAAGGGTCTACCTCACGTCAGGGATCTCTTCCACAACCCTGTGTTGCAGAAGACCTATGTCAGCAACCCTTATTTGTGCCTCAGCCGAATGCAGAAAGGAAAGTGCAGGGCCAGGTTGGGCGCCCGAACCAGCAGCAGCAAGATTATCAGCAGCGGAGGCTACTCAGACCAAGGAAGCCCAAGAGGACATTTGATCCTATTCCTATTCCGTACAGTCAGTTGTTGGCTCGTTTGCTCAAAAGTTCGTAAATCCAGCTGAGAAGGGCCATGCCCGTGCCATACCCCATTCCTCCGGACTATGACATGAGTGTTAGCTGTGAGTTCCATTCAGGAACATTTGGGCACACACTTGATAACTGTAATGTGTTCCAGCACAAGGTGCAGGATTTGATTGACTCAAAGGTTATCACCCCAGACGGTACCCCACAAGGTGAAGCTTCTGTACCATGGTGAGTGCTCAAAGTTACAAGAACATCACCAGAAGTGGTCAGTCTAGACGGAGCCAAGCCTCCTCAACAACGACAATCTTTATTTTCCTTGCTGCATTTTCATATGTAGTCTTTATTTGTTCGTTCAGACATTGTTCGCATGTTAAAATTTGTTTGTATTTGGTATGAGGATTTTAATGCAATGAATATGTTTTCTTGAAGAATTTCATTTGTGTTTACTCATTTAATGCTAATGTGTACTGCAATACCATTTTTCTTGCTCAAACTCTATGAGGGAGAATGATGATCTGAAAACGCAAAAATCTCTAACGATGTGCTTTGGAATAAGAACCCTGTTGAGGATGTACAGGCATTGTTTCAACTCCTCAAACACTGGAGATATAAGGGAGATAGACCCTCGTTAACCCCTTTGAGCCTTGAAGTAGGAGTTTCTTTTCGTACGAAAAAACCCTCACATTTAACCCAGGGGCAGGGTAGGCGTCAGTTAATTTGACCAAGCATTCAAGTTTCAAAAGGAGTGTGCATCTGAGGATCCATTACCTTCTATTCCACCGTCAAGAGGGCAAGAGATGTGAAACCACAATGGTTATCCATCAACAATCAAAGAGTGAGGCAGTCACGACCTTTCCAATCAAGTCAAGACAAGCCAGTGTCACACGATTTGTTCAAGAAAAAAGGAAAAAGAATAAAAAAAATGAAAAAATGAAAAAAGCCCGCTAAGTTGAAACTTGAAAACAAGCAACTTAGGCAAAAGTTAGGGCATCCCGCTGGACTCTGAAATTAAAGATTCAAAAGAATCAGTCCAGGCAAAAATTAGGGATCAAAAAGCAAAAGAATGTGAAAGCGAAAAACAAAAGGATTACAAAAGAAAATCCTCGAGCAAGAACAAAGTCGTGTGACTATGGACAAAAGACAAAGGGGTGACTGTCAATCCAAAGCCTCATTAGGTGTCAAACCATCAGTATCATGGTTTCCTTAAAGATCACAAAATCTTTTTGAGAGGCGAACGCTTGGGCAAATTAACTGAACGTAGGACTGGAGAACATCACGAAGAGTGGGTGGGCACCAATAAACTTTGAGCCATAAATCCTTTTTTCTCAAAATCGTGAACCAGGCCCCGTTATAACCCTCAAAAGTCCTAATTGAAACAGGGTTATTTCAAAGGCATACTACCAAGAGATAGCGTTCCTGACTCCTATCAGTTGTGCTAAAAGATCTTTGTTGGTGTTGCATGTGCATTGCATTATTTCTTTCAAAAATTAATGTCGTATCCTAACCCGTGATTCGCTCACAAAAGGGTTTGCTACATCTTTTTAGTAAAACTTCGAGATTAACATGTTGTGTTGCATTAGAATTTTCATTCTCAGAATAAAACATTTTCTGCTTGCATACATTTGTTTGACATCAAAAGAAGTTTACATATGGAAATTCAGTCCAGAAGCTTAATCTTGTCGAGTTGAGGATCCTGAAACTCCCGAAGGGCAGCCATATCCAATGGTACTTCCTCAGGAAACTTTGTTGGGCAGGGGCTTTCCCAACAAGTTGTGCTAAGATGTAGTCGATCTGGGGCAATCACGTCGAACCATCTCTTTAAGGTGTAGCTCATCTGAGCCAATCACGTCGAGAAATCTCTTCAAAGTTCAACCAAACTGGGGCAATTATTGCGAGATTCAAATCCCTACAAATGCAAGTATTTTTGGTTTTCCTTCGAAGATCAGTAGTCAGGGGCAAAACCACTTCAAGGTTCATACTGGGGCAAGCTATACCAAGAGCACGAGAAGTTAGTCCATCCAAACGACTAATCAGCCTATCCAGAGTTTAGAATACTGGGACAGAATATCCCACGGTGGTATGAGATTGTTCATGAATCTTTTCAAGGCGAATTCCTCTGTAGTCCATACGGTCTGGGGAAGTTACGTCGAGATCCAACGAATCTCTACAAGAGTTTGAAGACACTGAAGCATTGAGCTTGCCAAGTCTTCTGTAAAATCCTCATGCGATGACTGCTTCTAAGTAATCCATGCGGTCTGGGGCAGTTACGGCGAGATCCAACGAATCTCTACGAGAGTTTGAAGACATTGAAGCGTTTTGGATGTCAAGTCTTCTGTAAAATCCTCTTGGGACAATTTCTTCCGGTGGACCATGTTGGTTTGGGACAAGTGAAGAAAAACAGTTGGTCACGCATATGCAGTCAATCAGCCAAAAGGAGTGAAACTAAGGGGCATTCCAACCCAAGGCATTTTTGGTCCCCGTCTTCAGCAGGCTTCATTAATAATGTTCTCCAGCAAGAGATTGCATACAAACCTTGCTCCCCAACAAGTGGTGGTTCAGGGTTGGATTTTCTTAATTGCAGAAGTTAGATCCAGCTCGGGGCATGTGTGCATATTCTTTTGTTGCGGGTAGCAGGTACAGATGATTTTAAGCACAAGGCGAGTAATCATCACCCCACGCAAAAGACTGGGGCAATTATGGGTAAGGAGATCGGCGTTCATCGGGTCGATCTCAGTGAATTAAGTTCAACTGGGTACCGTTGTATCTTATTAAGTCGATTCTCCCATTCAGTACTTCCAACAACTACAAGCTTTTCTGTGTCGATAACGGTCACAGGTTCCCCAAAAGAGTGGTCTCGTCGACACCGAAACGGATGGTCATTATCCCCGTTGAAATCACTAGGAGTTTGAAGAGGCTAAATCTTCCGTAAAATCCTCTTATGACATCCTCTTCGGGGACAAATTGTTCGGTTCCCCAGCATGAAGTGTTGATCACCCCCCAGTAGAGTTTGATGGTCATTATCCCCCAGCGAAGTCGCAGGAGTTTGAAGAGGCTAAATCTTCCGTAAAATCCTCTTATGACATCCTCTTCGGGGACAAATTGTTCGGTTCCCCAGCATGAAGTGTTGATCATCCCCAGTAGAGTTTGAGGACAGTTGGTCTTCTGTAAAATCCTCTCAAAAGGCATTCCCCAACACGAGACGCTTTAAAGCAGTTTTCTCCAGCAGAGTTTGTTATAAACCCGTCATCCCTAACGGAATTGTCTAAAGGGAAGCTCGCCTAACATGGGGCATTGTAGTACTTATCCTAAGCTCGACAGTCACATTCTTCAGCAGACTACTGTGGATTTGCTTTGGGTTTCCCCAACAGATTTCTAAGGACTCTTTCTAGCAAGTTGCAGTGGAATGATCTAACCAGGATTTGCATATCCCTGGCAGAGTAGCCCTGATACCCAGCAAGATCGTATCTCTGGTCATGGTATCCCCACAGAGTTCAGTGTTGAGTCCTGTCAACAATACTCCCCATCTAAGTTGTTGTTCTTCTCCTCACAACAAGGATGGTACAGTCTTTCCCCAGCCGGGTCAAAAGGTGGATAACCCCTATAAAGGATCTTGGGTTGAATAAATCCCCCAAGCAGAGTTTTAATGGCTCATTTCCCCAGCAGGACGTCATTTAAAAATTCTCATCCCCGGCGGAGTTGCTGTGACCAGAATCCAGCCCCAAACAGATGGAATAATTCCTGGCAGAGTCGTCATTCCCTCATATCTTAAAGTCCAACAGTGGATTGGCAAAAGTCCGTCTTCGGGTGGCAAAAGTCCAACAGTGGATTGGCAAAAGTCCAACAGTGGATTGGCAAAAGTCCGTCTTCGGGTGGCAAAAGTCCAACAGTGGATTGGCAAAAGTCCATCTTCGGGTGGCAAAGCAGCTAAAAGTCCAACAGTGGATTGGCAAAAGTCCGTCTTCGGGTGGCAAAAGTCCAACAGTGGATTGGCAAAAGTCCATCTTCGGGTGGCAAAGCAGCTAAAAGTCCAACAGTGGATTGGCAAAAGTCCGTCTTCGGGTGGCAAAAGTCCAACAGTGGATTGGCAAAAGTCCATCTTCGGGTGGCAAAGCAGCTAAAAGTCCAACAGTGGATTGGCAAAAGTCCGTCTTCGGGTGGCAAAAGTCCAACAGTGGATTGGCAAAAGTCCATCTTCGGGTGGCACGAAGCTGCAAAGTCCACCAGTAGTGTGGCAGGCCAGTAGTCGTCTGGAGTTGCATAAAAGACATTATTAAAGTCCACCAGTAGTGTGGCAAGCCAGTAGTCGTCTGGCGTCGTTCAAAAGACGTTATCAAAGTCCACCAGTAGTGTGGCAGGCCAGTAGTCGTCTGGAGTTGCATAAAAGACATTATTAAAGTCCACCAGTAGCGTGGCAAGCCAGTAGTCGTCTGGCGTCGTTCAAAAGACGTTATCAAAGTCCACCAGTAGCGTGGCAGGCCAGTAGTCGTCTGGAGTTGCATAAAAGACATTATTAAAGTCCACCAGTAGTGTGGCAAGCCAGTAGTCGTCTGGCGTCGTTCAAAAGACGTTATCAAAGTCCACCAGCAGCGTGGCAGGCCAGTAGTCGTCTGGAGTTGCATAAAAGACATTATTAAAGTTCACCAGTAGTGTGGCAAGCCAGTAGTCGTCTGGCGTCGTTCAAAAGACGTTATCAAAGTCCACCAGTAGCGTGGCAGGCCAGTAGTCGTCTGGAATTGCATAAAAGACAGTATTAAAGTCCACCATTAGCGTGGCAAGCCAGTAGTCGTCTGGCGTCATTCAAAAGACAGATCTCTCCGACGTTTCATCGAAGATTCAATCCAGCAGTCTCGTTGGGTTTATATCCCTTTTCTTCTTCACCCAGAGCAAATTTTTGGTTATATTTGGTATTCAATCACTATATACCTTGAAAGTCCGAAAGCAATTGCTTTCAGGCATTCAGGTCTACAGCGCTTGAATAGGGGCAGCTGTAATACCCCAAAATTTGCTCTCCCCTTTGTCATCATAGCATGGCATTATCATTTATCATATCATATCCATCTCATTAGCATTGCATTGCATTTAACATAGAAAAATGAAGCATGGCATCCTTCTTACCATCAGGGCATGTGGTCAGGTGGGAGATGGACAATCAAGAGATCATTCAAAGCACAAAAAGGTCAATCAAGTTGGCTCTAGGCAAGCCAAGAGGTCTCTCATGTCTCATACTATCTCAATTGATCTTCTAAAACCTCAAGGAAGTGAGATTCAATGGGAGATTGAAGCACTACATCTTTCACTATGCAAGAGGTTCAAAAATTGAAGGAAAACCCTCAAAAGAGATAGCTCATTGATTCAAAATCATTCTCAAGTGGCATTTCTCATCATCCTTTAAGAGGATACACAACATATTCTGAGGAATTTGGATTTGGAAGATGTGCAATTTCCTCCTAACCAAAGGGGGTCAAAACTAGGGTTTCCCATTAAATCAGGGAATCTTTGATTTTTTGAACAAAACTTGATGTCATGGTATTCCATATGTCCTTAAGTGTATGTATGTGGAAGATTGCATCTCAATTGGTTTTAGAAGTGGTTCAATTGGAAGAAAGATCAAGAATCAGAGAAATTGGGGCAAAGTCAAATAATCAGAGGAAAAAGTCAACTCTTGACTTTTTGAGGCCAAATTCATGAAATTCATGTTATATGTGTCCAATGTGCAAAATTTGGTCAAGAAATTCCAAAGGAATCATGAAAAAATCAAGATGTGGAAAGTTGCCATTTTTGGATGAAGTAGGGTTACTAAAAATAGCAAGTTTTGGCCATTTTGCATCAGAATTTGAACCAAGGCCATTTAAATTTGGAGCACCAAATGAAAAATCCACTCTGCCTCAATGAAAGATCTTGTTTTAAGCTTCAAATCCATGTGTAGAACATCTCCATTGGATAAAAATTGAGAGAGATATGATTGATCAAAGTTGGAGGAAAGTAGGTTCAAAACTAGGTCATGACCAAGATTTTCAGGTCACGCGCGCAGTCATTTTAACAAACAGTTGGTGGGCCAAATGTCCACTCATTTTTCTCATGGTTAAAGGCCTCAAATGAAAAACTTTTCAACATCAAAGTTGTTCCTTGTAGTGTCATCTTCAATGTTGATGTTGTGAAAATTTTGATTTAACCAAGTTATGAGATAGTTTGGAGGGTTCAAAGTCATGTTGTTTGTGCTGAAATTTTGTGTGCCCAGTTGCCATGCCGGCCAACCTCTGGCCATGCCCACCAACCAGTTTTGAACCAATGCATTCATAGCTGTTTTTAGGCATATTTGAGACCTCATTTTACTTCAACTTGCAAACCAATGTTGTTCCCCAATGTACCATCTTTCTAATGACATCAATGTTTCATTGTTTCATTCACTAACCATGGAGAAATTCACCCTCAAACACCCACTGTTACCATGATGATTTGCTGCATAATATTTTGGTTCAAACATACATCAAATACATGACAGAGGTTTTATGTGTGCTGCCTCATTAAGACCAACACATATCTGCACCTCTCACACCCTTGCTCGAATTATACATGAAGAGGGAAAGGTTGGAAGCGTGCTATAGAAGTTTAGCAGCAAGAACATGGTAACACATCATAAACCAGCTGCACCATATCATTGCTCTCCCTAACTAACTTGACTCAGTTAGTTAGGGATGACTCACTTAACTCCACATAACTCAGTTAACTCACTCATTAAACCATGGTTAGAGTTTACTATAAAGCAAAACCTCACTCTCTAATTTCATTTTGAACTTCATTCTTTCACATTCTCTCCAAAGAACTCTCTCTGCTTTACTCTCAACATCACCATTGCCAAGAATTTTCGAGCTCATCTTGCTCATTCCACTTCAACACTTTCCTTGATTCTCTCAATTTCACAACAGTGCATTTGTTCTTGAAGCTTGGATTTCGCTCACTTCCATTGAATCATCATCAAGTTCTACATCTCAGCCTTTATTTGGCCAAGTGAAGATTGTAGAAGAGACAAGACCTCTGGTTTTCTGAAGAACACTTCAAAGTTTCAAAACTTCAGGTACGAATCTCCACCATTATAGGCCTAATGTGAAGTTGTTTCCAGGTTCTTGAAGCTTCTTACAAGCTCAAGAACTTGTCCGGTTAGTTGATAGGCCTTTAGAGGTATAGTGCACAACTTAGGGCTTGCTTTAATCTCCTCTGTTTTCTCTGTGTGTGATTGTTATGTGGAAAATGATGTTAGATTCACGATGTGCATAGCGTAAGCTTCATTTTGATACCACATTTGTGCATTTTGGTGAGAATTGAGGTTGCAGACGGTGGAGGTGTGACCGGAGAAGGTGACCGGAGGTCATCTCCGGCCGGTGACTGTAATTGCTAGGGTTTCACTATGTTTTAATCGTGGCCTTTGATTGCTCTTAATCCTACGTTCCAAAATGTGCCAACACATAAAAAAAAAGCGTGCAAGTCACATGCCAATTTTCTGAACTCACTTGAACTTTGTATGGCATGGTACACGATAGGGAGTGTGGACATTCACGTGTGTTTGTTGATCATGCATACTTTGACTTTGGTTTGACTTGGACTTGATCTGATGGTTGGGAGTGAGTCAAGATTGTTGACTGAGGGTTCATGTTTGTTAATGTGTACTGCGCGCTTATTGGACTTAGCCAGAATGTTATTCACACCTCCCTGTTTTTAAGGCCCAAATGAATTAAACTGTTAATTTGCTATGCATGCACCCCCTTTCTTTAGTTCCATTTCATTTTATTTTCCATTTGTATACACGTTTTCTTTTCAATTTTTAAAAATATCAAATAGCATCATAAAATTCCATAAAAATTCATGAGTATCACTAAAACATTTAGGAAATTTTCCATGATTTTATTTTCTGATTTTATGACCTTTTTACCCCTGGTCCATAATTTTCTTTGAATTTCCATTTAGATGCATTCTAAGCATGATACTTGAGTTTGTTTAATTTTGTTCTTGCTCATTACAAACTGTTTTGGCATGGTTCTTTTTGCATTGATTCACTAATACATTGAAGCATGTTAGATGATTTTTGTTTGATTTTTTAGGTCACTTTATGACATGTCTTGAGGCCTATATTTGTACCACTTTGCATGATGTTTCAATTTGACCTAATTGCTTTGTTTGAAGTCATTTTGCTTTGAATTTTGATATGCTATTTTGATATGTGATTCATCTCTGATTAGTGAACTCCAATACCATGTTTTCATAATTTTCATGAGGACATTTGATTTTTGCTTGATGCATTTCATGTAAGGCATTATGACATGTTATATCATTGTAATCTTTAGTGCATGTTTGCATGAATTCTTTTGTGCATATTTGTATGAGCATTTGCATAGTTGTGTGAGCCATTCATATGATATTATAGGTCTTTGATACACATTATAGGTCATCTTTACATGTTCATTTCAGTTTGAACTTTGTGCATCATTAACATGTATTGTTTGCATTTTCTTTTTGAGTTTTCATCTCACTTCTTCTTCTATTACTTCTTGAATGTCTTGATGGTTGATTCATGGATACTTTTGAGATGTTCATAAACTATTTTCCATTTAGTTTCAATTCTGGTTGTTGATTTACATGTTCCATTTATGCATGTCCTCTTCATTTCTTTCCATCTTTCATCTACCCCTTCTTCTTGTAACATGTTTAAATGCTAATGGGTGATGATGGTTGCTTATTCACTTGCACTTGTATGATAATAACCATTGGTTTCCATATGATGCCCATTCTGGTTGTGGTTCTAGGATTTGTTTTCTCATCTAATTCTTGTGAGTTTTATGATGCATTACATGTTCTTTTACTTCTTATACTTCTTATACATGTTTACTAACCATGTAGGGGCTTCGGTAAGTTTCAATTGAGTGTGGATAAGGAATCCACATTCAACTTCTATCCTTTTTCTTTTACAATTCCATTTTGTGTTTTGCTAAGCACTTATGTGCTTTCTTTTAATAACTCATTACTTTCCCTTTTTGAATTACAATTCATCTTCTACTTTGGAAGTGAATTGTTTAATTCTTTCTTTCTTTAGACTTTAGGTTGAAACCTCACAAACCTTTAGGATCACTCCCTTTAATCTTCAATTAGGATTGAGTCTTAGTCCATATAGGTTTTACCTTTTCTCCTCTCTTGGGTCTCTTTTCTCATCTCAAAGAAAATTCAAAACATATAATAAAGGTAGGCATTTATTGCATTTAGGCCTTTCATATAAAGAAAAGATTATAAGGGGTCTTCTCTTGTAATCTTAGAATGTGTAGCATATAGCCCATCTTGGGTCAATGTGTTACATATTTGATCTTGTATGAGGGACTTAAATGCAATACTTGTTGAAGGTGCAAATAATAAAAAACACTTCTTCACTTCATAATCAACAAAACACTTAATAAACACAAGTATGCTAGTGTGTTTGAACCTTGATAATTGGAACTAAGTGTGAGGGTCTTCTTCACTCTTAGTGTGCTTTCTTACCCATTCCATCTTGGAATGTGAGAATGTACACATTCCAATGACTAAGATCCAGATACACTGTCGTATGCAAACAAATCCAAAACACTTCCTTCTAAAAGACAAAAACAAACAATAACGTCTTTCCTTCGGGAATTCTTTTCTCATCTCATTCATTCTCAACGCACGAACGCGCTTCTACTCGTTCTCTGGCAAGATGGTAACGCACTCGGACCAGCGAGCCTGCAAACACTTGAGCTAGAACGTAAGCCGTTCTCTAAAAAACACAATCCATCCCTAGTGAGGGGAACTACGTCGCTCTGATTCTCATGCTCCCGATGAGATACGTAGGCAGTGGGGTAGGGCCCATGCGAGCACTTCTTTTATTTTCCCTACATTTGTTTCTCGTTCCTTTTCCAGTTCTCTTTTCGTTCCTTTTCCAGTATTCTTTTCTATCACCCTTTGATCGAGACAAGCAAGCGTGGATCCCATCGGGTACGATGGACGCGAGGGGGTGCTAATACCTTCCTCTCGCGTAACCGACTCCCGAACCCATTTCTCTTGGTCGTAAGACCATGCTTTTCCTTTCTCTCAGGTTTACGCGGTGTTTCCTTTCCCTCTCTTGGGATAAATACACATTGCTGGCGACTCTGTTTCGGTGCCACTTTCGCGTTTGTACTAGGATGAAAATCCCGGGAGCGACACCCCTGTCGGGAACGACTAAAGTTGAAAACCTATGGCTTACCTATCGAGAATGGTAAATGGGCCTGTCGGGAACGGCTAGGTTTAAAACTCAAAAGGGCGCCTGTCGGGAATGGCTAAAGTTTAAAACCTATGGCTTACCTATCGGGAATGGTAAATGGGCCTGTCGGGAACGACTAGGTTTAAAACTCAAAGGGCGCCTGTCGGGAACGGCTAAAGTTGAAAACCTATGGTTACCTATCGGGAATTGTAAATGGACCAGTCGGGAACGGCTAGGTTTAAAACTTAAAGGGCGCCCGTCGGGAACGGCTAAAGTTGAAAACCTATGGCTTACCTATCGGGAATGGTAAATGGGCCTGTCGGGAACGGCTAGGTTTAAAACTCAAAAGGGCGCCTGTCGGGAACGGGTAAAGTTTAAAACCTATGGCTTACCTATCGGGAATGGTAAATGGGCCTGTAGGGAACAGCTAAGTTTAAAACTCAAAGGGCGCCTGTCGGGAACGGCTAAAGTTGAAAACCTATAGTTACCTATCGGGAATGGTAAATCGGCCAGTCGGGAACGGCTAGGTTTAAAACTTAAAGGGCACCTGTCGGGAACGGCTAAAGTTGAAAACCTATGGTTACCTATCGGGAATGGTAAATGGGCCTGTCGGGAACATCTAGGTTTAAAACTCAAAAGGGCGCCTGTCGGGAACGGCTAAAGTTGAAAACATATGGCTTACCTATCGGGAATGGTAAATGGGCCTGTCGGGAACGGCTAGGTTTAAAACTCAAAAGGGCGCCTGTCGGGAACGGCTAAAGTTGAAAACCTATGTCTTACCTATCGGGAATGGTAAATGGGTCTGTCGGGAACGGCTAGGTTTAAAACTTAAACGACGCCTGTCGGGAACGGCTAAAGTTGCAAACCTATGGCTTACCTATCGGGAATGGTAAATGGGTCTGTCGGGAACGGCTAGGTTTAAAACTCAAAAGCGCGCCTGTCGGGAACGACTAAAGTTTAAAACCTATGGCTTACCTATCGGGAATGGTAAATGGGCCTGTCGGGAACGACTAGGTTTAAAACTCAAAGGGCGCCTGTCGGGAACGGCTAAAGTTGAAAACCTATGGTTACCTATCGGGAATGGTAAATGGGTCAGTTGGGAACGGCTAGGTTTAAAACTTAAAGGGCGCCCGTCGGGAACGGCTAAAGTTGAAAACATATGGCTTACATTTCGGGAATGGTAAATGGGTCTGTCGGGAACGGCTAGGTTTAAAACTTAAAGGGCGCCTGTCGGGAACGACTAAAGTTGAAAACCTATGGCTTACCTATCGGGAATGGTAAATGGGCCTGTCGGGAACGGCTAGGTTTAAAACTCAAAAGGGCGCCTGTCGGGAACGGCTAAAGTTTAAAACCTATGGCTTACCTATCGGGAATGGTAAATGGGCCTGTCGGGAACGACTAGGTTTAAAACTCAAAGGGCGCCTGTCGGGAACGGCTAAAGTTGAAAACCTATGGTTACCTATCGGGAATGGTAAATGGGTCAGTCGGGAACGGCTAGGTTTAAAACTTAAAGGGCGCCCGTCGGGAACGGCTAAAGTTGAAAACATATGGCTTACATTTCGGAAATGGTAAATGGGTCTGTCGGGAACGGCTAGGTTTAAAACTTAAAGGGCGCCTGTCGGGAACGACTAAAGTTGAAAACCTATGGCTTACCTATCGGGAATGGTAAATGGGCCTGTCGGGAACGGCTAGGTTTAAAACTCAAAAGGGCGCCTGTCGGGAACGGCTAAAGTTTAAAACCTATGGCTTACCTATCGGGAATGGTAAATGGGCCTGTCGGGAACGACTAGGTTTAAAACTCAAAGGGCGCCTGTCGGGAACGGCTAAAGTTGAAAACCTATGGTTACCTATCGGGAATGGTAAATGGACCAGTCGGGAACGGCTAGGTTTAAAACTTAAAGGGCGCCCGTCGGGAACGGCTAAAGTTGAAAACCTATGGCTTACCTATCGGGAATGGTAAATGGGCCTGTCGGGAACGACTAGGTTTAAAACTCAAAAGGGCGCCTGTCGGGAACGGGTAAAGTTTAAAACCTATGGCTTACCTATCGGGAATGGTAAATGGGCCTGTAGGGAACAGCTAGGTTTAAAACTCAAAGGGCGCATGTCGGGAACGACTAAAGTTGAAAACCTATGGTTACCTATCGGGAATGGTAAATGGGCCAGTCGGGAACGGCTAGGTTTAAAACTTAAAGGGCACCTGTCGGGAACAGCTAAAGTTGAAAACCTATGGTTACCTATCGGGAATGGTAAATGGGCCTGTCGGGAACAGCTAGGTTTAAAACTCAAAAGGGCGCCTGTCGGGAACGGCTAAAGTTGAAAACCTATGGCTTACCTATCGGGAATGGTAAATGGGCCTGTCGGTAACGGCTAGGTTTAAAACTCAAAAGGGCGCCTGTCGGGAACGGCTAAAGTTTAAAACCTATGGCTTACCTATCGGGAATGGTAAATGGCCAGTCGGGAATGGCTAGGTTTAAAACTTAAAGGGCGCCTGTCGGGAACGGCTAAATTTGAAAACCTATGGTTACCTATCGGGAATGGTAGATGGGCCAGTCGGGAACGGCTAGGCTTAAAACTCAAAGGGCGCCTGTCGGGAACAGCTAAAGTTGAAAACCTATGGTTACCTATCGGGAATGGTAAATGGGCCTGTCGGGAACGGCTAGGTTTAAAACTCAAAAGGGCGCCTGTCGGGAACGGCTAAAGTTGAAAACCTATGTCTTACCTATCGGGAATGGTAAATGGGTCTGTCGGGAACGGCTAGGTTTAAAACTTAAACGGCGCCTGTCGGGAACGGCTAAAGTTGCAAACCTATGGCTTACCTATGGGGAATGGCAAATGGGTCTGTCGGGAACGGCTAGGTTTAAAACTCAAAAGGGCGCCTGTCGGGAACGACTAAAGTTTAAAACCTATGGCTTACCTATCGGGAATGGTAAATTGGCCTGTCGGGAACGACTAGGTTTAAAACTCAAAGGGCGCCTGTCGGGAACGGCTAAAGTTGAAAACCTATGGTTACCTATCGGGAATGGTAAATGGGTCAGTTGGGAACGGCTAGGTTTAAAACTTAAAGGGCGCCCGTCGGGAACGGCTAAAGTTGAAAACATATGGCTTACATTTCGGGAATGGTAAATGGGTCTGTCGGGAACGGCTAGGTTTAAAACTTAAAGGGCGCCTGTCGGGAACGACTAAAGTTGAAAACCTATGGCTTACCTATCGGGAATGGTAAATGGGCCTGTCGGGAACGGCTAGGTTTAAAACTCAAAAGGGCGCCTGTCGGGAACGGCTAAAGTTTAAAACCTATGGCTTACCTATCGGGAATGGTAAATGGGCCTGTCGGGAACGACTAGGTTTAAAACTCAAAGGGCGCCTGTCGGGAACGGCTAAAGTTGAAAACCTATGGTTACCTATCGGGAATGGTAAATGGACCAGTCGGGAACGGCTAGGTTTAAAACTTAAAGGGCGCCCGTCGGGAACGGCTAAAGTTGAAAACCTATGGCTTACCTATCGGGAATGGTAAATGGGCCTGTCGGGAACGGCTAGGTTTAAAACTCAAAAGGGCGCCTGTCGGGAACGGGTAAAGTTTAAAACCTATGGCTTACCTATCGGGAATGGTAAATGGGCCTGTAGGGAACAGCTAGGTTTAAAACTCAAAGGGCGCATGTCGGGAACGACTAAAGTTGAAAACCTATGGTTACCTATCGGGAATGGTAAATGGGCCAGTCGGGAACGGCTAGGTTTAAAACTTAAAGGGCACCTGTCGGGAACAGCTAAAGTTGAAAACCTATGGTTACCTATCGGGAATGGTAAATGGGCCTGTCGGGAACAGCTAGGTTTAAAACTCAAAAGGGCGCCTGTCGGGAACGGCTAAAGTTGAAAACCTATGGCTTACCTATCGGGAATGGTAAATGGGCCTGTCGGTAACGGCTAGGTTTAAAACTCAAAAGGGCGCCTATCGGGAACGGCTAAAGTTTAAAACCTATGGCTTACCTATCGGGAATGGTAAATGGGCATGTCGGGAACAGCTAGGTTTAAAACTCAAAGGGCGCCTGTCGGGAACGGCTAAAGTTTAAAACCTATGGTTACCGATCGGGAATGGTAAATGGGCCAGTCGGGAATGGCTAGGTTTAAAACTTAAAGGGCGCCTGTCGGGAACGGCTAAATTTGAAAACCTATGGTTACCTATCGGGAATGGTAAATGGGCCTGTCGGGAACAGCTAGGTTTAAAACTCAAAAGGGCGCCTGTCGGGAACGGCTAAAGTTGAAAACCTATGTCTTACCTATCGGGAATGGTAAATGGGTCTGTCGGAAACGGCTAGGTTTAAAACTTAAAGGGCGCCTGTCGGGAACGGCTAAAGTTGCAAACCTATGGCTTACCTATCGGGAATGGTAAATGGGTCTGTCGGGAACGGCTAGGTTTAAAACTCAAAAGGGCGCCTGTCGGGAACGACTAAAGTTTAAAACCTATGGCTTACCTATCGGGAATGGTAAATGGGCCTGTCGGGAACGACTACGTTTAAAACTCAAAGGGCGCCTGCCGGGAACGGCTAAAGTTGAAAACCTATGGTTACCTATCGGGAATGGTAAATGGGTCAGTTGGGAACGGCTAGGTTTAAAACTTAAAGGGCGCCCGTCGGGAACGGCTAAAGTTGAAAACATATGGCTTACATTTCGGGAAAGGTAAATGGGTCTGTCGGGAACGGCTAGGTTTAAAACTTAAAGGGCGCCTGTCGGGAACGACTAAAGTGAAAACCTATGGCTTACCTATCGGGAATGGTAAATGGGCCTGTCGGGAACGGCTAGGTTTAAAACTCAAAAGGGCGCCTGTCGGGAACGGCTAAAGTTTAAAACCTATGGCTTACCTATCGGGAATGGTAAATGGGCCTGTCGGGAACGACTAGGTTTAAAACTCAAAGGGCGCCTGTCGGGAACGGCTAAAGTTGAAAACCTATGGTTACCTATCGGGAATGGTAAATGGACCAGTCGGGAACGGCTAGGTTTAAAACTTAAAGGGCGCCCGTCGGTAACGGCTAAAGTTGAAAACCTATGGCTTACCTATCGGGAATGGTAAATGGGCCTGTCGGGAACGGCTAGGTTTAAAACTCAAAAGGGCGCCTGTCGGGAACGGGTAAAGTTTAAAACTTATGGCTTACCTATCGGGAATGGTAAATGGGCCTGTAGGGAACAGCTAGGTTTAAAACTCAAAGGGCGCCTGTCGGGAACAGCTAAAGTTGAAAACCTATGGTTACCTATCGGGAATGGTAAATGGGCCAGTCGGGAACGGCTAGGTTTAAAACTTAAAGGGCACCTGTCGGGAACGGCTAAAGTTGAAAACCTATGGTTACCTATCGGGAATGGTAAATGGGCCTGTCGGGAACATCTAGGTTTAAAACTCAAAAGGGCGCCTGTCGGGAACGACTAAAGTTGAAAACCTATGGCTTACCTATCGGGAATGGTAAATGGGCCTGTCGGTAACGGCTAGGTTTAAAACTCAATAGGGCGCCTGTCGGGAACGGCTAAAGTTTAAAACATATGGCTTACCTATCGGGAATGGTAAATGGGCATGTCGGGAACAGCTAGGTTTAAAACTCAAAGGGCGCCTGTCGGGAACGGCTAAAGTTTAAAACCTATGGTTACCGATCGGGAATGGTAAATGGGCCAGTCGGGAATGGCTAGGTTTAAAACTTAAAGGGCGCCTGTCGGGAACGGCTAAATTTGAAAACCTATGGTTACCTATCGGGAATGGTAGATGGGCCAGTCCGGAACGGCTAGGTTTAAAACTCAAAGGTCGCCTGTCGGGAACAGCTAAAGTTGAAAACCTACGGTTACCTATCGGGAATGGTAAATGGGCCTGTCGGGAACGGCTAGGTTTAAAACTTAAAGGGCGCCCGTCGGGAACGGCTAAAGTTGAAAACCTATAGCTTACCTATCGGGAATGGTAAATGGGCCTGTCGGGAACGGCTAGGTTTAAAACTCAAAAGGGCGCCTGTCGGGAACGGGTAAAGTTTAAAACCTATGGCTTACCTATCGGGAATGGTAAATGGGCCTGTAGGGAACAGCTAGGTTTAAAACTCAAAGGGCGCCTGTCGGGAACGGCTAAAGTTGAAAACCTATGGTTACCTATCGGGAATGGTAAATGGGCCAGTCGGGAACGGCTAGGTTTAAAACTTAAAGGGCACCTGTCGGGAACGGCTAAAGTTGAAAACCTATGGTTACCTATCGAGAATGGTAAATGGACCAGTCGGGAACGGCTAGGTTTAAAACTTAAAGGGCGCCCGTCGGGAACGGCTAAAGTTGAAAACCTATGGGTTACCTATCGGGAATGGTAAATGGGCCTGTCGGGAACGGCTAGGTTTAAAACTCAAAAGGGCGCCTGTCGGGAACGGGTAAAGTTTAAAACCTATGGCTTACCTATCGGGAATGGTAAATGGGCCTGTAGGGAACAGCTAGGTTTAAAACTCAAAGGGCGCCTGTCGGGAACGGCTAAAGTTGAAAACCTATGGTTACCTATCGGGAATGGTAAATGGGCCAGTCGGGAACGGCTAGGTTTAAAACTTAAAGGGCACCTGTCGGGAACGGCTAAAGTTGAAAACCTATGGTTACCTATCGGGAATGGTAAATGGGCCTGTCGGGAACAGCTAGGTTTAAAACTCAAAAGGGCGCCTGTCGGGAACGGCTAAAGTTGAAAACCTATGGCTTACCTATCGGGAATGGTAAATGGGCCTGTCGGTAACGGCTAGGTATAAACTCAATAGGGCGCCTGTCGGGAACGGCTAAAGTTTAAAACCTATGGCTTACCTATCGGGAATGGTAAATGGGCATGTCGGGAACAGCTAGGTTTAAAACTCAAAGGGCGCCTGTCGGGAACGGCTAAAGTTTTAAACCTATGGTTACCGATCGGGGATGGTAAATGGGCCAGTCGGGAATGGCTAGGTTTAAAACATAAAGGGCGCCTGTCGGGAACGGCTAAATTTGAAAACCTATGGTTACATATCCGGAATGGTAGATGGGGCAGTCGGGAACGACTAGGTTTAAACCTCAAAGGGCGCCTGTCGGGAACAGCTAAAGTTGAAAACCTACGGTTACCTATCGGGAATGGTAAATGGGCCTGTCGGGAACGGCTAGGTTTAAAACTCAAAAGGGCGCCTGTCGGGAACGGCTAAAGTTACAAACCTATGGCTTACCTATCGGGAATGGTAAATGGGTCTGTCGGGAACGGCTAGGTTTAAAACTCAAAAGGGCGCTTGTCGGGAATGACTAAAGTTTAAAACCTATGGCTTAACTATCGGGAATGGTAAATGGGCCTGTCGGGAACGACTAGGTTTAAAACTCAAAGGGCGCCTGTCGGGAACGGCTAAAGTTGAAAACCTATGGTTACCTATCGGGAATGGTAAATGGGCCAGTCGGGAACGGCTAGGTTTACAACTTAAAGGGCACCTGTCGGGAACGGCTAAAGTTGAAAACCTATGGTTACCTATCGGGAATGGTAAATGGGCCTGTCGGGAACATCTAGGTTTAAAACTCAAAAGGGCGCCTGTCGGGAACGACTAAAGTTGAAAACCTATGGCTTACCTATCGGGAATGGTAAATGGGCCTGTCGGTAACGGCTAGGTTTAAAACTCAATAGGGCGCCTGTCGGGAACGGCTAAAGTTTAAAACATATGGCTTACCTATCGGGAATGGTAAATGGGCATGTCGGGAACAGCTGGGTTTAAAACTCAAAGGGCGCCTGTCGGGAACGGCTAAAGTTTAAAACCTATGGTTACCGATCGGGAATGGTAAATGGGACAGTCGGGAATGGCTAGGTTTAAAACTTAAAGGGCGCCTGTCGGGAACGGCTAAATTTGAAAACCTATGGTTACCTATCGGGAATGGTAGATGGGCCAGTCCGGAACGGCTAGGTTTAAAACTCAAAGGTCGCCTGTCGGGAACAGCTAAAGTTGAAAACCTACGGTTACCTATCGGGAATGGTAAATGGGCCTGTCGGGAACGGCTAGGTTTAAAACTTAAAGGGCGCCCGTCGGGAACGGCTAAAGTTGAAAACCTATAGCTTACCTATCGGGAATGGTAAATGGGCCTGTCGGGAACGGCTAGGTTTAAAACTCAAAAGGGCGCCTGTCGGGAACGGGTAAAGTTTAAAACCTATGGCTTACCTATCGGGAATGGTAAATGGGCCTGTAGGGAACAGCTAGGTTTAAAACTCAAAGGGCGCCTGTCGGGAACGGCTAAAGTTGAAAACCTATGGTTACCTATCGGGAATGGTAAATGGGCCAGTCGGGAACGGCTAGGTTTAAAACTTAAAGGGCACCTGTCGGGAACGGCTAAAGTTGAAAACCTATGGTTACCTATCGAGAATGGTAAATGGACCAGTCGGGAACGGCTAGGTTTAAAACTTAAAGGGCGCCCGTCGGGAACGGCTAAAGTTGAAAACCTATGGCTTACCTATCGGGAATGGTAAATGGGCCTGTCGGGAACGGCTAGGTTTAAAACTCAAAAGGGCGCCTGTCGGGAACGGGTAAAGTTTAAAACCTATGGCTTACCTATCGGGAATGGTAAATGGGCCTGTAGGGAACAGCTAGGTTTAAAACTCAAAGGGCGCCTGTCGGGAACGGCTAAAGTTGAAAACCTATGGTTACCTATCGGGAATGGTAAATGGGCCAGTCGGGAACGGCTAGGTTTAAAACTTAAAGGGCACCTGTCGGGAACGGCTAAAGTTGAAAACCTATGGTTACCTATCGGGAATGGTAAATGGGCCTGTCGGGAACAGCTAGGTTTAAAACTCAAAAGGGCGCCTGTCGGGAACGGCTAAAGTTGAAAACCTATGGCTTACCTATCGGGAATGGTAAATGGGCCTGTCGGTAACGGCTAGGTATAAACTCAATAGGGCGCCTGTCGGGAACGGCTAAAGTTTAAAACCTATGGCTTACCTATCGGGAATGGTAAATGGGCATGTCGGGAACAGCTAGGTTTAAAACTCAAAGGGCGCCTGTCGGGAACGGCTAAAGTTTTAAACCTATGGTTACCGATCGGGGATGGTAAATGGGCCAGTCGGGAATGGCTAGGTTTAAAACATAAAGGGCGCCTGTCGGGAACGGCTAAATTTGAAAACCTATGGTTACATATCCGGAATGGTAGATGGGGCAGTCGGGAACGACTAGGTTTAAACCTCAAAGGGCGCCTGTCGGGAACAGCTAAAGTTGAAAACCTACGGTTACCTATCGGGAATGGTAAATGGGCCTGTCGGGAACGGCTAGGTTTAAAACTCAAAAGGGCGCCTGTCGGGAACGGCTAAAGTTACAAACCTATGGCTTACCTATCGGGAATGGTAAATGGGTCTGTCGGGAACGGCTAGGTTTAAAACTCAAAACGGCGCTTGTCGGGAACGACTAAAGTTTAAAACCTATGGCTTAACTATCGGGAATGGTAAATGGGCCTGTCGGGAACGACTAGGTTTAAAACTCAAAGGGCGCCTGTCGGGAACGGCTAAAGTTGAAAACCTATGGTTACCTATCGGGAATGGTAAATTCGTCAGTTGGGAACGGCTAGGTTTAAAACTTAAAGGGCGCCCGTCGGGAACGGCTAAAGTTGAAAACATATGGCTTACCTATCGGGAATGGTAAATGGGTCTGTCGGGAACGGCTAGGTTTAAAACTTAAAGGGCGCCTGTCGGGAACGACTAAAGTTGAAAACCTATGGCTTACCTATCAGGAATGGTAAATGGGCCTGTCGGGAACGGCTAGGTTTAAAACTCAAAAGGGCGCCTGTCGGGAACGGCTAAAGTTTAAAACCTATGGCTTACCTATCGGGAATGGTAAATGGGCCTGTCGGGAACGACTAGGTTTAAAACTCAAAGTGCGTCTGTCGGGAATGGCTAAAGTTGAAAACCTATGGTTACCTATCGGGAATGGTAAATGGACCAGTCGGGAACGGCTAGGTTTAAAACTTAAAGGGCGCCCGTCGGGAACGGCTAAAGTTGAAAACCTATGGCTTACCTATCGGGAATGGTAAATGGGCCTGTCGGGAACGGCTAGGTTTAAAACTCAAAAGGACGCCTGTCGGGAACGGGTAAAGTTTAAAACCTATGGCTTACCTATCGGGAATGGTAAATGGGCCTGTCGGGAACGACTAGGTTTAAAACTCAAAGGGCGCCTGTCGGGAACGGCTAAAGTTGAAAACCTATGGTTACCTATCGGGAATGGTAAATTCGTCAGTTGGGAACGGCTAGGTTTAAAACTTAAAGGGCGCCCGTCGGGAACGGCTAAAGTTGAAAACATATGGCTTACCTATCGGGAATGGTAAATGGGTCTGTCGGGAACGGCTAGGTTTAAAACTTAAAGGGCGCCTGTCGGGAACGACTAAAGTTGAAAACCTATGGCTTACCTATCAGGAATGGTAAATGGGCCTGTCGGGAACGGCTAGGTTTAAAACTCAAAAGGACGCCTGTCGGGAACGGCTAAAGTTTAAAACCTATGGCTTACCTATCGGGAATGGTAGATGGGCCTGTCGGGAACGACTAGGTTTAAAACTCAAAGTGCGTCTGTCGGGAATGGCTAAAGTTGAAAACCTATGGTTACCTATCGGGAATGGTAAATGGACCAGTCGGGAACGGCTAGGTTTAAAACTTAAAGGGCGCCCGTCGGGAACGGCTAAAGTTGAAAACCTATGGCTTACCTATCGGGAATGGTAAATGGGCCTGTCGGGAACGGCTAGGTTTAAAACTCAAAAGGGCGCCTGTCGGGAACGGGTAAAGTTTAAAACCTATGGCTTACCTATCGGGAATGGTAAATGGGCCTGTAGGGAACAGCTAGGTTTAAAACTCAAAGGGCGCCTGTCGGGAACAGCTAAAGTTGAAAACCTATGGTTACCTATCGGGAATGGTAAATGGGCCAGTCGGGAACGGCTAGGTTTAAAACTTAAAGGGCACCTGTCGGGAACGGCTAAAGTTGAAAACCTGTGGTTACCTATCGGGAATGGTAAATGGGCCTGTCGGGAACATCTAGGTTTAAAACTCAAAAGGGCGCCTGTCGGGAACGGCTAAAGTTGAAAACCTATGGCTTACCTATCGGGAATGGTAAATGGGCCTGTCGGTAACGGCTAGGTTTAAAACTCAATAGGGCGCCTGTCGGGAACGGCTAAAGTTTAAAACCTATGGCTTACCTATCGGGAATGTTAAATGGGCCTGTCGGGAACATCTAGGTTTAAAACTCAAAAGGGCGCCTGTCGGGAACGGCTAAAGTTGAAAACCTATGTCTTACCTATCGGGAATGGTAAATGGGTCTGTCGGGAACGACTAGGTTTAAAACTTAAAGGGCGCCTGTCGGGAACGGCTAAAGTTGCAAACCTATGGCTTACCTATCGGGAATGGTAAATGGGTCTGTCGGGAACGGCTAGGTTTAAAACTCAAAAGGGCGCCTGTCGGGAACGACTAAAGTTTAAAACCTATGGTTTACCTCTCGGGAATGGTAAATGGGCCTGTCGGGAACGACTAGGTTTAAAACTTAATGGGCGCCCATCGGGAACGGCTAAAGTTGAAAACATATGGCTTACATTTCGGGAAAGGTAAATGGGTCTGTCGGGAACGGCTAGGTTTAAAACTTAAAGGGCGCCTGTCGGGAACGACTAAAGTTGAAAACCTATGGCTTACCTATCGGGAATGGTAAATGCGCCTGTCAGGAACGGCTAGGTTTAAAACTCAAAAGGGCGCCTGTCGGGAACGGCTAAAGTTTAAAACCTATGGCTTACCTATCGAGAATGGTAAATGGGCCTGTCGGGAACGACTAGGTTTAAAACTCAAAGGGCGCCTGTCGGAAACGGCTAAAGTTGAAAACCTATGGTTACCTATCGGGAATGGTAAATGGACCAGTCGGGAACGGCTAGGTTTAAAACTTAAAGGGCGCCCGTCGGGAACGGCTAAAGTTGAAAACCTATGGCTTACCTATCGGGAATGGTAAATGGGCCTGTCGGGAACGGCTAGGTTTAAAACTCAAAAGGGCGCCTGTCGGGAACGGGTAAAGTTTAAAACTTATGGCTTACCTATCGGGAATGGTAAATGGGCCTGTAGGGAACAGCTAGGTTTAAAACTCAAAGGGCGCCTGTCGGGAACAGCTAAAGTTGAAAACCTATGGTTACCTATCGGGAATGGTAAATGGGCCAGTCGGGAACGGCTAGGTTTAAAACTTAAAGGGCACCTGTCGGGAACGGCTAAAGTTGAAAACCTATGGTTACCTATCGAGAATGGTAAATGGACCAGTCGGGAACGGCTAGGTTTAAAACTTAAAGGGCGCCCGTCGGGAACGGCTAAAGTTGAAAACCTATGGTTACCGATCGGGAATGGTAAATGGGCCAGTCGGGAACGGCTAGGTTTAAAACTTAAAGGGCACCTGACGGGAACGGCTAAAGTTGAAAACGTATGGTTACCTATCGGGAATGGTAAATGGGCCTGTCGGGAACATCTAGGTTTAAAACTCAAAAGGGCGCCTGTCGGGAATGGCTAAAGTTGAAAACCTATGGTTACCTATCGGGAATGGTAAATGGACCAGTCGGGAACGGCTAGGTTTAAAACTTAAAGGGCGCCCGTCGGGAACGGCTAAAGTTGAAAACCTATGGCTTACCTATCGGGAATGGTAAATGGGCCTGTCGGGAACGGCTAGGTTTAAAACTCAAAAGGGCGCCTGTCGGGAACGGGTAAAGTTTAAAACCTATGGCTTACCTATCGGGAATGGTAAATGGGCCTGTAGGGAACAGCTAGGTTTAAAACTCAAAGGGCGCCTGTCGGGAACAGCTAAAGTTGAAAACCTATGGTTACCTATCGGGAATGGTAAATGGGCCAGTCGGGAACGGCTAGGTTTAAAACTTAAAGGGCACCTGTCGGGAACGGCTAAAGTTGAAAACCTGTGGTTACCTATCGGGAATGGTAAATGGGCCTGTCGGGAACATCTAGGTTTAAAACTCAAAAGGGCGCCTGTCGGGAACGGCTAAAGTTGAAAACCTATGGCTTACCTATCGGGAATGGTAAATGGGCCTGTCGGTAACGGCTAGGTTTAAAACTCAATAGGGCGCCTGTCGGGAACGGCTAAAGTTTAAAACCTATGGCTTACCTATCGGGAATGTTAAATGGGCCTGTCGGGAACAGCTAGGTTTAAAACTCAAAAGGGCGCCTGTCGGGAACGGCTAAAGTTGAAAACCTATGTCTTACCTATCGGGAATGGTAAATGGGTCTGTCGGGAACGACTAGGTTTAAAACTTAAAGGGCGCCTGTCGGGAACGGCTAAAGTTGCAAACCTATGGCTTACCTATCGGGAATGGTAAATGGGTCTGTCGGGAACGGCTAGGTTTAAAACTCAAAAGGGCGCCTGTCGGGAACGACTAAAGTTTAAAACCTATGGTTTACCTCTCGGGAATGGTAAATGGGCCTGTCGGGAACGACTAGGTTTAAAACTTAATGGGCGCCCATCGGGAACGGCTAAAGTTGAAAACATATGGCTTACATTTCGGGAAAGGTAAATGGGTCTGTCGGGAACGGCTAGGTTTAAAACTTAAAGGGCGCCTGTCGGGAACGACTAAAGTTGAAAACCTATGGCTTACCTATCGGGAATGGTAAATGCGCCTGTCAGGAACGGCTAGGTTTAAAACTCAAAAGGGCGCCTGTCGGGAACGGCTAAAGTTTAAAACCTATGGCTTACCTATCGAGAATGGTAAATGGGCCTGTCGGGAACGACTAGGTTTAAAACTCAAAGGGCGCCTGTCGGAAACGGCTAAAGTTGAAAACCTATGGTTACCTATCGGGAATGGTAAATGGACCAGTCGGGAACGGCTAGGTTTAAAACTTAAAGGGCGCCCGTCGGGAACGGCTAAAGTTGAAAACCTATGGCTTACCTATCGGGAATGGTAAATGGGCCTGTCGGGAACCGCTAGGTTTAAAACTCAAAAGGGCGCCTGTCGGGAACGGGTAAAGTTTAAAACTTATGGCTTACCTATCGGGAATGGTAAATGGGCCTGTAGGGAACAGCTAGGTTTAAAACTCAAAGGGCGCCTGTCGGGAACAGCTAAAGTTGAAAACCTATGGTTACCTATCGGGAATGGTAAATGGGCCAGTCGGGAACGGCTAGGTTTAAAACTTAAAGGGCACCTGTCGGGAACGGCTAAAGTTGAAAACCTATGGTTACCTATCGAGAATGGTAAATGGACCAGTCGGGAACGGCTAGGTTTAAAACTTAAAGGGCGCCCGTCGGGAACGGCTAAAGTTGAAAACCTATGGTTACCGATCGGGAATGGTAAATGGGCCAGTCGGGAACGGCTAGGTTTAAAACTTAAAGGGCACCTGACGGGAACGGCTAAAGTTGAAAACCTATGGTTACCTATCGGGAATGGTAAATGGGCCTGTCGGGAACATCTAGGTTTAAAACTCAAAAGGGCGCCTGTCGGGACCGGCTAAAGTTGAAAACCTATGGCTTACCTATCGGGAATGGTAAATGGGCCTGTCGGTAACGGCTAGGTTTAAAACTCAATAGGGCGCCTGTCGGGAACGGCTAAAGTTTAAAACCTATGGCTTACCTATCGGGAATGGTAAATGGGCATGTCGGGAACAGGTAGGTTTAAAACTCAAAGGGCGCCTGTCGGGAACGGCTAAAGTTTAAAACCTATGGTTACCGATCGGGAATGGTAAATGGGCCAGTCGGGAATGGCTAGGTTTAAAACTTAAAGGGCGCCAGTCGGGAACGGCTAAATTTGAAAACCTATGGTTACCTATCGGGAATGGTAGATGGGCCAGTCGGGAACGGCTAGGTTTAAAACTCAAAGGGCGCCTGTCGGGAACAGCTAAAGTTGAAAACCTACGGTTACCTATCGGGAATGGTAAATGGGCCTGTCGGGAACGGCTAGGTTTAAAACTTAAAGGGCGCCCGTCGAGAACGGCTAAAGTTGAAAACCTATGGCTTACCTATCGGGAATGGTAAATGGGCCTGTAGGGAACAGCTAGGTTTAAAACTCAAAGGGCGCCTGTCGGGAACGGCTAAAGTTGAAAACCTATGGTTACCTATCGGGAATGGTAAATGGGCCAGTCGGGAACGGCAAGGTTTAAAACTTAAAGGGCACCTGTCGGGAACGGCTAAAGTTGAAAACCTATGGTTACCTATCGAGAATGGTAAATGGACCAGTCGGGAACGGCTAGGTTTAAAACTTAAAGGGCGCCCGTCGGGAACGGCTAAACTTGAAAACCTATGGCTTACCTATCGGGAATGGTAAATGGGCCTGTCGGGAACGGCTAGGTTTAAAACTCAAAAGGGCGCCTGTCGGGAACGGGTAAAGTTTAAAACCTATGGCTTACCTATCGGGAATGGTAAATGGGCCTGTAGGGAACAGCTAGGTTTAAAACTCAAAGGGCGCCTGTCGGGAACGGCTAAAGTTGAAAACCTATGGTTACCTATCGGGAATGGTAAATGGGCCAGTCGGGAACGGCTAGGTTTAAAACATAAAGGGCACCTGTCGGGAACGGCTAAAGTTGAAAACCTATGGTTACCTATCGGGAATGGTAAATGGGCCTGTCGGGAACAGCTAGGTTTAAAACTCAAAAGGGCGCCTGTCGGGAACGGCTAAAGTTGAAAACCTATGGCTTACCTATCGGGAATGGTAAATGGGCCTGTCGGTAACGGCTAGGTTTAAAACTCAATACGGCGCCTGTCGGGAATGGCTAAAGTTTAAAACCTATGGCTTACCTATCGGGAATGGTAAATGGGCATGTCGGGAACAGGTAGGTTTAAAACTCAAAGGGCGCCTGTCGGGAACGGCTAAAGTTTAAAACCTATGGTTACCGATCGGGAATGGTAAATGGGCCAGTCGGGAATGGCTAGGTTTAAAACTTAAAGGGCGCCAGTCGGGAACGGCTAAATTTGAAAACCTATGGTTACCTATCGGGAATGGTAGATGGGCCAGTCGGGAACGGCTAGGTTTAAAACTCAAAGGGCGCCTGTCGGGAACAGCTAAAGTTGAAAACCTACGGTTACCTATCGGGAATGGTAAATGGGCCTGTCGGGAACGGCTAGGTTTAAAACTTAAAGGGCGCCCGTCGAGAACGGCTAAAGTTGAAAACCTATGGCTTACCTATCGGGAATGGTAAATGGGCCTGTAGGGAACAGCTAGGTTTAAAACTCAAAGGGCGCCTGTCGGGAACGGCTAAAGTTGAAAACCTATGGTTACCTATCGGGAATGGTAAATGGGCCAGTCGGGAACGGCAAGGTTTAAAACTTAAAGGGCACCTGTCGGGAACGGCTAAAGTTGAAAACCTATGGTTACCTATCGAGAATGGTAAATGGACCAGTCGGGAACGGCTAGGTTTAAAACTTAAAGGGCGCCCGTCGGGAACGGCTAAACTTGAAAACCTATGGCTTACCTATCGGGAATGGTAAATGGGCCTGTCGGGAACGGCTAGGTTTAAAACTCAAAAGGGCGCCTGTCGGGAACGGGTAAAGTTTAAAACCTATGGCTTACCTATCGGGAATGGTAAATGGGCCTGTAGGGAACAGCTAGGTTTAAAACTCAAAGGGCGCCTGTCGGGAACGGCTAAAGTTGAAAACCTATGGTTACCTATCGGGAATGGTAAATGGGCCAGTCGGGAACGGCTAGGTTTAAAACATAAAGGGCACCTGTCGGGAACGGCTAAAGTTGAAAACCTATGGTTACCTATCGGGAATGGTAAATGGGCCTGTCGGGAACAGCTAGGTTTAAAACTCAAAAGGGCGCCTGTCGGGAACGGCTAAAGTTGAAAACCTATGGCTTACCTATCGGGAATGGTAAATGGGCCTGTCGGTAACGGCTAGGTTTAAAACTCAATACGGCGCCTGTCGGGAATGGCTAAAGTTTAAAACCTATGGCTTACCTATCGGGAATGGTAAATGGGCATGTCGGGAACAGCTAGGTTTAAAACTCAAAGGGCGCCTGTCGGGAACGGCTAAAGTTTAAAACCTATGGTTACCGATCGGGGATGGTAAATGGGCCAGTCGGGAATGGCTAGGTTTAAAACTTAAAGGGCACCTGTCGGGAACGGCTAAATTTGAAAACCTATGGTTACATATCCGGAATGGTAGATGGGCCAGTCGGGAACGACTAGGTTTAAAACTCAAAGGGCGCCTGTCGGGAACAGCTAAAGTTGAAAACCTACGGTTACCTATCGGGAATGGTAAATGGGCCTGTCGGGAACGGCTAGGTTTAAAACTCAAAAGGGCGCCTGTCGGGAACGGCTAAAGTTGCAAACCTATGGCTTACCTATCGGGAATGGTAAATGGGTCTGTCGGGAACGGCTAGGTTTAAAACTCAAAAGGGCGCTTGTCGGGAACGACTAAAGTTTAAAACCTATTGCTTACCTATCGGGAATGGTAAATGGGCCTGTCGGGAACGACTAGCTTTAAAACTCAAAGGGCGCCTGTCGGGAACGGCTAAAGTTGCAAACCTATGGCTTACCTATCGGGAATGGTAAATGGGTCTGTCGGGAACGGCTAGGTTTAAAACTCAAAAGGGCGCCTGTCGGGAACGACTAAAGTTTAAAACCTATGGTTTACCTCTCGGGAATGGTAAATGGGCCTGTCGGGAACGACTAGGTTTAAAACTTAATGGGCGCCCATCGGGAACGGCTAAAGTTGAAAACATATGGCTTACATTTCGGGAAAGGTAAATGGGTCTGTCGGGAACGGCTAGGTTTAAAACTTAAAGGGCGCCTGTCGGGAACGACTAAAGTTGAAAACCTATGGCTTACCTATCGGGAATGGTAAATGCGCCTGTCAGGAACGGCTAGGTTTAAAACTCAAAAGGGCGCCTGTCGGGAACGGCTAAAGTTTAAAACCTATGGCTTACCTATCGAGAATGGTAAATGGGCCTGTCGGGAACGACTAGGTTTAAAACTCAAAGGGCGCCTGTCGGAAACGGCTAAAGTTGAAAACCTATGGTTACCTATCGGGAATGGTAAATGGACCAGTCGGGAACGGCTAGGTTTAAAACTTAAAGGGCGCCCGTCGGGAACGGCTAAAGTTGAAAACCTATGGCTTACCTATCGGGAATGGTAAATGGGCCTGTCGGGAACGGCTAGGTTTAAAACTCAAAAGGGCGCCTGTCGTGAACGGGTAAAGTTTAAAACTTATGGCTTACCTATCGGGAATGGTAAATGGGCCTGTAGGGAACAGCTAGGTTTAAAACTCAAAGGGCGCCTGTCGGGAACAGCTAAAGTTGAAAACCTATGGTTACCTATCGGGAATGGTAAATGGGCCAGTCGGGAACGGCTAGGTTTAAAACTTAAAGGGCACCTGTCGGGAACGGCTAAAGTTGAAAACCTATGGTTACCTATCGAGAATGGTAAATGGACCAGTCGGGAACGGCTAGGTTTAAAACTTAAAGGGCGCCCGTCGGGAACGGCTAAAGTTGAAAACCTATGGTTACCGATCGGGAATGGTAAATGGGCCAGTCGGGAACGGCTAGGTTTAAAACTTAAAGGGCACCTGACGGGAACGGCTAAAGTTGAAAACCTATGGTTACCTATCGGGAATGGTAAATGGGCCTGTCGGGAACATCTAGGTTTAAAACTCAAAAGGGCGCCTGTCGGGAATGGCTAAAGTTGAAAACCTATGGTTACCTATCGGGAATGGTAAATGGACCAGTCGGGAACGGCTAGGTTTAAAACTTAAAGGGCGCCCGTCGGGAACGGCTAAAGTTGAAAACCTATGGCTTACCTATCGGGAATGGTAAATGGGCCTGTCGGGAACGGCTAGGTTTAAAACTCAAAAGGGCGCCTGTCGGGAACGGGTAAAGTTTAAAACCTATGGCTTACCTATCGGGAATGGTAAATGGGCCTGTAGGGAACAGCTAGGTTTAAAACTCAAAGGGCGCCTGTCGGGAACAGCTAAAGTTGAAAACCTATGGTTACCTATCGGGAATGGTAAATGGGCCAGTCGGGAACGGCTAGGTTTAAAACTTAAAGGGCACCTGTCGGGAACGGCTAAAGTTGAAAACCTGTGGTTACCTATCGGGAATGGTAAATGGGCCTGTCGGGAACATCTAGGTTTAAAACTCAATAGGGCGCCTGTCGGGAACGGCTAAAGTTGAAAACCTATGGCTTACCTATCGGGAATGGTAAATGGGCCTGTCGGTAACGGCTAGGTTTAAAACTCAATAGGGCGCCTGTCGGGAACGGCTAAAGTTTAAAACCTATGGCTTACCTATCGGGAATGTTAAATGGGCCTGTCGGGAACAGCTAGGTTTAAAACTCAAAAGGGCGCCTGTCGGGAACGGCTAAAGTTGAAAACCTATGTCTTACCTATCGGGAATGGTAAATGGGTCTGTCGGGAACGACTAGGTTTAAAACTTAAAGGGCGCCTGTCGGGAACGGCTAAAGTTGCAAACCTATGGCTTACCTATCGGGAATGGTAAATGGGTCTGTCGGGAACGGCTAGGTTTAAAACTCAAAAGGGCGCCTGTCGGGAACGACTAAAGTTTAAAACCTATGGTTTACCTCTCGGGAATGGTAAATGGGCCTGTCGGGAACGACTAGGTTTAAAACTTAATGGGCGCCCATCGGGAACGGCTAAAGTTGAAAACATATGGCTTACATTTCGGGAAAGGTAAATGGGTCTGTCCGGAACGGCTAGGTTTAAAACTTAAAGGGCGCCTGTCGGGAACGACTAAAGTTGAAAACCTATGGCTTACCTATCGGGAATGGTAAATGCGCCTGTCAGGAACGGCTAGGTTTAAAACTCAAAAGGGCGCCTGTCGGGAACGGCTAAAGTTTAAAACCTATGGCTTACCTATCGAGAATGGTAAATGGGCCTGTCGGGAACGACTAGGTTTAAAACTCAAAGGGCGCCTGTCGGAAACGGCTAAAGTTGAAAACCTATGGTTACCTATCGGGAATGGTAAATGGACCAGTCGGGAACGGCTAGGTTTAAAACTTAAAGGGCGCCCGTCGGGAACGGCTAAAGTTGAAAACCTATGGCTTACCTATCGGGAATGGTAAATGGGCCTGTCGGGAACGGCTAGGTTTAAAACTCAAAAGGGCGCCTGTCGGGAACGGGTAAAGTTTAAAACTTATGGCTTACCTATCGGGAATGGTAAATGGGCCTGTAGGGAACAGCTAGGTTTAAAACTCAAAGGGCGCCTGTCGGGAACAGCTAAAGTTGAAAACCTATGGTTACCTATCGGGAATGGTAAATGGGCCAGTCGGGAACGGCTAGGTTTAAAACTTAAAGGGCACCTGTCGGGAACGGCTAAAGTTGAAAACCTATGGTTACCTATCGAGAATGGTAAATGGACCAGTCGGGAACGGCTAGGTTTAAAACTTAAAGGGCGCCCGTCGGGAACGGCTAAAGTTGAAAACCTATGGTTACCGATCGGGAATGGTAAATGGGCCAGTCGGGAACGGCTAGGTTTAAAACTTAAAGGGCACCTGACGGGAACGGCTAAAGTTGAAAACCTATGGTTACCTATCGGGAATGGTAAATGGGCCTGTCGGGAACATCTAGGTTTAAAACTCAAAAGGGCGCCTGTCGGGACCGGCTAAAGTTGAAAACCTATGGCTTACCTATCGGGAATGGTAAATGGGCCTGTCGGTAACGGCTAGGTTTAAAACTCAATAGGGCGCCTGTCGGGAACGGCTAAAGTTTAAAACCTATGGCTTACCTATCGGGAATGGTAAATGGGCATGTCGGGAACAGGTAGGTTTAAAACTCAAAGGGCGCCTGTCGGGAACGGCTAAAGTTTAAAACCTATGGTTACCGATCGGGAATGGTAAATGGGCCAGTCGGGAATGGCTAGGTTTAAAACTTAAAGGGCGCCAGTCGGGAACGGCTAAATTTGAAAACCTATGGTTACCTATCGGGAATGGTAGATGGGCCAGTCGGGAACGGCTAGGTTTAAAACTCAAAGGGCGCCTGTCGGGAACAGCTAAAGTTGAAAACCTACGGTTACCTATCGGGAATGGTAAATGGGCCTGTCGGGAACGGCTAGGTTTAAAACTTAAAGGGCGCCCGTCGAGAACGGCTAAAGTTGAAAACCTATGGCTTACCTATCGGGAATGGTAAATGGGCCTGTAGGGAACAGCTAGGTTTAAAACTCAAAGGGCGCCTGTCGGGAACGGCTAAAGTTGAAAACCTATGGTTACCTATCGGGAATGGTAAATGGGCCAGTCGGGAACGGCTAGGTTTAAAACTTAAAGGGCACCTGTCGGGAACGGCTAAAGTTGAAAACCTATGGTTACCTATCGAGAATGGTAAATGGACCAGTCGGGAACGGCTAGGTTTAAAACTTAAAGGGCGCCCGTCGGGAACGGCTAAACTTGAAAACCTATGGCTTACCTATCGGGAATGGTAAATGGGCCTGTCGGGAACGGCTAGGTTTAAAACTCAAAAGGGCGCCTGTCGGGAACGGGTAAAGTTTAAAACCTATGGCTTACCTATCGGGAATGGTAAATGGGCCTGTAGGGAACAGCTAGGTTTAAAACTCAAAGGGCGCCTGTCGGGAACGGCTAAAGTTGAAAACCTATGGTTACCTATCGGGAATGGTAAATGGGCCAGTCGGGAACGGCTAGGTTTAAAACATAAAGGGCACCTGTCGGGAACGGCTAAAGTTGAAAACCTATGGTTACCTATCGGGAATGGTAAATGGGCCTGTCGGGAACAGCTAGGTTTAAAACTCAAAAGGGCGCCTGTCGGGAACGGCTAAAGTTGAAAACCTATGGCTTACCTATCGGGAATGGTAAATGGGCCTGTCGGTAACGGCTAGGTTTAAAACTCAATACGGCGCCTGTCGGGAATGGCTAAAGTTTAAAACCTATGGCTTACCTATCGGGAATGGTAAATGGGCATGTCGGGAACAGCTAGGTTTAAAACTCAAAGGGCGCCTGTCGGGAACGGCTAAAGTTTAAAACCTATGGTTACCGATCGGGGATGGTAAATGGGCCAGTCGGGAATGGCTAGGTTTAAAACTTAAAGGGCACCTGTCGGGAACGGCTAAATTTGAAAACCTATGGTTACATATCCGGAATGGTAGATGGGCCAGTCGGGAACGACTAGGTTTAAAACTCAAAGGGCGCCTGTCGGGAACAGCTAAAGTTGAAAACCTACGGTTACCTATCGGGAATGGTAAATGGGCCTGTCGGGAACGGCTAGGTTTAAAACTCAAAAGGGCGCCTGTCGGGAACGGCTAAAGTTGCAAACCTATGGCTTACCTATCGGGAATGGTAAATGGGTCTGTCGGGAACGGCTAGGTTTAAAACTCAAAAGGGCGCTTGTCGGGAACGACTAAAGTTTAAAACCTATGGCTTACCTATCGGGAATGGTAAATGGGCCTGTCGGGAACGACTAGCTTTAAAACTCAAAGGGCGCCTGTCGGGAACGGCTAAAGTTGAAAACCTATGGTTACCTATCGGGAATGGTAAATTCGTCAGTTGGGAACAGCTAGGTTTAAAACTTAAAGGGCGCCCGTCGGGAACGGCTAAAGTTGAAAACATATGGCTTACCTATCGGGAATGGTAAATGGGTCTGTCGGGAACGGCTAGGTTTAAAACTTAAAGGGCGCCTGTCGGGAACGACTAAAGTTGAAAACCTATGGCTTACCTATCAGGAATGGTAAATGGGCCTGTCGGGAACGGCTAGGTTTAAAACTCAAAAGGGCGCCTGTCGGGAACGGCTAAAGTTTAAAACCTATGGCTTACCTATCGGGAATGGTAAATGGGCCTGTCCGGAACGACTAGGTTTAAAACTCAAAGGGCGCCTGTCGGGAACGGCTAAAGTTGAAAACCTATGGTTACCTATCGGGAATGGTAAATGGACCAGTCGGGAACGGCTAGGTTTAAAACTTAAAGGGCGCCCGTCGGGAACGGCTAAAGTTGAAAACCTATGGCTTACCTATCGGGAATGGTAAATGGGCCTGTCGGGAACGGCTAGGTTTAAAACTCAAAAGGGCGCCTGTCGGGAACGGGTAAAGTTTAAAACCTATGGCTTACCTATCGGGAATGGTAAATGGGCCTGTAGGGAACATCTAGGTTTAAAACTCAAAGGGCGCCTGTCGGGAACGGCTAAAGTTGAAAACCTATGGTTACCTATCGGGAATGGTAAATGGGCCAGTCGGGAACGGCTAGGTTTAAAACTTAAAGGGCACCTGTCGGGAACGGCTAAAGTTGAAAACCTATGGTTACCTATCGGGAATGGTAAATGGGCCTGTCGGGAACAGCTTGGTTTAAAACTCAAAAGGGCGCCTGTCGGGAACGGCTAAAGTTGATAACCTATGGCTTACCTATCGGGAATGGTAAATGGGCCTGTCGGTAACGGCTAGGTTTAAAACTCAATAGGGCGCCTGTCGGGAACGGCTAAAGTTTAAAACCTATGGCTTACCTATCGGGAATGGTAAATGGGCCTGTCGGGAACGGCTAGGTTTAAAACTCAAAGGGCGCCTGTTGGGAACGGCTAAAGTTTAAAACCTATGGTTACCGATCGGGAATGGTAAATGGGCCAGTTGGGAACGGTTAGGTTTAAAACTTAAAGGGCGCCTGTCGGGAATGGCTAAAGTTGAAAACCTATGGCTTACCTTTCGGGAATGGTAAATGGGTCTGTCGGGAACGGCTAGGTTTAAAACTCAAAAGGGCGCCTGTCGGGAACGACTAAAGTTTAAAACCTATGGCTTACCTATCGGGAATGGTAAATGGGCCTGTCGGGAATGACTAGGTTTAAAACTCAAAGGGCGCCTGTCGGGAACGGCTAAAGTTGAAAACCTATGGTTACCTATCGGGAATGGTAAATGGGTCAGTTGGGAACGGCTAGGTTTAAAACTTAAAGGGCGCCCGTCGGGAACGGCTAAAGTTGAAAACCTATGGCTTACCTATCGGGAATGGTAAATGGGTCTGTCGGGAACGACTAGGTTTAAAACTTAAAGGGCGCCTGTCGGGAACGGCTAAAGTTGAAAACCTATGGCTTACCTATCGGGAATGGTAAATGGGCCTGTCGGGAACGGCTAGGTTTAAAACTCAAAAGGGCGCCTGTCGGGAACGACTATAGTTTAAAACCTATGGCTTACCTATCGGGAATGATAAATGGGCCTGTCGGGAACGGCTAGGTTTAAAACTCAAAGGGCGCCTGTCGGGAACGGCTAATGTTGAAAACCTATGGTTACCTATCGGGAATGGTAAATGGGCCAGTCGGGAACGGCTAGGTTTAAAACTTAAAGGGCGTCCGTCGGGAACGGCTAAAGTTGAAAACCTATGGCTTACCTATCGGGAATGGTAAATGGGCCTGTCGGGAACGACTAGGTTTAAAACTCAAAGGGCGCCTGTCGGGAACGGCTAAAGTTGAAAACCTATGGTTACCTATCGGGAATGGTAAATGGACCAGTCGGGAACGGCTAGGTTTAAAACTTAAAGGGCGCCCGTCGGGAACGGCTAAAGTTGAAAACCTATGGCTTACCTATCGGGAATGGTAAATGGGCCTGTCGGGAACGGCTAGGTTTAAAACTCAAAAGGGCGCCTGTCGGGAACGGGTAAAGTTTAAAACCTATGGCTTACCTATCATGAATGGTAAATGGGCCTGTAGGGAACAGCTAGGTTTAAAACTCAAAGGGCGCCTGTCGGGAACGGCTAAAGTTGAAAACCTATGGTTACCTATCGGGAATGGTAAATGGGCCAGTCGGGAACGGCTAGGTTTAAAACTTAAAGGGCACCTGTCGGGAACGGCTAAAGTTGAAAACCTATGGTTACCTATCGGGAATGGTAAATGGGCCTGTCGGGAACAGCTAGGTTTAAAACTCAAAAGGGCGCCTGTCGGGAACGGCTAAAGTTGAAAACCTATGGCTTACCTATCTTGAATGGTAAATGGGCCTGTCGGTAACAGCTAGGTTTAAAACTCAATAGGGCGCCTGTCGGGAACGGCTAAAGTTTAAAACCTATGGCTTACCTATCGGGAATGGTAAATGGGCCTGTCGGGAACGGCTAGGTTTAAAACTCAAAGGGCGCCTGTTGGGAACGGCTAAAGTTTAAAACCTATGGTTACCGATCGGGAATGGTAAATGGGCCAGTTGGGAACGGCTAGGTTTAAAACTTAAAGGGCGCCTGTCGGGAACGGCTAAAGTTGAAAACCTATGGCTTACCTTTCGGGAATGGTAAAAGGTCTCTCGGGAACGGCTAGGTTTAAAACTCAAAAGGGCGCCTGTCGGGAATGACTAAAGTTTAAAACCTATGGCTTACCTATCGGGAATGGTAAATGGGCCTGTCGGGAATGACTAGGTTTAAAACTCAAAGGGCGCCTGTCGGGAACGGCTAAAGTTGAAAACCTATGGTTACCTATCGGGAATGGTAAATGGGTCAGTTGGGAACGGCTAGGTTTAAAACTTAAAGGACGCCCGTCGGGAACGGCTAAAGTTGAAAACCTATGGTTTACCTATCGGGAATGGTAAATGAGTCTGTCGGGAACGACTAGGTTTAAAACTTAAAGGGCGCCTGTCGGGAACGGCTAAAGTTGAAAACCTATGGCTTACCTATCGGGAATGGTAAATGGGCCTGTCGGGAACGGCTAGGTTTAAAACTCAAAGGGGCACCTGTCGGGAACGACTATAGTTTAAAACCTATGGCTTACCTATCGGGAATGGTAAATGGGCCTGTCGGGAACGGCTAGGTTTAAAACTCAAAGGGCGCCTGTCGGGAACGGCTAATGTTGAAAACCTATGGTTACCTATCGAGAATGGTAAATGGGCCAGTCGGGAACGGCTAGGTTTAAAACTTAAAGGGCGTCCGTCGGGAACGGCTAAAGTTGAAAACCTATGGCTTACCTATCGGGAATGGTAAATGGGCCTGTCGGGAACGACTAGGTTTAAAACTTAAAGGGCACCTGTCGGGAACGGCTAAAGTTGAAAACCTATGGTTACCTATCGGGAATGGTAAATGGGCCTGTCGGGAACAGCTAGGTTTAAAACTCAAAAGGGCGCCTGTCGGGAACGGCTAAAGTTGAAAACCTATGGCTTACCTATCTTGAATGGTAAATGGGCCTGTCGGTAACAGCTAGGTTTAAAACTCAATAGGGCGCCTGTCGGGAACGGCTAAAGTTTAAAACCTATGGCTTACCTATCGGGAATGGTAAATGGGCCTGTCGGGAACGGCTAGGTTTAAAACTCAAAGGGCGCCTGTTGGGAACGGCTAAAGTTTAAAACCTATGGTTACCGATCGGGAATGGTAAATGGGCCAGTTGGGAACGGCTAGGTTTAAAACTTAAAGGGCGCCTGTCGGGAACGGCTAAAGTTGAAAACCTATGGCTTACCTTTCGGGAATGGTAAAAGGTCTCTCGGGAACGGCTAGGTTTAAAACTCAAAAGGGCGCCTGTCGGGAATGACTAAAGTTTAAAACCTATGGCTTACCTATCGGGAATGGTAAATGGGCCTGTCGGGAATGACTAGGTTTAAAACTCAAAGGGCGCCTGTCGGGAACGGCTAAAGTTGAAAACCTATGGTTACCTATCGGGAATGGTAAATGGGTCAGTTGGGAACGGCTAGGTTTAAAACTTAAAGGACGCCCGTCGGGAACGGCTAAAGTTGAAAACCTATGGTTTACCTATCGGGAATGGTAAATGAGTCTGTCGGGAACGACTAGGTTTAAAACTTAAAGGGCGCCTGTCGGGAACGGCTAAAGTTGAAAACCTATGGCTTACCTATCGGGAATGGTAAATGGGCCTGTCGGGAACGGCTAGGTTTAAAACTCAAAGGGGCACCTGTCGGGAACGACTATAGTTTAAAACCTATGGCTTACCTATCGGGAATGGTAAATGGGCCTGTCGGGAACGGCTAGGTTTAAAACTCAAAGGGCGCCTGTCGGGAACGGCTAATGTTGAAAACCTATGGTTACCTATCGAGAATGGTAAATGGGCCAGTCGGGAACGGCTAGGTTTAAAACTTAAAGGGCGTCCGTCGGGAACGGCTAAAGTTGAAAACCTATGGCTTACCTATCGGGAATGGTAAATGGGCCTGTCCGGAACGACTAGGTTTAAAACTCAAAGGGCGCCTGTCGGGAACGGCTAAAGTTGAAAACCTATGGTTACCTATCGGGAATGGTAAATGGACCAGTCGGGAACGGCTAGGTTTAAAACTTAAAGGGCGCCCGTCGGGAACGGCTAAAGTTGAAAACCTATGGCTTACCTATCGGGAATGGTAAATGGGCCTGTCCGGAACGGCTAGGTTTAAAACTCAAAAGGGCGCCTGTCGGGAACGGGTAAAGTTTAAAACCTATGGCTTACCTATCGGGAATGGTAAATGGGCCTGTAGGGAACAGCTAGGTTTAAAACTCAAAGGGCGCCTGTCGGGAACGGCTAAAGTTGAAAACCTATGGTTACCTATCGGGAATGGTAAATGGGCCAGTCGGGAACGGCTAGGTTTAAAACTTAAAGGGCACCTGTCGGGAACGGCTAAAGTTGAAAACCTATGGTTACCTATCGGGAATGGTAAATGGGCCTGTCGGGAACAGCTAGGTTTAAAACTCAAAAGGGCGCCTGTCGGGAACGGCTAAAGTTGAAAACCTATGGCTTACCTATCTTGAATGGTAAATGGGCCTGTCGGTAACGGCTAGGTTTAAAACTCAATAGGGCGCCTGTCGGGAACGGCTAAAGTTTAAAACCTATGGCTTACCTATCGGGAATGGTAAATGGGCCTGTCGGGAACGGCTAGGTTTAAAACTCAAAGGGCGCCTGTTGGGAACGGCTAAAGTTTAAAGCCTATGGTTACCGATCGGGAATGGTAAATGGGCCAGTTGAGAACGGCTAGGTTTAAAACTTAAAGGGCGCCTGTCGGGAACGGCTAAAGTTGAAAACCTATGGCTTACCTTTCGGGAATGGTAAATGGGTCTGTCGGGAACGGCTAGGTTTAAAACTCAAAAGGGCGCCTGTCGGGAATGACTAAAGTTTAAAACCTATGGCTTACCTATCGGGAATGGTAAATGGGCCTGTCGGGAATGACTAGGTTTAAAACTCAAAGGGCGCCTGTCGGGAACGGCTAATGTTGAAAACCTATGGTTACCTATCGGGAATGGTAAATGGGTCAGTTGGGAACGGCTAGGTTTAAAACTTAAAGGGCGCCCGTCGGGAACGGCTAAAGTTGAAAACCTATGGCTTACCTATCGGGAATGGTAAATGAGTCTGTCGGGAACGACTAGGTTTAAAACTTAAAGGGCGCCTGTCGGGAACGGCTAAAGTTGAAAACCTATGGCTTACCTATCGGGAATGGTAAATGGGCCTGTCGGGAACGACTAGGTTTAAAACTCAAAAGGGCACCTGTCGGGAACGACTATAGTTTAAAACCTATGGCTTACCTATCGGGAATGGTAAATGGGCCTGTCGGGAACGGCTAGGTTTAAAACTCAAAGGGCGCCTGTCGGGAACGGCTAATGTTGAAAACCTATGGTTACCTATCGGGAATGGTAAATGGGCCAGTCGGGAACGGCTAGGTTTAAAACTTAAAGGGCGTCCGTCGAGAACGGCTAAAGTTGAAAACCTATGGCTTACCTATCGGGAATGGTAAATGGGCCTGTCGGGAACGACTAAGTTTAAAACTCAAAGGGCGCCTGTCGGGAACGGCTAAAGTTGAAAACCTATGGTTACCTATCGGGAATGGTAAATGGACCAGTCGGGAACGGCTAGGTTTAAAACTTAAAGGGCGCCCGTCGGGAACGGCTAAAGTTGAAAACCTATGGCTTACCTATCGGGAATGGTAAATGGGCCTGTCGGGAACGGCTAGGTTTAAAACTCAAAAGGGCGCCTGTCGGGAACGGGTAAAGTTTAAAACCTATGGCTTACCTATCGGGAATGGTAAATGGGCCTGTAGGGAACAGTTAGGTTTAAAACTCAAAGGGCGCCTGTCGGGAACGGCTAAAGTTGAAAACCTATGGTTACCTATCGGGAATGGTAAATGGGCCAGTCGGGAACGGCTAGGTTTAAAACTTAAAGGGCACCTGTCGGGAACGGCTAAAGTTGAAAACCTATGGTTACCTATCGGGAATGGTAAATGGGCCTGTCGGGAACAGCTAGGTTTAAAACTCAAAAGGGCGCCTGTCGGGAACGGCTAAAGTTGAAAACCTATGGCTTACCTATCGGTAATGGTAAATGGGCCTGTCGGTAACGGCTAGGTTTAAAACTCAATAGGGCGCCTGTCTGGAACGGCTAAAGTTTAAAACCTATGGCTTACCTATCGGGAATGGTAAATGGGCCTGTCGGGAACGGCTAGGTTTAAAACTCAAAGGGCGCCTGTTGGGAACGGCTAAAGTTTAAAACCTATGGTTACCGATCGGGAATGGTAAATGGGCCAGTTGGGAACGGCTAGGTTTAAAACTTAAAGGGCGCCTGTCGGGAACGGCTAAAGTTGAAAACCTATGGCTTACCTTTCGGGAATGGTAAATGGGTCTGTCGGGAACGGCTAGGTTTAAAACTCAAAACGGCACCTGTCGGGAACGACTAAAGTTTAAAACCTATGGCTTACCTATCAGAAATGGTAAATGGGCCTGTCGGGAACGGCTAGGTTTAAAACTCAAAAGGGCGCCTGTCGGGAACGGGTAAAGTTTAAAACCTATGGCTTACCTATCGGGAATGGTAAATGGGCCTGTCGGGAACAGCTAGGTTTAAAACTCAAAAGGGCGCCTGTCGGGAACGGCTACAGTTGAAAACCTATGGTTACCTATCGGGAATGGTAAATGGGTCAGTTGGGAACGGCTAGGTTTAAAACTTAAAGGGCGCCCGTCGGGAACGGCTAAATTTGAAAACCTATGGCTTACCTATCGGGAATGGTAAATGGGTCTGTCGGGAACGACTAGGTTTAAAACTTAAAGGACGCCTGTCGGGAACGGCTAAAGTTGAAAACCTATGGCTTACCTATCGGGAATGGTAAATGGGCCTGTCGGGAACGGCTAGGTTTAAAACTCAAAAGGGCGCCTGTCGGGAACGACTATAGTTTAAAACCTATGGCTTACCTATCGGGAATGGTAAATGGACCAGTCGGGAACGGCTAGGTTTAAAACTTAAAGGGCGCCCGTCGGGAACGGCTAAAGTTGAAAACCTATGGCTTACCTATCGGGAATGGTAAATGGGCCTGTCGGGAACGGCTAGGTTTAAAACTCAAAATGGCGCCTGTCGGGAACGGGTAAAGTTTAAAACCTGTGGCTTACCTATCGGGAATGGTAAATGGGCCTGTAGGGAACAGCTAGGTTTAAAACTCAAAGGGCGCCTGTCGGGAACGGCTAAAGTTGAAAACCTATGGTTACCTATCGGGAATGGTAAATGGGCCAGTCGGGAACGGCTAGGTTTAAAACTTAAAGGGCACCTGTCGGGAACGGCTAAAGTTGAAAACCTATGGTTACCTATCGGGAATGGTAAATGGGCCTGTCGGGAACAGCTAGGTTTAAAACTCAAAAGGGCGCCTGTCGGGAACGGCTATAGTTGAAAACCTATGGCTTACCTATCGGTAATGGTAAATGGGCCTGTCGGTAACGGCTAGGTTTAAAACTCAATAGGGCGCCTGTCTGGAACGGCTAAAGTTTAAAACCTATGGCTTACCTATCGCGAATGGTAAATGGGCCTGTCGGGAACGGCTAGGTTTAAAACTCAAAGGGCGCCTGTTGGGAACGGCTAAAGTTTAAAACCTATGGTTACCGATCGGGAATGGTAAATGGGCCAGTTGGGAACGGCTAGGTTTAAAACTTAAAGGGCGCCTGTCAGGAACGGCTAAAGTTGAAAACCTATGGCTTACCTTTCGGGAATGGTAATTGGGTCTGTCGGGAACGGCTAGGTTTAAAACTCAAAACGGCACCTGTCGGGAACGACTAAAGTTTAAAACCTATGGCTTACCTATCAGAAATGGTAAATGGGCCTGTCGGGAACGGCTAGGTTTAAAACTCAAAAGGGCGCCTGTCGGGAACGGGTAAAGTTTAAAACCTATGGCTTACCTATCGGGAATGGTAAATGGGCCTGTCGGGAACAGCTAGGTTTAAAACTCAAAAGGGCGCCTGTCGGGAACGGCTACAGTTGAAAACCTATGGTTACCTATCGGGAATGGTAAATGGGTCAGTTGGGAACGGCTAGGTTTAAAACTTAAAGGGCGCCCGTCGGGAACGGCTAAAGTTGAAAACCTATGGCTTACCTATCGGGAATGGTAAATGGGTCTGTCGGGAACGACTAGGTTTAAAACTTAAAGGACGCCTGTCGGGAACGGCTAAAGTTGAAAACCTATGGCTTACCTATCGGGAATGGTAAATGGGCCTGTCGGGAACGGCTAGGTTTAAAACTCAAAAGGGCGCCTGTCGGGAACGACTATAGTTTAAAACCTATGGCTTACCTATCGGGAATGGTAAATGGGCCTGTCGGGAACGGCTAGGTTTAAAACTCAAAGGGCGCCTGTCGGGAACGGCTAATGTTGAAAACCTATGGTTACCTATCGGGAATGGTGAATGGGCCAGTCGGGACCGGCTAGGTTTAAAACTTAAAGGGCGTCCGTCGGGAACGGCTAAAGTTGAAAACCTATGGCTTACCTATCGGGAATGGTAAATGGGCCTGTCGGGAACGACTAGGTTTAAAACTCAAAGGGCGCCTGTCAGGAACGGCTAAAGTTGAAAACCTATGGTTACCTATCGGGAATGGTAAATGGACCAGTCGGGAACGGCTAGGTTTAAAACTTAAAGGGCGCCCGTCGGGAACGGCTAAAGTTGAAAACCTATGGCTTACCTATCGGGAATGGTAAATGGGCCTGTCGGGAACGGCTAGGTTTAAAACTCAAAAGGGCGCCTGCCGGGAACGGGTAAAGTTTAAAACCTATGGCTTACCTATCGGGAATGGTAAATGGGCCTGTAGGGAACAGCTAGGTTTAAAACTCAAAGGGCACCTGTCGGGAACGGCTAAAGTTGAAAACCTATGGTTACCTATCGGGAATGGTAAATGGGCCAGTCGGGAACGGCTAGGTTTAAAACTTAAAGGGCACCTATCGGGAACGGCTAAAGTTGAAAACCTATGGTTACCTATCGGGAATGGTAAATGGGCCTGTCGGGAACAGCTAGGTTTAAAACTCAAAAGGGCGCCTGTCGGGAACGGCTAAAGTTGAAAACCTATGGCTTACCTATCGGGAATGGTAAATGGGCCTGTCGGTAACGGCTAGGTTTAAAACTCAATAGGGCGCCTGTCGGGAACGGCTAAAGTATAAAACCTATGGCTTACCTATCGGGAATGGTAAATGGGCCTGTCGGGAACGGCTAGGTTTAAAACTCAAAGGGCGCCTGTTGGGAACGGCTAAAGTTTAAAACCTATGGTTACCGATCGGGAATGGTAAATGGGCCAGTTGGGAACGGCTAGGTTTAAAACTTAAAGGGCGCCTGTCGGGAATGGCTAAAGTTGAAAACCTATGGCTTACCTTTCGGGAATGGTAAATGGGTCTGTCGGGAACGGCTAGGTTTAAAACTCAAAAGGGCGCCTGTCGGGAATGACTAAAGTTTAAAACCTATGGCTTACCTATCGGGAATGGTAAATGGGCCTGTCGGGAATGACTAGGTTTAAAACTCAAAGGGCGCCTGTCGGGAACGGCTAAAGTTGAAAACCTATGGTTACCTATCGGGAATGGTAAATGGGTCAGTTGGGAACGGCTAGGTTTAAAACTTAAAGGCCGCCCGTCGAGAACGGCTAAAGTTGAAAACCTATGGCTTACCTATCGGGAATGGTAAATGAGTCTGTCGGGAACGACTAGGTTTAAAACTTAAAGGGCGCCTGTCGGGAACGGCTAAAGTTGAAAACCTATGGCTTACCTATCGGGAATGGTAAATGGGCCTGTCGGGAACGGCTAGGTTTAAAACTCAAAAGGGCACCTGTCGGGAACGACTATAGTTTAAAACCTATGGCTTACCTATCGGGAATGGTAAATGGGCCTGTCGGGAATGGCTAGGTTTAAAACTCAAAGGGCGCCTGTCGGGAATGGCTAATGTTGAAAACCTATGGTTACCTATCGGGAATGGTAAATGGGCCAGTCGGGAACGGCTAGGTTTAAAACTTAAAGGGCGTCCGTCGGGAACGGCTAAAGTTGAAAACCTATTGCTTACCTATCAGGAATCGTAAATGGGCCTGTCAGGAACGACTAGGTTTAAAACTCAAAGGGCGCCTGCCGGGAACGGCTAAAGTTGAAAACCTATGGTTACCTACCGGGAATGGTAAATGGACCAGTCGGGAACGGCTAGGTTTAAAACTTAAAGGGCGCCCGTCGGGAACGGCTAAAGTTGAAAACCTATGGCTTACCTATCGGGAATGGTAAATGGGCCTGTCGGGAACGGCTAGGTTTAAAACTCAAAAGGGCGCCTGTCGGGAACGGGTAAAGTTTAAAACCTATGGCTTACCTATCGGGAATGGTAAATGGGCCTGTAGGGAACAGCTAGGTTTAAAACTCAAAGGGCGCCTGTCGGGAACGGCTAAAGTTGAAAACCTATGGTTACCTATCGGGAATGGTAAATGGGCCAGTCGGGAACGGCTAGGTTTAAAACTTAAAGGGCACCTGTCGGGAGCGGCTAAAGTTGAAAACCTATGGTTACCTATCGGGAATGGTAAATGGGCCCGTCGGGAACAGCTAGGTTTAAAACTCAAAAGGGCGCCTGTCGGGAACGGCTAAAGTTAAAAACCTATGGCTTACCTATCGGTAATGGTAAATGGGCCTGTCGGTAACGGCTAGGTTTAAAACTCAATAGGGCGCCTGTCGGGAACGGCTAAAGTATAAAACCTATGGCTTACCTATCGGGAATGGTAAATGGGCCTGTCGGGAACGGCTAGGTTTAAAACTCAAAGGGCGCCTGTTGGGAACGGCTAAAGTTTAAAACCTATGGTTACCGATCGGGAATGGTAAATGGGCCAGTTGAGAACGGCTAGGTTTAAAACTTAAAGGGCGCCTGTCGGGAACGGCTAAAGGTGAAAACCTATGGCTTACCTTTCGGGAATGGTAAATGGGTCTGTAGGGAACGGCTAGGTTTAAAACTCAAAAGGGCGCCTGTTGGGAACGACTAAAGTTTAAAACCTATGGCTTACCTATCGGGAATGGTAAATGGGCCTGTCGGGAATGGCTAGGTTTAAAACTCAAAGGGCGCCTGTCGGGAATGGCTAATGTTGAAAACCTATGGTTACCTATCGGGAATGGTAAATGGGCCAGTCGGGAACGGCTAGGTTTAAAACTTAAAGGGCGTCCGTCGGGAACGGCTAAAGTTGAAAACCTATGGCTTACCTATCAGGAATGGTAAATGGGCCTGTCAGGAACGACTAGGTTTAAAACTCAAAGGGCGCCTGCCGGGAACGGCTAAAGTTGAAAACCTATGGTTACCTACCGGGAATGGTAAATGGACCAGTCGGGAACGGCTAGGTTTAAAACTTAAAGGGCGCCCGTCGGGAACGGCTAAAGTTGAAAACCTATGGCTTACCTATCGGGAATGGTAAATGGGCCTGTCGGGAACGGCTAGGTTTAAAACTCAAAAGGGCGCCTGTCGGGAACGGGTAAAGTTTAAAACCTATGGCTTACCTATCGGGAATGGTAAATGGGCCTGTAGGGAACAGCTAGGTTTAAAACTCAAAGGGCGCCTGTCGGGAACGGCTAAAGTTGAAAACCTATGGTTACCTATCGGGAATGGTAAATGGGCCAGTCGGGAACGGCTAGGTTTAAAACTTAAAGGGCACCTGTCGGGAGCGGCTAAAGTTGAAAACCTATGGTTACCTATCGGGAATGGTAAATGGGCCCGTCGGGAACAGCTAGGTTTAAAACTCAAAAGGGCGCCTGTCGGGAACGGCTAAAGTTAAAAACCTATGGCTTACCTATCGGTAATGGTAAATGGGCCTGTCGGTAACGGCTAGGTTTAAAACTCAATAGGGCGCCTGTCGGGAACGGCTAAAGTATAAAACCTATGGCTTACCTATCGGGAATGGTAAATGGGCCTGTCGGGAACGGCTAGGTTTAAAACTCAAAGGGCGCCTGTTGGGAACGGCTAAAGTTTAAAACCTATGGTTACCGATCGGGAATGGTAAATGGGCCAGTTGAGAACGGCTAGGTTTAAAACTTAAAGGGCGCCTGTCGGGAACGGCTAAAGTTGAAAACCTATGGCTTACCTTTCGGGAATGGTAAATGGGTCTGTAGGGAACGGCTAGGTTTAAAACTCAAAAGGGCGCCTGTTGGGAATGACTAAAGTTTAAAACCTATGGCTTACCTATCGGGAATGGTAAATGGGCCTGTCGGGAATGACTAGGTTTAAAACTCAAAGGGCGCCTGTCGGGAACGGCTACAGTTGAAAACCTATGGTTACCTATCGGGAATGGTAAATGGGTCAGTTGGGAACGGCTAGGTTTAAAACTTAAAGGACGCCTGTCGGGAACGGCTAAAGTTGAAAACCTATGGCTTACCTATCGGGAATGGTAAATGGGCCTGTCGGGAACGGCTAGGTTTAAAACTCAAAAGGGCGCCTGTCGGGAACGGGTAAAGTTTAAAACCTATGGCTTACCTATCGGGAATGGTAAATGGGCCTGTCGGGAACAGCTAGGTTTAAAACTCAAAAGGGCGCCTGTCGGGAACGGCTACAGTTGAAAACCTATGGTTACCTATCGGGAATGGTAAATGGGTCAGTTGGGAACGGCTAGGTTTAAAACTTAAAGGGCGCCCGTCGGGAACGGCTAAAGTTGAAAACCTATGGCTTACCTATCGGGAATGGTAAATGGGCCAGTCGGGAACGGCTAGGTTTAAAACTTAAAGGGCGTCCGTCGGGAACGACTAAAGTTGAAAACCTATGGCTTACCTATCGGGAATGGTAAATGGGCCTGTCGGTAACGGCTAGGTTTAAAACTCAATAGGGCGCCTGTCGGGAACGGCTAAAGTTTAAAACCTATGGCTTACCTATCGGGAATGGTAAATGGGCCTGTCGGGAACGGCTAGGTTTAAAACTCAAAGGGCGCCTGTTGGGAATGGCTAAAGTTTAAAACCTATGGTTACCGATCGGGAATGGTAAATGGGCCAGTTGGGAACGGCTAGGTTTAAAACTTAAAGGGCGCCTGTCGGGAATGGCTAAAGTTGAAAACCTATGGCTTACCTTTCGGGAATGGTAAATGGGTCTGTCGGGAACGGCTAGGTTTAAAACTCAAAAGGGCGCCTGTCGGGAATGACTAAAGTTTAAAACCTATGGCTTACCTATCGGGAATGGTAAATGGGCCTGTCGGGAATGACTAGGTTTAAAACTCAAAGGGCGCCTGTCGGGAACGGCTAAAGTTGAAAACCTATGGTTACCTATCGGGAATGGTAAATGGGTCAGTTGGGAACGGCTAGGTTTAAAACTTAAAGGCCGCCCGTCGGGAACGGCTAAAGTTGAAAACCTATGGCTTACCTATCGGGAATGGTAAATGAGTCTGTCGGGAACGACTAGGTTTAAAATTTAAAGGGCGCCTGTCGGGAACGGCTAAAGTTGAAAACCTATGGCTTACCTATCGGGAATGGTAAATGGGCCTGTCGGGAACGGCTAGGTTTAAAACTCAAAAGGGCACCTGTCGGGAACGACTATAGTTTAAAACCTATGGCTTACCTATCGGGAATGGTAAATGGGCCTGTCGGGAACGGCTAGGTTTAAAACTCAAAGGGCGCCTGTCGGGAATGGCTAATGTTGAAAACCTATGGTTACCTATCGGGAATGGTAAATGGGCCAGTCGGGAACGGCTAGGTTTAAAACTTAAAGGGCGTCCGTCGGGAACGGCTAAAGTTGAAAACCTATGGCTTACCTATCAGGAATGGTAAATGGGCCTGTCAGGAACGACTAGGTTTAAAACTCAAAGGGCGCCTGCCGGGAACGGCTAAAGTTGAAAACCTATGGTTACCTACCGGGAATGGTAAATGGACCAGTCGGGAACGGCTAGGTTTAAAACTTAAAGGGCGCCCGTCGGGAACGGCTAAAGTTGAAAACCTATGGCTTACCTATCGGGAATGGTAAATGGGCCTGTCGGGAACGGCTAGGTTTAAAACTCAAAAGGGCGCCTGTCGGGAACGGGTAAAGTTTAAAACCTATGGCTTACCTATCGGGAATGGTAAATGGGCCTGTAGGGAACAGCTAGGTTTAAAACTCAAAGGGCGCCTGTCGGGAACGGCTAAAGTTGAAAACCTATGGTTACCTATCGGGAATGGTAAATGGGCCAGTCGGGAACGGCTAGGTTTAAAACTTAAAGGGCACCTGTCGGGAGCGGCTAAAGTTGAAAACCTATGGTTACCTATCGGGAATGGTAAATGGGCCCGTCGGGAACAGCTAGGTTTAAAACTCAAAAGGGCGCCTGTCGGGAACTGCTAAAGTTGAAAACCTATGGCTTACCTATCGGTAATGGTAAATGGGCCTGTCGGTAACGGCTAGGTTTAAAACTCAATAGGGCGCCTGTCGGGAACGGCTAAAGTATAAAACCTATGGCTTACCTATCGGGAATGGTAAATGGGCCTGTCGGGAACGGCTAGGTTTAAAACTCAAAGGGCGCCTGTTGGGAACGGCTAAAGTTTAAAACCTATGGTTACCGATCGGGAATGGTAAATGGGCCAGTTGAGAACGGCTAGGTTTAAAACTTAAAGGGCGCCTGTCGGGAACGGCTAAAGTTGAAAACCTATGGCTTACCTTTCGGGAATGGTAAATGGGTCTGTAGGGAACGGCTAGGTTTAAAACTCAAAAGGGCGCCTGTTGGGAACGACTAAAGTTTAAAACCTATGGCTTACCTATCGGGAATGGTAAATGGGCCTATCGGGAATGACTAGGTTTAAAACTCAAAGGGCGCCTGTCGGGAACGGCTACAGTTGAAAACCTATGGTTACCTATCGGGAATGGTAAATGGGTCAGTTGGGAACGGCTAGGTTTAAAACTTAAAGGACGCCTGTCGGGAACGGCTAAAGTTGAAAACCTATGGCTTACCTATCGGGAATGGTAAATGGGCCTGTCGGGAACGGCTAGGTTTAAAACTCAAAAGGGCGCCTGTCGGGAACGGGTAAAGTTTAAAACCTATGGCTTACCTATCGGGAATGGTAAATGGGCCTGTCGGGAACAGCTAGGTTTAAAACTCAAAAGGGCGCCTGTCGGGAACGGCTACAGTTGAAAACCTATGGTTACCTATCGGGAATGGTAAATGGGTCAGTTGGGAACGGCTAGGTTTAAAACTTAAAGGGCGCCCGTCGGGAACGGCTAAAGTTGAAAACCTATGGCTTACCTATCGGGAATGGTAAATGGGTCTGTCGGGAACGACTAGGTTTAAAACTTAAAGGACGCCTGTCGGGAACGGCTAAAGTTGAAAACCTATGGCTTACCTATCGGGAATGGTAAATGGGCCTGTCGGGAACGGCTAGGTTTAAAACTCAAAAGGGCGCCTGTCGGGAACGACTATAGTTTAAAACCTATGGCTTACCTATCGGGAATGGTAAATGGGCCTGTCGGGAACGGCTAGGTTTAAAACTCAAAGGGCGCCTGTCGGGAACGGCTAATGTTGAAAACCTATGGTTACCTATCGGGAATGGTGAATGGGCCAGTCGGGAACGGCTAGGTTTAAAACTTAAAGGGCGTCCGTCGGGAACGGCTAAAGTTGAAAACCTATGGCTTACCTATCGGGAATGGTAAATGGGCCTGTCGGGAACGACTAGGTTTAAAACTCAAAGGGCGCCTGTCAGGAACGGCTAAAGTTGAAAACCTATGGTTACCTATCGGGAATGGTAAATGGACCAGTCGGGAACGGCTAGGTTTAAAACTTAAAGGGCGCCCGTCGGGAACGGCTAAAGTTGAAAACCTATGGCTTACCTATCGGGAATGGTAAATGGGCCTGTCGGGAACGGCTAGGTTTAAAACTCAAAAGGGCGCCTGTCGGGAACGGGTAAAGTTTAAAACCTATGGCTTACCTATCGGGAATGGTAAATGGGCCTGTAGGGAACAGCTAGGTTTAAAACTCAAAGGGCGCCTGTCGGGAACGGCTAAAGTTGAAAACCTATGGTTACCTATCGGGAATGGTAAATGGGTCAGTTGGGAACGGCTAGGTTTAAAACTTAAAGGGCGCCCGTCGGGAACGGCTAAAGTTGAAAACCTATGGCTTACCTATCGGGAATGGTAAATGGGTCTGTCGGGAACGACTAGGTTTAAAACTTAAAGGACGCCTGTCGGGAACGGCTAAAGTTGAAAACCTATGGCTTACCTATCGGGAATGGTAAATGGGCCTGTCGGGAACGGCTAGGTTTAAAACTCAAAAGGGCGCCTGTCAGGAACGACTATAGTTTAAAACCTATGGCTTACCTATCGGGAATGGTAAATGGGCCTGTCGGGAACGGCTAGGTTTAAAACTCAAAGGGCGCCTGTCGGGAACGGCTAATGTTGAAAACCTATGGTTACCTATCGGGAATGGTGAATGGGCCAGTCGGGAACGGCTAGGTTTAAAACTTAAAGGGCGTCCGTCGGGAACGGCTAAAGTTGAAAACCTATGGCTTACCTATCGGGAATGGTAAATGGGCCTGTCGGGAACGACTAGGTTTAAAACTCAAAGGGCGCCTGTCAGGAACGGCTAAAGTTGAAAACCTATGGTTACCTATCGGGAATGGTAAATGGACCAGTCGGGAACGGCTAGGTTTAAAACTTAAAGGGCGCCCGTCGGGAACGGCTAAAGTTGAAAACCTATGGCTTACCTATCGGGAATGGTAAATGGGCCTGTCGGGAACGGCTAGGTTTAAAACTCAAAAGGGCGCCTGTCGGGAACGGCTAAAGTTTAAAACCTATGGCTTACCTATCGGGAATGGTAAATGGGCCTGTAGGGAACAGCTAGGTTTAAAACTCAAAGGGCGCCTGTCGGGAACGGCTAAAGTTGAAAACCTATGGTTACCTATCGGGAATGGTAAATGGGCCAGTCGGGAACGGCTAGGTTTAAAACTTAAAGGGCACCTGTCGGGAACGGCTAAAGTTGAAAACCTATGGTTACCTATCGGGAATGGTAAATGGGCCTGTCGGGAACAGCTAGGTTTAAAACTCAAAAGGGCGCCTGTCGGGAACGGCTAAAGTTGAAAACCTATGGCTTACCTATCGGGAATGGTAAATGGGCCTGTCGGTAACGGCTAGGTTTAAAACTCAATAGGGCGCCTGTCGGGAACGACTAAAGTTTAAAACCTATGGCTTACCTATCGGGAATGGTAAATGGGCCTGTCGGGAACGGCTAGGTTTAAAACTCAAAGGGCGCCTGTTGGGAACGGCTAAAGTTTAAAACCTATGGTTACCGATCGGGAATGGTAAATGGGCCAGTTGGGAACGGCTAGGTTTAAAACTTAAAGGGCGCCTGTCGGGAACGGCTAAAGTTGAAAACCTATGGCTTACCTTTCGGGAATGGTAAATGGGTCTGTCGGGAACGGCTAGGTTTAAAACTCAAAAGGGCGCCTGTCGGGAATGACTAAAGTTTAAAACCTATGGCTTACCTATCGGGAATGGTAAATGGGCCTGTCGGGAATGACTAGGTTTAAAATTCAAAGGGCGCCTGTCGGGAACGGCTAAAGTTGAAAACCTATGGTTACCTATCGGGAATGGTAAATGGGCCTGTCGGGAACGGCTAGGTTTAAAACTCAAAAGGGCACCTGTCGGGAACGACTATAGTTTAAAACCTATGGCTTACCTATCGGGAATGGTAAATGGGCCTGTCGGGAACGGCTAGGTTTAAAACTCAAAGGGCGCCTGTCGGGAATGGCTAATGTTGAAAACCTATGGTTACCTATCGGGAATGGTAAATGGGCCAGTCGGGAACGGCTAGGTTTAAAACTTAAAGGGCGTCCGTCGGGAACGGCTAAAGTTGAAAACCTATGGCTTACCTATCAGGAATGGTAAATGGGCCTGTCAGGAACGACTAGGTTTAAAACTCAAAGGGCGCCTGCCGGGAACGGCTAAAGTTGAAAACCTATGGTTACCTACCGGGAATGGTAAATGGACCAGTCGGGAACGGCTAGGTTTAAAACTTAAAGGGCGCCCGTCGGGAACGGCTAAAGTTGAAAACCTATGGCTTACCTATCGGGAATGGTAAATGGGCCTGTCGGGAACGGCTAGGTTTAAAACTCAAAAGGGCGCCTGTCGGGAACGGGTAAAGTTTAAAACCTATGGCTTACCTATCGGGAATGGTAAATGGGCCTGTAGGGAACAGCTAGGTTTAAAACTCAAAGGGCGCCTGTCGGGAACGGCTAAAGTTGAAAACCTATGGTTACCTATCGGGAATGGTAAATGGGCCAGTCGGGAACGGCTAGGTTTAAAACTTAAAGGGCACCTATCGGGAACGGCTAAAGTTGAAAACCTATGGTTACCTATCGGGAATGGTAAATGGGCCCGTCGGGAACAGCTAGGTTTAAAACTCAAAAGGGCGCCTGTCGGGAACGGCTAAAGTTGAAAACCTATGGCTTACCTATCGGTAATGGTAAATGGGCCTGTCGGTAACGGCTAGGTTTAAAACTCAATAGGGCGCCTGTCGGGAACGGCTAAAGTATAAAACCTATGGCTTACCTATCGGGAATGGTAAATGGGCCTGTCGGGAACGGCTAGGTTTAAAACTCAAAGGGCGCCTGTTGGGAACGGCTAAAGTTTAAAACCTATGGTTACCGATCGGGAATGGTAAATGGGCCAGTTGAGAACGGCTAGGTTTAAAACTTAAAGGGCGCCTGTCGGGAACGGCTAAAGTTGAAAACCTATGGCTTACCTTTCGGGAATGGTAAATGGGTCTGTAGGGAACGGCTAGGTTTAAAACTCAAAAGGGCGCCTGTTGGGAACGACTAAAGTTTAAAACCTATGGCTTACCTATCGGGAATGGTAAATGGGCCTGTCGGGAATGACTAGGTTTAAAACTCAAAGGGCGCCTGTCGGGAACGGCTACAGTTGAAAACCTATGGTTACCTATCGGGAATGGTAAATGGGTCAGTTGGGAACCGCTTGGTTTAAAACTTAAAGGGCGCCCGTCGGGAACGGCTAAAGTTGAAAACCTATGGCTTACCTTTCGGGAATGGTAAATGGGTCTGTCGGGAACGGCTAGGTTTAAAACTCAAAAGGGCGCCTGTCGGGAACGACTAAAGTTTAAAACCTATGGCTTACCTATCGGGAATGGTAAATGGGCCTGTCGGGAATGACTAGGTTTAAAACTCAAAGGGCGCCTGTCGGGAACGGCTACAGTTGAAAACCTATGGTTACCTATCGGGAATGGTAAATGGGTTAGTTGGGAACGGCTAGGTTTAAAACTTAAAGGGCGCCTGTCGGGAACGGCTAAAGTTGAAAACCTATGGCTTACCTTTCGGGAATGGTAAATGGGTCTGTCGGGAACGGCTAGGTTTAAAACTCAAAAGGGCGCCTGTCGGGAATGACTAAAGTTTAAAACCTATGGCTTACCTATCGGGAATGGTAAATGGGCCTGTCGGGAATGACTAGGTTTAAAATTCAAAGGGCGCCTGTCGGGAACGGCTAAAGTTGAAAACCTATGGTTACCTATCGGGAATGGTAAATGGGTCAGTAGGGAACGGCTAGGTTTAAAACTTAAAGGGCGCCCGTCGGGAACGGCTAAAGTTGAAAACCTATGGCTTACCTATCGGGAATGGTAAATGAGTCTGTCGGGAACGACTAGGTTTAAAACTTAAAGGGCGCCTGTCGGGAACGGCTAAAGTTGAAAACCTATGGCTTACCTATCGGGAATGGTAAATGGGCCTGTCGGGAACGGCTAGGTTTAAAACTCAAAAGGGCACCTGTCGGGAACGACTATAGTTTAAAACCTATGGCTTACCTATCGGGAATGGTAAATGGGCCTGTCGGGAACGGCTAGGTTTAAAACTCAAAGGGCGCCTGTCGGGAATGGCTAATGTTGAAAACCTATGGTTACCTATCGGGAATGGTAAATGGGCCAGTCGGGAACGGCTAGGTTTAAAACTTAAAGGGCGTCCGTCGGGAACGGCTAAAGTTGAAAACCTATGGCTTACCTATCAGGAATGGTAAATGGGCCTGTCAGGAACGACTAGGTTTAAAACTCAAAGGGCGCCTGCCGGGAACGGCTAAAGTTGAAAACCTATGGTTACCTACCGGGAATGGTAAATGGACCAGTCGGGAACGGCTAGGTTTAAAACTTAAAGGGCGCCCGTCGGGAACGGCTAAAGTTGAAAACCTATGGCTTACCTATCAGGAATGGTAAATGGGCCTGTCAGGAACGGCTAGGTTTAAAACTCAAAAGGGCGCCTGTCGGGAACGGGTAAAGTTTAAAACCTATGGCTTACCTATCGGGAATGGTAAATGGGCCTGTAGGGAACAGCTAGGTTTAAAACTCAAAGGGCGCCTGTCGGGAACGGCTAAAGTTGAAAACCTATGGTTACCTATCGGGAATGGTAAATGGGCCAGTCGGGAACGGCTAGGTTTAAAACTTAAAGGGCACCTATCGGGAACGGCTAAAGTTGAAAACCTATGGTTACCTATCGGGAATGGTAAATGGGCCCATCGGGAACAGCTCGGTTTAAAACTCAAAAGGGCGCCTGTCGGGAACGGCTAAAGTTGAAAACCTATGGCTTACCTATCGGTAATGGTAAATGGGCCTGTCGGTAACGGCTAGGTTTAAAACTCAATAGGGCGCCTGTCGGGAACGGCTAAAGTATAAAACCTATGGCTTACCTATCGGGAATGGTAAATGGGCCTGTCGGGAACGGCTAGGTTTAAAACTCAAAGGGCGCCTGTTGGGAACGGCTAAAGTTTAAAACCTATGGTTACCGATCGGGAATGGTAAATGGGCCAGTTGAGAACGGCTAGGTTTAAAACTTAAAGGGCGCCTGTCGGGAACGGCTAAAGTTGAAAACCTATGGCTTACCTTTCGGGAATGGTAAATGGGTCTGTAGGGAACGGCTAGGTTTAAAACTCAAAAGGCCGCCTGTTGGGAACGACTAAAGTTTAAAACCTATGGCTTACCTATCGGGAATGGTAAATGGGCCTGTCGGGAATGACTAGGTTTAAAACTCAAAGGGCGCCTGTCGGGAACGGCTACAGTTGAAAACCTATGGTTACCTATCGGGAATGGTAAATGGGTCAGTTGGGAACGGCTTGGTTTAAAACTTAAAGGGCGCCCGTCGGGAACGGCTAAAGTTGAAAACCTATGGCTTACCTTTCGGGAATGGTAAATGGGTCTGTCGGGAATGGCTAGGTTTAAAACTCAAAAGGGCGCCTGTCGGGAACGACTAAAGTTTAAAACCTATGGCTTACCTATCGGGAATGGTAAATGGGCCTGTCGGGAATGACTAGGTTTAAAACTCAAAGGGCGCCTGTCGGGAACGGCTACAGTTGAAAACCTATGGTTACCTATCGGGAATGGTAAATGGGTCAGTTGGGAACGGCTAGGTTTAAAACTTAAAGGGCGCCTGTCGGGAACGGCTAAAGTTGAAAACCTATGGCTTACCTTTCGGGAATGGTAAATCGGTCTGTCGGGAACGGCTAGGTTTAAAACTCAAAAGGGCGCCTGTCGGGAACGACTAAAGTTTAAAACCTATGGCTTACCTATCGGGAATGGTAAATGGGCCTGTCGGGAATGACTAGGTTTAAAACTCAAAGGGCGCCTGTCGGGAACGGCTACAGTTGAAAACCTATGGTTACCTATCGGGAATGGTAAATGGGTCAGTTGGGAACGGCTAGGTTTAAAACTTAAAGGGCGCCCGTCGGGAACGGCTAAAGTTGAAAACCTATGGCTTACCTATCGGGAATGGTAAATGGGTCTGTCGGGAACGACTAGGTTTAAAACTTAAAGGGCGCCTGTCGGGAACGGCTAAAGTTGAAAACCTATGGCTTACCTATCGGGAATGGTAAATGGGCCTGTCGGGAACGGCTAGGTTTAAAACTCAAAAGGGCACCTGTCGGGAACGACTATAGTTTAAAACCTATGGCTTACCTATCGGGAATGGTAAATGGGCCTGTCGGGAACGGCTAGGTTTAAAACTCAAAGGGCGCCTGTCGGGAATGGCTAATGTTGAAAACCTATGGTTACCTATCGGGAATGGTAAATGGGCCAGTCGGGAACGGCTAGGTTTAAAACTTAAAGGGCGTCCGTCGGGAACGGCTAAAGTTGAAAACCTATGGCTTACCTATCAGGAATGGTAAATGGGCCTGTCAGGAACGACTAGGTTTAAAACTCAAAGGGCGCCTGCCGGGAACGGCTAAAGTTGAAAACCTATGGTTACCTACCGGGAATGGTAAATGGACCAGTCGGGAACGGCTAGGTTTAAAACTTAAAGGGCGCCCGTCGGGAACGGCTAAAGTTGAAAACCTATGGCTTACCTATCGGGAATGGTAAATGGGCCTGTCGGGAACGGCTAGGTTTAAAACTCAAAAGGGCGCCTGTCGGGAACGGGTAAAGTTTAAAACCTATGGCTTACCTATCGGGAATGGTAAATGGGCCTGTAGGGAACAGCTAGGTTTAAAACTCAAAGGGCGCCTGTCGGGAACGGCTAAAGTTGAAAACCTATGGTTACCTATCGGGAATGGTAAATGGGCCAGTCGGGAACGGCTAGGTTTAAAACTTAAAGGGCACCTATCGGGAACGGCTAAAGTTGAAAACCTATGGTTACCTATCGGGAATGGTAAATGGGCCCGTCGGGAACAGCTAGGTTTAAAACTCAAAAGGGCGCCTGTCGGGAACGGCTAAAGTTGAAAACCTATGGCTTACCTATCGGTAATGGTAAATGGGCCTGTCGGTAACGGCTAGGTTTAAAACTCAATAGGGCGCCTGTCGGGAACGGCTAAAGTATAAAACCTATGGCTTACCTATCGGGAATGGTAAATGGGCCTGTCGGGAACGGCTAGGTTTAAAACTCAAAGGGCGCCTGCCGGGAACGGCTAAAGTTGAAAACCTATGGTTACCTACCGGGAATGGTAAATGGACCAGTTGGGAACGGCTAGGTTTAAAACTTAAAGGGCGCCTGTCGGGAACGGCTAAAGTTGAAAACCTATGGCTTACCTTTCGGGAATGGTAAATGGGTCTGTCGGGAACGGCTAGGTTTAAAACTCAAAAGGGCGCCTGTCGGGAATGACTAAAGTTTAAAACCTATGGCTTACCTATCGGGAATGGTAAATGGGCCTGTCGGGAATGACTAGGTTTAAAATTCAAAGGGCGCCTGTCGGGAACGGCTAAAGTTGAAAACCTATGGTTACCTATCGGGAATGGTAAATGGGCCTGTCGGGAACGGCTAGGTTTAAAACTCAAAAGGGCACCTGTCGGGAACGACTATAGTTTAAAACCTATGGCTTACCTATCGGGAATGGTAAATGGGCCTGTCGGGAACGGCTAGGTTTAAAACTCAAAGGGCGCCTGTCGGGAATGGCTAATGTTGAAAACCTATGGTTACCTATCGGGAATGGTAAATGGGCCAGTCGGGAACGGCTAGGTTTAAAACTTAAAGGGCGTCCGTCGGGAACGGCTAAAGTTGAAAACCTATGGCTTACCTATCAGGAATGGTAAATGGGCCTGTCAGGAACGACTAGGTTTAAAACTCAAAGGGCGCCTGCCGGGAACGGCTAAAGTTGAAAACCTATGGTTACCTACCGGGAATGGTAAATGGACCAGTCGGGAACGGCTAGGTTTAAAACTTAAAGGGCGCCCGTCGGGAACGGCTAAAGTTGAAAACCTATGGCTTACCTATCGGGAATGGTAAATGGGCCTGTCGGGAACGGCTAGGTTTAAAACTCAAAAGGGCGCCTGTCGGGAACGGGTAAAGTTTAAAACCTATGGCTTACCTATCGGGAATGGTAAATGGGCCTGTAGGGAACAGCTAGGTTTAAAACTCAAAGGGCGCCTGTCGGGAACGGCTAAAGTTGAAAACCTATGGTTACCTATCGGGAATGGTAAATGGGCCAGTCGGGAACGGCTAGGTTTAAAACTTAAAGGGCACCTATCGGGAACGGCTAAAGTTGAAAACCTATGGTTACCTATCGGGAATGGTAAATGGGCCCGTCGGGAACAGCTAGGTTTAAAACTCAAAAGGGCGCCTGTCGGGAACGGCTAAAGTTGAAAACCTATGGCTTACCTATCGGTAATGGTAAATGGGCCTGTCGGTAACGGCTAGGTTTAAAACTCAATAGGGCGCCTGTCGGGAACGGCTAAAGTATAAAACCTATGGCTTACCTATCGGGAATGGTAAATGGGCCTGTCGGGAACGGCTAGGTTTAAAACTCAAAGGGCGCCTGTTGGGAACGGTTAAAGTTTAAAACCTATGGTTACCGATCGGGAATGGTAAATGGGCCAGTTGAGAACGGCTAGGTTTAAAACTTAAAGGGCGCCTGTCGGGAACGGCTAAAGTTGAAAACCTATGGCTTACCTTTCGGGAATGGTAAATGGGTCTGTAGGGAACGGCTAGGTTTAAAACTCAAAAGGCCGCCTGTTGGGAACGACTAAAGTTTAAAACCTATGGCTTACCTATCGGGAATGGTAAATGGGCCTGTCGGGAATGACTAGGTTTAAAACTCAAAGGGCGCCTGTCGGGAACGGCTACAGTTGAAAACCTATGGTTACCTATCGGGAATGGTAAATGGGTCAGTTGGGAACGGCTTGGTTTAAAACTTAAAGGGCGCCCGTCGGGAACGGCTAAAGTTGAAAACCTATGGCTTACCTTTCGGGAATGGTAAATGGGTCTGTCGGGAATGGCTAGGTTTAAAACTTAAAAGGGCGCCTGTCGGGAACGACTAAAGTTTAAAACCTATGGCTTACCTATCGGGAATGGTAAATGGGCCTGTCGGGAATGACTAGGTTTAAAACTCAAAGGGCGCCTGTCGGGAACGGCTACAGTTGAAAACCTATGGTTACCTATCGGGAATGGTAAATGGGTCAGTTGAGAACGGCTAGGTTTAAAACTTAAAGGGCGCCTGTCGGGAACGGCTAAAGTTGAAAACCTATGGCTTACCTTTCGGGAATGTTAAATCGGTCTGTCGGGAACGGCTAGGTTTAAAACTCAAAAGGGCGCCTGTCGGGAACGACTAAAGTTTAAAACCTATGGCTTACCTATCGGGAATGGTAAATGGGCCTGTCGGGAATGACTAGGTTTAAAACTCAAAGGGCGCCTGTCGGGAACGGCTACAGTTGAAAACCTATGGTTACCTATCGGGAATGGTAAATGGGTCAGTTGGGAACGGCTAGGTTTAAAACTTAAAGGGCGCCCGTCGGTAACGGCTAAAGTTGAAAACCTATGGCTTACCTATCGGGAATGGTAAATGGGTCTGTCGGGAACGACTAGGTTTAAAACTTAAAGGGCGCCTGTCGGGAACGGCTAAAGTTGAAAACCTATGGCTTACTTATCGGGAATGGTAAATGGGCCTGTCGGGAACTGCTAGGTTTAAAACTCAAAAGGGCGCCTGTCGGGAACGACTATAGTTTAAAACCTATGGCTTACCTATCGGGAATGGTAAATGGGCTTGTCGGGAACGGCTAGGTTTAAAACTCAAAAGGCGCCTGTCGGGAACGGCTAATGTTGAAAACCTATGGTTACCTATCGGGAATGGTAAATGGGCCAGTCGGGAACGGCTAGGTTTAAAACTTAAAGGGCGTCCGTCGGGAACGGCTAAAGTTGAAAACCTATGGCTTACCTATCGGGAATGGTAAATGGGCCTGTCGGGAACGACTAGGTTTAAAACTCAAAGGGCGCCTGTCGGGAACGGCTAAAGTTGAAAACCTATGGTTACCTATCGGGAATGGTAAATGGACCAGTCGGGAACGGCTAGGTTTAAAACTTAAAGGGCGCCCGTCGGGAACGGCTAAAGTTGAAAACCTATGGCTTACCTATTGGGAATGGTAAATGGGCCTGTCGGGAACGGCTAGGTTTAAAACTCAAAAGGGCGCCTGTCGGGAACGGCTAAAGTTTAAAACCTATGGCTTACCTATCGGGAATGGTAAATGGGCCTGTAGGGAACAGCTAGGTTTAAAACTCAAAGGGCGCCTGTCGGGAACGGCTAAAGTTGAAAACCTATGGTTACCTATCGGGAATGGTAAATGGGCCAGTCTGGAACGGCTAGGTTTAAAACTTAAAGGGCACCTGTCGGGAACGGCTAAAGTTGAAAACCTATGGTTACCTATCGGGAATGGTAAATGGGCCCGTCGGGAACAGCAAGGTTTAAAACTCAAAAGGGCGCCTGTCAGGAACGGCTAAAGTTGAAAACCTATGGCTTACCTATCGGTAATGGTAAATGGGCCTGTCGGTAACGGCTAGGTTTAAAACTCAATAGGGCACCTGTCGGGAACGGCGAAAGTTTAAAACCTATGGCTTACCTATCGGGAATGGTAAATGGGCCTGTCGGGAACGGCTAGGTTTAAAACTCAAAGGGCGCCTGTTGGGAACGGCTAAAGTTTAAAACCTATGGTTACCGATCGGGAATGGTAAATGGGCCAGTTGAGAACGGCAAGGTTTAAAACTTAAAGGGCGCCTGTCGGGAACGGCTAAAGTTGAAAACCTATGGCTTACCTTTCGGGAATGGTAAATGGGTCTGTCGGGAACGGCTAGGTTTAAAACTCAAAAGGGCGCCTGTTGGGAACGACTAAAGTTTAAAACCTATGGCTTACCTATCGGGAATGCTAAATGGGCCTGTCGGGAATGACTAGGTTTAAAACTCAAAGGGCGCCTGTCGGGAACGGCTAAAGTTGAAAACCTATGGTTACCTATCGGGAATGGTAAATGGGTCAGTTGGGAACGGCTAGGTTTAAAACTTAAAGGGCGCCCGTCGGGAACGGCTAAAGTTGAAAACCTATGGCTTACCTATCGGGAATGGTAAATGGGTCTGTCGGGAACGACTAGGTTTAAAACTTAAAGGGCGCCTGTCGGGAACGGCTAAAGTTGAAAACCTATGGCTTACCTATCGGGAAGGGTAAATGGGCCTGTCGGGAACGGCTAGGTTTAAAACTCAAAAGGGCGCCTGTCGGGAACGACTATACTTTAAAACCTATGGCTTACCTATCGGGAATGGTAAATGGGCCTGTCGGGAACGGCTAGGTTTAAAACTCAAAGGGCGCCTGTCGGGAACGGCTAATGTTGAAAACCTATGGTTGCCTATCGGGAATGGTAAATGGGCCAGTCGGGAACGGCTAGGTTTAAAACTTAAAGGGCGTCCGTCGGGAACGGCTAAAGTTGAAAACCTATGGCTTACCTATCGGGAATGGTAAATGGGCCTGTCGGGAACGACTAGGTTTAAAACTCAAAGGGCGCCTGTCGGGAACGGCTAAAGTTGAAAACCTATGGTTACCTATCGAGAATGGTAAATGGACCAGTCGGGAACGGCTAGGTTTAAAACTTAAAGGGCGCCCGTCGGGAACGGCTAAAGTTGAAAACCTATGGCTTACCTATCGGGAATGGTAAATGGGCCTGTCGGGAACGGCTAGGTTTAAAACTCAAAAGGGCGCCTGTCGGGAACGGGTAAAGTTTAAAACCTATGGCTTACCTATCGGGAATGGTAAATGGGCCTGTAGGGAACAGCTAGGTTTAAAACTCAAAGGGCGCCTGTCAGGAACGGCTAAAGTTGAAAACCTATGGTTACCTATCGGGAATGGTAAATGGGCCAGTCGGGAACGGCTAGGTTGAAAACTTAAAGGGCACCTGTCGGGAACGGCTAAAGTTGAAAACCTATGGTTACCTATCGGGAATGGTAAATGGGCCCGTCGGGAACAGCAAGGTTTAAAACTCAAAAGGGCGCCTGTCAGGAACGGCTAAAGTTGAAAACCTATGGCTTACCTATCGGTAATGGTAAATGGGCCTGTCGGTAACGGCTAGGTTTAAAACTCAATAGGGCACCTGTCGGGAACGGCGAAAGTTTAAAACCTATGGCTTACCTATCGGGAATGGTAAATGGGCCTGTCGGGAACGGCTAGGTTTAAAACTCAAAGGGCGCCTGTTGGGAACGGCTAAAGTTTAAAACCTATGGTTACCGATCGGGAATGGTAAATGGGCCAGTTGAGAACGGCAAGGTTTAAAACTTAAAGGGCGCCTGTCGGGAACGGCTAAAGTTGAAAACCTATGGCTTACCTTTCGGGAATGGTAAATGGGTCTGTCGGGAACGGCTAGGTTTAAAACTCAAAAGGGCGCCTGTTGGGAACGACTAAAGTTTAAAACCTATGGCTTACCTATCGGGAATGCTAAATGGGCCTGTCGGGAATGACTAGGTTTAAAACTCAAAGGGCGCCTGTCGGGAACGGCTAAAGTTGAAAACCTATGGTTACCTATCGGGAATGGTAAATGGGTCAGTTGGGAACGGCTAGGTTTAAAACTTAAAGGGCGCCCGTCGGGAACGGCTAAAGTTGAAAACCTATGGCTTACCTATCGGGAATGGTAAATGGGTCTGTCGGGAACGACTAGGTTTAAAACTTAAAGGGCGCCTGTCGGGAATGGCTAAAGTTGAAAACCTATGGCTTACCTATCGGGAAGGGTAAATGGGCCTGTCGGGAACGGCTAGGTTTAAAACTCAAAAGGGCGCCTGTCGGGAACGACTATAGTTTAAAACCTATGGCTTACCTATCAGGAATGGTAAATGGGCCTGTCAGGAACGACTAGGTTTAAAACTCAAAGGGCGCCTGCCGGGAACGGCTAAAGTTGAAAACCTATGGTTACCTACCGGGAATGGTAAATGGACCAGTCGGGAACGGCTAGGTTTAAAACTTAAAGGGCGCCCGTCGGGAACGGCTAAAGTTGAAAACCTATGGCTTACCTATCGGGAATGGTAAATGGGCCTGTCGGGAACGGCTAGGTTTAAAACTCAAAAGGGCGCCTGTCGGGAACGGGTAAAGTTTAAAACCTATGGCTTACCTATCGGGAATGGTAAATGGGCCTGTAGGGAACAGCTAGGTTTAAAACTCAAAGGGCGCCTGTCGGGAACGGCTAAAGTTGAAAACCTATGGTTACCTATCGGGAATGGTAAATGGGCCAGTCGGGAACGGCTAGGTTTAAAACTTAAAGGGCGCCCGTCGGGAACGGCTAAAGTTGAAAACCTATGGTTACCTATCGGGAATGGTAAATGGGCCCGTCGGGAACAGCTAGGTTTAAAACTCAAAAGGGCGCCTGTCGGGAACGGCTAAAGTTGAAAACCTATGGCTTACCTATCGGTAATGGTAAATGGGCCTGTCGGTAACGGCTAGGTTTAAAACTCAATAGGGCGCCTGTCGGGAACGGCTAAAGTATAAAACCTGTGGCTTACCTATCGGGAATGGTAAATGGGCCAGTCGGGAACGGCTAGGTTTAAAACTTAAAGGGCACCTGTCGGGAACGGCTAAAGTTGAAAACCTATGGTTACCTATCGGGAATGGTAAATGGGCCCGTCGGGAACAGCTAGGTTTAAAACTCAAAAGGGCGCCTGTCGGGAACGGCTAAAGTTGAAAACCTATGGCTTACCTATCGGGAAGGGTAAATGGGCCTGTCGGGAACGGCTAGGTTTAAAACTCAAAAGGGCGCCTGTCGGGAACGACTATAGTTTAAAACCTATGGCTTACCTATCGGGAATGGTAAATGGGCCTGTCGGGAACGGCTAGGTTTAAAACTCAAAGGGCGCCTGTCGGGAACGGCTAATGTTGAAAACCTATGGTTGCCTATCGGGATGGTAAATGGGCCAGTCGGGAACGGCTAGGTTTAAAACTTAAAGGGCGTCCGTCGGGAACGGCTAAAGTTGAAAACCTATGGCTTACCTATCGGGAATGGTAAATGGGCCTGTCGGGAACGACTAGGTTTAAAACTCAAAGGGCGCCTGTCGGGAATGACTAAAGTTTAAAACCTATGGCTTACCTATCGGGAATGGTAAATGGGTCTGTCGGGAACGGCTAGGTTTAAAACTCAAAAGGGCGCCTGTCGGGAACGACTAAAGTTTAAAACCTATGGCTTACCTATCGGGAATGGTAAATGGGCCTGTCGGGAATGACTAGGTTTAAAACTCAAAGGGCGCCTGTCGGGAACGGCTACAGTTGAAAACCTATGGTTACCTATCGGGAATGGTAAATGGGTCAGTTGGGAACGGCTAGGTTTAAAACTTAAAGGGCGCCTGTCGGGAACGGCTAAAGTTGAAAACCTATGGCTTACCTTTCGGGAATGGTAAATCGGTCTGTCGGGAACGGCTAGGTTTAAAACTCAAAAGGGCGCCTGTCGGGAACGACTAAAGTTTAAAACCTATGGCTTACCTATCGGGAATGGTAAATGGGCCTGTCGGGAATGACTAGGTTTAAAACTCAAAGGGCGCCTGTCGGGAACGGCTACAGTTGAAAACCTATGGTTACCTATCGGGAATGGTAAATGGGTCAGTTGGGAACGGCTAGGTTTAAAACTTAAAGGGCGCCCGTCGGGAACGGCTAAAGTTGAAAACCTATGGCTTACCTATCGGGAATGGTAAATGGGTCTGTCGGGAACGACTAGGTTTAAAACTTAAAGGGCGCCTGTCGGGAACGGCTAAAGTTGAAAACCTATGGCTTACCTATCGGGAATGGTAAATGGGCCTGTCGGGAACGGCTAGGTTTAAAACTCAAAAGGGCGCCTGTCGGGAACGACTATAGTTTAAAACCTATGGCTTACCTATCGGGAATGGTAAATGGGCTTGTCGGGAACGGCTAGGTTTAAAACTCAAAAGGCGCCTGTCGGGAACGGCTAATGTTGAAAACCTATGGTTACCTATCGGGAATGGTAAATGGGCCAGTCGGGAACGACTAGGTTTAAAACTTAAAGGGCGTCCGTCGGGAACGGCTAAAGTTGAAAACCTATGGCTTACCTATCGGGAATGGTAAATGGGCCTGTCGGGAACGACTAGGTTTAAAACTCAAAGGGCACCTGTCGGGAACGGCTAAAGTTGAAAACCTATGGTTACCTATCGGGAATGGTAAATGGACCAGTCGGGAACGGCTAGGTTTAAAACTTAAAGGGCGCCCGTCGGGAACGGCTAAAGTTGAAAACCTATGGCTTACCTATCGGGAATGGTAAATGGGCCTGTCGGGAACGGCTAGGTTTAAAACTCAAAAGGGCGTCTGTCGGGAACGACTATAGTTTAAAACCTATGGCTTACCTATCGGGAATGGTAAATGGGCCTGTAGGGAACAGCTAGGTTTAAAACTCAAAGGGCGCCTGTCGGGAACGGCTAAAGTTGAAAACCTATGGTTACCTATCGGGAATGGTAAATGGGCCAGTCTGCAACGGCTAGGTTTAAAACTTAAAGGGCACCTGTCGGGAACGGCTAAAGTTGAAAACCGATGGTTACCTATCGGGAATGGTAAATGGGCCCGTCGGGAACAGCAAGGTTTAAAACTCAAAAGGGCGCCTGTCAGGAACGGCTAAAGTTGAAAACCTATGGCTTACCTAGCGGTAATGGTAAATGGGCCTGTCGGTAACGGCTAGGTTTAAAACTCAATAGGGCACCTGTCGGGAACGGCTAAAGTTTAAAACCTATGGCTTACCTATCGGGAATGGTAAATGGGCCTGTCGGGAACGGCTAGGTTTAAAACTCAAAGGGCGCCTGTTGGGAACGGCTAAAGTTTAAAACCTATGGTTACCGATCGGGAATGGTAAATGGGCCAGTTGAGAACGGCAAGGTTTAAAACTTAAAGGGCGCCTGTCGGGAACGGCTAAAGTTGAAAACCTATGGCTTACCTTTCGGGAATGGTAAATGGGTCTGTCGGGAACGGCTAGGTTTAAAACTCAAAAGGGCGCCTGTTGGGAACGACTAAAGTTTAAAACCTATGGCTTACCTATCGGGAATGCTAAATGGGCCTGTCGGGAATGACTAGGTTTAAAACTCAAAGGGCGCCTGTCGGGAACGGCTAAAGTTGAAAACCTATGGTTACCTATCGGGAATGGTAAATGGGTCTGTCGGGAACGGCTAGGTTTAAAACTCAAAAGGGCGCCTGTTGGGAACGACTAAAGTTTAAAACCTATGGCTTACCTATCGGGAATGCTAAATGGGCCTGTCGGGAATGACTAGGTTTAAAACTCAAAGGGCGCCTGTCGGGAACGGCTAAAGTTGAAAACCTATGGTTACCTATCGGGAATGGTAAATGGGTCAGTTGGGAACGGCTAGGTTTAAAACTTAAAGGGCGCCCGTCGGGAACGGCTAAAGTTGAAAACCTATGGCTTACCTATCGGGAATGGTAAATGGGTCTGTCGGGAACGACTAGGTTTAAAACTTAAAGGGCGCCTGTCGGGAATGGCTAAAGTTGAAAACCTATGGCTTACCTATCGGGAAGGGTAAATGGGCCTGTCGGGAACGGCTAGGTTTAAAACTCAAAAGGGCGCCTGTCGGGAACGACTATAGTTTAAAACCTATGGCTTACCTATCAGGAATGGTAAATGGGCCTGTCAGGAACGACTAGGTTTAAAACTCAAAGGGCGCCTGCCGGGAACGGCTAAAGTTGAAAACCTATGGTTACCTACCGGGAATGGTAAATGGACCAGTCGGGAACGGCTAGGTTTAAAACTTAAAGGGCGCCCGTCGGGAACGGCTAAAGTTGAAAACCTATGGCTTACCTATCGGGAATGGTAAATGGGCCTGTCGGGAACGGCTAGGTTTAAAACTCAAAAGGGCGCCTGTCGGGAACGGGTAAAGTTTAAAACCTATGGCTTACCTATCGGGAATGGTAAATGGGCCTGTAGGGAACAGCTAGGTTTAAAACTCAAAGGGCGCCTGTCGGGAACGGCTAAAGTTGAAAACCTATGGTTACCTATCGGGAATGGTAAATGGGCCAGTCGGGAACGGCTAGGTTTAAAACTTAAAGGGCGCCCGTCGGGAACGGCTAAAGTTGAAAACCTATGGTTACCTATCGGGAATGGTAAATGGGCCCGTCGGGAACAGCTAGGTTTAAAACTCAAAAGGGCGCCTGTCGGGAACGGCTAAAGTTGAAAACCTATGGCTTACCTATCGGTAATGGTAAATGGGCCTGTCGGTAACGGCTAGGTTTAAAACTCAATAGGGCGCCTGTCGGGAACGGCTAAAGTATAAAACCTGTGGCTTACCTATCGGGAATGGTAAATGGGCCAGTCGGGAACGGCTAGGTTTAAAACTTAAAGGGCACCTGTCGGGAACGGCTAAAGTTGAAAACCTATGGTTACCTATCGGGAATGGTAAATGGGCCCGTCGGGAACAGCTAGGTTTAAAACTCAAAAGGGCGCCTGTCGGGAACGGCTAAAGTTGAAAACCTATGGCTTACCTATCGGGAAGGGTAAATGGGCCTGTCGGGAACGGCTAGGTTTAAAACTCAAAAGGGCGCCTGTCGGGAACGACTATAGTTTAAAACCTATGGCTTACCTATCGGGAATGGTAAATGGGCCTGTCGGGAACGGCTAGGTTTAAAACTCAAAGGGCGCCTGTCGGGAACGGCTAATGTTGAAAACCTATGGTTGCCTATCGGGATGGTAAATGGGCCAGTCGGGAACGGCTAGGTTTAAAACTTAAAGGGCGTCCGTCGGGAACGGCTAAAGTTGAAAACCTATGGCTTACCTATCGGGAATGGTAAATGGGCCTGTCGGGAACGACTAGGTTTAAAACTCAAAGGGCGCCTGTCGGGAATGACTAAAGTTTAAAACCTATGGCTTACCTATCGGGAATGGTAAATGGGCCTGTCGGGAATGACTAGGTTTAAAACTCAAAGGGCGCCTGTCGGGAACGGCTAAAGTTGAAAACCTATGGTTACCTATCGGGAATGGTAAATGGGTCAGTTGGGAACGGCTAGGTTTAAAACTTAAAGGGCGCCCGTCGGGAACGGCTAAAGTTGAAAACCTATGGCTTACCTATCGGGAATGGTAAATGAGTCTGTCGGGAACGACTAGGTTTAAAACTTAAAGGGCGCCTGTCGGGAACGGCTAAAGTTGAAAACCTATGGCTTACCTATCGGGAATGGTAAATGGGCCTGTCGGGAACGGCTAGGTTTAAAACTCAAAAGGGCACCTGTCGGGAACAAATATAGTTTAAAACCTATGGCTTACCTATCAGGAATGGTAAATGGGCCTGTCAGGAACGACTAGGTTTAAAACTCAAAGGGCGCCTGCCGGGAACGGCTAAAGTTGAAAACCTATGGTTACCTACCGGGAATGGTAAATGGACCAGTCGGGAACGGCTAGGTTTAAAACTTAAAGGGCGCCCGTCGGGAACGGCTAAAGTTGAAAACCTATGGCTTACCTATCGGGAATGGTAAATGGGCCTGTCGGGAACGGCTAGGTTTAAAACTCAAAAGGGCGCCTGTCGGGAACGGGTAAAGTTTAAAACCTATGGCTTACCTATCGGGAATGGTAAATGGGCCTGTAGGGAACAGCTAGGTTTAAAACTCAAAGGGCGCCTGTCGGGAACGGCTAAAGTTGAAAACCTATGGTTACCTATCGGGAATGGTAAATGGGCCAGTCGGGAACGGCTAGGTTTAAAACTTAAAGGGCACCTGTCGGGAACGGCTAAAGTTGAAAACCTATGGTTACCTATCGGGAATGGTAAATGGGCCCGTCGAGAACAGCTAGGTTTAAAACTCAAAAGGGCGCCTGTCGGGAACGGCTAAAGTTGAAAACCTATGGCTTACCTATCGGTAATGGTAAATGGGCCTGTCGGTAACGGCTAGGTTTAAAACTCAATAGGGCGCCTGTCGGGAACGACTAAAGTATAAAACCTGTGGCTTACCTATCGGGAATGGTAAATGGGCCTGTCGGGAATGACTAGGTTTAAAACTCAAAGGGCGCCTGTCGGGAACGGCTAAAGTTGAAAACCTATGGTTACCTATCGGGAATGGTAAATGGGTCAGTTGGGAACGGCTAGGTTTAAAACTTAAAGGACGCCCGTCGGGAACGGCTAAAGTTGAAAACCTATGGCTTACCTATCGGGAATGGTAAATGAGTCTGTCGGGAACGACTAGGTTTAAAACTTAAAGGGCGCCTGTCGGGAACGGCTAAAGTTGAAAACCTATGGCTTACCTATCGGGAATGGTAAATGGGCCTGTCGGGAACGGCTAGGTTTAAAACTCAAAAGGGCACCTGTCGGGAACGACTATAGTTTAAAACCTATGGCTTACCTATCAGGAATGGTAAATGGGCCTGTCAGGAACGACTAGGTTTAAAACTCAAAGGGCGCCTGCCGGGAACGGCTAAAGTTGAAAACCTATGGTTACCTACCGGGAATGGTAAATGGACCAGTCGGGAACGGCTAGGTTTAAAACTTAAAGGGCGCCCGTCGGGAACGGCTAAAGTTGAAAACCTATGGCTTACCTATCGGGAATGGTAAATGGGCCTGTCGGGAACGGCTAGGTTTAAAACTCAAAAGGGCGCCTGTCGGGAACGGGTAAAGTTTAAAACCTATGGCTTACCTATCGGGAATGGTAAATGGGCCTGTAGGGAACAGCTAGGTTTAAAACTCAAAGGGCGCCTGTCGGGAACGGCTAAAGTTGAAAACCTATGGTTACCTATCGGGAATGGTAAATGGGCCAGTCGGGAACGGCTAGGTTTAAAACTTAAAGGGCACCTGTCGGGAACGGCTAAAGTTGAAAACCTATGGTTACCTATCGGGAATGGTAAATGGGCCCGTCGGGAACAGCTAGGTTTAAAACTCAAAAGGGCGCCTGTCGGGAACGGCTAAAGTTGAAAACCTATGGCTTACCTATCGGTAATGGTAAATGGGCCTGTCGGTAACGGCTAGGTTTAAAACTCAATAGGGCGCCTGTCGGGAACGGCTAAAGTATAAAACCTATGGCTTACCTATCGGGAATGGAAAATGGGCCTGTCGGGAACGGCTAGGTTTAAAACTCAAAGGGCGCCTGTTGGGAACGGCTAAAGTTTAAAACCTATGGTTACCGATCGGGAATGGTAAATGGGCCAGTTGAGAACGGCTAGGTTTAAAACTTAAAGGGCGCCTGTCGGGAACGGCTAAAGTTGAAAACCTATGGCTTACCTTTCGGGAATGGTAAATGGGTCTGTAGGGAACGGCTAGGTTTAAAACTCAAAAGGGCGCCTGTTGGGAACGACTAAAGTTTAAAACCTATGGCTTACCTATCGGGAATGGTAAATGGGCCTGTCGGGAATGACTAGGTTTAAAACTCAAAGGGCGCCTGTCGGGAACGGCTACAGTTGAAAACCTATGGTTACCTATCGGGAATGGTAAATGGGTCAGTTGGGAACGGCTAGGTTTAAAACTTAAAGGGCGCCCGTCGGGAACGGCTAAAGTTGAAAACCTATGGCTTACCTTTCGGGAATGGTAAATGGGTCTGTCGGGAACGGCTAGGTTTAAAACTCAAAAGGGCGCCTGTCGGGAACGACTAAAGTTTAAAACCTATGGCTTACCTATCGGGAATGGTAAATGGGCCTGTCGGGAATGACTAGGTTTAAAACTCAAAGGGCGCCTGTCGGGAACGGCTACAGTTGAAAACCTATGGTTACCTATCGAGAATGGTAAATGGGTCAGTTGGGAACGGCTAGGTTAAAAACTTAAAGGGCGCCTGTCGGGAACGGCTAAAGTTGAAAACCTATGGCTTACCTTTCGGGAATGGTAAATCGGTCTGTCGGGAACGGCTAGGTTTAAAACTCAAAAGGGCGCCTGTCGGGAACGACTAAAGTTTAAAACCTATGGCTTACCTATCGGGAATGGTAAATGGGCCTGTCGGGAATGACTAGGTTTAAAACTCAAAGGGCGCCTGTCGGGAACGGCTACAGTTGAAAACCTATGGTTACCTATCGGGAATGGTAAATGGGTCAGTTGGGAACGGCTAGGTTTAAAACTTAAAGGGCGCCCGTCGGGAACGGCTAAAGTTGAAAACCTATGGCTTACCTATCGGGAATGGTAAATGGGTCTGTCGGGAACGACTAGGTTTAAAACTTAAAGGGCGCCTGTCGGGAACGGCTAAAGTTGAAAACCTATGGCTTACCTATCGGGAATGGTAAATGGGCCTGTCGGGAACGGCTAGGTTTAAAACTCAAAAGGGCGCCTGTCGGGAACGACTATAGTTTAAAACCTATGGCTTACCTATCGGGAATGGTAAATGGGCTTGTCGGGAACGGCTAGGTTTAAAACTCAAAAGGCGCCTGTCGGGAACGGCTAATGTTGAAAACCTATGGTTACCTATCGGGAATGGTAAATGGGCCAGTCGGGAACGACTAGGTTTAAAACTTAAAGGGCGTCCGTCGGGAACGGCTAAAGTTGAAAACCTATGGCTTACCTATCGGGAATGGTAAATGGGCCTGTCGGGAACGACTAGGTTTAAAACTCAAAGGGCACCTGTCGGGAACGGCTAAAGTTGAAAACCTATGGTTACCTATCGGGAATGGTAAATGGACCAGTCGGGAACGGCTAGGTTTAAAACTTAAAGGGCGCCCGTCGGGAACGGCTAAAGTTGAAAACCTATGGCTTACCTATCGGGAATGGTAAATGGGCCTGTCGGGAACGGCTAGGTTTAAAACTCAAAAGGGCGCCTGTCGGGAACGACTATAGTTTAAAACCTATGGCTTACCTATCGGGAATGGTAAATGGGCCTGTAGGGAACAGCTAGGTTTAAAACTCAAAGGGCGCCTGTCGGGAACGGCTAAAGTTGAAAACCTATGGTTACCTATCGGGAATGGTAAATGGGCCAGTCTGCAACGGCTAGGTTTAAAACTTAAAGGGCACCTGTCGGGAACGGCTAAAGTTGAAAACCTATGGTTACCTATCGGGAATGGTAAATGGGCCCGTCGGGAACAGCAAGGTTTAAAACTCAAAAGGGCGCCTGTCAGGAACGGCTAAAGTTGAAAACCTATGGCTTACCTAGCGGTAATGGTAAATGGGCCTGTCGGTAACGGCTAGGTTTAAAACTCAATAGGGCACCTGTCGGGAACGGCTAAAGTTTAAAACCTATGGCTTACCTATCGGGAATGGTAAATGGGCCTGTCGGGAACGGCTAGGTTTAAAACTCAAAGGGCGCCTGTTGGGAACGGCTAAAGTTTAAAACCTATGGTTACCGATCGGGAATGGTAAATGGGCCAGTTGAGAACGGCAAGGTTTAAAACTTAAAGGGCGCCTGTCGGGAACGGCTAAAGTTGAAAACCTATGGCTTACCTTTCGGGAATGGTAAATGGGTCTGTCGGGAACGGCTAGGTTTAAAACTCAAAAGGGCGCCTGTTGGGAACGACTAAAGTTTAAAACCTATGGCTTACCTATCGGGAATGCTAAATGGGCCTGTCGGGAATGACTAGGTTTAAAACTCAAAGGGCGCCTGTCGGGAACGGCTAAAGTTGAAAACCTATGGTTACCTATCGGGAATGGTAAATGGGTCAGTTGGGAACGGCTAGGTTTAAAACTTAAAGGGCGCCCGTCGGGAACGGCTAAAGTTGAAAACCTATGGCTTACCTATCGGGAATGGTAAATGGGTCTGTCGGGAACGACTAGGTTTAAAACTTAAAGGGCGCCTGTCGGGAACGGCTAAAGTTGAAAACCTATGGCTTACCTATCGGGAAGGGTAAATGGGCCTGTCGGGAACGGCTAGGTTTAAAACTCAAAAGGGCGCCTGTCGGGAACGACTATAGTTTAAAACCTATGGCTTACCTATCGGGAATGGTAAATGGGCCTGTCGGGAACGGCTAGGTTTAAAACTCAAAGGGCGCCTGTCGGGAACGGCTAATGTTGAAAACCTATGGTTGCCTATCGGGAATGGTAAATGGGCCAGTAGGGAACGGCTAGGTTTAAAACTTAAAGGGCGTCCGTCGGGAACGGCTAAAGTTGAAAACCTATGGCTTACCTATCGGGAATGGTAAATGGGCCTGTCGGGAACGACTAGGTTTAAAACTCAAAGGGCGCCTGTCGGGAACGGCTAAAGTTGAAAACCTATGGTTACCTATCGAGAATGGTAAATGGACCAGTCGGGAACGGCTAGGTTTAAAACTTAAAGGGCGCCCGTCGGGAACGGCTAAAGTTGAAAACCTATGGCTTACCTATCGGGAATGGTAAATGGGCCTGTCGGGAACGGCTAGGTTTAAAACTCAAAAGGGCGCCTGTCGGGAACGGGTAAAGTTTAAAACCTATGGCTTACCTATCGGGAATGGTAAATGGGCCTGTAGGGAACAGCTAGGTTTAAAACTCAAAGGGCGCCTGTCAGGAACGGCTAAAGTTGAAAACCTATGGTTACCTATCGGGAATGGTAAATGGGCCAGTCGGGAACGGCTAGGTTTAAAACTTAAAGGGCACCTGTCGGGAACGGCTAAAGTTGAAAACCTATGGTTACCTATCGGGAATGGTAAATGGGCCTGTCGGGAACAGCTAGGTTTAAAACTCAAAAGGGCGCCTGTCGGGAACGGCTAAAGTTGAAAACCTATGGCTTACCTATCGGGAATGGTAAATGGGCCTGTCGGTAACGGCTAGGTTTAAAACTCAATAGGGCGCCTGTCGGGAACGGCTAAAGTTTAAAACCTATGGCTTACCTATCGGGAATGGTAAATGGGCTTGTCGGGAACGGCTAGGTTTAAAACTCAAAGGGCGCCTGTCGGGAACGGCTAAAGTTTAAAACCTATGGTTACAGATCGGGAATGGTAAATGGGCCAGTCGGGAACGGCTAGGTTTAAAACTTAAAGGGCGCCTGTCGGGAACGGCTAAAGTTGAAAACCTATGGCTTACCTATCGGGAATGGTAAATGGGCCTGTCGGTAACGGCTAGGTTTAAAACTCAATAGGGCGCCTGTCGGGAACGGCTAAAGTTTAAAACCTATGGCTTACCTATCGGGAATGGTAAATGGGCCTGTCGGGAACGGCTAGGTTTAAAACTCAAAGGGCGCCTGTCAGGAACGGCTAAAGTTTAAAACCTATGGTTACCGATCGGGAATGGTAAATGGGCCAGTCGGGAACGGCTAGGTTTAAAACTTAAAGGGCGCCTGTCGGGAACGGCTAAAGTTGAAAACCTATGGCTTACCTATCGGGAATGGTAAATGGGTCTGTCGGGAACGGCTAGGTTTAAAACTCAAAAGGGCGCCTGTAGGGAACGACTAAAGTTTAAAACCTATGGCTTACCTATCGGGAATGGTAAATGGGCCTGTCGGGAACGACTAGGTTTAAAACTCAAAGGGCGCCTGTCGGGAACGACTAAAGTTGAAAACCTATGGTTACCTATCGGGAATGGTAAATGGGTCAGTTGGGAACAGCTAGGTTTAAAACTTAAAGGGCGCCCGTCGGGAACGGCTAAAGTTGAAAACCTATGGCTTACCTATCGGGAATGGTAAATGGGTCTGTCGGGAACGACTAGGTTTAAAACTTAAAGGGCGCCTGTCGGGAACGGCTAAAGTTGAAAACCTATGGCTTACCCATCGGGAATGGTAAATGGGCCTGTCGGGAACGGCTAGGTTTAAAACTCAAAAGGGCGCCTGTCGGGAACGACTATAGTTTAAAACCTATGGCTTACCTATCGGGAATGGTAAATGGGCCTGTCGGGAACGGCTAGGTTTAAAACTCAAAGGGCGCCTGTCGGGAACGGCTAAAGTTGAAAACCTATGGTTACCTATCGGGAATGGTAAATGGGCCAGTCGGGAACGGCTAGGTTTAAAACTTAAAGGGCGTCCGTCGGGAACGGCTAAAGTTGAAAACCTATGGCTTACCTATCGGGAATGGTAAATGGGCCTGTCGGGAACGGCTAGGTTTAAAACTCATGGAGTGCCCATCGGGAATGGCTAAAGGAATCCTACCGGGAATGGTTCCAGAAAATGCGGTTAAGATGTAAGATCAAAAGATTTACAAACCGAGGAATAGGACTCTGTGGGGATAACAATGATGAAACCCTGGTACTGCTTTTGAGATATCTGGTTGGGAATGAGCAGGGCATTCTTTCTGGCTTCGTCAATATGATAGAAGGGAAACAATTTTGGGCTCTCGCACGAGGTACCAAAACTGGCTTATGCTTCACATGCATATGTTTGAATTTTTCCATGGCGTAATGCTCCATCTCAATGGAAATGCTACGCGTTTTGAGGATGCTATGCATACTATATGCAAAATGCAAGGAGGTCCTCAGCAAAATAAATGCTGAGGAAAGGTAGGCAACTCTACTGGGGATAATGAGCTGGATTGACTTCGTGGTCACAAACCGTACTGAGGAAGACAAATTGCCCTGACCTCCTGATCTTGGCACTGACCTGACAAACCTGTTGAGGTTGCTGTAGGAAATGGTAACTTTGCTGGGGAGGCATCATCTGAACCAGTCCACTTGGGGAATAACTATAACCATAGAACTCCGCTGGGGATTAATGAGCTTACAACAAACTCTGCTGGGGAGAACCACTTCAGAGTGTCTCGTGCTGGAAATGTCCCTTGAGAGGATTTTACAGAAGACCACGCCTCTTCAAACTCTACTGGGGATAATAGATTTGGAACACCTCCTGCTGGGGAAATTTCAAAATGCTCCATGCTTGGGATGGTAAACCTCTTGCTCTTGCCCCATGATACCAGGCTGATTTGAAGAAAACGTCCCAGAAGGATTTTACAGAAGATTTGACATCTCCAAACTCCTGGACACTTACTAAGCCTTGAACATTAGCTGCGAGGCCATTCTGCTGGGGAATTTGCAACCATTATCGACACAGAAAAGCTTGTAGCTGTTGGAAGTACTGAATAGGAGAATCGACTTAATAAGATACAACCCTGCCCATTTGAAACTAACTTGTTAATATCTAATCGTCGTGCGCGACCGTCGGCCAAACGATGGTTCAATCAGTAAACGTTGTGACAAAAGAGTGAAATGAGAATCTTTTTCTGAACATGTTGGCTGCAGTACTACCATTTGACGATATTGCTGGGGATCATGAAGCTCTGTAAATACGCTGGGGATGACCACCTCCCAGATTCCCGCTAAGAAACTGTCTATGCTTAGGGAGGAACGATCATTTGCGCTTCGTAAAGGATGCCCACCTGCTTGGAGGGGAAGATCAAACCATCTCTACCCTGTCTAGGGACTCGAACTCTTGCTGGAGAAAGGCAAATCCAACTCCGGTTAGGGAAACCAAACCTTATGTCTCTCGCTAGGGAGGATACTTTGCCGAGGACAGTACCGTCTTGGCTATTTCTGCCGGGGGCAACTAGCAATGCTAATACCTCACTGGGGAACGATACCCTCTGGCGCCTTGCCGAGGAAAAGAAAGTCCATGTTGGGAACTACTTTGGCGCTTCACACTTCTACTGATCGACTGCATGCCAAATATCACAAGCGAACTCCCAACTTGTCTTAGACCACATGGTCTATTGGGATAAACCGTCTCAAGAGGATTTTACAGAAAACCTGGCATTCAAAATGCCCCAGGGTATTCAAACTCTCGGAAAGATTTATAGATCTCGACGTAACTGCCCCAGACTGCATAGTGCATGAAAGAACTTGCCTCGACAAGATTCATAAATATTTGAAATACTCTGCCCCAGTATACTGAATCTTGAAGAGGTACTTTTGATTAACCATCTTTTGGAGTAGGACAGCTTCTCGTGTTCTTGAGGTGGCCTGCCTCAATATAATCCTTGCAGTGAATTTGCCCCTGACTGATCTTAGAGAGATTTGTCAAATTGAGCTGATTGCCCCATATTACCCGTTTGTGGAGAGATTTATCGGATCTCGACATAATTGCCCCAGTTTGAATGCTTTTGGAGAGATTCAACGGATCTCAACGTGGTTGCCCCCAGTTTGCCTGAACTTTTAGAGATTTCTCAACGTGACTGCCTATGATTGACCGCTCTCTGAAAAGACTTTCTCAACATGACTGCCCCAGCTTGGCTGCACATTGAAGAGATTTATTGACGTGATTACCCCAGATTAGATGAATCTTGGAATGGCTTGCCCATTTGGCGTGATCGTTTAATGGCTTGCCCCTGCTCAACGAAGTCTTCTGGCGTTTGCATCTCATCTTGATCAATCTTTCCATTGTAGAAACTTTCCTGATGTCTTGTACTTACTCGCAAGTAAAACTGATCGATTTGAAAATGACAATTTTAATGCAATGCATATGACAGTTTTGAGATCCAAGTCTGTTCACTGGAAAAATATGGTGACATATAGTGAACGAATCACTTATCTAACTGTCACATCGATACCACCATGAATGGTAAGAAAGATCCTCTTGGGAGTCAGAACTGACGCGATATTAACCGAAGTATGCTTTCGAAATAACCCTGCTTCAATTAGGTATTTTAAAGGTTGTAACGTGGCCTGGTTCACGGTTTGAGAAAGAAGGGATATAAGGCTCAAAGTTTTATTTTAACCCACCCATTCTTCTTGATGTTCTCCATCCTACGTTCAGCTAATTTACACAAGCGGTCGCCTCTCAAAAAGATTTTGTGATCTTTAAGGAACCCAAGAAACTGATAATTTGAGACCCAATGAGGTTTTGGAGTAACAGTCACCCCTTTTGTCTTTTGTTCGTAGTCACACGACTTTGTTCTTGCTCGAGGATTTTCTTTTGTAATCCTTTTGTTTTTTGCTTTCGCATTCTTTTGCTTTTTGATCCCTAATTTTTGCCTGGACTGATTCTTTTGAATATTTAGATTTTGAAGTCCAGCGGGATGCCCTGACTTTTGCCTAAGTCGCTTGTTTTCAAGTTTCGACTTAGCGGGCTTTTCTTCTTTTTTTTTCGGAACAAATCGTGTGACACTGGCTTGTCTTGACTTTGTTGAAAGGGTTGTGACTGCCTCACTCCTTGATTGTTGATGGATAGCCATTGTGGTTTCTCATCTCTTGACCTCTTGACGGTGGAACAGAAGGTAATGGATCCTCAGATGCGCACTTCTTTTGAAATTTGAACGCTTGGTCAAATTAATTGACACCTACCTTGCCCCAGGTTAAGATTGAGGGTTTTTTCATACGAAAAAAAACTTCTACTTCAAGGCTCAAAGGGGTTAACGAAGGTCTATCTCCCTTATATCTCCAGTGTTTGGGGATTTGAAACAATGCATGTACATCATCAGCAGGATTTTTGTTCAAAAGCATACAATCAAAAGTTTTTGCGTCTTCGATTTTGTCATCCTCCCTAGGCTCCTGCTTAAACAAGCATATGATATCGATAAAAAATATGAGTGAACACGACTTGATTTAATCATAACATGCATATTCATTTCATTACCATTATCAATTAAAAACAGACAAGTTTTACAAATGAGTTTGCACTTTAACAGAAAAGAAACTACAAATGCAAAGAAATGACATGATATATTGATTGCTGGCTTCGAGGAACTGGGACTTTCCAAGCATGATTCGCTAATGAGCTAGCCGTCTTCAGAATTGCTCTTTGAAGTCACTCTGATAACCACCTGCACAACTGCTCTCGGTGCCTTCTTCCATAACTTGGACTGATGGACCCGCCTACCTTACAACTTTCAGTTGAATGCCCCTGTGCCCCAGTATGGTAGTCACAACGGGCGTTGACATCAAAATCTGGTGGGTAATGGAAAAGGCATTGGCTTTAATTTCTTCGACACTATTAATCCACCTTTGATAAAACCTGGCAACATCCAACTGTACGACATTGTCAACTGAGTGAAATTCCTCTCGGCTTTCTTGGTCTTTGTCGGGCATGCTGACGGGACTGACGGCGATATGACCGTTGATTCTGAAGATGTCACTGACTCGGAGAAAAATATTGTCCTTGATACGGAGACTCAGAAGATTGCTGACTTTGAATAGTTGATATGCCTGAACGTTGAGAATGAGGTGGCAAAGATTCCTGAATGGAACTATTTTCTTCCTTGAATTCTTCTTGAGAACTGACAACTGATGCACTTTCATTAGCTGGGAAGTTCGAGACGTCTTGCATCTTTCCATACTTGAGAAGGCTCTTGATACGTTCTCCCTCCATTACCAGGTCAGAAAAATTTGCCGCCCTATTGACAATCATCTTTTCCAAGTACGAACCTTGCAAGGTATCCATGAACAGATCAACCAATTCTCTTTCTAGTAGTGGCGGTTGAACGCGAGCAGCTAACTCTCTCCATCTCTGAGCATACCCTCTGAATGATTCATTATTTGCTTGAGACTAGTCTTGCAAATGCATTCGGCTGTGAGCCATGTCAAGATTATAGTGGTATTGCTTCACGAAGGCGTTGGCTAAATCTGACCATGACTGGATGCAACCACTCTTTAACTGCATATACCAATACACTGATGCCCCACTCAGACTGTCTTGGAAACATTGAATCATGAGTTTGTCGTTGTTGACAGGTCATTCTTCGGCAAAACATCACTAAATGTTGCTTTGGACAAGCATTCCCTTTGTACTGCTCAGACTTCGGCGTTTTGAACTTTGGAGGCGTTATCAGGCCGGGCACCAAACACATGCTCGAAGCAATCAACTCAAGAGTATCACGCCTCTCCAGGGCTTTAAGTTTCTCGTCCAATACACAGTATTTTCCGTCATCAACAGATCGTGGATCCTTAGGCTTCATCTTTGGGACTACCCCTTGGACATCTGGCACAGAGAATGCAAAACTGTTATAATCAGCATCATCGAGAGAAGACGAATGTCCACCTTGGACAAAAGGACGTCCTGGCATAACCTGATTCTCAACAGGGATTCACACCGGCTGAGCTTGATCAACATTGTTCATTAGAGGTGGAATGACATTCTCAATTCTCTAAATATTGGCCCCTCCCCTTGTATGGTGGCCACAACTTCCATTAGTTGGTCCAACTGAGTTTTCATCGACTCAACATCGGCCCTGGTCCCAAACTGATTCAGTTCCCCTGAGTTCATGATTCTCCCCAAAATACTGATTCAAGTCCAATACGAAAATCGGGAAACCAACTGCAAGTCGAGGCAACGGATGGATGAGCTCACTGGTCTGGCCTGGAGAAAGATATGCGAATGATGCAAAAATGCAAATGCAATGCAATAATATGAATGCAATAAGACATGGGATAGACTTCCATATATTCTGAATAAGTGGGTTGCACTGTTGGCGACTGAATAAGTTCACAGGTATGCTCTGAAGAGAAATACCGGAATACCAGAATATCTGAATAATTAGAATACCAGAATGCCAGAATATCAGCATAGTCAGAATACCAGAATGCCAGAATATCAGCATAGTCAGAATACCAGAATGCCAGAATATCAGCATAATCAGAGTACCAGAATGCCAGAATATCAGCGTAATCAGAGTACCAGAATGCCAGAATATCAGCATAATCAGAGTACCGACCTAATCAGAATACCAGGATATCCGAGTAATCATGACGCCATAATACCAGGCTGATGAGTCCACACTGATAGGAAAACCAGAATACCGGGTAGGTTGAAGGTCAAGGTTACCTGTAAACAACCCGCCCCTCTCACATGTGGGTACTAGGGTCCTCAGTATCCCGGGCTCTCAGGTCGAGAAATGATGATACGTTCACCATTTTTGGTTTGGCATCATCATCAATCGAGGAGGCCTCAACTGATTCTTCAAAACGAAAGGTCCTTAGCTTCTGGCACTGAGGTCGAGAAGCAATAGTATATTCATCCCTCGGGGTATAGTACTATCGCCAATCGAGGAGTGCCTCCACTGATTCTCTTTCCCAAAAGGAACACCTATGGCAAGTTCCCAGCATTGGGTCCTCGGATCAAGAATATGCAATGGGTTTGCCACAGAACGTGGTCTGCCACTGTCACATCTCGGGAGGAGTGCCGCAACTGAGTCCTCGGGGAATGGTCACCAGAGTCGACAGCTCTCTAGATCAACACCCTAACATGTGCAAGACACACACGTCAGAATGCGTCCCAAGATAGCCTCGTCTGGCTGTGAATTTCGTGAATACCCAACGCACTCCAGACGGCACGTAGGTCCCACTACTCTCCACTCTAATCCTAAGTGTATACTCAAGCCTGTGTAATGGGCTTATCTCTCAGATCACCCATCCCGCCAAACAGAAAACAGCACAGTCCAATATAGCATAATAATGATATGTAATGCAGTAAATGCGATAAATACAATAAAGTATAGTAAAGCAGTAATACAGTACAACAGTAAATACAGCAAAACACAGCACCACGGTAAACACCCAATGAAAGAAAGCAAACAAGCGCTAGGATTGACTCGCTAAGGAAACCAGAGATTCTGGGTCCGGTCCCCAGCAGAGTCGCCAGCTGTCGCTCCCGGGATTTTCATCCAAGTACAAACGTGAAAGTGGCACCGAAACAGAGTCGCCAGCAATGTGTATTTATCCCAAGAGAGGGAAAGGAAACACTGCGTAAACCTGGGGGAAGGAAAGAGCATGGTCTTACGACCAAGAAAACTTGGTTCGGGAGTCGGTTACGCGAGAGGAAGGTATTAGCACCCCCTCGCGTCCATCGTACCCGATGGGATCCACGCTTGCTGCTTCAATCAAAGGGTGTAAGGAAAGGATGCTGGAAAAGGAACTGCTAGCTGGAGAACTGGAAACAAAAGGCGAGATGGAGGAACGGGGAAAAAAGAGAAAAAAAAGGACACACAGGACTCGCAAGGATCGTCGCAATCCTATGCCTACGTATCTTCATTAACCAATGAAGAATCAGAGTCAACGTAGTTCGGACTACGGATTGGGGAAGGGTGAAAGGATTATGCTCGGAGAGATCTCGCACGATCTCCTGCATACGTATCTCGCTCGCACGCGAGAATCAGAGCGACGTAGTTCCCCTCACTATGGATGGCTTCGCTTTGTTTGTGGTTTTTATGGAAGACGTCCAGGCTCACGTTCCAGCAGTTTAGGTGTCGCAGCTCGTTGTACGGAGTCTTAGGCATTTACCTGTTTGCGGTAGACTGGAAGTGACGCATCCTTTACGAATGGAGTGAGGAAGATGAGAAGAGAATTGTTTGTTTGTTTTTGTCTTTTAGAAGAAGTGTTTTGATTGTTTTGTGTTTGTGACACGTATCGCACTAAAGTCTATGACATAGGATCGAATGCCTCGCATATCGACCCAAGACGGGAAGTACGCTAAACACCCTAGGAAAGTGAAGGAAAATCCCTCACTCTCCACTTTTCCATGTACAAGGCTCATGCGCAATACATGTTAACTTTATTAGGTGTTTTAAATTTGTTTGAGAGAGAGAGAGAAGAGACTCAAAGTTTGAAAGAAAAATGCTAAGGGGAAACTAGGTCCTAATGTTATCATACAATGATGACCCTATGGCTGAGGTAAGAAAGGGAATTCTACCTAATGTTAGCTACATGGATTGATATCCTAATGTCTCTCCTACCTCCGACTTAATCAAAAATTAAGTGGAGCGAGGAATCCTACGGGATCATGTCATCAGACAAGTAAACACAGGATAAATCAATCACGAAATGAACTAAAAGCAATAACAGGGTAAACAGTGTCAGTCAACAACAATGTCACACAGTCAAAATAAGAAAGAGGGAGCTTTAGCCAAGGGGTCATATCAACCGAGGCAAACAAGCTAGTTGTGGGAAGTAGGTACTCCTCCAATGGTATCAAGAACCATGGAGAGCAGAATAAGAAAGGGGAAGATGTGAATCATATCACATAAGCATCAGCATTGGTCAATGCGATCTAAAGACAAAGCGTGGGGGTTAGTTACGCACCCTATCTTCCACTTGACCGACTCGATAACAGGATCAGGTGATGTTCAAAGCTTTAATCATGTAATGAGAGCTAAGAACGACTCAACTAGAATAACGGGGGTCGATTGCGAACCCTACCTTCCGTCCATTGCCTCCTTGGAGGTCTTACCAGGGGAAATGGGAATGGGATGCCTCATAGAGGTCTTCAGGCACAATATTAAACAATCACAAACAGAGCCTCATTTGAGGACTTCCATCATTACCGGCCAAGTGGCACGGACTCCCAATCCTACTTCGCATTGCATAAAAGGAAAAATGCGGAATTAGTAAAAGAGAAGAGAAGTGATACCGAACGGATATCTATCCGTAGCAACGCCAGCAAAGTATAAGAAAATCAGCCAACTTCTAGTGATCTAGCATAAATGAGCAAAAGTGTTAGAAAGTAAAACGGGTCCGTGAAAGGCATGGAACCAAATGCTCTTAAGACAATAAAACAAGGTCATAAGCCAGAAACAGCAGCAACAACAGCACTTCAGCACCTGCATAGCTGTAAAAACTAGCAACAAGTAAAAATAGTCTATAACAGCTACTATTTCCATAACAGAATGGGTGTATATGCAGCCAGCCAGGATATCAACATTCTACAGCACACTTCGTTCACAGCAGCTATGTATGTAGCAGCAACTTCTACTTCATTCAATTAACTAAGTCAAGTGAGAAACACTACAAAACAAACTCAAAGATTAGTCAAAGCTCAAATGGAAATAACCAAAGTGAGCAACTAAGATCAAAAGGAAATGTCAATAAGAAGTAATTGAAATCAATACTAAAATGTAACAACAATTAGTCAAAAACTAACATGTAACAAGTATTAAGGGCTATCAACAAAGTCATCAAATGAAACTATTAAAAGGATTAGCCAATGTTAGCATTAAATCTATGTCAATTAGTTCAAAGTTATTCCTAATTCTACAAAAAATAATCGGTACACAAGTAAGCAAAAACAATTAGGAAATGATTAAGCAAAACAATTATTGAACAATTAATCTAAAAATGATTAGTGAACTATTAATGGACAATTAAGCCAAAAACCAATTAAAGCAATTAAGCTAAAAAACGATTATGGAACCATTATCAAAATCTAATCTAATTAGCAAAATATTAACCAACGTCAATCAACTACCAAACCATGTAAAAAGTCAATTAGAATCAATGTTATTCTTATTACAAAGCAAATTCTAAATGGTGAACTAATTCTAATGATCCTAAGTCACTTAACCAAAATTAATCGTTAATTTCCTAAAATCTCTACCTAAATCTAATCCTAAAACTAAAGTCTAATTCTATTAGGATTAAATTTTAATTAGAGAAACTTAGTAACTAATCTAAGCAAAAATCACCAATTAATCGTAACATCAAAAGCTAAGCAAAATCTAACTCTAATTATCAGGATTAAGCTAATGAACAATAGCCTAAGTCTAAAATAATCAAAGGCAAGTTAATCAAGAAAACAAACCTTGACAATGGGGGTGCGGAAAGCGTATTGGACGTTGGGAAAATGAGTCTATGGAGTGAGGCCTTTTTCCATGGACAGAGAGGCGTAGATAGTGGACTTATGGTGTGTAGATAGCAGTTTCAGTGTGCCAACAAGTCCAAACAGGTTTATGTACAGTCCAATTCGCATGGCTAGGCAACCCGGTCCACTTGCCTTAAGACTGAATTTAAACTTAGAAGCCTCTATCCGTGTTTCATCCCTTTCACCAGTCACAAGTCCTGCTGCCGCGACACCGCCACCATAATCTCCCCTCGTCGTATCTTACCGTCGCCTCCGCCACTTACTCGCTGCACTCAACCCGGTCATTCTCCTTTTCATTCTTCCCACATGTCGCCTCTCTCACGCTCCCTCCAAGTCGCGCCGCCGATTCACTCATCTCACTCTAATCGCTCCGGATAGATCGTCATGGAGAACTCTCCAAACCGCGACGGAAACACCGCAATTCTTTCGCACGATTCCCACACAACTCAACACATACTCCAATCAGACAATCCGAATTACAGAGAATCGCCAACATCAAAATGGAATTCACCAATGCGAAATCACGATTGAGAACGAGAATACCGTATGTGCGTGTCGTCGTCGAATTACCGGTGAGTTTCGATGTCTCTAGTTCTTGCTGAATTCCTTTATTCGTTCTTCTTCTTTTGTGATTCTTTGAATGTCGTGCGTGTGTTAACGTCGAATCGTTGCGTTCTGCAGGTTCTGGATTTGATGAAATTCCTAGTTTACATGAATCGAAGAAATTGTTGCGGTTGAATTGCGTTGCGGGAATTTGGTTTTCTGCATGTATGAATCGGAGCTTGATGGTGAATTCTTCTTCTTGTTGATTTGTGAATTGGAGCTTGAAGTTTCAGAGAGGAATTGAAGAATTTGGCGACGTAGAATCGAAAAAATAAATTGAAGGTGAAGATGCTGCTATGAACAAAAAGAAGAGAATCTGTTAGCGATTTGTGGTAAACGGTTTTTAGTGAGAGTGAATTCAGAGATTGAAGATGATGATTGAATCTGAAGAGTGAAGATTGAAGGAGATTGATGATGGTTCTTGATGCGGTTGAAGAATTGGAATTCCAGAAATTGCAGTGGGAGATTGGAAGATGAAAAATGGATGAAGCTTCAAGGTTGGAGATTGGAAGATGAAAATGAAGGTTGCAGAGAATTGGTTAGAATTGGTTAGAATCGGTTAGGAGTTAGTTTCTCCCGGTTTTTTCTGTTATAAGTTCGGTTAAAAAAATGGTTAGAATGTTATGAAAATGAAAACTGGTGGTAGAATTGAAGATGGAGATTGAAGAAGACTCCAAAGTTAGATGTGGTTTTCTGTTAGTTTCGGTTAGGAGAGGTAACTGTTATGGATTGGTTAGCAGTTAGGAGTTGGAATATTTTCCGGAAGTTTTTCTGTTGTAGAATTCGGTTAGAGGTTATGACAGTTAGGGAGATGTTAGAGGTGGTAGTGGATGGTTAAGTCTCACTGCTTGTATATATTTCCTTGTTTCTGTTATGAATCTCTTATTGAATGTACTGTCAAACTTAAGTTCCTGCAGCTGCTTTGTATTTATTTTTAATCAATGATGTAAATCCACATGCAATGGTTCCTGTGCCGACAATTAACACGCATCCACGAATCTTGTTCCACTCGCAAGTGCAGCAACAACATTATTCTAAACATATAACCTCACATTACTTGGAAATATATCCCTAAGCCAATTGAGAATTCTTTGCATAGCAGTAGTGAAGCACACAACAGCCAGTTCATCCAAGGATCTTGCTTGGCACCAAATTGCAATATCAACAGCAATATAGCAAACCTTTTCATGTTCACTAGCATATGCTTGCTTAACACAAAGTGAAGTTGCACCAAATTGTCCTTGCCCAAGTTCACCGTCTAGCTCGTAGTACTCACTAAAATAGCCCATTGAGTTTGTTAGCAGAAATGATTTTGGACGTGAACCTTTGTTGCCACGTTTACAAACAAGCGGCATGTATCATTGAGAGTGGAAAAGAGAATGATGAAAGGGTATGCTTATATTTAAGGAAATGGTGAATGATGAATAAGATGATGAGAGAAATCATGTATTGTGCTTAACAAAACGGTTAAAACAAATTTGAATATGAATTGAAAAGTGGTGTAAAACAAATGGATAGGCTTGTGAATTTGAATTTGGAATTTGAATTAAGAACTTTGGTTTAATGAAATAAAATTGAAATGGATGTGGACATGGTTTAGAAATATGGATATTAGATTTGGAAAATGGACATGGATATTGGTTTGGCATTTGGATATTAGATGGTCTAAATTGGATATGGGTTAAAAAGTGGTTTAACTGAATAAAGAATTTGTTAAAATGGATATCAAAAGTGGATTATGGTTTGTGATATGGGGTGGATACGGATTTACGAATTTGTATCTTGAATTCCAAATATCCTAAAGCGCTGGCCCAATCCAAATTCAAACTCACATACTCCATGAACTCCACCTCGAATCAACTTCACTTTCCTACCCCATTAACTTGTTTTATACGTAATGAACACTAAGCAACTGAGAGAATAATTTTGTCCTGACCACAATATGAATCCACGATGAACCTCATACCTCTTGAGTATCAAGATGCCTTCGCCATGAACCCTAACCATCATCTTCAATTGATGAATATCAACCCATTTGCACAGAAGATAAGAAACCATGATCCCACGCCTCAGGAGCCCAATGCACATGAATGAATGAGTTATGACCTAAATGCAAATGAAGTGTTAAGCATAAGCCACTTATTGAGAAAAATAAGAGGGAAAATTTTGGGGTATTACAATCCCCAAGTGGAGTGCTCTCCTTTTCCCAGAGAAGTCTGAAGCTTCGAAGCAGGACTGTGATCCCAGATGTGGCTCTCGTTTCATCCCCAGTGATGCTTCTTATCTTGCGAAGATCGGCCGAGTATCCGTATCAGGATGTTTATTTCATCTTCAGCTTTGTTTTCTTTTTCTTCGTTGTTTTGTCAACATGAGCATAAGCATAACATGGCATTCTTTCATGTAGATTCATGGCATGTGTGCATTTTGCATCTTGCATTTTTGTGTTGTTTGTTTTGTTCTTTCACTTTGGCTGTGTTTATCCCCAAGTGGTCGGGTTTGTCTTCTCCCTCCAGGTAGAATCGTCAGCCCTAGGCAGAAAAAGCACATACTTTCTAATTCCCCACTGAGCTCGATCCTTGTGGAAGATGGTTGTTTTAGTTTTCTTTTCCCTATTTAGATAAAGATAAACCCCGTTTGAGTTCATTCATCATCGAATTGAGTCTTGTTTGACCGTTTCTTTTCAGTTATTTCCTGAATTGAACTGTGGTCCCTAACAATCACATTTTTGGATATCTCTAGGCTGTTGAACCTAGATCAAGCGTGCATTTATTTTGCACCTTATCTCCCCAGTAAGAATTTATTCAAAGATCTCTATGGAAGACAAAAGTTATTCCTCCAGCAATATTATGGGATTTAAATCTAGACAACAAGTGGTAGCTCTTTATTTGAGCTCAGTTTTCCATCTGGATGACAAGTGACAGTCTCCCCATGACATTTTGTCTATCCCCGGTGAAGTTATCAGATTATCAACTTTTCTTCATCAAATGTTATCTTGCCGGAAATCCGTCAGAAAGGCTCATTGAAGACCTTCCAGGTGTTTCTCTTTATTTGAGAATCCTTATTACAAGAATTTTACTAGCATCAACACAGTGTTCAGCTACAGCAATATTACTTCTCAGTGGTATTCTCCCCACTGAGTCCACAATTCAATTTGCTTCCATCAAATGGCATCTCTTCGAGAAGTTTGGTGAGGATTCAGATGATCTTTCTCTTTATTTGCGAAGACATATTTTACAAGTCAGCCGACCCGCATCTCTTTTGAAGATCCCCGGTGAAACTTCCAAATCTCCAACAAGTTATGGATTCCAGGTGAAGTCACAAGATCTCCAGTGAAATCCCAACCCCCTGTGAAGTTACTTTCCAACAAGTATTCACCTTTCCAGGAGGAGTTCAAGACTTTTGCTCGAGGCAGACAACCTCGTAGCATTTTATTTCAAGATGTACGCGAGGCAGACAACCTCGTAGCTGTTGATTTTCTACCCTTTTCAAGTGGAATACTCGATCAAAAACCTCGGCAGTAGGTATTTCCCTGGTTATTCTCGGCAGTAGATTTCCAAAAAACCTCGGCAGTAGGTATTTCCCTGGTTATTCTCGGCAGAATATTTCCAGAAGACCTCGGCAGTAGGTATTTCCCTGGTTATTCACGGCAGAAGATATCCAGAAGGCCTCGGCAGTAGGTTTTTTTCTGGTTATTCTCGACAGTAGATTTCCAGAAGACCTCGGTAGAAGGTATTTCATTTATAAATTCTCCGGTTATTCTCGGCAATAGATCTCCGACAAACTTTGACAGACAGTCGCTTCTTTCTAGGATCTCGGCAGTAGATTCCCTGGTTAACTTTAAACTTCGACAAACTGTCGTTTCTTTCCAGGATCTCGGCAGTAGATTCCCTGGTTAACTTCAAACCTTGACGGACATTCATTTCTTTTCTCAGCAGATTCCTTAATATTTTGATAATGGACACCTTTCTCAATAAAACCTTGGCAGAAGGTATTCTCAGAAGAGGTTGTAAGTCTCAACAATAGACTCCTTCAGTTGATATCTCTTGAAGATTCCTCCGATTGACAAATATAGCAGGATCCTCAAGTAGATTTTGTTAGAAGATTTCATCGCAAGTTCAACACCCTGATGCTTAGGATACTTTGTGATTGTCAGTTGGTTGTCTTTTCCCCCAGTGGATTTAGATCTTTCCCCGTGGGGTCTTGCTTCGTTAGGTCGTTCCTCGTCGGGTCTTCCTTTCTTTAGCTGTGTTCCAGCATTTCCGTATCGGTTATCCCCTGTGACATCATTCCTCACAGTCTCTCTGTCTTGCATATCATATCATTTCATACCATAGCATGTAAATTTGGTGGCATCTTAGGGCCAAAAATTGTGCATGTTTGTATTTAAGACCCTCCTATCTCGTCGAGACGAAGATTTCGATCTCCATATCTCCGAATAGGAGAAACTTAAATAGGGGCATCTGTCGCACCCTAATTTTTTACCCTAAGATCCCTATCTTGTTCTTTGCATGACATATTAGGTCAACCATTCGTGCATAACTAACCGCTTTATCTAGCTTCGCCTGTGTGTTTCTTTTTTTGAGTATAGGTGTTGCTGCAGAAGGTTCAAAGACTTGAAGGTTGTGTTGTGTGTGTGTTTGTGGAGGTTCCCTGGTCCTGTGAGATTGTGCCATTTCCCTTTCTGGTACCTAAGCCACCACCAAGCCTTTCTTTCTTCAGACTCCTCAGTTTTTCCCCCCACCGAATACCCTCTGATATGGAATTTGGCACCCTAAAGACTAGTCACTGATTGCGTGGTAAAGTTATATTACAAGATGGCATCTCTCCCCATTCAAGCTCACCAAGGAAAAGTCCATCCAAATGGTCGAAGCTAATGCTTATTGTTTACATGGAAAACAAGTCACGGATGACGAGGTCAAAATCATTCATTCAAATAGATCATGTAGGTGGCCTTTTGGATTTTGGACTTACCAGATTCATTATGGATCAAGCAGGGGAGATTATGTTTGGTTAATTAACGTGTTGATAGGATTTTTTTTCATACACCTAGTTCTTTGGTAGAAGGCATTGAAGTAAAATTCATTTGTGATGAACATTCATTTTAAGTGAAGAAACCACATGTTTGAAGAGTTATTGGGCTCTGATGTTCCCTAGTTAGTCCACAAAAGGTTTTTTTTATGCTGTTTTAAAAAATTAACTTTGTTCCTCAAGTTTGGGCAATATAATTTTGGACCACATCCCAAGTTATGATAAGAGGAAGTGTATTGGCACCATGAATCCAAAGTTTAAAATCTGCGGTCATTGGTGTGATAAAAGTGTTGTCCACCGCTAAAGCATTACTAAGAAAATGTTACCATAAGAGAGTTCATGTTACTGCAAATCCAAGAGTACAAAGTTGTTACGATGACTGACATGTAAGAAATGGGAGTCATAAAACCCTCTTTCAAAAGTTCTCAAGATGTTCCAAAATTCACTGTATTTCAAATTTCATTTCACCATAAAAATTCAAGTCACAGTCAAGTTTTTTCTTACAGTTTGTACAAGGCTTAAACGTTTTACAAGTCAAGGGTCTTTACAAACCAAAAACTTAAAACTACATCCACTCTATGCCAAATTCAACCAACACAGGCCCTTCATTTTTCCCTAGAACCGTCACATGTACTTCATCATTATTCATTCACCATTACCTGCAAACAACCCAACCAAATCTCTTATCAGTTCATTTCAAACTTATAATAAACTAAAACCACCTCCATGAGTAACAACAATACATACGGACTGCAAGTTCAGATTTCAAGCTCTTTATTTGTGAATAAAACAACACTTCACTTAAGAAAAAAACTCTTGTTTATAAGTAATCATGTGAAGAGCATTTAACTGTAACCTAAAATACATGGCAAACTAAGCTTAAAATCCTGTCTAAAACATTTGGCATTACAAAGACTACAATTAGTACAACTCCATATCGGCTCGCCTACACACTAAAACCTGCTATAGCTTCATCGACATTACATCCGTTATTTCTGGCTCCCTTGGAATGAAAATGACCACCTATGCCAATGCAAGAACCATCCCATAGGCAAGAAAGGATGTTAGGGAAGCTTTCATTACTATCTGGTGCCGCTATAGGATGTCTCCTTGCTGCCATTGGTCTTTTGATTCTTTACATTACCATCAACCTATCCAAGATTCACATGTTCTTTACAAGACAGCAAAAAGATATATTTGGATATGGCCCTAAGAAAAGTAGTATTAGAAGAGAAATAGACAGAGCTTCACGACCTGGTGTTTATGCTTCAATAGACGCTTGCTCCATTAATGATCTTCAAACACGATTTCCACTCGTTTCCATGCCAGCTCTCCCTCGCGACGCTTTCCACAACCTGCAAAAAAGGATCGAATCGTGTCAAAGGTCTTACAAAACCAACCTCTTTATCTAAAATTGGAAAAACAAGAAACATCCAGTAACCTAAGTTGTTTTCAAAAAGTTGAACCAGGTGACATGTGTTGTGAAGCTTGACGAGAGAGATGATGATTCAAAGATCCAGGATGATTTGGCTAACATTGTCAGGAAGCGAACTGTGTCACAAGTTTTCATCATTGAGAAACAGTTAACCTGACAAGTTAAAAGGGAAAGATCATGAAATCTTCTTGAACACCAAAAAGAAACAATCTTTAGCATTTATCGTTAAAATCAAACAAGGACAGATATTGATACATGTTCAAAAAAAAATTATAATGTTTCCAAAAGCAGGGCCATGCCACATTAAAAAAAAAAAGGGAAAGAGTTGAAACACTCCAAATGCGTACAGACATGGCCAAACGAATATGGAAAGAAAGTTCAGAGTTCCCAACACAATCAAACAGTATAAAGACCAAGTCAACAGTTTCCAAACAAATCAAGTCCAAACATAACCCGTTCACTCTTCACTTGCATTCAGACAAGAATCTGACAGTCATCAAAACTTTCCAATCAGGCACCATTAAGTGGTTTCCAAAACCAAACCAAACATGTCTATACGGTTGTTAAAAAAAACATTCCAAAACAAACAAAACATGTTCAGACAAATTTCAAAAAAACTTTCCTAAACATGTATCAGACAACAGTCCAAAAACTTACCTAAAGTATCCAAACATGTTCAGACACAGTTAAGGGCATTCAAAACCAGTTTATTCTGATTATGTTTCTTAACCTATAAAAGAGACATACATAGCAGGCAAAGGGGGGAACGATACAATTCATACACGAATTCTACCAAATTATCAAAAACCAGAAAATTCCATCAAAATTACAAACCAATTCATCAAATCCTATACCAGAAAACCACAACAAACATCATACAACCATTCAGCAAATCAAAGCTCACCAGGATTCTCATACAACACATACCAGAAAGTTTATCAAAGTCAGAGAACCATCACAACAAACTCATACCAGAAAATTCACAATCACACGCGACGAAAATCACAGCAAAAACACAACAATAGAATACCAAATTCCATCACAAAATTCAAATAAAACCCAGAGATTCAAGATCGTTTCAATCATCATCATCTAACAAAGAGCACAACAGAAAAAGAAGAAGAACAACACCGAAGGCAACAAATCGTACAAAGAGGTAAAGAGATAAAGGAGATACATCCCTGATTGACGATTCACGACGTCGTCGCCACCGTCACCGGCCATCTTTCCCTTTTTTTTATGCTTTAAGTATTGCATCTGATGTAAATGTAATTGCAAAATCATAGTGAAAACTGGGGCATTGGGCTGCGTGGGGTTAGGGTTTGTTTATTGTTTGTTTGATTTAGAGAGAAATCGAGAGAGATGAGAGAAATCGCGTGGGGGAGACGGGAGCTAGGGTTTCACGGGACCCCTTCCGTTCGAGAGAGAGATGAGAGACGAGAGAGGAGTCTGAACCTCACTCTCATTCTCGTTGTTGTTTCATTTGATCATGTATGTGTGCACCCACGCCACACACCATGCACCCTCACCTTTTAGCACACTGATCATACCCTGCTCACATCTATCGTTTGAGATCTGAGGGTCCGCGATGGACCCTCCTTCACCTGACACACCAGACCACTCCGTTAATTAATTTAAAATCTTTTTTAATTAATTTGACCTTTGTTAACAAGTAAACCTTTTTTTTTAAATAATTAAGATTTGTTTTACATAACTAAAAGAATAAATGTAGAACTTTTTGTAAAAATAATAACTTCCTTTTATATTCTAAAATATCACCTTTTAATGAAATATAACTAAATTAATTAAAAACCTTGGTTAAAACACTTTCTCAAGTTAGTAAAATCTTTTAAAAATAATACAAACTTTTTACTAAAATACTAAATTTAAAACCTTTTCTAATTAATAATAAAAAAACTCTTTTAACCTTTTATAATACAACTTCAAATAATAATAAAACTCTTTTAGATTAATAAAACCTTTCATTTATTTAAAAATAAAAAAACCTTTTTTCTTTAATAAGATATTAAAATTAATCCTTTTAATAAGATACAAATCTTTAACCCTTTTTAAATTAATAATAACCTTTAACATAATAATTCTTAAAAATAATAAACCTTTCATATATTAATACCCCTTTAAAATTATCAAACCCCTTTGTCTTAATAAATCGTTCTGTTAGAATCCCTCGCGCTTAATCATACGCTTGAGTGACTTAGATTAAGACCTTAGTTGTTATTATGCTTTACTTATGCGTTTGTGTGTTTACTATTGTATGTGGTGAATGTATGCTTTTTTTTGTTCTAAACCTTTTCAAAACATTAAAACTCTCGATCCAACGTCGAGCCCATTTTCTACCCATGTAAGTCGATTGCCTTTAAGCATCGCTATCGACCTTTGGTCACTATACACAAGGCTAGCCCACTTCGCTAGTATGTACGATTAAATCCAATCCCCTTGTTTGATTAATCGTTGACGTCTTTGTTGTATGCTTTATTACTTCATGCTTTACGCTTGTACGCTTATTCTTATCATATTGCTTGCATAATATCCAAGGGAAACCAATGCATGATAATCAATTATTGTGCATGGTGCATATTCATTTGCATTTCATACTTCCCTATAGGTTTCATACCCTTTAAGATAAGATTATCTTAGACAACATTAGGATAGACTTCCTAAGTTAGTCCCCCTTAATCTGATTAGACAATCAAACAACTTTAGATCACCTATTTCTCCACACAAGAGAATTAGATGTGAATCATCTCAAAGAAGAGACATGCAATCTCATACCCCGCAATACAAACAAGATTCTCCTTAAAAAAACTGTGGTGGTTTCTTAAGATGATGACTAATCTTTTCTCCTAGACCATTTTCAAACTTTAGTATCCCTCAGAGAGGAACTACAAGTGCTCTGATTCCACTCCCGACAGGATATGTAGGCACAAGATGCGATATCTTGTCGAGCACACCTAGGAATAGATCTTTAGGTCTTCCTACCCTTAAACCCTTAGCAAACAGATAACAATTAGCAGATAACATAAGTATTAACAAGAGGTTCCTGTAGAGTACTACAGATATCTAGGATGCTAACACCTTCCCTAGGTATAACCAACCCCCGAACCTTAGATTCTCTCTTGCATTGCATTGCATACTCATGGGTTGTTCGATCTTTCTCCCTCCCCTTGGATAAATCGAAGACTGGTGGTGAATAATGATTTGCGATTCAAGTTAATCAATAGCTTGATATTCAATTCTCACCGCGACACAAAGAATGTGAGAAGTCGGGTTAAACCCGCGGTGGGTGTGAAACAAGTGGAGTCGGAAGATGGAAAATTGGTTAAGGGCGGTGTCATTGTAGAAAAAATAATGGATGCATGGAATCGTATTATAAATTCTTACACAAAAGAATTATATGCCGATTCGGTCATGAAATTCCGGAAAGTGTGCGAAAAGTACCCCACGTTGTTGAAATACGTTGAAAGCACTATTCTTGATCAAGTGAAGGAAAAGATAGTATGTGCGTGGACGGATAATGTCCGACACCTTGGAAATACAACAGCCAATAGAGTTGAGTCGGCACATGCTACTTTGAAGAATTGGTTGGGTAATAGCAAAGGCGATTTATGTCGAGATTGGGACTCCGTGAATCTCATGACTAAAAACCAACAAAACGAGATACAAACCACATTTGGTCGGAGTATTACGGTTTTGGAACATCGTTTTAAAGGTAACTTTCTTTACTCTCAATTGATCGGCAACATGTCTCGGGCGGGATTGGGCTATATTTTTCACGAGGCCAACCGAGCCGAAACGGTAGGTTCCGATAGCGCAAAGTGTGGTTGCACTATTGTGAAAACCTACGGCATTCCGTGTGCTTGTGCTATTGCTACAAATTTGAAACTAGGTGAGCCAATACAAATTGACGAAGTTTGCCCTCATTGGATGAGACTTAGTTTTGATGATGATGGTTGCAAGGAAGAAGATAAACCGGATATCTCTATTTTGCCCGAATTAGAAGCGATTCAAGCGAGATTTTCGAAGGCCGATGACAACATGAAGCTACACATCAAAGAAGAATTGAGGAAGATTGTCTTTCCTGAAACAACCGCAATGATACCGTCGTCTCAACCGGTTAAGACAAAGGGTGCTCCGAAGAAGTTGAAGCCTACACCGAATGACAACTCGACAATTCGGTCTCCTACATATTGTGAGCACGTTGACAAACTCTTTTCGGACTCACCGACTCCTAAATCTCTACAAAGTGCCATGAAAGGAGCTCGCATTACCAAACCGGCTCCAACACCGATTCCACGAGTTCCGACTCCGAATGCACCGCTTCCGACACCGATTCCACCTATAATTTCCTTTATCGACGAGATGCCGGTTTTTATGCACAAGCATATCGACGGTATCATCGATGTTGTAGGGGATGGTAATTGCGGTTACCGAGCCGTTTCGGCTCTACTCGGTAGAGGAGAGGAAGGTCATGAACTTGTTCGTCATCAACTTATCCTAGAGTTGGAGACGCATAAAGAAGCATACTTGCGTTTGTATGAAAATAAAGAAAAATACGACAAGGTTTACGAGTCAATTGTTCTGTTGTTGAGTGGTCCGGCCCCGGTATCGAAATGGATGAGCTTCCCCGAGATGGGTCATCTTATCGCATGCGCGTACTATATGGTGTGTATTGACTTGACGCGATACGGCTTTTTGAAAACCTTTTTTCCACTCCGCACCGCACCACCGTCCAATTCAAATGATCGCATGATGTGTATCGGATGGCTTGCAAAATCAAGACATTTTGTACAAGTTATCTTGAAACCCGGATGCCCCATACCACCTAAATCACCGCAATGGGCGATGCATGCAACCGCAATTGCCGAGACGTGGCTGGATAGTTTTGTTGAAAGGACGGTTGAATTCGATAGATTGAACGAAATTGAAAAGGCATCAAATGCGGAAAAGTCCAAAGGTCAAGCTCCGATAGATTTAGACGGAGACTTTTGTTTTAACTCTTTTGTATAATCGTACGATAAAATGTACATTTTTGAAGTGAAATATATTGAATTTTTATTCATATGCCTTTTTAATGCACTTATGAATTTTATTCCAATGAAAGCATTGCAATTGGTTGCATAACACAGTCAATTCTTATTGAAAAATGTATCAGTAAAAAATTCTGATTTGCAGATACGGGAATGTTCCGGATATACACATCCGGAACCAATATTTATAGGGTTTTTCCGTATCTGCATATCCTGAAAGAAGTTAGGTAGAAATTACTTTATCCTAAGTTTTCTATAAATTAGGGGTTTCATTTGATATCTTTCACACAAACTCAAAATGTCTCAATTGTATGAAATCAAGTTCCGTTGGTATATCGCAAGTGTCTCCTACACCGACGGTAAAACACGCACGTTTAAGCTAATGAGGAACATCTCCATCGACGAGATCATTGACGACATCGAACATCTTCTACCTTACGGAGACAAACGGAAGGTTGCGAAGCTTGAGTATCGTTCACCTTCGGTTGACAACGAATGTAACGTCGCTTATAGCATTGTTGATCTCAAGAATCAAGAGGATGTTAGAGCGATGTGGCAAATTTTTTTCGATTACGAAGAACGATTCCCGCTCGAGTTCGAGGCGAACGTCAAAATCAGAAGAACGGTCGATGACATCTTAGAGATGTGCAAGCGTCCACCGGGCTATTGATCTTGTAATATTTAAATTTCTGTCGATGTAATGCCGAATTTCTGAATGTAATCCCGATTTTATTTTATGAATGTGAGAAACATTGTTGAATTTTTGGTATTCTGGTATTATTCCGTATTTGCAAATGCGAACTTTTACCGGATGTGCATATCTAGAAAAAACTGAAAAAATTCAAAAAAAAAAAAATGCGTCCAAATTTGCACATCTGGAACAGATGGGTATTTTTGTAAGCACACAAGGTGCCTAAAAAACTTAGGTGGTGTGTTAAAAAATACTCTTAAATATTTTATAGATTGATTCAATTTGGATCAACAGATTCGTGAGTCGACCCGACCAATAAACACCCCTAAATTTTTAAATCATGCAATTTAAATTTATTGTAATTATTTTATGATGATTTTTATTACTTGATATTATCATTTATTATTTTATGATGATAAAATTACCATACAAATTAACTACTCGATTTTCTCTAAGAAAATAAAAATATTCATAATTTTTATGAAAAATATGATAGCTTATCATTTTATCATTTAACATTATAAAAAATATTATTTGGTAACCCAAACCAGAGTACCCTATATAATATGGATATTGGGTTTAGTCAAATCCAAACCGGTCCATATACACCTTAGGTCATGTGTTAATAGTAAATTATAACGATTCTGAACAGTAGTTATAACATTTGTTTAGTAATTATGAAGCTGATGTATATCGGTTGGAAGTTGAATAACTTTATGATGAATAGACACTAGGCACACAAGAAACTATACTCAATTTCAGGTCACTCCATATATTCGAGACATAAAGTCACCAAGTTAAAAAACACTTTTATTATCCTTTTTTTTTTTTTTTTTTTTGATGAATATTATCCTTAATCAGGAAGGTCCTAAATTATTTCTACACTTTTCCCGAAAAAAAAATTTATGAAATTGAACTCAGATGAGATAGGGCCTACAACAAAAGAAAAGCTTCCTTTCAGCAAAAACAGATCATCGAGCCCTGAAATAAGGAAATGTTAGGGAATTTCCGGTTTAGCAGATGGCATCCAAATGAGATGTTTAGAGAAAATTTACTTCGAAAATACTGGTTACTTCAAAAATAAAAGGCATTTGTTGTATCTTTCTGGAGGCAAAGAAGAGGCAGGCACATTCAGTTTCAAAGAGTAATCCATACACTGGTGTACTAGATCAAACTATTTAACGCATACCATGTTAAGAGAAATGGCACTATATTACTACAAACCTATACCATCATTAACTAACTGAATATTGTCATATGCAAAGTAAACAATTTATATTTTGATAGATTATAACCACCTTATTTGGATAGAACACATTTTACATTCTTTCCACATGCAAGTTGGACGCATTAGAAAAATTTAAAAAAATTCATGTCCTCAATCTGATATCTGAACTCTAAATAAGAAAATGGCAACAGATAGAAAATTTTCTTTTAATAATTACTACCAGGGATAAATCTGCACCATATTTATGTAGATTAATTGGAAATACTTGTAGAGGAAGTTAAAATCCTTGTGAAAATATGAAGATGTGTTTAATAGTTACCATGAACACTGGATTTAATGTACCCAATGAATTGTTAGCATAGTTTTAGAATGCAATCCCCCACTTCAATTATGACCGCAGCATCGAGGAATTTAGGTATTCGCCACATTTGTTCGCAACTGAACCGCATGAGCGCAATAACAACGGTTGTTTCAGTGGCTAATAATTCATTCAACAAACCGATGTTTTTAGATTACAAATCCTATTCTGCTATTTTAATTAAGCTCAACTAGGAATAGAATGCATAAAGCTCCATCCATGACGAGGGCACTAACTAAAAAGCCAAGCTCCCAGAAGAATACCGGTAGGAATACAGTTTCACACGCTTAATCAATTATGCAAATCTTAAACTACCAGTGCAACCACGAAAAATGGGATCTACAGCATGGTCCTTTTTCCTGCCTATTGCTAAGTCCATTGCATTTTCATCATGCAAACAGGCAAAGGTTTTGCTGCTATATACTTGGGCAGAAAAAGGACAGAACTTTCTCAATTAAAAGATAATATAACTATCTCTAACATGTGTGAAAAAACACCTCTTAAAAAATGCCGATTGGGAGAGGAAAAGTTAGAACAGCACTGTAGGCACTGTGTCTAAGTCTAATCCGCCTAAAAACTGTAAGTACAACCTACCGAGACCCAAAACATACAACAACAGTCACAAGAATCCACTATAAAATCCATCAATTCAACTGGAAGACTAAGAAGCAACACCCCACTTTGTCCCAAATCACTCTACATCAAACAATAATACAGCCACAATGTCTCAAAAACTGTATTGCTATTTGCTACCAATATCACAGTGGCTTTTACCAACAACTTCAACACCAACTACTTAATTAGAATTGAAATAGCAAGGACAACTAATACAATTGAAATTAAAGCAACTTATTAACTATTAATCATCTATATATAGCCAATAGCAACCATAAATACGAAACACGCAGATTGCAATGCAGCAAATAGAAATGAACAAGGGTTTTATAAAGGTCTGCAACTGCAATTTGAATTGTGACAGCAAGGTTTTTGATATATTGATTGCAATGCACCTCAATTCATGACTATTAAACCACAATGAAAAACCAAGCTCAATAAGTAAATAAAAATTTGAAAGGTGAGAAATAGAAGATTACCGCAATAATCAACGAGCGCCATTAAGAGCCATCATCAGGTTCTTTCCGCCAGGAAGATAAATAACATTAGGCGATTTCGCAAGCGTTGCAGCAACTTCCCTGGAAGCTTCAATCCTCCTAAGCTCAATCAACCCCATCCCAGCAGCAGCAGTAGCATCAGAAATCAACTTGGCAGCCTCACTCTCTCCTTCCGCGCGAATAATCGCAGCACGACGCTCCTGCTCAGCCTTCATGACAACAAATTTCGATCTCTCAGCTTCCTGTTGAGCAACCTGCTTCTGCTCAACAGCACGCGAAAATTCAGCACCATAAGACAAATGTGTAATCGCCACGTCGTCGAGAAGGATGTTAAAATCCCTAGCACGTCGGACAAGAGTCTCCCTGACAAGGGCAGAAACCTGTGGACGTTCAGTAAGAAGCTGATCGGCGTTAAATTGTGCGACAACTGATTTCAGAACTTCGTTACCGATCGAAGGGAGAACTTTCTCGTCGTATTCAAGACCGAGGTTCTGAACTATGACAGGGAGTTTTCCGGTGTCGGGACGAGAGAGGACTCTGAGGGTTAGGTTAACCATTTGAAGATCTTTGGTACCAGAGATTGACGAGAATGTGTGGGGACGAGTTTTGATATCGAAAATGTATGGTTTTTGAACCCATGGGATGAGGAAATGAGTTCCCTCGCCGATTGATTCATCGAGGATGCCGCGGAAACGGTCGAAGAGGACGGCGCGTTGGCCACCGTCGACGGTGTAGAGGGAGGAATTGAGAGCGGTGGCTCCAACGCCGAAGCCAATAGCGGCGCGGGCGAGGTTTGTTAGGATGGAGACTGCGGCTTGGCTGCTTCCCATTTGGAGTTGAAAGAGGGTTTAGGGTTTAAGAGAGGATGTAAGGTTTTTGCTTCAAACATTTCTGTTGATTTATATGAAAAATGGATTTCTTGATTTGGAAAATAAGTAACTTGTTTCTTAAGAATGGTGGTAGTAATTATAATTTGTTTTTTTGTTAAAAAAAAACAGTAACAGTAACTTGTAAACCACGAATGTTGTAAAAATTATCAATTTTGTATGGAATTATTAACATACAAATTATGTTTAACTAAGGAGATTTGTTTGTCCGATAGAAAAGGAGAATTGTTCTCAAATTAAAATTTTCATTATATTAGCCGCGAAACCCGCGAAGAAGACCAATAAAAAGTGTTCAAAAAAAAAGTATGTCAAATAGATGGACTCTAATTTTTACTAATAACACATAATTACACTTTCTATCAATGTTTCTCTCAATTTGATATCTAATTAAGGTGGTATTTATAGTGTTAGACGATAGGTTTCGTTTTAGAGGAGGTAATTAAATTAGAAATTTAAAAACAGAATTTTTGGCAAAAATAGTTTTAAAAAATTTTGTGGCACAGCAGAAACAATCCGAATCGAATCGTCTAACCGAACTTACTATTGAAAAGTTCATATATGAGTAACGTAAACCAATTGGGTGATAATGAACACAAATTGTTCAACAACTATTAATTCACCAATCAATTAAATGTTAAGCTATGCATAGAGCTTATTTCTAATGAACAAAAATCAATTAAAATACTCAAAGGCAATTTATCGAACACTTTGTGTGCGATCGATAACGTTTGGAAATTCAATTTGTTTTGTTTATGTTAAAAGTCAATCACAATCAAAGTGATTATGAAGACCCTAAGGTAACTCCTGAGGGAGATCCATGATTATTTCGTGGAACGTTAGGGGGCTAAATAAGAGAGCCAGAAATAGAGAGATTGGCTCCCGTCTCTCTAGGTTCAATCCTGAAATAGCTATACTGTTGGAAACAAGAGTGAAACAAAAAAATGCTATGAAAACTAGAGGTATTTTGGGTAACAAGTGGTCTGTTATTGATAATTACCAACACCATGGTAATGGCAGGGTGTGGATCCTTTGGGATAGAGTAGAGTAGAAGTTAGAGCTATCACTAGTACTAAGCAGTGCGTTCATTGTGGTGTGTATGGCGTGGATGGTAGTTTCAAAAATTGGCTTACTGCGGTTTATGCATCTAATCATCTGGAAGACAGGAAGAATCTGTGGAGTGACATTGTGAACATAGGTATAAACCAACAGGGGCCGTGGAGTGTGATGGGCGATTTTAATAACGTACTAACAATCCATGACAGAATTGGGGGGAAATTGTGAAGGAATCTGAGTACAAGGACTTGAACACTATGATGGAAAATATGGGCCTTTTTGAGATAGAGAATAAAGGTGATAGATATACATGGTTTAATAAGCATACTAATGGTGCAATATACTCTCGCATTGACAGGGTTATAGCTAATGTAGAGTGGATCCAACAGAATATAAAATCAACTCTGCATGTGCTTGAACCGGGGATTTCTGATCATGGCTTACTGTGTATTAGACATGAGGAAGAGATGAAAAGAACCAAGTATAGTTTCAAATTCATTAACACAGTCATTGATATGGAAGGGTATAGTAACGAGGTCAACAAAAGTTGGAATGCAAATGCTAGAAAGAGTCGCTGCAATAGTCTGTGGAATAAACTGATGAGACTGCAACCTGTTATCCGGAAATTGAGCAAGCCAATGATAGGGATAAAACATCAAATCAAGGAAGCTAGAGATGCTTTGAAGGTAGTCCAACAACAACTGTCTGCAAATAGATTGAATGATCAAATCATAATGCAGGAAAAAAAAGTGTATCGAGCGCCTCATCAGTTTGCTTGATATTGATGAAAAAATTGCGAGTCAGCGAGTAAAAATAGATTGGATTAAATTAGGAGATGTCAACAATGCCTATTTCCACTCCTCTGTGAAAAGCAAGCAAAAGAAGCTGAGAATTAGCCAACTTTGAAGAGAAGATGGGTCTGTAGCAGCTAGAAATGAAGATATTGCAGAAGAGGTCCTGAATTTTTATGATAAGCTCATGGGAACAAAATAGCAAAATCTTGAAGGAGTGGATATTAATGTACTGTGAAACGGTAAGCAAATATCTAGAGAGCACATGGCTATGTTGGTGAAACCAGTAACTGTAACACCTCAATTCCCATCGCGAATAAATAATACATAATTAAATCAGAGTAAATAAAAATTTATTTTTCCGACAGAAACAAGGATGCCACAATTAAGGAAAGAAAACACAATCCATACTCAATTATTTGATACATAACACAAAATGGAATAAATGTAGAAGGGAAACTTTTTCCATATAAAAGAAAAGTTCAATTATAGAATAAAGCGGAAGATCCATAACTGAATTATTTTACAAAATAAATTATTTTATAACATTAAAATATGCATATAAAGGTAATACAAAATATATTCAACAAAAATATACATATAACAAAAGCGTTTCCCGACTCCCGTGTTACGTATCAGAGCAGACAGACCGACAAAGGACGGAGGACTAATCTTCATAAAAGCCTCCAAGATACTAATCTGCAATTGCCTCATAGAGCAACAAACCACAGCAGAAGGGTGAGAAATAACAACTAAATCAAGATTGCATAATAATATGCAAACACATATAAATTCACATGCATAGTTATTCTCACCACACACATCACATACCAATCCGTATAACAAGCCACAAATACATAACATATTTCTAACAATCCAACAACATAGCATATATCAATTATACCAACATAATCACCTATTCACACATAAGGCATACCACAGTTATAACATAGGGAAACACACCACCACATCACATAGCATATGTCTATACATAAAACATATCATCCATAACCACTGCATTTATCACCTATGCACATCAATTCACCAATCCAATCATAAATCTCAACACATACTCAATCAATTCATAATTTCCCACACATAATCAATCCATTCATGATTTTCCACACATAATCAATCCATTCATGATTTTCCACACATAATCAATCCATTCATGATTTTCCACACATAATCAATCCATTCATGATTCATGCAAATGCAAAGAGACCGACACAACGACTCTATGCAAATGCGGTACCATCCATCCATCATTCTCATCATTAATTCACTCAAGAATTATTGGAATCATCGCTTGTTACTTAGTGTAACTCCCCGTCGGGCAAACGATGTTCCCCGTCGCTTTAGGTCCTCTTTGTATAAGGCACACGGCGTTTATGGATCGCTTTAGGTCCTCTTTGTATAAGGCACACAATCTGATCGCTTTAGGTCCTCTTTGTATAAGGCACACGATCGTTTATAATCATCTCTTTAGGTCCTCTTTGTATAAGGCACACGATGTTATAGCGGATTCCCTCTGGAATCGTTTCGCCGCTCACACCCCACAAGGGTACACGACATCACAAGATGCATATCATGATGTTTGGCATACAATGACTCATGACATTCAAATGCACACATATACACATCCATAATCATGCATATACAATCAAACACAACACAATGCATTTTCTTGCCCTTAGGCCACAAACCATCATCACAACATTTCATCACATGCATTCACATCGTACCACATCACACAAGTCATACGATATATATCAAAAGCATATTGCATGATAACACATCAAATACACTCAATTAAAACGGTAAAAGTCGACAAAATGACACATTTCCAAATTCCCGAAATAATTAAATCGGCCAACAATCTCAAAACCATTTTAATAAGAAAGAACATCTCAATAGCTTTCTAACGGTACCAAGAATGCCTCGATCCGAGTTACAGATCAAAAGTTACGGCATCGGACGCAAAAACGGGAACCATTCTACACCCTCTCTGGTCATACGCGTATTGCCTTAGGCCATACGCGTACTGCCCAGCTCGCTCGGCCATATCATACGCGTAATGCCCAAAGTGCTACGCGTATGGGCAGAGACTGAATTCTCCCCAAAAATCCCACTAAAACTCCATACGCGTAATGTCTTGCCAAGTACGCGTACCATTACGCAAATCAGCAGAAGGCCGTGAAAAATGTGTTCCATACGCGTATTGCCCTCATTCCACCCTTGCCATACGCGTATTGCCCAAACCAATACGCGTAATGCCAAGCCTGATACGCGTATGGGCAGCGAAACCCATAATTTTTCCTGCAGAATTTCTGCTACGAATTCTACCCCAAATCCTCTCCAAATCTCATCTAAACACTTCCAAATCACAAAATATCAACCCAAACATGTTCCAACATGATCAACAAGTATTCTACGCAGTTTATATCGAAATTCGCCCATGAAAACATCGATTTCTATCAATTATTCATCAATTTATCAATGATAAAAAGTTGTGAAACAACCAAAACAATTACAACAAATAACACATATACATACACAAGCAAGATATAATTGAAACTTCTCACCCTTACCCGATTAATCGCGATTGAAACGGAGGTTTCCTCGATTTTCCTCTTCCTCCTCTTCTCTCTTTCTTTCTTCTCCTTTTCTTTCTCTTCTTTTCCTTCCTCTTTCTAGTTTTCTCTCTATTTTCTCTCCACTTTCTATTTTATGAAAAATAACCAAGCAAAAAGACCAAAATACCCCTACTCTTAAATACCTCGCAAACGCTCTCAAAACGCGATAAAACATAATAACGATGAAAAATAATATATTGTCAAATAAAAGTCAAGAATAAAATAATATAAAAACGAAAATAATTAAATCGACTCGATTAAATAAATAAGACAAAACGGGGCGTTACAACTCTCCCCCACTTAGACATTTTCGTCCTCGAAAATATAACCGATACGAACAACCCCGGACACGACTCTCGCATCCGACTAACCAATCAACATGCCAACCAAAGGCACACCACGAATAATACAACTGACAAACCACCTTGCTAACAGCAGCTACAACAACGACACAACAACGACGACAACTACAACGACAAGATGCAAAGCCCATACAATGCACTTGACGACCAACTCACAACTCAAAGAATACCCAAGTTACGAACACACACAGGAATCAGCTACTCGCACTCGACCCAACACAATGGAAACGAGGCAATAACACAAAAAAGAACACCAGTTCCCCGACCCAATATCGATTCAACAACCTCTACATAACCACCATACCAACATCCTTGTCACACAACCATATTACAACAATGCTACGATTCCCCAATCGAACATATAACGAAAACATTCATCTACATAGTAGCCCATGAATAATACATAAACCTCTCACCTAACACTTCCATTCTGAAACGTCCAGTGGTCTCATCATTCCTACATGTTTCCAATGTTCTACCTATGAACTCTTACAACTCACACACTCATATACGAAATGTGCCACATCATGCTTCCGCTGCGCACTCTTATTACTCGTAACCATCAAAACTACCAATCTCACGTCCAAAGTCTAACTCTTTCTCATATTCACCAAAAATCATTGTTCACTTTTAATACACCCAACCTCACACTCTACTGTGTTATCTCACACACCAGACACAAGTCTCTGAACTGCTCAAATAATTTTAATTCTCTGACCATCAAAACAACCATATGCAAAGACTATCGACTTAACTCTTCAGGCACAACATCAACTTTTCCCACAGGATAATCCAAGCCAAATTCATAACTCGTCACGAATTCTAACCATCCTCGTTGTCTCATACTCTATTCCTTCAGACCAAACAAGTACTCAATATTCTTGTGATTACTAAACACTTCGAACTCATAACCATAAAGATAATACCTCCAAATTTTTCAACACAATACAACCGCAACCAATTCCAAATCCTGAATAGTATAGACCCTTTTTTGAATCCTCAATTGTCGTAAAGCATAAGCCACGACTTTACTCTCTTGCATTAACACTGCCTAAACTCATCAAAGACGCATCCCAATACCTCACAAACAGTTTATCAGGATCACGCAGTATCAAAACTGGAGCTGTAGACAAATTCTACTTCAGCTCATCAAAACTTACTCACAACGAACATCCAAAACAAACGACTCACCCTTTGCAAGTCCACTGAGACAACAGAAGTACAAACTTAGCAAAGTCTTCCCTAGCCTGCAATAACCACCAACTAAGCCCAAAATTTTCTAATCTCTTTAACCAACTTCGGAGCCTCTCATTGTAGAACTGCATCTACTTCCGATGGATCCATTAACCATACTCTCATCTGAAATAACATATCCAAGAAAATAACCTTTTTCAACCCAAATTCTCACTTGAATAACTTAGCATAAAACTTCGTCTCTTTTCAACACTTGTAATTCAAATCTCAAACACTCACCTGTCCTTCCTCTGAGTTTATAACAGATCTGAATATCCTCAATTAAAGCCATTACGAACTCATCCAAACAAATATGGAAGATACGATTCATCTACTCCATAACCCTTACAGACGCATTACTAACACCAAATAACATCATTGTACGGTGTAATGCCCAACCAAATTCCAAAAGATATAAATTCTTAAAGCTTTTGCAAAAATATTTTCACTGGGTAACTGGTTACTCACATACAAGCTTAACCGAGTAACTAACAGCCTATCCCGATGATAACAAACATAACCAGTCACATTAAATCGATCAAAGCCTCAACTCACACAATTCACCACTCTTATCGAACATTCCAAACAATTGTAATTTCACTCAAACTCAACCAAACCATTCCAGTCATCTATTCATGAAAGTGGACACTTGTTCTCAATCGTTACCTTATTCAACTGTCAGTAATCCATACATAATTTCTTCGCTTAACAGTCCAAATTCCATAAATCCCAACATGTAGCAACAACCAACCCAAAAGAACTCTTAAATATTACATCCACACCTGGGGTTTTCTCAAGATTTCCATTAATGCCCTAAAACTTCAAGGACTCCAAACCTCACCAGAACTCCAAGTTTTACTTTCCATAGTCTCAATACCATTATACACATCATGCTTCTTATTCCGTTCAATCATCCATCCTTTTTGTTACTAACAATACTGGAGCTCTCTAAGACAACACCCTAATTTTCCATCCAAAAACACATCTGAAAACCACGCACAACTGACGGCCCATCACTGTGACTTCCTGCCAATTTCCAGAACACTATCATCACAGACAAAACAAACATCTTAGTCCCATCTACTAAGAGTTTTCTACTTACTTAGAAGATATAAACCTCAACTATTCACCTTCATCCAATTAAGTTCAATCTCTACTCTCTGAGAAGCAGCCCTTAATAATACCCAATCATTCTCTCTCAATGACTTCCCAACTTGACCAACATACCAAAAACCTCGAATCCGCCTCATCTTCCGATATAAGAATCTTCATCAACTCAACAAAACAATCTGTAACCATTTTCTTAAAATTCCAAACAATCCATTGCACACACTATCAAAGCCGGAAAGACACGTCTATTCCATCCAACATAATTCCGTCTACTATCAACAAGAGATTAAGGGTGATCAGTTCCTCAATTTGTCAATAGACAGCCGACAATCATGATGGGGCATAAACCGTCTTTACCAAACTATAATAGCATTTCTTACATCCTGTGCACCAAACTACCTAAGGCACAAATCCTTAGTCGACATAAACCTTACCTCCGCATTCCCTCCAGAACCGGGAACCACACTGTCCAAACAACACTTACAATCTTGCAATTTATAACACACTGAGCCAACGCTCTACACCTGAAGCAACATGGAGAAGCACAAGCTTCTCCCCCACTTATCTCATTCTAAATCCTGCAGACAAAGGATTAGAAAACCAGAAAGCACTGATAGTGTTCACACACATATCACGTACTAAGGAACAAACAACATCGACAGTATTCAACTGTCACCCCAACTGACTCAACAACTTGGCAGGACAGACCAACCTGCTCTGATACCACTATTGTAACACCCCAATTCCCATCACGAATAAATAATACATAATTAAATCAGAGTAAATAAAAATTTATTTTTCCGACAGAAACAAGGATGCCACAATTAAGGAAAGAAAACACAATCCCTGCTCAATTATTTGATACATAACACAAAATGGAATAAATGTAGAAGGGAAACTTTTTCCATATAAAAGGAAAGTTCAATTATGGAATAAAGCGGAAGATCCATAACTGAATTGTTTTACAAAATAAATTGTTTTATAACATTAAAATATGCATATAAAGGTAATACAAAATATATTCAACAAAAATATACGTATAACAAAAGCGTTCCCCGACTCCCGTGTTACGTATCAGAGCAGACAGACCGACAAAGGACGGAGGACTAATCTTCACAAAAGCCTCCAAGATACTAATCTACAATTGCCTCATAGAGCAACAAACCACAGCAGAAGGGTGAGAAATAACAACTAAATCAAGATTGCATAATAATATGCAAACACATATAAATTCACATGCATAGTTATTCTCACCACACACATCACATACCAATCCGTATAACAAGCCACAAATACATAACATATTTCTAACAATCCAACAACATAGCATATATCAATTATACCAACATAATCACCTATTCACACATAAGGCATACCACAGTTATAACATAGGGAAACACACCACCACATCACACAGCATATGTCTATACATAAAACATATCATCCATAACCACTGCATTTATCACCTATGCACATCAATTCACCAATCCAATCATAAATCTCAACACATACTCAATCAATTCACAATTTCCCACACATAATCAATCCATTTATGATTTTCCACACATAATCAACCCATTCATGATTTTCCACACATAATTAATCCATTCATGATTTTCCACACATAATCAATCCATTCATGATTTTCCATACATAATCAATCCATTCATGATTCATGCAAATGCAAAGAGACCGACACAACGACTCTATGCAAATACGGTACCATCCATCCATCATTCTCATCATTAATTCACTCAGGAATTATTGGAATCATCGCTTGTTACTTAGTGTAACTCCCCGTCGGGAAAACGATGTTCCCTGTCACTTTAGGTCCTTTTTGTATAAGGCACACGATGTTTATGGATCGCTTTAGGTCCTCTTTGTATAAGGCACACGATCCGATCGCTTTAGGTCCTCTTTGTATAAGGCACACGATCATCTATAATCATTGATTTAGGTCCTATTTGTATAAGGCACACGATGTTATAGCAGATTCCCTCTGGAATCATTTCGTCGCTCACACCCCACAAGGGCACACGACATCACAAGATGCATATCATGATGCTTGGCATACAATGACTCATGGCATTCAAATGCACACATATACACATCCATAATCATGCATATACAATCAAACACAACACAAAGCATTTTCTTGCCCTTAGGCCTCAAACCATCATCACAACATTTCATCACATGCATTCACATCGTACCACATCGGACAAGTCATACGATATATATCAAAAGCATATTGCATGATAACACATCAAATACACTCAATTAAAACGTTAAAAGTCGACAAAATGACACATTTCCAAATTCCCGAAATAATTAAATCGGTCAACAATCTCAAAACCATTTTAATAAGAAAGAACATCTCAATAGCTTTCTAACGGTACCAAGAATGCCTCGATCCGAGTTACGGATCAAAAGTTACGGCATCGGACGCAAAAACGGGAACCATTCTACACCCTCTCTGGTCATACGCGTATTGCCTTAGGCCATACGCGTACTGCCCAGCTCGCTCGCCCATATCATACGCATAATGCCCAAAGTGTTACGCGTATGGGCAGAGACTGAATTCTCCCCAAAAATCCCACTAAAACTCCATACGCGTAATGCCTCACTTGATACGCATAATGCCTTGCCAAGTACGCGTACCATTACGCAAATCAGCAGAAGGCCGTGAAAAATGTGTTCCATACGCGTATTGCCCTCATTCCCCCCTTGCCATACGCGTATTGCCCAAACCAATACGCGTAATGCCAAGCCTGATACGCGTATGGGCAGCGAAACCCATAATTTTTCCTGCAGAATTTCTGCTACGAATTCTACCCCAAATCCTCTCCAAATCTCATCTAAACACTTCCAAAACACAAAATATCAACCCAAACATGTTCCAACATGATCAACAAGTATTCTATGCAGTTTATATCGAAATTCACCCGTGAAAACATCGATTTCTATCAATTATTCATCAATTTATCAATGATAAAAAGTTGTGAAACAACCAAAACAATTACAACAAATAACACATATACATACACAAGCAAGATATAATTGAAACTTCTCACCCTTACCCGATTAATCGCGATTGAAACGGAGGTTTCCTCGATTTTCCTCTTCCTCCTCTTCTCTCTTTCTTTCTTCTCCTTTTCTTTCTCTTCTTTTCCTTCCCCTTTCTATTTTTCTCTCTATTTTCTCTCCACTTTCTATTTTATGAAAAATAACCAAGCAAAAAGACCAAAATACCCCTACTCTTAAATACCTCGCAAACGCTCTCAAAACGCGATAAAACATAATAACGATGAAAAATAATATATTGTCAAATAAAAGTCAAGAATAAAATAATATAAAAACGAAAATAATTAAATCGACTCGATTAAATAAATAAGACAAAACAGGGCGTTACAGTAATTGATGCTGAAATTGAACAAGCTTTGAAGAGTATAGGTGACTTAAAGGCGCCTGGTGTAGATGGATTTGGTTCAAAGTTTTTCAAAGCCTCATGGAGTATTGTTAGGGAGGATGTGATCAGGGTGGTTATGGAGTTTTTTTAACAAAGGTGTCCTGGACAGAAAATTTAATAGAACCTTGGTGACCATGATTCCAAAACATGACCACGCAAAATCTATTAAAGAATATAGACCAATTTCCTGCTGTACTTCTGTTTATAAGATTATATCCAAGGTAATGGCCAATCGAATGAGTAAGGTCCTTCCGTGCATTATTAGCAGAAACCAAGCTGCGTTTGTACCAGGGCAGAAAATTCATGACCATGTGCTGCTTGCTTATGAACTGATAAAAGGTTATAACATAAAAGGTGGAATGCCTCGATGTATGATACAAATGGATATTCAAAAGGCCTACGATTCTGTAGATTGGCAAGCTCTGAGTACTATTTTGGTGGAGGTTGGTTTTCCAAGAAAATTCACTGGATGGATCATGAATGCAATCACTACGGTTAGCTACCAATTCAACATAAATGGTGTATATACGAAGGTTATGAAGGCTAATAGGGGGCTTAGGCAAAGGGACCCAATTTCTCCATTATTATTTGTCGTCATCATGGAATATTTGCACAGGAAGTTTGATGATCTCCAAAAGATTCCTAATTACAACTTTCATAGTAAGTGTGAAAAACTAAACATTGTTGATATCAGTTTTGCAGATGATCTTTTACTTTTCACTAGAGGGGATGTGATGTCGGTTCAGCTTGTCATGGAAAGATTTAATGCTTTCTCTCGGTCTACGGGGTTGTATGTCAATCCTAACAAATGCAAATTGTTTTGTGACGGAATGGACACCGAAACTGAGATGGAGATAACAAACTTAACTGGTTTTGCTGCTGGTACTCTCCCTTTCAGGTACTTGGGGATACCCCTAACACACAAAAAATTAACTAGTAGCCAATGTGCTGGTCTTGTGGAAAAGATCAGAAGTCGTATCAAACATTGGAGTGTGAAAATGCTGAGCTATGCAGGGCGGATCCAGTTGATAAATAGTGTGATCTTTAGTACTACTAACTATTGGTTGCAGTGCATTCCTCTCCCTAAAGGAGTGATCAAAATGCCGGAGACTTTGTGCAGAACGTTTTTATGGACGGGAAAAGAGGAATTGGCCAAGAAATCTCCCATAGCTTGGAGTAAGGTATGTGAACCAAGGAAATGCGGTGGTATGAATGTTATAAATATGCAGATTTGGAACAAAGCGTGTGCGGCAAAACTGTTGTGGAACCTGGCCAGAAAATAGGATAGCCTCTGGGTTCGTTGGGTACATACATATTACATAAAAGAGGAGAATGTCATGACAATGCCCATAGGAAATACCTGCTCCTGGATTCTGAAAAATGTACTCAAAATGAGGAAAATGGTGCAAAGCAAGGATCAGTGGCAGCAGTCTATATTAAATGGTAAATATAGAACTAAAAAATTGTATTATGAGATGATGGAACATGGTTAACCAGTTCCTTGGAGGAAGATCATGTACGGGAACAAAGCGAGACCAAGAGCACTCTTTACTCTATGGATGGCGTGCCATAACCGACTGCCAACAAAAGAGAGATTGATGAATTTTGGTATGATTACTAGTGACGACTGTATGTTCTGCCATAACAGGGAGATTATGCAACACTTATTTTTTGAATGTGCAACTATTAGGAATATTTGGAAGGGAGTTTTGACATGGCTGAATATTAAGCATAATCCTGATGGCTGGACCCAGGAAACAAGGTGGATGACACAAATGAGTAAGAAGAAGGATTGGAGAACAGTAATTTTGAAGACGGCTTATGCGGAAACCGTCTACAACTGCTGGCTGTGCAGGAATAAAAGAGTTTATGGAAGAAATGATAGTAACCCATTAGATAATCACACGGGTATAGATAGAGATATTATAGAAACCGTTGTCAATAGAATCTGGAGGAAGCCTAAACTACGTGATCGAATAGCTCAAATGCTCATGAGAGAGCCGTAGTTTATGGTTCTCGTTTGTTTTGTTTTTTGGAAGTTTTTTTGTTTTTATAGCTGGACCCTACGGGTCGCGTGTATTAACTATTTTTTGGGAATTTAATATATTCTTATTTCTCCAAAAAAAAGTGATTATGATTATATCAACAATAAACCTTTAAAAGATAGTTGAAAACCAATTTTCATTCGAATTGATCAAAACAACAATGAACTCGATAATTTGAAAGAACAACAATTAAAAAAATATTGAGATAGAGACAAAAATTTCTTTAGGTAGTTCCCCAATTAGCCTTCGCTATGGGTATGTCTGCCCTCAATTCGAAATCGAATTGAGATACTTGCAATTAACATTATCTTTGTAAAAATGTTTATACAAGAAATGAAGAACTCTATCCCCACAAACCCTATGGTTTGTTGTTGATTCTACCAACTCCAAACCCTTGATCAAAGTTTGATCAAGTCACCAATAATGCTACTACAATCCACCAGTTCTTGACTTCTTGCTTGCAAGACCTCCTCGTCTTCAAGGTTTTCGCTCGGTCGGATTAATCCCTAGCACGCACTTGTTGAGCCCAAGATTCACGAACACGATCCACCGTCTCGCACTACTCCCTTGCAAGGAACCTCCTTGTCCCAAGGCCTTCACTCGGTCGAATCTGTATTTACGTGATCTTGTCCAAAACCTTCAAATCACAATAATCTTGAAGGAAAATCCTAACTTCGTTTTCTTATTTGAAACACACAAAGATCTCAATCCAATATTCTCAGTTACACCAACCTAATTGGACGTTATCAACCCTAATTTAGATGGTCACCAATCAAAAAATGACTATTTGCAGTTTGATTGTGTGTATGTATAGAAGAGAGGTCAAAGATGATGGGAATGCTTTGTAATTCTGGTTTCGTTTAGGTTTTACACTAGTACCTTGCTAGAATATGATGCATGTATGAGTATATATAGGTATGGGAGAAAAATGAGCAAAATGAATGCAATTAGATGGAACAAATTTTCTTTTTTGAGAGGAGGCATCGTATGTGTCGGCCAATTAAAGTAATAGATCGGCTTATCAAGGTACTCGGGTCGGCCTATGAAGGTTTTAGGTCGGCCTATGAAGCTTTTGTATCGACCTAAGTAAGGCGACCTGAAGGCAGTGGCTACAAGCTTTAATATTGATCCGTGGTGTCATACCCCAAATTTTGACCACCAAGACTCCCCATCATTGTGTAAATCATTGCCACAATATGGATGTGCCATTATGCCTCATCAATCTCCTCAAGGATTGTCGAGCATCCACTATAATTTAGAACTAGGGTTTTAAGCCCTCTCAGAGCACTTATACAAAGGATCAATCAAGAAATGACATGATCTTCAACTTTTCTAACCTCTCAAACATCCACAAAGGATCAAGAGGACCCTCACATCAAAAATAAAGCACACAAGTTGCCACATTCCAAGTGGTTTGAGCCTCAAAACACCCGATGTCGCCAGATTAGGGTTTTGGACGACCGGGACCTCTAGAGTGAGATTTTCACAAGAGAATGAGCCAAGACTCCAACATGTGACTCAATATTCTCAAAATAACCCTATGAATCCATTTGCAAAGCTAAATTAGCCTCAGAGGATGCATTCCCCAAAAGTCGGGAATTAGGGTTTTTTACACGTCGAACCGCTCCGGAGCCAAAAGTAAAAAACATGACTTTTTTGGCAAAAATGATTCTTATGACTCATATTTTCATAAAAATATGATTTATAATTTCATTTGAACAAGAATTGATCAAGAAACCAAGATAACTTGTAAAAGGGGTAATCTTGAAAATTTGAAAAATTTTCTAAGTTACTAAATTTGGATGGTTTTGGTGCCAACTTTCAAGGATCATAACTTTTGATCCAAGCAACCATTTTGGGTGATCCAAAGCCTGATTTGTAGGTCTTCCTACACTCTACAAAAGCTTCAACTACATCAAACTCCAATTCTTCATGTATTTTAAGTTATGGAGTGATCAAAATGACAAAAATGAAGAAAATGACACTTTTTCAACACTTAGTGAAAATCTGCCTAAGTTACCAGCCTTGAACATCAAAGTTCACGGGGTTTTTCCAGTTGGATTCAAATAGTTTCAAGACTAACTATGATCACACATGGATTGTACCATGTGAGGGCTTTCTAAAAAGCACAAGAGCTTTCCATAACTCCATTTAAGCAAGGAGATATGATCCCCTCAAAACCACAGTTTCAAACTGTCATGTGCAAGACAGAATTTGGCATTTTTGCTCGAATTGGAAAAATTGGACAAGTTCAAGCATGGTTATCCATCTGCACACCTCAAGAGGGAACAACCAAGGGACAAACACTGATCCACAAGCCTCACAAGTCCATGGATCTATGTTTAGGCATGACACCCCTAAAATTCAAGATGCTTCAAATGGTCAATTTTGTTTCCAAGCATTTAACTGATGCATAGAGGTAGCATTCATCAAGACAATGTTATCCAAGTTCAGTCAAGCCTTATTCCTGCCACAGAAGACTCATAGTTTGTGCTCTAACCTCAAGTCAATGGCTAGAGGAGACTTGAGATTCCATTGGATCAACATTTGCCACAGGCCTGCTGCAGTTTCCATTCACTATTGCAGCCAAAACAAACTTACTCTACTATAAATAGAGCTCATTTGTGAACAATTTGAGTACACCAAAGCACCCAAACTGATGATTTACTCAAGATCTCCCTTTCACTCCAAATTTTCCTTCTAACTCAAGTCACTATCGGGTTTTGAGATTGAGAGTGATTCCAACTAAACCAATCACACGCACACACACACACACACATACACACACACCTCATAAACATAATATGTATGTGATCTAAACACTAACACAACATTTGGAACATCAAATTCATCAAATCACCAGCGAATTTCTCAAGTTCTTGACAGAGTTGCAGTTGAGATGCCACAACCAGTTCCAGCTCATTTCAATTCACTCTAAGTATTCAAACACACTCCTTGGCACCTAAGGAAGATGTCCAGATCATTGGAACATATATGTAACACCTCCAAAGCAGAATTCGATCACCAGCTGCAAGAGGTAAACCTTAAACTCTCAAACTCAATGAATCATGCATCATAAACATATTTTCAAATTACCATTGTGTTTCTGAATGTTTGTAGATCATTTACCCTCAATCAATTGATGTTTATAGTTCGTGTATAGGATTTCATTAAGCTCTTGCAAATTTTAGGGTTCATCTGGTTTTACCATGTTATCTTTTGATTCACTTAATTTATACAAAATTGAATATTGCCATTGTGTTCCTTGTTTAAAAACGCACGATTTTCATATTTGGATCGTGTGAAATGGTTGAGAAATGAGTGAGATAGGAGGCTTCACGTATCTTGCCCAAGGAAGAAGATGGCCATGGAGTCATTCTTCAGAAAACCAACTAGTCTTGGTATATATTATACACTTGCCATGTTATGTTTGAATTGGCATTGCGCCCTAGTGGAAACACTAGTATTTGTGTGTGTGTAGCGAGCGAGAGGTTTGGGGTTCGAATCCCCCTCGCCCCAGACCTTTTGATTTTATTTTTTTAACCATTTTCAAAGGTTGCCTTCACATATTATTCATTGATGCCATCCTCTTTCAGCCCACGCACATGGCTCAGATGGTAGAATTTTAAGCTCTCCACCCCAAAGGCGTGAGTTCAAGCCTTGGGGGGGCCATTTCTAATTTTTTACCACTTGTTTTCTTGTCACTTTTTCACCATCTTTTTAATAACTTTAAAAATTAATTTCTCATTTATTTTTTATCATTTTTGATTGGTTCTTTTAGCAAAAATTCACAAAAATGTTAAAATATTTTATTCTACAAAAATCTCACACAAAAATATTATTTATTTATATATTTATTATTTTAATAAAGAACTTATTTTATTTGTTTTTTAAAACATTTGAAAATATTTCTTTTCTCTTGATCTTTTCAAAATCAAATGAGTTTTAAATCATCTAGTGATTAAAACACCATTTTTCTTTCAAACCTTAACCAAAAATCACAAGTGGTTTATTTAAACTTATTTGATACTATTATCATTTTTAAAATTAATTTTCTTTGAAAAAATTACTTTTAAAATTGAAATTAGGGTTTCTTTGATTTTGATCTTTATCAAACAATCACAAAACACTTTGGGCCTCTATTAGAGTGTAAGACTCATCCCTTTGTAAATATAAATCATTTTGGGTCTCAGTCATTGTATAAGTCCCGATACGATTTCAAAAATCTCGGCGCGATCGCGGTATTCAAACAAAATTATATGGGTCTACCCTTGTGTTGTAAGTCCCATTTCTTTTCTTTTTCAAACACTTTGGGCCTCTGATACAGTGTAAGACTCATCCTTTTGTAAATACCTTTTTTTGGGCCTCAGCCATTGTATAGGTCCCGATAAAATCTCGGCGCGATCGCCAATTTTAAAACAATTGTCTATTGGGCCTCTTGAAAGAGTGTAAGACCCAACTCTCTTTGTAAATGAACTTTGGGCCTCTCCTTGAATTGTAAGCCCCATCTCTTGTACAAAAATAAACTCTTGGGCCTCTCTTTGAGTTGTAAGACCCATCCCTTAGTAAATAAACAATTCTTTGGGCCTCTCATTAAGTGTAAGCCCCAATCTTTTCCAAAACAAATTTCCCTTTTGATTTAGGTTCAAACTCATAGTTGTTATCAAAACTTTCTTTAATTTCTTAAACAACTAACCATACAGCTGTTATAATGGAAGCTTGCTCACCTGTAAGTTTTAAACAACTTCCTTTTACATACTTGCACACACACACACACACACACACACATATATATATATATATATATATATATATTTGTTTGTGCTGGAAGCTTGCTCACCTGTAAATCCTCCTACCCTCTTTTACATACAGTATATTTCATCTGTATATATATACCTGTATATCTTGCTTAGAGTTTTCCCCGGCACTTAGGTCTAGGATTAGATAAAGCCAATGGTCACTCTTTTAACACAGTCAAAACTAGTTCTCCATAGGAATTCCAGATACAGTATTGCCTCCTCTTGGGCTTATACAATATGGAACAAAGAGAAAGGCATTATTCCCGGTGAAACTTTTCTCAGACTGTCACTATTAGAAAATTGTCAAAGAAATTCATTTCCCCTAGAGAGGATTAATTCCCGGTGAAACCTCTCTTGAATTTCTTCAAACCCTAGGACTGTTCACTAAAGAAAGGATTATTCCCGGTGAAACCTTTCTTGATCTTTTCTTAGGAGTGGACCTAGAGGCTTCCTAAAAGCATCCCCAGCCTCCTCTTGGGCTTTGTACAAGGACCCTCAGGCTTCTTAGAAGTTCTCATGCCTTCTCTTGGGCATAGTACAAGGACCCAAAGACCTCTTACAGGTGTAGGATAGAACCTAATCATCCTTTGTTAGAGCAGTCTTTCCAAAAAGTCAAAACCTTAGATCAATTAAGGGTTGATTCTCATCCCTTAAAACACCTTCCTCCTCCTGGGCATCATGCAAAGATAAACTCTTTCATACCAGCATACTTGGACAGTCTAACCTCCTCTTGGATCTCAAAGAAATTCTCAAGCTCCCTACAAACACCGGAGAAACCCTAGTCATTTGATAAATCTTTATCCTAAATTTCCCCAACTAGGGTCATCTTATCATCAATAAACCTTTATTAGAACCTCAAGGCATCTGATATTTCAACTTTTCTGTAAACCCTCAGCAAGAGTTGATTCCTCAATTTGGACTTGTCTCTGGATCTCAATAATCCTCAGCAGAAGCTAGCCTCCTCTTAGGCTTTGTATAATGATCCATAATCAGCTTTTAGCCTCCTCTTAGGCTTTGTATAAGGATCTTTCTTCAGTCTCTTATTGAGTCAATCACTTTTTAGCACTCTCTTGTTGAGTCAATCACCTTTCAGCACTCTCTTGTTGAGTCAATTACCTTTCAGCACTCTCTTGTTGAGTCAATCACTTTTCAAAACTCTCTTGTTGAGTCGATTACCTTTCAGCACTCTCTTGTTGAGTCAAAAAAACACTCTCTTGTTGAGTCAGTCTTTTTCAGCCTCCTCTTAGGCTTTGTATAATGATTTCCCTCAGTAGAGTTAGCCTAAAAACACTCTCTTGTTGAGTCGATTCTTTCAGCCTCAATCTTAGGCTTTGTACAAGACATATATAAACTTTCTCCAGCAAAGTCAAAACCTTCTAAACCTTCTCTTAAGCTCTGTATAAATATCTTCCCAGCGGAGTCAATTCCTCCCAGCCTTCTTTTAGGCTTTGGGAATTAATCTCCCTAAGCATAGTCAATCTCTCCTTTAGCCTCAATCTTGGGCTTTATACAAGACACCCCAAATTGTTCTCTTCAGCAGAGTCAATCTTTTTTCAGCCTCAATCTTGGGCTTTGTACAAGACAGATAAAACCTCTCACCAATAGAGTCAGTTTCTCTTTTCAGCCTCAATCTTGGGCTTTGTACAAGACATATAATAATATTCCTCAGTGGAGTCAATCCCTTTCAGCCTCCTCTTAGGCTTTGTATAATGATATCCCCCAAAGACTCAGTCTTTTTTTAGCCTCAATCTTGGGCTTTGTACAAGACAGATAATAATTCCCCAGTGGAGTCCATCAACCTTTTAGCTTCAACCTTGGGCTTTGATCAAGGCACCTATAAAAAAACCAAAATCCCCTCAGAGGAAATCAAAAACCTCTCTGTAGGAAGACATTTCTCTGTACATCACACATTCAAAACAAACCTTAATCCCAGATAATTACTGTAAGTGGCACACTTGTTGATTCAAATATCCAAGCTGTAGTCCATCTCTTATCTTGGTAAATCAACTTCCTCTTTCATCTAAATGCTGTAAGTGGCAAGCCTCTAGATTATTTACATCCACACCACTGTCCCTCTCTTAGCATGAAATATTCCAAAGGAAAAATGGCATTGCTCAACACTGAGTTAAAGTTTTCTCCTTTAGGACAAATCCCTTATAAAGGAAATTATGACATTGCTGGATTCTCACATCCCAGTTAAAGTAATCCTCCTTTATAATCAGTTACCAACAGTTGTGATAAACAGATGAGATGTCTCCCTTTAGAGATGACAAATTCTCTCTCAGTCCAAAAACCTTTTAGCTTCAATCTTGGGCTTTGAACAAGACATAAATAACCTTTAGCTTCAATCTTGGGCTTTAAACAAGACACCAAACATCTTTTTCCTCCCACAGAATAGGAGGAACTACAATTGCTCTGATTTCCCTGTTTATCTTTAATGGGAATACGTAGGCATAAGATTGTGAAATCTTAGCGAGCACACCACTCAAAAACTTTAGGTCCAGTACCTTCACACACTAATAAAAAACCTTAGGTCCAGTACCTTACCAAAAACATCGGAACAAACTCGAAATCAACAAAAACTTTCTCTCTCAACATTCCCAAAGGAGAAACTTTCCCAACCCTCAACAAACAAACACCAGTAAGTAGAAAATAGTAAGTATAATTTCTAACGACATGTGGATAACCACATATAGGATGGGTAATTGACAACTCCCCATTGTATAACCTGACCCCAGACTCCCCAATCTCTTAAGCATTTGCTCAGTAAAACATTTGCGTGCAAGGTTAGTTTGAGATAGCTTCCCTTTCCTTTCTAGCTTCACAGGATAAATAAGAAATCAGAAAGTAGCACCTAACTCCTACCATTGCAGTGAGGAGAAACCCATGGCGATAAGGTGGTCGCGTCACCGACAAAAATCGCATGCTACAGGAAAATGACGACTCTGCTGGGGAGCCAGAATAGGACTAGGATTAGAATTTCTAAGAGGTCTAGGTTGTTAGCAATCATATTATATATATATATATATATATATATATATATATATTTACTGCTTTTCCTACTTGATATCCGTGTTTATTTTTCTGTGAATGGGAATGTGATTGATACGCATTTGGAAAGTTTGAGAGAAACCTAAGATAAGGGGTGACATAAACGGGTGGACTTATAGGGAGTGAATCCCGAATAAGCGATCCTGGTAGACCACAAAATCAGGCGAGGGCCCGTTGGATTCTGCCTGCTGAACAACCGATTGTTGTGAAAGCAGAGTTTTCCTAGTGTGGCACCTGTGAACCTGAGGATTTAGTAGGCATTAACCTTATGACCACTTGGTAGTGCGGTAACGATCGGGAATAGTTAATACACGATACTACATTCAAATGAGATTACCCTAGGATGCTATAGCTCGCTCGGGTGAACAAGCTTGCTGTTGATATCCCTAGGGGGGTCAATGATTTTGGGAACCTTAGGATCCGTTTTACAGGCACAAAAATTGACCAGAATACAACCTTTGGGAATGGGTAGAGCCATGACTCCATGCTCGTGACGTTGAACCCTTGAACCCATGTTTTTTCAATGTTTTTGTGTGCTGCATTCATGCATTCATTTAAAAAACTCTTAAACAAAGAAAAATCCTCTCTTCTCCTCTCTCTTTTTTTAAAAATTAAACTAAACAATAATTGCAAATATCAGAGAGATTGCGTTATGGATTTCGGTAGAAGAAATACGCACAAGTACACCTTCAAGGCTCCAAAACTAGAGGATATAAGGGGGTTGGCAAGGATGATTACCAACCCTGATGCTTTCTGAGCTAAGCACGAAGGGTTGTTGTCTCTGTTAAGGGTCCATATAGTTGAAGGAATCCTGTATACGTTAATTCAGTTCTACGATCCAGTTTATCACTGCTTCACATTCCCGGATTATCAACTGGCGCCAACGCTAGAGGAGTACTCTCATCTGACTGATTTACCTATCACCGATCAAACTCCTTTTTCTGGACTAGAAGATATTCCAAAGGATCAGGTCATCGCAAGAGCCATTTATTTGGATGAGTCAGAAGTCAGGACTCACATGAACACCAAGGGAGGAATCCAAGGTTTACCAGCCAAGTTTTTGGTGGAGAAAGCCCTGTACTTTGCTAGGATAGGAAACGTTACAGATTTCGAAGATATCTTTGTCCTACTCACATATGGGTTATTCCTTTTTTCCAACATTGATAACTTCGTTGATACCAACGCTGTTAAGATATTTCTGATTGGAAACCCCGTACCAACCCTGCTTGCAGATGCTTATCATTCTGTGCACTTAAGGAATCTGTACAACGGAGGAATGATCACATGATGTGTACCCTTGCTTTACAAATAGTTCATTACCCATTTACCCAAGTCTGCTGCTTTTTGGGATCACAAGAGTACTCTACATTGGTCGCAAAGGATCATGTCTCTTACCAACTCTGACATAGATTAGTATGATAGGATTTATGAAGGGATAGAGATCATCGACAGTTGTGGAAATTTCCTTAACATACCCCTCATAGGAACTAAAGGAGGAATCAACTATCATCCAATTTTAGTTCGCCGTCAACTCGGATACCCGATGAGAATATCCCGCATAATGTTCATCTGGAAGGTCTTTTCTTCAAAGAAGGGGAAAATGACAGGGCACTAAAGAAGGAAATAGTGCACGCCTGTCAACATGTTTACAAGAAAGGAAGAGAGTCTCTAGGAAGGCCAAACTGTACCTCTATGGAACCTTATCTCCACTGGGTGCAAACTAGAGCTATCAAATTGAGGATGCCTTACCCTCACCAAGAAGTTTTTCCATTAAAGGAATTTATCCTTTATTTTATGTCTGATACAGAAAAACTCCAGGTAGCTCTCAACAAATTTCAACAGGAGAAAATCTCTTGGAAAAATAAGTATCGAATCCTCAACGTGGAGTGTACCAAGATTCAGGAATTGCTAAGGGAAAAGGATGTTGTGATTAAGATACTAGAGCAACATGTTGTGGAGAATCAAGAAGACCGAAGAAATTTGCTTGCTCATTTCACTTGGCAAAGGACTGACAACCCGACAACGGCTAAAGAGCCCCGGTCAAAGAAAAGAGAAATACTAGAACTGGCATCTGAGTTCTCCTCAGAAAGGACTCAGGATCCTTGAGCTTAGACATTTTCCTTACAACCCTTTGTAAAATACTGTATTTCCATTTCCGCAATCTTTCGAATTCAATAAAACGGGGTCTCAACCCTTTACTGTATGATATTTGCAATCTATTTGTTGAAGTTTCTTTTTGATAAATATATATATATATATATATATATATATATATATATATATATATATATAAATATATATATATAACTTTGCATATCATACATCATTCTCACATAACGCGTCTTCTTATCTTCGAATCTCACGTATACGTCGCGATTCTAGAGTCAATTTGTCTCACTCATACAATACTCGGGCCAATCGACAAAAGAAAATGGACGATCTCGAGGAAGAGAACAGAGAGCTGAGAAAAGAAGGCGACGCTCTAAAGGAAAGTTTGGAAAAACTTCACAATGACATGCAATCACTGGTAGCAGCTCAGAGACAACAACAAAGGACTGTGATCTCAGAGATCACATCTATACCCATAGTGGAGACATATGATCCTCGGTACAACATGCCTAAAGGTCGTCCCTGGGGCATGCCTATTAACTTTGTCCCTGAAGGATACATCCTGCCGATCACTAAAGACCCAGAAACTACAGCAGGAACCGCTGGGCCTGAAGGTTACAAACTTCGGGAAAGCAAAGACGCAAGAGTTATGACAGCAACTCCTAAAGGTTACAAACTTCGGGGCATGGAAGCACCAAGAGTCACCGCCATAATGACTATACCACAACTAGTGGTACACACTGTCTCGAAAGAACAGATTCCACAAGTAATTTCTGGTGGAAACGAAAATATGCACGAAAGAATGAATGAGTTCCAGGAGCAATTCCTGGAAATACAGAAGGAACTGCATGCCATTCGCGGTCAGGACTTATTCGGAAAGAACGCCGCAGATATTTGTTTGGTCCCCAATGTGAAAATTCCGCACAAATTCAAGGTGCCTGGCTTTGAAAAATACAAAGGCAACTCTTGCCCTCAAAGTCATTTGGTGATGTACGCTAAAAAAATGTCAACTCAGATAAAAAATCCACAGCTACTGATCCATTAGTTCCAGGACAGATTAACCGGTGCCGCACTCAAATGGTACATGGGTTTAAACCGCACCATGATCGTTGCTTTCGGAGATCTTGGGGCAGCCTTCGTCCAGCAGTATCAATACAATTTGGACATGGCACCAGATAGGGATCAACTCAGAGCGATGTCGTAGAAGGACAAAGAAACTTTCAAAGAGTATGCTCAAAGATGACATGAAATTGCCGCCCAGATTTGTCCTCCTCTTGAGGAGAAAGAGATGACAAAGATCTTTTTAATTGAGCTCCTTCTATTACGACCGAATGGTTGCCAGTGCGCCCAGTGACTTCACCGAAATGGTGAACATGGGAGTGCGCCTTGAGGAAGCAGTCTGAGAAGGATGTTTGGTCAAAAATACGAAACCATCAAGCAGTACCAAAAGATATGGTAGTTCATTCTAAAAGAAAAAAGAGCAAGATATCGACAATATCTCTCTCAAAAAGCAAAGGCGAAGGTATCAACCAGTAACAGCAGTAACTCCTGCTATCAACCCTGCGCCAGCTCCGACTTACCAACCTCAGGTTGCTCAGAGCCAACCAGGTCAACAACAGTATTAGTAAAGGACACAACAGCCTCTACAGCAGGCTCGTCCACAATACACCAACAACAATCGTATGACACGACCATCAGGGTTCGACCATATACCGATGTTGTAAGAAGAAATATTTCCACTCTTATTGGCCAAGGGGCACGTCCAAACCAGGTCTCCTCTTACAGTACCGGAAAATCCGCCTTTTTGGTTCAAAGCGGATCAAACTTGCCCTTACCATCAAGGAAGATCGGGGCATAACATTGAGAACTGTATCAGTTTCAAGTCTGATGTGTAAAAGCTTGTCAGGAACGGGGTCTTATCTTTCAAAGATACTAATCCGAATGTTCAGACGAACCCGTCGCCTTAACATGAAAAGACTGCAGTAAATTTGATAGCAAAAGAGGTTAGCCGCGGTTATCAAATTCACGATGTACTCCTATTAGGAACCAATCTGGTCAGGATGCATTGTAAACAGAGCGGGTACGGTCATGTACCACCTCACAATTATCATCAGTGTGATATCTGTTCAAAGAATAATTAGGGGTGTTCCATAGTGCAATCAGCTCTACAAGAACAAATGAATTTGGGATGGATTCAAGATCACCGAATCCAGGAAGTTAACATAACCCATGCGCATCCAACATTGTTCAGAACCACGACATTCGTGCGATGAACGTCAACTTAGTGGTGATGCATTCGAGGCAAAGTCAATATCATAATCTGTCAAGGCACGATTACAATACTTGTCCGATCTGCTCAACAAGCAATCAAGGATGCTCTTTCATACAAGAGGCCCTCCAAAGTCAGATGGATCTTGGATGGATTCAGGACTATTGTGAGAGAAGTTACCATCAAGTCAATATGATTCAGATCTTTGACATACGCTTGATGAATACCAGTCTGGTAGGATTACACACTAAGCAAGTCAGGCTCGGCTTCCTGGCTTCACATATTTATCAAGACTGTGAACAATACTGTGAGAACGATCAAGGATGTGCACTTGTCCAAAGAACACTTCAACACTTGTTGGACCAGTGGTGGCTTCCAATCTACTTGGATGAGGCTACACAGTGGATCAGTATGGCTGATGGGAATCCTAGTAGATATCAAATTTAGGATGTCCGCTCGATGGAAACAGATATAGTAAAGATGCACTGCATACAAAGTGGGTGTGGCCAAGTGCCACATCACAATTATGAGCGCTGTAGAGTTTGTTCAGAAAACAACCAAGGGTGCTACCTCATACGGTTAGCTCTTCAAAATCAGTTGAACCGGAAAGAGATTCGACCATGTTCAAGTTCTGAGTAGATCAACATGAAACCAGACTATTTCCTTGATCAAAACAAAGACGTTGTCATAATCTCTGATCACGGGAGGACCAAAAACATTTGTGCCATAATCCCTCTACTCGATGAATCAAGAATTCCTCTGGACAATAGAAAAGTTCCCAACTAGGAACTGATTGAAATAGCCTATGACGGTCAGAAAAATCAAAAATCTCTCGTGGTTATCTACTTGCCAGGTCCGATACCGTACGAATCAGAAAAGGCTATCCCTTACAAGTACGGTGCAACAACAATCAAAGATGGAAAGGAAACTCCATTACCCTCCGTCGTGAACATTGCAGACATCAGTCGAGTAACACGGAGCGGCCAGATCTTCAACAGGGGAGTTGGAGAGTCCACCAAACAAAAGGAACCTCAAACAGAAGTTCCTAATCAACCAGACAGTAAATCTAGTAATCCAGAACTGGTAAAGAACAACGATGAGATGTTGAAGCTCATCCAGAGAAGTGAGTATGTTATCTCTCCTACTTAGTTTCGAAGTTCACATGGAAGCTTTGCAGAAAGTCTTGGACCAAGCTTTCGTAGAACAAGATGTGACGATAAAACAGTTCAACAACATCATTTCCAACATCACTTCCTGCAACAATTTAGGGTTCAATGATGAAGAACTGCCGGAAGAAGGCAAAAATCACAACATGGCGCTTAACATTACAGTAAATTTCCAAGACGATACTCTAGCCAGCATACTGGTAGACACGGGATCAGCTCTGAATATTATGCCAAAATCCACTATGATGCGACTATCATTTCAAGGATCTCCGATGAGAGGCAGCGAGGTCATCGTCAAAGCCTTTGACGGATCCAGAAAAACAGTTATCGGCGAAGTTGGTCTTCCCATAACTATCGGTCCTCACACTTTCCAAGTCACTTTCCAGGTCATGGACATTCGAGCAGCCTATAGCTATTTATTAGGAAGACCTTGGATACACGAAGCTGGGGCAATCACTTCGACACTTCACTAGAAGTTGAAGTTCTTCAAGAATGACAAGCTAGTCACAGTCTGTGGCGAGTAGGCCTTAATCGTAAGCAACTTATCATCATTATCCTGTGTGGAACCCGAGGAGGTTGTTGGAACTCAGTTTCAAGCATTGTCAATGAGCAATGAGAACTGATCAGAAAAAGAGACGTCGATTTCCTCATAGAAAGATGCTCTAAAAGCAATCGTGAGTAATGACACAAAAGGATGGGGACAACTTGTAATACCTACGGATAACAAGACAAAGAAAGGTCTGGGTTTCTCTTCAGCCTGTACCCAGACTGCCAAGAAAGATGAAAGTGTTCATCCCATTCAGGACTTCTTCCATAGTGGAGGTTTCCTCCCCCCAGTGTCTCAAGAAGTACACACCATCAACGAGGGTGACTCCTCCGATACAGACGAAGAGTGGATGTCCTATCTCAACGAGGACGATTATATGTCTCAGGGAGAGGTACATACGCCATTTTTCTTTCCAAAGTAGAGCCCGAGATATATACTGAGGTCAGACGTCAAGATGATGTACGAAGATTGTGATCCTGAGGGATGCCATGCTCCGCCAGACTCATTAGAAGACGGTCAGATGAAAGACAACTTCGACTATGACTATTATGACCCACTGGATGACTTGCCTATCTGGAAACCCTACCAGAAAGACTCGGGGCAAAAGAGTCAGCCAAACGACGCTTATCAGCTAAGCATCATTGAAAAGAATACCTGCGTCCCCACCAAGTCATGGGATCATTACTCAGGACATTTCGAAGATATCCAGCACAACGATGAATTTGCAAAGATTATGGGACAAAAGTTCATCAACTATGCTTTTCCTGAGGTCAACGTCATCGAGAAGGATGACTCCTCAACTCCCACAGAAGTATGGGACACCTTAGGACAACCAAATGGCAAGTACGACTTCTTGGTCAAGTACACTGCTCCTGAAAGCTCTCGTATCAGGTTCGAGGACATCCAGCCAATTGGATGGGGAGATCCGCCTGAGAGTAAAAACACTATGCAAGATACAATAGAAGAGTTCATTTATGACAACTCTGCATGGGAGGAAGACTCCAACAATCCTACTCAGCCAGAAATCAGCGTCATTTCTGAGGACAAACCAAGAAATAAGGTGTCAGACTTTGTGATTCACCGAGGAGTTCGCCGCCAATGGGTTGCTGTCGATGTCCCGAAAGTCGTCCATAAGTCTAAGTAATTTCCATCTTTGTTTTAACCTTTCACCCTGCCCAGGTGAAACGGATATTTTTATAGGGCTTACTTTTTTGTAAATGTCCCTCTTCGCCTCGCCCGAAGCGACAAAGTTTTGTTTTATAGGGCTGTAGTTTCAAGAATCGACAAAGTCATAAATAAAATAACGTCGTTCTGTCATTTCCGCAGTTATTGCTATTTTCACTTTTCGTTTTTCAGAAAATGGTAATCCTAAAACAACCCAAAATAAAAACAAGCATTTTTCAGAAAATACACTGCACACACTCTTGCAGTCTCTCTATCTCTTCTAAAAAATGAATCATCACGTCATGCAGATTGCTTGTTTTAAACCCCGTTGAAACATACGATCATATGCCTTCTCCCAACTTTGAATTCCCGATATTTGAGGCTGATGAAGAAGAGGATGCAGAAATTCCAGAAGAAATCTAACGACTGCTCAAGCAAGAGGAAAGATCTATTGAGCCTCACCAAGAGCCATTGGAAATGGTCAACTTAGGTTCAGAAGAAGAGAGGAAAGAAGTCAAGATTGGGGCACTGCTCAGTCCGATTGTTAGAGAAGACTTGATAGAACTTCTCAAAGAGTTTCCCAATGTATTTGCTTGGTCCAATCAGGACATGCTAGGGTTGGATACCAGCATCGTGGAACATCATCTACCGTTGAAGTCACAATATCCGCCGGTAAAACAAAGGCTGAGACGGACTCACCCGGATATGGCTATCAAAATCAAGAAGGAAGTGCAGAAACAGATTGACGCAGGTTTCCTTGCCACCTCAGAATATCCTCAATGGCTAGCCAACATAGTGCTAGATCCGAAAAAGGACAGAAAAGTTAGAATGTGCGTGAACTACAGGGATCTGAACAAAGCAAGTCCGAAGGATGACTTCCCCTTGCCACACATTGACATGCTGGTAGACAGTACAACAAAGTTCAAAATCTTCTCCTTCATGGATGAATTCTCGGGCAATAATCAAATCAAAATGGTGCTGGAAGATATGGAGAAAACTTCATTCATCACCCAATGGGGTACCTTTTGTTACAAGGTAATGTCGTTCGGTTTGAAGAACGTCGGGGCAACCTATCAAAGGTCCATGACTACTTTATTTCACGACATGATGCACAAAGAAATCGAAATATATGTCGATGATATGATTGCCAGATCAAAAACAGAAGAGGAGCATATGACCCACTTGTGAAAACTATTCGAGCATCTGAGGAAGTACAAACTCCGCTTGAATACCAATAAGTGCACGTTCGGTGTCCGCTCAGGGAAACTTTTAGGGTTCATCGTCATCCAGAAAGGGATTGAGGTTGACCCAGACAAGGTCAAGGCCATTCTAGAAATGCCTTCTCCAAGGACTAAAAAACAAGTCAGAGGATTTTTGGGACATCTGAATTACATTTCCAGATTCATATTCCTCATGACTGTGACATGCGCGCCAATCTTCAAACTGCTCAGAAAGAATCAAGACTGTGTATGGACGGAAGATTGCCCAAAAGCTTTCGACAGTATCAAGGAATATTTGTTGAATCCACCGATTCTATCATCTCCAGTGGAGGGAAGACCATTGATCATATACTTCACTATTTTGGAAGACTCAATAGGTTGTGTACTTGGCCAATAAGACGAAACAAAAAGAAAAGAGTCTACCATCTACTATTTGAGCAAGAAATTTACCGACTGTGAAACTCGGTACACCATGCTCGAGAAAACTTGTTGCGCTTTGGCTTGGGCAGCCAAACGTCTTTGCCAGTACATGATTTGTCACACTACTTGGTTAATCTCTGAAATGGATTCGATCAAGTACGTCTTTGAAAAGCCTGCTCTCACGGGAAGGATTGCCCATTGACAGATGTAGTTATCAGAATGCAACATCAAGTACCATGCTCAGAAAGCTGTCAAAGGAAGCATTTTATCTGATCACTTGGCTCATCAATCGATTGACGATCAGGAATCAGTCGGATTTGACTTCCCAGAAGAAGATGTCATGTACTTGAAAATGAAAGATTGCGATGAACTGCTACCCAGTTAATTGCCAGAACCAGGTTCCCAATGGGGACTAATCTTTGACGGGGCTGTCAACATCTATGGAAACGGAATTGGGGCAATCATCGTTACACCTCAGGGTACTCACATTCCTTTCACTGCCAGACTAACTTTCAAATGCACAAACAATGAGGCCGAATATGAAGCTTGTATCATGCGTCTCGAAGAAGCTATTGATTTAAGGATTAAGAACTTGGATGTATATGGGCACTCAACCCTGGTTATTAATCAGATCAAAGGAGATTGGAACACACACCAATCAGGATTGATTCCTTACAAAGATTACGCGAGAAGGTTGTTACCATTCTTTAACAGAATCGAGTTTCATTATATCCTTCGTGAAGAGAATCACATGGCTGATCCATTAGCCACTCTCTCCTCCATGATTAGTGTGGGTCAATGGAATGACATACCTAAGATTGACATAATGCACCTTGAAAGGCCCGCTTACATCTTCGCAATCGAAGCAGTCATAGACGACAAACCCTAGTATCACGATATCAAATGCTTCCTTTAGAAACAAGAATACCCAACTGGAGCATCAAGAAAAGACAGGAAAACCATCAGAAGATTGGCAGGCAACTTCTTCCTGAGCGGTGATACACTCTATAAGAGAAATTTCGAAATGGTCTTGCTCCGATGCGTAGATAGACCAGAAGCAAACTTGTTGATGAAAGAGATTCACGAAGGATCCTTTGGCACTCATGCCAACGGACACACAATGGCCAGAAAAATTCTGAGAGCAGGGTACTATTGGTTGACAATGGAATCCGATTGCTATAAGTACATGAGGAAGTGTCATAAGTGTCAGATATATGCTGACAAAATCCATGTACCGGCTACGCATCTCAAAGTTCTTTCTTCTCTATGGCCTTTTCTATATGGGGAATCGACATGATTGGCATGATCAAACCCAAGACTTCAAATGGACATCGGTTCATCCTGGTAGCCATTGACTACTTCACCAAATGGGTCGAGGCAGCATCATACACCAATGTAACCAGATAAGTGGTGGTCCATTTCATAAAAAACAATCTCATCTGCAGTTATGGTGTTCCAAGCCAGATCATTACAAACAATGGATCGAACCTGAACAACAAGATGATGAAAGAGTTGTGTGCTGAGTTCCAGATCGAACACCATAACTCATCTCCCTACCGGCCTAAGATGAATGAAGCGGTAGAAGTAGCTAACAAGAATATCAAGAAGATTGTTCAAAAGATGGTTATAACCTACAAAGACTGGCACGAGATGCTACCCTTTGCTCTTCACGGTTATCGCACATCTGTCCGTACTTCAACAGGGGCAACCCCTTTCTCTCTAGTATATGGCATGAAGGCAGTGCTCCCCATAGAAGTAGAGATCCCATTAATCCGGGTATTGATGGAAGCTAAGCTAACAGAAGCTGAATGGTGTCAAAGTCGACACGACGAATTGAACCTAATCGAAGAAAAGAGAATGACGGCTCTATGCCATGGTCAGCTGTATCAGCAAATAATGAAGAAGGCATTCGACAAAAAGGTTCGACCCCGTGTCTTCCAAAAAGGGGACCTTGTGCTCAAGAAGATACAATCATTCCTCACTGATTCCCGGGGCAAATGGACTCCGAACTACGATGGCCCCTATATGGTCAAGAAAGCCTTCTCAGGCGACGCCTTGAGACTCGCAACTATGGATGGAGAGGAATTCACCTACCCCACGAATGTTGACTTAGTCAAGAAATACTTCGCCTAAATAAAAAAAACGTCTCGGTGGATTGAAAACCCGAAAGGGCGGTCCAGGAAAAAATTAGAGACATAAGCAACAATCATCCTGGTGGATTGGAAAACTCAAAAGGCAATCCAGGAAAAAGTTAGGGATTCATGGCAAGTAACTACTCCGACAAGGTTAAGTCCCCTGCAGTAATACCATCCATCAAAGAAAAACTTTCAGTCAAGGTCATCTTCGACAGAAGCTCAGGATGTCCAGAATTCAAAGTTGGTAGAAGGATAACGGTCGTTATATTTTAATGTAGCCCCTTTCCCTTAAAGTTACCATTTTCTAAACTTTGTAAATGCTCTATGGAATCACGCGCGTGGCTGATTTCCATCCTATCAATAAAATTTGAGCCCTAGTGCTTCTGTTTGCAATTCTCATTTGTTTTAGCTTTACAGAACGACATTTTAACATGATCAACGATTCTTGAAATAAAACAAAAATGAATTTAAGTGTCTAAATTTATTTTCTGCTTTTAAAAAAAGAGATGGCAATTCCTTCTTGACTACTGAACACAAGAAAGAACATCGATCGTTTCTCCGAAAGTGATTGAACCTCAAAGTACAGAATTAAAGTACTCCTTCTAAACCAGTACACTTGAGCGAAGGATCATCAGTTTTAGATGCCATGTTTCATTTGATATCTCCGGTAGAGTTCGTATCTCTTAAGACCGATTGAACAATTCTTTCTCCCCACGGGGACCGCCTCTTCTAAGCAAGGCAGGATTGCTATCTTGAACCAATGATACTTTTAATCCCCGCAGTGGCCGTTCGTGTTTATTCACTAGTCTGTATGTCGTGTCAGTTTTGTCAGCATAAACATACATACATCATGCATAATTGATTCACATTAATAATCATATCGCATTACTATCACCTTGGTCGTACTTATCCCCCAAGTGACAAAAGTCCTCTCGATAGAGTTTTCAGTGCTTTCCTTGTCCGAAAATGTATCGTCTGAGCAATCTCCCCTCCAGTTTATTTCTGGATTGGAGACGGTCCTCGACCCCTTTGATAACTTACACCTCTGAAAGGCAAGAAGATATTCGACAAACATCACTCTTCACCATTGAAGATGATATTTCCGCTTTCCCGGATTAAGGAATATCCCCAGAGAAAGCCTCTCAACCGAAGACTCTCAGCAACACATTGGTTTTTCTCCCAAGAAAGACAATGTTAATGAAGTCATCAGCACCTCAAAATTGGATTACATCACATGGCATTTCTCCGAAAAGATCTCGAGGAAAAGTATGATGTAATATCCCCAAGTGAAAAGCCGTCTTTCAAGAGACTCGTTTTTCCCTAGTAGAGTCAACAAATGGCATCTCCCAAACAGGGAAGTTTGCACATCTCTACAACTCAGACTAATGGGTTTCCCCAACAAGTCTGACATCAACTTTTTTTCATCAAATGGCATCTCCCCAGTAAAAAATCGATGAGAAGTTTGATGAAAACCGCTACACATGGTGTTCCTTGTCGAGAAAAGAAACTCGACAAGAAGAAACTGAGACCAGTTCCTTGGCCGAAGACCAGGATCATGGGGAAGTTTATTTCAGAAATTGATACCAGCTCCTTGGCCGAAGACCAGGATCGAGGGGAAGTTTATTTCAGAAACTAAGACCAGTTTCGTGGCTGAAGACCAGGATCGAGGGGAGATTTATTACAAATGAAACTGAGACTAGTTCCGTGGCTGAAGACCAGGATTGAGGGGAAGTTTTACCCTTTTCTAAGTATCATTGCTTAGAAAAATAAGATGGACGGGCAAACTGCCATCCATAACCACCGTCATAATTTCGGGTATTCCGATATTTAATCCTCTTGCACCCTGAATGTCCGAAATCTTTGCCATTCACACCTTCGGGTCCAAGAAGATTAAATAAAGGCATCTTTCATACCCCAAATTTTGACCACAAAGACTCCCCATCATTGTGCAAATCATTGCCACAATATAGATGTGCCATCATGCCTCATCAATCTCCTCAAGGATTCGAGCATCCACTACAATCAAGAACTAGGGTTTTAAGCCCTCTCAGAGCACTTAGACAAAGGATCAATCAAGAAATGACATGATCTTCAACTTGTATAACCTCTCAAACATCCACAAAGGATCAAGACAGCCCTCACATAAAAAATCAAGCACAAAAGTTGCCACATTCCAAATTGTTTGAGCCTCAAAACACCCGATGTCGCCAAATTAGGGTTTTCGACGACCGGGACCTCCAGAGTGAGATTTTCACAAGAGAATGAGCCAAGACTCCAACATGTGACTCAATATGCTCAAAATAACCCTAGGAATCCATTTGCAAAGCTTAATTACCCTCAGAGGATGCATTCCCCAAAAGTCGGGAATTAGGGTTTTTTACGCGCCGAACCGCTCCGGAGCCAAAGGTCAAAAACATGACTTTTTTGGCAAAAATGATCCTTATGACTCTTATTTTCATAAAAATATGACTTATAATGTCATTTAAACAAGAATTGATCAAGAAACCAAGATAACTTGTAAAAGGGATAATCTTGAAAATTCGAAAATTTTTCTAAGTTACTAAATTTGGATGGTTTTGGTGCCAACTTTCAAGGATCATAACTTTTGATCCAAGCAACCATTTTGGGTGATCCAAAGCCTAATTTGTAGGTCTTCCTACTCTCTACAAAAGCTTCAACTACAACAAACTACAATTCTTCATGGATTTTAAGTTATGGAGTGATCAAAATGACAAAAATGAAGAAAATGACAATTTTTCAACACTTAGTGAAAATCTGCCTAAGTTACCAGCCTTGAACATCAAAGTTCATGGGGTTTTTTCAGTTGGATTCAAATAGTTTCAAGACCAACTATGATCACACATGGATTGTACCATATGAGGGCTTTCTAAAAAGCACAAGATCTTTCCTTAACTCCATTTGAGCAAGGAGATATGATCCCCTCAAAACCACAGTTTCAAACTGTTGCTCCCGGGATTTTCATCCAAGTAAAAACGCGAAAGTGGCGCAGAAACAGAGTCTCCAACAATGTGTATTTATCCTAAGAGAGGGAAAGGAAACACTGCGTGAACCTGAGGGAAGGAAAGAACGAGGTCTCGCGACCAAGAGAAACGGGTAAGGGAGTCGGTTACGTGAGGGGAAGGTATTAGCACCCCACACGTCCATCGTACTCGATGGGATCCACGCTTGTTGTCTCGATCAAAGGGTGTCGTCGTCTGGAGCTCCACTGCTACTGGAAAGGAGAAGGAACAGGAACGGAAATGAAAGGAGAAACGAAGAAGAAAAGAAAAAGAAGTGACTCGATAGGACGTCCTCGGAGTCCTAGGCCTACGTATTCCCTCAGTGCGATGGGAAAGTCAGAGTCAACGTAGTTCGACGGACTATGGGAAAGGTTGCTCGTCGAGATATCGCATCTCGTGCCTACGTATCTTCAATCAGACGAGAAAGAAGAATCAGAGCAAATGTAGTTTAGCTCAACGGATGTTGCTTTGTTTGTGTTTTTTAGTGGAAACATCAAAGTGCGCGTCCCAGCAGTTAGGTGTTGCAGCTCGCTGTATGGAGACTTAGGCGTTACCTGTTTGCGGTAGAATGCACATGACGAATCCTTTATGAAAGGAATGAAAGAGATGAGAGGAGAATTATTTGTTTGTTTTTGTCTTTTAAGAAGAAGTGTTTTGAAGTTAGTTCGTAACTTACATTGCACCAAAGTCTACCATGCGGGAACGAGTGAGTCGCATGATCGCCCCCAAATGGGACGTATGCTACGCACTCTAGAAGAGGAGGGGAGACCCCTCGTTCTTCATTTCCTACACTTAAGGCTCGAGCGCAATATACTTAATCCTTTATTAGATGTTTTTTGCCTTTTGTTTTAAGATGAGAAAAAGAGAGACTCAAAGATCGAGAAAGGCAAAAGTCTAAAGGGAGACTAATAATCCTAAGAGTTGTCATGCTTGGAGATCCTAAGGGGTAGTGTGGTTTGAAGAACTCTAATCCTAAAGAAAATAAGAAGAGAGCAAGAGGTATCACAACTCACTTCTAAGATAGAAAATGAGTTATGAACCAAGAGGGAGAATAAAGAAGTTGAACAAAGAAAGCATTGAAATGCTTTGCACAAACACAAAAGAGAAAGTATTAAAAAGATGAGGGAAGAAAGTATGTGTGGAAGCATATCCACACACTCAACTTACCATTAGCCCCTACAAGCAAAGGTTAGCTAAACAATTGAATATGAAATCATAAGTAAAAGAAGGAAGACAATTAAGCATCAAACTACTTATGAAATGAACTTATGAATCAAACAAAGCCTAAACCTAGAAGGAAAGGACTCTAAGTGTTCAAGACTTCTAAAGTCAGTATCTATGTCTAAAGGTATTCAACTAAGGCTAAGGTACCTAACAATGTCAAACTATGTCGAGAAAGATGCCAAAGATTCATTCAAGTTCAAGTTATGAAACATGGATGAAATATGAATGTGTATGACAAACAAACATGAATAAATGCATGAGTGAACCTCAAGATCAGAATTGAATGACATGTTATAATGCATATGTAAGTCAATGAATGAACATACAAAGCATGAGTGAAATGATTTAAGAAGATGATGAAAGTAGAAGCAAACAATGTTCAAGTTCAAGTAAGAAAGGAAGAAACTTGTAACACAAGTCAAAGTTGAAAAAGAACATGAAATCAAATGCAAATGGATGCAAGTTAGAATTAAACATCATACTTGGATGTCCTATAATGCCTATGAATGAGCATACAATTTGTGAGAATGGATATTCAAGTATAAGAAATTAGATGAAGAAGAAGTGAGAAGAAAAGAAACAAGTTTCACTTAAAGAAAAGAAATAACTTGTAACACAAGTCAAAGTTGAAACTCAAAGATAAATGAACATGGATTATAGGTCAGTACCAAATGATTTTAAGATGCAATTAGAATGTAAGGATTGATCATACCATATACATATGCAAGCCACATTAAAATTAGTTAAGAAAGAAAGATGAATTAGGTCAAACATGGACAAGTATACAAGTTTGAGATGAATGAACATTTAAATGCATGAAATGATTATGGGTCAGTAGCATACTCAATATGAAATGCAAATGAAATGCATGAATAGGCATTGATGATTCACAAACAAGTCATGTTGATGATTAGAAGAGAAGAGAAATAAGATTAGGCCAACCAAGTTAAAGTAATGATGCAAGTTAAAATACACATACATCAAAGGTATACACAAACCAAAAGGACCTATAAATGAATCAAGAGAGACCTATAATCCTATAAACAAGTCCTATAATCTCACACAAAGCAAACCTAATAGGATGGCACATTGCCTTCTCAAACTATGTTAGAAAGAAGTAGAAGAATAAGCACAAAATGTTACTTCAAACACAAGGCATCAAGCAATTACTAAACGACATGAGAAAATTATGAAAATAGGTCACAACCAACCTAAGTCAGAGGCAAAACATGTATCAAAATATCAAAGCAAAATTCAAAAGGAAATATGCTCAAACAAGTCATCAAAGTCAAATTGAAACACCTTAAAAGAATGCACAATTATGAACAACAAAATGTATGGTATAATGATCTTAAAAATATAAGGAAAATGTTTTTAAATGTCTCAAGATGGTGTTCAAGTATGTTAAAAATATTGGATGCAAAAATGTTTTAGAACTAGGCAAAAGAAAATTGGACAATGCACAAGTGTCATGAAGAAAGTCATTTAAAAAGAAAATAAAAGGAAATTATAAAAATATGAGCAAAAATCAAGAAATTCGGAATTAAAAATCATGGAAAATTAGTTAAATGTTTTTAGATGCTATGGGAATTTATTTGGAATTTTTGTAAAGGTTTTGGTATTTTTAATAAAATAAAAAATGAAACATGTATAAAAAAGGAAAATACAATGCAAAAGAAATAATGCAGGGGGTGTCACGTTAGTAAAAACGCAGTTCAAAGAGTGTTTGGGCTTAAAATGAGGGGTTCAAATAGCAATTAGGTCTGGTCCATTTAAAGCGCGTGGAGCATGACAAATAAGGTGGAATTCAGTCAAAAGGTTGACTCATCAGAGCCACACGATCAGGTCAATACAAATGATCAAGGAAAGTACACATGATGTGTGGATTAGATCAAACACACATGCTATGCAATGATGAGGCACACATATACAAGCAGTCAGGCACAAAATCAAGGCACGTGAGAGAGACACTCTCTCATTTATTCGCTGGCGGCATCCTAACCGTTCATGCACAAAGATCCAATGGCCACGTTTTAAAGTTCCTAAAACCCTAACTAAACTTCTCACCGGCCGGAGAAGGACCTCCGGTCATCTTCTCCGGCCAAACTCCGGCGGCTGCAAATCCTCAAATGTTCCAGAAATTCACAAAAATGATATCAAAATGTTCAGCATGCTTAGTAAGTTATAGATCCACCAATAGAAATCACAAAACATGCACATACAGAGAGATTTGATAGCATGAAGTTTGCCCTAGGTTTTCATATAAGCTTCTAACAAGCTCTATCAACTAGCCAGAGTTTCCATCGCTTCTATTAAGCTCAAATCACAACAACAACAAGCTAAAATTAGTAGAATCAAGCAAGAGAGTTTGAAGAACTTTGAACCTGAACTTTGAAGAATCTTAGATCAAAAGAAAACCAGAGGTGTGGACTTGATCTTGAGCTTATGTATGGCCAAATAAAGGCTTATAGAATGCGTGATCTTGCTTGAGAAATGGAAACTTGGAACTAAAATTTGATGATGAACAAGATTCACTTAGATCCGTATGAGAAAGCTTGAGAAGATTGAAGAACAATGAAGAACAATGATGATGAATCTTCAAAATGCAGAGAGAGTTTCGAAGAGAACTTGAGAGAGTGAGGTTTGCGAAATGTGAAAATGAAATGTTCCTCCTGTAGAATTCTGTTAGAGTTCCTTATGTATCCATGGTTAGCTTCTAACTGTCTTAGTTGACAGTTAGAACCATGGTAAGGTTAAAGGTGGTGGATTGAGCAAAGAAAGGGTGGCTGAAGCAATGGCAAAGTAGAATGGCTCGTGTTGTGTTGTTGTTGATGGATGATGATGATGATAAGATGATGGTGATGTTATGATATGGTGTTGCAGCATGCTTGCTATGTGAACAAGTTAATATTTGAAACTTTTCCATATCCATGCATGGAGTGATGTATGGGTGCATATATGTGTAAGAGTTGTTGGTTCAAATGAAGCAAAGTCTGATTGGTGTGAAGGTACATGCGTGCAAACAAATTGAAACAACAACAAACAATGCCAAACATCCTATTTTTGGCAGCAAAACATTCATTCGAAATGTGGAAGTTTGAGGGTGAAATTCTTTGTGTAGAATACATGAAATGACAAGATTTTGGTGGATATGGAAAGAGGAAATGTAATAGAACAAGTTTGTAGTTGAAATCAAAATGAGTGGAAGCTTGGAAGATGATGAAAAATGACTTGAAACTCAAGCAAGCATGACTGACTCCATGGGCGTGGAAAGTTACCTGCAGGCCTGGTCATGGACTTATGGAATTTTCAGTGTGAGACCACCATATTTGGACCATCATAACTCCTCCTACATTGCTCATCTCAAAAAGTGCCCAACATCAAAGTTGAAGAGAAGATGACAATGAACAACTTTGATGTTCAACAATTTTTCATTTGAAGCATTCTTGATTGTGAAAAATATCTTGACATTTAGTACACCAGGTGTTTGATGAAATTATGGCCTGGAGGCCTGAATCTGCCTTGCCATGACTTGAGATTACCTTGGTTTTGTCAAACTTTGATTGATCATAACTCCCTCAATTTTGATCCAATGGAAGAGTTCTTTATATGGATTTGAAGCTTAAGATGTGATCTTTGATTGTCTCAACTTAGGCCTAAAGTTTGAAGCTTTTATCTTGAAGAAAGAATGCCTTGAAGTGTAGTGCAAAATGATCCAAACTTGCCATTTTTGGAAACCCTAAATTTCTAAATTTGGCAACTTTGTACAATTCTTGACTTTTGATGAATCTCTTGACATTTCTTGATCAGGTCTTCACCATTGGACATGTTTGACTTGAGGACCATGAATTTGACCTTAAAAAGTCAGGAGTTGACTTTTTTCACTGCACAGTTGACTTTTCCCCAAATTTCTTGATTCTCAAGCAACTGACCAATTGAAAACCTTCTGAAATGACCCAATGGGCAATCTTCCATCCTTAGATACTTGACATCATGTAGAAAACATTGAGATCAAATTTGAACCAAAATTTCATCAAGAGACTGCTTGAATCACAAACCCTAATTTGGACTATTTTTGCTAGGAGATGATGAACTGTCTATCTTCTTGATAAAATTTCTTCCTCCAATGACTTGTGGGATCAAATGAGATGACATAAGATGTAAGGGACCTTTGAGGCTTATTTGAAGACCCTTGGCTCTTGTTCTTTTGCTTTGAATAATCAATGCTCTGAAAACCACTGATCACATGCCCCAATGCAACATGTATGAGATATATGTGATGAGATGAGATATAAATGCAATGAAATGAAACATAAGCTATGTAATAACAAGAGGGCAAATTTTGGGGTGTTACAGCTGCCCCTATTCAATCATCTGTTAACCTGAGAAGGATGAAAGCAACGGCTATTCAGACGATCAAGGTGAATTGTGATTGAATACCAAAACAACCAGAAAATTTGCACGCTGAATGAAGAAGAAAAGGGATATAAACCCTTATGGAAGTATCAGCAAATAACTGCATAGATTGATATGACGTGTATCGAAATAGGGATACAGACGATTATCAATGACCATACGGACGAGTATGGAAAGAAACACGGACGGGTGTTTTGGTCAACGATGCGGACGAGCAACAGACTATCATCAGAGGCACACGACGAGTGACCAAGTCGACGATACGAATGAGTATCGGTCGATGATTAATAAGGGAACACACACAAGTGTTCGGGTCAACGATACGGACGAGCATCGGAAAATCATCAGAGGAACACAACGAGTGACCAATTCGACGATACGAATGAGTATCGGACGATGATTAAGAAAAGGAACACACACAAGTGTCCGGGTCAACGATACGGACGAGCATCAGATAATCATCAAAGGAAAACGACAAGTGACCAAGTCGATGATACGAACGAGTATCGGACGATGATTAATAAGGGAGCACACACAAGTGTTCGGGTCAACGATATAGACGAGCATCGGACAATCATCAAAGGAACACGACGAGTGACCAAGTCGACGATACGAACGAGTATTGGACGATGATTAATAAGGGAACACACACAAGTGTTCAGGTCAACGATACGGACGAGCATCAGACAATCATCAAAGGAACACGACGAGTGACCAAGTCGACGATACCAACGAGTATCAGACGATGATTAATAAGATACGGACGAGTATCTCAGAGGTTAATACAGACGAGTATTGGCTAAAAAATTCAAACACGGACGAGTGCTGAAAGGGCACGGACGAGTGTCAAAGGTCAATACGGACGGGTACTGAAACAAAAGTTCAAACACGGATGAGTGCTGAAAGGACACGGACGAGTGTCAAAGGTCAATACGGACGGGTATTGAGAATAAAGGACTCAAACACGGACGAGTGCTGACAGAACACGGACGGGTGTCTCAAAGGCAATACGGACGAGTATTGAAAATAAAGGACTCAAACACGGACGGGTGCTGAAAGAACACGGACGGGTGTCTCAAAGGCAATACGGACGGGTATTGAAAAATGAAAGTTTGTAAAGTGATCTCACTGGGGATTAAAACGCTAAAAAGGAAACGGACGAGTGTTTAAGAGGTCAATACAGACGGATATGGAAAATAAGGGGTTCAAGCATGGACGAGCGTTGAAAGGACACAGACGGATGTTTAAGGTCAATACGAACGGATATTGAATTAACATTGTACAATCAAGTGTTGTAGTAAGCTTTGCTGGGGTTGCATGACAATGTTTTGTCTGTGAATTACTCTGGCTTGCAGGTAAACGGTTGAACCTGGCTTATGTTTCGTATGTGTATGTTTGAGTTTTGCCGTAATGCTCCATATCAATGGAATGCTACGCTTTAGAGAATGCAAATGTCATGATATATGCAAATGCAAAAGAGACTCCGGACAAGGAATCCAACTCCGCGGGGAAAAGCTCATTGTTTGATCCTTCAATTGCTCTGTGGGGATTAATCCTTCTGCCGGGGATAACGCTTACCACAAATTGCCAAAAATAAATTGGCTTGCAGATACGTTGAGGTGTGATGATCCTGTTGAAGAAGTTTCCACTGGAATGACTCTACCTTAGAGAGAGATTATTCTGCTCATGGAACTTCGCTGGGGATGAGAACTTTCTGAATGACATTCTGCTGAGGAAAAAGATCATTAAAACTCTACTTGGGGATATATCAAACCCAAGATCCTTTGCTAGAGATAATCAGCCTTCTGACTCAGCTGGGGAATCAGCCACTATTATCGACACAGAAAAGCTTGTAGCTGTTGGAAGTATTGAATGGGAGAATCGACTTAAGAAGATACAACGACATTGTCGGAGTTACCCATCGATCTCAAGCCGTTGCGAGCGACCGCTAATCAACCGGTGGACTCAATCAGTCAAAGTTGTGACAAAAAGGTGATATGGGAACCCTTTCCTGAACATGATTGCCCCGGTATTCAGCATAGGGATAAGTGATTACTTGTTTGGGAGAAATGACCCATGCTCTTGAAAAGGCTTCAATCTTGCTTTTGAGCCTAGTATAAGGCTGCTACCTACAAGCAAAAGGATATGCATGTATGCCCCGTGCTGGATATGACTTCTGCAACTGAGAAAATCTAACTCTGAACCACCACTTGTTGGGGAGAAAGGTTTTGATGCATCTCTTGCTGGGAACATGATTAATGAAGCCTGCTGAAGACAGGGACCCCAAATGCCTTGTGTTGGAATGCCCCTTTGTTTCAAGCCTTTTGGCTAATTGACTGCATATGCGTGAGCAACAGTTTTTACAATATTCCACTTGCCCCAAACCACACGGTCCACCAGAAGAAATTGTCTCAAGAGGATTTTACAGAAGACTTGACATCCGAAACTGTAATGCCCCGAAAATCTAAATTAATCATTTATTTATTTATTTATTTAATTTAGAAGGAATTGAGAAGTTTTGGTAATTTTGGAGAATTTTGGATCGAAAGAGTATTTTTAAATAATTTAATAGAATGAATAATTAGTGTATTATTTATAATATTATTATTATTATTAAAAATATTAAGAAAAAGGGCAAGGTGGTCATAAAGGAAAAGGAGTAAGGGTAGAGTTGGAAGTTCATAAACTGGGATATTTTGTCTAAAGAGGAGAAGACCGACCAATTCTAACTTATCGTGTTTTGTGAAGAATATAGAGGAAGAGAAGGAGAAGAGCCCCAAGACTTGAAGATTGCTGAGGAATCTTAGAGAAGGAAGGAAGCTACGGATTTCTCTAAGGTATGGGGAGTTTTCACGCTTTATTATAATTTTATAGGAATTGGTTTATGAATAGATTAGGTTTTGTGAATTCTTGAGTAATTGTGGTGTTTGATGATATAGATTGTGTTAGGAGTGAGTGTTGTGATGAGAATGAGTGAAACAAATTGGTGTATTTGATGTATGTGTATTGTGAGAGTCTTTTGGTCAAATTTTGTATTGGACAACACTGAATTTTGTGGTATTTTGAGTCAAAAACGCAGCAGAAAATCACTTTTTGGAAAATCGGGGTTTTGTCGCATCTTGACACGGGCCGTGTCACACAACACGGGCATCCGTGTCAGCTTGCTGATTGGGGGCAAACAAAATTTTTGTTACAGAGCTCCTGACACGGGCAGTGTCACAGGACACGGGTGGCCGTGTCAGGCTATTGTTTCTGCTGTAATTTTTCTATTTTGGGTTTTTAGTGCAGGCCTTCTGACACGGGCCGTGTCACAGGACACGGGCGGCCGTGTCAGGCAATTGTTTTGTTGTTTTTGCTGTTTTTGACGTTTTCTCTTGCTGATTTTTGCTGTCTTGTTGTTTTGCTGCTGTATGGATGATAAAACATGATTGTATGATGATTACTTGTTGAATATGAAATGAATGATGCACATGTTGATTTTTGATGAATTGAGGAGAATTAGCATGATTGCATTTCATAGCATTTTATGTTGGGGCTTCCGCCTATTGGTAGCTTCAATCCCATTGTGCGGATTGAAGTGATATGTTGATTATGCTGTGCTCCTTTTGGAGGGTTGATGGCCAGTGTCCATCCACGTTGAATCGGTACCACATGCATTCTTTGCATTTCATTATAGTTGACATTGCATATGAATGATGTAAATGTGATTGTGTTGTGAAGATTTGTTGATGATGCTATGACGTTGTTGTTGCTTATTCTGTTTATTTTCCATGTAAATATATTATTATAATGGATTGTGATTTCTCACCCTGCCTGCTTGAAAACGTTGGCTCTTATGTAGGTAACTTGCAGATGATCAAGAGTAGGTTTGCGGTGCTGGAGGACGTAGCCTTGGAGTGTTTTCGCTTATCATTGTTCTTAGTAGTGTTTAGGGGTGTCCTATTCTGTGTCATGTAACATCGAGTTGGGAATTGTGTGTGAACCTCGTGTTCTCTTGGTTTATGTTTGAATTTTCATATTGTTGATGTTATTTTGATTTGATACATTTCTTTATGAAGCATTTATTGATTTGAATTTAAAGTATGATTACCGCTGCGTAGTTGTGAATTTTATGATGAGAATAGTGGTGTAACCCGTGTTACGGGACAGGATAATGATTACTAAATGATGTTTTGAATATATGTGGCACCTTTCTCATTGATGTTACTCTGATAATATGAATTATTTTTCTAAAATTGTTTGTGGGGTAGAAGGGTGTTACATTAGTGGTATCAGAGCAGGTCGGTCTGTCCGGCCAGGTTGTCTATGTTGTTTATTCCTTAGTACGCGAGATGTGTGTGAACACTGTCGGTACTTGTTTGTTTTCTAACCGTTGGCTTCCGGTGTTAGTTTGAAACAAGTGGGGGAGAAGTTTGCTTCCCGGAGATGTTTATGGTGTGAAGAGTTGATTCAAGGTGATATTAAGGGTAAGATTACAAGTGTTGTTGGAGTTGTAATGTCGTGAACCGACGAGAGGTAGAACTCATGTTTATCAATTTCGGTTTCTATTTTCGCAGTTATAGAACAACCTTCAGAAAAAGGGGCATAACTTTTCGCTCATAGATCCGATGGAAGCGATTCTGGAATTTTTGGAAAGCTTACGAAATTCCCTACAGTTTGCATATAAATTTTGTCTTCGGCATGTTTTTGAAGAGAGAGAAAAACGCGTTTGAATATTTGGGTCTGGTGCTGATTTTGGTGGAAATTTGTATACGAGATTTCTTGACCAACCTCCATTGCAAGGACGATAACTTTTTACTCGTAACTCAGATTTAAGCGATTATTGAATTTCTGGGATCCACATGAAATTTTCTTTATTTTGGAATATGATTTTATACCAGGGAGGTCTGTATTGAGGGAGATAATCCTGTTTGAAGTTGAACGATTCTTGCTAAAAATGGGTAAGATGAGGACAAGTGTAAGATGTTGTTAAGGAGTGAAATGTTGGTATTAGAAAGAATGCGATGGTATCGGAGAAATGCAGTGAAATGCAGCTTATGTTGAATGGGGATGATTAGAGTGGAGGTAGCTTTTGTGATGGTAATGTTAAGAGAAAAACAAATTCAAGAGAGAAATTGGTATCATGCTTGTAAAGAAACCAACTTGGGCCAGGGAGAATTAAAAAGGGTTTTTATGGCAACCGGATATGAAAATGATATTATTGAGATTTACGATTCGGAATGAGATTCAAATGTGAAAATATATGGGTCCTTGATGTAGAGAGATTTGGAAGAAAAACCAAATATTTATGGATGTCGTTAAAGTCTTCTATGTGGATAGAAACTTCAAATGGAATGAGATAATTTGTGATACGTTTGGTATTATAGCATGTCCTAAGTTGGAGATACCTAGAAGTTGTGTGATGCCAAGCGAGTATGAGAGAGACTTGTCTTGCTAGTTTGGCAGTGTGTGAAGTAAATAGGCGTCCTATCAGGAAGCTAGTCGTTTCCCATTGATTTAAGAGAGTCAGAGGCTAAATGTGAAGCTTGTGGGGTTGATAGGTGATCAGAGTGTACAGCTAAAGCATAATGTGTATCATCTGAATACGACTTATTGAAGTTAAGGATCAAGCATCAGAAGCTTGCGAGAATGATGCACACCATTGGACATTCTAGAATGAAAGTGATATGAGAAAAGTTTTCGTGTTACTACCATGTCGGTAGAAGTATTGAGGTATATGTTCGTTTGAGGAATCGCAATATTATGGAATTAATGTGGTAAGACAGAATTATCGGTGTTATAGATTATGTTGATGTTCTTATGCCGGTGTTGATGGCAATGGTAACGACATGGTTGTGTTCCGGCCTAAGAGTGAATGAGATTCTAAAGTGATGAGACAAGGAGTGAAATGAATTTGTACGTTCATAACTCAGGAGTATTACATCTTGTGGGTCGTTATGGTTAACGATGTGGAATTTGGATTAGTGGAATACGAGTGGTTGTTGAAGTGAGGGTTCTAATTGAAAGAAGTGAGTTTTCTTGGACTGTAATTTCTAGTGTTGAGATTGTTGTAAACTCTTCTAAGGATAGTGTGGTGTTGCGGTGAGGAATTATGAAGTCTGTGATTGAGATTCGAAGTTTCGTGGTTTAGATGGTTACTATCAAAGAATCATTGGGGATTTTTCTAAGTGCGGTTACCATTAACTTGGTGAACGCGCAAAGGCCGAGCTTATGTGTGAGACGTGGCATGTGAAGAGAATTCGTGTGATTAAAGAAGTTGACTACTGCTTTGGTATTGATTTTGATTAATTAGAATATGTTTTATCTGGTGCATTGTGATACGTTTAAGATGGGCCTTAAGAGTGTTATTACTTATGAGTCGAGACTACTGGAAACCAATAGAGGAAATAATCCTACGCATGATTAGGAACCAACAACTGTAATGTTAGTGATGAGATTTGGAGGTATTATTTGTTTGACTTGAGTTATTAAAGACTATGATTTAGAGTTGAATTGAGATTGATTGATCAAATGGCGTTGGTTAACCAAGGAATTAGTAGTGAAATCTCGAGTTGATGTGAAAGGTGCACGATATTCGGAAACAAAGCGTGTGTTTCAGAACCTAAGAAGAATATTTTTAGGAGGGAATTACTAGATTTGGTTATGCATGTTTGACTTGCCCGAAGTCCAAGATTGAACATCAGAAGCCCTCAGGTATGATGCAGCCGTTGAAAGTTCCTGAATGGAAATGGGATAGCATTTACATGGATTTTGTGACTGAGTTACCGAAGACTGCAAGAAGTAATGACTCGATATGGGTGATTGTGGGTAGGTTAACTAAGTCGGCGCATTCTTGCCGATGAAGATTAATCATTCTATGCAGAAGTTAGTTGAGATGTATATTGATGAAATTATGAAGTTGCATGGAATACCTTCGAGTATTGTGTCGGATAGAGATCCGCAGTTTACGTCGAGGTTTTGGAAGAGTTTACAGGATGCTTTGGGTACTAAGTTGAGGATGAGTTCTGCTTATCACCCGCAGACGGATGGTCAGACGGAAAGAACAATCCAATCTTTAGAAGATTTGCTGAGGGCTTGTGTGCTGGATCAAGGAGGATCTTGGGATAGTCACTTGTCGTTGATTGAGTTTACATACAACAACAGTTTTCATGCTAGTATTGGGATGGATCAATATGAGGCGTTGAATGGTAGACCTTGTCGAACTCCTTTGTGTTGGTATGAGTCGGGAGAGAGTTTTGTACTTGGACCTGAGATTGTTCAAGAGACAACGGAGAAGATTAAAATGATTCAGGAAAAGATGAAGACGTCGCAGAGTCGTCAGAAGAGTTACCATGATAAGAGAAGAAAAGCACTTGAATTCCAAGAGGAAGATCATGTGTTCTTAAGAGTTACTCCGATGACTGGTGTGGGACGAGCTTTGAAGTCTAGAAAGCTCACTCCTCGTTTTATTGGTCCGTATCAGATTTCAGACAGAGTTGGAAATGTTGCTTATAGAGTGGCTTTGCCGCCTAATCTGTCGAATTTACATGACGTGTTTCATGTGTCACAACTCCGGAAGTATGTTCCAAATCCGTCTCATGTGATTCAAATGGATGATGTTCAGGTGAGGGATAACCTGACAGTGGAAGCTTTGCCTGTAAGGATTGATGGTCGAGAATTGAAGCAACTGCGAGGTAAAGAGATTGCTTTAGTGAAGGTATTGTGGGGAGGACCAGCTGGTGAGAGTTGGACTTGGGGGCGTGAAGATCAGATGAAGGAGTCGTATCCGACTCTGTTTACTTCAGGTAATTTTCGAGGACGAAAATTCTTAAAGTAGGGGAGAGTTGTAATGCCCCGAAAATCTAAATTAATCATTTACTTATTTATTTAATTAATTTAGAAGGAATTGATAAGTTTTGGTAATTTTGGAGAATTTTGGATCGAAAGAGTATTTTTAAATAATTTAATAGAATGAATAATTAGTGTATTATTTATACTATTATTATTATTATTAAAAATATTAAGAAAAAGGGCAAGGTGACCATAAAGGAAAAGGAGTAAGGGTAGAGTTGAAAGTTCATAAACTGAGATATTTTGTCTAAAGAGGAGAAGGCCGGCCAATTCTAACTTATCGTGTTTTGTGAAGAATATAGAGGAAGAGAAGGAGAAGAGCCCTAAGACTTGAAGATTGCTGAGGAATCTTAGAGAAGGAATTAAGCAACGGATTTCTCTAAGGTATGGAGAGTTTTCACGGTTTATTATAATTTTATAGGAATTGGTTTATGAATAGATTAGGTTTTGTGAATTCTTGAGTAATTGTGGTGTTTGATGATATAGATTGTGTTAGGAGTGAGTGTTGTGATGAGAATGAGTGAAACAAATTGGTGTATTTGATGTATGTGTATTGTGTGAGTCTTTTGCTCAAATTTCGTATTGGACAACACTGAATTTTGTGGTATTTTGAGTCAAAAACGCAGCAGAAAAATCACTTTTTGGAAAATCGGGGTTTTGTCGCATCCTGACACGGGCCGAGTCATACAACACGGGCACCCGTGTCAGCTTGCTGATTAGGGGCAAATAAAATTTTTGTTACAGAGCTCCTGACACGGGCAGTGTCACAGGACACGGGTGGCCGTGTCAGGCTACTGTTTCTGCTGTAATTTTTCTGTTTTGGGTTTTTAGTGCAGGCTTTCTGACACGGGTCGTGTCACAGGACACAGGCGGCCGTGTCAGGCAACTGTTTTGCTGTTTTTGCTGTTTTTGACGTTTTCTCTTGCTGATTTTTGCTGTCTTGTTGTTTTGCTGCTGTATGGATGATAAAACATGATTGTATGATGATTACTTGTTGAATATGAAATGAATGATGCACATGTTGATTTTTGATGAATTGAGGAGAATTAGCATGATTGCATTTCATAGCATTTTATGTTGGGGCTTCGGCCTATTGGTAGCTTCAATCCCATTGTGCGGATTGAAGTGATATGTTGATTATGTTGTGCTCCTTTTGGAGGGTTAATGGCCAGTGTCCATCCACGTTGAATTGGTACCACATGCATTCTTTGCATTTCATTATAGTTGACATTGCATATGAATGATGTAAATGTGATTGTGTTGTGAAGAATTGTTTATGATGCTATGACGTTGTTGTTGCTTATTCTGTTTATTTTCCATGTCAATATATTATTATAATGGATTGTGATTTCTCACCCTGCCTGTTTGAAAACGTTGCCTCTTATGTGGGTAACTTGCAGATGATCAAGAGTAGGTTTGCGGTGCTGGAGGACGTAGCCTTGGAGTGTTTTCGCTTATCGTTGTTCTTAGTAGTGTTTAGGGGTATCCTGCTCTGTGTCATGTAACATCGGGTTAGGAATTGTGTGTGAACATCGTGTTCTCTTGGTTTATGTTTGAATTTTCATATTGTTGATGTTATTTTGATTGGATACATTTCTTTATGAAGCATTTTATTGATTTGAATTTAAAGTATGATTACCGCTGCATAGTTGTGAATTTTATGATGAGAATAGTGGTGTAACCCGTGTTACGGGACAGGATAATGATTACTAAATGATGTTTTGAATATATGTGGCACCTTTCTCATTGATGTTACTCTGATAATATGAATTATTTTTCTAAAATTGTTTGTGGGGTAGAAGGGTGTTACAGAAACGCCTCAATGTCTTCGAACTCTTGGAGAGATTCGTCGAATCTCGAAATAACTGACTCAGACTGTATGGTCTATAGAGGAATTCGCCTCGAGAAGATTCATGAACAATCTCATATCACCGTGGGATATTCTGCCTCAGTATTCTGAACCCTGGATAGGCTGATCAGTCGTCTGGATGGACTAACTTCTCGTGCTCTTGGGATGGCCTGCCCTAGTATGAACCTTTAAGTGGTTTTGCCCCTGACTACTGATCTTCGAAGGAAGACCTAGAATACCTGCCTTTAGAGAGATTTGAATCTCGAAGTAATTGCCCCAGTCTGGCTGAACTCTGAAGAGATTTCTCGACATGATTGGCCCAGATTGGCTACACCTTAAAGAGATGATTCGACGAGATTGCCCCAGATCGACTACGCCTTAACACAACTTGTTGGGAAAGCTCCCGCTCAACAAAGTTTCCTGAGGAAGTAACACTGGATGTGGCTGTCCTTCGGGAGTTTCAAGATTCTCAACTAGGCAAGATTAAGCTTCTGGACTGAATTTCCATATGTAAACTTCTTTTGATGTCAAACAAATGTATGCAAGCAGAAAATGTTTTATTTTGAGAATGAAAATTCTAATGCAACACTCATGTTAATCTTGAAGTTTTTATTGAATAGATGTCGCAAAGCCATGTAAACGAATCACTGCTTAGGATACAACATTGATTTTTTGAAAGAAAGAGAACATGCACATGCAATATCAACAAACGTCTTTTAGCACACCTCATAGGAGTCAGGAACGGTATCTCATCGGAGTACGCTCTCGAAATAAACCATGTTTCAATTAGGACTTTTGAGGGTTGTACTGTGGCCTGGTTCACGGTTTTGAGAAAAATGGTTTATGGCTCAAAGTTTATTGGTGCCCACCCACTCTTCGTGATGTTCTTCAGTCATACGTTCAGCTAATTTGCACAAGCGTTCACCTCTCAAAAAGATTTTGTGATCTTTAAGGAACCCATGCATCTGATGGTTTGACACTTAATGAGGCTTTGGAGTGACAGTCACCCCTTTGTCTTTTGTTCGTAGTCACACGGCTTTGTTCTTGCTCGAGGATTTTCTTTTGTAATCCCTTTGTTTTTCACTTTCTCATTCTTTTGCTTTTTGATCCCTAATTTTTTCCTGGACTGATTCTTTTGAATCTTTAGATCTTGAAGTCCAGCGGGATGCCCTGACTTTTTCCTAAGTCGCTTGTTTTCAAGTTTCGACTTAGCAAGCTTTTTTCTTTTTTTTATTCTTTTTTTTCGGAACAAATCGTGTGACACTGGCTTGTCTTGACTTTGTTGAAAGGGTTGTGACTGCCTCACTCTTTGATTGTTGATGGATAACCATTGTGGTTTCACATCTCTTGACCTCTTGACGGTGGAATAGAAGGTAATGGATCCTCAGATGCACACTCCTTTTGAAATTTGAACGCTTGGTCAAATTAACTGACGCATACCCTGCCCCTGGGTTAAATGTGAGGTTTTTTTCAAACGAAAAGAAACTCATACTTCAAGGCTCAAAGGGGTTAACGAGGGTCTATCTCCCTTATATCTCCAGTGTTTGGGGGTTCGAAACAATGCCTGTACATCCTCAACAGGGTTCTTATTCAAAATCACACCCCTAGAGATTTTTGCGTTTTCAACTCATCATCCTCCCTTAAGAGTTTAAGTACGACAGTTGGTATTGCAATGCACATATACAAAATTATGAGTGAATACGAATGGATTACTTCAGGAAAAACATGCGCGCTTTATTAGGATTAACATTAAAAAGAAAAACAAATTCCATGCATGTATACAAATGTTTTGACAAACATAAAAAGCTACACATGAGAATGCAGTAAAGAAGCTAAATGATTGTCCTTGTTGAGGAGGCTCGACTCCGTCTGGACTTATTGATTCTGAAGATGTCTTTGCAAACTGGGTGCTCAATCTAATGAAGGAAGTTCAATTTATGGGCCACCCATCTGGTGTGATAATCTTTGAGTCAATCAAGTCTTGCACCTTATGTTTGAACACTCTGCAATTGTCAATTGTATGTCCAAACGTTCCCGAGTGAAACTCGCACCTGGCATTCATGTCATAATCAGGAGGAAAAGGAAATGGCATTGGCACTACCTTGCCCAGCTGAATCAAAGAGCCTTGGAGAAGGCGAGCAAGAAGCCGGCCTTGAGAAATAGGAACTGGAGTAGACACTCTCTCAGACCTCCTAAGTCCTCGTTGCCTCTGTTGCTGACGTGATGACTTTGAAACCTGAAGTTGAGGAATACACCCGTGACCTGAGGTAGACCCTAGAGAAGGGGAAGGAATACTCACTTCCTTTGCAGCTACTGGCGTAAGATCACCTGATACCTTCATGCCATCCGGTCCGAACTCGATTAAGTCTTGCACTTGGTACTGGAATACTCTACACCCCTCAATATCATGGCCTGGTGCCCCTGAGTGGAAATCACAATGAGTGTTGGCATCCCATCCTTTTAGAAGCTTAGCAGCAGGAGGAGTCAACTTCCGGAGCTCAATCAATCTTACCCGAAGCAGTTGCTAAAGTAATTCGGCATGACACATTGGTAGAGGATCAAAAACCCTTTCTTGCTTCTATTGATGATGAAGGGATGCAACTGGGAGAGTCCTAGCTGTGATTTACTGATGCGGTAGTTTCGGAACCCAAGGTTTATGGATTGAGGAAGGTCCCTGAGAGGAGGAAGGAAAATCCATCTCTTTAGCAGCAGTTGGAGGAACATCTCTTCGCTTGACAGTGCTGATGGGCGCAAACTTGATCGCCCCTGAATCAACGAGCCCTTGGACCTTATACTTGAGCATCTTACAATTTTCAACATTATGACCAGGGACCCCTGAATGGAATTCACACCTATCATGGACATTGGAACCCATACGAAACTTGGTGTGTGGAGGTCCCACAGCAATCAATTCAATTAGCTGAAACTTGAGCAAGCGCTGAAGCAACTGAGCGTATGGCATCAGGATCGGATCAAACTTCTTCTCAGTCTTCTCTGGCTTAAGACCCTCAAGAAACAGTTGGTGATGAAAAAGCTCTGACGGTGGATAGGATTCCCGAGGTAATCCATGGTCTAGAGGAGACCCCAAAGAGGTCGGAGGAGTGAGAACATCTGCTGCAAAAGCGGGCACCTGATTGTTTTCCTTTCTTAACACGCCATTCAGAATTTCCATAACCCGGCCCATCTGAGTCTTCATCCGATTGACTTTTTCCCTTAGCAGTTCCTGACCTCGGGACAACGCTTGAATGCCCACCATAAAATGCCCCAGTTGGGCCTTCATCTCAGTCACCTCCACTCGGAGTTGTTCCATATCTAAACCTTAATTGTGGTGAATCGAGTAGTTGGAAGAAGTCATGTTGGCCGTTTCTGCAGAGAATACCCAGTCAGAATGATAATCCACACCCTCAAACGTAGCATTGGGACCAGTCGGGCAGGCGTCGGCTTAGTCCAGAACAGGAGCCCCCCAAGTCGTTGCTCCGAAGTATTGGAGTAATAACTTAAGGGTTAGCCCATTAGTCGGGGACCCGTTTTAGTAGGGCAAGGTACCTGAAATGCCGAGTTGGTGGAGGACGTCGGTGATTAGGAGCAGGGATGTTTAAAGGGGCAAGAGTCACGGGAACGTGTGTCCGACTGGCATCCTAAAGGCTATCTCTAGTTGGGAATTGTCGTTCGGTGTCATGGTCGACGACATGGGAAGATGAAAAGAGACGGGCGCGTTCACCACGCGGGCACAAAGGGAACTGAGAAGACGCACACGGGGTCTGGAGTGCCACGTGTCATGCGCCACCAATGCCTAGGGTGGCTAGGAGTAGGATACTCAAGTGCCTAAGGGTGCCTCGAGTCCCGTGAGAGGACTATAAATAGAGGTTGAGTTCGTGCCATTTGCCCATTTCTGCTCTCCTGCTCAAACTTTTCTCTCTCTCTCTCTCTCTCTCTCTCTCTCTCTTCAACTTCCATCGTTATCTGTTCGCCGCACGCCGTCATCCCATCGATCCACAACCACCGTTCCAAGTAAGTTTTCGGCTCTTTATCTTTGTTTACTGCATTTCACGGTGGTTCCTCCGGTGAACCGATGAAGTTCCCGAGGAGACCACAGAGTTTTCGGCGAAAACGACGGGACTCCTTTAGGTTTCCGATGAATGTCCCAGGGAGCTGGGATGAATAACTCGAGGACCTGATAAAGGTCACTGGGATGTGGGATGGACCTCCCGAGGTCATAGGTTGAAGGACTCGGGGACCTGATGAAGGCCTCGAGGACATGGGATGAATATCCCAAGGACGTGGGATGAAGGCCCTGAAGACGTTAGGTGGAGGTCTTGAGGACCTTAGCCGATGGTCCCGAGGGGGTCGTGCCCTGCTATCTAGCTAACGCAACGACCTCGGCCAGGAGGCCCCTCCGGGATTTCGTGGCTATGGAAAAGTTTGGCAGGAGGGAGTATATGTCGAGGAGAGTTTTTGATTATGCGTGGGTAGAGCCTTGTCGCGCTTTCTTCGCCTCCTCGCCTCTTTTCCTCGCCCTTTCACTTGATTTGTTATGGAAGGGTGGATTTGATCTGGAATTTCGAATTCACCATTTTCCTATGCTTTTCAGTTAAAAAATGGATGCCAGGAGAATTGAGGGGGTCATTGAAACTGACGACGAGCCTGACTCACCAGTGGCGCAGACCAACAGTGTTCGGAGACGAACGCCCGAGGATTGGGTTGGGGAAGAGCCTATGGGCATCCCCTCTTTATTTGCCATGAATTATTATGACACATATGCCACTGTCGAGGACCTTTATGAGGGCTCCCCGTAGAATTGGCAGGCGTACAAGCCCTGGGAGCATCACCAAATATGCTCGAGTTTTAAGGGAATGAGATTCCCTATGTACGAGTTCACTTTCCTAGAAGCCGGCATGCGTCTGCCCTTTAATGACTTCCAACAGGAGGTGTTTTCCTGGATGTGTCTGGTGCCCTCGCAGCTTCATCCAAATGCAATCGTGTTCGTGCGGGCATATGAGCTCGTATGTCAATACCTTGGCATCAGGGCCACGATACCCCTCTTCTTCCACATCTTCCATCTGAAGAGACAGACGGTCGAGGGCCGGCATAACTGGGTGTCCTTCAAGCAACCGAGGAGGCTATTTCGGGCTTATCTAGATTCTGTCTAGAATTTCAAACACCGGTGGTTCGTCGTCAAGCCCATCACCCACGTGGCCGCCAACACCATGTATGACCGTGTATTCAGGGAGAAAGACGGACGGTATGAGGAGGTTCTCGAATCAAAGTGTCCCCTGGAGTGGACGGATGAGCACTTCAAAAGAGGCACAGACAATTATATTATCAGTCCTGGTGCTTTAGGCGAGGAGGACCGACTGGCCTACCAGAAGCTAGTGACATTTGTCTCTAGTTTCACTAGCGCGAAGTTGGTGACCCCGGACGGAAACTTCCTGCGCAATGATTGTGGGGATATCTTAACGGAGGTCCGACTGATAAACACCAAAGCCCTCCTCGAGTGCGGGACCGACGAGGAGGCTATCCGGTTCTTAGGTAGCGGGCATCCCCTTTACTCGGGACCCTTCGATGTTTCTGCCGTTGGTTTGCTGATGTTCATTTTCCCTTTTGCAGGTACAATGTCAAGCTTGGAAGAACGTGTGAAGAAGCTGGAGGCTTGCCGAGGCCCGAAGAAAGGTGGAAAGGGACATGTCGATCAGGTTCGACAATAAATGCAGGGCCCTAACTCGACACCTGGGGACTCTTCTAGCTCCCCACAGTGCAGCCAATCTCCGACTTCGCAAGGATCTCTGAAGAGGCAGCGGACCGTTGAACCTGTGCACGTCTACCTCACCGAGAGCCCGCCTGATGAGAAGTTCGTGCTCCCGCCCTGCTACCTGCGGCCTAACTTCTTTTCCAGGGGCAACTCCCCGACCGTCAGCGCTGCCGAATCCTAGGCTATCTTGGGCGCTGATCGAACTGCAAGTAGGAAAGTCTTGTTGGAAGACATGTCCGCGATGATGCGGGTCTTTTCCATGGCTTTGGTCCTGAATGACGAGACCTGCCCATCGACTGAGCTGACCAAACTGCATAACAACTTCGTGTCAGTCGAGGCTGAGATGAAGAAACTGGCCAAAGACCTTAACGAGTGCAAGAAACAGAAGGAGGCTCAGGTCGAGCTCTACAGGGAGATGGAGAAGAAGACTCTCTTGGCTAGGATTGCTGAGCTAGAGGAGGCTGCCAGGCCCGCCGAAGTTGAGACCGACGAGGATAAGCTTCTGACTTCACGGGCCGAAATGATATCGAGGATCAGGCTGCTCGAGCAGGACGTCCTGGGGCTGTCGAGGTGGACTTTGCTGCCGTTGTGGAGAAGCTCCAGCTCGTGAACCCAGGTGTTCGGCTCATCACCGAGGGGATATGTCCTTACCATCAGGTGGTTGAAGGTCGGGTTGTCGTGCCAGAAACCGGGGAGGAAGAGGACGACCAGACCATGGCGGATGAGCAACCTGAGGAGAATGCAACTGTTTAGTTTTCTTTCTTTTGTCTAGTTTGTTCGGCCAGCGTGCCAGTTTATTGTACTGACTTTTGCCCGACCTGCGTGCTAGGGGCTTGGATTCTTTTTGTACCTTTTGAACAATGGACTTATGCCCTGTTGAATGCATTGCCTTTTCTTATCTTGTATGTGATGCTTGTATGTTTATTATATATTTGTTACTTTCGTTTTTGTCTAAGTGTTTGGGGCCTTTGCTCGACATTGTTGATCCTCGACAGTGTAGGAAACTGGTCGAGTGGTCGGAGTGTATTCCGAACTTCGACAAAGCTAAGAGCTCGGTCGAGGTCTTAGCTTCGTGGCATGAACTTCCCATCACGGGTTGGGTATCCTACCTAGTCTGTATGGCGAAGGTGGAGCTCGGTCGAGGTATCCCCGTCGGATCAAGGGTCCTCGCGCACACACAAAGCGGGCCCTTGTCTTCTTGTCTCGAGGTGGGGATTCGTGCTTGTACTTTAGTGCGCTCCCTTGGTCGCGACGCGGATGGGTCGGGGACAGTGTTTAACTGTAGTACTGTTTAAGTTTTTCAGCGTTCCATGGTCGAGCAAGTTCCTCCCCGTGCAGATTTTCTAGGTAGTAGGCTCCCGTCTCCGTTTTTGCGCGGACGCGATAGGGGCCCTTCCATTTCGCGGCGAGCTTGCCTTCGCGTGAATCTTTCTGGTTCCTTCGAAGGACAAGGATGCATACCTAAAATTCGCGCTTGATAACTTTGCTGTCATGGCATAGAGTTATCTTTTGTTTGAGCGAGGCTTCGCAGAGGGATGCGCCCAACCGTATCTCTTCGACCAGGTCAAGCTCCTCCCTGAGGGAATCATCTTTCAGCTCCTCATCGAGGGGAGACTCGGTCCTTCTCGAGGGTTCCCTTATTTCCACTGGGATTACCACCTCAGTTCTGTAGGTCAGTCAGAAGGGGGTTTCCGCGGTAGTGGAGTGCGGGGTTGTCATATAGTACCAGAGAACGCTGTGTAGCTCCTCGACACACCTTTTCTTGGCATCGTCCAATCTCCGTTTCAGGCCTCGTAGGATCACCCTGTTCGCGGCTTTGGCCTGCTCGTTTGTTTGTGGGTGCTCGACCGACGTGAAGTGTTGCTTCATTGCCAACTTGGTAACGAAGTCCTGAAAGTTCTTGTCGGTGAACTGTGTCCCATTGTCAGTGACAATTGCTTGGGGTACCCCGAACCGGGCAAGTATATTCCTCTTGTAGAAACAGAGTATGTTGTAGGCTGTGATTTTGGCCAAGGCTTCGGCCTCTATCCACTTAGTGAAGTAGTCAACACCGACAATCAGATACTTATTTTGGTACGACCCTACAGTGAGGGGTCTGAGGATGTCCATCCCCCCACCAGGCAAACGACCATGGGGACAAAAGCGTTTTGAGCTCACTGGACGGTGCCAGGTGCATGTCCCTGTGTCATTGGCATCTGTCACACTTCTTAACGTGCTCCTTGGCGTCCTGATGCATGGTGGGCCAGTAGTATCCTGGTCGCAAAGCTTTACGGGCTAGGGATCGTCTGCCCAGGTGTTGCACATTGAACCCCTCGTGGATCTCTTAGAGTATGTCGGGGACCTTGGACTCATCGACGTACCTGAGGAGGGGGATTGAGAAGCCGTGCCGATATAACTTGTCCTCGACAATTGTATATGAGCAGACACGTCGCCTGACTACTCTAGCGTCTTTGGGGTCGTCGGGTAGTTTTCCCGTGCTGAGGTACTCGTATACCGGGGTCATCCAGCAATGGTTGTCCCCAATGGCATGCATGTCAGCCGTGGGGATATGTTTCTCGATGCTCGGTCGTTGAAGCACCTCTTGAATGATGGACTTGTTTCCACCTTTTTTCTTTGTGCTTGCAAGTTTCGACAAGACGTCTGCCCGAGTATTGTGTTCGCGTGGGATGTGACTCATATCCGCCGAGGTGAACTTTTCATCATTTCTTTCACCAGAGCCAAGTATTCGATGAGGTTGTCGTTCTTAGCTTGGTACTCTCCTCGCACCTGGGAGGCGACGAGCTGAGAGTCGGTGAATATTTTTACTTCTTTGGGGCCGAGATCCACGGCAAGTCGTAACCCGACGAGGAAGGCCTCATATTCGGCCTGGTTGTTTGACGTCGGGAAGGACAACGTGAGGGAGACCTCGATCAGGATGCCTTCCTCATTCTCCAGGATGATGCCCGCTCTGCTTCCTGTTGAGTTGGATGCCCCATCGACGTAGATCGTCCATTTTTGGAATCCGTCGGTCGAAAGTTCTAGGATGGTCATCTCCGCTACAAAGTCGGCCAAAACCTGAGCTTTCAGGGCCTATCTCCCCTCGTATTGGACTTTAAACTCGGAGAGTTCGAGTGACCACTTGAGCATCCTACCTGCCATGTCCGGTTGGCCTAGGAGTTGTCTCACGGGTTGCTCGGTTCTCACCATGATCGTGTGGGCCAAGAAGTAGTGTCATAGTCTTCTGGCCGCGGTGACGAGGGCCAGAGCGACTTTTTCGATCTGCTGGTATCTAAGTTCAATTCAGGACCTTGGAGGGCTTTGCTGGTGAAGTAAATCGGCTTTTGCCCAACGGGGGTTTCCTAGATTAGAACCGCGCTGACCGTTTCGCTCGTGACGACGAGGTATAGGAACAACGTATTTCTGTTTTCTGGTCGCGAGAGGATCGGGGGCTGCGAGAGGACTTGTTTGAGGTGGAGGAGCGCCTGTTCGCACTCCTCGGTCCATTTGAACGTGGCCTTCTTGCGTAGGAGTTTGAAAAATGGAAGTGCGTACTGCGCCGATTTGGCCACGAAGTGGGAAAGCAAGGTGAGCATCCCATTTAGCGATTGTATCGATTTCTTTGAGTTCGGTGTCAGGAGTTTGGAGAATGCCCTACACTTGTCGGAGTTCGCCTCGATCCCTCGTTCCGTGAGGTAGAAGCCGAGGAACTTTCCTGCCCGCACGCTGAAGGTGCATTTTTCCGGGTTGAACCTCATCTTGCATTTCCTCGCCGTGTCGAAGACCCTTTTAAGGTGGGCAGCGTGGTCGACTTCTTCTGCATATTTCACGATCATGTCATCCATGTAGACCTCGTGCTTGTCGCCGATCTCTCCCCGGAAGACTTTGTTCATCATACGCTGGTAGATCGTGTCGGCGTTCTTCAGGCCGAAGGGCATTACATTGTAGTAGTAGTTGCCCAACTCGGTCATGAAGGCTGCGTGCTGATTGTCGGCCTTCGCCATGGGGATTTGATTGTACCCTGAGTAAGCGTCCATGAACGATAATAATTTAAAACCTGCAGAATTGTCGACCAGTTTGTCGATGTTAGACCGTGGATAAGCATCTTTCGGGCATGCCCGATTAAGATCAGTGTAATCAATGCACATCCTCCATTTTCCATTATTTTTCTTAACAAGTACAACGTTGGACAGCCAGGTTGTGTACCGGGCTTCGAAAATAAAGTTTTCCTCTAAGAGGTCTTTTATAGCTTTTTCAGCAGCCTCCACTTTCTTAGGAGACTGCATATGCCTACGTTGAACTATAGCCCTAGCGGTTGGATCTACAGTATGCCGGTGGCAGGCCACATCTGGGTCCAGGTCGGGCATCTCCGACGCGCTCCATGCGAACAAGTTAGCATTCTCCCGGAGGCAGGCCTTCAACTGCTTCCTCGCCAGGTCGGGGAGCCCGGTACCAATCTTCACATTCCTATCTGGATTGTCCCCGAGAGTGATAAGCTCGAAGTCTCCATCTGGAATGGGGCGCGTTGGGTGGAGAGGTTACTCGTTGCCTTCAACTGGGAGGTCGTTGCCACTGCTTCTCCTTGTTCTTGCTTGCTGGGAAAGCGACTGTCAAGGTCCATCATGTTGACGCGTGGGAGTGGCTTCTGCTCTGCGTCTGGGGCTGGCTTCTCTGCGGTCTTGGACTTGACGTTGATCGAGTTCAGACCCTTGGTCGCAGCTTTGAAGCATCTCCTAGCAGCTTCAATATCCCCGTGAAGGGTGACAACCCGACCTTTGGTCGTAGTACTTCATCTTCAGGTGGACTATAGATAGTACCGCCGTGACCTCGACCAGAGTCGGTCTTCCCAGGATGCACTGGTACAGGGAGGGGTGTAGCACCCCAAAATTTGCCTTCCTATTTATTCCCTCATTAGTGGCTTATGCTTTCCATTTCATGTACTTTTAGGTCATAGACATTGCATATGCATCACCGGATTTCATAAGGCATGGTATTAAGGGTATCACCATCACTGATTGGGCAAAGTTAAGAGGATAAGGTATGCTCAAATACTCAAGCCACAAAGGCTCACCATGGCTCAAGATATCCTATTTGATTCACCATTTCATCAAGAGATTGAGATTGGCAAGAAAATTGAAGAGAACCTTCTTCTCCTATATCTTAATCCCCCCAATTAGGGTTTTGGTTTACCTGTGCATGTGGCATCATCATGGGCAAGGATCTTGAAGACTTGACACAATCCCATCATGTACAACATCTTGGTTTAAGAGGATCTTTATTCGCTCCAGAGGAATTAGGGTTTTAATTCATGGTTATTAAGGATTTTCTCTTCATCAAGCTACAATGATATTCTCTTCTTTTCAGCATCTTAAGCTATTTTCTTCTTCATTGAGCATCCAAGGCCAATGGTTCAGGGTTTCTTATCTTTGGTGTGGGTTTATTGATATTCATCAATTGAAGATGATGGTTAGGGTTCATGGCGAAGGCATTTTGATATTCATGGTACAAGAGATCGAGTTGTGGATTTATATTGTGGTCAAGGCATGGTTGTTCCCTCAGTTGTTCGTTTCTTGTTGCTTATAATGCAAGCTAATATGGATCTAAGATTGAGGTTGGGGGATTCATTGAGAATGCGAGTTTGATTTGTCATGAATTGATATATGGATTTCTTGAAGGTTAAGAAACAAGTCCATTAAGCCAAGTCCAATTGTCCACTCACATATCCATTTGTATGTCATTATCTGTATCCTTTTCTTTTTGTCCATTTCAATATCCAGTCTTGTTAATCTAATTAACCAAAATCCATAACCATTTTCAAACCCATTCCATATTCAAATTGAACTCAACATTCATTTTGTATCCATTTTTTGTTCAATTAATTTCCCAAGTTCGTTTTATGGAGAGGGTGGTTAACATGTTAATATTGGATAAGATGGTTCTAACTATAAGGATTTGGTACTAATTGATTTATAGTTTTAGTACTAATTGGTGAAGAAGTTGGTCAAAGCAATAAGGAGAGCCACATGGAGGACAAGATGTGAATGGTTTCTTTGAGAAAATACTATCCATTACTTGTTTCCTTTTTGTTTGTTTCCATTCTCATACATGGAAAATTTTGTCATCTTTGAATTCCAATGATATACGTGAAAACTTCAAATTTGCATTTCCATTTTTGTGAGAAATGTTGGCTTGGACTTGTTGTTGATGATGCCCGAATGCTGACAAGCTACTTCATGCTGGCTTGTTGATCATAGGAACACATTTGTTTGGAGAGATCTACGTATGAAACTAAAAGCAAATAGATGAATGGTGGAGACAAGCAAGTAAAAACCGAATGGTGGACTATATGAATATGGACGAACGCTCAATAGGAATGCTTTTGGAGTGTGACCTACACAATGGCACAACCTGCTCTTGAAACAATAGTGAATTGGTTAATTTCTTTTGGAGTTATTGATTTGCTACCTACAACAAATCTACATCCAACTGAGAGATTAGTTTGTATACGAGAAGCTATACCCAGCATTGCCATGGTTGAAACTTATACCAGATTGCTGCTTATTGCAGCTCATTCACTATTCCGTTCACATTTCAATAGATAAATTACAACAGGACTTGATTTGGAAATTGCATCAGCAGCTCATAAGAAAAATTACATAGCAGTATTATAACTAATATCAGTTTATAATAGAATTACAAAACGGAATTCCATAACAGAAGAAGTCCCGGTGAAAAAACTCCAACAGAATTTTACAGAAAATTATGCAGAAAATTACTCAGCAGAATTATTGACATAAACTCATTCCCTGCAGCAAATTCTCAATGACTCCATTCCAACTTCTAACAGAGTTGCAACTACCACAAAACTCATAACAGCAACAAACCAACTTAACTGTCATAACAGAAAATCAAAACTTCCTAACAATAACCTCCATAAACTCATAACAGATTTTCAGGGGAAAATTTTCCTAACAGAAAAGGCCAACAACCTAACTGAACTTCGAGAAACTCAAAAAAAAGGAATTTGATAACGAAAAACTCTCCTCTTCACTTTGGATCTTCACTCCTCATCATCTTCTTGGCTCTGCTCATGTTTCCATCTTCTTCTTCAATCATTTCCAATCACAACAATTGCAAGGTTCAGAGTTCAACAATTCATAAACCAATAATCGTTGTTGAACCATGACGCAAACCGCAACGAGAATCATCCACCTGCAAAATTCAAGAACATCGCAGGTTCAACAACAATTTGCAGCAAGAAGAACGGCCGATCGGCAACAACTCACGCAACGCATCAGAAGTAGAGAGGCAACGAAGAAGAAGAATTCATAGCCTCAACGTTTTCGCGTAGAATAATAGAGGAAGAAGAAGTAATAGAAAGGACCAGAGGAGTACCGAATGTGTCGCCGTTAACGTCATCGTCGCGAAGGTACGAACACTTCGCCTCTATCTTGTAGCTGCGGCTTTGGACTTAGTGTCCATTGTGGGTTGATCGCTTGGAACTTGTGAGATTTCGTCGTTTGCGCTTGCGATCTCGTCTCTTGGATGAGTTTTATGAAGATTCGTTTCCAGATTCGTGACAAGGATGAAGTTTGAGGGGGGATTCATGTAGGGCTTTTAGTTTGGGGGTAGTTGGCCGGAGGAGGACGGCGGCGGACACCGCGTGCCACCGCCATCTCCGACGGGTTTTTTAGGGTTCATATATTAGGTTAATTTGCAGAAGGGAGAGAACGTTTAAAGAGGAGAGAGGCAGGCGTGGAGAGAAGGTTCTACTTCACAAATGATGTTGTTTCCCGTTCACCCTACTTTTTATTAAGATAGTGATAAGGTGGTGCTAGCAACGGCTCCGGAAGTGACATGTATTGCCACTTTGGACACGTGTCACCATCCGGTGCATATCCCCATGATACCATGTGTGTGACCCATGTCTGTTACTGTGCACCCTCTGCATCCAACCCTTGGATAGTCCCCAAAGATAGATCCAACGGCTCAGATTGCTGCCTAATCCAATGAGAGCTCACTGTGCGCCCACCGCCCATGACCTTCCTTGGGCATATTTTCATTGCTATTCGCACCCTCCATGCATGTGGCCCAAGGAGAATTGAATTAGAATAGTTACTAGTAGCACCCCTCCCTCTTTTATCTCCTTTTAATTGTCTTTTATGTATGCGTTACAAATTCAAATTCTAAAAATATCAATAATCATCAGAAAATTACAAGAAAATTCATGGAAGTTCTTAGAGGATTTAATTAATTTTTAATGAATTTTAATTTCACATTTGTTGTGTTTGGATATTTTTCTTGAATTTCAGAAAGGAATGTGTTTTAAATGATGTATCTTGTGAGGCTTGTCATAAAATGTCATCTTCCTTTCACAATTTGGAGCTAAATTTTGGTGTGCAATTATACCTTAGGTTTATTAACATGTTGATGTTTGATTGGTGCATTTTCCATGAATTTTGGAATGCTTTTGAGGTTAATCTTTTGAGCCTTGCTTTGTATGATCATCATTGACATTTGCTAGATATTTGTAATTAATTGAGTGCTCTTGGTGCATGATATGGACCCAATATTTTTCACGTGATCACATACTGGACTTGAAATAACTTGGTTGATTGTTCATAATTTTCAAAGGTCATTTGCTATTTTTCACTAATTTTCCAATGCGAACCTAACATGTTGACACATGCTTAGAAATAGCTCATGGTTTGCCGTTTGTATGAGGCTACCTTAGGCCAACTTTGGGGATGAGTTTTTGCATATTCATAAGTGTATTTTGATTCACAATTTATACATGCTTGAATGTTGCATTTGATCATTTCATATGCCTTGGATGTTTCATACCTTTGTGTGTATGAAAACTTGAATGGTGCTTACACATTGCCTACTCTTTTAATGACACTTAAATGCCATGTTTGCACATTGGTTTTGGGGTTCAATTAGGACCTATTATAGGTTATTTACTTCTTACTTGAGTGCTTGAATGTTACATTTCCATGCCATTTCATCCCTTATGCTTGTGTAACAAGTAACATGTTTTAGTGGAAGATTGTGTGGATGATTTGCTTTCCTAACTTGAATTGGTTTTGGGGAAGGTGTTTAAAGTAAACTCTTATGACCTTTTGGAAGTGACTTTAAGCCTTAAATACATGGCTTCAATTCTGACTTAGGTCCTTCACATGTCCACTTTGTATGTGCTTAATCATGGTTTGATCACAAATGTTTGGTGCATGATTTAAGTGATATCTTTGAATAGAATTGCCAAAACTCTTAAATGAAAATTGGTGTGAATCTCATGATGATTTGTATACATTTCAAACATCATTTATATGTCATTTACTACTGCCTCTTGTACTTAGGAACTCATTTAATATGATTTGGATTCACTTCCTTTGCTTGACACTTAACATGATTTTGTGGAATTGTGTGGATGCTAGTTTGGCTTTTGTTTGCATTGTCTTTGGATATTGGTTTGTCATGATGAAATGAGTGATAACTTGACATGTTTGCACATTGAATAACATGATTTAATTCTGACCTTAAGCTTTCATGAATGCCTTTCTCACTCGGTTGTTCATTACTTGTTCATAATGGTCCAAAACATGCTTAAGATAAGATCTTTGTGCATAACTTGCAAACCATTGGGACATGACCTAAAGTGAATCCCATGATCACTTATTAATGCTTACAACATTCATTTTATTTATTTCCATGGTGTATGTTGCTTGTCCATGGCTTGATTTCATTTATGTTAACTTTGAGAAGTTCTTTTGGTGTAGCTTGTAAGTGATACATGTTTAGGCGATGGTGCAGGATAGAACTTGACGCTTTTGCATTCTCCCTTAGGACATTAAATTGGATAGGATTAGGTGTGTTTAACTACTGCCCTTATTAGGATGTCATACCTCTAGGACGCTTCAAGCTTTGGTTGTTGTTTGATGTTCATCATAGTATATTCTTAGGACTTTAACATAGCCATTATTGCATGTTTGCACCCTTTGGTTTCAACTATTCATTAGTTGAGCTTGGCTCGGAGGAGGTAAGTTTGTGATGATTTACATTAATGTTTACACTCATATGAATGCTATTTCATCTTACTGCTTTCTCTCTCTCTTTTCTTTGGTGATTGTTTAAGCTAATGTTTACTTGTGTTGTTCAAATGATCCCTTAGGATTCCTAGCTCCACTGAATTTTCAATTAAGTCGGAGGTAAGAGAGATATTAGGTTAGAAATCCATCTATGATAACAAGTAGGTTAGTCCCCTAACCTTAATCTTAGGACCATGATGAATGACAACATTAGGACCTAGTCTCCCTTAGTTGTTTTTCTTTGCAACTTTGAGTCTTTCTCATCTCATCTCAAAACAAGTCCAAAATACATAATAAATACAACGAGTATTGTACGCCATGAGCCTTAAGTACATGGGAAATAGAGAGTGATGGGCTTCCTTTCACTTTAATAGAGTGTTTAACATGCGTCCCATCTTAGGTCAATGTGCGACGCATTCGATCTTATGTCATAGACTTTAGTGCAATACAAGTTTAAAACTAACTTAAAACACTTCTGTCTAAAACACACAAACAAAGTTCAAATCATTTTTATCCTTCGGGACTAATTGGATTTTAAATCATTTTCAAAAAAGAGCACATTACTTCCGTTTTGTCGCAAACAGGCATCGACCCTAACTGTCGAACGCGAACTTAACGTCGCTCATAAAAAAACACTTAATGAACTTGTACGTAGAACTACAACTGCTCTCTGGTTAGATTGAGGATACATAGGCATGAGACAGAGATGTCTTGGCAAGCAACCTTTCCCCACAATCCTGAAGTCTCCGAACTACGTTGACTCTGACTTTCCCGTTCCCGAGGGAATACGTAGGCCTAGGACGACGATGTCGTACCGAGTCACTTTTTCTTTTCTTTCCTCCTTTCTGTTTCCAGTTAGCATTAGGCTTTAGATAACTCACCATTTGATCGATAACAACAAGTGTGGATCCCATCGAGTACGATGGACGCGAGGGGGTGCTAACATCTTCCTCTCGCGTAACCGAATCTCGAACCCAGGCTATGGTTGGGATGACCATTCCTTTCCATTTGTTGAGGTTTTCTTCGATCGTTTCCTTTCCCTGCGTTGGGATAAATTATGTTCGGTGGCGACTCTTCTGTTCTTTTCTGCCGGTTGATTTTCGCAGGTGCGACAAGGGGCACTCCACCACCAGGAAGCGGGTTTTAACTTGTCAGGCAGTGTCGTCACTCCCGAAAGTAACCAACAGTTCGACATAGCCCCACGGTCTGGTGGTGGTGCCGTTGAAACCCTGGAGGTCCGAGCCCACGTAGGGGGTTAGATGTGTTTCATTGAGCTGGAGAGTCTCGAAGAGGTGGGCGTACATGATGTCCACCGAACTCCCTTGGTCGACCAGGATCCGATGGACATCTAAGTTTGCCATCTGCGCCCTGATCAGGAGAGGGATGGTGGAGTTGGGGGCGCCTCCCAGCAATTCCTCAAGGTAGAAAGTGATGGGGTTCGGCCTTCCTTGGACCTTCTCGAAGGTGGCAATCTGAGCCGAGCTCGCGTCGATCAGCTCGTCTAACTTCCTTTTGATCGACCCCACAGAGACCTTGTTGAACCCCCCACCGGATATAACCATTGCGGCGGGGAGACTTTCCCACGGGCTGCGAGCAGTCACAGGGATGTCGAGCTCGTCGGGGAAGTATAAGTCCTCTGGTCGGGTGACACACAGAGTGACTTGCAGTCCATTCTCTCCAGAGGAAGGGGTCGCCTCCTCGACCCTTTGCGTCTCTCAGGCAACCTGTCTGGGGGCGTCGTTCCTCTTCGTGTACTGCTTGAGGTGCCCCTTCTTGATCAGGATTTCTATCACATCCTTGAGGTAGATGCAGTCCTCTGTGACATGCCCGTGGCTCCTATAGAACCTGCAGTACTTGGACTTATCACCGTTTGGTTTGGGTGGTGTCGGCTTCAAAAAGCGGACACCTCCTTTCTGGAATTCCAAGTTGATGCACTCAGCCAAAATTCGCTCGCGGGGAGCAGTGAGTAGCGTGTACTCTGTGAACCGGCCAGCTGGTCCTCTCGGGTCACGGGAGTCTCTGAGATGGTCTTCTCTTTTTCTTTCTCCCCCTTGTCGGGGGGAGGAAGAGTCCTCGTGCCTGGAACTTTGGGGGCCCTCTTGATTCCGCAAGTCGCGGGCATAATGGGTGGCCTCTATCTCCTCATACTGGATGTATGCTTGGGCCTTGTGGAGGAGCTATTCCAAGGTGCGGGGCCTTTGAATGCCCACAGCCTTGGCGAACTCGGTGCGAGGTCGTAGTTCGTGCTCGATAAAAAACTTCTTCATGTCGTCTGTGGTGGATACCTGGACGGTTTCTCGGTTGAATCTCTCAATGTAATCCCAGAGAGATTCATCTTTTCCCTAGATGATGGCTTCTAGGCAGGCTTCCATCTTTAAGTGGCGTCGGGAAGTAGTGAAATGCCTGGAGAACTGTCTCTTTAGTTACTTCCAGGTGGTGATGGACTCCGGTGCGAGGCTCTTGTACCACGCCATGGCACCCTTCCAGGGGGTGGTCGGGAAGAGCCTGCACTTGATGGCTCCTCGGACGTTCGTGTAGTCGAGCATTGCATCGAAGCTCTCGACGTGGTCGTCCGGGTCGGCGGTACCGTCGTACGCTACCAAGGGTGAAGGCTTCTCCATCCCGACGAGCAAAGGGGTCTCCATGATTTCCCTAGACAATGGGGAGCACTGGTCATCCTCGTCACTCCTGACGGTTGATTGTGACAGGGATTAGTCACCCCGATCGCGTGTGCTTCGTCAGGGGGGACTTCTGGGTCAGCTCTTTAGCTTCTCGCCGTGTCCGTCGAGCTTGCTCTTCTTCTGGACGAGGGAACGTCATTCCTTCTGAGGCGGGGATCGGTCTCACTTTTGGGTGACCACAGGTTGGGGTCGCTCCAGACGCGACCGACGCCCAGGTCTCTGGGAAGAAGGGCTCCTGGATTCATCGTGTCCTTCTCTCCGCGGGGGAGGTGAGGAGCTAATAGAGATGGGGCGACGATGTCTCCATGGGGGAGAAAGATGTTGCCCTTCCCTCTCAAGCACTCATATCCTCTCGTTCTGCTGAAAGATCATCAAATTAGTCTGATTGATCGCTATGAACAGAGCCACCGTGTTCGAATCAACATTAGGTGGCGCGGGGATCAACTGGTAGATGGCTGGGCTGTCAGCATGTCGGGAGGCGTTGAAGGCCGCATCGTCAGAGGAGGGGAAGACGGTGTGCCCATCCCTGTGGATGACCACGTTGGGATCATGGTCGTCTACGTTGTTGAACGGGACGAAGGCATTGTCTGAAGTGTTGGCGTCAGTTCGAGGGCTAGCCATGATCGTCAGAGATTAGAGGTTGCTTTGGTTTTTATGGGAGGAAAAATGGGGAAGTAAAGGGTTTCCACAAACAGCGCCACTGATCTTACCTTATCAGAAAAAGACCTGTGGCCAGCAACACGTCGTGAGCTCCGTTACTCAATGGTGGTGAGAAGGTGGGGGTGTACCTACAAGGTACTCTGATGCTAAAGTCAGGGACAAAGTAAGCAAGTACAGAAAGTTAGTGGGAGTGAGAATTAGAATACCTGACCCTCTAGTGAAAGAGGGTATTTATAGTGTGCCCCTAATGCTGGGCCAACAGTCACCTGCACTGGGTTGGATCACTAGGCCCAATGCAGACAACTGTCAGGGCTTACGTGGCGTAGGGAAGACCAGCACGTGGTCTTCGCCCTGGAGCAACTGCTTCGTGATCTTTAGAAGGTGGGCTGACCAACTTTTCAAGAAGTGGGTAGCTGCCTGATGACGTGTCCCTGCGTGGGGGACACATGGAGATGCGTGGAAGACGTGTGATCTCTCCCCGTGCCAGGTAGTGATCTTCTCGACAATGGTGGGCGCTGAGCGTGCTCGACGATGGGCAGAACTGGGCCTTAATGGGCCACAAAACGTAACATTGGGTTGGGCCTTCCCGACTGGTGGGCAGGTGTTGGCCCATTCCAGAGCAATTTTTGCAAAAACTAGGGTTTCTGTGTTCATACGAAATATCTCACTCCACACTTAAAATAAATGAAATTAAATGGTACCATCGTGTTCCTTTCTCAAAATCGATATCAAGCTATATGTATGGCAGTTTCTCTTCGGACTTTTTTTTGCTTTCAATGGAGTCATCAGCACCTCAAAATTAGATTACATCACATGACATCTCTCCAAAATAGGAAGTATGGTGTAATTTTCCCAGCAAATGGCATCTCCCACAAGAGAAGTTTTCACACCTCTGTAATTCATACAAATGGTTACCCTCAGCAAGTTTGACATCAAATCTTTTTCCATCAAATGGCATCTCCCAAGTAAATCTTGGCGAGAAGTTTGATAAAAAAAACCATCACAGATAGCATTCCTTGTCAAGAGAAAAACTCGGCAAGAAGAAACTGAGACCAGTTCCATGGCTGAAGACCAAGATCGAGGGGAAGTTTATTAAAAGAAAAAAATGAGACCAGTTCCGTGTCTGAAGACCAGGATCGAGGGGAAGTTTCATTTCAAAAGAAACCGAGACCAGTTCTGTGGCTGAAGACTAGGATCGAGGGAGTTTATTAAAATAAAAAACTGAGACCAGTTCCATGGCTGAAGACCAGGATTGAGGGGAATTTTTATTTCAAAAGAAACCAAGACTAGTTCCATGGTTAAAGACCAAGATCGAGGGGAGGTTTTACCCTTTTCTAAAGTGACATTACGTAGCAAAAGAAGATGGATATGCAAAAATTAGCTACCATTCACAACCACAATCAAAATCTCGGGTATTCCGATATTTAATCCTCTTTTACCTTGAATGTCTGAACGTCTTCGCCATTCACACCTTCAGGTCCAAGAAGATTAAATAGGGGCATCTGTCATACCCTAAATTTTGACTACAATATTTCCCATCATTGTGCAAATCATCACCACAATATGGATGTACCTTCATGCCTCATCAATCCTCTCAAAGATTGTTGAGCATTCACCTCAATCAAGGATTAGGGTTTTTGGACCCTCTCAGAGCACTCAGGAAAAGGATCAATCAAGAATTGACATGATCTTCAACTTGTCAAGCCTATCAAACATCCATAAGGGATCAAGAGGTCTCCCAAATCAAGAATCAAGCATAGGAATCCAACATTTCAAGTTGATCAAGCCTCAAGATCATCAGTGTCACCAAATTAGGGTTTTGGTCAACCAAGGTCTCTAGAAGGAAATTTTCATCTGGGCATGAGCCAATACTTCAAAAAATGATTCAAGAAGCTCAAAGGGACCTCATGGATCCAATCATGAATTCAAAAATGCCTCAGGGGATGCATTCATAAAAAACCAGGAATTAGGGTTTTGACCTAATTCACCCCTAAGTTGACTTTTAAAGCAAGGCATGAGCCAAGACCTCGAGAATTGTTTTAAAGACCTAAAATATCTTATATTGATCCTCTAACAAGTTTAAATTAACACAAAGAACTTGGTTCATGAGCAATATAAAGATTCCAATTCATCTGGATCACAAACTAGGGTTTTTGAGAAAAAGTCAACCCTACCTTTGACTTTTGACCAAGACATGATCCCAAACCTTGAAGTATGATTCAAGACACTCTAAAACACCTATGGAATCCATCCATTAGGTTTGATTTAGCCCAGGGACTTGATTTCATAAAGGATCAAAAAGTTTGAAATTCATCTGATAAAAAGTCAACTATGCCCAGAACCAACTTTGACTTTTGAGTTTTCTTGACAAACATGGATTCTTCAAGTAAAAAACAATGTTAACTCATGGTTTGGATTATCATCCATCAAGAAAAATCAATAAAAGTGAGGTTACTTGCAAAAGGGGTAATCTTAAGAAACTTAAAATTTCACTAAGTTATGGAAAAAGGATGATTTTTACCCAACTTTGCAAAACCATAACTTATGATCCAAGCAACCATTTTATTTCATCCAAAGCTTAAATGAAAGCTCTCATTACATACTGCAAAAGTGTCTTGTTGACCCATAGTCAAAAGATGCATGGATTTTGAGTTATTAAGCCATGAAGTTAGGGTTTCATGAAATTTTTGCTTTAACACTTAGTGAAATTTTGGACAGAATCTGTTTGCATTTTTCTAACTTTGAGGTCATTTTTCTCCATGATCCACATTGATCCAAGACCAAAGTTAAACATTAAAGTTGAAGTATGATACAGAAGCTTTCCAAAGAGTACAAGAACATCATCAAACTCCGTTTGAGCAGGGATATATGGAGTGACCAATATGCCTTGCTGTAAACTGTTTTGCAAAATCAGTTTGGTCATTACTTACCATACACGATTTTCTTGTCAAGTGCAATGATCAATGCCACTCACATTTGAAATTCTGGCCTATGCAGACAACAGATGTCCTATAACATGTCAAGACATTGTGCTACATAATCATTTAAACTCAGAGGCGCAACAGCAGATTGATCCATGAATATCAGAACTGCACACTCACAGATGTCACGACATCTGATCCAACATGTTTATCATAAACCTTAACAGAAAACGTAAATCTATAGAATGATAAAGAACATAGCAATTGTTAACCCAGTTCAGTGCAACTCACCTACATCTGGGGGATACCAATCCAGGAAGAAGACTTCACTATCTGTAGAACTGTTACAAAGCTAAACTCCCCCGTTTACAACTTTATAACTAACATCTACCCAATGAACATATTTACCAAAGCTAAACTCAAACGTTTATAACTCTGATATGAGATACCCCACTCACTTCCCTTAATCACCAACTGTGATTTCTACATCATCCCTATCAATACATAAATCTGTCAAGCTTTCTTGACAAACAAGCTAACTCAGATTTGCTTAAAAGCTTCATCCAAGAACAATACACAATCCAATACCTCAAGGCTTATGGATCTGTGCGACACCTATATCTGCCACAATGCATCAACTGATACAAAGGGAGACTTACAACCTAGAGAGCCAATGACTCTCAAAATCCTAAACCCTTGTTTCTTACGCAAGAACACTAGGTTCCAAAAGGCGTATAAAAGGCATATCAAATCCTAGGTCTAAGTCTTCGATTTATAGGCTTCTGCTTCCTTGGGCTTCAATCTTTTGTCCTTGATACATGCACTGATTGCTTCCTTGATTGTTACAACAGATTTAAAACAGATTTAAACCACTCAGTCCAGGATGTCAAGATGTATGCTAGGACATCTCATTCGACATCACGTCTTCAGCAGAATTATTTAGCTTGATCTCCATGTTGAGCTATCATTTATTTTTTACCAAAATTTGTCCAAAACACCAGAGCTTTCAATCTCCCCCTTTTTGGAAAATTTTGGCTAAAACACATATGCACGATAAAACTCCAGATCGATGGTGCATGCAGTGAGGACTCCAAATAATTTGAAGGCCTATACCTTACCCACGATGAGTACATGAGAAGGAAGATGCAAAAGGCTCCCCCTCAACCCATGAACTAATACTTGTCACGAAGGGATAAATCTTCCTCTTAAGAGGCATAAGAAAAACATTAGGAAAAAGCAGTAGCAATACCCTTAGAAGCAAAGTACTTCCTTGGGTAACTCAGAACACAGGACATGATTGTGTTCATAAGTCAAATCTCAAGACACAAAAGTCCATTTGAGAACTGAGACCCAGAATGTTGTAACATCCTGTTGAGCATCTTTGCCAAGCTGCTTTATCATACGTGAGATTCTCATGAGAAGATCAGAGAATTTCTCCCCCTTTTTAGACACAATTTGACAAATATTACCAAGGTATATCCAGATCCAAAGAGTGCTCACGAACCTTATATAAGTCATAAAGACAACAGCAAGAGTGACACATCGATGAGTAAGATGAACTTTGAGATCCCCTTATTTGAATTGTATCAACCATTACCCAGTCTTTATGTCTTTATTCATTTTTGGACTGATTCTTCTTGAAGTACAAGTTCCAACACATGTGAATGCATATTCAAGGACAAGATTTTACATGTCCTTCTGACAAGTATACACCCCAATCATTTTCCCAAGACGGAATCAATACCTTTGTCATCAGACTATCAGAGATTCTCTAGACACTCTTTACTGCGATGACGTCCTCGATCATGTCATACCCAACAAGGTTAAAGAAAATATCTGTATTGAACAAAATCTTCACAGTTTTGTGATCACAGTCTGCAGAGAAAAATAAATTCCCCCAGACTCAACCAATGATTCTTAAGCATCCAATAAAAACCATGTAACTTGCACTGCCAAGTCTCCCCCAACTTGCAACAATACAAGAATGTCAAGACATCCTTCTTGACATCTCATCCTCCCATGATGGACACATAATCACAACTTGCTTGACGCACAATATAAACTGGAATTCCAACTGCACCCTAGCAGTAATACATTTTAGATCAAGGAGCAACTCCCCCTATCTAAGATAACCAGTGCTTCTCCACAGAGCACCTAGCTGATGAATGGAAAACACAAGACGCATTTTCATGTCTTCAAGAGCGCACTCTCAATTCAAACCACCTGCTGAACACAATCATCAACCCTCTTATTGCTTCTTCTGATAAGAACCAATAATCACTCACACATGATCACCATCATGCTACCCGTGAGGAAATAACAGGATAACCATCCTACCATAACAAACTCTTGGATTAAGATCAAAGTCCCATTGATCCCCCTCTTCCTGCAACCATCTACACACCATACGAACTCCTCTTGAATTCTCATGTATAGACCTCCAGCTGCTTGAGGCACAAACCAATTGAGCCAGAATGCTTCACATTCCTCAAAGAGACGCACAGGGCCCATTAGTTTGTTATAACGATGTCAGATATCGTATGCATGCTCCAGAACTTCATAGCTGCCAAACTGATCCACTATTAGCATGACTTGCAGCCAGGGACAGTATCCCCTTCGCAAGATTTTCCACTAACCTTACCAAGGCCAGCAACAGAGATAGACACCCCATAATCCAAGACAGTCATTCCTTATCATTCTCCCGTATGATAACCTGGAATACTTCTGATTTTCTGGTGAATATCCACTTCTGAACGCATTAGAAACCAGACCTTCATGAAATCAAACCGTAATCCACTCCAGTCTTCTAAAACCCTTACATCAGACTTCCAAGACAGTTCTTCTACTCCATTATTCTCCCATATGACAAGGTAGATACTTCTTAGACACGATGCAAGTAACCAGTTCCTCACAGAACTTGAAATCCTCCTCCAAATATAACCAACCCAAAATGTTCTAACATCAGTTAGGACATCTTCCACACATCATAAAGACCATTCACCATGGTTCTTGATATGCTCCACCACTGGACTTACTATCAGCATAGTAATCCAAACTGAAGATCTTCACACAACCTTGCGCCACTAGCTTAAATAAAGAGAACTTCAGCAACCCAGAGAGAAATAAACTCTCATCCACCAAAAGAAGGTATACTTCCATTCTCAACCCATAACTTCTTCCACAAGCTCCAAGAGAACCAGAACCTCCTTACGTTTTCAACTAACTACTCTTCTACACAAGAGCAATCAGTTTCAAGCATCCTGCTTGAATGCACACTATGAAACCAACCAAATGCCACCTTTTAATTGGTCTTAATCTTCTTCAGAATTCCCATAAGATACACCGATCCACCAATGAAATCAGATCATCAAGTCACATGAACTACTTGCTCCATAGCAAGACATCTTGGATTCACCAAACCTCTTAGACATGTAACATCTTCCCATCCACAGCTCCCGCAAACTGCATGAGATAGACCTTTTTGAAGCATCCATAACTTCTATTCTCCTGTAGATCACCTTATCTTAAGCTGATGTGCCACATCACCAGCTGAGACTCTGATGTTAAGCTAGATGTCAGAACATTCTGATACGACATCCAGCTGCCGAATCCATCTCCTCCTTTTGCCACTTAGAAGAACCTCCTCCCTTTGCAGAACAAGAGTTCCATGCTCTCATAGACTTGAATCAACAACCAAGTTTGAGTAGACAACCTCCATCCTGCTTTATAACTCCAAAGACTTCACACCCGCCACATCTGAATCTTCAGAAGATAAGTAGTCCAAGCCTACACCATAGCCATACCAAAGAATGCCATTTTCCTTAGTAGAGTAGACTGTAGAAAGTCAGAGATAACTAGCACTTAACTTTGACTTCCAAGAAGAGCAAGATCCATGCTCTAAAGCACCTAGATCAGAAATAAACTGATCCAAGCTGTAACCATCAAGATCATGATGTCTTCATCTTCATCTTCAACAGCATCAAGGTCCAGACCAGTTTCTTGCCAAGAAACTCTCCAGATAACATATGCTTCTGTCACACCCGACTGAAGCCCATTCTTAGGTCAACACCTAAGACTAAAACATATGCTAAAGCGTATGCAGTACCCCTACCATGATTCTACACAAACTCTGATGATGAGATGTTCCAACATCTTGTTGAACATCAGCAATCTTAATTTTCAAGGATAATAAATTAAATCCTTGTGAACTCCACAAATAGCAATTGATCTTAAATCCTTGTTTAATAACCCTTCTTCACTGTTGTAGCTAAGCTCCACCAGATCACTTCATGAACACTTATCAAGTATTCAATCTTTTGCAAGTATCTTCTTTGAAGAACAATGTTGAGATACCAAGGCTGCCACCCTTGACTCAAGTAACTAAGATTCTCTCTGAACGAACCTTATTTACCTTAACAATTCTGAAAGCTTCAATCAGATTAGATCCACCCTTAGGGTCAAGAGAGATGAATTTTTCCTTGCTGTTTTTGGATGGTGAAAATAAATCACCTCCACTTTCTTCAGACTGTGTTTCAAAGAAACACCTTCTAGCCAGAAGAGTAACTAGAAGACTCTAGATGCACGATTGAGATGCCTTTATAAGTGGACTTGAGAGAATTCTCAAGTATCTTTGACAACCTAGCCGATCAATAATTTATCAAACTCCCAGAGTAAGAACTTGATAAACTTAAACTCAACTCCTCTCCTCTTCAATTGACTTCAACTGCACAAAGAAACCAAGCTTCCAAGTACCAAGTCACCATACCAGATATCTACCAACAACTCCTTTCATTCCATCGCTCCCGACTTTGGAATAAAAGAAAACAGATATCTTCACATATAGAGGCCGACGATTGAGATCTTCCACCAACAGTCTTCAGTAACAACTCCAAAATCCCATAATTCTAGAGCTCTTCCATCAGAAACATATGCAACGGAACCACCAAGGAACAAATCATGCTTGCCCTAATAAGATGTCAGAACATCTTATAAGACACCCAACAAGAGAACTAGCCACTTCTCTTGTAGTTGTTGTAGAACCTCCTCAGCAACATGAACAACCTCCGGGTTACTCCCTTCGATATAGAACATCCATCTCATCCATTAATACCCTTGAGTATATCTGAGTTGATTGATCTGATCTTCAAAACTCCTCCTTGTTTAAACTCTAAAAAGTATCTCCCAAAGATCTCATCCAGAACCAGACAGGATACTTGCTCTGATACCAATTGAAATTCTGGCCTATGCAGACAGCAGATGTCTTACAACATGTCAAGACATTGTGCTACATAATCATTTAAACTCAGAGGCGCAACAACAGATGGATACCTTGAATATTAGAACTGCACACTCACAGATGTCATGACATCTGATCCAACATGTTTATCATAAACCCTAACAGAAAACGTAAATCTGCAGAATGATAAAGAACACAACAATTGTTAACCCAGTTCAGTGCAACTCACCTACATCTAGGGGATACCAATCCAGGAAGAAGACTTCACTATCTGTAGAACTATTACAAAGCTAAACTCCCCCATTTACAACTTTATACCTAACATCTACCCAATGAACATCTTTACCAAATCTAAACTCAAACGTTTACAACTCTGATATGAGATACCCCACTCACTTCCCTTAATCACCAACTGTGATTTCTACATTATCCCTGTCAATACAGAAATCTGTCAAGCTTTCTTGATAAACAAGCTAACTCGGATTTGCTTAAAAGCTTCATCCAAGAACAATACACAATCCAATACCTCAAGGCTTATGGATCTGTGCGACACCTATATCTTCCACAATGCATCAACTGATACAAAGGGAGACTTACAACCTAGAGAGCCAATGACTCTCAAAACCCTAAACCCTTGTTTCTTACGCAAGAACACAAGGTTACAAAAGGTGTACAAAAGGCATATCAAATCATAGGTCTAAGTCTTCGATTTATAGGCTTCTTCTTCCTTGGGCTTCAATCTTTTGTCCTTGATCCATGCACTGATTGTTGCAACAGATTTAAAACAAATTTAAACCACTCAGTCCAGGATGTCAAGATGCATGCTAGGACAGCTCGTTCGACATCACGTCTTCAACATAATTATTTAGCTTGATCTCCATGTTGAGCTATCATTTATGTTTTACCAAAATTTGTCTAAAACACCATAGCTTTCAACATTCATTACATAACAGAAGAAATCATAGCAAACCTGCAAATTTGAGTCAAAGGGTCAAGAAATACTTCAACTTGGAGTAATGGATTTTGTCACATTATGCCTTGAATTCAAAGGCATTTATGTGCAATAGTGCACATTCAACAAAAGGACATTCCTTAGTCAAGATGCTCACATAAACAACAATAAAAATGATTGAGGAATGTGGAATTGGTCAATTGGTAGCTGAGCTATTTGGAAGCATTGGTGTACCTTGCATTAGGGGTAATGATACCATTCCAAAACCATTGAACCAAGTTCTTATCTTCCAATCTGAAGCTGTTCATCCAAGACAAACTCATTCACCTATAAATAGAGGTCACAATGCTTCATTCAGATCACACCAAAACATCTTCACTCATGTTTTCCTTTAAATCATCCTTCAAAACCAAAAAATGCTTCTTTAGCAAGTAACATGTGAATTTTTCAATAGAGAGCCATTCCACCACAACCAATGATCCGAACACCACACATATATCATATAGAAGTTTTCCAAACACTTCTCCATCATCTGTAACACCAGGATCAACAACCTCAAAATACAACTTAGACCAAATTGCAGTTGGGGTGCCATAACAAGGTCCAGGTGTTTTTAATCCATTTCAAGCTTCTCAACACACTACATAAGGTCCATTGAATATGTTCAGATCATCACACAACATCTATAACACCTCTACATCAAAATTCGAATTCCTCTTGCACAAGTAAGCCTGAAGCTCTCAAACTCTATACTCCATGCATTATTTCTTTATTTTCAAGTTATCAACATGATTCTGGTAGTTCATATAGTGATAACCCTCAATCGATTGCATGTTATCTTTCGTGTATAAGATTTCACTATGGTTTTTGCAAAAACTAGGGTTTCTGTGTTCATACGAAATATCTCACTCCACACTTAAAATAAATGAAATCAAATGGTACCATCGTGTTCCTTGTTCAAAATCGAGCAGGTTTGATGCTTATTTCGTTTGATTCCATTACGTTTTGAGTGAGATTGAGAGGGTTTTGCAAATCTGGAAAAACAAAGTGGCGCGAGCAAGAACAAGTGTGCTTGGCGCCTTTTTCAAAAGTTTGAATTTTTAAATATTTTGATATTTTCTTATTTAATTTCAAAAATTCATATCTCTCACATTTTTAATCTTTTTCAAATGATTTTTTAAACATAAATCATTTATACATTTTAATATTTAATTCCACAAAAAAATAAAAATTATATTTTATATTTGATATATTTTTGAATTTTTCAAAGAATTTCTTTTTTAATTGTTTTAAACATTTTAAATAAATTCTTTTTTCTTGATTTTTCAAAATCAATTGAGTTCAAATCATCTTGTGGATTAAAAAATCTATTTTAAAACATTTTTCAAAGTTCACAATATATTTTTGAATATATTTGATATTTTATATCATTTTTTATTTAATTTTTCTTTGAAAAAATATATTTTTAATTAAAATTAAGGTTTTCCCTTGATTTTAAATTTTCAAACTTCATTTGAAACACTTTTGGGCCTCTAATAGACTGTAAGACCCAACCCCTTTTATAAATAAATAATTCTTGGGCCTATGTCATAGTATAAGTCCCGGTGTGATTTTCAAAACAACGACGCGTTCATTATTTTTCATCTGGGTCTCTCCTTGAGTATAAGCCCCATTTTTCTTCTTTACAAACACTTTTGGGCCTCTAATAGAGTGTAAGACACAAATCTCTTTGTACATATACAAATTTTTGGGCCTCTTCTATAGTATAAGTCCCACAACGTCTTTCGGTATCGTAGTGCGATCCCTGTTTTCAAATTAAGTCATTTGGGCCTCTCCTTAAGTATAAGCCTCAACCTTTTGTTCATAAACTTGGTTTTAAACAATAAACAACTTCCATGGGCCTCTCCTTGAGTTGTAAGCCCCATACCTTTGGTTTCAAAATCATTTGTCTGTTTTAACTAGTACTAAGAGGAGCATTATTCCCGGTGAAACTGCTCTTAGACCACTTCGGCCTCTCTTTGAGTTATAAGCCCCAAATATTCTTTTCATTCAATTCAATAAACTTTCTTTCAAATTCAAATTCAAAGTTTTCTCAAAACTTTCTTCAATTTCTTAAAACCATAATCATATAGTTAAAATCATACAATCAATCACAATACACTTGGGCCTCTTTTCAGAGTGTAAGACCCAACATCTTTTCAATTCAGTGCATACTTGTTTATATATCTGTTAATTCACTTATCTATATATACTTATGCATATCTTTCTAGAGTTTCCCCCAACAGTTAGGTCTACACTTAGGTTAAACTAGAAGTTACTTCTAACTTTGTCAAAACTAGTTCCCTCATAGGAAACTTCCCTCAATACAGTCTGCCTCCTCTTGGGCTTTATTCAATATGGAACAGAGAAAGGAATTATTCCTGGTGAAACTTTTCTCAAGACTGTTAAAACTTAGAAATATATATATATATACAAGAAATTCATTTCCCCAGAGAGGATTAATTCCCGGTGAAACCTCTTTTGAATTTCTTCAAACCTTAGAACTGTTCAACAAAGAAAAGATTAATTCTCGGTGAAACCTTTCTTGAACTACTCTTAAGCTTGGACCCACAGGCTTCTTAAAAGTTCCCAGCCTCTTGGGCTTAGTACAAGGAGCCCCAGGCTTCTTATATGTCCGCTAGCCTCCTCTTGGGCTTAGTACAAGGACCCAAAGGCTTCCTAAAAGCACAGGATATAATTTAGTCATCTCTACTAGTTCAATCCCCAAGAGAGTCAAAATTTCGGAACATCCTATCATTCAAGGGTTATTCTATATCTCTAATACCCTCAGCCTCCTCTTGGGCATCATACAAAGATCTCTCTCTTTCTCCAGAGTTTGCCTATTCTGAAGAGACTTGGGTAGTCTCAGCCTCCTCTTGGGCTTCAATCAAGTAGACTTGGAAAGTCTCACCCTCGTAATATTCTTTCAAAACTCATCTCTAAAATCCTCAGACCCCCAAACAAGGCTAAAGTTTTCATCTTGAAAATCCAAGCCAGGGTCAATTTACCATCAACAAAACCCTAATAGAATCAGAGCCTCATGGCATCAGGTACTTCAAATCTTCCCTAATTCCCCAGCAAGAGTGAGTCCCCTTTTTGATTCCCCAATATAGTTTAGACCTTCTTTTGGATTTTAGGATTCCTCAGCAAGAGTCAGCTTCCTCTTAGGCTTCATATAAGAATTTCCCCAGTCAGCCTCAATCTTGGGCTTTGTACAAAACAAACATCATACGCCTCAATTGTGTCAGTTCTCTGTACTCAAAATTTTCAGCTTCATCATCTTGGGCTTCAAACAAGATACTCAAATACAACCCCCCAGTGGAGTCAATTTCCTTTAGCTTCAACCTTGGGCTTTGATCAAGGCACACAAAAATCAACATCCCCTCAGATGATACCATGAGTCCACTATGTAGGAAGATACCTCTTCTATTCATCACATATCAAAATAAACAATCAAAACTTTTTCCCAGATAAATTATTGTAAGTGGTACACTTGTTGATTCAAAATCCAAGCTGGAGTCCCTCCTTTATCATGGTAAAAATTCTTCTTTCATCTAACAACTATAAGTGGCAAGCCTCTGGATTCTCCACATCCAAGCCAATGTCCCTCTCTTAGCATGAAAGACTCATAAGGAAAAAGTGGCATTGCTCTACACTGAGTTAAAGCTTCTTCCTTCATAACATTTCTCTTATAAAGGAAATTATGGCATTGCTGAATTCTGCATATCCCAGTTAAAGTAATTTCCCTTATAACCAATTACTCAACATTTGTGATAAATAGGTGAGATATATCCCTTTAGAGATGACAAATTCTCTCTCAGTCACCCCTTTTAGCTTCAATCTTGCGCTTTGAACAAGACACAAATACTCTGCTAGCTTTAATCTATGGCTTCAAACAAGACACAACTTTCCTCCCATAGAAATAAGAGGAACTACGATTGCTTTGATTTCCCAAATATTTTTACGGGAATACGTAGGCATAAGATTGCGAAATCTTAGCAAGCACACAAATAAAAAATCTAAGGTCCAATACCTTCCTAAAAACAATAGAAAACCTAAAAACAACAAAAACATTCTCTCAACACTCCCAAAGGAGAAACTTTCCCAATCCACAGCAGATAAACACAAGAAAGCATTTCAGAAAAAGCAGAAATAGATGCAAAAGAAGGTTGCTATAGATACTCTGGGTGTTAATAGCTTCCCTTTGTATAACCAGACCCCGATCCCCGATCTCTTAGAATGTGTTCAAGAAAACACTTGCGTGCAGGGTTAGTTTAAGATATCTTCCCCTTCCTTTCAAGCTTCATACGATAAATATAGAAATCAGAAAGTAGCACCAAACAAAGCGGTAGGTGGTCGGGTCACCAAAAAACCGCCGCTACACTAGTTCCTCGAGGGTCGAAGTCTGGTGGCAATTAATTTGGGTGTAAGGATGGCATCCCATATGGCTATGGATTCTGCCTCCTGGTCTTTCGACTTAGGGAGGAATGGACGAGTAAACCATTCTAGGCCATGGGTTCCCTTGGAGAAGGGAGCCATGTAAGGAGTGAAATTATGGTGCTTGGCATACATCATCAAATATTCAGTATATGCCTTTTGAAGATTTGTGCCTTCATCATTTGGAGTCACGAAGACAAGATGTGTCCCTTCGACCCGTCGGTTCTTGATGTCCTTACTTTCTTTGTTGATAGTATTGCGGGTCGACAAGGAAGGTTCGAAGGTGGCATTAAGCCACAACTGCAATAACCAAAAGGGACCAGCTAGATTCAAGTTTGAAGTGGACACACTCTGAATACTCTTGAGAAATGCCACACTCTCTCCCAGGGATTCATACTGACAGCCAATGATCATTTGGCTGAGGTAAAGCTTTCAACCATAATGAATTGGGTTGGCCATGGACAGAAATTTCTTCGCCACCTGTAGAGACCTTGAACAGAAGACGCGGCAAGATAACCAAAGAGCTAGAAAAGCAATATGCTCTTCGTCAGACACTTCTTCAGTGTCTTATTGGTGATGGTCAGCAATGTAGTTGGTGAATGTGGCTCAATTCCCATCGAATCCAATGTTGTCTTCCGTCATCAGGTTTGGATCGAAGGTCTCTCCTGTGGGTCGAAGGCCAGTGATAACGACTATATCAAAGAGAGTAGGAGTGAGCATTCCACAAGGGAAGTGGAAGTTGTTGTGAGTGTTGTCCCAAAAGTATAGGGAGGTGAGCAGCATGGGTTGGAAGTATCCAAGTCCATATTTTGACAATTGGATAATGTCAAAAATCTCCATTTCTTTCCAAAAACCAGCTTTCTCTTTCTCTATCTTTGCCAGCAAATTCAGATAGTTCCCAGGGTCTTTCGATAAGGGACAAGAGCGGAATAACCTAAGAGCAGTGCTCATATAATCTAATCTGATAGTGTTTTCTTCAGGCCTAGTCAAAGACATGGCCTGGGTTTCAGTTCCTTTTGGTTCATAGGTTTTGGTTTCAATGGTGAATTTGGTTTTTCCTCTACTTGCCATCGTTTTGTACTTATGATAAGTTGGGAAAAAGGCCCTAAGCTTCACATGATCAGTATCAAGTTCTGGTAAAGGGCCAGAAAGATCATTTACTTTTCCACCAATAGAATTAGGAATAAGTACATGAGATTGGTAGATTCGTCTTTTTTCCTCTTCCAGAGGAGGTTTCGATATGTATTGTTTGTTACCCACCATGCTAGGGTCGAGGGTCGTATGAACGGGTCGGAGAACTGGTTGCCTCTTGGTATCCTTGGGAAGAACGGTTAATTTCTTGGACACCATTGTTGGATAAAGATGAAGAAATTATGGGTTTGTTAAAGATTTGCTTAAGAGAAGATGAACAGTTGCTGGTGCGCTTGAAAGAGAGAGGAAGATTCAGAAAGGTGGAAAATGGAAAAAGAAATAAAGAGGAGTATTTATAGTGAAAAGGAAATAATAATAATACAACGCTTCATTTCAGCCACTAGGGTTAGTGGTAAGGGTAGTGGGGCACGTGTCAGTTCATTACGGCGAGGCGAGGCGAGGTGGTTGCAGATGGTAGCCCACTATTTCCTAGTTAATAGGGTGTAATAATTACTTTCTAGATTTCTGCATGTCTTCTGCACGTCTTGATGGGACTACAGAAATGACGTGGTCATGATGACCATGACGTCACAGCAGTAACAGTACAGTAGCATCGAAAAGCTTGAAAAAATGTCTTTCTCTCTTTCCAATCGAAAATAACATTTTGGGGGGGCAATTTGTTGGCTAGAATTTCGACACTCATTAATACTGGAGGAGAGTTGAGAAGTCTGAGATTAGATTGTGAGGAAGGACATGATGAATTTGACAAAAGAAGGTATTTCGACAGCGGAATGATGGGAAAAGATTGTTGAAATTTGAAGACTTATGCGTGGGAAGAAGCAATATATGGTTCGACAGGAGAAGACCTATTCGAAGGAGTTTATGCGTAGACGCTGGAGTCCGGGACTTAGGAAGATTTTTGCTCAAATTGTGATTCGACGAAGTCAATCAAAGGAGACGTTCAACATAGGAATTTTAAATGAAGTTGGTAACCGCTTTTTAGCTTTATCTGTTTCATGGAACACGTGAAAGACTTTTAGGCAAAGAAATGCATGTAATGGGAACGTGGCACATTCTGGCAAAATAACCGCAAGAGACAGATATTTTTAATTTAGTATAAATATAATATTTTAGCATTTAGAATGGGGTGTTCAACATTTGTACAAACTCTACATTTTACTCCCAGTATCTGTGTTTGTGAGAAAAGAGTCCTTTTGAGAGAATGTACTTTTGAATACCTTCTTTTACAATCAAAATCATTCATTTACCTTTATTTTCAATTTACTTCCTTGTTATTTATCTTCAAGTCATTTATCTTTCAATTTATCTTTCTACAATACATTTCTTTCTTTGCTTAAAATCAATCATCACGTTTTCTCAATAACATTGGACAATACTTAAAGAACGTTGAGTAAATGTTCACGATAATTAAAACCAAGAACTGAATTAACAACACATGTTCTAGGATCAATCTAGTCGATCCCGTAAGTGACCAAAGTCTTTAGTAACTTTAGAGGACTAGCGGTTATTTTCCATTTTCACCGGTAAACACTAGGTGTACAATAAGCTTCGTCTTTCTCTTTCATCTCTTACACAATAGATTGCACCATAGCACCTAACAAGTGAGGGCATCTAAAATTATGCACATCAGTCCCTATCTCTCTCAGCAAGCTAGTCGTCATGGTAAGTTCGCCCAAGTATCGATATCGTTTGATGGTAAAAGTGTTGACACGTTCTTGAAGCACTAATTTCTCCTTCCAAACACAGTCAGGAAATAAGACAACTCCCCTTCCAGAGGCATCGAAGGCTATGACACTCGTCAACTCCTCTTGAAGAATGCAATCATACTTGCTTGACAATAATGTTTAATCCTCCTAAAAATAATAGAAGATTAAAACTCCCTAGTGTCTCGAGGACCAGGATGATCCATAAGCAAAGAAGATAACGCATTCGTGTTCTATGTTGTATGGATACCATGATGAGTATTTACTAAGTCTTGATCAAACGACTAATATCAAATAGAAGGAATTTCCCCACGAGTCACCTTGGCAATGAGCAGAGTATTAAGGGTTCCTCCCATTACGATCAGCAACGAACACATGGTACTTTCCTCCATGACTCGATCCAAAGAATCTTGAACTTACACTTGATTTAGGATAAGAAGGATAACTACAATTAGGATAGCAGAGGATCGTGTACACATGATTCTTCCATAAACCTGTCCAACATCAGCAGTTGTATGCAATGAGGTAACTCTGGTCGTCCTCTTCATTTAGAGTATTGTGTTATAACACTTTATTTTATCTGCAAATTAAAGACTGATTAAAGACAAGGAAAAATTTCCATTTAAATATTTCCAAATAAAATAGGAATTCTTTTCTATTACTCACAAATGATGACCTTCATGTACACCTTAGAAACATCTTCCATTAACAAGCATGTCTTTGTTAACCGCTTCTTTTGCTTCCTTGTCGTCGCTCCCAAAGGAATAACACTATCAACATAGCCCAAATATTCAAAAAGGCTACCAACATCCTCTTTATATAAACTTGTTCCTAGGATAAGTTATCCATTATGTAGACTTAAGACCTAACATCCTCCAAGAAATAGATCTGGTGCTAGAACTTGGAGTACTTGTCAAAACATTGATGAGGTGGCTTGGAATATATGTTATAGATATTAGCATGTACCACCTCAGTAAAAAGGATAATCATATAGTAATAGTCCTTGAAGTGCTTCACGTTTTCCCAATAAATCTCAAACATTGTGATATTATGCCTAAGGGAGATCAGACCTTGTCCCATGGGCTGAATCAACAAAACTATGTTGAGCTTTGAAAAAGTTGAAAAAAAGTGTCAAAGTTGTCACAAACTTCTTATATTCACACCTATACTTTAATAGTTTAATATAAGCTCAACTCACTTGGTGAAATTATGAAGGAGCAATTATTAGGTGGTTTAGACCACCCACTTCAAAGTTGGGGAAGGATAAGCGAAAACCTATCAAAGAAAACAAACAATCATGGAAAGAAATTATGCACCCATTATATTTGATGAAAATCCTCTTATCATCTTTGGGAGAAAATACTCCCTGGTTTGAGGGGGGACCACTTCAGCAAATGTGTGGTCTAGGCCACCTTCACCCACAAAGACGAAAATGGTTTCCAATGTCTCTTAATCCGTAAGGTAGAGTTTAAATCAAAGGATGGAACTAAATTGTTCATATCCTTTGGGTTTTGATGATAACAAAGTCATTAAAGAACAAATGAGTATACTAACATATGTTCAAGTGTGCAGGATCATAAACTTAATATTTAACTCTGAAAAGATCTTGTTAAAAGCATCTATGGAGAAGCAAAAGCATCTCAGATTCTGGAAGATCATAATATAATGTCTGTGAAGTATCAGACTCTTAACGTGGTGGTTCTACCTCTGAAGGTTCAGACTCTGATCATGGTACTCCAACCTCTAGTGAAAGCTCAGACTTTGAAGACCTTAGCAAAAGGTTACTAGCCTTTGATCCGTACCCTGTACCAAAAGTAGACCGGTCTTGTCAAAGTGCCAGATTTATGGAGAGAGTAAACTAGGGTTTTGTTTTGCAAGGCTCAATGAATGGTGATGTGACCTCTTAAGTTTGTTTTACCCCTTGGTAGATACCCAGCTCTTTGAAAGATATTATGGTCAATACTATTATTCATTGGACTATGTCTCTAACCAGATACATCCTCTAACATCTCTCTTGGCGTGCTTCTTCATGAAGAAAGCTCTTATGCTCAATCTTCCAATGACTATTTGTATGCCTCTATAAAAGAAATTTGAAGTTTTGAAAGAAGGTTACAATGACATAACACAACATTAGAACAACTTAAGCATAACTTTGAGCTATTGTTTATAACTATTATTGCATAAGATCTTAAGATTTTGTATCTGTATATATCTTAGAAATCTTAAGAAGTTAAGAACATTTGTAGTTGCAAAACAACTATACTTCTGATTGTGTATCAAAGTATAGTTGTTATATTTTCTACTAAAATATTTGTTTAAATTAGAGGAATTCTCTTGCCTGCATGCTTGAGTAGTGAAGTATCTTACTAGGTTAATTGTGCATAAGTCTCTTGCCAGGTTACTTGAACAGAAGTCTCTTTATGGATTGATTGAGCAGTGAAGTTTCTTGCTAGTTTTCTTGAGCAAAGTGTAATAAGTTTGATTAAAGTAAAAAACTCTTGTTGTGGCAAGGGAACTGAACTACTCTTAGTTGAGGAGAGGAACCAGGATAAACTCTGTGTGTTATTTGCTTAGTGTTTCTGATACATAATATTTCCGCTGCCATTATCAATACTGACATCAGACTCTGAACTTTGTTCAGAGTCTGAAGATTGTTCTTATTAGAAGAGAAACATTTTGACATACACAATTTGACCCCTCCCCCCTCCTTGTGTATTTTTGTCACCTTTAATGCCAAGTAGTAATATAATAGATTCAAGATGAGCAATAAGAGCAAAGGTATCATCAAAGTAAATCTCTTTAGTCCTAGTGTTTCCCTGAGCTGCAAGAAAAGCTTTATTTTTAGTAACATATCCATTCTCATCAGACTTATTTGTCATACCCCAAATTTTGACCACTAAGATTTCCCATCATCGTACAAATCATCAGCACAATATGGATGTACCTTTGTGCCTCATCAATCTCCTCAAGGGTTGTTGAGCACTCACTGCAATCAGACTTAGGGTTTCAAGCCCTCTCTGAGCTATTAGGAAAAGGATCAATCAAGAAGTGACATGATCCTCAACTTGTCTAAACCTCTGAAATATCCACAATGGATCAAGAGGACTCCCACATCAAGGATCAAGCACATGGTTGCAACATTCCAAGTGGATTAAGCCTCGAGATCACCAGTGTCACCTGTAATACCCCAAAATTTGCTCTCCCTCTTTGTCATCATAGCATGGCATTATCATTTATCATATCATATCCACCTCATTAACATTACATTGCACTTAACATAGAAAAATGAAGCATAGCATTCTTCTTACCATCAGGGCATGGATCAGGTGGAAGGTGGTCAATCAAGGGATCATTCAAAGCACAAAAAGGTCAATCAAGTTTCCTCAAGGCAAGCCAAGAGGCCTTTCATGTCTCATACTATCTCAATGGAACATCCACAACCTCAAGAATGAGAGATTCAATGGGAGATTGAAGCACTACATCTTTCACTATGCAAGAGGTTCAAAAACTGAAGGAAAACCCTCAAAAGGGATAGCTCATTGATCCAAAATCATCCTCAAATGGTATATCTCATCATCCTTTAAGAGGATACACAACATACTCTGAGGAATTTGAAATTGAAGACTGTACATTTTTCTCCTAGGAGGTGGGCACCAAAACTAGGGTTTCTAATAAAATCAGGATATCTTTGATTTTTTGGACAAAACTTGATGTCATGGTATTCTATATGTCCCTAAGTGTATGTATGTGGAAAATCACTTCTCAATTGGTTTTAGAAGTGGTTCAATTGGGAGAAGGATAAAAAATCAAGGAAATTGGGGCCAAGTCAAATAATCAGAGGAAAAAGTCAACTCTTGACTTTTTGAGGCCAAATTCATGAAATTCATGTTATATGTGTCCAATGTACAAAATTTGGTCAAGAAACTCCAAAGGAATCATGAAAAAATCAAGATGTAAAAAGTTGCCATTTTTGGGTGAAGTAGGGTTACTAAAAATAGCAAGTTTTGGCCATTTTGCATCAGAGTTTGAACCAAGGCCATTTAAAATTGAAGCACCAAATGAAAATTCCACTCGGCCACAACAAAAGATCTTGTTTTAAGCTTCACATCCATATGTGGAACATCTCCATTGGATAAAAATTGAGTGAGATATGATTGATCAAAGTTTGAGCAAAGTAGGTTCAAAACTAGGTCATGACCAAGAACTTTCAGGTCACGCGCGCATCATTTCCTCAAACAGTTGGTGGGCCAAATGTCCACTCATTTTTCTCATGGTTAAAGGCCTCAAATGAAAAATCTTTCAACATGAAAGTTGTTCCTCTATGTGAGATCTTTAAGATTGGTGTTCATGTTTTTTTCATTTGATCAAAGGTCAAGAAGTTATGTTGAGTCCAATGTGCTTTGATCATGCTGAAAACTTAGGGGCCATGTTACCTTGTCAACCAACCTTTGCCATGCCCTCATACCAGCTCCAAACCTATGTGTTATAAGTCATTTTTCAACCTCTTCCAAGCATCATTTCATTTCATTTTTCATACCAAACATGTAGCATTACATCTCCTCTTTCCAATGACTCCTAAAACACACCAATTCATTCATTGAGTAGAGAGAAAAACTTCCTCAAACCACCTCATGTTGATACTGATGCATTGACAGACTGGTGCACGATTTTGGTTCACACATACCCCAAACACTTCATCACATCAGCTTTCCTCTTTAAACCAAGCACATATGACATGAATCTCATACACTAGCACGTGCTTTGCATGGAAATAGAAAAAACAAGCTTGCTGAGCAAGTTTCTAATGCAGCAGCCTTTGCCATTCGTTTCTCTTGCTGCTCCACCATAACACACCATAGGTCATCACCATAACATCATAGCCATAACATAACTCGTCCCCTAACTAACTTGGCTCAGTTAGTTAGGATGGACTCAGTTTAACCACTTTAACTCACCTTAACTGACTCATTAAACCATGGTTAAACTCTACTATAAATCAAGATATCACTTACAAATCTCGGTTTCTAACTGGATTCTTCTCATTTCACTCCCAAATACTCTCTAATTTTCTCTCTGATTCTCCCACTCTTTTTCATCAAATCACTCTCCCTTGCACGAGTTCATCATTCTCTTCTAATTCCACCTCCAAGTTTCATCCTCAATCATCTCTGAACTTGAAGCAGATTTGGATTGTTGAAGTAAGCACACTGCAAATCCATCTCCATTATCACTCTTCAGAGTTTGAAAGCCTTTATTTGGCCAAGTGAAGCTCAAAAAGGAAGCAAGAATCTCTGGTTTTCTCAGCATCTCCAATTTCTCCATACTTTCAGGTTTTATCACTCAACCTTTTTCCATTCGATTCCCCATAATTTTGACTTGTTTTTGTTAATATAAGCTTGATAGAAGCTCTGCTTACTCCGGCTAGTTGATAGGCCTTCTAAAGGCATAGTTTGAAAAGTTAGGGCATGATTTCATCTCTTCGTTTCTCCATGTGTGTGATTGCTATGTGAAAAAAAGTGGTAGATTCATGATGTGCATGAGCTCAGCTCCAATTTGGTATGCGTATTGTACATTTTGGTGAGAGGTGAAAGTTGCATGTGGTGGTTCTCGCCGGAGAAGGTGACCGGAGGTCCCTCTCCGACCGGCAGCTTTGAATGTTAGGGTTTATGCATGTTATAATCTCATCCGTCTATTTTTCGTGATCGTGTAGTTCAGGACGTGCCAGCACATTAAAATGCACGTGCACCTCACATGTTTTATTTCTGATTTCAATTAACCAATGTGTGGTGCAGTGCATGGTAATGTGTGTGGTCACTCATGCGCGTGTGTTAGATCTGGTTACTTTGACTTTCGTTTGACCTTGACTTGATCCAATGGCCATGAGCGAGTCAATTTTGTTAACTGAGAGTGTATGTTTGTTAGTGTGTTCTGCGCAGACTTGGACCTTGGACTAAACTGATATTCGCACCCCCTTGTTCAAGGCCCAATGTAATTTGAACTGAGTAATTACTAGTCACGCACCCCCATTCCTTTTTGCATTGCATTTTATTTTTTCCATTTTTCTACACGTTTGCTTTTTAATTTTTAAAAATACTAAATAGCATCATAAAATTCCACAAAAATTCATGAGCATCATTAAAACATTTAGAAAATTTTTCATGATTTTATTTCTTGATTTTATGACAATTTTTCCCCTGTTCCATAATTTTCTTTGATTTTATTTGTATGCATGCTTATTGTGATACATAAATTTGTGCATTTTTGTTCTCAATCATTAAAATTTTTTTTGATGCTCTTCTTTTTGCATTGAGTCATTATCATCTTGTGGTATGTTAGGTGATTTTTATTTTATTTTTTTTGGTCAGTTTATGGCATGTTTGGTGTTCACTTTTGTGCTACTTTATATGATATGTCTATTTGACCTAAGTGCATTGATTGACATCATTTTGCCTTGGTTCCTTGCATGCTACTTTGATATGTGATTCATCTCTGATTAGTGAACTTAAACACCATGTTTTCATAATTTTCATGAGGCCATTTGATTTTTGTTTGATGCATTTCATTTAAAGCATTATAACATGTCATATCATTGTAATCTTTTGTGCATGTTTACATGTTTTCTTTTGTGTATACTTGCATGATCATTTTCCTATTTGGTGAGCTACACTCTTGACATTATAGGACATTGATACATATCATATGTCATCTTTGCTTGTTGGTTATCATTTGAACCTTGTGCACCTTTAACATGTTGTGTTTGCACTTTCCTTTGTTTGGAACTTCCATTTCAATCCTACCTCTTCTATCACTTCTTAAATGCTTTGATGTGTCATGCATGAATACTTGTGAGATGTTTGTGAATCATTTTTCATTTCATTTCAATTCTGATCCTTGGATTACATGCTCCATTTATGCATGTTTCTTCCATTTCTTTTCATCTTTCATTCTCCCTTTTCTTATGATATCATGTTCTAATGTCATGGATGATGTTTGTTGCCTATCCACTTGAGTTTGCTTGATGATAATCATTTGTTTTCCATGTGATGTACATTCTGGTTGTGATCTTAGAATTTGATTTCTAATCTAATTCTTTTGAGCTTTATGGTGCATAAATGTTCTTTTACTCCCTATATTTCTTACACATGTTTACTAACCATGTAGGGGCTTTGGTAAGTTTCAATTGAGTGTGGATAAGGAATCCACATTCAAACTTCTTTCCTTTCATCTCTTTTACAATTATATTTTTGTGCTTATTAAGCACTTATGTGCTTTCTTTTAATAACTCATCAATTCCCTTTGGGAATTACAATTCATCTTCTTCTTTAGAAGTGAATTGTTTAATTCCTTCTTTCTTTAGACTTTAGGTTGAAACCTCACAAACCTTAGGATCACTCCCTTAACTAATCAATTAGGATTGAGTCTTAGTCCATATAGATTTTTACCTTTATCCTCTCTTGAGTCTCTTTTCTCATCTCAAAGAAAATTCAAAATATCTAATAAAGGTAGGCATTTATTGCATTTAGGCCTTTCATATATAGAAAAGGTTATAAGGGGTCTTCTCTTATAATCTTAGAATGTATAGCATATAGCCCATCTTGGGTCAATGTGTTAAACATTTGATCTTGTATGAGGGACTTAAATGCAATACTTGTTGAAGGTACAAATAAAAAACACTTCTTCATTTCTTAATTAACAAAAACACTTAATAAACACAAGTATGCTAGTGTGTTTGAACATTGACAATTGGAACTAAGGGTGGGGGTCTTCTTCACTCTTAGTGTGCTTTCTTACCCATTCCATCTTGGAATGTGAGAATGTACACATTCCAATGACTAAGATCCAGATACACTGTCATATGCAAACAAATCCAAAACACTTCCTTCTAAAAGACAAAAACAAACAATAACGTCTTTCCTTCGGGGATTCTTTTCTCACCTCATTCACTCTTAGCGTACGAACGCGCTTCTACTCGTTCTCTTGCAAGATGGTAACGCACTCGGACCAGCGAGCCTACAACACCTGAGCTAGAACGTAAGCTATTCTCTAAAAAACACAATCCATCCCTAGTGAGGGGAACTACGTCGCTCTGATTCTCATGTTCCCGATGAGATACGTAGGCAGTGGGGTAGGGCCCATGCGAGCACTTCTTTTATTTTCCCTACATTTGTTTCTCGTTCCTTTTCCATTCTTTCTCCTTTCTTTCTTTCAGTTCTTTTTCCAGTATCCTTTTCTATCACCCTTTGATTGAGACAAGCAAGCGTGGATCCCATCGGGTACGATGGACGTGAGAGGGTGCTAATACCTTCCTCTCGCGTAACCGACTCCCGAACCCAGTTCTTTTGGTCGTAAGACCATGCTCTATCCTTTACTTCAGGTTTATGCGGTGTTTCCTTTCCCTCTCTTGGGATAAATACACATTGCTGGCGACTCTGTTCGGTGCCACTTTCGCGTTTGTACTAGGATGAAAATCCCGGGAGCGACAGCTGGCGACTCTGCTGGGGACGAGTTGACCTATTGCTGGTCCATCCTTAGTCGAGTCAATCCTAGCGCTTGTTTGTTTTTTCATTGGGTGTTTACTGTTGTGCTATGTGTTGCTGTTTATTTATTTTACTGCATTTACTGTATTTTAGCATTACATATCATATATTATATTGTGTTGCACTATTTTGTCTGTTTGGCGGGATGGGATTTCTGAGAGATAAGCCCATTACACAGGCTTGAGTATACACTTAGAATTAGAGTGGAGAGTAGTGGGACCTACGTGCCGTTTGGAGTGCGTTGGGTGTTCACGAAATTCACAGCTAGACGAGGCTATCTTGGGACACGTCGTGGCATGCGCATCTTGCGTATTCCAGGATGTAGATCTAGAGAGCTGTCGACTCTAGTGACCAATCATGAGGACCTTAGTGGAAACATCCCTCTTTAGCGGTGACAGTGGCAGACCACATTCTGTGGCAAACCCATTCGCACCCGAGGGCCCACTTTGGAACTTGCATAGGATGACTTTTATTTTCTAAGGGGAGTCAGTGGACGACCTCTTTGATTGGCATAGCATTGTATCCTACGGGCTGAATGTGCTATTGCTTCTCAAACCTCCGAAGCTGACAAGCCTTATTTTCTAAGAACCACATGTGAGTATGGGTGGGATGTTTACAGGTTTGCAGGAAACCCAGCCTCCTACCTACCTTACTTGTGATTCTATGATGATTTCAGACATTGTATCCTATGACAGTGATTTAAGTGTTCATCTCAGATATTGCCAGATTCAGTACAGAGACACAGTGCACACAGTTCAATACAGACACAGACACTTGATTACCTGATCACATGCCCTTTTGCATTGCATTATCATATCATAACCGTTATGTTTGTCATTTTCAGGTGCATAATACGTTTCTGATTCCAATCCATGGGTTCAACAGAGATCGCTGCCGAGAGAAAGAACAATGTGTCTTACAAGTTTCCAGACCCTGTTTTGGATTCATTGCTCAAAGTTATAGATATGGCTGGTCCGGGTATTCTTGATAGGTTTCAGAAGAGCTATGGGAATTTGATTGGGATGGTCCGTACAATCACCAAGTATGAACATGATGCTTTGCACACTCTGCTGCAGTTCTACGAGCCTTCGTTGAGATGCTTTCTCTTTCCAGATTACATTTTGATGCCAACACTGGAAGAATTCTCATTTATTTTGGGAATTCCGATCACGCCGGCAATACCATTCTTCTCTGGTAGTTCTCCCAGCGTAAAAGAAATTGCTGCTGCGTTACAAATGGATCAGGCAGTGGTAAAGAGTGGTGTGAGCAGTAAAAATGGAGTTAGCGGATTTCATTTAGAATTTCTGTCTGGACAAGCCCAAGAGGCTGCAAGTGCTAAAAATTGGACGGTTTACAATTCCATTCTGGCTCTCTGCATATATGGCCTAGTTCTCTTTCCCAATCAGCAAGACTTTGTGGATATGCAAGCAACGAGAGTTTTCATCCTTAAAAATCCAGTCCCTACTTTGTTAGGAGATTTTTATCATTCCGTGCATTACAAGAATGAGAAAAGGAGGGGAGGATCTGTTAGTTGTTGTACTCCACTGCTGAGTCATTGGTTTTTCAAACATTTGCCTCAGACAGGTGCCTTTGTGGAAACCAAAGATGTGGCGAAATGGTCTAAACGAGTGATGGGTTTAACTGCTGATAACATCGTATGGTTTGACCACCAGTTGTTGAGAATAGAGCTTGTCACAAGATGCGGAAATTTTCCAAATGTGCCTTTGATTGACAGAAAAGGAGGGATCAATTATAATCCAGTTTTGGCCATCCGACAGTTTGGGTATGCTTCCAGGGATCCTCCTACAGAGCAAGATGTGGAAGAATCTTTATTCTTTACAGGAACTAAAGATGCGAAGGTGGTAGAAGTAGTGAATGCTTGGAAAGATAAGCACAAAATTGGAAAAGCAGTTTTTGGAAAAGGAGATTGTAGATCTTATCCTGAATATGACAGGTGGATTGAGACGAAAGTAAAGGAATTGCTTTTACCCTTTTCAAGGGGACCTCTTTTATGTTCAGTACAGCCAGAACAACCCACCATGGTGGCTATTGAAGAATGTGAGAAGTGGAAGAAAATGGTCAGAGAGTTGCAGATAGAGAATTATGGAATGAGCAGATGTCTTCAGAAAGCTCTAGCTGACAACAAAGAGTTGGAAAAGAGAGCCTTGAAAGCGGAAAAAACCTTGGCTGACAAAGAGGAAGATTTTGATGACAGAGCTCGGTACTTTCGGAAACTTACTTTGGGAGCAGATGACACTAGTCAGGCTCACAAGATTACAAAACAGGCTTTAGCCCGAAGCAAGGATTCATTGGCTCAACTTCGTCAAGCTTGGGATGAAGTCAGAATTGAAAATGCCGAGTTAAAGGATCAGTCGAAGATTAAAGACGAGGAGCTTAAAAAGGCACATGAGCAGAGGAGAAAGTATCGGGAAAGTCTCGGTAAAAGTCAAGAACAGTTAGAAGAAGCTAGAAGCCAGCTGAAGAATACCAAGAAAGAGCTTGAAGAAGCCATGATAGAAAGAGAGATACTCAGGACGCAAGCTGGCGTAAAGAGACACAAAGGAGTGCATGATGACGAAGCTCTTATGCTGCATATGGGTTCTTTAACTGAAGCTCTTGAGAAAAGGGATGTCTTGATCAAAGAAATGATTGAAAAGCCGAATCACCAGCGTACCCGTATAATTTTTGAGGAGATCAAATACTCAAGTGATAAGCTGAAGGATGTGGAATTGTCAGACTGATGTTCTTTTCCCTGTATTTTGTTGTTAATGGTTACCATCAGGCTTGTTGATGGATCCATTTTTTCCTTGTATTGCATTGGTGGATGAGCCTTTCTTAAATACTTGAATACTTTGTTGAATGAGTATGAGCAGTTTATTCAGAATTACTCTTTATCAGATATCTGTACACAAGCACATGACCACGACACGTCTCTTTATATCACGATTTCTGGTCTTCAGATTTCTGTGGTTTGGATTGGAATCAGGGTGTAAAGCACTTTGGAAATGATAAACATAACATTGCATGGCATTGCATATCATTCTGTATTTATGTTACTTGCTTTTCAGGTACTCGTTGCAGGGTCTCTAACCTTTATTTGGTTTCAGGCAGTATAGCTGAGAATCATATTCACCGATATTTGACGCGAAGAAATCAAGTAAGAATCATGGATCAAGTGCAAAGTGATTTGGCCGAAATGAGGGCGCGTATGGACCAGTTCATGACCCTCATGACTGGCATGGCACAAAATCAGGAGAGATTGAGGCTTCTGGTCGAGCGTCCAGACAATGGGCCCGAAGGTGATCAGCATGACAATTCACAGGGACATGGCATTCGTCCTCCCGGTGGCAACCCTCCTCCTGGTGGTAACAATCGGGGTAATGGAAATGGTAGGCATGCTGGTGTTACTCTTGAAGATACCCTGGAAGACCAATTTACTCTGCTGGATGCTGATGTGGGTAATCAAGGTGATCGAAGGTATGATGAGTTAGCAGAAAAGATCAGGGCCATAGAATGCAAGAACTCTATGGGTATTGATGTTACCAGCTTGGGGCTGGTCTCAGGAGTCAGAATTCCCCCTAAATTCAAACCTCCTACTTTTGATAAGTATCACGGCAACGCGTGTCCCCAAACGCATCTTCAAGCTTACTTTGGGAAGATTTCAGCCCATACGGATGACGAGAAGCTATGGATGCACTATTTTCAGGACAGTCTGGCTGGAGCGTCCTTGACCTGGTATATGAAGTTTAATAGAGCTGCTGTGAAGAGTTGGAAAGATCTGGCAGAAGCGTTCCTGAAGCAATACCAGTATAATATTGACATGGCGCGCAACCGTACTCAATTGCAGGGGTTGTCACAAAATGCCAAGGAGAGTTTCAAAGAATATGCACAGAGGTGGAGGGAAATGGCTGCCCAGGTTCAACCTCCCTTGTCAGACAGAGAAATGGCGGATATGTTTATGGGCACCTTGCAAGGGGCCTATCTTGATAGATTAGCTGCTTGTCCGTCAACTGGATTTGCTGATATTGTGATTGCGGGAGAAAGAATAGAAAGTCTGTTAAAACTTGGGAAGATCCAAGATGTGAGTGGGGCTGGCTCTTCGGGGACGAAGAAACCGTTTGCTAGTAACCAGAAAAGAAGAGAAGGTGATACGAATGCTGTGTTTAGAGGACGAGGCAGAGGGCGTTCTCAAGCTTATTATCAGGTAGATGCTGTAACAATCCCCACACCGTCTGTTCAGAAACAACAACCCCAACAACAAGTTCAACAGCAACAACCTTTTTTCCAGCAAAGGTCTAGGCAGAGGGATCGTAAGATGGATCCTCTCCCTATGACTTATGCCGCGCTGTTGCCCCGGCTACTCGAGTTAAAGTTGGTAGAACTCCGTACTATGAAAGCTCCGGTTGCTGGAAACCTGCCACCTAACTTCGATGCTAATGCTCGTTGTGAGTTCCACTCAGGTGCTCAGGGGCACTCCATTGAAAAATGTTGGGCTTTCCATCATAAAGTACAAGATTTGATTGATGCTAAAGCCATCAATTTCTCTCCCGCTCCTAATATTACTCAGCATCCCATGCCTGATCATAGTGCAGCAAATGTGTACGCTATTGATGATGGGAGGAGATTGAATTTGGTGTTAGACGTTCATCAAGTGAAAACTTCTTTGTTGGTTGTAAAAGATCGTTTATTGAAGGGACAGGTGTTCCCGGGCTGTAATCAAGACTGTTCCGAGTGCATGAATCAGGAGAATGGCTGTAATAAGTTGAAGGTGGGTTTACAGAATCTGATCGATGAAGGATGTCTGCAGTTCGACAGAGTCGTGAAAGACACTGATGAGATATCAACCGTGACCATCTATTACACTCCCGCTGAGATTCAAATGCCGGTCAATGCAGTTCCCGTGGCGAGTGTTGCGCAAGAAAGGCCCAGTCCTGTCACTATCACGGTGCCAGGACCAATTCCGTTCACATCTACGAAGGCTATCCCATGGCACTATGGGGCAGATGTATATTACGAAGGTAAAAAGCAGGAAGTTGAGTCGTCAGTCAGCCCAAATATTGATAACGTAGGGGGTGTAGGGGGCTTTACAAGGAGTGGAAGGTTGTTCGCTCCCCAAACCTTGAGAAGTGATAAAGAGGCAGAAGCTGCAGCAAAGGCTAAAGGTAAACAGGTGGTTGAAAATGCGCCTACACCTGAAGCAGAGGCAAAGATTACTTTTGATAAGGAAATGGAAGAATTTATGAAGATAATCAAGAAAAGCGATTATAAGATTGTGGACCAACTGAATCAGACCCCTTCAAAGATTTCAATCTTGTCACTATTGATGTGCTCTGATGCGCATCGGCAGGCGTTGTTGAAAGTATTGAAGAGTGCATACGTGCCACAAGAAATTACTGTTAATCAGCTCGAGGGCGTAATCTCCAATGTTAATGTTAGCCATGGCTTGGGCTTTACAAGTCGAGATTTGACTGTTGAAGGAAGAAACCACAATAAGGCTTTACATATCACGATGGAGTGTAAGGGCGCAATATTATCTCATGTACTGGTAGACATTGGTTCATCACTCAATGTCTTGCCCAAGAAGGCGTTAATGAAGCTAGAGGTTGATGGTTTGATCTTAAGGCCTAGTGAATTGGTGGTCAGAGCATTCGATGGGACTATACGATCTGTGTTTGGTGAGGTGGAATTGCCCGTACAAATTGGACCACAAGTATTCAAATCCACGTTCCATGTAATGGACATACAACCTGCATATAGCTGCCTGTTGGGACGCCCTTGGATTCACGGAGCCGGGGCTGTTACTTCCACTTTACACCAAAAGTTGAAGTATGAGTTTGAAGGGCAGGTTGTGACGGTGTGCGGGGAAGAAGACATCTTTGTCAGTCACTTATCCACGTTCAAGTACGTTGAAATGGATGGAGAAATTCATGAGATGCTGTGCCAATCATTTGAAGCAGTCAATATTGACGATACACCTGAGTCTTCTTCTGTACCAGTTGGGGCCGGTACCTCCATTTCATCTTACAAACAAGCTGTCGAAGTCGTCAGGGCAGGCAACGCCCAAGGTTGGGGCAGGTTGATAGAGACCCCAATGAAAGAAGACAAATTTGGTATTGGTTATCATCCCTCTACAACTTCAGATGCGGGGAGCAGAGGACCCATTACTTTCAATAGTGGGGGAATTATCTACACGTACCAGTCTTGTGCAGCCACAGAGGATAGTGTTGACAGTGATTGTGACCTGGACAACTGGGTACGCCCTCATGCTCTTGGACAACAAGTGCAGAACTGGTCTGTTGAAGAAGTCATCCGGGTTACTCTTCAGACAGAGTAATTTTTCTTTGTTTTTTCTAACCATAATGCATGTCAAAATCTTACGCTCTGCCCAAGGCGTATAGATTCATTTGTAGGGCCACCCTGGTTGCATTTATAATTTTTAATCATTAATAAAGGACGTTTTGCAATCAAATTTTGTTCTCTGTCTTTCAGTTTTTATTTTTGCACAAAAAAAATAATAAAATGGCAATGTTTCATTTTCTTTTGTTTTGCTTAAAAATAAATTCTAAAATAAGGCATGAACCCGTTCATGCAGACTTGATCCTCCGGATACCACTGATAACGATTTTGATATGACTATGTATGACTTTGACAATCCGATTTATCAAGCCGAAGAAGGGGATGAGAAAGATTGTGACCTCCCTGAAGAACTGGCCAGATTGTTGAAACAAGAGGAAAGGGTCATCCAGCCTCACTAGGAGACTGTAGAAATCATCAATATTGGTTCCAAGGATGCCAAGAAAGAGATCAGGATTGGTGCCAGCTTGCAAGCAGATGTGAAGAAAACTTTGACTGAAATGTTGCGCGAGTATGTTGACATCTTCGCCTGGTCGTATCAAGACATGCCGGGGTTGGATACGGATATTGTCGTGCACAGGCTGCCATTAAGAGAAGAATGTCTGCCAGTCAAGCAGAAACTTCGTCGGACTCACCCCGACATGGCTTTAAAGATTAAGGAGGAAGTCCAGAAGCAGTGGGATGCTGGGTTTCTTGCTGTGACAAAGTATCCTCCGTGGGTAGCCAACATTGTGCCAGTACCGAAGAAGGATGGAAAAGTGAGAATGTGTGTGGATTATCGAGATCTTAATAAAGCTAGCCCTAAAGATGATTTTCCACTACCTCATATTGATGTGCTGGTCGATAATACAGCTCAATTTTCAGTGTTCTCCTTTATGGACGGGTTCTCTGGGTACAACCAGATCAAGATGGCACCTGAAGATATGGAGAAGACCACGTTCATTACTCCGTGGGGTACATATTGCTATAAAGTAATGCCTTTTGGGTTGAAAAACGCAGGGGCAACGTACCAGCGGGCGATGGTGACATTGTTTCATGACTTGATTCATAAGGAGATCGAATGTTATGTAGATGATATGATTGCCAAGTCGAGAACAGAAGAGGAACATCTGATTAACCTGAAAAAGCTATTTGAAAGGTTGAGAAAGTTCCGTCTGAGATTAAATCCAAACAAATGTACGTTTGGGGTGCGTTCTGGAAAGTTGCTGGGTTTCATTGTGAGCGAAAGAGGAATTGAGGTCGATCCTGCCAAGGTAAAAGCAATACAAGAAATGCCTGAACCAAGAACAGAAAAAGAGGTTCGTGGTTTCTTGGGTAGATTGAACTATATTGCAAGGTTCATATCTCACCTAACAGCCACGTGTGAACCAATATTTAAATTGTTAAGGAAAGATCAAACGGTCAGGTGGAATGACGATTGCCAATTGGCATTCGATAAGATAAAAGAATACTTGCAGGAACCTCCGATTCTAATGCCTCCAGTTGAAGGGAGACCGCTGATAATGTATCTGACAGTGCTTGAAGGTTCCATGGGTTGTGTTCTCGGGCAACATGACGAGACAGGTAGGAAGGAGCATGCTATCTACTACCTGAGCAAAAAGTTCAATGATTGTGAGTCCCGGTACTCAATGCTTGAAAAGACATGCTGTGCGCTTGCATGGGCCGCTAAGCGATTGAGGCAATATATGGTCAGGCACACAACCTTGTTAATTTCAAAAATGGATCCTATCAAGTACATTTTCGAGATCCAGCACTGACAGGCAGAGTTGCACGGTGGCAAATGGTCTTGACAGAGTATGACATTCAGTACACTTCCCAAAAGGCCATCAAAGGAAGTATCCTGTCCGACTATCTTGCGCAACAACCGATTGATGATTACCAACCCATGAAATTTGACTTCCCTGATGAGGACATCATGTTTCTCAAAGCTAAAGACTGTGAGGAACCACTCCCGGAGGAGGGGCCAGACCCTGAATCCAAATGGAGTCTGATGTTTGATGGGGCAGTCAATATGAATGGGTGCGGAGTTGGAGCAGTTCTTATCACGTCGGAAGGTATTCATATGCCTTTCACTGCCCGAATAACTTTCGGATGCACCAACAATGAAGCAGAGTACGAAGCTTGTATAATGGGGATCGAGGAGGCGGTTAATCTACGGATTAAAACCCTTGATATATTCGGTGATTCAGCTTTGGTAATCAATCAAGTGAAAGGGAGTTGGTACACGCACCAAGCAAATCTAGTGCCGTATAGAGATTATACAAGGAGATTGTTGACATTTTTCACAACAGTGAAACTGTACCATATTCCTCGAGATGAGAATAGGTTCGCTGATGCCTTGGCCATTTTTTCTTCCATGATCAAAGTGCAAGGATGGAACCATGTACCTAAGATTGAGGTATCCCGCCTTGATAGACCAGCATTTGTGTTTGCGGTTGATGCAACGTCTGATGACAAGCCATGGTTTCATGACATTAAGTGTTTCTTGAAAAGTCAAGAGTACCCGCCCGGGGCATCGTCCAAAGACAGGAAAACGTTGAGAAGGTTAGCTGGTAGTTTCTTCTTGAACAAAGATGGCGTGCTGTATAAAAGAAATTTTGACACGGTCCTGCTTAGATGTGTGGATAGACATGAAGCAGACTTGTTGATGATTGAAGTGCACGAAGGCTCTTTCGGTACCCATGCCGGAGGACATGCAATGGCTAAAAATTTGTTAAGATCGGGATATTATTGGTTGACTATGGAGTCAGATTATTGTAAATATGCCCGCAAATGCCATAAATGCCAGATCTATGCAGACAAAGTGCATGTGCCTCCAAATCCGTTGAGTATCATGGCGTCGCCCTGGCCGTTTGCCATGTGGGGCATTGATATGATCGGAAAGATTGAGCCCACAGCTTCTAATGGTCATCGTTTCATCTTGGTGGCAATTGATTATTTCACCAAATGGGTTGAAGCTGCATCCTATGCCAATGTTACAAAACAAGTGGTAGCTCGTTTCTTAAAACGGGATATCATTTGCCGATATGGAGTTCCCGAAAGAATCATTACTGATAATGGTTCTAATTTGAATAATAAGATGATGGCTGAGTTATGCCGGGACTTCAAAATCGAACATCACAATTCTTCTCCGTACCGCCCAAAGATGAATGGCGCGGTCGAAGCGGCCAACAAAAATATCAAGAAGATTGTACAGAAGATGGTTGTCACGTACAAAGATTGGCATGAGATGTTACCATTTGCTTTGCATGGGTATCGAACGTCGGTACACACGTCCACTGGGGCAACCCCATTCTCACTTGTATATGGTATGGAGGCAGTACTACCGGTTGAAGTGGAGATTCTGTCCCTCAGAGTCATGATGGATGTTAAGCTAGATGAGGCTGAATGGGTACGAGCCAGATTTGATCAGCTGAGCCTTATTGAGGAAAAGCGATTGGTGGCTGTATGTCATGGGTAATTATACCAGCGCAGAATGAAGCAGGCATTTGACCAAAAGGTGCGTCCTCGGGTTTACAAAGTCGGAGATGTAGTGCTCAAAAGGATCCTTCCTCCCAATACAGATCACAGGGGCAAATGGACTCCTAACTATGAAGGTCCATTCGTGGTTAAAAAGGTCTTTTCGGGCGGAGCCTTATTGCTTACAACCATGGATGGCGAAGACTTTTCATCCCCTGTCAACTCGGACGTAGTCAAAAAATACTTCGCATGAATAGACCCACTGGATAATAAAAATAAAAAATCCAGGCAAAAAAGGGCATCCCGGCGAACCAAAAACAGAATAAGGTTCGGGCAAAAATTAGGGATATGATTAAAAAAAAAGATTGTACACCCGGTAAGTTGAAAACCCGAATGGGCAACTTAGGCAAAAAAGGGTATCCTGGTGGATCGAAAACTTGAAAGGGCGGTCCACGCAAAAGAGGGATTTAAGCGAATGACTACGGTCTGAGTTATCTGTACCCCATTACCGTTTGAACAACTGACGTTCTGAAAGATAGGAATCGGTCTGATCATTCCTCAGAAGGCAAGGTCGGGGAGTTTTGAAGACATACTGGTCATAACAAAATGGAAACTCAGTGGAAGTCCGTTTTCACATTGCCATTAGGATAGTTTCTTTTCTCAATTTTCAGCGATCACCTTTTTCCAGGGATTGCTTCCGGATGTAATTGCCTATTCTGGGCTCTCAGTCAATAAACTGAATCTCAATAAAAAGCTTTCTATTTTTGTTTTATTGCTTTGTTTGCAAAAACGTCCTAATTTTTGATAAAACATTGCATTTGAAAACATGGCGGCCTTGCAATAACATGCGCAGAAAAAACATTTGAAATTACTTTGAATGTTGAATACTCCCGGATGATGGATTCTAGCCACGCAATATTCGGGGCATGTGTGCATATTCTTTTGTTGCAGGTAGCAGGTACCGATGATTTTAAGCACAAGACCAGTAATCAATTACCCCACGCAAAAGACTGGGGCAATTACGGGTAAGGAGGTCGGCGTTCATCGCTCGGTCGACGGTCGTTCATAACGGTTCGGTATCATTGAATTAAGTTCAACTGGGTACCGTTGTATCTTATTAAGTCGATTCTCTCATACAGTACTTCCAACAGCTACAAGCTTTTCTGTGTCGATAACGGTCACAAGTTCCCCAAAAGAGTGGTCTCGTCGATGCCGAAACTGATGGTCATTATCCCCAGCGAAGTCGCAGGAGTTTGAAGAGGCTAAATCTTCTGTAAAATCCTCTTATGACATCCTCTTCGGGGACAAATTGTTGGTTTGTCCAAGCATGGGGCATGTTTGTTTCCCCAGCATGAAGTGTTGATCATCCCTAGTAGAGTTTGAGGACAGTTGGTCTTCTGTAAAATCCTCTCAAAAGGCATTCCCCAGCACGAGACGTTTTAAAGCAGTTTCCTCTAGCAGAGTTTGTTATAAACTCGTCATCCCTAACGGAATTGTCTAAAGGGAAGCTCGCCTAACATGGTGCATTGTGGTACTTATCCTAAGCTGGACAATCATATTCTTCAGCAGACTACTGTGGATTTGCTTTGGGTTTCCCCAACAGATCTCTAAGAACTCTTTCCTAGCAAGTCGCAGTGGAATGTTCTAACCAGGATTTGCATATCCCTGGCAGAGTAGCCCTGATCCCCAGCAAGATTGTGTCTCTGGTAATGATCCCCCACAGAGGTCAGCATCGAATCTTGTCAGCAATACTCCCCAGCTGAGTTGTTGTTCTCCCCGCAGAGGTTTATAAGATCGGCAGAATCTACTCCTCAACAAGGATGGTACAGTCTTTCCCCAACCGGGTCAGAAGGTTGATAACCCCTACAAAGGGTCTTGGATTGGATAGATCCCCAAGCAGAGTTTTTTATGACTTTTCTTCCCTAGCAAGACGCCATGCAAATAAATTTTCATCCCCAGCGGAATCGATGTGACCAGGATTCATTCCCCCAGCAGATGAAGTGATTACTGGCAGATTTATTATTCTTCAAGTCCCATTTATTTTTGGCAAACTTGACAATTCGAAGCAGACGGATTGTTCATTCATTCTACAGCAGAGATACTATCCTCTCAGGAACCTCTAAAAGTCAAGTCATTGATCATTGTTCCTCAACAAAGTCGACAGAGATGTCTGACACGGATGCAGAGTGTAATCCAGTATTGGAATTTTGCGAAAGTCCACCCGTAGTGTGGCAAGCCAGTAGTCGTCTGGCATTGTTAAAAGACGTTAGCAAAAGTCCAACAGTGGATTGGCGAAAGGTCCATCTAAGGGTGGCAAATTCTAAAAGTTCAACAGTGGATTGGCGAAAGTCCATCTTCGGGTGGCAAAGCAGCTAAAAGTCCAACAGTGGATTGGCAAAGGTCCATCTAAGGGTGGCATATTCTAAAAGTCCAACAGTGGATTGGCGAAAGGTCCATCTAAGGGTGGCAAATTCTAAAAGTCCAACAGTGGATTGGCAAAAGTCCATCTTCGGGTGGCACGAAGCTGCAAAGTCCACCAGTAGCGTGGCAGGCCAGTAGTCGTCTGGAATTGCATAAAAGACATTTTTAAAGTCCACCAGCAGCGTGGCAAGCCAGTAGTCGTCTGGCGTCGTTCAAAAGACGTTATTAAAGTCCACCAGCAGTGTGGCAAGCCAGTAGTCGTCTGGCGTCGTTCAAAAAGACATTTCTAAAGTCCACCAGTAGCGTGGCAGGCCAGTAGTCGTCTGGAATTGCATAAAAGACATTTTTAAAGTCCACCAGCAGCGTGGCAAGCCAGTAGTCGTCTGGCGTCGTTCAAAAGACGTTATTAAAGTCCACCAGCAGTGTGGCAAGCCAGTAGTCGTCTGGCGTCGTTCAAAAAGACATTTCTAAAGTCCACCAGTAGCGTGGCAGGCCAGTAGTCGTCTGGAATTGCATAAAAGACATTGTTAAAGTTTACCAGTAATGCGGCGAGCCAGTAGTCGTCTGAGGTCGTTCAAAAGACAGTTTTCTCCGACAATGTTTCATTGAAGATTCAAGCCAGCAATGTCGGGGGAGTTTCTTCCTCATCATCCAGAGCAAATTTTTGGTTATATTTGGTATTCAATCACTATATACCTTGAAAGTCCGAAAGCAATCGCTTTCAGGCATTCAGGTCTACAGCGCTTGAATAGGGGCAGCTGTAATACCCCAAAGTTTGCTCTCCCTCTTTGTCATCATAGCATGGCATTATCATTTATCATATCATATCCACCTCATTAACATTACATTGCACTTAACATAGAAAAATGAAGCATAGCATTCTTCTTACCATCAGGGCATGGATCAGGTGGAAGGTGGTCAATCAAGGGATCATTCAAAGCACAAAAAGGTCAATCAAGTTTCCTCAAGGCAAGCCAAGAGGCCTTTCATGTCTCATACTATCTCAATGGAACATCCACAACCTCAAGAATGAGAGATTCAATGGGAGATTGAAGCACTACATCTTTCACTATGCAAGAGGTTCAAAAACTGAAGGAAAACCCTCAAAAGGGATAGCTCATTGATCCAAAATCATCCTCAAATGGTATATCTCATCATCCTTTAAGAGGATACACAACATACTCTGAGGAATTTGAAATTGAAGACTGTACATTTTTCTCCTAGGAGGTGGGCACCAAAACTAGGGTTTCTAATAAAATCAGGATATCTTTGATTTTTTGGACAAAACTTGATGTCATGGTATTCTATATGTCCCTAAGTGTATGTATGTGAAAAATCACCTCTCAATTGGTTTTAGAAGTGGTTCAATTGGGAGAAGGATAAAAAATCAAGGAAATTGGGGCCAAGTCAAATAATCAGAGGAAAAAGTCAACTCTTGACTTTTTGAGGCAAAATTCATGTTATATGTGTCCAATGTACAAAATTTGGTCAAGAAACTCCAAAGGAATCATGAAAAAATCAAGATGTAAAAAGTTGCCATTTTTGGGTGAAGTAGGGTTACTAAAAATAGCAAGTTTTGGCCATTTTGCATCAGAGTTTGAACCAAGGCCATTTAAAATTGAAGCACCAAATGAAAATTCCACTCGGCCACAACAAAAGATCTTGTTTTAAGCTTCACATCCATATGTGGAACATCTCCATTGGATAAAAATTGAGTGAGATATGATTGATCAAAGTTTGAGCAAAGTAGGTTCAAAACTAGGTCATGACCAAGAACTTTCAGGTCACGCGCGCATCATTTCCTCAAACAGTTGGTGGGCCAAATGTCCACTCATTTTTCTCATGGTTAAAGGCCTCAAATGAAAAATCTTTCAACATGAAAGTTGTTCCTCTATGTGAGATCTTTAAGATTGGTGTTCATGTTTTTTTCATTTGATCAAAGGTCAAGAAGTTATGTTGAGTCCAATGTGCTTTGATCATGCTGAAAACTTAGGGGCCATGTTACCTTGTCAACCAACCTTTGCCATGCCCTCATACCAGCTCCAAACCTATGTGTTATAAGTCATTTTTCAACCTCTTCCAAGCATCATTTCATTTCATTTTTCATACCAAACATGTAGCATTACATCTCCTCTTTCCAATGACTCCTAAAACACACCAATTCATTCATTGAGTAGAGAGAAAAACTTCCTCAAACCACCTCATGTTGATACTGATGCATTGACAGACTGGTGCACGATTTTGGTTCACACATACCCCAAACACTTCATCACATCAGCTTTCCTCTTTAAACCAAGCACATATGACATGAATCTCATACACTAGCACGTGCTTTGCATGGAAATAGAAAAAACAAGCTTGCTGAGCAAGTTTCTAATGCAGCAGCCTTTGCCATTCGTTTCTCTTGCTGCTCCACCATAACACACCATAGGTCATCACCATAACATCATAGCCATAGCATAACTCGTCCCCTAACTAACTTGGCTCAGTTAGTTAGGATGGACTCAGTTTAACCACTTTAACTCACCTTAACTGACTCATTAAACCATGGTTAAACTCTACTATAAATCAAGATATCACTCACAAATCTCGGTTTCTAACTGGATTCTTCTCATTTCACTCCCAAATACTCTCTAATTTTCTCTCTGATTCTCCCACTCTTTTTCATCAAATCACTCTCCCTTGCACGAGTTCATCATTCTCTTCTAATTCCACCTCCAAGTTTCATCCTCAATCATCTCTGAACTTGAAGCAGATTTGGATTGTTGAAGTAAGCACACTGCAAATCCATCTCCATTATCACTCTTCAGAGTTTGAAAGCCTTTATTTGGCCAAGTGAAGCTCAAAAAGGAAGCAAGAATCTCTGGTTTTCTCAGCATCTCCAATTTCTCCATACTTTCAGGTTTTATCACTCAACCTTTTTCCATTCGATTCCCCATAATTTTGACTTGTTTTTGTTAATATAAGCTTGATAGAAGCTCTGCTTACTCCGGCTAGTTGATAGGCCTTCTAAAGGCATAGTTTGAAAAGTTAGGGCATGATTTCATCTCTTCGTTTCTCCATGTGTGTGATTGCTATGTGAAAAAAAGTGGTAGATTCATGATGTGCATGAGCTCAGCTTCAATTTGGTATGCGTATTGTACATTTTGGTGAGAGGTGAAAGTTGCAGGTGGTGGTTCTCGCCGGAGAAGGTGACCGGAGGTCCCTCTCCGGCCGGCAGCTTTGAATGTTAGGGTTTATGCATGTTATAATCTCATCCGTCTATTTTTCGTGATCGTGTGGTTCAGGACGTGCCAGCACATTAAAATGCACGTGCACCTCACATGTTTTATTTCTGATTTCAATTAATCAATGTGTGGTGCAGTGCATGGTAATGTGTGTGGTCACTCATGCGCGTGTGTTAGATCTGGTTACTTTGACTTTCGTTTGACCTTGACTTGATCCAATGGCCATGAGCGAGTCAATTTTGTTGACTGAGAGTGTATGTTTGTTAGTGTGTTCTGCGCAGACTTGGACCTTGGACTAAACTGATATTCGCACCCCCTTGTTCAAGGCCCAATGTAATTTGAACTGAGTAATTACTAGTCACGCACCCCCATTCCTTTTTGCATTGCATTTTATTTTTTCCATTTTTCTACACGTTTGCTTTTTAATTTTTAAAAATACTAAATAGCATCATAAAATTCCACAAAAATTCATGAGCATCATTAAAACATTTAGAAAATTTTTCATGATTTTATTTCTTGATTTTATGACCTTTTTGCCCCTGTTCCATAATTTTCTTTGATTTTATTTGTATGCATGCTTATTGTGATACATAAATTTGTACATTTTTGTTCTCAATCATTAAAAATTGTTTTGATGTTCTTCTTTTTGCATTGAGTCATTATCATCTTGTGGTATGTTAGGTGATTTTTATTTTATTTTTTTTGGTCAGTTTATGGCATGTTTGGTGTTCACTTTTGTGCTACTTTATATGATATGTCTATTTGACCTAAGTGCATTGATTGACATCATTTTTCCTTGGTTCCTTGCATGCTACTTTGATATGTGATTCATCTATGATTAGTGAACTTCAACACCATGTTTTCATAATTTTCATGAGGCCATTTGATTTTTGTTTGATGCATTTCATTTAAAGCATTATAACATGTCATATCATTGTAATCTTTTGTGCATGTTTACATGTTTTCTTTTGTGTATACTTGCATGATCATTTGCCTATTTGGTGAGATACACTCTTGACATTATAGGACATTGATACATATCATATGTCATCTTTGCTTGTTGGTTATCATTTGAACCTTGTGCACCTTTAACATGTTGTGTTTGCACTTTCCTTTGTTTGGAACTTCCATTTCAATCCTACCTCTTCTATCACTTCTTAAATGCTTTGATGTGTCATGCATGAATACTTGTGAGATGTTTGTGAATCATTTTTCATTTCATTTCAATTCTGATCCTTGGATTACATGCTCCATTTATGCATGTTTCTTCCATTTCTTTTCATCTTTCATTCTCCCTTTTCTTATGATATCATGTTCTAATGTCATGGATGATGTTTGTTGCCTATCCACTTGAGTTTGCTTGATGATAATCATTTTTTTTCCATGTGATGTACATTCTGGTTATGATCTTAGAATTTGATTTCTCATCTAATTCTTTTGAGCTTTATGGTGCATAAATGTTCTTTTACTCCCTATATTTCTTACACATGTTTACTAACCATGTAGGGGCTTTGGTAAGTTTCAATTGAGTGTGGATAAGGAATCCACATTCAAACTTCTTTCCTTTCATCTCTTTTACAATTCCATTTTTGTGCTTATTAAGCACTTATGTGCTTTCTTTTAATAACTCATCAATTCCCTTTGGGAATTACAATTCATCTTCTTCTTTAGAAGTGAATTGTTTAATTCCTTCTTTCTTTAGACTTTAGGTTGAAACCTCACAAACCTTAGGATCACTCCCTTAACTAATCAATTAGGATTGAGTCTTAGTCCATATAGATTTTTACCTTTATCCTCTCTTGAGTCTCTTTTCTCATCTCAAAGAAAATTCAAAATATCTAATAAAGGTAGGCATTTATTGCATTTAGGCCTTTCATATATAGAAAAGGTTATAAGGGGTCTTCTCTTATAATCTTAGAATGTATAGCATATAGCCCATCTTGGGTCAATGTGTTAAACATTTGATCTTGTATGAGGGACTTAAATGCAATACTTGTTGAAGGTACAAATAAAAAACACTTCTTCATTTCTTAATTAACAAAAACACTTAATAAACACAAGTATGCTAGTGTGTTTGAACATTGACAATTGGAACTAAGGGTGGGGGTCTTCTTCACTCTTAGTGTGCTTTCTTACCCATTCCATCTTGGAATGTGAGAATGTACACATTCCAATGACTAAGATCCAGATACACTGTCATATGCAAACAAATCCAAAACACTTCCTTCTAAAAGACAAAAACAAACAATAACGTCTTTCCTTCGGGGATTCTTTTCTCACCTCATTCACTCTTAGCGTACGAACGCGCTTCTACTCGTTCTCTTGCAAGATGGTAACGCACTCGGACCAGCGAGCCTGCAACACCTGAGCTAGAACGTAAGCCGTTCTCTAAAAAACACAATCCATCCCTAGTGAGGGGAACTACGTCGCTCTGATTCTCATGTTCCCGATGAGATACGTAGGCAGTGGGGTAGGGCCCATGCGAGCACTTCTTTTATTTTCCCTACATTTGTTTCTCGTTCCTTTTCCATTCTTTCTCCTTTCTTTCTTTCAGTTCTTTTTCCAGTATCCTTTTCTATCACCCTTTGATTGAGACAAGCAAGCGTGGATCCCATCGGGTACGATGGACGTGAGAGGGTGCTAATACCTTCCTCTCGCGTAACCGACTCCCGAACCCAGTTCTTTTGGTCGTAAGACCATGCTCTATCCTTTCCTTTAGGTTTATGCGGTGTTTCCTTTCCCTCTCTTGGGATAAATACACATTGCTGGCGACTCTGTTCGGTGCCACTTTCGCGTTTGTACTAGGATGAAAATCCCGGGAGCGACATCACCAAATTAGGGTTTTGGTCGACCAGGGCCTCCAGATGGAAATTTTCCTCCGGGCATGAGCCAATTCTTCAAAGCACAACCTAAGATGCTCCAAGGGACATCATGAACCCAATCATCAAGTTAATTTTACAAGGGGATGCATACAATAAAAAAATTAGGAATTAGGGTTTCTTGACCTAATTCACCCCTAAGTTGACTTTTGGAACAAAACATGAACCAAGACCTCAAGAGAGGATTTGAGGGTCTCTAACACATTACATTGATCCATTTGCAACACTGGATTGATCCAAGAAGCTTGATCAACAAGTTTCAAGTTCATCAGAACCACAATTAGGGTTTCGCGGGAAAAGTCAACCGTGCCTTTGACTTTTGACCCAGGCATGCTCCCAAACCTTGGAAAATGATTCAATACACCATATAATACCTATAGAAATCAATCCATCAAGTTTTATTTAGGTCAAGGACTTGATTTCATAGAGGATCGCACAGTTTGGAATTCATCTGACAAAAAGTCAACTGTGCACAAAAGTCAACTTTGACTTTTTGAGATTTTTCACAATTATGATTCTTTGACCCTAAAATAATGTTAATGTGTGATTGGAATCATCATTCATCAAGAAAAACCAAAGAAAGTGGGATAACTTGTAAAAGGGGTAACCATAAAAGCTTAGAATTTTTCGAAGTTATGAAACAAAGTGGCTAGGGTACCAACTTCCAAGGATCATAACTTGAGATCCAAGCAACTATTTTGGCTGATCCAAAGATGGATTTGTAGCTCTCATGGCATACTTTAAAAGTGTCAACTACACCACATTCCAATTCATCATGGATTTTGAGTTATGGAATGATCAAAATGGCTGAAAACATGAAATGTCACTTTTTCCAACACTTAGTGAAATTTTCACTAAGTCAGAATCTGTTTCACTTTTTCCAAAATGTAGGGGCATTTTTCACTTGGATCCAAAAAGTATCAAAACAAACTATGATCACCCATATGTTGTATCATATGAGAGCTTTCCAAAATGGCCAAGAACCCCATCAAACTCAACCTGAGCTAAGAGTTATGACAGTGGTAACATGCCTTGTTGCAACTGTCATAACAAGGCAGATTTGTGCATTTTGCTCGATTTGGGAAATTTGTGCAAATGACAAAAAAGTTTATCCATCTGAACACCTCAGGGGGAGACCAAGGAGGGACAAACACTGATCCATCAGCCTCCCAAGTCTTTGGAACCAAAAGTAACATGCCAAACCTAGAAATGCCTAAAAGAGAGACAAGACTCCAATTTTGGTTTGGAGCATTTAATGGATGCACCAAGGTGGCATGGACTGAGCCCTTTCCAACTGAATTCAGTCAAGACTTATCCAAGAACTAGGGAACCAGCAGCCTGTGCTCTAACATCTAGTCAATGGCTAGAGGAGACTTGGATTCCTATTGATCAACATTGGCCAAACCTCTTCTGCAGTTGCCATTCACTATTGCAGCCAAAATAAACTTGCTCTACTATAAATAGAGCTCATTTGTGCTTAGTTTGAGTACACCAAAGCACTACAACACTTGTTTTCCTCAAAATCTCTTTCTCTGGGCAAAAATGCCTTCTTTAGCAAGGTAACTCTGAGTTTTTGAGTTAGAGAGCAATTCCATCATAGCTCATGATCCAAACACATCAAATATGTCATATCTAAGCTGTCAAAATGCTCACAAGTGACCTGTAACACCAAAATCACAAAGTCCCCTCTCAAAACCTCAAAATTGGACTTTTTTGCAATTTTCAAGTCATGTCTTGATTCAGTTACTTTTAAAACCAGATAAAACCTCAAACACACTCCAAATATCATCCTTGAACTGTCCCAAATGGTTCCACACATCTGGAACATCATTTGAGAGAGTTGCTATTTTGGCCACTTTTGCCCTTTTGCAAGAAAGGGCCAATTTCCATTCCTGAGGTTTCCAGCTGATTCCAATCATCCTAAAAGCTTCTAAGGGATCATTTGAGAGTGTTCAAAGCATCAAAACGTTTCTGGAACAAGGCCCTTGACAAATTGCCCAAAAAGCTCCCAAAGAGATAAGCATCTCAACTTGAACTCTTTAAAATATGCCTTGCTTTGAGGTCCACTGATCATGCATCTCTTATACATGTTATATGTGTTGTGTTTGAACCAATTCATCATGTAATTCATGGCTGTACCAAGAGGTAGCACAGAAAATGCACAATATGGCCTATTTCAAAACCACTATCGAGTTTTGAAGAGGATTAATTTTCTGGAAAAACCACCACCACCATTGGATTCCTTAGGAAATTCTAGGCCAGATACATATAAATTTTGTCTCCATCCTTGGAGAAATGAGAAAGTTATGGCCTTCACGTTTCTGACAAAAAACCTTGCCTTGCCTTGCCTTGGTCAGGCCAAGAACAAGGCAAGCCTTGTATATTTATGGCTGGGGTTTGACACACGGATGTATCACCACCCCAGTGGTAAGGCGCGCATGCTGCACACAAGAGGCCTGGGGTTCGAATCCCCCTCGCCTAGACCCTCTTTTTACTATTTTTTCACTTTTTTTTTTACTATTTTTTATATTATTTTTAATGATTTGAAAAATTAATAACTTCCTCAATTTTAATTATTTTTTATTGGTTCTTTTTGCAAAATATCACAAAAATGTTGAAATATTTTATTCCACAAAAAAAATCAAATTTATATTATTTATTTAATATAATTAGTATTTTTGTGAATAAATTCATTTTTAATTTTTTTTAAACATTTAAAAGTGAATATTTATTTTGAAAATCAAAACCAAATGAGTTCAACATCATCTTGTGATTAAAAACTCATTTTTCAAACCTTAAACAAAAATCACAAGTGGTTTATTCAAATCTATTTGGTATTTTTATTTATTTTCTTTAAATATTTACTTTTAAAGAAATTAAAATTAGGGTTTCTTTGATTTCACCCTCACAAATCTTTTCCAATCACTCATGGGCCTCTAATAGAGTGTAAGACCCAATCCCTTTTGGAAACCAAAACCTTTTGGGCCTCAGTGTATTGTATAAGTCCCGATACCGTCCAAAAGTTCGGCGCGATCATCGCCTTTCTAACAAAAATCACATGGGCCTCTCCTTGAGTTGTAAGCCCCATTATTTTTTCTTAAAATCCCCCATGGGCCTCTAATAGAGTGTAAAACCCAAACCCCCTTTTATCCAAAGCAATTTTGGGCCTCATATGTTGTATAAATCCCTCTGCGTTAAAGGAAAAATCTCGGCGCGATCGCCAATTCAAAATATCAAATCATCTGGGCCTCTCCTTGAGTTGTAAGCCCTATTCCTTTTCTTTAAATACAACTTTGGGCCTCTAATAGAGTGTAAGACCTAACCCCTTTTTGAAAAAAAAAACTATTTGGGCCTCAGATGTCGTATAAGACCCACTGTGTTTTCAAACCTCGGCGCGATCGCCATTTTCAAACAAATAACCCTGGGCCTCTCCCTGAGTTGTAAGCCCCATATCTTGTGCAAAAATAACTTTGGGCCTCTAATAGAGTGTAAGACCCATCCCCTTATACATAAAAACAATTTTGGGCCTCACATATTGTATAAGTCCCTTAGTACAGTTTTCAAAACAACGGTACGATCATCGTTAAAACTTGGGCCTCTCCTTGAGCTGTAAGCCCCAACAATCTTTTCAAAGCACTTTCTCCTTTGATTTTGAATTCAAATATCTGTTGTTATCAAAACTTTCTTTGTTGAACAATTAACCAAACAACATGGAATCTCTACAACGGGTAAGTGTTTATCCGCTTTCATATATAACTGTATTGGGGGGTTGCTTCACTGTAAGTCTTCTTTCACATCCTTTTATATACTTGTCACATATCCACTATGTAATACTAGTATAGTTATTTAGAGTTTTTCCCGGCAACTACGTCTAGCACTAGGTAAAGCCTCATTGGTCACTCTTAAATACAAACAAAACTAGATCCCCATAGGATTTCCAGATACAATCTTCCCTCCTCTTGGGGTTAAACAATATGGAAATGTGAAAGGCAGCATTCTCGGTGAACCCTTTCTCAGACTGTCACCCTTAGAAATTATCAAAGAAACTCTAACTCCCCAGAGGTGATCTTTTCTCCGTGAATGGCATCTCTTGAGTTTCTTCCAAATTCTTGAACTTTCCTGGCTTGATCTATTCTCGGTGAATAGCATGTCTTGAACTTCTCTTGGTTTGGGGACCCACAGGCTTCCTAAAAGCATCCCCGCCTCCTCTTGGGCGTTGTACAAGGACCCTTCGGCTTCTTAGAAGTTCTCATGCCTTCTCTTGGGCTTCATACAAGGACCCTGACGACCTCTTAAAGGTATAAGACATAACTTAGTCATCCTTTGCTAGAGCAGTCTTTCCAGCATCAAAACTCCAGCCATTGTAGGGTTGATACTCATCCCTTAACACCCGCGCCTCCTCTTGGGCCTTGTACAAAAGATTAAACTCTAGACTTGGATAGTCTAAGACCCTTGAGTCTCAAAGACATTCTCAAGTTCCTTTCAAACATAGGAAAAAACACCGAAACCCGGTCTCTCTCATGAGAGTTCCCCACACTTGGACCCGCTTCAGGATCTCAATAATCCTCAGCGGTAAGTTAGCCTCCTCTTGGGCTTTGTACAAATGATTCTCCCCAGCGGAGCTAAGCTTTTCAGACTCTCTTGTTGAGTCACCCATTTTTTAGCCTCCATCTCGGGCTTCGTACGAGATAGAAAATCACTCTCTTGTTGAGTATAAAAGACTCTCTTGTTGAGTTAACAAATTTTAGCCTCCGTCTTGGGCTTTGTACAAGACATATAAAACACTCTCTTGTTGAGTATAAAAGACTCTCTTGTTGAGTCAATCTCCTTTTAGCCTCAATCTCGGGATTCGTACGAGACAGCAAATCACTCTCTTGTTGAGTATAAAAGACTCTCTTGTTGAGTCAATCAACCTTCAGACTCTCTTGTTGAGTCAATCACCCGTTCAAGACTCTCTTGTTGAGTCAACATTTTTTAGCCTCTGTCTTGGGCTTTATACAGGACAGATAAAAGTACTCTCTTGTTGAGTCAAACCATTTCAGCCTCCATCTTGGGCTTTATACAAGATACATTCTCCTCAACGGAGTCAAAATCCCTTTTAGCCTCAATCTTGGGCTTTGTACAAGACACAAAGAACATTTTCCCTGGAAAAGTCAACTTCTAGCCTCCTCTTAGGCTTTGTATAAAGAAAACCCCGGTTGAGTCAATCAACCTTTTAGCATCAAAACTGTGTTTTGTTCACAGCATACAAACACCGACAACTCCTCTTTAGAGATGACAAATTCTCTCTCAGCCAAAACCTTTTAGCTTCACATCTTGGGCTTTGAACAAGATACAAACCACCTTTAGCTTCACGTCTTGGGCTTTGAACAAGACACCAAAACACCATTTTTCCTCCCATAGAATAGGAGGAACTACGATCGCTTTGATTTCCCTATTTCGTCAAATGGGAATACGTAGGCATAAGATTGCAAAATCTTAGCGGGCATACCAATCAACAACCCAAAAATCCAGTACCCCCATATATCAACTCAAAAGCACCAAATCCTAACATCTTACTAAAAACCTCGCAAATGATCCAGACATTCTGATCTAAACAAAATAAACCGAAGAGGGACCCACACCGTAAGAGCATTTGTAACCTAACAGACCGCTGTTTAAACTCAGTATGCAAGCAGGGTTAATTGGAGACATCTATTTCCCTTCCTTAATCAGCTCAATAGGATAAAAAATGAATCGAACTGTAGTACCCAAGCGATCGTGACTCAGGACCACAAAAATTGCGCTACAGAAAAATGGCGCCCACCGTAGGTCCCAGTTCTCTTTCTTACCATCTTCGGTGGAAACCTTTGACAAAATGTCACAGAAATGGCGACTCTTCTGGGGAGTCATTGTCTGTATAGGATCATAAGACTAGAGGTATAGGATGATTAAGACAAATATATATACTTCTTTTCCTAATTGATATCTGTGTTTATTTTTCTGCTAATGGGAATGCGTGTGATGCCGCATGTGGAAAGATTGAGTATACACCTAAGATAGGTGATGGAATTATACGGGTAATCTTGCAGGGAGTGAATCCCAGTTAAGAGTCTCCGGTAGACCATCAAACTCAGTGGAGACTCCCTTTGCAGATACATTGCCTATACGACTTCGGTTGTTGAAAGTAGTGTGGTCGACTGGGTTATCTGAGAACCTGAGGTTTTTAGTAGACTGAAACCATTTTGTAGTGCGGAAGCAATCGGAAATAGTTGTCACGCGATACAATCCTCATCTGAGATCACTCTAAGATACATCAGCTCGCTGGCAATCCGCTTACTGTTGTTATCCCAAGAGGGGTCAATGATTTTGCGGACAGGTACAAAAAATCACCAGTATAAACCTTTGGGGGGGGGGGGGTAGAGCCTTGACTTCATGACACCGACCCTTTGACCCCATGTTTTTTCTATGTTTTTGTGTGCTGCATTCATGCATTTATTTCATTAAAAAACATTAAAAAACAAAGAAAAATCTTCTCTTCTAGTCTCTATTTTTCAAATTAAACTAAGACAATGATTGCAAATATCAGAGAAAGGGATTGCGCTAATAGATTTCAGTAGAAAGAAAACTCATAAGTACACCTTCAAGGTTCCAAAATTAGAGGATTTAAGAGGTCTGGCGAGAATGATCACCAACCCCGAGGCTTTCAGAGCCAAGTATGGAAGACTGCTGTCTCTATTAAGGGTCCATGTAATTGAAGGAATCCTGTCCACACTCATTCAGTTCTAAGATCCGGTTTATCACTGTTTCACATTCCTGGATTATCAGCTAGCACCAACACTGGAGGAGTACTCTCACCTGACTGATTTACCCATTACTGACCAATCTCCCTTTTCTGGACTGGAAGAAATTCCAAAATATCAAACCATTATGAGAGCAATCTATTTGGACGAGTCAGAAGTCAGGACTCACATGACCACTAAGGGTGGAATCCAGGGTTTGCAGCCCAGTTCTTGACAAAGAAAGCCTTGTACTTTGCTAGTATAGGGAACGTGGCCGCTTTCGAAAGCATATTTTTTTTGCTTACCTACGGGTTATTTTTGTTTCACAACATCGATAACTTTGTAGATATCAACGCCATTAAGATTTTTCTGATTGGAAACCCTGTACCGACCTTGCTCGCAGATGCTTATCATTCGGTACACTTAAGGAATTTGTACAGCGGAGGAATGATCACATGTTGTGTACCCCTGCTATACAAATGGTTCACTTCCCACTTGCCCAAGTCCACTGCATTTTGGGATTAAAAGAATACTCTACGTTGGTCATAGAGAATCATGTCTCTTACCAACTCTGACATCGATTGGTACAATCGAATCTATGACGGGATCAGAATCATTGACCGTTGTGGAAATTTCCCAAATGTACCCCTTATAGGAACTAAGGGAGGAATCAATTATAATCCAATTTTAGTTCGTCGTCAATTTGTATACCTGATGAGGCATGTCCCGCGTAATGCTCATCTAAAAGGTCTTTTCTTCAAAGAAGGAGAAAATGACAGAGCACTAAAGACGGAAATAGTGCACGCCTGGAAACACGTTCATAGGAAAGGAAGAAAGTCTCTAGGAAAACCAGATTGTGTCTCGGTGGAGCCTTATCTCCACTGGGTACAAACTAGAGCTCTCAAGATGAGGATGCCTTACCCTCATCAGGAAGTTCTTCCATTAAGGGACTCTATCCTTTATTTTATGTCTGAGACGGAAAAACTTCAGGTTACTCTCAATAAAGTTCAGCAGGAGAAGAGGTCTTGGAGGAACAAGTACCATATTCTCAATGTGGAGTGTAAGAAAATACAGCAGCTGTTAAGAGAAAAAGATGCTTTGATTGAGATTTTAGAGTAACATGATGTAGAAAATCCGAATGACCAAAGGAATTTGCTCACTCCTTTCACTTGGCAAAGGAATGATGATCCGGAAACGGCCCAAGAGCCCCGGTCAAAGAAAAGGAAAGTACCAGAACCAGCACCTGAGCCCGCTTCAGAGAAGACTCAGGACCCATAAGTTTAGATTTCCTTTTACAACACTATGTAAATTACTGTATTTCCATTTCCGCAATCTTTGAATTCAATAAAACGGGGTTTCCCCACTGTTTGATATTTGCAATCCAATTGTTGAAGTTTATTTTGATTAAATAAAAAAAATATATACAATTAATATAATCATTACATTGCATTCATCATTCTCACGTAACGCATTCTTCTTACCTATGAATCTCACGTTTGCGTCTCGATTCTAGAGTTAAACTGTCTCATTCGTACCATACTCGAGCCAATCGTCAGAAAAAGATGGATGATCTCGAGGAAGAGAACATGTAATGCACTCAAGGCAAAGCCAATATCATAATCTGCCACGGCATGATTACAATTCCTGTCTGTCTTGCTCGGTAAACAAGCAGGGATGCTCTTTTGTAGAAGAGGCCCTCCAGCGTCAGATGGATATTCGGTGGATCCAGGACTACCATGATAAAAATCCTTATCAAATCAACATGATTCAGATCTTCGATATTCGCTTGATGAATACAAGCTTGGTGGAATTACACGCCAAGCAAGTCCAACTCGATTTTCTCACTTCACATGATTATCTGAACTATACAACATACAGTAAGAGTAACCAAGGGTGCGCTTTCGTTTAAAGAACTTTGTAACACTTGTTAAACCACTGGTGGCTTCCGATCTATATGGATGAAGACACACAACAAATCAGTGTGGTTAATGGGAACCCTTCTCGGCATCAAAGTCAGGATGTCCGATCTCTGGAAACAGATCTAGTAAGGTTACACTGCATTCAAAGCGGGCGCGGCCAGGTGCCACCACACAACTACGAGTGCTGTAGAGTCTGCTCGGAGAATAATCAATGATGCTACCTCGTGCAACCAGCTCTTCAGAGTCAGCTGGACCGCAAAGAGATTCAACAATATTCCATTTCGGGGTCTATCAACTGGACGCCGGACTATTTCGCTGACCAGATCAAGGATGTTGTTGTAATCTCTGATCATGAGAGGACCAAAGATGTTTGTACTATCATCCCTCTACTTGACGAATCGAAAGTTCCTAACCAGGAATTGGTTGAAGTTACTTACGACAGTCAGAGAGATCAGAAGGCTCATATAGTTATCTATCTACTGGGACCACTACCGTATGAATCAGCTAGGGCGATCCCTTACAAATACGGTGCAACAACAGTTGAGAATGGAAAGGAAATTCCATTACCCTCCTTTCGTGAATATTGCAGACATCAGTCGAGTAATACGGAGCGGTCGAATCTTCAACCGAGGAGTTAGAGAACCTAACAGAGAAAAGGAACCTCTAACGGAAGTTCCTGATCAACCAGTCAGTCAATCCAGTGATCCTGACCTTTCAAAGACCGAGGATGAGATGCTGAAGCTCATCCAACGGAGTGAATACAACATTGTTGATCAGCTGTTGCAAACTCCTTCAAAGTTCTCAGTGCTATCACTTTTACTCAGTTCCGAAGCCCACAGAGAGGCTCTACAGAAAGTCTTAGAGTAGGCCTTTATGGAATAGGATATGTCAATACGACAGTTCGACAGTATCATCTCTAACATCACTTCCTGCAACAACTTGGGGTTTAGTGATGAGGAATTGCCAGAAGAAGGCAAAAGTCACAACATGGCGCTCAATATCACAGTTAACTGCCAGGACGATGCTTTAGCTAGCGTACTGGTAGACACCGGATCGACTCTCAACGTCATGCCGAAGTCCACTCTAATGTGACTATCATTCAAAGGATCTCCGATGAGAGGCAGTGAGGTCGTCATCAAAGCATTTGACGGGTCCAAAAAAATAGTTATCGGTGAAGTCGACCTTCCCATAACTATCGGTCCTCACACTTTCCTTGTCACTTTCCCGGTCATGGACATCCGGGCAACATACAGTTGTTTATTAGGAAGACCTTGGATACACCAGGCTGGGGCAGTCACGTCGACACTTCACCAGAACCTGAAGTTCGTCAAGAATGTCCAACTCATCACGGTCTGTGGAGAACAAGCCTTGATCGTGAGTAACCTTTCATTATCTACTTGTGTAGAGCCGGAGGAGGTTGTTGGAACTCAGTTCCAAGCACTTTCGGTGAGCAATGAGAATCAATCAGAGAAAGAAACAACAATATCCTCATACAAAGATGCTCTCGAGGTGATAAAAGGTAACAATACAAAAGGATATGGAAAACTTGTCATTCCTACTGACAATAAAACAAAGAAGGGTCTTGGTTTTTCTGCAACCTGTACCTAGACTGCCGCTAACGGTGAAAGTCTTCATCCCATTCAGAACTTCTTCCATAGTGAAGGTTTCCTTCACCCAGTGTCTCAAGAGGCACATACCATCAACGAGGGAGATTTCTCTGACACAGATGAGGAATAGAAGTCATATCTTAACGAGGACGGTTATATGTCTCAAGAATAGGTGCCTACGCCATTTTGCTATCCCGCACAGAGTCTGAGATTTATACCAAGGTCATACGTCAAAATGATATACGGAGATTGTGATTTGGAAGGATGTCGTGCTCCACCAAACTCATTAGAGGAAGAACTCTGATGAAAGACAACTTTGACCACGACTATTATGGCCCAATGGATGGTCTGCCTATCTGGCAGCCGTACCCAAGAGACATGGGGCAAGAAAATCATCCGAACAATGAAAATTAGCTGAGCATTATTGAAAAGAATACCTGCGTCCCCACCATGTCAAGGGATCAACACTCAGGTCATTCGGAAAATATCCAGTGCGATGGTGAATTTGCAAAGTTTGCAGGACTAGAATTCATTAACTATGCCTTTCCTGAGGTCAACATCATCGAGAGAGATGACTCCTCCAGTTCCAAAGAAGTGTGGGACACCTTAAGACAACCAAGTGGAAAATATGACTTTATGGTCAAGTATACCGCTCCAGAAATCTCTCGTATCAGGCTCAAGGACATCCAGCCAAGTGGATGGGGAGATATACCTGAGAGCACAAACACTATGCAAAATACAACTGAGGAATCCTCCTACGACAACTCTTTCTGGGAGACAGATTCCAATGATCCTGCTCCTCCAAAAATTAGCATTATTTCTGAAGACAAATCAAAGAAGGTACCGGACTTTGTGATTCACCGAGGAGTTCGCCACCAATGGGTTGCAGTCAACGTTCTGAAGATTGTTCATAAGTCAAAGTAATAACCATATTTGTCTTAACCTTTCACCCTGCCTAAGTGAAATAGATGTTTTGATAGGGCTCACTTTTTGTAAATATCCCTCTTCGCTTCGCCCAAAGCGACAGAGTTTTGTTTTATAGGGCTGTAGTTTCAAGAATCGACAAAATCATAAATAAATAAACGTCATTCTGTAATTTCCGCATTTATTGCTGTTTTCTCTTTTCGCTTTTTCAGAAAATGGTAATCCTAAAAAACAATTCAAATAATAAAAACAAGCAGTAAAAAAATATACAATGCACACACTCTTGCATTTCTCTCTATCTCTTCTAAACACAAATCATCACGTCATGCAGATTGCTTGTTTTAAACCCCGTTGAAACATACGATCCGATGCCTTCTCCCAACTTTGAATTCCCGTTATTTGAGGCTGAAGAGGATAAAGAAATTCCAGAGGAGATCTCCCGATTACTCAGACAAGAGGAAAGGTCCATTAAACCTCACAAAGAGCCGTTGGAAACAGTCAACTTGGTTTCAAAAGAAGAGAGAAAACAGGTCAAGATTATGGCACTGCTCAGTCCAACTGTCAAAGAAAGTTTGACAAAGCTTCTCAAAGAGTTTCCCGATGTATTCGCTTGGTTCTATTAGGATATGCCAGGGTTGGATACCAGCATCGTGGAACATCATCTACCGCTGAGATCAGAATGTCCGCCAGTAAAACAAAGGTTGAGACGGACTCATCCAGACATGGCCATCAAAATCAAAGAGGAAGTACAGAAACAGATTGACGTGGGTTTCCTCGCCACATCAGAATATCCTCAATGGTTAGCCAACACAGTACCAGTTCCGAAAAAGGACGGAAAGTTCAGAATGTGTGTAGACTACCGGGATCTGAACAAAGCCAGTCCAAAGGATGACTTTCCCTTACCACATATAGATATGCTGGTAGAAAGTACAGCGAAATTCAAAGTCTTCTCCTTTATGGATGGATTCACGGGCTATAATCAGATAAAAATGGCCCCGAAAGACATGGAGAAAACTTCGTTCATCACCCCATGGGGCACCTTTTGTTACAAGGTAATTCCGTTCGGTTTGAAAAACGTCGGGGCAACCTATCAATGGGCCATGACTACTCTGTTTCATGACATGATACACAAGGAAATTGAGGTATATGTCGATGACATGATTGCCAAAGCTAGAATAGAGGAGGAGCATGTGACCCATCTGTCAAAACTATTTGAGCGACTGAGAAAGTACAAACTCCGCTTGAATCCCAACAAATGCACGTTTGGTGTCCGCTCAGGAAAACTTTTAGGGTTCATCATCAGCCAGAGAGGAATTGAGGTTGATCCTGACAAGGTCAAGGCCATTCAAGAAATGCCTTCTCCAAATACTGAGAAACAAGTAAGGGGATTCCTAGGACGGCTGAGCTAAATTTCCAGATTTATATTCCTTATGACCGTGACATGCGCGTCGATTTTCAAATTACTCAAAAAGAATCAGGATTGCGTTTGGACAGAAGAGTGCCAAACCGCCTTCGACCGTATCAAGGAATACCTGTTGAACCCACCTATTCTATCACCTCCAGTGGAAGGAAGACCATTGATCATTTACCTAATAGTCTTGGAAGACTCGATGGGTTGTGTACTTGGCCAACAAGACGAAACCAAAAGGAAAGAGTCTGCCATTTACTATTTGAGCAAGAAATTCACTGACTGTGAAACTCGGTACACTATGCTTGAGAAAACTTGTTGTGCTCTGGCTTGGGCAGCCAAACGTCTTTGCCAGTATATGATTCGTCACACTACTTGGTTAATCTCAGAAATGGATCCAATCAAGTACGTCTTTGAAAAGCCTGCTCTCACGGGAAGAATTGCCCATTGGCAGATGTTGTTATCTGAGTACGACATCGAGTACCACACTCAGAAAGCCGTTAAGGGAAGTGTTTTAGCTGATCATTTGGCTCATCAACCGATTGACGATCAAGAATCAGTCGGATTTGACTTCCCAGACGAAGATGTCATGTATATGAAAATGAAAGACTGCGATGAACCACTACCCAATGAAGGGCCAGAACCAGGTTCCCAATGGGGACTTATCTTTGATGGAGCTGTCAATTATTACGGAAACGGAATTGGGGCAATCATCATAACACCTCAGGGTACCCACATTCCTTTCACCACCCGACTGACATTCAAGTGTACAAAAAATGAGGCCGAATACGAAACTTGTATCATGGGTCTCGAAGAAGCGATCAACTTAAGGATTAAGAACTTGGATGTATATGGCGACTCAACCCCGGTTATCAATCAGATCAAAGGAGATTGGAACACATACCAATCAGGACTGATTCCTTACAAAGACTACACGAGAAGGTTATTACCATTCTTCAATAGAATCGAGTTTCATCATATCCCTCATGAAGAGAACCATATGGCTGATGCACTAGCCACTCTCTCTTCCATGATTAGTGTAGGTCAATGGAACGACTTACCTAAGATCGACATAATGCGCCTTGAAAGGCCCGCTTACATCTTCACGATTGAAGTCGTCATAGACGACAAACCTTGGTATCATGATATCAAATGCTTCCTTCAGAAACAAGAGTATCCTCCTGGGGCATCCAGAAAAGATAGAAAGACCCTCAGAATGCTAGCAGGCAGTTTCTTCTTGAGCGGTGATACACTCTATAAGAGAAATTTTGACATGGTCTTGCTCCGATGCGTAGACAGACCAGAAGCAAACATTCTGATAAAAGAAATTCATGAAGGATCCTTTGGCACTCATGCCAATGGACACACAATGGCGAGAAAAATTCTAAGAGCAGGGTACTATTGGCTGACAATGGAATCCGATTGCTACAAGTACATGAGGAGATGTCACAAGTGTCAGATATACTCCGACAAAATCCATGTACCGCCAACGCGTCTCAAAGCTCTTTCTTCCCCGTGGCCTTTTTCCATATGGGGAATCGACATGATTGGCATAATCGAACCTAAGGCTTTAAACGGACATCGATTCATCCTGGTAGCCATTGACTACTTCACCAAGTGGGTCGAAGCAGCGTCATACGCCAATGTAACCTGACAAGTGGTGGTCCGCTTTATCAAAAACAATCTCATTTGTCGTTATGGTGTTCCAAGCTAGATCATTACTGATAATGGATCCAACTTGAACAACAAGATGATGAAGGAGTTGTGCGCTGAATTCAAGATCAAACACCATAACTCATCTCTCTACCGACCTAAGATGAACAGAGCGGTAGAAGTGTAACACCCCATTTCTACCCAGTAATTATAATAAAATCAGAGTTATCAAATTTTCGACATAAAACGGGATATCACATTTTCAACTTTAAAATCAATCACATAATAGTTAATCATGAAAGATACATAACGATTCGAGGGAACATAAACCAACAATAAACTTCAACTTTATTCAACTTTAGCAAATACAACGCAGCGGATTCATTAACAACTTAGTAGCATCTTTATTCAACATAAAACAACTTCAAATTAAACAACAAAGTATTTTTCAGCAATTTCATTAAAAATTCAGCATGTAGGCAAATAACTAAAAGACATGCGTCATCCCCCCGAGTGCTACGTATCAGAGCGACAACCACCGACTCGAACTAAGGTAACCGGCTACTCCTCTTGATTACCTGCACGTTGCCAACATAGGGACAACATTCAAACATAAGGGGTGAGTTATCGAATATTATAAACGGAGTATGATAAATAATACATAGGTAGAAATCATACAAATATCACCACTTCACATCAACAACCAACAATTATCAACAACAACTCAAAGAGAATGCAACTTTAATGCGACTCGACAATGTTATGCATGTGGTACCATCGGAGTAAAACTCCCAACTTAAAATTGCCAGTTTATCGAGGCATCAAGGCATAAGCCTTCAACTTTCAACTTTCAACTTGTGCCAATCCAGGCCAACGTGGTGTGAGCAACGACTCCGACAAAATGCAATGTATGCTTTATGACATGCACAACTCATCAACATAGACGACTCAACAACTTCCACAACATAATCAACTTAAACAACATAACAACTTTTTTGACATAAACAACTTATATCAACGTTGGCTTATCAAGCCTACAACTTACAATTCGTCCGTAAACCGGAACAATGTTACAACTCAGCTGTACCTGCCATTCAACTTTTTCGATATAATTTCAACAAAATAATTCAACAAAAGTCACCTACTAAATTACCCGGCTTACCCCGACAATTTTCGTTAAATTCCGGGCAACTAAATTTTCCGCCTAAATCGGCTAAACCGACTAAAACTGCACTATTTTAACTTCTGTTGTTAATACCAGTTTATTGGAGAATTCTGTGATTTTTCTAGTTTTGATACAATACCCTGCTATAGTTTAAAATCATCTGTCATGAAAATTTGCATCATTCTGTGTCTGCTACTTCTCCACTTTCTGTCAAAATTACTACTGCTACTTATTTAAGTTTCTGCCAAAACCTGTTAAATAATTCATGAAACTAGCATCTTGCTTTCATACTATATATACTACTAAAACCAAAACAATTTATTTCTATGAAAACCCAACACTGCAATTCATACTAATCAGGATTTTTCTGCTAACCTTCAATTAAGAACCTGACATTAATTTATCTAAATGAATATTCATATTAACCAGAATACATTGATTTCTTTTCTTAGGACTAGTAATATATAAAACAAAAAGTTGCTTTCCTTTAAACTATGGGTGGCCCGTGCCACCCTTACTCTAAGATTAAGTGGCTTGCGCCACATATTAATTGGTGGCCTGTGCCATGAAATGTTTCTTTTACTTTGGGTGGCCTGCGCCACCCCTATGTGTATGGTGGGTGGTGGCCAGCGCCACCCCTAAAATTCAGTTTTCGTCCCAATTATCATTTTCCAGAATTTAACAAATTCACTGCAACATTCATAAAATCAATCCAACAACAAAATTCAACAGTATCGGTTCATCAGGATTAATACGGAAACAACAACATCATCCAGCAAGATTACAATTTCTACAACACCAATATCAATTCTACACAGACAGCAACAATTTATCAGAAAATCAAGGGAAACATTCATAAAATACCCAACCCTTATACTATTCATCATAACCCGATTATAATAGTCGAACCCACCCTTACCTTGGATTGAAGGCTGATAACACAAAAATACACTGTATATTTGGCTCCGATTTTACATAATTTTAGTTGTTTATTTGTTATTTTCCTTTGCTATTATGGTATTTTGTTTTACTTTCAGATACATTGCCTGATTTGAGCTTACAGTAAGAAAACAAGGCAAAACAGAGCTAAAATGAAGATTTCTTGTGTAAACTGTACACTAGCCGTTTCACTCAGCGGACGCCAAGGAGGACGTCGTTGGCATAATGACTTCACTCACACGCCAACGGTCACAAAATACGTTTCACCTTCCAAACCACACTCGGCAGACGCGGAGCAGGGGTCGGCGGACGCCGACAGTTATAAAGGGGAAACGGTCTGAAATGTTTTTGGCAGTTACACCTGAAGAATTTAGTTTCTAAAACGTTTTTTCATTATGGTTAGAGGCAGTTACAACTTCGAGTTTCCTATATAAGGACTTGTATTTTCACTTTCATATCATCCAATCTTAGTTTTTCAACATAGGCATAGAGTTCACTTTGTAAAGCAATAATCCTTCACATCGAGGGGTTGTCGCACTATAGTTGTTAGTTGGATTGGAGCAATCATAGTTAGGTGCTATTTACTTTCCCACAGTTTATTTTCCAGCATCTGTACCAGATCCAGTCTCCGCTTTGGAGCAGGTTTCTTTTATAAAATATAATTTATTTTATCTGCATCATTTTTATATTAATTTATTTTCCTGCACTGCTTTATATTCGTTAATTTTCCGTCTCTGTCATTACCTTATTATTTTATTTATCTGTGTGATCTGTGTCTCTCGGAACTGAACTTAAGCGTGACACTTGTGTTCACTCTCTCGAAATACACTCTCACACTACGCACGTCTTTACTTTAAATATGTCTTATTTTGCAAATCGATTTATTTATATGTTCTCTATTACTATGTCTAGCTAAATCCCTTTTGCTGGGATGTGAGGATCGTCGTTCTGACGGTACTCCATATGTCATCTCTTTAGAAATACTTTAGGGGCTGCTTTTGATTTTTATTAAACTCTTCTGAACTTCAATTGATCGGTCATTACATAAATGAGACCGTGCTTTTGTTCACGTAATGACTGTGACTAGATCAGGTAAGATCCAAAGCCGTCCGACATTTTAGAAAAGAGTATGTTAGTTTTTAATTAATAAATATAGCGGAAGCACTTTATTGATTAACTAGGAAAGTTTTATATTATTAGAAAGAGGTTTTAAACTATTTTCGGACGCGTTTATAGATTTAGGATCCGGTTGGCCAAGCATATGCCGGAAACCCTTTGGTATAAAATATTTTCAATCGAAAGCACTTTTTAACTGAGTCTTAGAGGTAATTACATAAAAAAGAACTTTATCACTTTAATGCAAGGAGCGACCGGTGCAGCATGAGCGGCTGGTATAGATTAAAGGTTAGGTCTGGGTTCGATCACGCTAACACGGTAGATCCTTTTTAATTAACTTTTTTTCAAAGAAGAAAACATTTCCCCATAAGTATTATTAATTAGATGATAAGAGTATTGTTTGATCGATGTGAATTACATTCGAGTATAGTATTTATCTGATTCATTTCTATTTTCGTTCAGTAGAAAGCTTTTACCCCGATATTCATTAGCCTTAGATAAACAACGTAACGATAGTATTCGATAGATTGACATTGGTCTCTGTGGGAACGATAAATCTTTTATATTACTCTGACGCAATTCGTACACTTGCGGATAACACGCATCAAGTTTTTGGCGCCGTTGCCGGGGACCAAATACGTCAAAATTTCGTACCCTATTGTTACACCGTCTAGACTAAGGCATCCCTTAGCCGGTAAATGCGAAGAACTCGCAGTACCGGAAACTTAGTTGATCCATTAGAAGAACCTGAACGTTACGCCCGAGCTCGCCTTTTACTTCGAAAACTTAAAAGAGCAATGGCAGAAGAAGAAAACGCCAAACCTCTTAAGGATTTCGCTTTACCCTCTAACGAAGAACCACATTCTAGTATAGTTAACCCAACTATACCAGCCAATAACTTCGAATTAAAACCATCTCTGTTACAATTGGTACAACAGAACCAGTTCGCAGGTCTTCCTACAGAAAACCCGAACCAACACCTTAAAGTCTTTATTCAACTAGCCGATACCTTAAAAGCGAACGGAGCTCCTCCTGAGGCAATACGTCTAAGACTGTTTCCATTTTCCCTCAGAGATAGAGCCCGATCATGGTTAGATTCCCTTCCAGCCAACTCTATAACCACTTGGAATGACCTAAAGAGAGTATTCCTTGCTAGATACTTCCCACCAAGTAAAACTGCTGTCTTACGAAACCAAATAACCCGATTCACCCAAAGCGAGGGAGAATCACTTTTCGACGCTTGGGAAAGATATAAGGAGCTATTAAGAGCATGTCCACATCATGGCTTAGAACAATGGCTCATAATCCATACCTTTTATAATGGACTCATGTACAACACCAAGATGATCATAGACGCTGCCGCTGGTGGTGCTCTAATGAACAAACCCTACGCCGAAGCTAGCGCTCTCATTGAGGATATGGCACAAAACCATTACCAATGGGGGACCGAACGAGCACAAGTAGAGAAGAAAGAGACCAAAGGAGGTGTGTATGAGGTAAGTTGTTTTGACCATATGAACGCAAAAATGGACGCTATAGCCCAAAAAGTAGAAAACCTAACTATCAACCCCACAACAACTGTAGCAGCAATACAACCCGGATGTGAAATCTGTGGAACCCTAGGACATACCATGGCTGAATGCAACCTGCTAGCCGAGAGTGCCACAGATCAGGTTAATTACGCCCAAGGAAACCCATATTCAAACACATATAACCCTGGATGGAGGAATCACCCAACTCTTTCCTATAAGAATAATAACCCCACTCAAAATTCAACACCTCAAAGACCACCCGGTTTCCAAACTCAAAGGCCCAACTAATCTGCAACATATACTCCTCAGAAGTCAAATTTTGAGAAAAAGATGGACGAATTCATCTCAGCTCAATTACAACAGAACAAGGAGTTCATGAACCAAAACATTCACATAAATGGACTAATTACTCAGTTGGGTACTAAACTCGATTCTGTAATTACTCATAACAAAATGCTTGAAACCCAAATCTCTCAAGTAGCACAACAACAATCTACTCATGTTATACCTGGAGGGCAATTCCCTGGACAACCTCAACCTAACCCTAAGGGGCATGCTAATGCTATAGCCCTAAGGAGCGGGACCACTCACAATGGGCCTATACCCAAATACCATGTAGAGATTCCATTCACCGAAGCTATTACCCAAATACCATCTTATTCCAAATTCCTTAAAGACATTCTAACCAATAAACGAAGATTAGAAGATCCTAAACCTATAGAATGTAATTCAATCGCTGAGAATAAGCTTGCTAAGAAAGAGAAAGACCCAGGAAGCTTTTCTATACCTTGTGTTTTGGGAAACCAAGTTATAGATAAAGCACTTCTGGACTTAGGAGCAAGTGTAAGCTTAATGCCTTTAGCAGTTTGTAAAAGGTTAAACCTAGGAGAAATACAACCAACTAGGATGTCTCTCCAATTAGCCGACAGATCAGTTAAATATCCAATTGGTATTTTGGAAGACGTCCCAGTTAGACTTGGCCAACTTTATATTCCAAAAGATTTCGTAGTAATGGACATTAAAGAAGACGATGAGATCCCAATCCTTTTAGGTAGACCCTTCTTATCAACAGCTGGAGCTATAATTGATGTCAAAAAAGGAAAAATGACATTCGAGGTAGGTAATGAGAAAATAGAATTCATAGTATCCCAATTCTTAAATGCACCAGCCATATATGACTCATGTTATGTCATTGATATAATTGATGAATGCATAAGAGAATTAGATAAAGAAGATCCTGTGGAAATCATCAAACTACCTTCGATCCCCATTATGGAGGACGACAGATTCGAACGATTATCTAAACCTTACATTGATAACAGTCTTTATGAATGCTTGGCTCTTACCCCAGATCATATGCCATGTCCGAAAAAACCATCAATAGAGCTTAAGGAGTTACCTAAGAATTTAAGATATGAGTTCTTAGATGAAGAACTAAATCGCCCAGTCATAGTCAGTGCCACGTTAGATGGTCCTGAAACCAATCAACTCTTATATGTTTTAAGAAAATATCCCTTAGCTCTGGGTTATAAAATTTCCGATCTCAAAGGAATAAGTCCTTCTGTGTGTATGCACCGAATTATGCTGGAGGAGGACGCTAAACCCTCCAGAGAACATCAACGAAGGATAAATCCTATAATGAGTGACGTTGTAAAAAGGGAAGTGTTAAAGTTGTTAGAGGCTGGAATAATATACCAAATATCTGATAGTAAATGGGTAAGCCCTGAACATGTGGTACCTAAGAAAGGAGGTGTCACAGTTGTACAAAACGAAAAAGGAGAACAAATAGCCAAACGTGTAGAAAATGGTTGGCGAATGTGTATCGATTACAGAAAACTCAATAAGGTAACTAGGAAAGATCACTTTCCGCTTCCATTCATTGATCAAATGCTCAAACGTTTAGCTAGGCATTCTTACTTTTGTTATTTAGACGGATACTCAGGATTTTTCCAAATACCCATTCACCCTGACGATCAGGAGAAAACAACCTTTACATGTCCCTATGGAACATTTGCTTACAGACGAATGCCATTTGGACTATGCAATGCCCCAGCTACCTTCCAACACTGTATGATGTCAATCTTCGCAGATTTCCTTGATGAGATCATGGAAGTATTTATGGACGATTTCTCGGTATGTGGATCCAGTTTTAAAAACTGTTTAACAAACCTTGAGAAAATCCTGGAAAGATGCGTAGAAGTCAACCTTGTTCTAAACTGGGAAAAATGCCATTTTATGGTGACTGAAGGCATAGTACTAGGACACATAGTGTCCGAAAGAGGCATTGAGGTTGATAAAGCTAAAATAGAAGTTATAGAAAACCTTCAACCACCCAAAACCATTAGAGAAATCCGAAGTTTTCTTGGACACGCCGGTTTCTACCGACGCTTCATTAAAGACTTCTCCAAAATAACTAAACCATTAACCAACTTACTTATGAAAGACGCCGAATTCAAATTCGATGATAAATGTCTTGAAGCCTTTAAATACCTAAAACAAGCACTGATTTCTGCACCTATAATTCAACCACCTGATTGGAATCAACCTTTTGAAATTATGTGCGATGCTAGTGATTACGCTATAAGCGCTGTTTTGGGACAAAAGAAGGATAAGAAACTCCATGTAATTTACTATGCCAGTAGAACTTTGGATGCGGCTCAGCTAAATTATGCCACAACCGAAAAGGAACTCCTGGCAGTAGTCTTTGCAATCGACAAATTCCGATCCTATTTAGTAGGAGCAAAAATCATAGTCTACACTGATCATGCTGCGATAAGATATCTATTAAGCAAAAAGGACGCTAAGCCTAGATTATTACGCTGGATCCTTTTACTTCAAGAATTCGATTTGGAAATCCGAGACAAGAAAGGCACTGAAAATGTGGTCGCTGACCACCTCTCAAGGCTTGAATATTTAAAACCAGATCTTGTTCCTATCAATGATGATTTCGCATATGATAGATTAGTAGGAGCAGTTAGAACCATCCACGATGATGATCCTGACCCTTATTTAGAAGTAGACATTGAAAGAGCATTCGCAATGACAACTGTACCTTGGTATGCAGATTTTGTTAATTATCTAGCAGCTGATATCATACCCCCTGATCTAAATTACCATCAGAAGAAGAAGTTCTTTCATGACGTAAAACACTTCTATTAGGACAAACCCCTTCTATTCAAGAGAGGCGCAAATGGCATTTTCCGTCGCTGTGTCCCTGAAGAAGAAGTTGAAAATATAATTAAACATTGTCACTCTTCACCTTATGGTGGACATCTAGGCTCGTCCAAAACATGCGCTAAAATACTTCAAGCAGGTCTTTTCTGGCCAACGTTATGGCGCGATGTTCATGCCTACATTGTAAGATGTGACAGATGCCAACACACTGGGAACGTCTCAAGGAGAGACGAAATGCCTTTGAAAAATATTCAGGAGGTGGAAATCTTCGATGTTTGGGGTATAGATTTTATGGGACCTTTTCCATCTTCGATGGGAAACAAGTATATCTTAGTAGTCGTTGATTATGTATCCAAATGGATTGAGGCCATAGCTGCACCCATCAACGATACTCGTGTAGTCATTAAACTATTTAAAAACTATATTTTCCCTAGGTTTGGAGTACCTCGATTGGTTATAAGCGATGGAGGATCACATTTCATATCTAGGATATTTGAGAACCTATTAAAGAAATACGGAGTGAAACACCGAGTAGCCACACCATACCACCCACAGACTAGTGGACAAGTTGAGGTCTCAAATAGGGAAATAAAACAAATCTTAGAGAAAACCGTATCAATCCCTAGAAAAGATTGGTCTTTAAAACTACAAGAAGCCTTGTGGGCTTATAGGACCGCTTTCAAAACCCCTATAGGAACAACCCCTTATCAATTAGTCTACGGAAAATCTTGTCATTTACCCTTTGAGCTTGAACATAAGGCCTACTGGGCCATAAAAACCTTTAACATGGATTACTCAATAGTCGGAGATAAACGAATTCTAGATATTCATAAATTAGAAGAATTACGCCGAAATGCTTATGAAAATGCCATAATATATAAAGAGAGAACCAAAGCATGGCATGACAAAAGGATTATCAAAAAAGAGTTCAACGTAGGCGATCCTGTACTTCTTTTCAACTCTAGGTTACGATTGTTTCCAGGTAAGTTACGCTCAAGATGGACTGGACCCTATGAGGTCACCAAAGTCCTGAAATCTGGAGCATTTGAAATTGCAAACCATTCGTGTAGTCCCTTTCTAGTGAATGGACAAAGATTGAAACCCTACTACGGAGGTGACATCCCTACTTACTACTCTGGTCACACTCTGATAGACCCACCTGTAGCAACATCCACAACATAAGTTCTTCAGTCGTCAAGCTAACGACCTTAAACAAGCGTTGCGTGGGAGGCAACCCACGATTTTCATTTCGTTATTTTTCTTATTTATGCATAGAATTTATTTCAGAAAAAAATTTATTTATTTATTATTTATATTATATTTTTTTCTAACGTGATTGACTTATGCAATGTCTATGTTTACAGGTTACAGATCACATCATCTCAGACATTCCACACTAACTTTCTTTGCAGGATGCAGAGCTATGATGACATGCACATTGTGTTCAGAGATGACGAACAGAGGAAGAAATACGTAGTCCTTTCTGAGAGACAAATCCTACCCACTAGGTACCCTGACCCAAACTGTCTAACAACTTTAGGTATTGAGGCTAGTGTGAGGTACCTCTGTCACCAGCTCCAGTGGGATGAGTATTCTGAAGCTATGAATGTAACCTATAAGCATCTGACCTTAGAGTTCCTCAGTTCACTCATTTATGACCCTTATAGTGGAAGAGGTTACAACAGTGGAAGCATAAGATTCAGACTATTTGGAAATGAGTATGCCCTTAACCACATAGATTTTGCTAGAATACTTGGTTTTCAATATAGCTCGGATGCAATCCATTTTATGCATAAAACCAATGTTATGCAAGATGAGCTTGACCTATTATGGAGCAAAATCACCGGTGGAGGAGGACCTGATCCTTCCACCCAATTAGCAAACAAAATCCACAATCCAGCTTTCCGTTATTTCCAAATGACCCTAGCTGAGACTTTCTTTGGTAGAAGTGAAACTGAGAACCAAGTTACTGCATAAGAGATTCTGATGCTCTTTTGTACTGCTGAATCATGACCATTAGCCAGTGGAAATTTTCTGATGTATAACCTATATTTGAATGCTGCATCTTCCAGAGGACCGATCCATGTCGGCGGTACTATTACACACATAACTTATGCCCTGGGTTTAGCTAATAAGCTAACTCATCTCACCTCTCATTGTGGGTACACCTTGATTGACATTCATCATTGCCTTGATCGTGGTCTTATCAGGAGATCATTCTTTAGTGCAGATAACTTTAAGCTCATAATAGACAACGAAGTCATTCACTACTTTGGTTTGCCAAACCATACCCGAACAAGTGTCCATGATAGAGCTAACTGGTCATACGCTTTGGAAGGCCAAGACGAGACACCCGTCAAACCAAGGAACCACCCTGTGCCTGAGTACCACCCTACACCCTATCCTGAAAGGACTACCGTTTATTCCTCTAACGTTAATCTACAACGCAGGAACATATATTCTGAATTGGACGCTATGCGCAAGGAGATCATTTCTGTTCGCGAAGAATGCGCCGAGCTTACATTACAGATAGAAATCTCAGACGCAACAAACGCTTCATCATATGATCTTTTAGAGCAGGAGATTTGCGATCTCAAACGCCAGCTTGCAGAGGCACGGGCACCTTGTCCTCACATGACTCAGGGTGTCCGTCGTCAGTCTTCCTAGGAGATATTCAGGAGCTCTGGAGCATAACTCGCACTTTGTGTGGAGGAGACTTACCACATGCTTGTTATGATAATTTATCTTTACCTTTACCGCATTTCTACCCTTATTGTTATTATCTTTATTATCAGACTATTAGTAGATTTTATTTTCCATGGTTACTAGAATTATGGCAAACCGTATGCTTTTTGCGAGTGTTATATTATTCCAAGTTATAATAAATATCTACATCATTACAATCTATTGGTTATATTTAATTTTTTATTCATTCATTTTAAAAATAATAATAAAAATAAAGAAATAAAAATAAAAATAAAAATAAAAATAAAAATAACTGTTATTTAAATCCTACATTTGCAAATATATAAAATAATAAATAAACAAAATATTCTCTATGTTTCTTTCATGTACCAATATGCTATAAACACCCCAAGGAGAGATTCATGAACCAACCAAAGCCCAAATCCGTGCCAGCCCAATTTTCACAGTCCGCGGACGCGGACCCCCTCTCGGCGAACGCGGAGGCGTTCTGGGTTCTAAAACGCACCATAATAAGAAAACACCCATTTTTAGCACTCTCTTCATCTTCTACCTCCATAAAATCCGATTTCAATCACCATAAAACCCCATTAAACCATTAAAATCCCCATTTCATAACTTCCCCACTACCATTACACCTTCCATTACACATTATCTCTATAAAAACCATAGATTTCACCAAAATCTACCAAAAACAAAAATTACCCATTTTCCATAACCAAACCTTCATTTCACTTCAACAATGGCAGCGGAGAACCAAGAAAACATCATTTTTCGAGATGGAAATGACGGAGTCAAGCAATGGGAGAAATGGGAGAAATTGCGGACACGCAACATTCTTGCAACAAGGTACGTTAATGATATTTGTCTGCATAACCTTGGTATAATATTTAGCGTATTTTATCTGTTACAAAATTTGAGATTAGAGAATATTTTTATTCACAAGGAGCCTACCTACGAAAGGCTAACCCGCGAATTTTTGAGTTCGTTGGAGTACACTGTCAGAGAGAACACTGCCAGCACAGTATGCACAGTGAGATTTAGGATGTTCAATGTTGAATACATTTACACCACTGATGCACTTGCTGAGTTATTAGGATTCCATTTTGGGAATGGTGCAGCATGTGAGGCGCCCATAGACACAAATTGGTCAACTGAAGCCTTTCAACTGTGGAAAAACATCTCAGGACAAACCACTTGCTCCTTTGATGGAAATTTGGCTTCTGACATTCATAACCCAGCCATACGGGTATTCCGCCTTTTAATAGCTGATACTATTTTTGCTCGTGAAAACTCTAACAAGATGAATTCCAAAGAATTTATATTTTTACAGGCTGCTTTACTTAGAAGAAGATTAAATCCCGTGCCATTTATGATATCACATATGAGGGCAATTGAGAAAAAGGGCAACACCGTGTCATTTGGAGGGTTGATTACCTTCATTGCACGAGCCCTCCACCTGGACGCTGAGTTGGCCACATTGGAACCACTTCCTCCTCGCACCATTGATTTAAAATTTCTGAGAGACATGCGTTTATGCAAAACGAGGCCGGAAGGAGGCTATATCCTCATGGTTCGCAATGTTGCCATCCCAAGTGTCGCCTTACCGTGTTCAACACGCACTGATGTGCGCAAAAGAGAAAACTGGCTCTATGATTTGAAGGCTGCTCCGATTTTAGGCCCATTACTTCCAAACGTCCCCGAGGATGAAGGAAATGAGACAGATGATGAATATGACCATATGGAGCAGTCTCCCATTCATGTATCACCTGCACACACCCCACCTGTTACTGATCATCTTGCAGGTACCTCTTCCGGATTTTACATCACTCAAGAAACGTGGCAAACACAACAAGCCAGAGAAGAAGAGCGTGATGGCCTATTCTATGCCATGTACCAACAACAGCAAGAGATGATGGATTTTATGCGGGAGTCATAGAAATCCACTCTTGAGGGTTTCCAAGCACTAAGAGATCAAAATGCCTCTCTAATCGAGAGAATTGATCAGATGGAGCTGTCACATACTACCCGACACCGCAGTAGGAGCCGTCGTCCCAGACGTCCAGAGCATGGTGGAGATGGCCCCAGTGGCCGACATGATTGAGTACCAGGTTTCACCTATCCCTTTCTCACTTTTATCGAAACATTGAGGACAATGTTCGGTTTAAGTGTGGGAGGAGATATTTACTGTTTTTAGTTGTTTTATTTAATGTTTTCTAGTATAGTTTAGTTTGTGCTTTACGAGTCATTTTTGTGTAGTTTATCTATTCTTCCAATTCTTAAGCCTTAACAAAAATTTTTTTTTAACAAAGAAACATCATTAATTTTGATAATTTGGGCTATTAGGACAAGTAAGATCAATTGCAAAGGCTTGGGAAAGCTATTTGAAAAATCGATATCGTTTTTACACCGTAAGTTTCTCAATTATATGAGCTTATCTAGATTTTTATTACACAGTGGCCTTAAAACCTCACCCTTCATCACTAACCCTTAAGTAGTTTATTTTAGCAGTTAGCACCATCTTAACCACCGCTAAGTGACAAACTAATGCAAATAGGTAAGATCCGGCCAAAGAAAAAGAAAAAGAAAAAAATTTTCAAGAAGATGTTCAAGTATCTTCAGAAAAAAATTTTGCAAGAAAAAGTACATAAAAAAGAAAAGAATTGGTAAAAAGTATCAAATCATTGATAAAAAGGATCAGGATTACCACAGGTTATGTTCACCATGCGAGTGGAAGACAACGGGCTTAATGTGACTGCGCTTGAATGAAAAGGGGTAAGAAAGGAATGAGTAAGATAGGCCTAAGTATAATATCATAGTTTGGATTGGTTTGTATAGGAGAGAAACTTATGCCCGCAAATCGCGGAAAGTGTCATTACGATACCCTTGGTTCATGAGTTAGTACCTACTGATGTATTATTGATCAAACTTAAGTTCCTAGCCCAGATCGGATACGTGCATGTTTGCTGTTTTTCTTTTGTTTACTTATCAGAGTTTGCTTGAGGACAAGCAAAGGTTTAAGTGTGGGAGAATTTGATAACACTAAAATACACTGTATATTTGGCTCCGATTTTACATAATTTTAGTTGTTTATTTGTTATTTTCCTTTGCTATTATGGTATTTTGTTTTACTTTAAGATACATTGCCTGATTTGAGCTTACAGTAAGAAAACAAGGCAAAACAGAGCTAAAATGAAGATTTCTTGTGTAAACTATACACTAGCCGTTTCACTCAGCGGACGCCAAGGAGGACGCCGTTGGCATAATGACTTCACTCACACGCCAACGGTCACAAAAGACGTTTCACCTTCCAAACCACACTCGGCGGACGCCGACAGTTATAAAGGGGAAACAGTCTGAAACGTTTTTGGCAGTTACACCTGAAGAATTTAGTTTCTAAAACGTTTTTTCATTATGGTTAGAGGCAGTTACAACTTCGAGTTTCCTATATAAGGACTTGTATTTTCACTTTCATATCATCCAATCTTAGTTTTTCAACATAGGCATAGAGTTCACTTTGTAAAGCAATAATCCTTCACATCGAGGGGTTGTCGCACTATAGTTGTTAGTTGGATTGGAGCAATCATAGTTAGGTACTATTTACTTTCCTGCAGTTTATTTTCCAGCATCTGTACCAGATTCAGTCTCCGCTTTGGAGCAGGTTTCTTTTATAAAATATAATTTATTTTATCCGCATCGTTTTTATATTAATTTATTTTCCTACACTGCTTTATATTCGTTTATTTTCCGTCTCTGTCATTACCTTATTATTTTATTTATCTGTGTGATCTGTGTCTCTCGGAACTGAACTTAAGCGTGACACTTGTGTTCACTCATTCGAAATACACTCTCACACTACGCACGTCTTTACTTTAAATATGTCTTATTTTGCAAATCGATTTATTTATATGTTCTCTATTACTATGTCTAGCTAAATCCCTTTTGCTGGGATGTGAGGATCGTCGTTCTGACGGTACTCCATATGTCATCTCTTTAGAAATACTTTAGGGGCTACTTTTGATTTTAATTAAACTCTTCTGAACTTCAATTGATCGGTCATTACGTAAATGAGACCGTGCTTTTGTTCACGTAATGACTGTGACTAGATCGGGTAAGATCGAAAGCCGTCCGGCATTTTAGAAAAGAGTTTGTTAGTTTTTAATTAATAAATACAGCGGAAGCACTTTATTGATTAACTAGGAAAGTTTTATATTATTAGAAAGAGGTTTTAAACTATTTTCGGACGCGTTTATAGATTTAGGATCCGGTTGGCCGAGCATATGCCGGAAACCCTTTGGTATAAAATATTTTCAATCGAAAGCACTTTTTAACTGAGTCTTAGAGGTAATTACATAAAAAAGGACTTTATCACTTTAACGCAAGGAGCGACCGGTGCAGCGTGAGCGGCTGGTATAGATTAAAGGTTAGGTCTGGGTTCGATCATGTTAACGCGGCGGATCTTTTTTAATTAACTTTTTTTCAAAGAAGAAAACATTACCCCATAAATATTATTAATTAGATGATAGGAGTATTGTTTGATCGATGTGAATTACATTCCAGTATAGTATTTATCTGATTCATTTCTATTTTTGTTCAGTAGAAAGCTTTTACCCCGATATTCATTAGCCTTAGATAAACAACGTAACGATAGTATTCGATAGATTGACATTGGTCTCTGTGGGAACGATAAATCTTTTATATTACTCTGACGCAATCCGTACACTTGCAGATAACACGCATCAAAGGCAGCTCGACAATCGATCGGGTTCCGGGAGTTTGGCACCGGTAGCGGTTTCTCTCTCGTTCTCAACTTCTCACGATCGGTTCCTCTTCTTCTCTAACTGATACCCAAAGCCTCACTAATCTTTTCTATTTCTCTTATTTTATTAAAATAATAATATTCTAATATAATATCTAATGGGCCTAAAACATACACCCCTTAACTTACTAATTCCGACACGAATCCAAGCCCACTTAATCGAACACACTCCAACCACGATAATATTACTATACTATTATTCCACGACTATAATATTATTTCTAATATTATTTCTACGACTTACCAACTTAAAAATTCCGACTTAACGACTTAATTCACCGCAACACCAAAATCAACCGAATAATTCACAACAATTAAATAAATATCCAATTAAATAAATAATTAAATATTTGGGCGTTACAACTCTCCCCCACTTAGAATATTTTCGTCCTCGAAAATTTACCTGATTCAAACAGCTCCCGATAGGAGTCTCGCATCTTGCTCTCCAATTCCCACGTCATGCTTTCTCCCGTAGCTCCCAACCAGACAACTTTCACCAACGTGATCTCTTTCCCTCGCAACATCTTTATTTCACAATCCGTGATTCGCACAGGCTTCGTCTCCACCGTGAGATTATCCCGTACTTGCACATCATCCATATTAACCACATGAGACGGATCTGAAATGTACTTCCGAAGTTGCGACACATGAAACACATCATGCAAATTCCAAAGGTTCGGCGGTAACGCCATTCGATAAGCAACTTTCCCAACTCTGTCCAAAATCTGATACGGACCAATAAAACGAGGAGTGAGCTTCTTAGACTTCAAAGCTCTCCCAACACCAGTCACTGGCGTGATCTCAAAAACACATGATCACCCGCTTGGAATTCCAAATCCTTCTTCCGCTTGTCATGGTAACTTTTCTGTCTACTTTGAGAAGCTTTCATTTTCTCTCGAATCAACTTCACCTTCTCGGTAGTTTCTCGAACTAATTCCGGTCCAAGTACTACACTCTCACCAGATTCATGCCAACACAACGGAGTTCTACACCTCCGACCGTACAACGCTTCAAAAGGTGCCATTCCGATACTAGAATGGTGACTATTATTATAAGTGAACTCGATCAGTGGAAGATAAGTATCCGACGAACCTCCCTGCTCAAGAACACAAGCTCTCAATAGATCCTCTAATGACTGAATAGTTCTCTCAGTTTGACCATCTGTTTGAGGATGATACGCAGAACTCAACCTTAGTTTAGAACCCAATGCCTCTTGTAGGCTCTTCCAAAATTCTGACGTAAACCTAAGATCTCTATTCGACACAATACACAAAGGAACACCATGCAACTTCACAATCACTCGGATATAAATCTCTGCCAACTTCGCAATTGGATATGTGATGTTAATAGGTATAAAGTGAGCCGACTTCGTAAGCCTATCAACAATCACCCAAATTGAATCATGTCCTCTTGAATTAATAGGCAGCCCTGTCACAAAGTCCATAGAAATGCTATCCCATTTCCATTCTGGTACTTCCAACGGTTGCATCAACCCAGCAGGTTTCTGATGCTCAAATTTCGACTTCTGATAAGTCAAACATGCATACACAAATCGTGCCACATCTTCTTTCATTCCGGGCCACCAAAATATCTTCTTCAAGTCTTGATACATTTTAGTAGCTCCCGGATGAATACTCAGATTACTTCTATGACCCTCTTCAAGAATCTTCTTTTTCATATCTGCATCATCTGGTATACAAATTCGATCATGCAATCTCAACACACCTCGTGCATCCATCTTAAAGTCACTTTTATCCGATTGACCACACTCATTCATGATGTCCACTAGTTTCACATCCAGCTTCTGAGCCTCTCGAATACTGTCCAGAAAATCATTGTTAATCTTCAACATACTTAGCATAACACTCTGCGGTGTCACTTCGCAAACCAAACTCATATCTCGAAACTGCTCAATTAATTCTAATTCCTTAATCATCATTGCTGACATATGCAAGGTCTTTCGGCTTAAAGCATCAGCCACAACATTAGCTTTGCCCGGATGATAATTCAAACCGAAATCATAATCTTTCAGCAATTCTAACCACCATCGCTGTCTCATATTCAACTCCTTCTGATCAAACAAATACTTTAAGCTCTTATAATCACTATAAACTTCAAATCTAGAGCCATAGAGATAATGCCTCCAAATCTTCAGTACAAAAACCACTGCAGCAAGTTCCAAATCATGCGTAGGATAATTCCTTTCATGAGTTCTCAACTGTTGAGACGTATAAGCAATTACTTTATTATTCTGCATAAGCACACCTCCTAAACCCATCAACGAAGCATCACAATAAACCACAAACGGTTCTCCTGGATTCGGTAATGTCAAAACTGGAGCCGACGTCAACCTCTTCTTCAATTCTGTAAAACTCTCTTTGCACTGAACATCCCACACAAAAGCTTTACTTTTACAAGTCAATCTAGTTAACGGAAGTGCCAACTTGGAAAATCCTTCAATAAACCTTCTATAATAACCAGCTAGTCCCAGAAAACTTCTAATCTCAGTAGCCGACCTCGGAGTTTCCCATTGCAACACAGCATCTACTTTAGAAGGATCCACGACAATACCACTACCTGAAATCACATGACCCAGAAAACTGACTTCCTTTAACCAAAACTCGCACTTGGACAACTTCGCATACAACCGCTTAGCTTTCAAAACTTCCAACACTGTTCTCAAATGTTCCTTATGCTCTTCTTCTGACTTAGAATAAATCAGAATATCATCAATGAATACAACCACAAAACGATCCAGATAAGTATGAAAAATGCGGTTCATGTATTCCATGAATACTCCCGGCGCATTAGTAACACCGAAAGGCATCACTGAATACTTGTAATGTCCATACCATGTTCTGAACGCCGTCTTCTGAATATCCTCATCCTTCACTTTAATCTGATGATAACCCGATCTCAAATCAATCTTGCTAAACACACGAGCACCCACCAACTGATCCATCAAATCATCTATTCTCGGAAGTGGATACTTGTTCTTGATTGTTACTTTATTCAGCTGTCTATAATCAACGCAAAGTCTCATACTTCCATCTTTCTTCTTTACTAACAACACTGGAGCTCCCCACGGCGATACACTTGGTCTTATAAACTTCTTCTCAAGTAACTCTTCCAACTGCTTCTTTAATTCAGAAAGCTCGGATGCCGACATTCTGTATGGTGCCATCTAAACAGGTCTAGTACCAGGTACAAGATCAATTGCAAATTCAACCTCTCTCTCTGGCGGTACATCAGGAATTTCATTAGGGAAAACTTCAGGAAATTCATTCACCACTTGCAATTCTTCAATCTTAGCTTTGCTCTCAATAGACAACGTTGCCATCAACGAAAACATCTGAGCTTCTTCTTTCATCAATTGCTGTAACTCTCTGAAAGACAACAACCCAACTCCTTCCTCTTCAGGAGTAGAAAACCTCACCGACTTACGATAACAATTTATATGAACATAGTTATACTCTAACCAGTTTATACCTAGGATTACATCCATTCCGGTCAGCGACAAACAAACCAAATCAACATAAAAGTCTTTATCAAAGATCGATAAAGGACATCTTAAACACACAAGAGAAGTAGTCACCGATCCCTTAGCTGGAACCTCGACGATTAATTCTCCATTCATAGTAGACAATTTAAGACCCAATCTTTGAACATAATCAGCAGAAACAAAATAATGTGTAGCACCAGTATCAATAATAGTAATTAAAGGAGTACTATTAATGAAACATGTACCTCTGATAAGTCTGTCCTCATTAGCTGTCTGAGGTCCTGCTAACGCGAACACTTTTCTGGTCTGAGCTTTCTTTGGCTTCTGACACTGATTACCAATATGCCCCTCTTCACCATAATTAAAACAGATCATCTCCTTGTGCTTGCAATCAGATATTGCATGTCCAATCTTACCACATCGGAAACACCTCTTCGCCTCAGCAGTACACACAATACTCTTATGACCAGATTTTCCACACTTAAAACAAGTTATGCCAGCAGGAGCATCTCCCCTACTAGTCTTCTTGCCCTCAGTCGCTCTCTGTTTACCTTTTCTAGCTGGAGCATCATAAGGCTTACCACGTTTCTGTTGTTGCTTGCCTCTTCTATCACTAACAATCTTGTAGTGAGCATTGTTGTCCTCTTCATAAATTCTGTAACTATCAACCAAATCAGAAAAGACACAGATCTTCTGATACCCAACAGTTTTCTTTATTTCAGAACGCAACCCTCTCTCAAACTTGATGCATTTAGAGAACTCAACATCATCACCGGTATAGTACGGATAAAACTTAGCCAACTCAACAAACTTCGCAGCATAATCAGTAACCGACATAGTTCCTTGCTTCAGCTCAAGAAACTCAATCTGCTTCTTACCACAGACATCTTCTGGATAATACTTCCTCAGAAATTCCCTTCAGAACACATCCCAAGTGATAACTTCACCTATAGTCTCAAACCTCTGACAAGTCTCTAGCCACCAGTCATCAGCTTCGACTGCTAGCATATGAGTCCCATAACGAACCTTCTGCGCTGGAGTGCAGTCCATCACATGGAAGATCCTCTCAATCTCTTTCAGCCAATCCAACGCTCCATCAGGATCATACTTGCCCTTGAAGGTAGGAGGATTCTCCCTCTGAAAAGTCGCCAGACTATGAGATCCATCATTCTCGCCAGCGTTCGGTAAATTCTGCACAGCCTGAGCCATTACTTGCATTACAACAGCCATTGCAACATCGTTCCTTCCAGCCATCTCACCTTATCACTACAACATAAACAAAAGTTAGACCAAATAACAATACTCGATTGTTAAACAACTAAGACTCGACACTTGGCCGGACGGACCGACCTGCTCTGATACCACTAATGTAACACCCCATTTCTACCCGGTAATTATAATAAAATCAGAGTTATCAAATTTTCGACATAAAACGGGATATCACATTTTCAACTTTAAAATCAATCACATAATAGTTAATCATGAAAGATACATAACGATTCGAGGGAACATAAACCAACAATAAACTTCAACTTTATTCAACTTTAGCAAATACAACGCAGCGGATTCATTAACAACTTAGTAGCATCTTTATTCAACATAAAACAACTTCAAATTAAACAATAAAGTATTTTTCAGCAATTTCATTAAAAATTCAGCATGTAGGCAAATAACTAAAAGACATGCGTCATCCCCCCGAGTGCTACGTATCAGAGCGACAACCACTAACTCGAACTAAGGTAACCGACTACTCCTCTTGATTACCTGCACGTTGCCAACATAGGGACAACATTCAAATAGAAGGGGTGAGTTATCGAATATTATAAACGGAGTATGATAAATAATACATAGGTAGAAATCATACAAATATCACCACTTCACATCAACAACCAACAATTATCAACAACAACTCAAAGAGAATGCAACTTTAATGCGACTCGACAATGTTATGCATGTGGTACCATCAGAGTAAAACTCCCAACTTAGAATTGCCAGTTTATCGAGGCATCAAGGCATAAGCCTTTAACTTTCAACATTCAACTTGTGCCAATCCAGGCCAACGTGGTGTGAGCAACGGCTCCGACAAAATGCAATGTATGCTTTATGACATGCACAACTCATCAACATAGACGAATCAACAACTTCCACAACATAATCAACTTAAACAACATAGCAACTTTTTCGACATAAACAACTTATATCAACGTTGACTTATCAAGCCTACAACTTACAATTCGTCCGTAAACCGGAACAATGTTACAACTCAGCTGTACCTGCCATTTGACTTTTTCGACATAATTTCAACAAAACAATTCAACAAAAGTCACCTACTAAATTACCCGGCTTACCCCGACAATTTTCGTTAAATTCCGGGCAACTAAATTTTCCGCCTAAATCGGCTAAACCGACTAAAACTGCACTATTTTAACTTCTGTTGTTAATACCAGTTTATTGGAGAATTTTGTGATTTTTCTGGTTTTGATATAATACCATACTATAGTTTAAAATCATTTGTCATGAAAATTTGCATCATTCTGTTTCTGCTACTTCTCCACTTTCTGTCAAAATTACTACTGCTACTTATTTAAGTTTCTGCCAAAACCTGTTAAATAATTCATGAAACTAGTATCTTGCTTTCATACTATATATACTACTAAAACCAAAACAATTTATTTCTATGAAAACCCAACACTGTAATTCATACTAATAAGGATTTTTCTGCTAACCTTCAATTAAGAACCTGACATTAATTTATCTAAATGAATATTCATATTAACCAGAATACATTGATTTCTTTTCTTAGGACTAATATTATATAAAACAAAAAGTTGCTTTCCTTTAAACTATGGGTGGCCCGCGCCACCCTTACTCTAAGATTAAGTGCCTTGCGCCACATATTAATTGGTGGCATGTGCCACATCTTTTTCCATTAGTTGGTGGTGGCTTGCGCCACATCCATAGTGGTGGCTGGCACCATGAAATGTTTCTTTTACTTTGGGTGGCCTGCGCCACCCCTATGTGTATGGTGGGTGGTGGCCAGTGCCACCCTTAAAATTCAGTTTTCGTCCCAATTATCATTTTCCAGAATTTAACAAATTCACTGCAACATTCATAAAGTCAATCCAACAACAAAATTCAACAGTATCGATTCATCAGGATTAATACGAAAACAACAACATCATCCAGCAAGATTACAATTTCTACAACACCAATATCAATTCTACACAGACAGCAACAATTTATCAGAAAATCAAGGGAAACATTCATAAAATACCCAACCCTTATACTATTCATCATAACCCGATTATAATAGTCGAACCCACCCTTACCTTGGATTGAAGGCAGCTCGACAATCGATCGGGTTCCGGGAGTTTGGCACCGGTAGCGGTTTCTCTCTCGTTCTCAACTTCTCACGATCGGTTCCTCTTCTTCTCTAACTGATACCCAAAGCCTCACTAATCTTTTCTATTTCTCTTATTTTATTAAAATAATAATATTCTAATATAATATCTAATGGGCCTAAAACATACACCCCTTAATTTACTAATTCCGACACGAATCCAAGCCCACTTAATCGAACACACTCCAACCACGATAATATTACTACTACTATTATTCCACGACTATAATATTATTTCTAATATTATTTCTACGACTTACCAACTTAAAAATTCCGACTTAACGACTTAATTCACCGCAACACCAAAATCAACCGAATAATTCACAACAATTAAATAAATATCCAATTAAATAAATAATTAAATATTTGGGCGTTACAAGAAGCGGCTAACAAGAACATCAAGAAGATCATTCAAAAGATAGTTGTAACCTACAAAGACTGGCACGAGATGCTACCCTTTGCCCTTCACGGTTATCGCACATCTGTTAGCACTTCAACAGGGGCAACCCCTTTCTCTCTAGTATATGGCATGCAGACAGTGCTCCCCATAGAGGTAGAGATCCCATCAATCTGGGTATTGATGGAAGCTAAGCTAACAGAAGCTGAATGGTGTCAAAATCGACACGACGAACTGAATCTGATCGAAGAAAAGCGAATAACGGCACTATGCCATGGTCAGTTATATCAACAAAGGATAAAGAAGGCGTTTGATAAAAAAGTCCGACCTCGCGTCTTCAGGAAAGAAGACCCTGTGCTGTCATACCCCAAATTTTGACCACTAAGATTTCCCATCATTGTGCAAATCATCATCACAATATGGATGAACCATTAGTCTCCCCAAAGATGGGTGAGCATCCACTACAATCAAAATTAGGGTTTCAAGCCCTCTCTGAGCCTTAGACAAAGGACCAATCAAGAAATGACATGATCTTCAACTTGTCTAAACCTCTCAAACATCCCCAATGGATCAAGAGGACTCCCACCTCAAGGATTAAGCACAAGGCTGCAATAGTCCCAGTGGATCAAGCCTCAAGATCACCAGTGTCACCAAAATTAGAGTTTGGTCGACCAGGGCCTCCAGATGGAAATTTTCCTCTGGGCATGAGCCAATGCTTCAAAGCATAATCTAATATACTCCATGGAACATCATGGACCCAATTATCAAGTCAATTTTTGCTTCAGGGGATGCATTCACTAAAAATCAGGAATTAGGGTTTCTTGACCTAATTCACCCCTAAGTTGGCTTTTGGGACAAATCATGAGCCAAGACCTCAAGACATGATTTGAGGGTCTCTAATAAACCACATTGATCCATTTACAACAATGGATTGATCCAAGAAGCTTGAGCAACAAGTTTCGAGTTCATCAGCAACACAATTAGGGTTTCGTGAGAAAAGTCAAATGTATCTTTGACTTTTGACCAGGACATGCTCCCAAACCCTAGGACATGATTCAATACACCCTATAACACCTATGAAATCAATCCATTAAGTTTGATTTAGGTCAAGGACTTGATTTCATAGAGAATCGCACAGTTTGGAATTCATCTGATAAAAAGTCAACTGTGCACAAAAGTCAAACTTTGACTTTTTGAGATTTTTCACAATTATGGTTTTTTAACCCTAAAATGATGTTAATGTGTGATTGGAATCATCATTCATCAATAAGAATCAAGAAAAGTTTGATAACTTGTAAAAGTGGTAACCATAAAAAAAACTTAGAAATTTTCTAAGTTATGGAACAAAGTGGCAAGGGTACCAACTTTGGAGGATCATAACTCCTAAACCACAAGGCCATTTTTCCCCATCCAAAGATGAATTTGTAGCTCTCATGGCCATCTACAAAAGCTTCAATTACAACTCATTCCAATTCATCATGGATTTTGAGTTATGGAATGATCAAAATCACAAAAAGTGAAAATGTCACTTTTTTCCAACACTTAGTGAAATTTTCACTAAGTCAGAATCTGCCTTCACTTTTTTCCAAATGTAGGGGAATTTTTCACTTGGATCCAAAAAGTATCAAAACCAATTATGATAAAACAGTTGTTGTATCATATGAGGGCTTTCCAAAATGACCAAGAACTCCATCAAAGTCCACTTGAGCCATGAGATACGACAATGCCAATATGCCTTGCTGCAAACTGTCTTGGCAAGGCAGATTTTGGAGTTTTGCTCGATTTGCTCAAATTTTGCAAAGGGCAAGCAACTCTATCCATCTGAACACCTCAAGGGGGGACCAAGTGTAACACCCCTTTCTATACCCCCAATTAATCAATTAGGCACGTATACAAAATTTGATCAGAGTATAATTAAAACAACATGGCATAAAAAGGTATGTCACATTATACTTGAAATTAAAACACATACAACACCTGCTCACAAAGATATGCAACAGTGGGGTAACTTTCAAACAACAAAGGATCTCAGTCCTTATACCCACATCTCAATATTTAGAATAAAAGCGAAAACATCTAAACATTGATTCACAAACATATATATATATATATATATATATATATCATACTCCAATAGTAGTCATCAATATCATTCATGTTTACATAAACATTCATCAGCTAGATACATGTACAAAAGTATCACAAAAGCTCATAAACCCATCCTAGCTACCCGGTGCTACATATCAGAGCCAGACGACCAAAAAGGAAATGAAGCCACGCTTCACAAAAGACCACCAGATACCTAATCTGCAATGCCTCATAGAGCATCATAACACAGCAGAAGGGTGAGAAATATTATCATAATAACAATGCATATAATTATATATATATAAACATAAAAATACACATATTACACATTCTCACCACAATTCATCACATTTTCATCCATATACATCACAATGTATATATATATATATCCACCAAGCATATTCATCATACACACTTTCACAATTCTCAATCATTCCGTATAAACATACACAATTATGTTCATTCAACAACACATCATTATAAAGATGATAAATGCAAATCATAGAGAACGACTCACGACTTTATGCAAATGCAATGCGGTACTGACTCAATCATCACTAGTTCACTCAGGAACTCTGCTGGAACCATCGCTCGTTACCGAAGTAACTCCCCGTCGGGCCTACGATGTTCACCCATTGCTCACACCCCACATGGTAACACAATGTTTATAGATCGCTCACACCCCACATGGGCACACGACCCAATCGCTCACACCCCACACGGGCACACGATCTGATTGCTCACACCCCACATGGGCACACAATCATTCGTAATCATCGCTCACACCTCACATAGGCACACGACGTTACAACGGATTCTCATTAGAATCGCTCAACACAAGAATGCACATCATGATGCTTCACATGCAAAATGACTCGAAAGACATTCTTGAAATGCATACATATTCACAATATATTCATGCATTCATCACATATAATCCATCTACATTCACATCAATTGTATAACAACATACACATTTATCCAAACAAATCAATTTACGGTTTATCGGAAAAGTCGGCTAAAAATAATATTTTCCATCATCATCAAAAAGTACTCATCCACAGCTTCGATTCGATATAAAGAACACTTAAATCCGATAAACAACGAAGAAGATATGTATATTTCAAAATAACGCAAAAACATAAACCGGAGGCCCGACACTACGAAACGGTTCGAAAATACTGTTCCAATTGGACCAGGTTTAGACCTCAAAACCATTTTTCCTAGAAAGAACATCTCGTTAGCTTCCCAACGCTTCGAACGGGGGTCAAAACCGACTTACGGTTCAAGAGATATGAATTTCCGAAGTTTTCCGAAAAATCAGGATTTTCCACCTACAGCACGCGTCCGTACGCCTGCGCACAAAACCAGAATTTCTGCTACATTCTGGTACAGCTGCGTAATCGCCCGAAACCCGACCGATTCAATTATTTTCTTCCGAATAAATACATGGTGATATCACATAAATACACACCAACATATTAGGATCAAGAAAAACCCGATTCCACGACTTTTATTTTTCACCAAAATCTCAAAACCCTTAATCACCAAAATTGTGAAAACTCACATAATCAACCAAATTCAACAAAACGAGTTTCTATAATCTCGGTCTAACCTCATGCGACTAATCTTCACAATTTATTTCAAATTTCATCCGTGAAAACATCGATTATAACCGATTATGTCAAAATCCAACCTAACCTCAAATATCTCTAAAACAACCAAACAATTCAAACACACACATACATAATCATAAGCATGGATAATATAACAATGTTTCACACCCTTACCCGATTAAATCGTGTTTGAAAAGCCGGTTGAATCAATTTCTTTCTCTCCATGTTTTCTCCCTTTTTCTTCTTTTCTTTCTCTTTTCCTTCTTCTTCTCTTTTTCTCTCAAAATCCTGTTTTTCTCTCTTTCTCACCTCTAACTTTCTATTTTAATAAAACAAATATCTATCCCAACAAAAAGACCAAAATACCCCTACACTAAAATATCTCGCAAACGCTCTCAAAACGCGATAAAACATAATCACGATGAAAAATAATATATTCTCAAATAAAAGTCAAGAATAAAATAATATAATAATAAAAATAATTAAATCGACTCGATTAATTAAATAAGACGAAACCGGGGCGTTACAACTCTCCCCCACTTTAGACATTTTCGTCCTCGAAAATATACTGAGACGAACAACCCTGGACCCGACTCTCGCATCCGACTAACAAACCAACATGCCAACAAAAGGCACACCACAAATAACACAACTGACAAACCACCGTGCTAACAGCAGATACAACAACGGCACGACAACGACGACAACAACAACGACAAGATGCAAAGCCCATACAATGCACTTGATGACCAACTCACAACTCAAGGAAAACCACGATACCAACACACAGGTTCACTCTAGAACCGAAACACAACACGATCGTTACCATCACCGTAGATAACACTCCCCTAACTCCCCACACAGGAATTAGCTACTCGCACTCGAACCAACACGATAGGAACGAGGCAACAACACAAACAAGAACACAAGTTCCACTACACCACATTGTCTCAACAACATCAACAAAACTAGAATACCAACATCCTTGTCACACAACCTTATTACAACCATGCTACGATTCACCAATCGAACATACAACCAAAACCTCCATCTACATAGTAGCCCATGAAGAATATCTAAACCTTTCACCTAACACTTCCATTCTGAAACGTCCAATGGTCTCAACACTCCTACATGTTTCCAATGTTCAACCTATGAACTCTTACAAGTCCCACACGTAATTACAAAATGTGCCACCTCACACTTCCGCTGCACACTCTGATTACTCGAAACCATCAAGTCTGCCAATCTCACGTCCAAAGTCTAACTCTTTCTCATATTCGCCAAAAATCACTGTTCACTTTAATATTACCAACCTCACACTCTCCTGTGTTATCTCATACACCATACACAAGTCTCGGAATTGCTCAAATAATTCTAACTCCCTGACCATCAAAACAGACATACATAGAAACTTCCGACTTAACTTTTCAGGCACAACAACAGCTTTTCCCCGAAGGATAATCCAAGCCAAATTCATAACTCATCACGAACTCTAACCATCCGTGTTGTCTCATACTCTATTCCTTTAGACCAAACAAGTACTCAATATCCTTGCGATTACCAAACACTTCGAACCTAGAACCATAAAGATAATACCTCCAACTATTCCAACACAATACCACCGCAACCAATTCCAAATCCATAATAATACAGATCCTTTTATAAATCCTTAATTGTCGTAAAGCATAAGCCACGACTTTACCCTCTTGCATTACCACGTTGACTAAACTCATCAAAGACACATCACAATACCCCACAACCGGTTTATTAGGATCACACAAAATCAAAGCTGAAACCATAGACAACTTCTACTCCAGCTCACCAAAACTTACTCACAACGAACATCCAAACAAACGACTCACCCTTTGTAAGTCAACTGAGATACCAGAAGTACGAACTTAACAAAGTCTTCCATAACCTGTAATAACAACCAACTGAGTCCAAAAGTTTCTAATCTCCTTAACTAACTTCGGAGCCTCTCATGTAGAACTACATCTACTTCCGATGGATCCATTAACCATACTCTCATCTGAAATAACATTTCCAAGAAACTAACCCTTTTCAACCAAAATTCTCACTCGAATAACTTAGCATAAAACTTCGTCTCTTTTCAACACTTGTAATTCAAATCTCAAACACTTTACTCATTCTTCCTCTGAGTTTATAACAAATCCAAATATCCTCAATCGAAACCACTACGAACTTATCCAATTAAATATGGAAGATACGATTCCTCTACTCCATAAACATTAGAGACGCGTTACTAACACCAAATACCATCACTGTACGTAGCAATTCCCAACCAAAATCCAAAAGATATAAATCCTTAAAGCTTTTGCAAAACCTTGCACTAGGCAACTGGCTACTCACACACAAGCTTAACCGAGTAATTAACAGCCTATTCCGATGATAACAACATAACCAGTCACATCAAATTGATCAAAGCCTTAACTCACACAATTCACCACTCTTATCCAACATTCCAAACAATTGCAAGTTCACTCAAACTCAGCCAAACCATTCCAATTATCTATTCCTGAAAGTGGACACTTGTTCTCAATCGTTACCTTATTCAATTATTAGTAATCCATACCCAATTTCTTCTCCTGACCGTCCAATTCCGCAATTCCAACATGTATCAACAACCAACCAAAAAGAATTCTCAAACACAATGTTACATCCACCCACAAGGGTTTCCTCACAATTTCCATTAATGCCTTAAAACTCCAAAGACTCCAAACCCACCAGAACTCTAAGTTTGCTGTCCATAGTCTCAATACCATTATACTTGTTATTCCATTCCATCATCCTTCCTTTTGTTACCAACCATACTGGAGCTCTCTAAGACAACACCTTAATGGTCCATCCAAAAACACATCTGAATACTATGCCCAACTGACGGCCCATCACTGCGACTTCCTGCCAATTCCCAGAACACTACCATCACAGACAAAACAAACATCTTATTCCCATCTACTAAGAGTTTCCTACTTACTTAGCAGATATAAACCTCAACTATTCACCTTCGTCCAATTAAGTTCAATCTCTACTCTCTGTGAAGCAGTCCTTAAATAAAACCCAATCATTCTCTCTCAATGACTTCCCAACTGGACTAACATACCAAAACCTCTAATCCATTTCATCTTCCGATATTAGCATCTTCATCGACTCATCAAAACAATCTGTAATCATATCCTTAAATTCCAAACAACTCATTTCACACATTATCAAAGCCGGAAAGACCCGCCTATTCCATCCAACATAATTTCCGTCTGCTATCAACAAGAGATTAAGGGTGATCAGTTCCTCAATTTACCAATAGACAGCCGACAATCATGATGGGGCATAAACCGTCTTTACCAAACTATAATAGCCTTTCTTGCATCCCATACACAAAACTACCTAAGGCACAAATCCTTAGTTGACATAAACCTTACCTCCGCATTTCTTACGGAATCGGGAACAACACTGTCCAAACAACACTTACCATCTTGCAATTCACAACACACTAAGCCAGCGTTCCACACCTAAAGCAACATGGAGAAGTACCAGCTTCTCCCCCACTTATCTCATTTTAACTCCTGAAAACAAAGGATTAGAAAACCAGAAAGCACTGACAGTGTTTCACACACATATCACGTGCTAAGGGACAAACAACAACGACAGTATTCATCTGTCACACCAACAGACTCAACAACTGACTCAACATTGGCTCTGATACCACTTAATGTAACACCCCTTTCTATACACCCAATTAATCAATTAGGCACGTATACAAAATTTGATCAGAGTATAATTAAAACAACATGGCATAAAAAGGTATGTCACATTATATTTGAAATTAAAACACATACAACACCTGCTCACAAAGATATGCAACAGTGGGGTAACTTTCAAACAACAAAGGATCTCAGTCCTTATACCCACATCTCAATATTTAGAATAAAAGCGGAAACATCTAAACATTGATTCACAAACATATATACATATATATATATATATATATATATATATATATATATATATATATATCATACTCCAATAGTAGTCACCAATATCATTCATGTTTACATAAACATTCATCAGCTAGATACATGTACAAAAGTATCACAAAAGCTCATAAACCCATCCTAGCTACCCGGTGCTACATATCAGAGCCAGACGACCAAAAAGGAAATGAAGCCACGCTTCACAAAAGACCACCAGATACCTAATCTGCAATGCCTCATAGAGCATCATAACACAGCAGAAGGGTGAGAAATATTATCATAATAACAATGCATATAATTATATATATATATATATATATATATATATATATATATATATATATATATATATATATATATATAAACATAAAAATACACATATTACACATTCTCACCACAATTCATCACATTTTCATCCATATACATCACAATGTATATATATATATATCCACCAAGCATATTCATCATACACACTTTCACAATTCTCAATCATTCCGTATAAACATACACAATTATGTTCATTCAACAACACATCATTATAAAGATGATAAATGCAAATCATAGAGACCGACTCACGACTCTATGCAAATGCAATGCGGTACCGACTCAATCATCACTAGTTCACTCAGGAACTCTGCTGGAACCATCGCTCGTTACCGAAGTAACTCCCCGTCGGGCCTACGATGTTCACCCATTGCTCACACCCCACATGGGCACACAATGTTTATGGATCGCTCACACCCCACATGGGCACACGACCCAATCGCTCACACCCCACACGGGCACACGATCTGATTGCTCACACCCCACATGGGCACACAATCATTCGTAATCATCGCTCACACCTCACATAGGCACACGACGTTACAACAGATTCTCATTAGAATCGCTCAACACAAGAATGCACATCATGATGCTTCACATGCAAAATGACTCGAAAGACATTCTTGAAATGCATACATATTCACAATATATTCATGCATTCATCACATATAATCCATCTACATTCACATCAATTGTATAACAACATACACATTTATCCAAACAAATCAATTTACGGTTTACTGGAAAAGTCGGCTAAAAATAATATTTTCCATCATCATCAAAAAGTACTCATCCACAGCTTCGATTCGATATAAAGAACACTTAAATCCGATAAACAACGAAGAAGATATGTATATTTCAAAATAACGCAAAAACATAAACCGGAGGCCCGACACTACGAAACGGTTCGAAAATACTGTTCTAATTGGACCAGGTTTAGACCTCAAAACCATTTTTTCTAGAAAGAACATCTCGTTAGCTTCCCAACGCTTCGAACGGGGGTCAAAACCGACTTACGGTTCAAGAGATATGAATTTCCGAAGTTTTCTGAAAAATCAGGATTTTCCACCTACAGCACGCGTCCGTACGCTTGCGCACAAAACCAGAATTTCTGCTACATTCTGGTACAGCTGCGTAATCGCCCGAAACCCGACCGATTCAATTATTTTCTTCCGAATAAATACATGGTGATATCACATAAATACACACCAACATATTAGGATCAAGAAAAACCCGATTCCACGACTTTTATTTTTCACCAAAATCTCAAAACCCTTAATCACCAAAATTGTGAAAACTCACATAATCAACCAAATTCAACAAAACGAGTTTCTATAATCTCGGTCTAACCTCATGCGACTAATCTTCACAATTTATTTCAAATTTCATCCGTGAAAACATCGATTCTAACTGATTATGTCAAAATCCAACCTAACCTCAAATATCTCTAAAACAACCAAACAATTCAAACACACACATACATAATCATAAGCATGGATAATATAACAATATTTCACACCCTTACCCGATTAAATCGTGTTTGAAAAGCCGGTTGAATCAATTTCTTTCTCTCCATGTTTTCTCCCTTTTTCTTCTTTTCTTTCTCTTTTCCTTCTTCTTCTCTTTTTCTCTCAAAATTCTGTTTTTCTCTCTTTCTCACCTCTAACTTTCTATTTTAATAAAACAAATATTTATCCCAACAAAAAGACCAAAATACCCCTACACTCAAATATCTCGCAAACGCTCTCAAAACGCGATAAAACATAATCACGATGAAAAATAATATATTCTCAAATAAAAGTCAAGAATAAAATAATATAATAATAAAAATAATTAAATCGACTCGATTAATTAAATAAGACGAAACCGGGGCGTTACACCAAGGAGGAACCAAATCTGATCCCAAGCCTCCCAAGTCTTTGGAACTAAAAATAGCATGCCAAACCTAGAAATGCCTAAAAGAGGGACAAGACTCCAATTTTGGATTGGAGCATTCAATGCATACACCAAGGTGGCATGGACTGAGCCATTTCCAACTAAATTCAGTCAAAACTTATCCAAGACCAAGGGAACCAGCAGCCTGTGCCCTAACCTCTAGTCAATGGCTAGAGGAGACTTGGATTCTCATTGATCAACATTGGCCAAACCTATGCAGCAGTTGCCATTCACTATTCCTTGCAAAATAAACTTGCTCTACTATAAATAGAGCTCATTTGTGATCAGTTTGAGTACACCAAAGCCATCAAACATATGCTTTCCTCTAAATCTCTTCTTTCACTCCAAAATTGCCTTCCAAAGCAAGTCACTATAGGGTTTTGAGTTTGAGAGCTATTCCAACCAAACCAATCACACACACACACCTCATAAACATCATATAGAAGTGATCCAAACACTCACATAACATCTGGAACATCAAAATCACAAAATCACCAGCCAACTGCTCAAGCCTTTGACAGATTTTCAGTTGAGGTGCCAAATCAAGTTCCAGCTCAATTCAATCCACTCCAAGCACTCAGACACACTCCATAGCACCTAGGGAAGTTGTCCATAACCTTGGAACCAAGTTGTAACACCTCTAACACAAAACACAATCACCAGCTGCAAGAGGTAAGCATGAGTTCTTCTAACTCTATGATCCATGCATTTTTTGTTGCACAATAATTTGGCCATATGTTCGTAATCACGCATGGAGTGTTTTCCCTCAATCAATTGCATTGTTTGAATCGTGTATGGAATTTCTGAACCTTCATGCAAATTTTAGGGTTCTTGAGGTTTCTCTTTGATTTATTATTCCATGTTTAAAATAAATGAAATTAAAGACCATAGACATGATCATGAGGTTGAAACGAGTAGATTGATATGTAGATTGCATGATATAATAAAGTATTCAATGAGATTGGATAGAAAACGCAAATCTGCAGAAACAGAGGGTGGCGCGTGTTCTTGCCCTTGTTCTTGGCGCCTTTTATGAATATTTGAATATTTGAATTTTGTGATTTTATTTAATTGATTCAAAAATTAATTTCTCTCTGAATTTTAATGATTTTGAGTTGATTCTTTTTTAATAATTCACAAAAATGTTAAAATATTTTATTTTCCCAAAAAATCCCAAAAATATTATTTATTTCATATACTTGATATTTTGTAAAGAATTAATATTTTAATTGTTTTTGACATTTAAAATATTTCCTCTTTCTTGATTTTTCAAATTTTAGTGATTTTCAATCATTTTGTGGATCAAAACCTGATTTTTGAAACATTAATCCAAGATCACAATTTCTTTTCCACATGTTTAACAATTTTGATCATTTTAATTGAATTTTTATTCAATTAAAATACATTTTGAAAACAAATTAGGGTTTTTGATTAATTCGACCCTCATCAAACTTTTTCAAACTCTTAGGGCTTCTTGGTAAAGTGTAAGACCCAACCCTTTGTAAATATAAACCTTTTTTGGGCCTCAGTGTATTGTATAAGTCCCGATACCGTCAAAAGGTCCGACACGATCGTCGCCTTTTTCACAAAAAGTTTTGGGCCTCTCCTCGAGCTATAAGACCCATTCAAAACTTTTTGGGTCTCTAATAGAGTGTAAGACTCAATCCCCTTTTAACCAAAACAATTTTGGGCCTCAGATATTGTATAAGTCCCTCTGCGTTAAAAGAAAACCTCGGCGCGATCGCCAGTTGAAAAATCAAACCCTTGGGGCCTACCCTCGTGTTATAAGCCCCATTCTTTAAAAATCATTGGGCCTCTAGTAGAGTGTAAGACCCAACCCTTTTTGAAAACCAAAAACTCTTTGGGCCTCTCCTTGAGCTGTAAGCCCTACCACTTGTGCAAAAATAAACCTTTAGGCCTCTTGAGAGAGTGTAAGACCCATCCCTTTGTACAGAAAACCTTTTTGGGCCTCAGTCACTTGTATAAGTCCTTGTACAAAACAACAGTGCAATCACTGATAAAACCTTGGGCCTCTCCTTGAGCTGTAAGCCCCAACAATCTTTTCAAAGCACTTTCTCCTTTGATTTTGAATATAATATTGTTATCAAAGCTTTCTTTGTTGAACAACTAACCAAACAGCATGGAAGCTCTACAACCGAGTAAGTGTTTACCCGCTTTCTTTATCCGCTTTCATATATATAACTGTATTATGGGGCTGCTCACTGTAAGTCTTCATTCACAAACTTTTATATACTCGTCAAATATCCACTGTGTAATACTAGTATAGTTATTTAGATTTTTCCCCAGCAACTACGTTTAGCACTAGGTAAAGCCCTGTTGGTCACTCTTAAATACAAACAAAACTAGATCCCCATAGGATTACCAGACACAGTCTTCCCTCTTCTTGGGGTTAAACAATATGAAGACGTGAAAGGCAGCATTCTCGGTGAACCCTTTCTCAGACTGTCACCCTTAGAAATCGTCAAAGAAACTCTACTCCCCAGAGGTGATCTTTTCTCCGTGAATGACATCTCTTGAGTTTCTTCCAAATTCTCGGACTTTCCTGGCTTGATCTATTCTCGATGAATGGCATCTATTGAGCTTCTCGGGGTTTGGGAACCCACAGGCTTCTTAAAAGCATCCCCGCCTCCTCTTGGGCATTGTACAAGGACCCTTCGGCTTCTTAAAAGCTCTCATGCCTTCTCTTGGGCTTAGTACAAGGATCCAGAGACCTATACAGGTATAGGAACAGAACCTGGTCATCAATTTGCTAGAGCTGTCTTTCTGAGTCAAGTGTCAGACCTGTTACTGGGTTGACCTTCATCCCTTAACATACCAGCCTTCTCTTGGGCATCATACAAAGATCATTCACTATCTGAGAATCGACTTCTCAAAACACCAGTAGACTTGGACAGTCTCGATACCCTTTGGATTTTCCATTCCCTTAAAGAACAGGAAATCTCCCTGATCCTCTGATCAATCTCAAAGTACAACATTACCCATATAAGAACTGATTTTCTCTTTTAACCAACATACTGGACCTGTCACTAAACTGAAACAGTCACCAGCACCCTAGCCTCCTTTTGGGCTTTGTACAGTGATTCTCCCTAGTGGAGCTAACCTTTTAGCCTCCATCTCGGGCTTCATATGAGATACTAAATCACTCTCTTGTTGAGTATAAAAGACTCTCTTGTTGAGTCAACCTGTTTAGCCTCCATCTCGGGCTTCGTACGAGATACAAAAACACTCTCTTGTTGAGTATAAAAGACTCTCTTGTTGGGTCAAACCTGTTTAGCCTCAATCTCGGGCTTCGTACGAGATACAAAATCACTCTCTTGTTGAGTATAAAAGACTCTCTTATTGAGTCAATCACCTTTCAGCCTCCGTCTTGGGCTTCGTACAAGACACATATAAAAGCACTCTCTTGTTGAGTCAGTCTCTTGTTAGCACTGTCTTGTTGAGTCAACCCTTTTAGCCTTTCTCTCGGGCTTCGTACGAGACACATAAAAACACCCTCTTGTTGGGCCAACAGCCTCCTCTTAGGCTTTGTATAAGGAAACCCCGGTTGAGCCAATCAACCTTTTAGCATCAAAAGTTGTGCCTCATTCACAGTATACAAACATCAACAACTCCTTTTCCCCCATCTAATTGCTGTAAGCGGCAAGCCTTTGGATTATTTACATCCACGCCACTGTCCCTCTTTTAGCATGAGAAATTCCTAAGGAAAGATGTCATTGCTCTAAACTGAGTTAAAGTCTTCTCCTTCAGGTTGAAAATCCCCTATAAAGGAAATTATGGCATTGCTGGATTCACATATCCCAGTTAAAGTAATTCTCCTTTATAATCAGTCACCCAACAGTTGTGACAAACAGACCCCCCTTTAGAGATGACAAATTCTCTCTAAAGTCAAAACCCTTTAGCTTCACATCTTGGGCTTCGAACAAGATACAAATAGACCCTTTAGCTTCACATCTTGGGCATTGAACAAGATACAAACCACCTTTAGCTTCACGTCTTGGGATTTGAACAAGACACCAAAATGACCTTTTTCCTCCCATGGAATAGGAGGAACTACGATCGCTCTGATTTCCCTGTTTCGTTAAACGGGAATACATAGGCATAAGATTGAAAATCTTAGCGAGCACACTAATCAAAAACCCAAAATCCCGTACCTTCACACATCAATCGAAAAGCATCAGTCCTAGTATCCTCAAAAATAATCCAGACACTGTGTTCTTAAAAAATAAGCAGAGAGAGGCCCCACTTCCACATAGCATCTTTAACCTAACAGACCACTGTTCAAACTCAGTATGCAAGCAGGGTTAATTGGAGACATCTATTTCCCTTCCTTCATCAGCTTCAATAGGATAAAAAATGAATCGACCTGTAGTACCCCAGAGCAATAGTGCTTAAGAACCACGTCCAAAATCGCTCGCTACATGTGCTCAAGAAGATACAATCATTTCTCACTGATTCTCGGGGAAAATGGACTTCGAATTATGACGGCCCCTATGTGGTCAAGAAAGCTTTCTCAGGCGGTGCCTTGAGACTCGCAACCATGGACGGAGAGGAATTTTCCTACCCCACAAATGTTGATGTAGCAACACGTTCCCCACAGTGTTATGAACGTAGTCTTCTCCATGTCCTCTGGGGCCATCTTGATTTGGTTATACCCAGAGAAACCATCCATGAAGGAAAATACAGAATACTGAGCAGTGTTGTCTACTAACACATCAATGTGGGGAAGCGGGAAATCGTCTTTCGGGCTTGCTCTATTCAAATCTCCGTAATCAACGCACATCCTGACCTTTCCATCCGTAATCATGCACGATATTAGCAAACCACAGAGGATAATTTGTCACAGCGAGAAACCCAACTTCCAACTGTTTCTGAACCTCTTCCTTGATTTTGATAGCCATATCCAGTTTCGTCCTTCTCAGTTTCTGCTTAACCGAAGTACAACCTTCTTTGAGCGGCAGTCGGTGTACCACAATGTCAGTGTCAAGCCCAGGCATGTCTTGGTAAGACCAGGTGAAGATATCCACATACTCTCGGAGCATTTCAATCAATCTTCCCTTGACAGTGTCTTCCAAAGTAGCCCCAATCCTAACTTCCTTTTTGGCATCCTCGGTTCCCAGATTAATGGTCTCAATTTCCTCCTGATGAGGTAGAATGACCCTTTCCTCCTGTTTCATCAATCTGGCCAATTCTTCCGGTAAGTCACAATCTTCGTCAGTCTCTTCTTTGGCCCGATAGATAGGATTGTCGAAGTTATACCGAGCCATAGTTGAATCATTATTGGTGGCATCTGAACAAAGAAAACTGCATGATTGATGATATATGTTTGTTATGAATGCAACAAACAAGAAAACACATTGCCATTTTGATATGAGTTAATGCAAAAAGTAAAAAAAAAAAAACAGTGAACAAAATATTTGAATGTGAAAACGTCCTTTATTGATGGTAAAGTAGCAGACAAAAACATCAAAGCCCTACGGACAAGTATCACTACGTCTTGGGCAGAACGTAGGATTTAACACAAACAGAAAACAAAGGCAATTACTCTTGACGGGTCACTTGAATGACTTTCTCAGACAACCAATTGCATGGACTTTGACCGGGAGTGCAGGGGCGGATCCACTCATCCATGTCACAATCGCTATCCCCCTCATCATCAATGGCATTAATCCGATTAAAGAAGACACCAGCACTTGTGAACTGGACTGGACCATAGAACTTAGGAGGCTTTTGAACTCGTCTAGGTGACTTGTACCCCAACCCATAAGTATTCTACTTTTTCTGAACGTTAATGACCTGGCCCCATCTTTGAGAAATACCAGCTTCAACTACAGCACGTGCGTCTTTGAAAGAAGACGCCGACACTTCTGGTTGATTTACCACTTTGGGTTGATTAACTACCTCAGGCTGACTAACTACCTTTGGAGGCTCCTCAGGAATTTTCACAGCTTCAAAGGCTTGGCACAGGGTCTCATGTATTTCGCCATCTACCTCCACATACTTGAAGGTTGATAGGTGACTCACCATGATGTCTTCCTCACCACAGACTGTCACAACGTGGCCATCCACCATGTACTTCAGCTTTTGATGCAGCGTGGATGTTACTGCCCCAGCGCTATGGATCCACGGGAGACCCAATAAACAGCTATAGGCAGGCTGAATGTCCATGATATAGAAAGTGGCTTCAAAAATTTCATGGCCGACTTTGATTGGCAATACAACTTCTCCAAAGACTGATCTCTTAGAACCATCGAAAGCACGCACCACCAAGTTACTTGGCGTGTAAATCAACCCACATGTGTCTAACTTCATCAGAGCCTTCTTTGGCAACACATTTAAGGATAACCCAGTATCAACTAGTACATGTGACATTAAGGAGCCTCGATATTCCACTGAAATATGTAGAGCGTTGTTGTGATTCCTCCCGGCTGGAGTCAGATCTAGGTCTGTGAAACCTAACCCATTACCAGCATTCACGTGTGCCACAACCCCTTTTAACTGATTAACGGATATTTCCTGAGGTACATAGGCTGTGTTCAAAACCTTCAGCAACGCATTCCGGTGCGCCTTGGAGCACAACAACAGAGATAGGATGGATATTTTGGATGGCGTCTGATGCAACTGATCAACAATCTTGTAATCGCTCTTCCTGATTAATCTTATAAATTCCTCCACATTTTCTGAGAAGGAGTTATCAACTTGTTTTGTTGAGGAATCATTCACGACCTGCTTCTGTACAGAATCATCCATCACTTGTTTCCCTTTATCCTGCTTGGAACTGCCAACCTGATCATCTGACGGAATGAAGACTCTACCACTTATCGTGATAGCCCCTGCTTGATCAATACTGTCAACCTCTGAACTCACAGCTGATGTTCCTACCAATTCCTGCTTCTTTCCATCAACAAATACCTCAGCCCCATAGTTCCACGAGACGACTTTGGTACTTTCATACGAGACTGGCCCAGGAACTATGATGATAACCAGCGTTGGTCTCGTCGGTGCAGATATGGTTATTGTTTTGAAAGGGATTGTTACTGTGGAAACACCATTCTCTTTGTCAGTAATCTTTCTCTGCTGATCACATCTGTTGAACTGTAACTGTCCTTCATTAATCAATCTCTGAATACCTGATCTCAATAAATCACAATCATTGGATTGAAAGCCACACTCAGAACAGCCCTCATTACAACCAGGGAAGACCCCACCCTTCAGCAACCTTTCCTTTACCACACACAAGGGAGTCTTCAACTCGTTCACACCTAAAACCAGATTCAAGGATTCATTATCTTCAATAATAGCATTAACCGTTGGCCCACCGTGATTCGGCATTGGGTTCTGAATGACATTTGGCACGTCATTAGAGAAGTTGATGGCTTTGGAGTCTACCAAATCTTGCAATTTATGGTGGAATTCCCTACACCTCTCAATTGTATGCCCTGGGGCACCGGAGTGGAAATCACAGTGTGCGTTAGCATCATAGCCCAGAGGTAATCTCCTAGTGGGTGGAGCTAGTGTGTGGAGCTCAACTAAACGCAGCTGTAGCAAGTGTTGCAACAATTAAGCATATGACATGGGTGGCTAATCAAAATGCCTCTCAGCATTCCTTTGTCTGTTTTGATACTGGCCTGGCTGTCAGTTTTGGTACTGATTGGGAGTATTCCTCTGCTGCTGAGGTGCAGCCAGAATAGTCCCAAAAGCAACTTGTTGATTGTAATTTTGTCGAGCCTTTCCCCTACCATTATACGATAAAATAGAATTGGTGTCTCATTCTCTCTTTTTGTAATTTACATACGGCTTTTTTCCTCCTCCAGACGAGGATCCATCATTACCCGATATCTTTCCAGCTTTGATCCCACTCTCTACTTTTTCTCCAACTAGGACCAAGTCAGCAAACTTTCCCGACATACAAGGAACCAGCTTTTCATAATAATGACCCTGCAGGGTGGCCATAAACATATCGATCATCTCCCGCTCTACCATGGGAGGTTGTACCCTTGTTGCCAATTCCCGCCACCTCTGGGCGTATTCCTTAAAACTCTCATTGTTTTTCTGCGACAAACTCTGCAATTGGGTCCTATTAGGAGTCATATCAGTATTGTATTGATAGTGCTTAACAAAATCCTCCACCAATTCCCTCCAGCTGCGAACATGGCACCTCTCTAACTACATGTACCACTCCAAAGACGCCCCAGACAGGCTGTCTTGGGAGAAATGCATCAATAATTTTCGTCGTCAAAATATGCAGCCATTTTTCTTGCATAAGCCCGAACGTGAGTCTTTGGGCAAGTAACACCATTATACTTCTCGAAAGTAGGCACCTGAAACTTGTGAGGAATTCTGACACCGGGGACCAGTCCCAAGTCATCCATATCCAAACCCAAGGAATTCTGATTCTCAACCGCTTTCAATTTCTCTTCAATCATCCTGAATCTCCAATCGTTATCAGGCTGGGGGCCAACATCCCCACCTGGCATGGAAAATACATCATCCTGTTGGTCATCATAGCGACGGCCATGTACTGTACAGACACTGTTACCTCCTCCCACTATGGAAGAAATCAAAACATTCTCTCCTCTGCCCGGAGGGATAACAACACCAGGAATAGGAATATCTCTGCCCGAAGGACCACCTTAGACACCATCACCAACAACACCTCCGCCCGGAGGAATAACACCAGTATGAATGCCTCCATGAAGAACCCTGTCTTCATCAACTCTAGCAATCAACAGTTGAACAAGGGTCCTCAGCTCCTGCTGACCCACATCAACATTCTGCATCATATCCATAAATTGAGTCGTGCGAGCTTGTATCGCGATCATCTCAAATTGTAACTGATCCATAGCCTTCTTCTGGTTTTGTCTGGTAGAGTACCAGTGAATGTGTTGATCAGCAATCCTGTCTGAAGAAAAAAATAAGATAAGAAACCCTGAGACAAACACCTGTTATGCACAATGATTATGAATATGCAAATGCAAATGAAATGCTTGAATATTCGCAGGGCGGTCCACTCCTTGATTCCAGTTTAATAACAAGATAGAACTAAACTTCTGCTCATACATTGTGAAAACCAGAGGATAATCAACTGTCAACAATTATAGCCCAAGATAAAGATGGAAGTCTGAATACGACAATCAAAGATCTCAACCAACAAGCCTGGCGGTAATCCAAACACAATAAAAGAGAAAAAGCAATTTATGGCATGTCATCAAAGTCAACAAGTGCCAATACTCCCCAACCATTATGCTCTTTGCTCCATTCTTGAGCCTCCTTGAAGAGCTTCTTGGTGTCGGGATGCTTCGGTCTCTGGATCAACTCTTGAATGAGAACATCTCTTCTGTGCATGATCCCTTTCAAGTATCGGCAGTGAAACTCCCAAGCATCTTCTTCAAAAACACTGTCCATGCTGGGACCCTCATTTCTAGGCCTCTTCACTTCAACTTGTATCTTCAGCTCCTCTATAGTGGCTATGGCCTCATTGAGTCTGTCTTTGACTGCTTGTCTCTGGAATGTCCCTGATGGGATCTCTTCATCTTTTTTCTTGAGCTTTGCCTTCAAATTCTCAATCTGTTCCAAGAACTTGTCTTCTTTCTGTTTATTGGCGGTGATTGCAGTGTTTCTGTAAATGTTGAACTTGTGAATTTTTGACAAAGCTTTGACCAAGTCTTCTTTCTTAGACTTGAGAACCCTGCTAACACCCTTTAGAGCTTGCCCTACCTTCTGTTTGGCCGTGACTTCATCAGCTAGCTCTTTATCCTTCTTAGCTAGAAGCTCTGTTTTCAACTTGGTAGTATATATGGCTTCGCCTCACTCGTGCTTCAGCTGACCCATTTCTCTACTCAACTCACGGTTCTCCTCTCGCAGCTTCTCTGTCTTAGCCCACAGTTTATTATACTTTTCTATCTTCACGGTAGTAGGTGGTTCAATCATCAGATGGTACAAGGGTGGTTCTACTGAGAAAGGAAGGAGCTCATCTCCCGCTCTTTTTTGGATCCAATCCACATAGGGAGAAAAAGCCTTGTTGTTACACTTCCCAAAGAAGGTCTTTCCTCTCTTAAAAACTTGTTTCCAAGCATTCACGACTTTCCTTAATATCTCTTGGTATTCAGTGCCACTGAAATACAGGGAGTCTCTGATATCTTGATCCTCAGGGGGAACTCTCAATGCGTACCCAAACTGCTTGATAGCGAGGGAAGGGTTATAATTAATTCCGCCTTTCCTCCCTACTAAAGGTACATTCGGGAATTCTCCACAGTTGAAAATTAGCTCTATTCCCAGCAGACTATGATCAAACTAAATGATATTATCAGCAGTCAGTCCCATCAGCCTCTTGGACCACTTCAAAGAACCCTCTGTATCCATAAATGCCCCAGTCTGAGGAAGATGACTCAAAAACCATGTAGACAGGAGTGGCGCGCAACAACTTACAGTTCTTCCTCGCCTATTCTCATTCTTGTAGTGGACGTAATGGTATACATCACCAAGAAGAGTAGGCACAGGATTTCTCAAGATGAAGGTCCGAACATCGTGCATATCAAAAAGATTAGGGATGTTAGGGAATAAGACAATTCCATAAATGCACAAAGCTAGTATAGCGTTGAAAGCGGACCAACTTCTCGCCTTAGCATATAAGCTAGCTTGATAAAACATGAACTTCAATGGGAAACCTTTAAATCTTTGCTTGTCAACAATATTATCACTAAGAATGGATTCTCCAATGTGAAGAGCAGCAGCAATCTCTTCCAATTCTGGACGTTCTTCAGAAAAGAATGGTATATCTTACTTGACGAAAATTCCCAAAATAAATGAGAACTCTTCCAACTTTGGAGCCAGCATGTAATCTGGGAAAGTAAAGCAGCGCAATGGAGGATCGTAGAACTGTAAGAGTGTGTGGATGGCATCATGCTCGTACTTTGAGACATTACAGACAAACTTCAACAACCTCCCATACTCATCACTAAACCCAGCACGAACCCCAGGGTCAGTCATACCAATCATCTTATGAAGTAAATCCAGGGTTGGCCTTGGAAACGTGTAAGCTACATTCTTCTTCCTCTGAGCATCCATGACGGGAAAACTTCGGCAACTGGAATCAAAGGTAATATGCAAGCCCTGAAAAATGTCAAACATGTTAGAATGCAAGAAATGATGCAAATGCAAACATGGGATCAAGGTATCAAGCTGCTCTGAACATCTGCTGTGCTGTCAACTGATTGAAGACCTCAAACCCAGAAACCCAGGATATCAGAACATCAGGTCACTGAGATAACCAGAAAACCAGGTAGATAACTACACACTGACGAGAAATCTAGAAAATCAGGTAGGTCGAAAGTTAAGGTCACCTGCAAACCTGCAAACACCCATCCCCTCTCACATGTGGGTTCTAGAAAACAGGATCCTTAGTCTCGGATTCTCGATTTGAGAAGCAATAGTACATTCATCCCTCGGGGTACAATACTATCACCAAACAAAGAGGTCAACCACTGATTCCCCCAAAAATAAGGTCACCCTATGTAAGTTCCCAGCTTCGGGTCCTCGGATCAAGAAGTATAATGGGTTTGCCATTTCTGGTCTACCATTACTACCTCTTGAGAGGAGTGCCTCTACTGAGTCCTCAGGAAAAAGGTTGCCAGAGTCGATAGCTCTCTAGATCAACACCCCAAAATGCGCAAGACACGCACGTCAGAATATCTCCCAAGAAAACCTTGTCTGGATGTGAATTTCATGAACACCAAACGTACCAAGATGGCATGTAGGTCCCACTGCTTTCCACTCTAGTCCTAGGTGTATACTCAAGCCTGTGTATTGGGCTTATCTCTCGTGAATCCAACCCACCCAACATCACAACAGTAACAGAGCAATATGATAACAATAATCACAAATGTAATAAATGCAGTAAAACAGTAATATACAACAAAATAAAGCACAACAGTAAACACCCAATGAAAATAAACAGACAAGCGCTAGGATTGACTTGAATAGGGAACCAGAGTCCCCAATAGAGTCGCCAGCTGTCGCAACTGCAAAAAATAACCGGCGAGAAACTAGAACAGAAGAGTCGCCACCGAACGTTATTTATCCCAACGCGGGGAAAGGAAACGATCGAAGAAACCTCAAAAGGGAAAAGACATGGTCATCGTAACCATAGTCTGGGTTCGGGAGTCGGTTACTCGCGGGGAAGGTATTAGCACCCCCACGCGTTCATCGTACTCGATGGGATCCACACTTGTTGTCTAATCAAAGGGTGAGTTATCCTAAAGTCTACGACTAAATAGAAACCGGGGGGGGGGGGAGGGGGGGAGGGAGCGAAGACGAACTCGTAAGAATTATCGCAATCCAATGCCTACGTATCTTCGTGGACGAATGAAGAATGAAGAATCAGAGTCAATGTAGTTCAACGAACTACGCACTAAGGGGGGAGGTTTCTCGCCAAGACATCGCCGTCTTGTGCCTACGTATCCTCAATCGGATGAGAGAGAGGAAATCAGAGCAGTCGTAGTTCGACCTAATGATGTCGATTTGTTTTTTACGTGAGCGATGAGCTCTTTTCTGAAAACGGTTTGAAACACAATGATCCCGAAGGATAAAAAGGTTTGAATTTGTTTTGTGTTTTTTAGACAGAAGTGGATTGAAGTTAGTTCATAACTTGCATTGCACCGAAGTCTATGACATAGGAAAGAATGCATAGCAAATCGTCCCAAGATGGGACGTCCACCAAACACTCTAGAAAAATAAGAGAAAACCCCTCATTCCTCATTCCCCACATACAAGGCTCATGCACAATACACGTTACCTTTATTAAGTGTCTTAGAATTGTTATGAGATGAGAAGAGAAGACTCAAGTCGAAAAGAAAACGCTACGGGAATTCTATCCTAATGTTGTCATGCAAAGATGGCCCTAAGGTTGAGGTAAGAGGGGAAAACATCTACCTAAGTTAGCATGCATGGTTTGAATCCTAATGTCTACCCTACTCCAAGCTTAATCGGAAATTAAATTGAACTAGGGAACCTTAAGCGACATACAAAAACAAAACAAAACAAAAAAACCAAAGAAATAAACCAAAAACAGTGGCTACAACAGTGCTCCAGCACCTGCACATCGATAAAATCCAGCAAAAACTCCAAACAACATTTAACAACTCATGTTCAGCACAAAAGGAGGTGTAAAAGGCCAAACAGCAGCACATACAACAACACATATGCACCAAAACAACAATGGAAAATAGGGCAGCACACCATGCATTTGAAAACGATGCAATCATGGCATAACAAACGTGCATCAAACATCACACATTACATGTCCAGCAAGTTGAGCATTAATCAAGAATTAACATGATTCAAATGTGTGTGCATCATGTTTATCGCATCAAGTAATCAACAACGTGAACATAAACATTCATCGATGAAAACCAAGAATCGCGTGTCGAAGAATCGTGTTCATGCAATGGTGTGAGGTGAAATAGCTCAAGAATAATCCACAAATCACCAGCATATTAATCCATGAAGTTTAGACATGCAAAGGATCTCAAACAAACAAGAAATTGCAAGAAAATCACACTCTGCAGTAGTGGTAACCGGTTATCAGATATGTTGTAACCAGTTACCCAGTTCAAAATAGCCTGGAAATACGCAGAAAACAAAGGAGTAACCGGTTATCAGTTATGCTGTAACCGGTTACTCTGCAACAGAATTAAAAAAAACAGCTTCCAAAATCACTTTTCAACAGCTTATCACTTCTCCAAACATCCAAATGATCATGCAACCAATTAATCACGAAATTCACATCAAATATCAGTAATCAAACACCAATTAGATCCAATAATCATCAACATCAACAATCAAAATCAAGCATATGGATCAAAACACATTAAAATCCATGGATCTACATTGCATAAGTTGAAATTAAGCTAAATCAAGTATAGATCTGAAATTAACCAACCTACAAAGCTGAGAATTGCTTTGGTAAGTGTTGTAAACGAAAATTGATGAATCCAAACAAGAAATCCAAGATCTATGCAAGAAACTTCAAGATCCTAGCAAGAAACTTCAAGATCCAAACAATATAATGATTTTGCTTCAAGCTTTCTCCAAAATCAGTTCCAAAAGCTTCAATCCAAGAGTAAAACAGTAGCAAATTCAAGATTCCTTCAAGAATTATTGAATAGATGAAGGTTTAGTTCCAAGATCAACAAATTTCAATGAAAAATTTGTTGAACTTTGATGAAGGAACTTTGAGTGAGGGTTTTGAAATGAGAGAAAAGTTGAGAGAAAAATGGAGTGAGATGTGTAGAAAATTCAGCAAATGAATCAAAGTTATGTGAGGTTTGGAATGAATTGATTTAAATAGAAGCTAGGTTAGGAATTTAAATGTGGTTTGGAGTGTGGGTTAATGAGTGGAATGGAGATTAGGAATGGAATTTGAAAAAAAGAATGCGGAATTAGAGTGGAAAATGTTGGAAGGAATTTGAATTTTGGGTGGAAAATGATGAAAATAAATCAATTCTAGATCCTTCCCACACATGCACAAGCCAAGCACATGATCACAATGATGCAAACTTATTTTTTTTTCAAGCTGTGCCCAGAGTAACCGGTTATAGCATATGTGCTAACCGGTTACTCAGTTCAGAAAACTGAAAATGTGCAGAAAAACCAAGGAGTAACTGGTTATCAGATATGCTGTAACCGGTTACTCAATTCAAATTTTGAATTTTGGCGCCTTTTGGAGGGAAACTTGGAAAAGTTGCCTCTGACAGCTGTTTTGAACCCCGTTAAGCCTCCGAGACTCAAAACTTGATATTGCTACTGAGTAACACCTGAAATGAAACACAAGTTCTTGCTAACACCTCAGAATATCCTGTTGAATGAATAATGTATGATACCGAATCACTTGATCAAAATGACTGCCAGAGCTTCTGATTATCAAAACGTCTAATGAGCTAAATAAAAGACCTTGAAAGTTATCTGCTTGGCTCTGAACACTATTGAAAATTATACTGGAACTGATAACGCCATGAGCTGCTGATAGATACCTCGATCCCATGCTCAAAGGAAACATGCAAATGCAAAAATGACGATGCTAATGAAATGAAGCATAAGCCAAAAAGGGTTAGAAACAATGGGCAAATTTTGAGGTGTTACAGTCGTAACCCAAAATATGACCTCCCCTTTGGCCTTTTGCATAAGCATGTGCATTCGCATCATTGGCATACGCATTCACACTTTTTCTCTGTGGTTTTGTTGCAGAAATATTCAGGTTTTCTAAGCCCGATTAATCACATCCTCACAAGGTCATCACATCATCAACACAAGAAAAATATAAGGGTTTCTATGCCTATTTATCAAAGCAAAAGGTCGGAAATCGGAACCATGACCATAACACCTCAATTCAAGCAAAAAAATTCAACTTTTCTCTGGTTAATCGGTTAACCATATATGGTTAACCGGTTAACACTCTTTTACAACGCCAAATTCATCTCTTTGGACAGCTGTTAATCGGTTAACCAAATTTGGTTAATCGATTAACACTTGCTATTTCAGCAAAAATTCAGCATTTTCATCATTTTTCAGCAACTCTCTCCACTTTTTTTTTGGTCCATTCTATTCTAGCATTATGTGGAATATTCTAGACCTTTCTAGACATTTCAAAACCATTCCATACACTTCCTACCATGCAACATTTCCAATTATGACCACCATGCACTCTTACTTCTAAACATGAGAGTCATTGATTTAGACTTGCATTGGGATTGCTCAAATGAGTTAAGTAACTAACTAACTGAGTCAACTTTCGACTCGGTGAGTTGAGTATAACTAACTCCAAAGCAAGCTCCAAAGCTCACTCCAAAGCACATTCCAAACCTAGCAACTCCAAACCAAAGCTTCAACAATTTCAATCATTTTCACTCTCAATTTTGCTTCAATTTTGTTTGGATTCTTGGATCTACAGCAAGTTCTACTTCACTTCAAGTAATCTACTCAAGCAATTCGGTGCTAATTCGTTTTCGGTGCATTTTCGCGATTCTGCTCAGTTTCTCTACGGTTCGAAGTTGAAGTGCAGAATTCTCTGGTTTTCTCTGGTTTTCTCCACTTATTTTCATCACATTTACTTTGCAACAACATCCAAGCTAATTCTCCAGCTTGTAGGTTGGTCAATTCTCACTCGATTTACTGTTTCGAACTTTCACGCATTTACGATGTAGTTTCGATCATTTGTTTGGTTTGTTGAATCTTATGATTGTTTGATCTTTGATCTTTATGTTAATGCTTTCAATTTGTGTTTAATTGCTCATACATAATGTAATTTTTGTGCACAAATGCAAACCATAACATGAGAATGCTTGAATAAGTGATTAATTGCAGGAAGTGCTTTTTCTAAGTTGATTTTTTTGCCACTGCTCTAGTGTTAACCGATTCACCATAAATGGTTAACCGGTTAACCAGTCATTTTTTCATATTTTTTGAACTTTCCAAGTGGTTAACCGGTTAACCACATATGGTTAACCGATTAACACTGTAACAGAGGCATATTTTGAGCTTTTTCTTGCTTGTTTGATTGGTTTTCCTCATTTTACCTCCATGGCTTTACATGATCAATATTTGTGGATGTTTTATGAGTTGTTTAACCTCTGTTTAAAGCATGATTGTGAACTTTCGACGCACGATTTATCGATTATGTAATTGTTTGCATTTTGGTATTACATTGTTCATGATCATTCTTGCACATCTTTTGCTCACTTGATTTCTTGATTTCTTGATTTGAGATGCATACTAACTGATCTTTGGTACTGTTTTGCATTTTCATTCATATTAGCATTAAGTTTGTTCTCCGAAGAATGAGCTTAATCTTGTACAATCAATAACCCACACTTTTGCTTTAATGATTTTTCATCTCTTTGGAAAATTATTAGCACATCAATTTCCTTTGTTCGATTGATCGAAACCATGTTTCGATTAATTGATTTTCCCTTGCTTCTCTCTCTAGGATTCTTTAGAGCCTTGTTCTCTTGATCCCCTGCTGAGCTAGAGATTCACACGATGCACTAGAGCACTATACAAATTGGCGTTGTTATGTTGTCCGTTTTAATTTCCGCACTATACTTCGGTGCTAGAGAAGGGATGAAAGTGGAGAATTCCTATACTCATCTTGATTATTTGGGTAGGGGACGAATGACCCTGTGCTTGGAATAATCGTCTCTATCTCCAAGCTGTAGTGTCTCTCAATCCTCAGTCGAGTCGATCCTTGATCACTCTTGCACCTCTCAATCTCTCCTTAATCAATCATCATTCTCTTGGTTAAAGATCGTTCTCTCTTGGGTTAACACCCGTCTCTTGCCTTAGTATCCTTTTCTTGTGGTCAATCATTTCTTTTTGATTCCCCAGAAGAGTCTCAATCCCCTTTCCTCTGTTAAACACAATCTTTTTGTTAAACACCGAAACCCTTAGCGAAGTTCGCAACCTTCTCTTGGTTCTTTTCCCCTTGATTGGCTAACCACTGTCTGTCAGCTAAAACACCAATTTGCACTCCTTCTCAGTTAACCACAGTCTATCTGTTAACATACTGAGTTTCTCTTGGGTTAATCACCTTCTTTTGGTTCTACACCCATTTTTCAGTTAACCACAGCCCGTCTGTTAACATATTGAGCTCCTTTTGAGTTAATCACCTTCTCTTAGTTAATCACTCATTATTCCTTTGGCTAATCACAGTCCTTCTGTTAATACCAATACACATTTGGGTTAGCAACCTTCACTTGGTTCCACACCCGTCCTTTGGGTCACAACCTTCGCTTGGTTCCACACCCGTCCTTTGGGTCACAACCTTCGCTTGGTTTTACACCCGTTCTTTTAGTTGATCACAAGCTATTTGTTAAAACCTTTCTCCCGGCAGAGTTGCAATCTTTTCTTTCTTCAGTTAACCATTGTTTATCAATTAATATACCAAAATCCCTTCAGAGTCAAACACCTTCTCTTGGTTCACTACTCTATTCGTTTGGTTCATCACAGCCTGCCTGTTGACACCAAGCCCCTTTTCCCACAAAATTCTAAATCTCTCTTTTTCTTCGGTTAACCACTGCCAGTCAGTTAACATACCGAGTTTCCTTACTCTCTTGGTTTTGACACCATACCTTTGTTTGTTCCCCAGTAGGGTCGTTAACCCTCTGATCCCCTGCACAGTCGCTCTGTTCTATTATTCCCTAGTTGAGTCGCTATTATCCTCTTGATCCTTTATCTCCTTGGTTTCGACATCATTTTTGCACTTTATCTTCAACATAGTTACTACTCTTTTCCTTTGCCTTTCTTTCTTGGTTCTAACACCAATTCTTTTGCTTCCCCAACGGATTTTTCCTCTACCTTTTGTTTTGCTCTTGGTTTTGACACCACCTTCCTTTCCTGTCTTGGTTCCTCGAACTACGTAGGCTCTGAATTCTTCATTGCACTATGAGGATACGTACTCACAAGATTGCGAAATCTTGGCGAACCACCTTCTTCCATTCTTTTTCTCTTTTCCTGGTTCCATGAACTACGAAGCTCTAATTTCCTCATTGCACTATGAGGATACGTAGGCATGAGGGCCCTAATCCTCCGCGAGCACTTTCTTTTCTTTTCTTTTCTTCTTCTCTCTCTCTCCTCTTTCTTTTAGCTAGAAGCCTTTAGATAGATAACCCATCCAAGCCTATAAGCAAGCAAAATGGTTCCCGTCGAGTACGACAGATGCGTAAGGTGCTAGTATCTTCCTTTCACATAACCGACCCCCTGACCCGTTTCTCTTCCCTTTGGATTTTATCGATATTTTTCCTGTCCTCTGGAACTAAATAAAGTTCGGTGGCGACTCTGTTATATCTTAGAGTGTGCGATTCACTCAAGTATAATGCCGCTAGCTTCATGTTGCATCGAAGTTTCGAAATCTTCATTGATCTTGCTTTGTTCTTTATCAGAATCAGTGAGGAATTATTTTGGCTTTTCATCTTGAGTGGTTTCATTAGCAATTTTGAACAGGTTAACACTTAATTTTCAGTACGCCAATGGCTTATTGCTTCCATGTGAGGAAGTTATCCTCCTCTAACTTGATCAAAATTCCTCGAAATATGGATGAAGTTTGAAGCTGCAAGACCATCGAAGGAGTGGAAGGTGAAGGATACATAGCATAAGGTTTCATATACATAGCTCCTTAAGTGGTTTCATATACGGATGAATATACATAGCATATGGTTGCTTGTGATGCAAGCAATATGTTATAACTAACTTAACAAAATTTAACAAAACCAGTTAAGGAGTGTAACTAACTAATTTTGTAACTAACTTTTTAACTAATATTAATTAATAAAAAATAGTTTGATTTGATTGAAAGATTTAATGAGTTTGAAAGATTTAATGAGTTTGAAAGAGGAAATGGAGGGAGACAATTATTAGTCTAGAAGAATAATTATGATAGAAAGTATTATTAATTATTAGTTAGATATTTTAATCATCATTTTAATATATTAATATATTAATCAATATTATATTTTAGATTTTCTTTTTTAATTTGTAGAAGTATGTAACATAAACTGATATGTTGTATTTAGAGTTTTATATATTATCTGTAATGTGTTATTTTAAAAAAAGAATTAAATAAATAAAATCAAATGTCTTTTATTATTTTATTATTTTATTTAGCTAGTTTTAATATTTTTACTAGTTTAGAGTTTTAGATCTCTATCAATTTATTAGTTAGTACAGTATTATATTAAAATATTTAATTAATAATAAATAATACAATCTATCAAATTAGATATGCCATAATCTCATAAAAAGTATTTTATTTTCACTTTTATATGTTTCAAAATAAATATATTTTTACAATATCAATATAATATTTTTTATTAATATATATTTATTTATTAACTTTCACTCTATTCAACCACTTTATTAAATATAATTAATATAGATATTTTAATAAATAATACAAATTTTATCATTAAAATTAATACATCTAATCATTTTCTTAACAATCATCGAATAAAATACTTATGAAATAAATAATTATTAAATAATTTAATGTTGGATCCTATTAATGTTTTTTATTCTATAGGTAACTGTTTTAAAAAATAATTTAAAAATTCCAAATTAAAAAGGAGTAGGATATTTTACTTGTTGAAGCGGGACAGAGACATGATGATGATAAGGACAAATGGGTTTGGTTTTGAATATTTTCTTTAATTTTTATTATAAGAGAAAATTAGTTTTTAAATTTATTGAATACAAAATGTATATAGTTTATATTTAATCCAAATCAATGTATTTAAAAAATAAAAATAAAATTATAGTTAGAACCGAAAGAGTAATTTGACTCGTTTTACTGTAAATTCATGTTATAATGATTTGCTTTCTAGTATTATAAATTCATGTTATAATCATTTGCTTTCTAGTATTATGCATAATTATCACTCTGATCCAATCTGGTTGAAAGTGTTGAAAAAGGTTTGAAAATGTGATATTCTTCCAAAAGCACATGTTTATGTTTGGAGACTATTTCAAGTTGGATGAAGATTGATTTTGAACAGATTATCAATTAGGTCTAATTTAATGGTTAAGATTGTTGGTGTACAAGGTGAATAATGGATGAAAATGAGTAAAATATATATTATAATAGAATGACGGCTACAAAAAGATTACAAAATCACCAACTACCACTAGTCTATTTATAAGCTAAAACTAGAGTTACAAAAGCAACAAATAAAATACTAAAATACCCTCTAACAAACTAGTTTGTGAATATAAATTAAAATATAAATTATTATTTCTAATACCATCCCTTAATTTATATTTCCCCAAAACCAACAACACCAATTCCATCCCTTAAGCGAAGAAATTGATCAGTCTTGATAGTCTTCGTCAGAACATCTGCCAACTGTTTCTGAGTGCTACAGTGCACAACTTCTAACACTCCATTCTGAACTTGACTTCTCAGATAGTGATACTTGGTCTCAATATGCTTGCTTCTCCCATGCAACACTGGGTTTCTGGCAAGATTGATTGCAGACTTGTTATCAATTATCAGCTTCAGAGGCTTGTTTACCTTGATCTTCAGATCCTCCAGCAAGTTCAGAATCCACACAGCTTGGCATGCAGTAACAGCACCTGCAATATATTCAGCTTCACAGGTTGACAACGCAACAACAGGTTGCTTCGTAGAACACCAAGAAATAGGGCCTCCCAGAAACTTGAACAAGTATCCAGAAGTACTTCTTCTGTCAACTCTGTCTCCACACCAATCAGAATCTGAATAACTCAGAAGTTCAGATTCAATCTTTCTTCCAGAAGGGAATAACACTCCATACTTCAGAGTTCCCTTGATATATCTCAGAATCCTGACAGCAGCTTGGTAATGGGACCACTTGGGCTTACTCATGAATCTGCTAACCATTCCAACTGCATAGTAAATATCAGGTCTGGTATTACACAAATACCTCAGAGAACCAACCAACTGTTTGAAGGTTGTAGCATCCACGTCCTCACCATCAGAATCAGAATCCAGTTTCTGATTTGTATCTGCAGGTGTGATAGCAGCCTTACAATTCTGCAGCTTAAATCTCTTCAGAAGTTCTCGTTCGTACTTCAGCTGATGCAAAATGATACCTTTCTCAGAATATCTGAACTCCATCCCTAGAAAGTATGTCATTTTCCTGAGATCAATCATTTCAAACTCATTCATCAGCACCTTCTTGAACATAGCTAGTTCTTGTTCAGAACTTCCGGTCAGCAGTATGTCATCAACGTACAAACACACCAGAATCATATTGCCTTCAGAAATATGCTGAACATAAACACCGTATTCCATCTCACATTTCTGAAAACCATGCTTCTTGAAAAATGAATCAATCTTCTGATTCCAAGCTCTGGGCGCTTGCTTCAATCCATACAAAGCTTTATGTAATTTGTACACCATCCCTTCCTGATTCTTTTTCACAAATCCAGGAGGTTGTGACACATAAATTTCTTCTTCTAATGGACCGTTCAGAAATGCAGATTTCACATCTAAATGCATCAGAGGCCAATTCCTGTTAGCAGCTATTGCAATCACCAATCTGATTGTTTCATGTCTCGCTACAGGTGCAAACACTTCAGAATAATCCAGCCCAGGTTTCTGCAGAAATCCTCTTGCTACTAACCTCGCTTTATGTTTGCCAATTGATCCATCTGGCTTTAGCTTCTGCTTGAAAACCCATCTGACGCTGATGGCTTTCTTGTCCTTTGGAAGTTCTGTCAGCTTCCAGGTCTTGTTTCTCTCTATGGCATCAAGTTCTTCTTTCATGGCCTTCAGCCAGACTTTCTGCTTAAGAGCCTCTTTTGTACTCACAGGTTCAGAGTCTACTAACATGGCACACTGAATAATTTCGCCTTCAGAATCTACTTCAGTGTCTTGCAGCATGTCAAACTCTTCGAATCTTCTCGGAATGGTTCTGATTCTCTGTGGCCTCTGACCTTGATCAGAATCTCGTTCGGATGCTTGAACCCCATAAGTTTCTCCTTCAGAAGTTCTTGCTTCAGAAGGTTGACTTACTCCAGAACCTTGACCATCTTCAGAGTTTGGCATATTCCCAGAGTCTGAATCACCACCAGAATCTGGATCATCATCAGAATCTGGATCATCAGAGTCACCTTCATCTTCTGAGTCTCCTTCAGAGTCAGAATCACCATCAGTTTCAGAAACTCTTATTTCTGACCTTCATTCAGAAGTTCTCACATCAGAATCAGATTGATACTTATCCCAATTCCAAACTTCTGATTCCTTCACAATAACGTCTCTGCTGAATTCAACTTTATTAGTTTCTGGACAATAAAGTTTGTACGCACCTGTACTGTGGTACCTCACCAGTAACATTACTTTGCTTCTATCATCCAACTTCTGTCTTCTAGCTTCTGGAACATGTTTGTAACAAACAGAACCAAACACCTTCAAATGACTAACACTTTGCTTTTCTCCAGTCCACTTCTGAATAGGAACTATTTCCTTTAGCTTCTTCGTTGGACATGTGTTGAGCACATATGCTGCGGTGGCAACAGCTTCTCCCCACAAGTTGTAAGGAAGCTTCTTCTCCTTCAGCATGCTTCTCGTCATATCAAGCAAAGTACAATTTCTTCTTTCAGCAAGACCATTATGTTGAGGAGTATAAGGAGCAGTAACCTCATGCTCAATTCCATTCTCCTCACAGAACTTCTGAAACTCTTTGGAGTTGTACTCACCCCCACCATCGGTTCTGAGAATCTTCAGAGTCTGACCACTCTGATTCTGAACCTTCATTCGGAACTTCTTGAATTTAGCAAACATCTCGTGTTTGAACTTAATAAGGGATACCCATGTCATTCTCGTGAATTCATCAACAAATGACACGAAGTATTTATTCCCTCCAATCGACGCTACTGGAAATGGACCACACACATCAGAATGCACTACTCCCAAAGCATGGTTTGCTCTTGGAACAACTTCTGACGCAAATGGCAATCTTGGTTGCTTTCCTTCCATGCACACTTTGCATGACTTCTCAGGCTTCTTAATTGTAGGAATTCCATGTACCAGCTTCTTCGAATTCAGATGTTCTAAGCTTCTGAAATTCAGATGACCAAATCTTCTGTGCCACAACTCACTTTCCTTCACAACACTTATTGCACTAAGGCATTCAGAGTCAGAAGTTTTGATATTCACCTTGAATGTTCTATTCCTTCCCTGTTCTGACTCCATAATCAGCTTCTGATTACAGTCATACAGCTTCAGAAGATTGTCCTTCATGGTAACTGAAAAACCTTTCTCAATTAATTGTCCCACGCTCATCAGATTGCTTTTTATGCCAGGTACATACCACACTTTCTGAATCAATGCTGTTTTCCCATTGTTCAAAACAACTCTGACATTTCCCATACCTTCAGCGTTAATATATTTGTCATCAGCACATCTGATCTTTGTCCTCTTTCCAGAATCAAAATCAACCAGCCATTTCTTATTTCCAGTAAGATGATTTGAGCAGCCAGTGTCCAGATACCACCAGTCTGTCAAATTCGTATAATCAGATTCAGAAGCCATCAGTAACACAGATTCATCATCAGAACTTCTGGCTATATTTGCTTCTTCTGACTTCCTTTCTTTGTTTGACCAACAATCTCTAGCAAAGTGACCAAACTTCTTGCAACAGTAACATTGGATCTTCTTCTTGTCATACTTCTCTTTTCCTTTCTGAGCATTGTTTTGCCTATCAGAAGTTGAGGTTTCTGACTTCTGACCACCATCAGATCTTCTCCTGACTTCTGACCAACACTGCTTCTGATGCTTCTTATCAGAAACTGCTTTCAGAGCCTGCTGCTCTACTTCCCTTTCAGAAGTTCTCTAGTCAGACGCAACTCTTGCGCTTCTAGACTGCTTTGCAGCTCTTCAATTCTCATGGTGCTCAGATCCTTAGAATGTTCTAATGCTACCACAATGTAATCAAACTGAGGAGTAAAGGATCTCAATACCTTCTCAATGATTACTTGTTCAGAAAGAGTTTATCCACACGCCTTCATCTCATTAGTGATCAGAATCACTATGGAGATGTACTCAGAAACTTTCTCATTGTTCTTCATGTTGAGATTCTCATACTGTTTACGTAGAGACTGAAGCTTCACCTTCTTCACTGATGCGTCACCACCGTAACATCTGACCAGTGTGTCCCACGCAGCCTTTGCCGTCGTTGAATCTGCAATCTTCTCAAACACATTTGCATCCACACACTGATGGATGTAGAACAATGCTTTCTGATCTTTCTTCCTTGTATCCTTCTGCGCGTTCCTCTGTTCCTCCGTTGCATCTGCTGCTACCGGAACATAACCTTCAGTGACAAGATCCAGAACATCTTGAGCACCGAACAATACACGCATCTGAATCATCCAACGAGTCCAGTTTTTGCCATCAAATACTGGAAGCTTAGTGTTCATGCCTCCGTTTCCGTTCATCATCTTCAACCTTGTACAGTACACTCAGATCTCACCACACAGTGTTTCCCAACCCCACAGAATCAGAAATTATGATTCTGATCAGATTTTTGTTCAAGATTCAACACGAATCCAAGAACCAAAAATCAATCACACAAAGCCTCACGTTTCACTCGTGTTTCCCGTGTTTCCCCGTGAATCCGAACCGGAGCTCTAGATATCAATTGTTGGTGTACAAGGTGAATAATGGATGAAAAGGAGTAGAATATATATTATAATAGAATGACGGCTACAAAAGGATTACAAAATCACCAACTACCACTAGTCTATTTATAAGCTAAAACTAGGGTTACAAAAGCAACAAATAAAATACTAAAATATCCTCTAACAAACTTAATGACTAAGTTTGTGAATATAAATTAAAATATAAATTATTATTTCTAATAAAGATAGTAATCTCTAACATTCGTGATATGGTTTGTGTGTTTTACTTTAATGTTGTTGAAGGCAGAGATCACATCTTTTACACTTGTCCACGAATACACTTGGTGTGGAGGCTGATTTCAGATTGGATTGGGATATCTTGAAGAGGCGAAGAGTTTGTGTGTGAACACATGATGGATTGGTTCTTGAATAAGAAGAGGAGATGTTCAAAGGCGTCAGTGTGCTTCATTTGGATAATGACATGTTGGAATGTCTTGTAGATAAGAAACCAAGTTATATTTAAGGACGCAGTAGTTAATCCAAGTGGAATTGCTCTTAGGACGATTCATTTTTCTCGGTGGTGGTTAGATATTTGTTCTTTTAAAAAGGTAAAATGTAGTTATTATGAATAGTTCAAAACTCCTTCTGATTTTTAGTAGGTGTGTTTGTAGATAGTTGTTGCTTTTGAATAGGAGTGTTTTATGGCTGTGTATTTTGTAGAAGGGTTGAAGTACCCCTAATACTCTTATAAAACATAATGTTGATTTAAAAAAAAAAATTGAGATTTTTTTTTCTTTTTCTCTTTAATATATGAAAGAATTCATTTAAGAAGAGAGAAGACAAGAAAGTAAATTTCAGTATTATTAATTATGTTTAAATTCTTTTTTGTATTTATCTCTCTTAAAATGTTGGAGTATTTCTCTATTTTATTTTAGAAAATAGAGAGAATCCACATTCTATCATTACATAGAAAGACTTAAACTAGAGATAAGCTTTGAAAATTGCGAATTCTGGCATCTAGGAATCATGAGTTGACGTATGTGTTTTGTTTTAGACAAAATGAAACTAGTAACCATTTATTTTTTTATTGACCTGTTTTATTTTTTTTTTTCAATACCGGGTCTGCTATTAATAGTTTGTTGGATAAAATAGTAGTACTTGACATTCAATTTATGTTGCTATTGTGAGATACATGTAGTTATTCAAAAAAAAAATTGTGAGTTCGTCTTTTACAAGGTGTTGCATTGGTATCACATAGGGATCGGGATCGCCTGCAGTCGAGAAAGCACACTATCATGCAGTCGGTACTTTGTGGACCTTAGGATTAAAATTGAAAGGTCTAGATTTAAAGTTTAATAAACATATATAAACAATCATAACAATCAAATGGTTGAGATTACCAATCCATTTCCATCACATAGATAAGGTGACGTAGAGTTTGTTTTTGTTGGTATAATAGATAGAAATACAGTGTTTTTTTATTAAGGTATGCAACTTTTCTTGAGATTGTTATTCTTTGTATCAAAGTAGATGGGAAACGTAAAGACATTCGAAGTAAAGAAGGGTTTAAATGCATAAAAAAAGTAATTATTAATATAAAAATGCTGCAATGTATTAAATTGGTGGAATGCATACGTATATTTTTCTCACTTGTTTCTCATAGTGTAGGTACTTTGAGTGTAGTGGAAATGTGTACAATTTGCGGGTCCCTTACAAAATAAACATAAGTTGCTATATATACAAGTCTAAAATAACTGTACAAAACTGTTAAACTATCTCCATGATGACACGTCTTTAGATCATGTATCGGTTTTCTCCCTGACGTGCCCTATGTTCTAAGTAACCGTCGACGCTGATGTAGTAGTTTCTGCCTTGTTCCTTCTTCTAAATATTTCAACTGATTCGCAGACGCCAAGAACTAAAGACCCTCGTCGAAACCTTCGACGTCGACCACATTAAGGTAACATGTCTCGACATATCGTCCATTGTAGTGATGAACTCTTTGCCAACGTGACATATTATTCAGTTTTACTACGTGACTAGTATAGCATAGTACTCAATTTCACTAAGTCCCCATGTTTTTTATGTTCTTCAACCATACCACATTCGACCAGTATCACCTTGGGTGATTTCCGACCTTGAGTTATGTTGTCTCGTTCTATTTTTATCTCCCACGTGGCATATTTATGGCTAGCCTCATGAACACTTGCCATTTATAGTTAAGTCGAAAAATCCAATGTGACAAATTGCCCCCCAAAAGGCCATGTTTCGATTTGCATCAAACAAGAGAGACGTGACCTTTTTTATCACAATTTTTTGACGCTGTTTCATTTTGCTGATGTCGTCATCCTCATTACACATTTCGGCGCATTGTCACTTCCAAGAAATTTGCTCAGAATCTCATCATCACTCCTACTTCCTAGGAAGACGTGGGTTTTCACGTTTGCATCAACTGCTCCCACTCACCATTAATGCTTGCATCGAAAACCCCAACAAACTCTTTAGTTACTCCCACGTCGGTGCCAGGTGTCGAATTTCATGCATGCATTGAAGTCTATAAATAGATTCCCTCAGCTCTTTTCTTTCTTTTCTTTCACTTCATCTTTCTGCATTCTATTTCTTCTTTGCAAAAAACACGCCAAACCCTTTTTCGCCACTTTCATTTCAAAAAAACCTGTTTTCACCATGTCCAAAAGCAAGGTTTATTTCAAACTCACCACTGGCAACAATCCGTTGGCCTTTGAGATTCTTCCTTCTGAAGACGAAGAGGTTAAGGACTTCATTCCTGAGCTTTCTTCTGATAGCAACATGATTGCTATCTGGAAAAAAACAAATGTTGATTCCTTACTCCATGGATAATCAACTCTATGCTTTTGTTAGGTCATATCCCTCAGAGAGGTCACAACATTGGGAGAAAATATGCATCTATGGCATGGTCAACCTATCTAAAACTGACCCCAGGTATAACCCGTGCATGCTGCTGGCGTCAATCTTCTTTTGGGAAGGTTCGATAAATAATTTCCAGCTGCCTTGTGGCATGTTGATGTTGACCTTGTTCGTCGTTGCTTCCACCAATCTCAAAATGCTTGCAACTCTTGATGGCATGTGGAACAACATTTTTTCAGCCCTGACATTGTGCCCTTAGAACAATTTTCTTAGTAGTTATATCCTTCTTGTGGAAGACAGGTTTGGTCTGATCACCATAAACGGACCGTTTCCGAACGCTTCCCTTAAACATCGGTAACCTTGTAGGGTGTGTGCTTTTTGCACTCCTTGTTTTTTGCAATAGTTTTTTTTTTCTATTTTCTTTCTTCACTTAGGAAAATCTGGATACAACCAATGATCAAGATATAACCCTTAATCAAAGAGCTACTCTGAAATCAAGAGGTAACCCCTACAAGTATCCTCCGATCCGCATCTCTCAAGGGGGTCGAACATGCTGATCATGTAACCAACTTTGGACTTGAGCTCACTCTTTTGGAAGGACTTAATGATCGTCTTCATACCAACTTCGACCTCTCCAAGGCCAAACTAGAAGAATCTGAGTCGCAATTTCCTACCTGATCAACATCTTTGTTAATCTTTTTATTTTGTAGTGGCTATGACCACCTTATGTAATGACTCAGCCTTCTTTGGCGTTTTAACATCTTGTAACGAATTTTTCATTTTGGCATTTTTTAATACCATGGTGGCAGCTTTGCTTCGTTAGCGCATTACTCTTGATTAATTCGAATCTCCTATAGTATAGACCTATACCATTTTAGGTACTTACCATTTACTCTAAGAATTCGTTTGTCCGCAGACAGTTCTTCGATTTCATAAGCGTTGTTTGAAAACACTTGAAAATTTTGAAACGGTCCTTCCCAACTTGGGGACCATTTGCCTAATGGTGATCCCTTTGATCCATAGGCAAAATCACTTTCCAAACATAATCTCCACTTGAGAATGTTTTGGACTTGGCCTTCTTATTATAGGCTTTAGCAATTCACTCTTTTTGTCTTATTAACGCATCTAATGCTGCTAGCTTTTCTTCGTCCAAATCAACCATTTTTTCTAACATCATACTCCAATATTGGTCTGATGGAATTTTGTGTTGACGCTAAATTCAGACTGATTATAAATAAATCTGTGCAGGCAACACAACTTCATAGCCGTAGGCCAATTGAAATGGTGTTGTTGCAGTTGCCTCTTTTGGGGACGTTCGACAAGCACATGGGACTTGATGTAACGTTCGATGCCAATTTTTTGGCTTCTTCCCAACGTGTTTCTTTATCAAGCTAATAATAGTCTTGTTAGCAGCTTCGACTTACCCATTTGCTTGAGCATAATAGGGATTTGAAGTCAACAACTTAATTCCCATTTCTGACGCAAATTCTTCCATCTTTTGACCAATAAGCACTGACCCTTGATCAGTCGTAATAGTTTCGGGAACTCTAAATCTGTAGATAATATTCTTTTCAATAAACTCAATTATGGCCTCTTGATCTGCTTTCACTAAAGGGACTGCTTTTATCCACTTTGTAAAGTAATCAATACCAACCAATATGTATTTCTGGGTTTTAGAGGACGCGGGTCGAATTTCGCCAATGAGGTCCAAAGCCCATCCTCTAAATGGCCAAGGTTTCACTATCGCATGCAACTCACTTACAGGAACATGTTGTATGCCTGAGTGAGCTTGGCATTCTTGGCAACCTTTTGCAAAATCCATACAATCCTTAAGCACGGTAGGCCAATAAATGCCCTGGAGACATAATAACCATTTCATCTTGTGCCCCACTTGATGGGCACCACAAGCTACATTATGAGTGTTCGACACAGCCAGATATACCTCTTCTTCACCAAGGCACTTGAGCAGAACTCCTTCAGCAGTCTTCTTGGAGAACTCATTTCCACTGATTACATAAATTAAACCTTTATACTTTACCTTTCGATCTGTTGACCCGATTGGATTCTTCAAATAATCAACTATGGGTTTTCTCCAGTCATTGCTAGGTAAATCTTTGACGGTGCAGATCTCGAAGTTCTCTGCATCCACTGATCCTAACTTCATCAACGCTATATCTAATGGAGAGAGCCTCGTTGCCTCTACTCTTCCTCGAACTTCGATCAAGTTCTCCAACTTATCCTTTGTCACTTTATACCCTGACGCAATCTGCGCCAATTCGTTTGCCTCATGAATCTTTCACGAAGTAAAAACGTTTTATCAGTCGATTCACAATCACAAAATACATGATCAAGTTTCCCTTGATACATCTGTATTCTTTTGTGATTTGTTTCACGACTAAATCATAATCTCCTCTGATATTGACTCGCCTTGACCTTAAATCTAATAAGATTTCAAGGCCAACTATTAAGGCTTCGTATTCAGCATCGTTATTGGAGCAAATGCCTTCGATCTTAAACTTGAACTTCGTTGGCACTTTGTTTGGTGAGGTGATCAGCACCCCGACACTAGTACCATTTTTATGGCTTGAACCGTCGAAGTATAGCTTCCAAGGTTCGGTCTCTAAATAGTTTAAATACTTTTCGACCACTGCATGGTCTACAATGAAGTTTGCGACTACTTTCCCCTTCATGTCCTTTAAAGGCACATATGTAAGGGAATATTCAGTTAAAGCTAGTGCCCATTTTTCAATTCAACTATGCAAAATTGGTTTAGACAACATATGTTTAATAATATCAAAATGAGAAGATACATAAACATCAATTGGTTTTATATATTGCTCTAACTTGATACAAGACAAGTAGAAACATAGGCACATTTTTTCGACCGGACTATACCTAGTCTCTGCATCATTTAAAGCTCGACTGAGGTAATATATGGTTCTTTCGACGCCATTATCGTCCTCTTGGCCTAACATTCTCCCTATGGTCAAATATGATGTTGAAATGTACTACCTCATACATTTATTCATAATAGGTGGTGACAAGATAAGAGGATTTTCTAGATATCCCTTAATCTCTTTGAACACCTTCTGATGCTCATATTTACACACGAACTCTTCCTTTTTTAGGCGGAATAATGGTGAAAATGTCCGAACTTTTCCACCGAGGTTCGATATGAACCTTCTAAGAAATTTGATCTTTCCCAAAAGAGATTGCAACTCCTTCTTTGTCGACGGTGGCTTCGTCTCTTTGATTGCCTTGGTTTTGTTTTCATTTATCTCGATCCCTTTCTTGTGGACCACAAAGCCAAGAAAATCCCCTGCTCTCACATAAAAAGCACATTTAAGGGGGTTCATTTTTAGACCATATTTTCTCATTCTTTCGAACGACTGTCTAAGATGGTCGAGATGACCATTTCCCGACATAGATTTAATGACGATATCGTCAGTGTATATATGCATGAACATTTCAATATAGTCATGAAAGATAGAATTCATCACCCTTTGATATGTTGTCCCAACATTCTTCAAGCCAAACGGCATCACTACCCACTCGTAGGTGCCTAAAGCTATAGGGCATCAAAATTCCGTTTTGGGCACATCTTCATCTGAAATGAACATTTAGTTATATCCATAATAACCTTCCAACATACTAAGGTATTCAAAAACCATTGCTGAGTTGAACAACATTTTGGCGACATACATTGGGTATTCGTCCTTAGGGGTCGCAACATTTAGATCTCTGAAATCTATGCAGACCCTTAACGTTCCGTTTTTCTTTATAACAGGAACGATATTGGCCAGCCATTCGACATACCTGGAGGTTCTTATGAACCTGCTTCGCAGGAGCCTTTCGACCTCCTCCTTAATCTTGGAATTTATCTCTGGAGCAAATCGCCTCGGAGTCTGCTTGACTGGCTTCTTGCATGCCTTTATTGGTAGCTTTAGATCCACCAATTCCCTGCTTAAACCTGGAATTTCATTATAATCCCAAGCAAAACAATCTTTGAATTCTCTAATTAATTCTATTACTTTTAATCTCAGGCTTAGATCGATGTTGGCACTTATATAAGTTATCCTCTTGGTCGATCCATCTCCCAAGTCTACTTCTTCAAGTGGATCATGTGGTTGCATCTTGGTAGTGGATGCCACGGGGTCCTTTTTGAAACCTAAAGGCTCTTCGTCATAGACATAATCAAGCCTCTGGTCTTTTCGACTATCCTTCTCCGAACCGGCTAACTGCGGCTCTCTAAAGGGTTGAGGTTTAATGTTTACTTGATTTTCCACGTCAAACACTTCTATTTTGTTGGCTTCAACAGCCATGTGTGGTATTTCAGCTTCCAAAGCTGCTTGTAATCTACTCTCGGCCATATAGGCAGTGATTCACGCTAATGCTTTGAACCCAGTCATCATCACCAAATTCGTTTCCCTAGCTTGTTGGCCAAATTCCATTTGCGCACCAGACTTTCTCACCCATGACCTCTCGCCCCCAGGTAAACCCATGGGTTAGGTGAAGGTTCAAAGAGAAAAATACCTCTGCTAGTGGCTCATAATCAGTCTCAGTTGGCATGCATGGCGTTATCTTCTCCATGTTTCTGTCGAAATTTCTTTTGTCTACATGGTTCACCTCATCCATGTAGTAGCCTTGGTTCGCTTCGATGTTTTTGACAATTCCATCTTCGCGCCAAATGGCTACCTTTTAGTGTAGGTACAAAGGGACTGACCTTATGCCATCCATTCTCTCCCTAACAACAAGTTGTAACTAGCCCTTGCGGCTATTACCATGAACATCATAGGTCGAGTAATAGACCCTATGATCACTTCCAACTGAATGACCCCTATAGTTTGGCCAGTCTTTCCTTCACAATTAGAAAGGACCATGTTGTGGGTGTAAGGACAAGATCTGGTTCTGCATCTGGCCTTATGTTTTGATGATAACTTCACATATTATTTTAGAGAAAAATCTGATACTCTAATTATTTTTCTGTCTAGTGCACAACTTTTGATGAAACAGGTTCTGACTCTGATAAAAAGTCATGTGACGTCATCAGACTCTGAACTTAACCTTCTAGAAAGAATACATACAATGATTACAAAACTCAAGTCAATACTCTGAGATGCCTCTGATACAACGGTTCTAAAAGAACATTAGTACTAGAGCTTCTGATCAAGATTTGGTATGATAATTTTGAAGATTCAAGTTTTGAAGAATCAATATGATAATTCTGAAGAATCAATATGATAGTTCAAAAGAATCAAGATGAAAGTTCTGAAGACTCTGAATAAATTAGTTCTAAAGGAATCACGTCCGGGTTAACTTGCCTCAAACCATCTACAACTATCTAAAGGAATCAGTTGTTGTCTCTAGTACTCAACATAAGACATACATACCTTTTGGAAGAGTTCTGTTTAAACTTTTCTATAAAGCTAAGGTCGTTGGGTTGGTTCGCAGGACCAAATAGAGAATGCTCTTTTAGAAGAGAGATTTGAAGGTTTTGATGTTTAGTTGTATGTTATTGGTGGTTTGTTATGTTGGGACGGGAGTTGTAGTTGTTTGATGGTGTTGCTGTTATCTTTCCTTGAGTTTAGTTTTGATCATATGTTTCTTTATGTCTCTTTTATTTTTGCTGTTGTACTCCTTTGTTCTGTACTCCTCTAATCATTGAATGAAAATTTTCTTTCCTTGCATTTATTGTCTTCTCCTCGCTTTATTTTTTTATGTTCTTTTCTTTTCACATTCCCTTAGAAAAGCGTGCTAAAACTCTTTTTGATTTCTGACAAAGGGGGAGAAAGTTATATGATTTTGATTATAACTATTCTCAGAATCTTAAACCCATAAATAACTATGAACTTGTGTGTTATACCCCAAAATTTACCCCATAGATGTCATAACATCTTGCACTAACATTTAGGGATCAATCATCTATGCATTATTAACTAACCCATACCTTTGCTAGTTTGTTTCTTTTGCTTGAAAACTAGGTTTTACACTAGAAAGAGGGCAAAGTCTCCTAAGCCAGGCTCTCACATGAATCAAGGTCTCCTAAGACTCTTCTTGGCTCCATACATTATCACAAGTGTTCACCAGTTTGGGATCTCAAGACTCTGGATCAAATCAAGTCAACAAGGGACTATCAGACCAAAGCTGAGGAATTAGGGTTTTAACCTGAAGAATCATTGAAGAGGTTTGTCATGATCAGTCAAGGTTTGATTAGTTCATCAACCAATTGAACTTACCTACATCCAAGAGATCTTACTCCACAAGAAATCAAGTGTGTTTGGTTCCTATTACAAGTACCTTGAGCCATAAGCTCACCATACCTCAAACTAGGGTTTTGTCAAGACAAGTTAGCCATTGCCTTTGATTTTGATCAAGACATGTTTCCAAACTTTGAGACATGGTTCCACATGTTCTTAAACATAGTTAAAGGTCATATCTGAACCTTGGAAGAGATTGAAGAAGCAAGATCCTCAAAGATCATCCAGTGGAATTCCTGAGGAAATTAGGGTTTTGACTGACAAAGTCAAGCCTCTGACTTTGGTGTTATTGGCCCAAAAGGAAGTATTCAAGTCACACTCCACCTTAACATGTTCAATCCTTGAATGAGAGCATGGGAGACCACCATTTGAAATATTTCTTGCAAGAAGGTCAAGGTTTTGTTCTTAAAATTTTCTAAGTAAGGAAGAATCCACTTCTTGTGCAAAATTGGAAAAGTCATAACTTCCAAACCACACATCCAAATTTTGTGATCCAAAGCTCAAATTGAAGCTCTCACCATGAATTTCCAATCATACTAGAGGACCTTTCTCAAGTTAAGGCTTGGTTTTTAAGTTACAAGGCTTGGAAGTTCAAAACACTTAAGGACTTAGTGAAATTTCACTACTTTTTGTCTTAAAAACCAGTTGACTTCACCCCCACTTTTCACTAAGATCCCTTGTGATTCAGAATTTGGATTGAACATTAAAGTTTTAGAGGACATTTGGGGCTTTCCAAAAAGTACAATAACTCCTCAACCCATTGAGTGAGCTGAGAGATTCGATTGGTTGAAGTTTGAGGTCCATTTCTTGAGTCTTAATAACCAACTTATGCATAATGATGCATTACTCTTCTTAATCACCAAATGCCTCAATATTCCGATGTTTAGAAGCAAGATTAGCATGCTGCAAACCTCTTCCACGATTTTCCTCAAGTGGTAGCATTAAAATAACATGGTCTTATTCAACTTGGTGCAACTTGACATGAGGTGAGAGAAACTTTACACAAGGCATGGCAATCCACTATTTCTCCTTATAACTTGGGTTCTGACCCAATCCAATCAGTCCACATTGAAGACCCTTGAATCAGCTAGGCCAGCTCACACGAAGGAAGCTTCTCAAAAGGGAAAACTTGGCAAGTTCCCATTTCTGACCATGCCTTGAACCCTCAACATTTCCTATAAATAGATGCTCAATCTACTCTCCAAAACACACCAGAATCACCCCCAAAAGAGGCTAATTGCTCACTCTATCCTCTTATTCACAAGTTCTTGCAAATCTGCAAGAACTCCCCAAACACAACTTTTACTCGTGCGTTTCCTCTCTAACTCCACAAATCTTCTCTAAGCATTGAATAAAGAAGCTTTGAACACTCAAACCCTAACTGTAACACCCCTACCATCATTTGCCATTTTTGAGGTTCCATTTGCAAGAAGGATCAGGTTCCATATTCCAAGCATTTTCTAAAGCTTCTAAGCATCTGCATCTTCTCTCCAAGGTCCAACCAGTTCCCAGAAGGTGGTGTTTCTTATTTACAAGTGCTATAGAAGAGGCATTGGAATTTCTCTAAGAGGTAGGGTTTCTATTTCTGAAACTCACATATTTATGCATGATATTGTTGTTGTTTGAATGTTAAAATGTAGTGTGTTTATTGCTTTGTGTTTCTGAATCAAAGATTGCCATGTTTGGTTGAAATATTGCATGATATAACTTGATGAAATCTTATGATGTTGCACTATTAAATGTTGATTTTTGAATCATACAATGGTTGTTAATGAAAACTGAGGGCATGTTCGTGTTCCTGGGAGTTTTTACTCCAATTTTGATCTTTGTTTCACCTGATTTGGTGGAGTAATGAGAGAGATCCGTGGGTTAGAAAATCTGGTCATGTTGTTGTTTTTAGGGCACGAGGGAAGAGATAACGAGGGAAGAAGAAGAAGAGAGTGTGGCCCCCAGTCAGTCCCATGTGGCACTGAGGTGGCCGTTTAAGGATTGTTTTAAAATAAAAATAATTTGAAGTGTATAATGTTTGGATGAGAGTGTAGCACCGCTGGTCCATGGAGGAGGTTGTGAGTATTGGCAAATGAAGGGTCTGGGGTTCAAATCCCCCTTGCCCCAGATCTTTTCCTTTTTATTTTTCTACCTGAACCACTTGTTATGTTATTTTATTGAATGCTTGCACACTATGTTCACACTGCACGCGCAACCTGTAGCGCGGTTTTTGTGGTTCTGAATCACTATCGCTTTGGTACTACAGTTCGATTCATTTTTTATCCTGTTGAGCTGATTATGGAATGGAAATAGATGTCTCCAATTAACCCTGCTTGCATACTGAGATTAAACAGTCAAAACTGTTGGTTTACAGATGCTATCAAAAAGGGGACTGTCTTAGGTTATTTTTCTTAAAAACAGTGTCTAGACTATTTGCTAGGTTTCTGGTAAGATGTTAGGTCTAATGCTTCTTGATTGATGTATGGAGGTACTGGATTTTGAGTTTTTGATTAGTATGCTCGCTAAGATTTTGCAATCTTATGCCTACGTATTCCCGTTTAGCGAAACAGGGAAATCAGAGCGATCGTAATTCCTCCTATTCTATGGGAGAAAAGGGATTGTTTTGGTGTCTTGTTCAAAGCCCAAGACATGAAGCTAAAGGTGGTTTGTATCTTGTTCAAAGCCCAAGATATGAAGCTAAAGGTTTGACTGAGAGAGAATTTGTCATCTTTAAAGAGGAATTGTTGATGTTTGTATGCTGTGAGCAAGGCACAAATTTGATGCTAAAAAGTTTATTGACTCAACCGGGGTTTTCTTTATTCAAAGCCTAAGAGGAGGCTAGAAGTTTGACTTTTCAGGGGAAAATGTTCTTTCTGTCTTGTACAAAGCCCAAGATTGAGGCTAAAAAGGATTTTGACTCCGTAGGGGAGAATGTATCTTGTATAAAGCCCAAGATGGAGGCTGAAATGGTTTGACTCAACAAGAGAGTACTTTTATCTACCATGTAGAAAGCCCACGACAGAGGCTAAAAAGGTTGACTCAACAAGAGAGTCTTGAGCAGGTGATTGACTCAACAAGAGAGTCTGAAGATTGATTGACTCAACAAGAGAGTCTTTTATACTCAACAAGAGAGTGATTTACTGTCTCGTACGAAGCCCGAGATTGAGGCTAAAAGGAGATTGACTCAACAAGAGAGTCTTTTATACTCAACAAGAGAGTGTTTTATATGTCTCGTACGAAGCCCGAGATTGAGGATAAAAGGAGATTGACTCAACAAGAGAGTCTTTAATACTCAACAAGAGAGTGATTTACTATCTGTCTTGTACAAAGCCCAAGACGGAGGCTAAAAGTGGTTAACCCAACAAGAGAGTCTTAAAAGATTAGCTCCGCTGGGGAGAATCATTTGTACAAAGCCCAAGAGGAGGCTGTCTTACTACTGAGGATTATTGAGATCCTGAAGAGGGTCCGAGTGTGGGGAACTCTCATGAGAGAGACCGGGTTTCTGCGGGAGATTGATCCAGAGTGATCGATGTTTTTTCCTATGTTTGAAAGGAACTTGAGAATGTCTTTGAGACTCAAGAGGTTTAGACTATCTAAGTCTAGAGTTTTATCTTTTGTACAATGCCCAAGAGGAGGCACGGTCATTAAGGGATGAGTATTAACCCTACAACGGCCGGAGTTTTTGACGCGGGAAAGACTGCTCTAGTAAAGGATGACTAAGTTCTGTCTTATACCTTTAAGAGGTCATCAGGATCCTTGTATTAAGCCCAAGAGATGACATAAGAACTTCTAAGAAGCCGAAGGGTCTTTGTACAACGCCCAAGAGGAGGCGGGGATGCTTTTAGGAAGCCTGTGGGTCCCCAAACCAAGAGAAGTTCAAGAACTTCAATTCACAGAGAATAGATCATTCCAGGAAAGTTTGAGAATTTGGAAGAAACTCAAGAGATGCCATTCACAGAGAAAAGATCATCTCTGGGGAGTTAGAGTTTCTTTGACAATTTCTAAGGGTGACAGTTTGAGAAAAGGTTCACCGAGAATACTGTCTTTCTCTTTGTTCCATATTGTTTAACCCCAAGAGAAGGGAATACTGTATCTGGAATCCTATGGGGATCTAGTTTTGTTTGTATTTAAGAGTGACCAACAGGGCTTTACCTAGTGCTAGAAGTAGTTGCCGGGGAAAACTCTAAATAACTATACTAGTATTACACAATGGATATGTGACAAGTATATAAAAGGATGTGAAAGAAGACTTACAGTGAAGCAGCCCCAAAATACAGTTACATACATATGAAAGCGGTAAATGAAAACGGATAAACACGTACCCGTTGTAGAGCTTCCATGCGGTTTTGTTAGTTGTTCATCAATGAAATTAAACAACATATATTTGAATTCAAAATCAAAGGAGAGAGGGATTTGAAAAGATTGTTAGGGCTTACAGCTCAAGGAGAGGCCCAAGTTTTAACGATGATCGCACCGTTGTTTTGAAAACTGTACAGAGGGACTTATACGATAGGTGAGGCCCAAAATATGTTTTTATGTACAAGGGGATGGGTCTTAAACTCTATTAGAGGCCCAAAGAGTTTAAAAATGAATAAATATGGGTCTTATAGCTCAAGGAGAATCCCAAGGGTTTTGTTAAAAAGGCGACGATCGTGCCGAACTTTTTGACGGTATCGGGACTTATACAATACACTGAGGCCCAAAATATTTTGGTTTTCAAGAGGGGTTGGGTCTTACATTCTATTAGAGGCCCAAAGAAACTTAAAGAAAAGAAATGGGGCTTATAACATGAGGGTAGGCCCAGTTGGTTTTTGTTAAAAAGGCGACGATCGCGCCGTTGTTTTTGAAAATACAATGGGACTTATACAATGACTGAGGCCCAAAAAGTGGTGTATTTACAAAGGGGATGGGTCTTACACTCTAATAGAGGCCCATGAGTGTTTGAAAATAATTAATGAGGGTGGAATCGATCAAAACCCTAATTTCATCATTTTTAAAAGTGAATTCTTAAAGAAAATCAATAAAAAATGATAAAACACCAAATAAGCTTGAATAAACAACTTGTGATTTTTGGTTAAGGTTTGAAAAATGAGGTTTTAATCACAAGATGAATTAAAACTCATTTGGTTTTGATTTTTCAAGATGAATATTCACCTTTAAAATGTTTAAAAAGAAATAAAAATGAATTTATTCATAAAAATACCAACTATATTAAATAAATAATATAAATTTGATTTTTTTGTGGAATAAAATATTTCAACATTTTTGTGATTTTTTTTTGCAAAAAGAACCAGAACTTGGACATGGTTGAATCTCTTTGGGAGCCACCTGACTTTGAAGGGCTGCTCGCACGAGGTAACATCCTTGATTATTTTCCGAGCAGACTCTACAACGCTCGTAGTTGTGTGGTGGCACCTGGTCATATCCACTTTGAATGCAGTGCAACCTTACTAGGTCTATTTCCATAGAACGGACATCCTGACTTTGATGTCTAGTAGGGTTCCCGTTTGTCACACTTATTTGTTGTGTGTCTTCGTCTAGATAGATCGGAAGCCACCAATGGTTTAACAAGTGTTGTAAAGTTCTTTGAACGAGAGTGCACCCTTGGTTACTCTCACAACATACTTTACAGCTCTGATAATTATGTGAAGTAATAAAATCGAGTTGAACTTGCTTGGCGTGTAACTCCACCAAGGTGGTATTCATCAAACGAATATCGAAGATTTGAATCATGTTGATCTGATAAGGATTTCTATCGTGGTAGTCCTGGATCCACCCAAGATCCATCTGACGCTGGAGGGCCTCTTGTACAAAAGAGCATCCCTGTTTGTTTACCGAGCAAGTCAGACAGGAATTGTAATCGTGTCGCGGCAGATTATGATACTGGCTTTGCCTTGAGTACATTGCCACTAAGTTGACATTCATTGCACGGATGTCATGGTTCTGAATGATGTTGGAACTTGCATGAGTCATGTTGACTCCACGAACTCGATGCTCTTGGATCCATCCGAGATCTAATTGTTCCTGTTGAGCTGATTGCACCACAGAACATCCTTGATTGTTCTTAGAGCAGATATCACACTGGTGATAATTATGAGGTGGCACATGGCCGTATCCACTTTGTCTATAATGCATCTTGACCAGATTGGTCCTCAACAAGAGTACATCTCAAATTTGATAGCTGTTGTTAGACTCTCCTTCTATCAAATTTACCACAGCTTTCTCGTGTTGAGGCAGCGGATTCGTGAGAACATTCGGATTCGTATCTTTGAAAGATAAGACCACGCTCCTAACAAACTTTTTCACATCGGATTTGAAACTGAGACAGTTTTCTATGTTATGCCCTGGTCCTCCTTAATGGTAAGGACAAGTCTGATCCTCTTTGAACCAAAAAGTCAGATTTTCCAGTACTGTAAGAGGAGACCTGGTTTGGATGTGCCCCTTGACCAGTAATAGTGGAAACAGTTCTACGTACAACATGGGTATAGGGTCAAACCCTGGTGGTCGCGTTGTGCGGTTGTTGTTGTACTGAGGACGAGCCTGCTGAAGAGGCTGTTGTGACCTTTGCTGATATTGTTGTTGATTAGGTTGGCTCTGAACAACCTGAGGTTGATACGTAGGAACAGGCGCAGGGTTACTAGCAGGAGTTACAACTGCTACTGGTTGGTACCGTCGCCTTTGCTTTTCGAGAGAGATATTCCCAAAATCCTGCTCTTTTTTCTTAGGGAGAGCACTATCATATCGTTTTGTACTACTTGATGATCCAGCGTCTTTAACTAAACGTCCTTCTCAGACTGCTTCCTCTAGACGAACTCCCATGCCTACCATTTCAGTAAAGTCAGTGGGCGCACTGGCGACCATTCTGTCATAGTAAAATGAGCTTAAGGTCTTTAAGAAGATCTTTGTCATCTCTTTTTCCTCAAGAGCTGGACAAATCAGGGCGACAATTTCACGCCATCTCTGAGCGTACTCTTTAAAGGTTTCCTTGTCCTTTTGTGACATGGCTCTGAGTTGATCTCTGTCAGGTGCCATATCCAGGTTATACTTATATTATTGAACGAAAGCAGCGCCAAGATCTCTGAAAGTGCTGATCTTAGTGCGGTTTAAACCCATGTACCATTTGAGCGCGGCACCGATTAAACTATCCTGAAAGTAGTGAATCAGTAGCTCTTGGTTCTTTGTCTGAGTTGACATTCGCCGGGCGTACATCACCAAATGGCTTTGAGGGCAAGAGTTACCTTTGTACTTTTCAAATTCGGGCACTTTGAATTTGTGCGGAACTTTCACATTGGGGACCAAACAAAGGTCTGCGGCGTCCTTTCCAAATAAATCCTGACTACGAAGGGCTTGTAGTTCCTTCTGCATTTCCAGGAATTGCTCCTGGAACTCATTCATTCTATCGAACATACTTTCGTTTCCACCAGAAGGTATCTGTGGAATCTATCCTTCTGGGATAGTGTGTACCACGGGTGGTGGTATAGTTATCATGGCAGTGACTCTAGGTCCTTCCCTTTCCCGAAGTATGTAACCTTCAGAAGTTGCTGTTATGCCCCTGGCATCTTCGCTTTCCCGAAGTTTGTAACCTTCAGGCTCAGCGGTTCCTGCTGCGGTTCCCTGATCTTCAGTGATCGGCGGAACATATCCTTCCGGGATATAGTTAATAGGCATGCCCCATGGACGATCTTTCGGCATTTTGTACCTAGGATCATACTTTTCCACTATGGTCGTCGATGTGATCTCTGAGATCACAGTCCTTTGTTGTTGCATCTGAGCTTCTGCTAGAGCCTGCATGTCGTTATGAAGCTTTATCAGATCCCCTTTTAGAGTGTCGATCTCTTCCCTCAACTCTCTGTTCTCTTCCTCGAGATCATCCATTTTTTTCTATCGATTGGCCCGAGTATTGTATGAATGAGACAGTTTGACTCTCTTTCGAGACGCAAACGTGAGATTCGTAGGCAAGAAGAATGCGTTACGTGAGAATGATGAATGCAATAATTATATTTTAATTAATTTTTGTTTAATCAAAATAAACTTCATTAATTGGATTGCAAATATCAAACAGTAGGAAAACCTCGTTTTATTGAATTCAAAGATTACGGAATAGAAATACAGTAATTTACATAGTGCTGTAAAAGGAAATCTAAACTTATGGGTCCGGAGTCCTTTCTGAGGAGAGCTCAGGTGCTGGTTTTGGTACTTTCCTTTTCTTTGACCGGGGCTCTTGAGCCGTTGTCGGGTTATCATTCCTTTGCCAAGTAAATAGAGCAACCAAATTCCTTTGGTCATCCTGATTTTCTACAGCGTGTTGCTCTAAAATCTCAATCAGAGCATTTTTTTCTTTTAACAGTTGTTGTATTTTCTTGCACTCCACATTGAGAATACAATACTTATTCTTCCAAGACCTCTTTTCCTGTTGAACTCTGTTGAGAGTCACCTGGAGTTTTTCCGTATCAGACATAAAATAAAGGACAGGGTCCCTTAATGGAAGAACTTCCTGACGAGGGTATGGCATCCTTAGTTTTAGAGCTCTAGTTTGTACCCAGTGGAGATAAGGTTCCACCGAGACACAGTCTGGTTTTCCTAGAGACTCTCTTCCTTTCCTGTGAACGTGTTTCTAGGCATGCACTATTTCTGTCTTTACTGCCCTGTCATTTTCTCCTTCCTTGAAGAAAAGACCTTCTAGATGAGCATTACGCGGGACATACCTCATCGGGTATCCAAACTGATGACAAACTAAATCTGTATGATAATTGATTCCTCCTTTAATTCCTAGGAGGGGTACATTAGGGAAGTTTCCACAACGGTCAATGATTTTGATCCCATCATAGATTCGATTATACCAATCTATGTCAGAGTTGGTAAGAGACATGATTCTCTGTGACCAACGTAAAGTATTCTTTTGATCCCAAAATGTAGCAGACTTTGGCAAATGGGAAATGAACCATTTGTACAACAGGGGTACACAACATGTGATCATTCCTCCACTATACAAAATCCTTAGGTGTACAGAATGATAAGCATCTGCAAGCAAGGTCGGTACAGGGTTTCCAATCAGAAAAATCTTAATGGCGTTAATATCAACAAACTTATCAATGTTGGGAAACAAAAATAACCCGCATGTAAGAAAAACAGAGATGCTTTCAAAAATGGCCATGTTCCCTATACTAGCAAAGTACAGAGCTTTCTTGATTAAGAACTGGGCTGGCAAACCCTGGATACCGCCCTTAATGATCATGTGAGTCCTGACTTCTGACTCGTCCAAATAGATTGCTCTTGCAATGGTTTGATCCTTTGGAATCTCTTCCAGTCCAGAAAAGGGAGCTTGGTAGGTAATATGCAAATTAGTCAGGTGAGAGTACGCCTCCAGTGTTGGTGCTAGTTGATAATCTAGGAATGTGAAACAGTGATAGACCGGATCGTAGAACTAGATTAGTGTGGACAGGATTCCTTCGATTAAATGGACCCTTAAATGAGATAGCAGTCCTCTATACTTAGCTCTGAAAGCCTCAGGGTTGGTTATCATCCTCGCCAGTGTCGCACTCTAATTTTTTACCCTAAGATCCCTTCCCTTTTAGCATGACATATTAGGTCAATCATTTGTGCATAACTAACTGCTTTACCTAGTTGTTGTCTGTTTGTTTCATTTATGAGTACAGGTGATGCTGCAGAAGATTCAAGGTCCTGAAGGCTGTGCTGTGTGTGTGTTTGTGGAGGTTCCTCTGGCCTTTGCAAGGTGTGTATGGATTCCTGTGTGATTGTGTCCTTTTCCTTTTGATCCCTAAACCACTACCCAAGCCTTTCTTCCCTCAAGACTCCTCAGTTTTCCCCCACAGAATACTAGTTCCTTATACACTTCAAATGTTACTCATCATCAAGCATTTTTTTCAAGATCACGAAATCAAGGACTTAAGGATAAATTACTAAAGATTGCGAGTACATTGTGAGAGTTTATTGATGCTTACGAGCTAACGTGGATCGAGGAATAAAAGTTTAATTTGAGACATTAGTCCAAGTGATTATATCGTTCAAAGCTTGTTCTAGATGGAACAAAAATTCTTAAGGTACATGTTTTTGTTCATCAAAAGGTGATTTGTGTTAAGTTTGAAAGAAAGTTCATAAGGATTACTTAAGGAAAGAACAAGGTTGCATATCTCAAGTCATTCCTACATCATCATTATTCAAAAATTAAAATAATTGGCTTTATTCATCAAAATCCAAGAGTCCAGACCGCAAGGTGCAAGATTAAATTAATTCCAAGAGCTCAAGAGAGCTAAAGTAACTTCAAAATTTGACTTTCTACAAGGTTCTTCATAAAGTACAATTTAAGGATTCACTCTCAAATATGTCATAAAGCTAAATTTGTCATGAAGATTTAAAAAGCAAGTTACTACATCCATGTGCACCAAACAAGTTTACAAAGCTTCAAAGTTTAAGCCAAGTACAAGATTTGAAAAGATTCACCAACACATTATTTGATTTCAAGGTTCATTGTTGATTTCATCCAAAGATTCACTACAAGTTGAAATTATGTCTGGAAGTTCAAGATTTCCAATATCGTTTTCATGTCTTAATATTATTAAGGATCTACAAATGGGATATAAGACTCAAAACCAAGCGAGTCCGAATATTGAGGAGTTCCTTGGACTACGAGAGCAAGAACATCAAATTCATTAATTGAAATCCAAAAGGGCACAAAGATACAAGGATCAGGCTTGTTTGCAATAAGAACCACATGAAGTCATATATAAACCATAAGCCTCAAAAAGTGCTGAGTTTCATAAGCCAGATGATTTTCTTCTCATGTCATTATGAGCTCTATGATGTGTATAACCGTGTTGCAAAAAAAAAAAAGAGGATGATCAGACATACTAAGTACATCACGACTCACAAGCAAATAAAAAACAAGTCTTTATAAGATTCATTAACAGTTTGCTATTCTACATTGTGTGGGCTTTGTAACTGCCAGGCAAGCCTCTTTTTCGCTGTTGTGACTTCAAGGTGGATCGGCGTGGCTGTAAGTCTGTTTGAACAAAATGTTTCATGGTTATAATTACTTCAACTGTTACAAGAAAAGAGAAATCTCATCAACTAGTTAGCATTCAAGCCTTGAAGATGTTTTGCCGGCTAAAACTGCGAGATACCACAACTATGACTTCATTACACGGATCTCACCATGGTCGAAGTTCTAGCTAGATTATGGTCATAACAGCAGAATCATCTTGTCATTACTTCTCGAAGTTAGCAAACAACAAACTATGTCGCAGTTTTTCTTCACTGATTTCCTCACGCCAGAATCATCATCACCAATACATGTAAAGAAAGAGGATGTTAAGTAGGTTGCAACATTAAGTAACACGTAGAAAGACTTAAAAAAAGCAAAATTGTTACACAAAATGAGCTCTCAAGATTGCGTCACTCACATTTGAAGACATTGCCTCTGATATGCGCAAATCCACGTCAATTGAGGAAAACATGGAAAATTCAAGGAGTCATGCAATATGGTTCATACCTTCGTACCAAGACATGGCAAAGTTCCTAGAAGTCAAAACCATGAAACATGATGCTACAAAGTTCATCTTTAAAATGCAAGGTTAAGGTTTTATTGTGGTGTTGGTGCTATTTTTGACTGAAACATAGATGGAACGAGGAAGTCGGTTGTGGTGCAGTAAAAAATTACCTTATGACCAAATGGCAGCTTTGAAGAAGACTCGATTACTGAAGAAGTCGTCCCAACTTGGGAGAAGTTCGAAAGTGAAACTTTGACCTCTGTACCTTTTGCTTCTTGAACCAATCATCATCTTTAAACGTTAAGTTTCACAAAGTACATAGAAAACCATACTCACCACAGGTTATGACAATAATTGTCAATACTTCTGAATGCTAAGACTCCAACTACCTTAACTCCCCCTGTCAAAAGAGAAATTTATCAGATCAGCTGAATTACAAAAACCACTTGAAGTGCAGTGAGAAGTTCATCAAGTAAGAGTGTGAACAATGCAAAAATTACCGGTCTAAACCACTGCGATAGCGAAGAATCCACGGGCTCCCGGGCAGTGCTTGTCATTTGGTTTTCTCCATAGCATAAGCCTACCAAAAGCAGTAGCAATCGTGAGTGTTTGAAGAGTAAAAAGCAGTTTGAGATATTATGGGCAATCCTGACGTTTTCTTTTCAAATTTCTCAAGTCATACGTTACAAGCTGGGAATGGCAAGTTCTATCATAGTTATTCATAGCAATTACACCCTGCCAAACATGTTTGAACTAAAATGGCAAGTTTTCAAAATTCTTTCAATAGAATCAATGTAGAATCAAATATGTGAACCTAAGAAGGAAAAATCAAGACACATTTACAGCAGACTTTCAAATAAAACTTAATTGTTTTCAAGGCACATCAAACATTTCCAAAAAACAAGTCTTGACAGCATATTTGGCATTCAATTCCAAAATCAGGACTTAGTTCACATGCCTATAAATTACACGATTCAGAGATCCACAAGGGGAAAGCATCAACAGAGAAATCCACTATATTTTTTCAAATCAATCCACTAAACCAGAAAACCATACACAACTCGATTTCAGAAGAAAAGTCACACCAACACAACTCACACCAAGAACCCAAAATCATACCAATACAACAATACTCACACGTACACAATTCAGGGAAAGACGAAGACATCAGAGGAATTGTTCATCAGGAAGATCCACAACACACAATCAGAACAGTTGCAGCAAAGAAGGAGGCGGAATCACGCAGTTTCGAGGTTGCATAATACATATATACACACAAACAAAGTAAACACACACAGTATCATCACAGCCGCGCAAAGATTCACAAACACACAAGGCCGGGAAGAAAATCACCACGCCAGCTCAGAACAATCGCAATACACACCAAGGAGAAGAGGATTCGCGAAAGCACGTACCAGATTCAAATGACTCTTTAATCGGCGACTTAGCTCTCTTTTACGTTTAGCATTTTTTCCTTTGATCAACTCCTTGTAACTTGTAAACCTCTGAAATCATAGTGAATTGGGGGTTTTGGGATTGTTGGGGCTAGGGTTTTAACGTTGCTGATTGTTCGATCGAGAGGGATTGAGAGAAACCAATCGAGAGGTGGCGGCGGATTTGGGGAATTAGGGTTTGAAACCCTACATTTTGAGAGAAAGAGAGAGGGTGACGATGGGGGGCTCCCTCAGCTTTTTTTCGTTTGTTTTTTTACAATAATAACCTTTTTAATAAATAAAAAATAAAACTTACTTTTAATAATAAAATTAAAATATAATATAACCTTTTTTTAAAATAATAAAACCTTTTTTTTAATAAATAATAAACCTTTTATAATAAGTTTAGTATAATATAATTTTTTAACAAAATAAAACTCTTTTTTTTATAATCTTTTTTTAATAAATTTTATTTTATAATAAAAAGATAAGACCTTTTTGTAAGGATAGAACTAAAAAAATAAATAATAAAATATAGAACATTTTCTTTTAGTTAGAAAACCTTTATATTTTTTTTATTAAAATCTTTTAAGAAATAAACTTTACTAACTTTTAATACAGCTTTAAAATTATATAATAATAAAAAACTGTTATTTATAAAATATTAAGATTAAAATCTTTTCTAATTAATATTAAAACTCTTTAATAACTTTTAACTTTTTAACATAACTTTGAAACTAAAATAATAATTAAACCCTTTTAATAAAAAAACCCTTAACTTTTTTAAATTAAAACATAAGTCTTTAATAAACCTTTTTTATAACAATTAAGTTAATAATCAAAATTAAAAAATCTTTTTTATAATTAAAATAAAACCTTTTTTTATAATTTAGATTAAGACTTTTTTATAATAATTTAAAACCTTCTCTTTAATAATAATTAAAATTAAAACTTTTTTTAATTCAAAGACCTTTTTTATAATGATAATTAAATCAAAACTTTAATAATATAATTAAAACAGAATTCCTTTTATAATAATAATGAACCTATTTCTTTTTAATCACATTTAACTTTAATAATTAATTTAAACTTTCTCTTGAAATAATTATTAATTTAGCTTTCTATAATAATAGTAATCTCCAAATAAACTTAATAATAAGTCTAAAACCAAACTTTTCTTAACAAATCGCCCCCGATTAAGAATCTCCCCTCTTGCTTAGTCATAGATTCGTGGGCGACCGTTTGATTTGCTTGATTTGTTTGTGCTTTTATTTTGATTTATGTTATTATGTCTAAACCTTTTCAAACTTAAAAAAACTCTCGATCCAACGTCGAGCCAATTTTCCACCCATATAAGTCGATCGCCTTCGGGCATCGCATTCGACCTTTTGATCACTGGACACAAGTCTAGCATCACTTTGCTAGCACCCTCATCTAAATAACAATAAATTAATCGCATAAATATCCAAGGGAAAACCCCATGCATGATAACCATGTTATTGTGCATGGTGCACATCATATGCATTTCATAATCGATCCCTTAAGTTAAGTTTATTAGACAACTTAGGATAGACTTCCTAGGTTAGTCCCCCCCAATTTTGATTATTTAATCAAACTTTAGCCTACCTAATTCTCCATACAAGAGAATTAGATGTTAATCATCTCAAAGAAAGGGACATACAATCCCATACCCCACAAATACAAACATTTTCAAAGAACTGTGGTGGTTTTCTTAAGATGATGACTCACCTTCCTCTGCTAAACCTTTAAACATTTAGTACCCTTAATAATAAGGAACTACAAGTGCTCTGATTCCCTCCTGACAGGATATGTAGGCACAAGATGCGATATCTTGTCGAGCACACTTAGGAATAAAAATAATAAATCACCTATCCTTAAACCCTTAGCAAAACAGATAACAAATAACATAAAATGAATCAAGAGGTTCCTGTAGAGTACTACAGATATCTAGGATGCTAACACCTTCCCTAGGTATAACCAACCCCCAAACTTAGAATCTTAGTGCATTTGCATTACATTGTGGGAATTCTGTTTTTCTCCCTTCCCTTGGATAAAATCAAAGACCGATGGTGACATTAAAAATGCGATCCTAGTTAACAAATAACTATGGTATCCAATTTTCACCGCGACAGCCAGACCTCTTAAATCCTCTAGTTTTGGAATCTTGAAGGTGTACTTGTGAGTTTTCCTTCTACCGAAATCCATTAGCAATCTCTTTATCTGACATTTGCAATCATTGCCTTAGTTTAATTTGAAAAAGAGAGACTAGAAGAGAAATTTTTCTTTATTTTAATGTTTCTTTATGAAATGAATGCATGAATGCAGCACACAAAAACATTGAAAAAACATGGGGTCAAAGGGTCGGTGTCATGAAGTCAAGGCTCTACCCATCCCCAAAGGTTTATACTGGTGATTTTTTGTACATGTCCTCAAAATTACTGACCCCTCTTGGGATAACAACAGCAAGCGGATCGCCAGCGAGCTGTAGTATCTTAGAATAATCTCAAATGAGGGTAGTATCGTGTGACAAATATTTCCGATAGCTTCCGTACTACAAAATGGTTTCAGTCTACTAAAATCCTCAGCTTCTCAGATAACCCAATGGAACAATCTACTTTCAACAACCGAAGTCGTATAGGCATTGAATCCACAAATGGCATCTCCACTGATTTGATGGTCGACCGGGACCTCTTATTTGGGATTCATTCCCGTAAGATTACCCGTATAATGCCATCACTTATCTTAGGTGTATACTCAATCTTTCCAGATGCGGCATCACACACATTCCCATTAGCAGAAAAATAAACACGGATATCCTAACATCCTAGACCTCTAGTCTTATGATCCTATACAGACAATGACTCCCCAGCAGAGTCGCCATTTCTGTGGTATTCAGTGAATTTAAGGCTTTCTACCTAAGCCTGTAAGAGAGAAATGCCTCCCACTGTGGTCGCCATTTTTCTGTAGCGCGGTTTTTGTGGTTTCGAATCACTATCGCTTTGGTACTACAGTTCGATTCATTTTTTATCCTGTTGAGCTGATTAAGGAAGGGAAATAGATATCTCCAATTAACCCTGCTTGCATACTGAGATTAAACAGTCAAAACTGTTGGTTTACAGATGCTATCAAAAGGGGGGTCTGTCTTAGGTTATTTGGTTAAAAACAGTGTCTAGACTATTTGCTAGGTTTCTGGTAAGATGTTAGGTCTGATGCTTCTTGATTGATGTATGGAGGTACTGGATTTTGAGTTTTTGATTAGTATGCTCGCTAATATTTTGCAATCTTATGCCTACGTATTCCCGTTTAACGAAACAGAGAAATCAGAGCGATCGTAGTTCCTTCTATTCTATGGGAGGAAAGGGATTGTTTTGGTTTCTTGTTCAAAGCCCAAGACATGAAGCTAAAGGTGGTTTGTATCTTGTTCAAAGCCCAAGATATGAAGCTAAATGTTTGAGTGAGAGAGAATTTGTCATCTCTAAAGAGGAATTGTTGATGTTTGTATACTGTGAGCAAGGTACAAATTTGATGCTAAAAGGTTGATTGACTCAACCGGGGTTTTCTTTATTCAAAGCCTAAGAGGAGGCTAGAAGTTTTACTTTTCTGGGGAAAATGTTCTTTCAGTCTTGTACAAAGCCCAAGGTTGAGGCTAAAAGGGATTTTGACTCCGTTGGGGAGAATATATCTTGTATAAAGCCCAAGATGGAGGCTGAAACGGTTTGACTTAACAAGAGAGTACTTTTATATGTCCTGGAGAAAGCCCAAGACAGAGGCTAAAAAGGTTGACTCAACAAGAGAGTCTTGAGCAGGTGATTGACTCAACAAGAGAGTCCGAATATTGATTGACTCAACAAGAGACTCTTTTATACTCAACAAGAGAGTGATTTGCTGTCTCGTACGAAGCCCGAGATTGAGGCTAAAAGGAGATTGAATCAACAAGAGAGTCTTTTATACTCAACAAGAGAGTGTTTTATATGTCTCGTACAAAGCCCAAGATTAAGGCTAAAAGGAGATTGACTCAACAAGAGAGTCTTTTATACTCAACAAGAGAGTGATTTACTATCTGTCTTATACAAAGCCCAAGACGGAGGCTAAAAGTGGTTGACCCAACAAGAGAGTCTGAAAAGGTTAGCTCCGCTGGGGAGAATCATTTGTACAAAGCCTAAGAGGAGGTTGTATTACTGCTGATGATCATTGAGATCCTGAAGCGGGTCCGAGTGTGGGGAACTCTCATGAGAGAGACCATTTTTCGGCGGGAGATTGATCCAGTGTGATCGGTGTTTTTTCCTATGTTTGAAAGAAACTTAAGAATGTCTTTGAGACTCAAGAGGTTTAGACTATCCAAGTCTAGAGTTTTATCTTTTGTACAATGCCCAAGAGAAGGCACGAGCATTAAGGGATGAGCATCAACCCTACAACGGCCGGAGTTTTTGACGCGGGAAAGACTGCTCTAGCAAAGGATGACTAAGTTCTGTCTTATACCTTTAAGAGGTTGTCAGAGTCCTTCACTAAGCCCAAGAGAAGGCATGAGAACTTCTAAGAAGCCGAAGGGTCCTTGTACAACGCCCAAGAGGAGGCGGGGATGCTTTTAGGAAGCCCGTGGGTCCCCAAACCAAAAGAAGATCAAGAATTGCAATTCACAGAGAAGAGATCATTCCAGGAAAGTTCGAGAATTTGGAAGAAACTCAAGAGATGCCATTCACGTAGAAAAGATCATCTCCGGGGAGTTAGAGTTTCTTTGACAATTTCTAAGGGTGAGAGTCTGAGAAAAGGTTCACCGAGAATACTGGCTTTCTCTTTGTTCCATATTGTTTAACCCCAAGAGAAGGGAAGACTGTATCTGGAATCCTATGGGGATCTAGTTTTGTTTGTATTTAAGAGTGACCAATAGGGCTTTACCTAGTGCTAGACGTAGTTGCCGGGGAAAACTATAAATAACTATACTAGTATTACACAGTGGATATGTGACAAGTATATAAAAGGATGTGAAAGAAGACTTACAGTGAAGCAGCCCCACAATACAGTTACATACATATGAAAGCGGATAAACACGTATCCGTTGTAGAGCTTCCATGCTGTTTTATTAGTTGTTAAACAAAGAAATTAAACAACATATATTTGAATTCAAAATCAAAGGAGAGAGGGCTTTGAAAAGATTATTGGGGCTTACAGCTCAAGGAGAGGCCCAAGTTTTAACGATGATCGCACCGTTGTTTTGAAAACTATACAGAGGGACTTATACGATAGGTGAGGCCCAAAATATGTTTTTATGTACAAGGGGATGGGTCTTACACTCCATTAGAGGCCCAAAGAGTTTGAAAAGGAATTAATATGGGTCTTATAGCTCAAGGAGAAGCCCAAGGATTTTGGTAAAAAGGCGACGATCGTGCCGAACATTTTGACGGTATCGAGACTTATACAATACACTGAGGACCAAAATAATTTGGTTTTCAAGAGGGGTTGGGTCTTACACTCTATTAGAGGCCCAAAGAAACTTAAAGAAAATAAATGGGGCTTATAACACGAGGGTAGGCCCAGTTGGTTTTTGTTAAAAAGGCGACGATTGCGCCGTTGTTTTTGAAAATACAGTGGGACTTATACAAGACTGAGGCCCAAAAAGTGGTGTATTTACAAAGGGGATGGGTCTTACACTCTAATAGAGGCCCATGAGTGTTTGAAAATGATTGATGAGGGTGGAATCGATCAAAACCCTAATTTCATCATTTTTAAAAGTGAATTCTTAAACAAAATCAATAAAAAATGATAAAACACCAAATAAGCTTGAATAAACAACTTTTGATTTTTGGTTATGGTTTGAAAAATGAGGTTTTAATCACAAGATGAATTAAAACTCATTTGGTTTTGATTTTTCAAGATGAATATTCACTTTTAAAATTTTTAAAAACAATTAAAAATGAATTTATTCATAAAAATACCAACTATATTAAATAAATAATATAAATTTGATATTTTTGTGGAATAAAATATTTCAACATGTTTTTGATTTTTTGCAAAAAGAACCAATTAAAAATAATTAAAATTGAGGGATTTATTAATTTTTCAAATCATTAAAAATAATAGAAAAATGGAAAAAACATTAAAAAGGGGTATGGGGCGAGGGGGATTCGAACCCCAGACCTCTTGTGTGCAGTGCGTGCCTCCTACCACTGGGGTGGTGATACATCCGTGTATCAAAGCCCACTCACAAATATACAAGGCTTGCCTTGTTTTTGGCCTGGCCAAGGCAAGGCAAGGCAAGGCAAGGTTTTGGCCAAAAACGTGAAGCTTGTAACTTTCTCATTTCTCCATGGATTGGGACAAAATTTAGGTCTATCCTGCCTAAAATTTCACAAGGAATCCAATGGTGGTGGTGGTTTTTTCAGATGAGGTCCCCATTTTAAAACCCGATAGTGGTTTTGAAATAGGCCTCCATTTGCATTTTTTGTGCTACCTCATGGTACAGACATGAATTACATGATGAATTGGTCCAAACACAACATATATAACATGTATGAGATGTGTATGATCAGTGGACTTCAAAGTAATGCATATTTATAAGAGTTCAAGTTGTGATGCTTACCTTTTTGGGCAATCTGTCAAGTGCTTTGATCCAGAAACAATTTGATGCTTTGGACACCCTCAAATGATCCCTTGGAAGCTTTAGGATGATTATAAATAGCTGGAAACCTCAGGAATGGAAACTGGCCCTTTCTTGCAAAAGGGGCAAAAGTGACCAAAATAGAAACTCTCTCAAATGGTGTTTTAGATGTGGGGAACCATTTGGGACAGTTCAAGGATGATATTTGGAGTGTGTTTGAGGCTTTATCTGGTTTTGAAAGTGACTGAATCAAGACATGGCTTGAAAAATGTAAAAAAGTCCTATTTTGAGGTTTTGAGGAGGGACTTTGAGGTTTTGGTGTTACAGGTCACTTGTGAGAGTTTGGACAGCTTAGATATGACATTTTGGATGTGTTTGGATCATGAGCTGTGATGGAATTGCTCTCTAACTCAAAAACTCAGAGTTACCTTGCTAAAGAAGGTATTTTTTCCTAGAGAAAGAGATTTTGAGGAAAGCAAGTGTTGTAGTGCTTTGGTGTACTTAAACTGAGCACAAATGAGCTCTATTTATAGTAGAGCAAGTTTGTTTTGCAAGCAATAGTGAATGGAGGCTGCTGCAGACCTTTGGCCAATTGGAGCATTTTGGAATCTCAAGTCTCCTCTAGCCATTGACTAGAGGTTAGAGCACAGGCCTTTGGTTCCCTAGTCCAAAGATCATCCTTGACTCATTAAGTTGGAAATAGCTCAGTTCATGTCACCTTGGTGCATCCATTGAATGCTCCAAAACAAAATTGGAGTCGTGTCCCCTCTTTTGGGTTTTTTAGGTTTGGCATGCTATTTTTAGTTCCAAAGACTTGGGAGGCTTATGGATCAGTGTTTGTCCCTCCTTGGTCTCTCCCTGAGGTGTTCATATGGATAAACTTATTTGTCATTTGTACAAATTGCTCAAATCGAGCAAAATGCACAAATCTGCCTTGTTATGAAAGTTGCAGCAAGGTATATTGCCACTGTCATAACTCTTAGCTCAGATGGGATTTGATGGGGTTATTGGACATTTTGGAAAGCCCTTATATGATACAACACATGTGTGATCATAGTTTGTTTTGAAACTTTTTGGATCCAAGTGAAAAATGCCCCTACATTTTGAAAAAAGTGAAACAGATTCTGACTTAGTGAAAATTTCACTAAGTGTTGGCAAAAGTGACATTTCATGTTTTCAGCCATTTTGATCCAACCATAACTCAAAATCCATGATGAATTGGAATGAGGTGTAGTTAACACTTTTAAAGTATGCCATGAGAGCTACAAATCCATCTTTGGATCAGCCCAAATGGTTGCTTGGATCTCAAGTTATGATCCTTCGAAGTTGGTACCCTAGCCACTTTGTTCCATAACTTAGAAATTTTCTAAGTTTTTTATGGTTACCCCTTTTACAAGTTATCCCACTTTTCTTAATTTTTCTTGATGAATGATGATTCCAATCACACATTAACATCATTTTAGGGTTAGGGAACCATAATTGATCAAAAAATCAAAAAGTCAAACTTTGACTTTTGGGCATAGTTGACTTTTTATCAGATGAATTCCAAACTGTGCGATCCTCCATAAAATCAAGTCCTTGACCTAAATCAAACTTGATGGATTAATTTCATAGGTGTTATAGGGTGTATTGAATCATGTCCCAAGGTTTGGGAGCATGTCTTGGTCAAAAGTCAAAGGCACAGTTGACTTTTTTCGCGAAACCCTAACTGTGGTTCTGATGTACTTGAAACTTATGAATCAAGCTTCTTGGATCAATCCATTGTTGAAAATGGATCAATGTAGTGTATTAGGGACCCTCAAATCATGTCTTGAGGTCTTGGCTCATGTTTTGTCCCATAAGTCAACTTAGGGGTGAATTAGGTCAAGAAACCCTAATTCCTGATTTTTTATGAATGCATCCCCTAAGGACAAATTGACTTGATGATTGGGTTTATGAGGTCCCTTAGAGTATCTTGGGTTATGCTTTGAAGTATTGGCTCATTCCAAGAAGAGAATTTCCATCTGGAGGCCCTGATCGACCAAAACCCTAATTTGGTGACACTGGCGATCTTGAGGCTTAATCGACTTGGAATGTTGCAGCCTTGTGCTTGATCCTTGATGTGGGAGTCCTCTTGATCCATTGTGGATGTTTGAGAGGTTTAGACAAGTTGAAGATCATGTCATTCCTTGATTGATCCTTTGTCTAAGAGCTATGAGAGGGCTTGAAACCCTAAGTTTGATTGTAGTGGATGCTCACCCATCTTTGGGGAGACTAATGAGGCTCAAAGGTATATCCATATTATGATGATGATTTGCACAATGATGGGAATCTTAGTGGTCAAAATTTGGGGTATGACACAGCCCAATTGGTAAGGCTTTTGTACACTGAGCCTCGGGACGTGGGTTCAACACCCATGGGGTGCGTTTCCCTTATCTTTTTATCACTTGTTCCATTTCCTTTTTTTGGTTTGTACCTTGTTTTCAAACATTCATAACTTGCTCATTTTTCACTCTTTTTAATCCATTCTTTTTGAAAAATGTTCTTTAACATGTCTATTTTCTGATTATAAAAAGAATTTGGTAAAAATAATTATTTTTGAAACAATTGTTAATGTTGAAAGTAAAAGGCTTTTTAGGGTTTTCATAAGAAAATCTCGACTTCTCTTGATTTCTTTGCCATGCTTACTTATTTATATTGATCAAATAAGACCTAAAGCATGTTACCTTGAACCCTACTTGATGTTGTGACTTTGTATGTTTGTGTTTTACTTTATTTCCTTGATGTTTAATGTGTTTTTACATGAAAATGTCCTTCGAAATACCATGAGATCTCTTTAGATCATTTGCCTTATAACATGAGCTTGTTTGATCAAGTATGGGATATGTTTATGTTTTGAAACTTGAATGCCATGTTTGGAACCATTTTGAGTGCTTGTATGCATTGGATTATCATTTTGTATTACTTGAACTTTAAGATGTTATCACATTCTTTTGGTTTACCTATACCACTTATGTTTGTTAAAATATTTCCACATGTTCTCCCTTTGAAGTTTTTTGGTTACCACCATGCCCACATGCTCATCTTGTTTATGATGTTTTGTTATCGTATAACTTTATTAAGTCTTCCCCAAGTGAGGCAAGCTCTTCAGCTTCTCCTCCTTAACCCTTATCACTCCCCTCCTTCCAAAGGAAAGACTCTCTAATGCCTTTTAAGTCATAGATAACTCATATACCATCTTGGCCTCCTTAGAGCCATTCCCTATCTTCATAAGGATCTACCCTTGGCCTTCTTAGAGCCTCATCTCCCTTTAACCTCATTGGGTTCCCCTCTTGTGAGCACTATCCTCATAGTTGCTCACTTCCCTCTTTGGCCTCCTTAGAGCCACTTACCTTATGACTTAGGTTTCACCCAGAGTTCCTCAACTCTATGTGAGCATCATCATTATGATGTTCCTTCCCCTTTTGCCTCCTTAGAGCCATTTACCTTCAAACTTAGAATTAAGTTAGAGTTCTTCAACTCTGTGTGATTCTCATCATCATGAGTATTCACTTACCCTTACAACTTAGACTTAAAGAGTTTCTTAAACTCTATATGAGCTCATACTCATTCCCCTTAGAACTTTGGCCCTAGTCAATGGTTCCTCAATCCACCCTTAGTGAGGTGAACTACGGTTGCTCTGATTCTTTAGTCAGGATACGTAAGCCCAAGATGCAACGTCTTGGCGAGCTTACTTAGTATATACCTCCTAGGTCCTTACCTTTAGCATTATAGGTCTTTACCTTAAACCTTAGCAGATTCCCTTAGCAAGCAAACATAACATAACACATACAAACAAGAGGCTCCTGTAGAGTACTACAGATGCTTAGAGTGCTAATACCTTCCCTTAGTATAACCAACCCCCGAACCCCCGATCTCTTAGTTGTGTCTTAACATGGCGCAAAACGTTTTTCTTTCGATCTTTACCCTTTCCTTTGGATAAATTAAAGCTCAGTGGTGAATTTCAAAGTTTTGTGATGCAAGTTAATTAATAGATTGTTATCCGATTCTCACCGCAACAGAAAATGGCGACTTCACTGGGGAAATACTTGAGGGTTAAGCCCATCTTGTTTGTGCTTGTGTGTTATTTATGTTTTTTGCCTGTATGTTTGTACATATCTGTATATTTGTATACCTGTTCTGTTGGATTCCTCTGTTTGACAGGGTGTTACTATTAAGTGGTGAGAAAAGTCCTAACCCGGACTTGAGTGCACTTATTATAGGACGATGGTATATACAAGGAGGCTTTGAGGGAGTCGATTCCCGAAAAAGTTGACTTGAGACACCATCACTCAGTTGAGGCCCTCTTGAGAGTCTAGTCATGTTAAACGAGTCTATTTGTGAAAACGTGCTACTCTCGACCTAGGTGCCCTTGATATTGAGAACCGTAGTTACATCTAACCCCACTTGTCCTTTTTAGGATGTAATGCGAGGACTATGAGGGAGTCTATTCCTGAATTGGTTGCTAAGCGATACTACACTTAGACGATATTCTCTTGAGAATATTATTGACTACCGAGTCATTCGGGAAATTGATAATATCCGAAAGATGGGTTGTTGACTCTGGGAACTTCTTAGAACCCTGTTCTACAGTTGATAAACCAATAATGCATACCAATTGGGAAGGGTGAACCATGGCTTCATGCTCATGACCTTAACCTAAGCCTTTTGTCTGTGTACATTTGTGAATATGTGTGCATCTATGTGTTTGTGCTTGCTTTGCATTCATACATCATGAGCATTCATTTCATGTCAGTTTCATGGAACTCAGACCTTTTTCTGTGAATATCATAGGGATATCATGGACAGTGCAGTAAGGAATACCATGAAATACACTTTCAAGAGTCCTAAATTGGATGACCTAAGGAAATTGGGAGATTTGCTGATAGACCCTAGAGGATTCAAAGACCGATATGGGAAGCTGTGGATCTTGTTGAATAAGAAAGTTGATGAAGGACTCCTCTCTACTTTGCTTCAATTCTATGACCCGAAGTACCATTGTTTTACTTTCCCTGATTATTAACTCTTGCCTACCCTTGAAGAATATTCTCAGATAGTTGGTCTACCTATTAAGGATGAGTCTCATTTTCCTATCTTCGAGAGGAACCCCATAGAAGAAGAAATTGCTAAGAAAACCCACTTGGAGTTAGTTGACATCCAAAACAATATGACTGCTATGGGAGGAATATTTGGTTTTACTGCTAAGTTCTTAATCGAAAAAGCTCAGTACTATGCTAAGCACTCGAATAGGGATGCCTTCGAAGCCATTTTTGCATTACTCATCTATGGACTCTTCTTGTTCCCAAATATTGACAACTTTGTGGACATAAATGCTATCAAGATCTTTTTGAAGAAGAATCCTGTACCAACCCTGCTAGTCGATGCTTACCATTCAGTCCATCTGAGGAATGTCCATGAGGGAGGTCAGCTCACTTGTTGTACTCTTGTGTTGTATAGGTGGTTTGTTTCACATATGCCAAAGACAGGTACTTTTTGGGTCCCTAAGAAGGGATGGTGGTCTAAGAAGATTATGTATCTTTCTCATTTAGATATTGATTAGTATAACTGTGTGTATGATGGGATAATGATCATAGATAATTGTGGGAATTTTGGCAACGTACCTCTTCTTGGTACCAAAGGAGGAATCAGCTACAACCCTGTGTTGGCTCGTCGACAATTGGGGTGCTCTCTAAAAGATAAGCCTCTTAATATTCATTTGGAAAACATCTTTTTTGAAGGATATGACAAATATGAAGAGCAGAGAAAATTGATCTTGAGTGCTTGGGGTAACAGGCACAAGAAGGGAAAGAGTTCTATGGGAAAACCTAACTGTGTATCCTTGGAACCCTATCTCCAATGGGTCCGAAGAAGAGCTATTGAGTTGAAAATGCCTTATTCTAGACAAGAGCCAATTACTTTGAAGGATGAGCCCGTTCTGTATTTCATGTCAAAAGAAGAAGAGTTGAAAATTGCATTGAACCAAGCCCAACAGACAGGAGAAGCTTAGAGACACAAATATCAAGTGGTTGTAGAGGAGAACTTAGAACTTCAAAAGCAACTACAAGCCAAGAGTGAAGAGCTACTTTCGTGGAAAAAGAGGAAGACCCAAGAAGGACCAAGCACCTCTGGTACTCAATCTACTCCATGGAAGTTGATCGTCGACAAGCTCGTCCAGGAAAAGGCTCAGATGGAGAAGGAAATCAAGAAGCTCAACATGAGGCTCCTAGGAGAATCTCCTTAGGTCTTTTTAGCTTTTATTTAGCCTTATGTTTAGGAATTTTGAAAGTGTATTGACTCTTTTGTAATTCACTTTTTATTAATGCGAAATGAGACTCTTTGGTATCCCTTGGTATTTCACGAGTGTCTGAATTCCATGAAACTTTGGATTTGCATCCCAAATTCTTTTGCTAAACTATCCAAAAACTAATCTTGTTTTGCAGACTTTGTAGAAATGGATGCTAGAAGAACATGGCCATATACTTTTGAGGTTCCCGAGTTGGAATAACTGTTGGGGTTGGGAGATATGATTGAAGACCTGTCGGCTTTCACTGACAAGTATGGGAGGATCCTACAATTGCTGAGACTCCAAGTGACAGAAGGACCGCTTGAGACTCTAGTCCAACTCTACGATCCTGCTTACCACTGCTTTGTGTTCCCAGACTATCAACTAATGTCAACTTTGCAGGAGTACTCCACTCTGATGGGCATCCCTGTCAATGACTCTCCTCCGTTCTCTGGATTAGAGGCGGAACTCACTGACAAAGACATCGCAAGAGGAACGAGGCTGAGATTGTCTGACATCAGAACTCACTTAACCAACAAGGGAGGACGTCGCGGATTTCCCGCCCAATTTTTGCTTGAAAAGGCTCTCTACTTTGCTGAAAGGGGAAACTCCGCACTGTTTGAATCAACCTTTGCTTTACTTGTCTATAGACTGTTCCTATTTCCTAATGCCAAGTACTTCGTTGATGTTCAAGGTATCCAAATCTTCATGCTTAACAATCCAGTTTCTACGATGTTAGCTGACACCTATCATGCTGTTCATACAAGATACATGCGGAATGGTGGGCCAATTGTTTGTTGCGTCGCTCTTTTCTATAAGTGGTTTATCTCGTACCTGCCGAAGACACCAGCCTTTTGGGAAGTTGAAGATAGCATAATTTGGTCCAAGAAGCTGATGGAATTGAGCCACACTGACATTGAATGGTATGATCCGGTTTATGGAGGGATCCTGATGATCCACAGCTGTGGGGACTTCCCCAATGTGCCTCTCATGGGAAGGAATGGGTGTATCAACTATAATCCTGTGCTTGCTCGCCGTCAGTTAGGCCATCCAAGTGAAGAGATTCCTGATTTCAATGACCTTGAAATGCTTTTTCTTGAGGAGGATGATGGTTTTGAGCTGAAGATCAGAGTGGAGCGTGCTTGGCACCAAATCAACAGACAAAGGTGGACCACTCTGGAAAACCCTGATTACTCTGTTACCGAGGCTTGCTTGCAGTGGTCTCGCGAAATAGCTCTTGTAATGAGGGCACCTTATCCCCGTCACGAGTCAGCTGCAGAGGAAGAGCTGAAGTTGAAGAATACACTGGGAGAATTGACCCTTGAAAAGGTAAAAGTCAAGGAGCGTATCAATAAGCTTATGAGAAAACTCAATGGAGGGGAGGGGCCATCCACCAGTGGACCAGATACTTAGTTTCCTTTATGTTGTATTTTCCATTTCCGCATTTGAATTATGAAGATGTACTATCTCTGATGTAATATTTGCAAGATTTTCTAATGAAGAAGTTTATTTTGATGAACATCCTGTTATCTACAATGTTTGCAAAATTTCTTGGTTTCTTGGTAGTTTAGCTTGCATTTGCATCTGCATTTTCATTTGCATCATGTCATAACATGTGCATCTTCTTCCCTGGCTTATCTCATGTCACCGTGTTCTCTTCAGAATCGTCACACTGAGTCCCCGACGCCGCTACAACACACGAGCCCAAGCTCTTCAAAAGATGTCAGAACAGAATTTTGAAATGGATAGAGTTAATAATGAGCTAAATGAGCTACGAGGAGGAATGGGGCTTATTCTGGAGGCTATTCAGGTCTTAAAAGCAAAGATGGATACACAGGCCACTGTGGTTTCCGATATTATCACTCCAAATGTGGAACCTCCTACCACTACTTTGAACCCCACATTGGGTATGCCTTTTGATTTTATACGTCCACCGGTTCCCACTTCTACTCAACAAGCTGCTCCTTTGGGTAACGAGAATCATCAAGCTATTCCTACCTTTACTCCAGCAATAGTGCAAACTCAAATGCACCCTGTTTTTCACACCCCGCCTCTGGTCTATGATTACCCTGAAATGTATGAAAAGGGTGATGAGCGACATGAAAGACTGAAAGAGAGTGTCGAGACCATCCAAAGAAAAATGAAGGCAATGGAGGGGAGAAATGTATCTAGTACTGATGCTAAAGACATGTGCTTGGTTTCAGGCTTGGTAATTCCACCCAAGTTTAAACTACCCAATTTCGACCTATACTCAGGTGCGACCTATCCGAAGTCGCATTTGGTCATGTATTACTGATGAATAGCTGCATTTATGGATAATGACAAGTTGATGATCCACTACTTCCAATATAGTCTGAAAGGGGCTGCTGCCAAGTGGTACTTAAGTCTGGACCAGTCTAGAGTCCATTGTTTTCAAGACGTATACAATGCTTTTGTAAAGCATTACAAGTATAACATAGACCTGGCGCCAGACCATAGACAACTTCTGAGTATGTCACAAAATAATTCCGAGTCTTTTAAGGAATATGCGCAGAGATGGAGGGAGCTGGCTTCACAGGTAGAGCAACCTTTGTCTGAAAAAGAATTGGCTGATTGGTTTGTGGATAAAGTGAAGCCAAATTTCTATGAGAGGATGATTGGTAATGTCAGTACTAATTTCGCTGATATTGTCGCTGTAGGCATGAAAGTAGAAGCTGGGCTGAAAAGTAGAAAAGTAGTCAGTTCCTCAAGCAGTTCAACCAATACCAATACCAATTCCAAGAAACCTCCTAGCCACTTCCACAAGAAGAAAGAAGGAGAGACTAATGCCATCATGACAAGGAAGAAAAGGAACCCAGTGTGGAAATAACCAATGTATCAATAGCAGTCGGTTCCGAACTTTACTCAACAACCGATTTACCCCACACAGTATGCTCCCTAACACTATGTAGCATCTGTGACACCTACCTTTAATCATCAAGCAGTACAGTAATCGCCGGCCTATCAGCAACAGCCAGCTTATCAACAAGTACCAAATGCTCAGAATTATCAACTACAACAAAGACAACAAACTTCTCAATCAAGTGCTCCTTACAGAAGACAAGGGGGAATGACCACATTTCCGCCCTTACCAATGTCTTACACTAAACTCTATCCTTCATTATTGCAACAAGGACTGATTGTTACCAGACCTCTAAGTCCACCCACAGAGAAGTCTCTGCCTTTCCACAATCCAAATGTTAATTGTGCCTTTCATCAAGGTGGAGCCGGTCATGACTTGGAGGGTTGCTTAGCATTGAAATATTTAGTGAAAAGGTTGATGGAAAATAAGATCCTATCTTTCGCAGACAATCAGCCAAACGTGAAAAGTAACCCATTGCCCACACACCGAACTAAAAATTCTATTGAGGATGAGAATGATGAGGTGTTAATAGTGGATGCATCAAAGATCAAAACTTCTATCAAGATCTTCCACGCTAAACTATTCAAAGCTGGATTGGTAAGAGTCTGTCATGGTGATTGTGAAGAATGTAATGTCAGTGTCAAGGGTTGCCATTTGATCCAACATAGTGGGGACTAGGAAAATGACCCGCAGTGGTAGAGTTTACACTCCTCTATTCAAAGGAAATGTGCCCAAGGAGACAGTTGTTCCTTTACCCTCCAAAGATAAGGAAAAAGAGGTGGTTACAAAGGAAGATGATGATGAGTTTCTGAGAATTATCAAGAGAAGTGATTACAAAGTGGTGGACCAGCTTCACCAAACTCCATCCAAGATTTCAATTTTGTCTCTGCTGATGAATTCTCCTACCCACAGGGCAGCCTTGCAGAAAATTCTAGCCCAAGCACATGTAGCCCAAGACATTACTGCTGGACAATTTGACCACATCGTTGCTAACATCACAGCCTATAATACGCTCATTTTCAGTGACGAAGAATTACTTCGAGGAGGCCAAAACCATAATCTTGCCTTGTATGTATCCATAAAGTGCCAAGAGGATACTTTAGCCAGAGTGCTTGTAGATACTGGTTCATCTCTGAATGTTCTGCTGAAGAGAACCCTGGAAAAGTTGACCTATCAGGGAGCTGTGATGAAGCCTACTTCACTCGTTGTCAAAGCCTTTGATGGCTCGAGAAGATCAGTAATGGGGGAGATTGAGTTACCTATTCTGATTGGTCTTCATGTGTTCAACATCATTTTCCATGTCTTGGATATCAATCCTGCTTACAGTTGTCTGTTGGGGAGGCCTTGGATTCACGAGGTCGGTGCCGTAACATCGACTTTGCATCAGAAGATGAAATTTGTAGCTGATGAGAAGTTTGTCATTATCCATGGTGAAGAAGATCTAATGGCCAGTAACCTATCCTCTTTCCGATACATTGAAGCTGATGAAGATGCTTTGGAAACTTCTTTCCAAGCTCTTGAGATAGCTAATGCTATTATGCTTGACAATGAAGAGCCAGTGGCCTCGGATAATCCATCTTTTACTTCTTTCAAAAGTATCCAATCTGCCCTACAAGAAGGTGTGCCAGAAGGCTGGGGCAAAGTCATCGAGATTCAAGAAAGAGAAAAGTACCAAGGGTTGGGTTACAAAGCAACTCTTGAGGAAAAAGCTGCTACAACAAGATGACTGAAGATGATTCAAGAAGTATTTGTCAGTGGAGGACATCAAGTTCATGCCATCATTGAAGACGCTGAAGACGAGGACATTAGCCACTTGGTTTTTCAGTGTGACGCCGCATTGAGTAATTGGGAAACTATTGAAATCCCTATTTTGTACCCCATGCCAGAGTAATTTGCTTGCTTTTGTTGTTATTTTCAAGTCCGTTGCCTTGCCTGAGGCTATCAGATTATTTTGTATAGGCCACCACTTTTAATTCTTATTAATCAATGAAGTTGATGTTTTGTTAATTTCTTTTGTCTTTATTTACTGTTTTGGCTTTTAAGGAAAAATGGCAATCTTTTCAAAACTACAAAAGCATTTTCTTCTTGCATTTGATCTTTGTGCATTTTAATGAAATAAATCCCTCCATCATGCAGAATAAACCCCAAACCTGTTGTATTCAATGATCCTACTCTCACTATTGACTTTGATTCACCCATCTATCAAGCTGAAGATGAGGAAGAAGAAGATTATGAGGTCCCGAATGAGTTGGCAAAAATATGTGAGTACGAATACACTGCTCATTAGCCACATGAGGAAGAAATTGACACCATCAATCTTGGTACTGATGAAGACAAGAAGGAAGTCAAGATTGGGGCATTGTTAGGGGCAGAGATCAGACGACGGTTAGTGAAGCTTCTTGAAGAACATGCTGATGTGTTTTCATGGTCTTATCAGGACATGCCTGGGTTGGATACAGATATTGTAGATCATAAACTACCGCTCAAGCCTGAATGCCCACCAATAAAACAGAAACTTCGAAGAAGTAGACCCGACATGGCTCTCAAAATCAGAGATGAGGTAAAGCGACAATTGGATGAAGGTTTCTTAGCAATTTCCAAGTACCCCGAATGGGTAGCCAACATCGTGCCAGTAATGAAGAAGAATGGTAAGGTGCGAATGTGGGTAGATTATAGGGACCTCAACAAAGCCAGTCTAAAGGACGATTTCCCTCTGCCGCATATCCACACTCTTGTGGATAATACATCCAGTTTTGCTGTTTTCTCCTTTATGGATGGTTTCTCGGGCTACAATCAGATCAGAATGGATCCGGCCGATATGGATAAGACTACATTCATCACTCCTTGGGGAAGTTGTTGCTACAAAGTCATGCCCTTCGGTTTGAAAAACGCAGGGGCAACTTATCAGAGGGCTATGGTAACCTTATTCCATGACATAATCCATAAAGAAATTGAAGTGTATGTGGATGATATGATTGCTAAATCTCAGAGTGAGGAGGAACATTTTGACCATTTTCTAAAACTATTCAAGAGACTCCAGAAATATCAGCTAAAGTTGAATCCTGCCAAATGTACTTTCGGTGTCAGATCAGGAAAGCTGCTCGGTTTTATCATCAGTCAATGAGGAATTGAGGTAGACCCCGACAAAGTATGAGCTATTCAAGAAATGCCAGCTCCGCAGACCGAGTCGCAGGTAAGAGGTTTTCTGGTCCGTTTGAACTATATCTCCAGATTCATCTCCAACATGACTCCCACTTGTGAGCCAATCTTCAAATTGCTTCACAAAGACCAGACTGTAGAGTGGAATTCTGACTTCCAGTAGGCCTTTGACAAACTTAATAATTACTTACAAGAACCACCGATCTTGGTCCCCCCTGTTCCTGAAAGACCTCTCTTCATGTACATGACTGTATTGGAAGGATCCATGGGCTGCGTCTTGGGCCAGCATGATGAAACTGGTCGCAAGGAGCATGCCATCTATTATTTGAGCAAAAAGTTCACTGATTGTGAAAGCCGTTATTCATTGCTAGAGAAGACCTGTTGTGCTCCAGCATGGGTCGCCAGACTTTTGAGGCAATATTTGATATGTCACACTACTTTGTTGATCTCCAAAATGGATACAATAAAGTATATCTTCGAAAAACCTGCTCAAACAGGAAGACTCGCCCGTTGGCACATGGTTTTGTCAGAATATGATATCCAATATGTCACTCAGAAGGCTATCAAGGGAAGTGTCTTATCAGAGTATCTTGCAGATCAACCTGTTGAAGATTATGAGCCTCTCAAGTTTGATTTTCCTGATGAAGACATCATGGTGGTAAAAGATTGTGAAGAACCAGGCCCTGACGAAGGTCCTGAACTCGGTTCCAGATGGAATATGATGTTTAATGGTTCGTCCAACTACAAAGGACATGGTGTGGGTGTTGTGTTGATAAACCCTATTGGTGGTTATACTTCTTTCACAGCAAGGTTAAACTTCGAATGCACAAACAATATCGCTGAGTATGAAGCATGCATCTTAGGCTTGGAAGCAGCAATTGATCTCAGAATCAAAATCCTAGAAGTCATTGGTGATTCTGCTTTAGTTATCTATCAGGCCAAAGGTGAATGGGAGACTAAAGATAAGAAGTTGATCCCGTACCGTGATTACATTGTGGAGGTGATCCAATACTTTGACGAGATTACTTTCCGTCATGTTCCTCGCTCAGAGAACCACATGGCTGACGCTCTAGCAATGTTAGCTTCAATGTGGCAAGTCAAATTTGTTAATGAGGTGCCATTGATCAGAATTGAGCGCAAAACTGAGCCTGCCTATTGCCAGTCAATTGAAGAAGAGGTAGATGGGAAACCGTGGTTTCACGACATCATGAATTATCTGAAGACTCAAGAGTATCCTGCCGAGGCTTCCAGTCTTGATAAGAAAACTCTGTGAAGATTATCATCCAAGTTTTTCCTCAGTAATGATGTACTCTACAAAAGGAATCACGACATGGTTTTGCTAAGATGTGTTGATAAACGAGAAGCAGACCTGTTGATTCATGATATTCATGAAGGAGCCTTTGGTACTCACACCAGTGGGCATGCCATGGTTAAGAAAATCTTGAGAGCTAATTATTATTGGTTGACTATGGAAGCTAACTGCATCCAATATGCCAAAAAATGTCACAAATGCCAGATCTATGCTGACAAGGTGCATGTACCTCCAACATTGTTGAATGTTTTGTTATCACCTTGGCCTTTCTCTATGTGGGGCATTGATATGATTGGGGCTATTGAGCCGAAAGCTTCCAACGGTCATCGTTTCATCTTAGTGCCCATTAACTACTTCACGAAATGTGTTGAAGCTGCTTCCTTCACCAATGTGACCAAGCAAGTGGTTGCTCGCTTCATCAAGAATAATATCATTTGTCATTATGGAATCCCTAACAAAATCACAACGGACAATGGAACCAATCTGAACAACAAAACAATGAAAGAGTTGACAATTTCAAGATTGAGCATCACAATTCTTCACCGTATCGTCCCAAGATGAATGGAGCCATCGAGGCTGCCAACAAAAACATCAAAAAGATCGTGCAGAAGATGGTCAAGACTTATAAGGATTGGCATGAGATGTTACCATTTGCTTTGCATGGATACAGAACTTCGGTTCGAACTTCGACAGGGGAAACTCCCTTTTCTCTAGTGTATGGGATGGATGATGTTCTCCCCATTGAAGTAGAGATACCAACATTAAGAATTCTGATGGAGACCAAGCTTGATGAAGCAGAGTGGGTCCGAGAAAGATATGATCAACTGAACCTCATTGATGAGAAACGATTGAATGCCATATGTCATGGTCATTTGTATTAGAGAAGGATGAAAAGAGCTTTTGATAAGAAGGTCCGTATTCGTGAATTCCATGAAGGAGAACTCGTACTCAGAAAGATCTTGCCATCTCAGGGGGATGCTCGCGGAAAATGGGTGCCTAACTGTGAGGGTCCGTTTGTGGTAAAAACTATGTTCTCAGGAGGTTCCTTATTCCTTACAACGATGGATGGTGAACAACTCGCACACACTGTAAATGTTGACTCAGTACGCAAATATTACGCCTAAAAAGCCAGCTAAGTCGAAAACCAGAAATGGCGACTTAGGCAAAAAAAAGGGTATCCCGGTGGGTCATAACCTATGAAGAAGACTCATGCAAAAGTTAGGGATTAAATAAAAAGAAAAAGAGCTCTCTAGGTTGAAAACCCGAAAGGGCGGCCAAGGCAAAAAAGAGCGTCCTGGTGGACTGAAAACCTGAAAAGGCGGTCCAGGAAAAAGTTAGGGACAAAGGCATTTCACTGTGTCAGACGGGGTTGTCACCTACGTCAAAGGAGTTCATGAAATAAGTTCAAGTGCATTTGCCCTCATCAACAGCAAAGTTCATCTTTGGGACTCTTAGTCATTAGGGATGGTAGTGGTCATTGAATAGGATGTAACCTTTTCCCAAATTGCCATTATTCTAATTGTAATTTTCGATGGAGCTTCGCCATTGGCAAGTTACCATTCTAATAAAATCAGATTTTGGACCATTCATTGTTTGACATTTATCATTGCTCTATTATTTTTCTTGTTATGCAAAACTTCACTTATTCATTAAAGCGGATTGGAAAGCGGAAAATGTTTTGAAAAATCTTTTGAGAAAACACAATGAAAATATAATTTGCTTTGGCATTAGGGACAATTTAGTGAAATCATTTGCTCTCTCCAATAAAGTCTTGATTATGACGAAAACAATGTTAAAACATCTGTCGTATGTTTCCCCAGTGATACAAGTTCAAAGTTGACAATGTTTCCTAGATCAGACATGTCAGTAATGACTGACTACCGCGATACAAAGGATTTCTCCCCCAGTATCTTCACAAATGTTTGTGGAAGATTTTACTTCCCCAGTGAAAGAGGATTATTCCCTATTCAATCCCCAGAGGGGCTGTTCTCTTCAGATTCAGTGTGACTCCTGGCAGTGGATGCGTTATCCATCCACTCAATTTTCCCTAGTCTATCGTCTCTCGTTAGAGTCGTCTCTTGCATATCATTGAGCATTCACATCATACCATATCATCCTGCATCTTTGCATCTGGTTTGCTTTTGCTTGTGGGTCTTTACCTCCCTTTACTTCAAATTTGCTGATCTATGATCTGTATCCAGCTTGCGTCCGATCTTTACCCGCGTGTGCCAGTTTTTGTTAATTAACTATATCCCCCAGGAAGTCTCAACTTCATTTATGCAACCCCGGTACTGACCTATCAGATACCTTAACTCAGGTCAACTACAAACCTTGGTCACCTCTGAACCAAAATCCCAGGTCACCTATGAACCAAAATCTAAGGTCAACTATGAACCTTGGCCAGCTATGAACCTAAAACTCCCGGTCAGCTTTGAACCTAAAAATTCAGGTCACCTATGAACCTAAAGTCCAGTAATTGCTGGCATTGCTTATTTCTTGGTCACCTATGAACCAAAATCTTTGGTCACCTATGAGCCGAAATCTCAGGTCAACTATAAACCTTGGGCACCTATGAACCTAAAATTTAGGTCAGCTATGAACCTAAAATCCAGTAATTGCTGGCATTGCTTGTCTCAGGTCAACTATGAACCTAAACATCAGGTCAACTATGAACCTTGGTCACCTCTTGTTCACAGCAGAAGTTCAGTCATTATCAATATCTCTTTAAAAGTCCTCGTGATTTTCATCATTTTGCGCACGCAAAGCTTGTGTTTGTCTCTGTCTTTTCTGACTTTTCTTGAAGATCTCGTTTGAACTCTTCAATATAAGAAATCCCCAAAAAATCTTTGTAGAATGTCTATCCTCTTATTTCAAGTTGATCCCTAGTTGAGATCATGTCTTCTTTCCAGTTTCATGACCAGTAAGAATGTGTTTTTTCTCTAGTGTCGTCCGGTCACTTATGAACCTGTCGTCCATCTCCCTGGATCTTTCCCAGTGGAGAACACCTCTCTGGTTCCTATCTTCAGTGAGGACCTGTGGGATTTTTCCCCTTTATATTTTTCTATCCCCAATGTTTCCTCAGAGTCTCCCCAGTGAGTCTCTTTTGTTGGTCAGTCTGTATCCCTAGTGAGTCTTCCTTGTGGATACTAACCTTCATCCCTCCATAGTAAAGCTCACATGTGTTTGTTTGCTTTTTATATCTGGTGACCTATTTATCTGCATCTTTGTACTATCACGGCATCATATCATCATATTAGAAGTTCATGGCATGTCAGCATTTGCATGACTGTTGCTTGTCTTTAGCATCTGCATTCCATCTAAGGGCAAAATTTTCGGTTTGCTATATTTAAATACCTTTCACCTTGATGCCCCGAGGATTTCCATTCCTCGTTCCATCTGGTAAAGCTATTTAAATAGGGGCAACTATTATACCCCAAATTTTACCCCTTAGATGTCATAACATCTTGCACTTACATTTAGGGATCAATCATCTATGCATTATTAACTAACCCATACCTTTGCTAGTTTGTTTCTTTTGTTTGAAAACTAGGTTTTACACTAGAAAGAGGGCAAAGTCTCCTAAACCAGGCTCTCACATGAATCAAGGTCTCCTAAGACTCTTCTTGGCTCCATACATCATCACAAATGTTCACCAGTTTGGGATCTCAAGACTTTGGATCAAATCAAGTCAACAAGGGACTATCAGACCAAAGCTGAGGAATTAGGGTTTTAACCTGAAGAATCACTGAAGAGGTTTGTCATGATCAGTCATGGTTTGATTGGTTCATCAACCAATTGAACTTACCTATATCCAAGAGATCTTACTCCACAAGAAATCAAGTGTGTTTGGTTCCTATTACAAGTACCTTGAGCCACAAGCTCACCATACCTCAAACTAGGGTTTTGTCAAGACAAGTTAGCCATTGCATTTGATTTTGATCAAGACATGTTTTCAAACTTTGAGACATGGTTCCACATGTTCTTAAACATCCTTAAAGGTCATATTTAAACCTAGGAAGAGATTGAAGAAGCAAGATCCTCAAAGATCATCCAGTGGAATTCCTGAGGAAATTAGGGTTTTGACTGGCAAAGTCAAGCCTCTGACTTTGGTGTTATTGGCCCAAAAGGAAGTATTCAAGTCACACTCCACCTTAAAATGTTCAATACTTGAATGAGAGCATGGGAGACCACCATTTGAAAGATTTCTTGCAAGAAGGGCAAGGTTTTGTTCTTAAATTTTTCTAAGTAAGAATCCACTTCTTGTGAAAAATTGGAGAAGTCATAATTTCCAAACCACACATCCAAATTTTGGGATCCAAAGCTCAAATTAAAGCTCTCACCATGAACTCTAAAAAGTACAAGAACTCCTCAATCCATTGAGTGAGCTGAGAGATTCGATTGGTTGAAGTTTGAGGTCCATTTCTTGAGTTTTAAGTAACCAACTTATGCATAATGATGCATTACTTTTCTTAATCACCAAATGCCTCAATATTCTGATGTTTAGAAGCAAGATTAGCATGGTGCAAACCTCTGCCACGATTTTCCTCAAGTGGTAGCATTAAAATAACATGGTCTTATTCTACTTGGTGCAACTTGACATGAGGTGAGAGAAACTTTACACAAGGCATGGCAATCCACTATTTCTCCTTGTAACTTGGGTTCTGACCCAATCCAATCAGTCCATATTGCAACAGAGCCTAGGGCTAGGGCTTTGAAGTTCCCATTTCTGACCATGCCTTGAACCCTCAACATTTCCTATAAATAGATGCTCAATATACTCTCCACAACACACTAGAATCACCCCCAAAAGAGGCTGATTGCTCACTCTATCCTCTCATTCACAATTTCTTGCAAATCTGCAAGAACTCCCCAAACACAAGTTTTACTCGTGGGTTTCCTCTCTAACTCCACAAATCTTCTCTAAGCATTGAATAAAGAAGCTTTGAAGACTCAAACCCTAACTGTAACACCCCTACCATCATCTGCCATTTTGGAAGTTCCATTTGCAAGAAGGACCGAGATCCATATTCCAAGCATTTTCCAAAGCTTCTAAGCTTCTGCATCTTCTCTCCAAGGTCCAACCAGTTCTTAGAAGGTGGCGTTTCTTATTTACAAGTGCTATAGAAGAGGCCTTGGACTTTCTCCAAGAGGTAGGGTTTCTATCTCTGAAACTCACATATTCATGCATGATATTGTTGCTGTCTGAATGTTAAAATGTAGTGTGTTTATTGCTTTGTGTTTCTGAATCAAAGGTTGCCATGTTTGGTTGAAATATTGCAAGGTATAACGTGTTGAAATCTTATGATGTTGCACTGTTATGTGTTGATTTTTGAATCATACAATGGTTGTTAATGAAAACTGAGGGCATGTTCGTGTTCTTGGGAGTTTTTACTCCAATTTTGATCTTTGTTTCACCTGATTTGGTGGAGTAATGAGAGAGATCCGTGGGTTAGAAAATCTGGTCATGTTGTTGTTTTTAGGGCACGAGGGAAGGGTATGGGGTTCGAATCCCCCTCGCCCCAGACCTTTTCGTTTTTATTTTTCTACATGAACCACTTGTTATGTTATTTTATTGAATGCTTGCACACTATGTTCACACTGCACGCTCAGCCCAGTTGGTAAGGCTTTTGTACACTGAGCCTCAGGACGTGGGTTCAACACCCATGGGGTGCATTTCCCTTATTTTTTTATCACTTGTTACATTTCCTTTTTTTGCTTTGTACCTTGTTTTCTAACATTCATAACTTGCTCATTTTTCACTCTTTTTGATCCATTCTTTTTGTAAAATGTTCTTTAACATGTCTATTTTCTGATTGTAAAAAGAAATTGGCAAAAATAATTATTTTTGAAACAATTGTTAATGTTGAAATTGAAAGGCTTTTTAGGGTTTTCATAAGAACATCTTGACTTCTCTTGATTTCTTTGCCATGCTTCCTTGTTTATATTGATCAAATAAGACCTAAAGCATGTTACCTTGAACCCTACTTGATGTTGTGACTTTGTATGTTTGTGTTTTACTTTATTTCCTTGATGTTTAATGTGTTTTTACATGAAAATGTCCTTTAAAATACCATGAGATCTCTTTAGATCATTTTCCTTATAACATGAGCTTGTTTGATCAAGTATGGGATATGTTTATGTTTTGAAACTTGAATACCATGTTTTGAACCATTTTGAGTGCTTGTATGCATTGGATTATCATTTTGTATTACTTGAAATTTAAGATGTTATCACATTCTTTTGGTTTACCTATACCACTTATGTTTGTTAAAACATTTCCACATGTTCTCCCTTTGAAATGTTTTAATTACCACCATGCCCACATGCTCATCTTGTTTATGATGTTTTGTTATCTTATAACTTTATTAAGTCTTCCCCAAGTGAGGCAAGCTCTTTAGCTTCTCCTCCTTAACCCTCATCACTCCCCTCTTTCCAAAGGAAAGACTCTCTATTGACTTTTAAGTCATAGATAGCTCATATACCATCTTGGCCTCCATAGAGCCATTCCCTATCTTCATAAGGATCCACCCTTGGCCTTCTTAGAGCCTCTTCTCCCTTTATCCTCATTGGGTTCCCCTCTTGTGAGCACTATCCTCATAGTTGCTCACTTCCCTCTTTGGCCTCCTTAGAGCCACTTACCTCATGACTTAGGTTTCACCCAGAGTTCCTCAACTCTATGTGAGCATCATCATTATCATGTTCCTTCCCTTTTGGCCTCCTTAGAGCCATTTATCTTCAAACTTAGAATTAAGTTAGAGTTCTTCAACTCTATCTGATTCTCATCATCATAAGTATTCACTTACCCTTACAACTTAGACTTAGAGAGTTTCTTAAACTCTATATGAGCTAATACTCATTCCCCTTGTAACTTTAGCCCTAGTCAATGGTTCCTCAATCCACCCTTAGTGAGGTAAACTACGGTTGCTCTGATTCTTTAGTCAGGATACGTAGGCACAAGATGCAACGTCTTGGCGAGCATACTTAGTATATACCCCCTAGGATCTTACCTTTAGCATTATAGGTCTTTACCTTAAACCTTAGCAGATTCCCTTAGCAAGCAAACATAACATAACACATACAAACAAGAGGCTCATGTAGAGTACTACAGATACTTAGGGTGATAATACCTTCCCTTTGTATAACCAACCCCCGAACCCCCGATCTCTTAGCTGTGTCTTCACATGGCGCAAAAGGTTTTTATTTCGATCTTTACCCTTTCCTTTGGATAAATCAAAGCTCAGTGGTGAATTTCGAAGTTTTGTGATGCAAGTTAATTAATAGCTTGTTATCTGATTCTCACCACAACATTGTGCTTCTAACCTTGATTGATGCTTGATTCAGGAACTTAGTAAAAAGTTCACTAATTCTTCTTAGATAGGTAAATTGAAGAATATAACTTTTGATCAAAATGCTGACGTCTGTTCTGATAAGCAAATTTTTTAATACAACTCATTCTTCATAAGTTGCAAACCCTCTGAACTTTTGACCAAAACATGGTCATATAGACTCGTGTAAAGCTTAAAATGTTCAAATGACATAATACTTTGCACCTTCTAGTGGAATGATCGAGAATCTGAAGAATCACATTCTGACACCTGATGCGAAGCGATCAGTTTGTTACTAATCAAGTTATGGTACGTTATAACATTCTGATAGTCTGCCAGGCTCTGAGATAAAAACTGGGTAGTGCTAGTCAAACTCTAATGAAAGGTTAATAGTGAAGTATTCCCTCTCTATCTCATCTACTGTAAGTAAAAAAATTTATTTTATAAGTGTTAAACTCAGGGGGAGACTCTGAACAAGCATAAATAATTTTTGGGCTTGACAGATTCAGGGGGAGCTGGTTAGCTTAACCTTTGCTATTAAGCTTTTTAGTTATTACCCGTATAAATTGATCTATCAAAATACATGGGTTTGTCATCATAAAAAAGGGGGAGATTGTAAGAACAAGATCTGGTTCTGCATCTGCCCTTATATTTTGATGATAACTTCACATATTATTTTATACAACAATCTTATACTCTAACTGTTTTTCTATCTAGTGCACAGCTTTTGATGAAACAGGTTCTGACTCTGATAGAAAGGCGTGTGACGTCATCAGACTCCGAACTTAACCTTCTAGAAAGAATAAATACAGTGATTACAAAAATCAAGTCAAGACTCTGAGATGATTATAAAAAGGAAGACTTGGAAGAACAAAATACAAGTATGCATATATATGTATATATATATATATATATATATATACACACACACACACACACACACACACACAAAGAAAAAGAGAGACACACACAAGGAAGAAAAGCAGAAGAGTTCTGCTCTACAAAACTTATACTAAAAATGCTGTACAAAAATATCATGGGAGATTTATATAATATAGTTTTGTAAAATTACAAGGAAATTTTGTTCATATCTTGTAATTAACACTGTTGTGTTATTAAGCTTAAATCTGTGTAATCTGCTTATGTAGAAGCATTCTTGTATACACATATGCCATACCCTAATTTTTGCCCCTAATATTCCACCTTATTCACATCATTTGCATCATTTAGCATTACATGTGTGTGTGTGTCTTTATGTATCACTAACCCATTAAAAATGCAAGAAATGTGTGCTTGCTTGCTTTACAAGTTAGGTTGTGCCTCAAGATGTTCAAACTGATGATTAGTCAGGGATTGGTGTGATCTTCAACATCTCAAATCTCTCATTTATTCATGAAGATCAAGAGTTTCCCTTTATCAAATATCAAGTACAATATTTCATCATTTCAAACTCATCAAGCTTCAAGATTCATTAGATGCACCAAAAGAGGGTTTTTGACTAAGTGAGGCTTACCATTGACTTTTTCATCTGAGGATGATCCTACACTTCAAAACATGATTCAAGGACATCAAATACATATTTTAAGACCATTCACAAGATCCTAATTGGCCAAGAAGCTTGATTCATTAGCAATTATAAATTTGAATTCATCTGATACAAAGTGAAACAACTGATCCAGTCTAAACCTGATTTTTGGCATCTTTGGGTCAAACATGACTTCCTCAAGACAAATATCATGAAAATATGATTGGTAAATGCATTTGATCATGATCAATCAAGAAAATCAAAGAAATGATCAAATTTGCAAAATTAGGGTTTTGGGAAATTTCACTAAGTTATGAAATTCTATGATTTTTGCCCTACTTTCCAAGCCCATAACTTCCTCCTCAAGCAACCATTTTCTTTGCTCCAAAGACCAAATTGAAGATCTTGTTCCATACTGCAACTTTGTCCTACAAGATGATTTCAAAAAAATGCACGGATAAAGAGATATGAGGCCATGAAGTAGAGGGTTCATTACTTTTTAAACAAAAACACATAAATTTTTTCAACCAAATTTGCCGTTGTCATGAAGTTAACTTTACAAGCATTTTTCATCATGATCCCAATTGAATCAATGAAAGTTGTCAACATGAAAGTTGTAGAAGATGTTTCAAGCTTTCCAAAGAGTCCAAGAACAATGATTTATCTTACTTGAGCTAGAAGTTATGATTTTTGCAAAAGGGGTTGATGAAGCTGAATTCAAGACAAATTTCTTGTACCACATGATTTTGGACACACTTTTGACCACTTTCCCAACCTTATCTCTGCACAAGGTCAACATGAATCTTGTAGTATCCCATAATATCTTCAAGATGATACCAAATTTGGTGAAGTTCTATCCCTTTGCATAGTAGAAAACCTCCTCCCAAGGCATGACCTTAAGTTTTGTTTTAATGCATTAAGTGAAATGCCAAAAAGTAAGGAAACTTGTTTACCAAGTCAAGGATTTGTTCTAAACATTAAGACTAAATTCACAATCTGAATGATGATGGTCCAAATGGTCAATATTTGATCTTGCTTAGAAAGAAAGCTACTTGAACTTTGCATTCAAGTCTTGAAACATGACAAGATACATTGGATAATAGGATGCATCCCAATCCAAATATTTTCCTCCAAAAAACCAACTTGTTTTCCTATAAATAGATGTCATTTCTGAGTATTTAAAAGACACAACAAGACCTCAAAACCTCTATACATCAGAATTGCAAACTCTTGCAAATTTAAAAAACCATTAAAGTGAAAACTTGAATTTAACAAACCACTCCATAAACCTTCATTCCAACACTTCAAATACATCTCATGCCACACATATAAGCTTCTGAAACACTATAAACATCACCAAATCATCCATAACCAGAAGTTGCATTTTCACATCACCATTGTTGCATAACTTGCAAGAACAATCAAATTCTTCATTCGAAACACTTTCCACACCACTTATCCTTCCAAACACCTTCTATACACTTAATAGAAGTGATCCAAAGCCTTGAAACACATATGTAACACCTCAATCTATAAGAGCACATCTCACTTGCTCAAACTGCAGTTTGATTCATGTAGGGAGTTCTAGAAGGTTTCAATCCAATTCAACCACTTCAACACATTCCTTGGAGGCCAATGAAGCTTTTAGGATCATCAAATTGCATATGGAACACCTCTAAGCAAGAATTCAATTTTCACTTTTGAAGGTGAGTTTCTATTTTCCAAACTCAATGATTCATGCATCATTTTGAGTCATTCTTGTTACAAAAATGTTTGTCATGCTGTAAGGATTGATTTCCCCATGTTAATTACCATGAATCAATAACATATAGGATTTCATAATTGATATTTAGTTCTAGGTTTTTTTTTATGTTCTTGCGTGCTAATTTGAATTTTAGGCAATATAAATAAAATTGGTTTATACCATTGAATTCTTGGCAACATTTCAAACAACTTTGATGTTTACATCATTCAATTTCATTAAGAATCAAAGAAGTTAGCATTTTTTTCAAATGAAGATGATGATGAACTCGTGTGAAGAAGATGAAGATGGCGCCATTTTCATATTTTAAACTAATTTTAATATTTATTTTCATGGTTCCATTTAAAAACCTGAATAGGCATTGCGCCATGGTGGTTAGTGTGTGTGTTTGGTGTGTGAAGCGAGCTCAAGGTCCGTGGTTCGAATTCCCCTCGCCCCATACCATTTGTTTTTTTTATTTTTTTTACAATTTTAAACTTGAACTTTCCTATTTATTTTGACACGCGCATTATCTTTCAACACAAAGCATGTGGCCCAGTGGTAAAATTTTGGGCCTGCAACCACAAGGTCACGAGTTCAAGCCTTGTAGGTGACCATCCTTATTTTTTAAACACTAGTTTTCATGTTTTTCTTCCCATTTTCTCTCAAATTTTTCTATATGCAAAATTAATTGTTTTTGAATGCTTTTTTGCACACTTGTCATGTATCCCCTCTATTTTAAGAATATATCAATGATTCATGATTCATGTACTTGCTTAAACTTGTTTGTGATGTTTTCATTGATTAAATATTTGCTTACATGTTCAAGTATTTCCTTCATAAACTTCCACAATGTCAACCATGTCCATTATCTTATGTCTTGCCTGTTATACACATGGCTTGATATCATGCTTAATCATACTTGATGTTTTACTTGTTCATAATTGACAAACTTTATCTGTTAAGTTTCTCTTAACATTCGTATTTAGGTTCATCATTCCCCTCACCATTTGTTTAGAATTAGTTCAAACATTAGGATTCCCATCAACATTCAATTTCAATCAAACCCTAGCCATCTTTGGCTTCAAACTCAAAACTCTTTCCCAAGATATTAGACATGAGTCATCTCTATAGAAGAGATATATCTTCTATCGCCACAATATAAATCAAACTTTTAAAACATTCTCTCTCATTTAATTGATGTAAGTGGCCTACTTTTTGATTCTATGTCCAAGTTGATGTCCCTATCTTATTATGGTACATAGATACTCTTTCATTTAAGTGATGTAAGTGGCATACTTGTTGATTCTATATCCAAGTTGAAGTCCATCTCTTATTATGTTTGTGGTGGTATAGTTGAGCAATTCCTCTTAAAATGACAACTTGTCTCTTCTCCTTAAAAGCCCAACAAACATTGCTTTTACCCGTAGTTCCCCAAACTACAAATGCTCTAACTTCCTCTAGGGATATGTAGGCATAGGATTGTGAGATCCTAGCGAGCACACCTTTTTATTTTCACCCCCTTTATTCATATACGTTATAAAAACAAAAAAAAAACATCTCCCATCACTCACTCAAAAACAGTTAACTATCCCAATCAAATAGCAAATAACTTAAGCAAATAACACAAATATTTTAAGAGGTTCCTATAGGATACTATAGATACTTATGATGCTAGTACTTTCCCTTTGTATAACCAACCCCCGAACCTTAGAACTCTTATTGAATTATTTTACATTGCATATTTATGGGTTTTTCTTTCTTTACCCATTCCATTGGATAAATTAAATTTCGGTGGTGATATTTGGTCTGCGAGTTAAGTTAATCCAATATTTTGGAGTCTGATTCACAAAAACGGGTCCACAGAAAAATGGCAACTTCATTGGGGAGTACTCCCCAAAAGAGGGTTAAACTTATCTCATCATATTTTCTGTTATTGTTAATATATTTATTTGCTTGCATTTTAGGTTCTTGGTTGATCCTTATGAGTGAGACAAGTCCTAATCGGGATTTAAGTGTACATAAATAAGATAGGATGTTGGTATAATCAAAAGTTACATGTCTGAAGTAATCCTACGCATGAGTAACATATGATATAATCACACTCAGCGGAGGCCCCTTTGGAATTACTGATGTCATTTGCGAGTAGTCATAATGCAATTACTTTTTCCGACCTGTGAGCCTGAGAAGCTGGGGACCTTAGTATCCCTTTACCACACTTGGCCTTTTTCTAAGATGTAGTGCGGTGATTATCCAGGTGTAGACCTGAGGTGGTTGTCACGCAATACTACACTCAGACGAGTTTCTCTTGAGAATATTATTAGCCTGCATGATTAGTTATGCAAGCCAATAATATCCTAAAGATGGGTCTATGACTCTGGGAACCTTTATAGAACCTGTTCTACAAGTACAATAAACTCATAATACATATCTCTTGGGATGGTTAGACCCATGACTCAATGCTCGTGACATCGAAGCTTTAAACCCACATGTTTATAACTTTGTGTGTGTGCATCCATACATTCATGCATTCATTAAACATCATTTTTACAAATCATTCAAGGAACTTAAAACATTTATTACAAATATCATAGGTTTTACCATGCATTTTGAGAAAAGAAACACTAGGAAGTACATTTTCAAGGATTCTGATGTAACTGAATTGAGAAATATATGACGTATGATCTCGTGTCCAGAGGATTTCCGAAGCTGCTATGAAAGCCTCTTGGGTATTATGAAGACTGATATTGAAGATGGTATTCTTGACACTCTTGAGCAATTCTATGATCCACTCTACCACTATTTCACATTCCCAGATTATCAGCTTGCACCAACTTTGGAAGAGTATTCATATTGGGTTGGTTTGCCAGTATTAGACAAGATTCCTTTCAATGGCTAAGAGGAAATTCCTAAGTACTCAGTCATTGCAATAGCTCTTCATTTGGAGACTTCAGATATAAAAGATAACTTTACCTCCAAAGGAGGAATTCAGGGGTTAACTTCCAAGTTCTTGATAAGGAAAGCTACAAAGTTGGCCAAAGCAAATAGTATTGGTGCCTTTGAAGCTATATTTGTACTACTCATCTATGGTCTGGTACTATTCCCAAACATCAATCACTATATTGATGTTAATGCTATCCGGATATTTTTAAGTGGTAACCCAGTGGCTACTCTGCTTGGAGACACCTACCATTTTATTCATCACAGGACCAAGAAGGGAGGTTGAGCAATCATATGTTGTGCACCCTTGTTGTTCAAATGGTTTCAGTCACACTTACCCTTAACATGACTCTTCACAGAGAATCCAGACAAACTCATATGGTCTCAGAGGCTTATGTCTCTCTCTCTCTCTCTCTCTCTCTCATACAAATTTGAAATGGTATGACCCAACTTATGACACATGAGTTATTATTGAACGTTGTGGATAATTCCCTAATGTACCTCTTCTTGGTATACACGAGGGGATTAAATATAGTCCCGCTCTCGCAAGACGTCAGTTTCGGTACCCCATGAAAGACAAACCTAGCAACCTTTCGATATCAGGTTTCTTTTACCTTAATGAAGGAGGATATCCATAGTTGAAAAGGATAGTTATAAATGCTTGGAACACCATTCATAGGAAAATCAAAGATCAAATGGATAAGGGATATATCCAAGAATACATAATGAGGGATTACAATCCAGTCGACATGGTTCACGGTTGTCCAGGACAGTACGCATTCTATGAAATCAGATGCATCAGAGAATCCTTGGTGAAGATGCACAAATTCTTATGTAGGCTTGCTTAGTTTGGTCTCGATCACCATAATCATGCAGCTTGCAAAATTTGTTCCAGAAACCCACATGGGTGTCCCCTTGTCCACAATGATATTCAAGGATTGCTAGACCAAAGAGATATCTCAGTCCACTATGAAAGGAAACTTGTTGATGTTGAGGAGGAAGTTTTTGTCATAATTCCTCAGTTTAACGAACCTGGACATTTGGAGATTCCTTTTAACAGTCAAAGGATTCCTATTTCTCCTTTACTCGAACGTATAGAGATCCCTTATGACAGTCGAAAGACAACCGTGACTCCTTTAGTCATCTATTTTCCAGGTCTAGTCCCATACAAGTCTGAAAAAGCAATACCATACAAATACGGTGCAACTATGGTGGAAAATAGTAGAGAAGTTCCACTACCGCCTGTCATTAACATCGTTGATATGGGCAGAGTCACAAGAAGTGGACATATATTTGCCAAAAGAGATGAGGACGTCATTGCAAGAAAGGAAACTCCAATTGGGGAACCTATTGAAACAGGAAAATCCAGTTATACAAATCAAATGAAGGATGATGATGAGGTGTTGAGAGTGATCAGAAAGAGTGAATACAATATTGTGGATCAGTTGTTGTACACTCCGTCCAAAATATCTGTGTTGTCTCTTCTAATAAGCTCTGAAGCTCACAGGGAAGCTTTACAGAAGGTATTGGAACAAGCCTTTGTGGACCACGATGTGTCTGTGGATCAGTTCGACAACATTGTTGCTAATATCACTGCTTGTAACAACCTGAGCTTTTGTAACGAAGAACTCCCAGAAGAAGGGAAAACCATAACATAGCACTAAAAATCTCAATCAACTTTATGAATGACACTTTGTCTAGCATGTTGGTGGACACTAGTTCATCATTGAATGTCATGCTAAATTCCACTCTTTCAAGATTATCTTTTCAAGGAGCTCCTACGAGGGGTAATGGAATCGTTGTTAAAGCTTTTGATGGATCCCGAAAGACAGTTATTGGAGAGGTTGATCTCCCCATAACTATTGTGCTTCATACATTCCAGATTACATTCTAGGTAATGGATATCGGAGCAGTGTACAATTGTTTGTTGGGTCGTCCTTGGATCCATGAGGCTGGGGCAGTCACTTCAACGCTTCATCAGAAATTAAAATTTGTGAAGAATGGGAAATTGATAACAGTATGTGGTGAACGAGCTCTGATCGTAAGTCACATATCATCATTTTCTTACTTGGAACCTGAAGAGGCCATTGGAACTCAGTTCCAAGCACTTTCTGTAAGTAATGAAGATATGAAGAAAGGAACATCCATTTCTTCTTACCAAGATGCAGTACGAGCAGTTGAAAGTGGGACCACTAAAGGATGTGGAGAGGTTGTGAACCCTACTAATAACAAGACCAGAGGAGGCCTCGGGTTTTCTCCAGTATCTGTAGAAACTACAAAGAAGGATAAAGTCTTTCATCCTATTCAGGATATTTTCCGCAGTGGAGGTTTCATCTGCCCTACTTCGCCAGAAGTTGATGCTATTATGGAAGATAACTTTGAAGATGATTCATCCATTCATGCAGAGGTTTGGGAGCCTTACCTTGAGGATCCTGGGTTTATATCACAAGAGGATGCATATATACCATTTTACTCTTTTCAATTTGAGTATATACCTGAATCAGATGACAAGATGACTGAGGAAGATCACAGTGCTGAGAAACATCTTGATCCTCCTATTTTGTCAAAAGATGATGCTATTATGGAAGATAACTTTGAAGATGATTCATCCATTCCTGCAGAGGATTGGGAGCCTTACCTTGAGGATCCTGGGTACATATCACAAGAGGATGCATATATACCATTTTAGCCTCCTCAATTTGAGTATATACCTGAATCAAACGACAAGATGATTGAGGAAGATCATAGTGCTAAGAAACATCTTGATCCTCCTATTTTGCCAGAAGCTAGTACTATTATGGAAGATAACTTTAATTCTTGTTGAAAACTGGGAGTCTTACCTTGAGGATCTTGGATACATATCATAAGAAGATGCATATGTGCCTTTCTGCTCTCCTCATAAGAAACTTAAGTATACCCCGTGGCCAGACAACGATACAGTTGAAGAACAAGTCTCTACTCCACCAGAAGTCAGTGTCATCCTTGAAGATGACCTTGAGAAGGATTCACAGGACTTTGTGATACATGGAGGAGTTTGTCAGAATTGGATACTTGTTGACGTCCCGACAATTATTCACTTATCTAAGTAATTTTCTGTCGTCTGTTGTGTCCTTTTGCTCTGCCCAAGGCGAAAGATGTTTTGTAGAGCCCCCTTTTAAAAAAATGTTTTTCTCTTTGCTCTGCCCAAGGCAAAGGAGTTTATTTATCGGGCCTTTGTTTCAAGAATTGATTAATCATAAATAAAGATGTTATTTTCAATTTCATACTATTGTTTTTACTTTTCGTTTTTTCGGAAAATGGTAAACCTAAAAAACAAAAAATGATAATAAATACTTTCAATAAATCTATGCACACTCTGCATTTTACATGTTTTCTAAAGTCCAGCATCAATCATATGTGCAAATTAACCATAGAAAACCCCATTGAAAAACATGACCCTATGCCCTCTTCCAACTTTGAGTTCCTAGTGTTCGAAGCTGAACAGGAAGAGGATGAAGAAATTACATATGAGATCTCTCGGTTACTCAAGCACGAGGAAGAAATCATTCAGCCTTACAAAGAGCTAGTAGAAGTAGTCAATTTGGGTTCAGAAGAAGATAAAAAAGAAGTTAAGATTGGAGCATTGCTTGCTCCAGCAGTCAAAGAAAGTATGATAAAACTTCTCAAAGAATACCCATATGTGTTTGCTTGGTCCTACCAGGATATGTTAGGGTTGGATACCGATATTGTGGAGCATCATTTTTCGTTAAAACTAGAATGTCCACCAATCAAACAAAAGTTGAGAAGAACTCGTCCGGATATGTGTAGCGGGGAAATTTGTGAGTGTAAGCTATTGATTAACGTAACTAAAAAATGCAAGAGTCGCCACCACACTTTTATTTTATCCAAAGGAAAGGAAAAAGAGCGAACAAAACTTAAACAAGTTCTAAACAAGAACAAATAAACAGAGAATTGGTAAGGGGGTTGGTTACGCTAAGGCAAGGTGTTAACACATAAAACGTCTATAGTACTCTATAGGAACCCTTTGAAATATCTACGCTTTTTGGTTTGAAAATGTTTGTTTGAAATGAGATTGGGGAGATGAGAAAAGAAGTATTTTTTTAAATACTTTTGTGTTTGGAGAGACTTCTTGAGCCAGATACCTACGTACCCACAAAGTGCAATATAAGATCAAAACCCCGTAGTTCGTGGTACAAATAACAAAATTGGTTTGTTTTGATGGATTTTAAAAGTAGAGAGAACTTGTCATTTCCAAGCGAATAGTTCCGCTTAAAGAGATGACTCATGTCTAAACTTATGAAAAAGATTTTAAAAGAAAAAGTGCATAAGGCACAAAAGGTTCGAATGAGTTTGAATATTTTTTATGTCTTTTTGGAAAGATTCAAAGTATGATTAACATTGATTTAAATTTATTAAGGAAAGCAGAGTTTGAAAATCACTTGACTAAAGTCAAGGTTTATTGTGAAAGAGGTTTAAATTTGAGAACAATAAGGTTTTGAAAAAGGGGGAAGATTTTGAAAACTGAAGAAGGGGGGAGATGAAGTGACTACCCTAAAACATAAATTAAAAGTTAAAGTAAGAAATATCTAACCACATGATAGCAAACTCCATAGCATAAGAACAAGCAATGATTCCTTCAACTTTGAGCATAAGCCATAAGCAAGCCACAAATAAAAAATCCAAGGTCTCAAATCTCCAAGAGCATAGGGTAAGGATCCTAGATTTAAGTCTGAAGTCCAAGGTCCAAGGTCCCAGCATAAGATCACAACAGTCCAGAATTAATAGAACCAAGTTTTTTTAGTGTTTAAATATTTATTAGTATATTAAGAGAAGTATGGTCCAAGTGGACAAAAGTAAAAATAACATAAACATAAACAAATGTCCAAGTGGATATAGAGAAAATAAGATAATAATATGAAATAAAAATGCTAAAGGTAAAGGCATAAAGTAAATGACAAGAAAATAAAGAGCAAAAATTAAAAAGCACAAATTAAAAAGCACAAATTAAAGTTAGTGCAATTATATAGTTAGTAAGTTAGTGTTAGTGATGGAGAACAATTGGTGGTTTTTTGGAGAATACTCAACTAGTCAACCATAAGCATGAAAACATGAATCCATACATCATTAAAGGAAGGGCGCCAACTCGGATAAAATTGATGAGTATGCCAACTAACTCCCTTAACAACAATGAGATAATCTATTTTACACCACACTATGGAGAGTAGGAGATTGGCAATTCTCTTTCAAAAACGAACCGATTTCCGATTTTGAGACAATTTAGCGCTATGTTAAGCAATCGTAATCGGACTTATGTAGAAGTCACGACTATTTGAGGCCAGTCAATAACAATGTTCGTGTTAATAAAAGTTAGAGAAATGACATGTAGGTCATTCTCCTAAAACTTTCCACACTAAAAGAAAAGAGGTAGTGGTCTTATCTTGATCATAACTTCAAAGAGAAATCTAATGATATGTAAGATTTTCATTGAACAAAAGAAAAAGTAGAAGAGGGGGAAGGGAAGTCAAATTGAATTATAATATTTGAATCATTCCATATTTAAGTTCCATCACTTTTCTTGGTGGATTAAGGTACTAAACCTATCACTAATTCAAAACACCTAAATTGAATCCAATGACCCACTTCAAGATAGATGTGAACTAATGAAGGTTTATCCAACCTCATCAAACACCCAAAGTCCATGGAATTTAAAGAGAAATTTGATCAACAAACACTATAATTCAAGGCAAAACCAAAAGAAATGGAAGAAGAAAGAAAAGAACTCAAAACAATCCCTAAACAAGCCAAAAAAACACAATTCTGATTCTGGTTAATCGATTAACCAGCATTTGGTTAATCGATTAACACTGGCAGGACAGCAAAAAAACAGCACAAAAATTAGCATTCCATGATTCAATCATTTCTTCAAACACCTCATGATCATGGATGCAATTGAGCACAAAAATTCCATCAAATTAAGAGAAATTAACACCAATGGAATCATAAAATGTTGCCCAAAGAATCAAGCAACAAAGACCAACAAGAGATCACATTGTGGAAGATGAGAGTTAAGCACAACAATGGTGGATCAAGAGTTTACCACTTCCCAAATCTTAAAATGCTTCAAATCAACTCCAAGAACCATACTCCAAAGCTTTGATCTACAGAATTTGATGTTGATGAAGTGTTTTGATGGAGTTTTAGCTCAAACATTAGTAAGCTTCAATGAAAAGCTTACTAACTTTAATGAAGGAAGAGCTTTTGGTGAATTTGGTAGTTGAAGAGAATTGAGAGAAATTTTTGCAAGGTGAATTTGGATATCAAAAGCTTGAAGAATGAATGAAATGAGGCCTCTATGTATAAAATTTAGGCTTGGAAATTTTGGTGACTTGGAGCTTGGTTTGGAGCCAAAATTAGGCTTGAAATTTGAATTTGGAGGCAAAATCAAGATCAAGTGGTGATTAATGAGGGTGTATGGTGGGAATTAATTGTGATTATGCATGGGAATTAAAATGAAGTGATATAGAATATTCTCATGATGAAACAAGTGAATTTTGGTACCAAAATACTGCAGAATTTGAAATTTCTAGTTTTAGCCAAAAATTGCACGTGTTAATCGATTAACCCATTTTAGGCAAATTTTGGTTAATCGATTAACACCGTGAAAAAATGAGAAAAATGGATTTTTGTTGTGTTGTCTTGGCTCTGGCTCGATTCTTTTGCTTGTCAAAGAAGGCACGGAAATAAACACATGAACCTTGGAGTCTCTTGAATAATAGTCAATCAATTCTTGGAAACTCTTGACCATATGATTTTGAATTGTTTGCATATTAACTTTGACTTTGTTCAGATGAATTTCATTTGAGTTGAGGAACTGGTATTTGACATTCTTGATCTGAATCTCTTCCTGAAAAAGTTAGTAAAAGGGAAAACAAACAAAATTTTGAATTTTGATTAAAGGTTAGTAAACATAAACACACAAATAAAAGCAAATGAGAAACACACATATGCTCAGTGATCCCTGCAAGGCATAAACTCAAAGATGAGAGGGATAGAGGAACCAATGCATGATCTCGTTTGTGATGCAAAGATGAAAATGAGATGTGGGAAATCTTAAGGGTAAAAATTAGGGTACAACAGCTGCCCCTATTTAAGTTTCTTCTATCAGAAGATATGAAGGTTGAAAACTTCGTCTCAACCAGATTGAAGATACTTAAATACATAAAACCATATTTTTAGCCCTAAGATGCCACAAGATGATATGAATGCAAAGGATAAAACACTCCACGAGGAAACTTAAAACAAGGGATTTACGGTAAATTGAGTGAGATGACGTGAAAAGACACGCTGGGAAACACATGTTATTTCTGGAAATCTGTCAAGGCGACAAGAAGTATCCATCAATAGTTGGAAAGAGAAGGACAAGATCCTGGGAAGACGAGTAGTGACATCCAAGAATGGCATTGGATGAAAACTACGAATGAGACAAAAGTATGCCAATAGATGTCCAAGAATGGCATTGGACAACAACAAGAAAGTTTCTGGTAAAAACAACAACGTCATCCAAGAATAGAATTGAATGAAGGTGAAAAAACACTCTATTGGGGATAAGATATCCAAGAATGGCATTGGATGAAAGGAACTACAACACTCAAGAATGGCATTGAATGAGGCAACAACAAACATCAGAGACATCCAAGAATATCATTGGACGGAGGCAAACTCAACTGACGATATATCAATCAACATCCAAAAATAACATTAGATGGAAACAAAACTTTCATTTGAAAAACTTCATTGAGGACATCCAAGAATGGCATTGGATGACAAGGGTAAACATCAGAGATATCCAAGAATAGCTGTCGTACCCCAAATTTTGACCATCTTTCTTTTCTTTTTTTTTCACCTTTCAATTACTTATATAAATAAAAAATAATGATAATAAGTAGTTTGTATTTCTAATTTCTCTTTTTAAAGAAAATTAAATACTATTGCTATGCACTTAGAGAAAAAAAGGAAGGGAGAGAGAAATAAAAAAAATATAGTATATGAGTGCAAATTAGAAATTAAATTTTTATTAGAATGTTACTCTTTAGATTTAATTTTATTTCAAATAAACACAATAGTCCATTTGGTAGAAGAGTAGGTTTAAGGTTTGTAAGGGAGAGTGCATGAGTTCAAATCCTACCTCCTCAACTTTTAGTTGTTTTCCTTTTTATTCCTATACTACTAACTTTTCTATTTGACTTTTAAATCATAAAAATAGTATTTTTTTTTATTATTTTAACATTAATTTCCGTATTTTATTTAATGAATATTTTAAAATATTGATTTTCTCATTAAAATCATGTTTTTATGAAAAAATCTCAAAAAATCATATAAGTTAAAATAAAATCAAAATTTTTTCCATTTTCATTATTAGGCTATTTCCGTTATTTTAAAATATTATTTTATTTATTTAAATTCACCAAGTCATGAATCCATCCAAATTCATTGGCTTGGGCTTTAAGAAATAGAAAAAATCAGGTTATATCAAATCGTAAAAATAAACAATCGCATTTAATTTTTTAACCTAATTTTTTTCCTATAAATAGAACCCCCTTCTCTCCTATTTTCTCATCGACAATATACAAAATCCTATATCCTAAAGTTGTTGTTCCTCACATCGAAGGACAACAACAATAAAATCCTAAACTAAACCCCAGTCATTCCTGCAAATCCGAATACGTGGCAAGGTTGAAAGCGGAAGAAGGAGGAAAAGGCCAAAGAAAGTTATAGTTGTGCTTAAACCAGATAAAACCTCTTCTCTGTAGGTTGGTCTTGCTCGCATCTTATTTTTTTTGTTAGTATACCTTAGCTGTCTAATATGTAGTTGTCTATTATGGAATGTAATGCTCTTGTCTCTCTCTTATAATATATGTTAATGTTATTTTTTAAATAAAGTATTCAAATCATGTTAACTTTTCTTCAAGTAACGAAATAAGACGAAGCATATTTTTCTCAGAACAAAACCTTTCTATACATTCCCCATTTCATTCATGTTATAATCTAGGACCATAGGTATTAAAAAAAAAAAAGAGAAACAACTTTATTTTAGCCATCAATTGCCATGGTGCATTCCCGGAGATTAAACTCTAAAATTATCGACAAAGAATAAATCCAAAGAAACTAGTCATAAAACACTCCTTCAATAAAAAATACAAAAATTCAGTAAGAAAACTACAATAACAATTTAGAGTTAGAGATCTTTTCAACCCTTTTTACAACCTACTAGTACAACAATTCAACATAAATGACAGAAAGTCACCAAACTCAGATCCAACCTTAACCATAAATATCATGAAACAAATTTCCTTAAAAACTCTTCCACCATAACAATAATTTGAACCAACAACAAACTTGCTCTAAATCTGAGACAACTCCAAATCCATCCTCTATGTGTAATCCTCAAAACCAAACTCCTTGAATTTGTCTTTGAAAAATGCAGAGATGAGAAATATCTCTTAATAAAGAGTAAATAAAAAAATTCCATTTACCCTATCAATTTTAAATTACAACATCAACACAACAAAAAACCAATATCCAAACCACACTCTTGCAAATTTCAAAAACCATTAAAGTGAAAATTTGAATTTCACAAAGCAGTCCATAAACCTTCATACCAACACTTCAAACACATCTCATACCACATATATAAGCTTCTGAAACACTCTAAACATCACCAAATCATCCATAACCAGAAGTTGCATTTTCACATCACCATTGTTGCACAACTTGCAAGAACAATCAAATTCTTCATTCGAAACACTTTCCACACCACTTATCCATCCAAACACCTTCTATACACTTAATAGTGAAGGTGTGAAAAACACAAGAAATAAGGGGTTTGAATTGGGTTTTTAAAAATAAAAATTATTTGTTAAAAATAATCCCCATTACAAACAGACTTCACTTCTTGATAATAAAGGAAGAAAAACTGAAAAAGAAAGAACACAGTATGTTTATACTAGTTCACTTGAGAAATCCCCAAACTAGTCTAGTCCACCCGCCAAGGTGATTTCGCCTCTCTTAAACGAGGACTTAATCCACTATAACCAAACTGATTACAATCGTACTAGCCAACTGTTGGTGACTAACAACCTCTAAGACATATTAGTCCTAGACTTCTTAAAAATTATGACCTACCCGGTCCTTTAAGGAATACAATGCACAAGCCAACTGCGAGTGACTAACAACACTAAGACACACTGTCTTAGTCTTCCTAAAAATTCTTACCCAACTGGTCCTTTAGGGATCACAAATAACTGTTTGTTACAAAGATTTGTTTACAATAGAGATGCTTCTACACAAGCAGATGAGTAAATAGATTTTCAGAACAATATTGACTTAAGAATGATATTAACTATACAACGTATGAACAGTGAAAATTGAAGTAACCATTCTTGAAGTCTTCACGCCTTTATATACCCATGCTTAATATGACCGATGAAGGATATTTCTGACATTTCAGAATTATGGTGGCTTGAAGGATCGTGGGGGACAAATAGTACATTTACATCCGTCCTATCCAGAGTGGAGCAGTGTGTCCTTGTATTGTTGTACTATCGTACCGTTGCTTAGTCTTCTCAACTTCCATACTTCAGAGGCTTCTGAGAGCATGAGTTAGAAGAAGGGAAAACATAACTTGGGTCTTAAGAGCTTCAAGTCTTAAGAGTCTGCAGAGCTACATCTTCAAAGTCTTCAACACTTGTGTTGCACCCCAAAATTTGCTCTCCTTACTTTATTACTAACTGGCTTATGTTGCATTGCATTTTGCATTATCATGTGTGCATATCATTAGTTCTTAGCATGTGGTCAAGGTGCCTGAGGCAGTGCTTCAGAGGGTCAAGCAAGAGTCCTGGTATTGTCCAAGAGAGCTCAGGTGGATCATCCTTTCCTAACCAGTGCATAGATTAGGGTTTTGAGATTCTTGGGTTTATTGCCTCAATGGGCAAGCTCCTTGGGTTTTTATCACCATCAAATGGCATATCTTATCTTTGTTGGAGAGGATACACATCATATTTAGAGGAATTTGGATTTGGAGACTGTGCTATTTCCTCCTAGACTGAGGGTACCACAACTAGGGTTTGCTATAAAGTCAGTTTATTTCTGATTTTTTGGGCAAGACTTGATTCCATGGTACTCCTTGGGTCCCTAAGTACCTAGGGATGGGAGGATGTCCATCAGTTTGGTTCAGGAGAAGTTCAATTGGCCAATGGATTGAAAATCAGTTGAATTGGATAAAAGTCAACAGTGAGAGGAGAAGTCAACTGTGGAATTTGGAGGTTCTCTCCAAGGTTTCAAGGTCTCACATCCTCATATGGTCTTCAAGGGTCAAGCTTCATACATATTTATCAGAAATCAGGAGTTGGTGCAAAGTTTCTAAATTTGGAAAGTGACCTATAATGAAAAGTTTCCATTTTTGGCAAGTATCTACACTGCATTCAACTTGACTTTTCATCATCAAGAAAGCTTTAAATGAATTTCTATCCAACATGAAAGTTGAATATATTTTTCTCCTCTTTCCAACAAGTACTTGTGGGTCTCCATATCATTTGTGAAACTCCAGTTATGGTCCAAATAAGGCAAGGTGGTTTTTAGGGTTTCATTTTCACAACTTTTGGGTTTTGGGACATATGGACCTATGATTAATTCCATTGCTTCAAGACATGTTCCAACATCCAAAAACAATTCCTAAGAAGTATTTTTGGTTTTTTAATCAAGTGATTCCATGGTTTATTCTTCACTTATTTTTTATTATTCAAAAAAAGCCAAGTCATAAAAAAACTCATGAATAATTTGTTTTCAAGGCCCAATTTAAATATGGTGTGATTAGCAATCCAAATGAAGGTGATCCATCAAATAATTCTCAAGTATCCATGCAAGGAGAAAGGTGTAATTCACATTATGCATTTTTCCAAAATTATTCAAAAATCATTAAACAATGGATTACCCAAGCCCAATTCCTCATCAGAAGAAAACCCTAGCCTATTTAAACCTATCCATGCACTAGTTAGGGTTCATTCACGTGCATTTGGAGGAGAACCACAATTTGGAACCCTAAAGCTTTCTTTCCTTGGATCTCACGAATTACAAGGTCTTTCTTCAAAGTTCTTCCACAAATCTCTTCCTGGTGATTTCTAGAACACAACCCAACCACCATTCGCAGCCAAAAGCAAGGATTAGGAGTGCACCATCTCAGGTTAGCCATTCTTTTGACCATCATAAAACTCAATTTTTAAGTATGCATAATGTTGTGTGATTGTCACTGATGAATCTGATATAGTTTTTGTGGTGTTTGGACGTGTGGATTGATCATACCGTGAGTTTAAAGTTTTGGACCCAATCATTGTTTCAATCGTTTTTTATTATGCGTTGAGTATTTGTAATTTTTGATGACATATTTGAAATCCTGACGAAATTCTGGTCAGAATGGTGTACCCCTTTGCATTTTCTGGAAAAAAAATTTTCAGGCGGCCGTGGATGGTGGCCGGAGCTAGGGCTCCGGCGACTGGGTGGTGCTCCGGCCGGCCAAGGGTTTCAAGGAAGAAGATGATCCAGAGCCGTTGATATGGTTGATCGTGTGGCTCTCACGCTGCCACATGTCTTTTTTCTTTTATTTTTTTCTGTGTTTTAATTATTGATCACATGCTTATTACCCCACACTCTTACCATGTGCCTTCTAATCATGTTATTCCATTTTAATTACCTTTTGTTTTAGTTGACCAAATCGTGGGCGTTGATTAGATTAGACGATTATAACGCTGCCAACACATTAAAATCGCATGTGTCGTGCACATGGCCTGTGTATGGTGTTCTTTTTTTTTTTTTTTTGATTTATTATTTAACATGGGCCCAACGTGTTTTGTTACTTGCACCCACCCCTTTCAGCCCATTAGCGTACTGAACGTGAATAAGTTGCTGGACACACCCCCCTTGCATATTTCCTTGTTTTTTATTTCTATTAATTATTATATTTCATTATTAATTATTAAAATTATGTAATTGCATTAAAAAATTACTAAAAAATTTCATACATCATATTTATCATTTTAATAATTTTTACAAATTTTATTTTTTTATTTTTATTTTATTTTTATCATTTAAATTAATTATTTAATTCAACTTCTTTTTGAATTATCCATATAATGCATACTTAATTTCTTTATTTTATTCCTCTGCATCCGTAAAATATTTTTGATCCGTTCTTTTTGCATTTGTTCACTAACATCCTAAATTGCATAAAAATATTTTTCTTTCATTTTTAAATTTGTTTCATATTGCATTTAGGTCCTTCCCTTTGGCACACTGAGCCCTAATTCCCACCTGAACTCTGCCTAATAATTTGAATGACTAATATCTTGATTTTTTGTAGGGACTTTTGATATGTTGCTTGCCTCTGGTTGAGGAACCTTAATGTTTAATTTGGGAATTTTAGGAGTTATTTTTCTAATTATTTGATTTGTTTTCACTTGAGATTTTCTTGCAGGCGCATCTTTGACCTTGTATGATTATCTGTTTGAAAAGGCACTTGTGCCATGTGCTTTGGGGTTGTTCCTTTGATTTCTGAATTCATGTTTGGATTATTATCATTGTTGTTTGCCGTTGTTTGATTTTCATTCACCTCATTTCTCTTACTTATGTTTGTTTCTCACTAATCTTTTATGCAGGGACTAAGGTAAGTTCTTTAAGGGTATGGATAAGTATCCATGGTCACCCTTACTTTTTCCTTCCCTCGTCTTCTTTCTTTAGGGTTTAGGTTGAAGCTCACTAACCGTAGGTCACCCATGCGTGATAACTTTAGGATTCATAGTCCCCCTTAGAGTTACCCTTGTGTCTTTTCTCTTTTCATCTCAAATTTCTTTAAAACACTTAATAATAATAAGGTGTATTGCGCATGAGCCTTAAGCGTAGGGAATGAGAAATGAGGGGCTTCCTCTCATCTCTCTAGAGTGCTTAGCGAGCGTCCTGTCTTGGGACGATGCGTTAAGTATTCGCCCCTGTGCCCTAGACTTTGGTGCAATGCAACTTAGGAACTAACTTAAGCCACTTCTGTCCTAAAAAACACAAACCAACTTCAAACCTTTTTGTCCTTCGGGACCTTAAACTTAAAGGCCATTTTCAAAAAGGGCACGTTATTTTCCGTCTGAGACGCAAACAGGCATCGACCCTAACTGCCGGACGCGGACTTAACGTCGCTCATAAAAAACACAAAAAGAGCTTGGTCCGAACTACGTTGACTCTGAATTCCCCATTGCACAAGGGGGGTACGTAGGCCTAGGACGTCGACGTCCTACCGAGTCTGTCTTTGTCTTCCCCTCTCCATTTTAGTACAGCCCTAGATGATAGTATAACTTACCATTAGAATAGACAACAAGCGTGGATCCCATCGAGTACGATGGACGCGTGGGGTGCTAGCACCTTCCCCTCGCGTAACCGACTCCCGAACCCAGGTTATGGTTGTGATGACCATTCCTTTCCCCCTTCCTCAGGTTTATGCGGTGTTCCCTTTCCCTTTCTTGGGATAAATTTACACGGCTGACGACTCTGTTTTTTGCGCCACTCACGCGTTTGTACCTGGATGAAAATCCTGGGAGCGACACCTGACGACTCTGCTGGGGACTCTGGTTGACCTATGCTGGTCCATCCCTAAGCGAGTCGATCCTAACGCTTGCTTGTCTCTTTGGGTGTTTTGTTTTTGTTTTGCTTTATGTTGTATTTTATTTTTATTTTTTACCGCATTTTCTGCATTTCATTTATTATTACTGTCATGCTGCTGTGCTGTGCTGGCTGTCTTTGTTTTGCAGGTTGGGTGGGACCGAGAGCCAAGCCCAAAACCCTGGCTTGAGAATACCCTAGGACTAGAGTGGAAAGTAGTGGGACCTACATGCCCGCTTGGTACGTTTGTGTGTTCACAAAATTCACAACCAGACGAGGCTATCTTGGGACGCATTCTAACGTGTGTGTCTTGCGCATGTTGGGGTGTTGATCTAGAGAGCTGTCGACTCTGGTGACCGATCATTGAGGACCTTAGTGGAAACATCCCTCTTTAGTGGTGACAGTGGCAGACCGCATCCTGTGGCAAACCCATTCGCACCCGAGGGCCTGCTTTGGAACTCGCATAGGATGGCCCCTACGTTTTGAAGAGAATCAGTGGAGGCACTCCTCGATTGACTTTAGTACTGTACCCCGAGGGATGAATGTACTATTGTTTCTCGACCTCAGTGCCAAAGTTGAGGACCTTCCGCTTTGGAGAATCAGTTGAGGCCTCCTCGATTGATGATGATGCCAGACCAGAAATGGTGAACGTATCATCATTTCTCGACCTGAGAGCCCGGGATACTGAACATCCTAGTACCCACATATGAGAGGGGATGGGCGTTTGCAGGTTTGCAGGTAACCGAGACTTTCAACCTACCCGGTTTTCTGGATTTCTCATCAACGCCTGATTATTTGGGTTCCTCAGTGGTTCAGAGTTCTGGTTTTCTGGTTTCTCGTTCAGCTAATAGCACAACACATCCAGCAGCGTGCCTTGACCCCATGTTTGCATGAGCATATCATTTTTCTTGCATTCTGACGTGTTTGACATTTTTTAGGGCTTGCATCTTACTCTTGATTCTGGTTTTCTGAGGTTACTTCAGTATGGATGTTCAGAGAAAGAAGACTGTTGCTTATTCATTCCCAGAACCGACTTTGACACTGATTCACAAACTGATTAATATGGCTGGTTCCGGAGTTCGTACAGAGTTCAGTGGAAGGTATGGAAGACTTCTGAAATTTGTCTATAACATCTCCAAGTATGAGAAGGATGCCATTCACACACTTCTTCAGTTTTACGATCCGTCTCTGCGTTGCTTCACTTTCCCGGACTACATCTTGGCACCAACGTTGGAGGAGTTCTCATTTATTTTGGGAATTCCTATCAGTCATGATATAGTTTTCTTTTCTGAAGAACACCCCGGTATAAAAGAAATGGATGTGGCTCTTCATATTAGTGAATCCGTCCTGAACAGTAATATTGAAGAAAAACAAGGAGTTAAGGGTTTCCTATTAAAGTTCCTGTTTGATCAAGCCTGTATACATGTCAAAGAGAAGAATTGGACTGCTTACCAAGCTATCCTAGCTATGTGCATCTATGGGATTGTTTTGTTTCTGAATATTCCTGATCTGGTGGATATGCATGCCGTCAGAATCTTTATTTCGAAGAATCCTATACCTACCTTGCTAGGTGATGTGTACCATTCAGTTCACTATAAGAATGAGAATAGGCGTGGGAAAACTGTGAGTTGCTGTGCGCCGCTCTTAGCTACTTGGTTTTTGAGTCGTCTCCCTGAATCTGGCGCTTTCGTTGATACGAAAGATTCTCTGAAGTGGTCAAAAAGGGTTATGGGCTTGACTGCTGACAACATTGCTTGGATTAATCGTGACTTGCTAGGAATAGAGATCATTTGCAAATGCGAAGAATTCCCTAATGTTCCCTTGATAGGGAGGAAAGGTGGAATTAACTATAATCCCTCCCTAGCTATCAGACAGTTTGGTTATCCTTTGAAGAATCCACCCGAAGAGCGAGATGTCCGTGAGTCCTTGTTCTTCAATGGTATTGAGGATTAAGGGTTGATAAGGAAAGTTGTGAATGCTTGGAAACAGGTAACTAAGAAGGGTAAGATTCCATTCGGGAAAAGTAACAATCGGGCTTTCCCTCCCTATAAAGAGTGGATTAAGAAGAGAGCAGAAGAGGAGCTTCTTCCATTCCCGGTGGAACCACCTTTGTATCCTTTGGTGATCGAGCCTCCTACCACCGTTGAGTTGGAGAAGTATAACAAATTATGGGATGAAAAGGAAAGGTTGCGGGAAGAAAATAGTGAGATAAAGAGAGAAATTTATCAGTGGAAGCATGAGCGGGGTGAAGCTGTTCATACCACCAAGTTGAAGACGGAGCTCCTTGCTAAAGCAGAAAAAGAGCTTGCTGACATGGTCGCATCCAGAGAAAGAATGAAACAAGCTTTGGATGGTATCAGTAACGTTCTCAGGTCCAAGGAGGAGGAATTAGGCAAGACTTTGTTGAAGATTCACAGGTTCAATGACCACCAAGAAACTGCCATGGCTGAGAATAAGAGAAAGGAAGACGCTTACCTAGCTAAGATTGATCAGTTGAAGTCGATGCTCAAGAAGAAAGATGCTGAGATCTTATCAGGGATATTCAAGAGATAAGTAGTCGAAGATCGACTCAAGGAAGCCATAGCCTCCATGGAAGAACTGAAAGTCCAAGCTGAAGTGAAGAAACCTAGACACGAGGGTCCTAGCATGGATGGTGTTTCTGGAGAAGACGCTTGGGAGTTACATTGCCGATACTTGGATGGGATCATACACAGGAGAGACCTTCTCATTCAAGGGCTAATTCAGAGGCCGAAGCATCCCGATACCAGAAAGCTGTTCAAGGGGGTTCAAGACTGGTGCAGAAAGCATAATGGATGGGGGGATTGACACTTGTGAATTTTGATGATATGCCATAGTTTTCTGTTCTCTTTTATTGTATTTGGATTACCACCAGGCTTGTTGGTTGGGACCTATGGTTTTTATATTCAGACTCGTTATCTCGGATTTGTGATTGTTGACATTTGACTTTTCTCTGGTTTTCTTATTATATGAGCAGAAGTTCCATTATATCTTGTTATTAAACCGGAATCAAGGGGTGGATCTCCTTGTGAATTTTCAAACACATCCATTTGCATTTGCATATTCATAATCATTTCGTATAATCATTTTGCATGACAGGTGTTTATCTCCGGTATTCTTATCTTGTTCTCATCTCAGAATTACAGATCAACATATTCACCGGTATCCTACTAAGCAGAATCGGAAGAGACTCATGGATCAGCTACAGAATGAGATCATTGAGATGCGGACTCGCATGAACCAATTCATGGAATTGATGCAAGGGGTTGCTCAGGGACAAGAACAGTTGAGAACTCTCGTTCAGCCACTGATTGTGAGGGTTGATAATGATGGTGTCCTTCATGGAGGACTTCAGACTGGTGTTACTGATAATGGTCAGAATGGTCCTACGGGCGGAGGTGTTTCGGTTTCTAGTGTTGTGATTCCTCCGAGCGGAGCTAAAAATGCTGGGGGAGGTGGTACTGGTACTGGCGCAGTTCAGGGTCGTCAGTATGATGATGTTCAGGATGATGCATTTTCTTTGCCAGGTGGGGATGCTGGTCCCCAGACTGATCAGGATCAGAGGATCCGATTGATTGAGGAACAACTAAGGGGTGTTGTGAATCAGGATTCTGTGGGAATGGATCTAGAGGATTTGGGGCTGGTTCCAGGCGTTGTTATTCCGCACAAGTTTCAGACTCCCACTTTCGAGAAGTATAATGGTATGACTTGTCCGAGGACCCATGTGAGGGCATACGCAAGCAAAATGGCTGCATATGCGAAGAATGAAAAGCTGATGATGCATTGCTTCCAGGATAGCCTATCTGGGGCATCCCTGGAGTGGTACGTGCAACTGGAAAGGAAGGATGTGCGTAGTTGGAGAGATCTGGCAGGGGCATTTATCAGACATTACCAATATAACACTGATATGGCCCCTAACAGAACACAGCTGCAGAATCTGTAACAAAAGAACAATGAGAGCTTCAAAGAGTACGCCCAGAGGTGGCGTGAACTGGCAGCAAGGGTTCAACCTCCCATGTTGGAACGTGAAATGATAACTATGTTTATGGCCACCTTGCAGGGTCATTACTATGAGAAGTTGGTACCGTGTATGACTGGAAAGTTTGCTGACTTGATCTTGGTAGGGGAAATGGTGGAAAGCAGAATCAAGGCGGGAAAGATATCGGGTAGTGATGGGTCCTCATCTGGAGGAAGCAAGAAGCCTTATGCCAATGGTTATAAGAAGAAGGAGGGAGATATAAACTCTGTGTCATCATATCATGGTAGAGATGGACCTCGTCAGAACTACAATCAGCAGGTGGCTTCTGTAACCATCCCAGCAGCACCTCAGCAGCCAACAGTGACTCAGCAACAAAATCAGGCTCCTCGTCGGTCTCAGCCTCTGACTAGGCAGGATAGGCATTTTGACACTCCACCTCTTCCATACGCTCAATTATTTTAGTACTTGCTACAGCTACAGTTAATCTAGAAGAGAACATTGGCTCCACCTACTGGTAATCCACCTCCTGGCTATGACGCCAGCACCCACTGTGAGTTTCATTCTGGGGCACTCAGACATTATATTGAAAACTGTAAAGCTTTTAAGCATCAGGTTCAAGATCTGCTGGATTCCAAAGCCATCAATTTCTCCAATGACGTCTCGAATGTGAATCAGAATCCGATGCCGAATCACGGTGGGCCGAAGGTCAATGCTATTATTAAAGACTGTGAAGACTTGAGTTTGATTTCAGATGTGAACGAAATCCAAACTCCCTTGGGTGTGGTGAAGAAAAGACTGTTGAAGGGAGGGGTATTTCCCGGTTGTGATGAAGTTTGTGTAGAATGTGTGTCGCAGCCAGGCGGTTGTGATTTATTGAAAGCAGGTATTCAGAAAATGATCAGCGAAGGGGTATTACAGTTTGACAGGGGCTGTAAGCAGAGTATTATTACTAACAGAGAGATTGATGTTGCCACGATAACAATTTCATTCAAGACGATAACTATATCAGCGCCAGCGAGACCAGCGCCGGTCACTATCACTGTTCCCGGACCAGTTCCGTATGAGAGTACCAAGGCCATCCCATGGAATCATGGGGCCGAGGTGTTTGTTAATGGTAAGAATCTGGAATTGGAAAAGACATCAGCTGTGAATACAGGGGTGGAAAATCTTGTTGAAGCAGGGGCTATCACTAGGAGTGGTAGAGTCTCTATTCCCTCCGAGAATCAAGCTAGCAGTTCAAGACAAGACAAAGGTAAGCAGATGATGGATGAGTCTGTACAGAGGCAGAAAGCTAATAATTCTACGTCAAAGCCAGGTGGGGATACTTTCTTAGAAGATGTAGAAGAGTTTATGAGGTTGATCAGAAAAAGTGATTACAAGATTGTTGACCAACTCCACCAAACTCCATCGAAGATTTCCATCCTATCCTTACTGTTGTGCTCCGAGGCACACCGAAATGCATTGCTGAAGATTCTGAATATAGCTTATGTACCGCAGGAGATATCTGTCAATCAGTTAGAAGGGGTTGTGGCTCATGTGAATGCTGGTAATGGTTTGGGTTTCACCGATTTAGATCTGACTCCGACTGGGAGGAATCACAACAACGCTCTGCATATTTCAGTGGAATGTCGTGGTTCTTTAATGTCGCATGTGTTAGTTGATACTGGGTCATCTTTGAATGTGCTACCGAAGAAGGCTCTGATGAAGTTGGATACTCGTGGGTTGATTTGTACACCAAGTGACTTGGTGGTACGTGCTTTTGATGGCTCCAAGAGGTCAGTGTTTGGAGAGTTAGTTCTGCCGATCAAGGTGGGTCCTGAGGTTTTCAATACCACCTTTTACATAATAGATATTCAGCCTGCCTATAGTTGTTTGTTGGGACGCCCATGGATCCATGGTGCTGGGGCAGTAACTTCTACGCTGCACCAGAAGTTGAAGTATATGGTGGATGGCCACGTTGTGACTGTTTGTGGTGAAGAAGACATCATGGTGAGTCACCTATCGACCTTCAAGTATGTAGAGGTAGATGGTGAGGTACAGGAAACTTTGTCCCAAGCCTTTGAAGCTGTGAAGATTCCCCAGGAACCCCCAAAGGCAGTTACTCAGCCTGAGGCGGTTGCCCAACCTGAAGTCGTCATACAACCAGAAGTTCCAATGTCTTCTTTCAAAGAGGCGCGTGCTATAGTTGAAGCTGGTGGTTCTCAGAAGTGGGGCAGTGTTATTGATGTTAAAAGGAAGCAAGATACTCATGGACTGGGATACAAGCCACCTAGGCGTTCTGAAGAACCTCCCAAGTTCTATGGTCCAGTCCGTTTCACCAGTGCCGGTGTTTTCTTCGACAGAGTCAATGCTATTGAGGATGAAGGAGATAGTGATTGTGACATGGATGAATGGATCTGCCCCGGCATTCCTGGTCAGAGTCTAGGCAACTGGTCCTCCGAGAAAGTTATCCAAGTGACGCGCCCGGAGTAATTTACTTTTGTTTTCTGTTATGTTGAGTCCTACGCTCTGCCCAAGGCGTAGTGATATTTATTTGTAGGGCTTGGATGTTTTATTTGCTATTTTTATCATCAATAAAGGACGTTTTTCATTCAAATATTTTGATCCCTGTCTTTCTATTTTTACTTTTTGCATTAACCCACATCAAAATGGCAATGTGTTTTCTTGTTTGTTGCACTCATAATGAACATAAAACATCCATCATGCAGGTTCCTTTGTTCAGATTCCACCCATGACTTGGCTATGGCTCGATATGACTTCGACAATCCCATTTATCAGGCCGAAGAAGAGACTGACGAAGACTGTGACTTACCAGAAGAATTAGCCAGGTTACTGAAACAAGAGGAAAGGGTTATTCTACCTCATCAGGAGGAGGTTGAGACTGTTAATCTGGGAACCGAGGATGTTAAACGAGAAGTAAAGGTTGGGGCTGCCCTGGAAGACACTGTTAAGGGAAGATTGATTGAGTTACTTCAAGAGTATGTGGATATATTCGCCTGGTCTTACCAAGACATGCCTGGGCTTGACACGGACATTGTTTCACACCGGCTACCACTTAAAGAGGGTTGTACTCCAGTCAAGCAGAAATTAAGAAGGACAAAACTAGATATGGCCGTCAAGATCAAGGAAGAGGTTCAGAAACAGTTGGACACTGGATTTCTTGCCGTGACAAATTATCCTCTGCGGGTTGCTAATATTGTGCCTGTACCTAAAAAGGATGGGAAGGTCAGGATGTGTGTTGATTACCAAGATTTGAATAGGGCGAGCCCGAAGGATGATTTCCCGCTCCCCCGCATTGACGGGTTAGTGGACAATACTGCTCAATATTATGTGTTTTCCTCCATGGATGGCTTCTCTGGGTATAACCAAATCAAAATGGCCCCAGAGGACATGGAGAAGACTACTTTCATAACACCGTGGGGAACATTTTGCTACAAGGTAATGCCCTTTGGATTGAAGAATGCTGGGGCAACCTATCAGCGGGCGATGGTGACTCTCTTTCATGATATGATTCACAAGGAGATTGAAGTCTATGTTGATGACATGATTGTGAAGTCACAGACAGAGGAAGAACACCTGGTAAACCTCCAGAAGTTGTTTGAAAGGTTGAGGAAGTTCAGGTTGAGATTGAATCTGAACAAGTGCACTTTCGGCGTGAGGTCTGGTAAATTGTTGGGATTCATTGTTAGTGAAAGAGGTATAGAGGTTGATTTTGCAAAGATAAGAGCCATACAGGAGATGCCTGAGCCAAGAACAGAGAAAGAGGTTCGTGGTTTCTTGGGGAGATTGAATTACATCGCCAGGTTTATCTCCCACCTGACAGCTACATGTGAACCAATTTTCAAGTTGCTGAGAAAGGATCAAGAGGTCAGGTGGAATGAAAATTGTCGAGAGGCGTTTGAGAGGATAAAGACGTATCTGCAGGAACCTCCCATCCTTATGCCACCAGTGTCTGGGAGACCGTTGATTATGTAACTTACGGTTCTTGAGAATTTGATGGGTTGTGTGCTCGGTCAACACGACGAGACGGGTAAGAAAGAGCACGCCATTTACTACCTGAGTAAGAAGTTCACTGATTGCGAATCGAGATACTCTATGCTGGAAAAGGCATGTTGTGCACTCACTTGGGCAGCCAAGCGCCTAAGGCAGTATATGTTAAATCACACAACCTTGTTGATTTCGAAGATGGATCCGATTAAGTACGTGTTTGAGAAGCAAGCACTTTCTGGAAGGATAGCCCATTGGCAGATGGTGTTGACAGAGTACGATATTCAGTATGTTTCTCAGAAGGCCATTAAGGGAAGTGTTCTGTCAGAATATCTTGCTGAACAGCCAGTCGAGGATTATCAGCCTATGAAGTTTGAGTTTCTAGACGAGCACGTTATGTTTCTGAAAATGAAGGATTGTGAAGAGCCTCTACCGGACGAAGGACCTGAGATTGGATCACAGTGGAAGATGATTTTTGATGGGGCTGTTAACTCATATGGTAATGGAATTGGGGCAATCATTACAACTCCGAAGGGTTCTCATATACCTTTCACTGCCCGGTTAGCTTTTGTGTGTACCAACAACGAGGCGGAGTATGAAGCATTCATCATGGGGTTAGAAGAAGCAATTGATTTGAGAATTAAGAACCTCGATGTCTATGGTGATTCCGCGTTGGTAGTTAATCAGATTACAGGAGAATGGGAGACCCGTCAGGCAAATTTGGTACCTTATAACAACTATGCCAGAAGGTTGTTACCTTTCTTTGATAGGGTGGATTTTCATCATGTGCCCCGAGCTGAGAATCAGATGGCTGATGCGTTGGCGACGTTGGTATCTATGTATAAGGTGAACCGTTGGAATGAAACTCCGTCGATTAGAATCATGCGTCTGGACAGACCAACTTTTTTGTTTGCAATCGAAGAGGTGTCAGATGGCAAGCCGTGGTATCATGATATTAAGGTTTTTCTAAAGAGACAAGAGTATCCAGAGGGTGCCTCCACCAAGGATAAGAAGACTCTGAGAAGATTGGCAGGGAACTTCTTTCGGAACAAGGATGATGTGTTATATAAGAGGAACTTCGATATGGTCTTGCTACGTTGTGTTGATGAACACGAGGCAAGCTCATTGATGGAGGAAGTCCACGAGGGTTCTTTTGGTACTCATTCCAGTGGACACACCATGGCTAGGAAGTTATTGAGAGCAGGATATTACTGGATGACTATGGAGTCTGATTGTTTCAAGTACGCTCGGAAGTGCCATAAATGCCAGATTTATGCAGATAAGATGCACGTACCGCCTACGCCTCTAAATGTGTTGTCGTCTCCTTGGCCTTTCGCAATGTGGGGCATAGATATGATTGGAAAGATTGAGCCTACTGCTTCCAATGGGCATCGTTTCATTTTGGTTGCAATTGACTATTTCACAAAATGGGTGGAGGCAGCCTCGTACGCCAACGTCACCAAGCAAGTGGTAGCCCGGTTTATAAAGAAGGATATTATCTGCCGTTATGGGGTCCCGGAGAGAATCATTACTGATAATGGCTCGAATTTGAATAATAAGATGATGAAGGAACTATGTCAGATTTTCAAGATCGAGCATCACAATTCTTCTCCATATCGTCCGAAGATGAATGGTGTTGTTGAGGCGGTGAATAAGAATATCAAAAAGATTGTGCAGAAGATGGTAGTGACATATAAGGACTGGCATGAGATGTTACCTTACGCCCTACATGGTTACCGTACTTCGGTGCGTACGTCGACTGGGGCAACCCCTTTCTCATTGGTATATGGTATGGAAGCAGTTTTACCCTTAGAGGTCGAGATTCCGTCTTTGAGAGTTCTGGCAGATGTGAAGCTTGATGAAGCTGAGTGGGTGCGTTCCAGATTAGATCAGTTGAACCTCATTGAAGAAAAGAGATTGGCAGCCATCGCACATGGTCGTGTGTATCAGAGTAGGATGAAGCACGCCTTTGACCAGAAAGTGCGTCCTCGGAGTTTCCAGACAGGCGAATTAGTTTTGAAAAGGATCCTTCCTCCTCAAACAGATCACATGGGCAAATGGACTCCAAACTACGAAGGGCCGTATGTAGTCAGAAAGGTTTTCTCTGGTGGAGCCTTACTACTTTCAACTATGGATGGCGAAGATTTTACCTCCCCTGTGAACGCAGACGTAGTCAAAAAATACTTCGCATAAAAGAGACCCGCTGGACATAAAAAGAAGATCCAGGCAAAAAAGGGGCATCCCGGCGAACCATAAAAAGGAAAAGGTTTGGGAAAAAGTTAGGGATAAAATGTAAAAAGAAATGTGTAAACCCGCAAAGTTGAAAACCTGAAAAAGCGACTTTGGCAAAAATGGGTATCCCGGTGGATTGAAAACCCGAAAAGGGCGATCCAGGCAAAAGTTAGGGATTTATAAGCGAAAGGCTACGGTCTGCGTTCAATCTGTGAACACTTTCAACACCTGGAAATTCTGAAAGAAAAGGATCAGTACAGTTAGTCTCTTCGAAGGTCAAGACGTTTGTGGATAAGCAAGTCGTATGGGCCATAGCTGAGTCGAATCATGGTGGATACCTGTTCCCACATTGCCGACATGTGTATTTTCTTTTTGTTTTTGCCCAATTACCTCTTTCTAGGAATTGCTTCCTATTGTAAATGCCTATTTACAGGCCACTCTTCAATAAAGTATTCATTTCACTCAAAGAGCTTTCCATTGTTTTTTTTACGTTTACTTTTACTGTTTTGTTTGCAAAAACGTCCGATATTTTTGATAAACATTGCATATGAAACTTTGAGCTTTGCGAAGCATAACGAAAAGCAGTAGAAATTACTTAAGCATTAACGATGATAGCCAGGTTGTGGCATATTCTATTTGTTGTTATTTGACTTGCAGGGCAACAGGATTGTACTCCCCCAGCAGGTTGCTCTCCCCAGCATTGAGATTACACTTTCCTCAGCAGAGTAGACTTTCCCCAGCAGGAGACTTGGGAAGTATTTTCCCCGAATCAAGACGTTATTTCCCCACAGAATCAGGGTGTTCACTTCCCATCCAGTCAGGAAGCGTGCTCTCACCGACGATGTCATATTCTAATCCCCAGCAAGGTGGGGGTAAGGGTACTCTTCCCTTCAGCAGGTTAAGTTCAGAAGTATCCCCCAAGCAGGATGGTATCGTGGGTTGGTATCCCCCAGCAGGTTCTAAGCCCGTCTGTTGTTGGAAATCCTCGGCAACAAACTTCTGGTTCCGTTATTGGCGTCCATTCCCAACTCCCCCAGCAGAGAGGAAATTTTAGGTTTTGGATGTTACCTTTAGTAGAGGACAGGTATAATCCCCGGTAGTGTGGATATTCTTTTAGGACTTCATCCCCAGCAAAAAATTGTTGATCCAAGGAGTCGATCAGTGTGATCCTTCTCAGCAAGGTTCCTGGATTCAGAGGACAATTTATTTTTGTCAGCCGCAGCTGAATTGGTCTTTTCTCTCCAGCATTTATTTTGCTGGAGGGGCCTCTTTTGCATATCATAAGCATTTGCATTGCATCCTCAAAACGCGTAGCATTTCCACTTCGTGTGGAGCATTACGGCAAAATTCAAACATTTGCATTCCAAAGCATAAGCCAGGTTTGATACTTTCCTTGCCAGTTCTTTTTCTCAGCAGAGATGGCATAACTCAGGAGATTTTGGAGGGATGCGTTCCTTATACTTATGGTCCCCGGCAGAGTCTTTTATTTAGATTTCACCTTCCCCAACGGAGTCATCTTATCTGTGGATCAGGAGTCTGTTAGAAGTTTGTCTGTGTTTGCCTCATTTTGGCCTTTTTCTTTTGTGAGTCTTGTTTCACATTATCCCCAGTGAAGTCCACTTTATGTTGGTTATCCTTTGCGGGTACAATTGAGGTTGTATTCGTTTTGTGGATGCGATTAAGGTCGTATTCGTGTTTTCTTTGCGGGTAGAGTAATTGAGGTCAGTCTTCCTTTGAGGGTAAAAATGAGGTTGTATTCGTTTTGTGGGTGCGATTGAGGTCATATTCATGTTTTCTTTGTGGGCAGAGTGATTGAGGTCAGTCTTCCTTTGAGGGTACAATTGAGGTTGTATTCGTTTTGTGGATGCGATCGAGGTCGTATTCGTCTTTTCTTGGCGGGTAGAGTGATTGAGGTCAGTCTTCCTTTGAGGGTATAATTGAGGTTGTATTCGTTTTGTGGGTACGATTGAGGTCGTATTCGTCTTTTCTTTGCGGGTGCAATTGAGGTTGTATTCGTTTTGTGGGTACAATTGAGGTTGTATTCGTTTTGTGGGTGCGATTGAGGTCGTATTCGTATTTTCTTTGTGGGTAGAGTGATTGAGGTCAGTCTTCCTTTGAGGGTACAATTGAGGTTGTATTCGTTTTGTGGGTACAATTGAGGTTGTATTCGTTGTTGGTAGAGTGATTGAGGTCAGTCTTCCTTTGAGGGTACAATTGAGGTTGTATTCGTTTTGTGGGTACAATTGAGGTTGTATTCGTTTTGTGGGTGCGATTGAGGTCGTATTCATATTTTCTTTGTGGGTATAGAGATTGAGGTCAGTCTTCCTTTGAGGGTACAATTGAGGTTGTATTCGTTTTATGGGTGCGATTGAGGTCGTATTCATGTTTTCTTTGTGGGTGGAGTGATTGAGGTCAGTCTTCCTTTGAGGGTACAATTGAGGTTGTATTCATTTTGTGGGTGCGATTGAGGTCGTATTCATGTTTTCTTTGTGGGTGGAGTGATTGAGGTCAGTCCTCCTTTGCGGGTGCAATTGAGGTTGTGTTCGTTTTGGTGGGTGCGATGGAGGTTGTATTCGTTTTGTGGGTATGGTTGAGGTCATATTCCTTATTTTTCAGCACGCTCCGTCTCGTTATTCTCATCATTAGCAAAATTTTGGAGCTCTTTTCAGTATTCAATCCCCGTGTATCCTGGAATGTCTGAGAGCCGTTGCTATCATACCTTCAGGACCAAGTTGATTGAATAGGGGCAGCTATTGCACCCTAAAATTTGCTCTCCTTACTTTATTACTAACTGGCTTATGTTGCATTGCATTTTGCATTATCATGTGTGCATATCATTGGTTCTTAGCATGGGGTCAAGGTGCCTGAGACAGTGCTTCAAAGGGTCAAGCAAGAGTCCTGGTATTGTCCAAGAGAGCTCAGGTGGATCATCCTTTCCTAACCAGTGCATAGATTAGGGTTTTGAGATTCTTGGGTTTATTGCCTCAATGGGCAAGCTCCTTGGGTTTTTATCACCATCAAATGGCATATCTTATCTTTGTTGGAGAGGATACATATCATATTTAGAGGAATTTGGATTTGGAGACTGTGCTATTTCCTCCTAGACTGAGGGTACCACAACTAGGGTTTGCTATAAAGTCAGTTTATTTCTGATTTTTTGGGAAAGACTTGATTCCATGGTACTCCTTGGGTCCCTAAGTACCTAGGGATGGGAGGATGTCCATCAGTTTGGTTCAGGAGAAGTTCAATTGGCCAATGGATTGAAAATCAGTTGAATTGGATAAAAGTCAACAGTGAGAGGAGAAGTCAACTGTGGAATTTTGAGGTTCTCTCCAAGGTTTCAAGGTCTCACATCCTCATATGGTCTTCAAGGGTCAAGCTTTATACATATTTATCAGAAATCAGGAGTTGGTGCAAAGTTTCTAAATTTGGAAAGTGACCTATAATGAAAAGTTTCCATTTTTGGCAAGTATCTACACTGTATTCAACTTGACTTTTCATCATGAAGAAAGCTTCAAATGAATTTCTCTCCAACATGAAAGTTGAATATCTTTTTCTCCTCTTTCCAACAAGTACTAGTGGGTCTCCATATCATTTGTGAAGCTCCAGTTATGGTCCAAAGAAGGCAAGGTGGTTTTTAGGGTTTCATTTTCACAACTTTTGGGTTTTGGGACATATGGACCTATGATTAATTCCATTGCTTCAAGACATGTTCCAACATCCAAAAACAATTCCTAAGAAGCATTTTTGGCCTTTTAATCAAGTGATTCCATGGTTTATTCTTCACTTATTTTTTATTATTCAAAAAAAAAGCCAAGTCATCAAAAAACTCATGAATCATTTGTTTTCAAGGCCCAATTTAAATATGGTGTGATTAGCAATCCAAATGAAGGTGATCCATCAAATAATTCTCAAGTATCCATGCAAGGAGAAAGGAGTAATTAACATTATGCATTTTTCCAAAATTATTCAAAAATCATTAAACAATGGATTACCCAAGCCCAATTCCTCATCAGAAGAAAACCCTAGCCTATTTAAACCTATCCATGCACTGGTTATGGTTCATTCACGTGCATTTGGAGGAGAACCACAATTTGGAACCCTAAAGATTTCTTTCCTTGTGGGTACAATTGAGGTTGTATTCGTTGTTGGTAGAGTGATTGAGGTCAGTCTTCCTTTGAGGGTACAATTGAGGTTGTATTCGTTTTGTGGGTACAATTGAGGTTGTATTCGTTTTGTGGGTGCGATTGAGGTCGTATTCATATTTTCTTTGTGGGTAGAGAGATTGAGGTCAGTCTTCCTTTGAGGGTACAATTGAGGTTGTATTCGTTTTATGGGTGCGATTGAGGTCGTATTCATGTTTTCTTTGTGGGTGGAGTGATTGAGGTCAGTCTTCCTTTGAGGGTACAATTGAGGTTGTATTCATTTTGTGGGTGCGATTGAGGTCGTATTCATGTTTTCTTTGTGGGTGGAGTGATTGAGGTCAGTCCTCCTTTGCGGGTGCAATTGAGGTTGTGTTCGTTTTGGTGGGTGCGATGGAGGTTGTATTCGTTTTGTGGGTATGGTTGAGGTCATATTCCTTATTTTTCAGCACGCTCCGTCTCGTTATTCTCATCATTAGCAAAATTTTGGAGCTCTTTTCAGTATTTAATCCCCGTGTATCCTGGAATGTCTGAGAGCCGTTGCTATCATACCTTCAGGACCAAGTTGATTGAATAGGGGCAGCTATTGCACCCTAAAATTTGCTCTCCTTACTTTATTACTAACTGGCTTATGTTGCATTGCATTTTGCATTATCATGTGTGCATATCATTGGTTCTTAGCATGGGGTCAAGGTGCCTGAGACAGTGCTTCAAAGGGTCAAGCAAGAGTCCTGGTATTGTCCAAGAGAGCTCAGGTGGATCATCCTTTCCTAACCAGTGCATAGATTAGGGTTTTGAGATTCTTGGGTTTATTGCCTCAATGGGCAAGCTCCTTGGGTTTTTATCACCATCAAATGGCATATCTTATCTTTGTTGGAGAGGATACATATCATATTTAGAGGAATTTGGATTTGGAGACTGTGCTATTTCCTCCTAGACTGAGGGTACCACAACTAGGGTTTGCTATAAAGTCAGTTTATTTCTGATTTTTTGGGAAAGACTTGATTCCATGGTACTCCTTGGGTCCCTAAGTACCTAGGGATGGGAGGATGTCCATCAGTTTGGTTCAGGAGAAGTTCAATTGGCCAATGGATTGAAAATCAGTTGAATTGGATAAAAGTCAACAGTGAGAGGAGAAGTCAACTGTGGAATTTTGAGGTTCTCTCCAAGGTTTCAAGGTCTCACATCCTCATATGGTCTTCAAGGGTCAAGCTTTATACATATTTATCAGAAATCAGGAGTTGGTGCAAAGTTTCTAAATTTGGAAAGTGACCTATAATGAAAAGTTTCCATTTTTGGCAAGTATCTACACTGTATTCAACTTGACTTTTCATCATGAAGAAAGCTTCAAATGAATTTCTCTCCAACATGAAAGTTGAAGATATTTTTCTCCTCTTTCCAACAAGTACTAGTGGGTCTCCATATCATTTGTGAAGCTCCAGTTATGGTCCAAAGAAGGCAAGGTGGTTTTTAGGGTTTCATTTTCACAACTTTTGGGTTTTGGGACATATGGACCTATGATTAATTCCATTGCTTCAAGACATGTTCCAACATCCAAAAACAATTCCTAAGAAGCATTTTTGGCCTTTTAATCAAGTGATTCCATGGTTTATTCTTCACTTATTTTTTATTATTCAAAAAAAAGCCAAGTCATCAAAAAACTCATGAATCATTTGTTTTCAAGGCCCAATTTAAATATGGTGTGATTAGCAATCCAAATGAAGGTGATCCATCAAATAATTCTCAAGTATCCATGCAAGGAGAAAGGAGTAATTAACATTATGCATTTTTCCAAAATTATTCAAAAATCATTAAACAATGGATTACCCAAGCCCAATTCCTCATCAGAAGAAAACCCTAGCCTATTTAAACCTATCCATGCACTGGTTATGGTTCATTCACGTGCATTTGGAGGAGAACCACAATTTGGAACCCTAAAGATTTCTTTCCTTGGATCTCACGAATTACAAGGTCTTTCTTCAAAGTTCTTCCACAAATCTCTTCCTGGTGATTTCTAGAACACAACCCAACCACCATTCGCAGCCAAAAGCAAGGATTAGGAGTGCACCATCTCAGGTTAGCCATTCTTTTGACCATCATAAAACTCAATTTTTAAGTATGCATAATGTTGTGTGATTGTCACTGATGAATCTGATATAGTTTTTGTGGTGTTTGGACGTGTGGATTGATCATACCATGAGTTTAAAGTTTTGGACCCAATCATTGTTTCAATCGTTTTTTATTATGCGTTGATTATTTGTAATTTTTGATGACATATTTGAAATCCTGACGAAATTTCTGGTCAGAATGGTGTACCCCTTTGCATTTTCTGGAAAAAAATTTTTCAGGCGGCCGTGGATGGTGGCCGGAGCTAGGGCTCCAGCGACTGGGTGGTGCTCCGGCCAGCCAAGGGTTTCAAGGAAGAAGATGATCCAGAGCCGTTGATATGGTTGATCGTGTGGCTCTCACGCTGCCACATGTCTTTTTTCTTTTATTTTTTTCTGTGTTTTAATTATTGATCACATGCTTATTACCCCACACTCTTACCATGTGCCTTCTACTCATGTTATTCCATTTTAATTACTTTTTGTTTTAGTTGACCAAATCGTGGGCGTTGATTAGATCAGACGATTATAACGCTGCCAACACATTAAAATCGCATGTGCCGTGCACATGGCTTGTGTATGGTGTTCTTTTTTATTTTTTTCTGATTTATTATTTAACATGGGCCCAACGTGTTTTGTTACTTGCACCCACCCCTTTCAGCCCATTAGCGTACTGAACGTGAATAAGTTGCTGGACACACCCCCTTGCATATTTCCTTGTTTTTTATTTTTATTAATTATTATATTTCATTATTAATTATTAAAATTATGTAATTGCATTAAAAAATTACTAAAAAATTTCATACATCATATTTATCATTTTAATAATTTTTAAAAATTTTATTTTTTTATTTTTATTTTATTTTTATCATTTAAATTAATTGTTTAATTCAACTTCTTTTTGAATTATCCATATAATGCATACTTAATTTCTTTATTTTATTTCTCTGTATCCGTAAAATATTTTTTATCTGTTCTTTTTGTATTTGTTCACTAACATCCTAAATTGCATAAAAATATTTTTCTTTCATTTTTAAATTTATTTCATATTGCATTTAGGTCCTTCCCTTTGGCACACTGAGCCCTAATTCCCACATGAATTCTGCCTAATTATTTGAATGACTAATATCTTGATTTTTTGCAGGGACTTTTGATATGTTGTTTGCCTCTGGTTGAAGAACCTTAATGTTTAACTTGGGAATTTTAGGAGTTATTTTTCTAATTATCTGATTTGTTTTCACTTGAGATTTTCTTGCAGGCGCATCTTTGACCTTGTATGATTATCTGTTTGAAAAGGCACTTGTGCCATGTGCTTTGGGGTTGTTCCTTTGATTTCTGAATTCATGTTTGGATTATTATCATTGTTGTTTGCCGTTGTTTGATTTTCATTCACCTCATTTCTCTTACTTATGTTTGTTTCTCACTAATCTTTTATGCAGGGACTAAGGTAAGTTCTTTAAGGGTATGGATAAGTATCCATGGTCACCCTTACTTTTTCCTTCCCTCATCTTCTTTCTTTAGGGTTTAGGTTGAACCTCACTAACCGTAGGTCACCCATGCGTGATAACTTTAGGATTCATAGTCCCCCTTAGAGTTACCCTTGTGTCTTCTCTCTTCTCATCTCAAATTTCTTTAAAACACTTAATAATAATAAGGTGTATTGCGCATGAGCCTTAAGCGTAGGGAATGAGAAATGAGGGGCTTCCTTTCATCTCTCTAGAGTGCTTAGCGAGCGTCCTGTCTTGGGACGATGCGTTAAGTATTCGCCCCTGTGCCCTAGACTTTGGTGCAATGCAACTTAGGAACTAACTTAAGCCACTTCTGTCCTAAAAAACACAAACCAACTTCAAACCTTTTTGTCCTTCGGGACCTTCAACTTAAAGGCCATTTTCAAAAAGGGCACGTTATTTTCCATCTGAGACGCAAACAGGCATCGACCCTAACTGTCAGACGCGAACTTAACGTCGCTCATAAAAAACACAAAAAGAGCTTGGTCCGAACTACGTTGACTCTGAATTCCCCATTGCACAAGGGGGGTACGTAGGCCTAGGACGTCGAAGTCCTACCGAGTCTGTCTTTGTCTTCCCCTCTCCATTTTAGTACAGCCCTAGATGATAGTATAACTTACCCTTAGAATAGACAACAAGCGTGGATCCCATCGAGTACGATGGACGCGTGGGGTGCTAGCACCTTCCCCTCGCGTAACCGACTCCCAAACCCAGGTTATGGTTGCGATGACCATTCCTTTCCCCCTTCCTCAGGTTTATGCGGTGTTCCCTTTCCCTCTCTTGGGATAAATTTACATGGCTGGCGACTTTATTTTTCGCGCCACTCTCGCATTTGTTCCTGAATGAAAATCCTGGGAGCGACAACTTGGTCTTCAAAACCCGTTGTCTTCACAATCATAAGTCTTTAGCATCTGGACTTGTTCATCATAACTTCTGTCTTCAGATCTTCAGAACTTGTTTTCTTAAGTCTTCAGCATCTAGACTTATCCATCAGAACTTCTGTCTTCAGATCTTCAGAACTTGTTTTCTTAAGTCATCGTATCAGAGTCATGCAACTTCAGAGTCTTCTGAAGTAAATGCTACTGTTCAGCAGAACAATATGTAGCGTAGAAGTGGAACAATTCTCATCTAATAACTTAGCCACGTTATTTATCAGAAGCAGAACCTGTTTGTTAAATTTTCAAAATAACAAACATTAGAATACCAAAATTGTTCATACAAACATACTTGTTTGTTATCATCAAAACTCAGAGGTATTATTGTAGAACCAAACCTTGTTCTAACAAATAGAAGTGATCCAAAGCCTTGAAACACATCTGTAGCACCTCAATCCATAAGAGCACATCTCACTTGCTCAAACTGCAGTTTGATTCATGTAGGGAGTTCCAGAAGGTTTCAATCCAATTCAACCACTTCAACACATTCCTTGAAGGCCACGGAAGCTTTTAGGATCATCAAATTGTATCTGGAACACCTCTAAGCAAGTATTCGATTTTTACTTTTGAAGGTAAGTTTCTCTTTTCCAAACTCAATGATTCATGCATCATTCTGAGTCATTCTTGTTACAAAAATGTTTGTCATGCTGTAAGGATTGATTTCCCCATGTTAATTGCCATGAATCAATAACATATAGGATTTCATAATTGATATTCAGTTCTAGGGTTTTTTTATGTTCTTGCGTGCTAATTTGAATTCTAGGCAATATAAATAAAATTGGTTTATACCATTGAATTCCTGGCAAAATTTCAAACAACTTTGATGTTTACATCTTTCAATTTCCTTAAGAATTTAAGAAGTTAGCATTTTAAAAAATAAAGATAATGATGAACTCGTGTGAAGAAGATGAAGATGGGGATGACGTCATTTTCATATTTTTAAACTAATTTTAATATTTATTTTCATGGTTCCATTTTAATACCTGAATAGGAATTGAGCCATGGTGGTTAGTGTGTGAAGCGAGCTCAAGGTTTGGGGTTCGAATCCCCCTCACCCCAGACCTTTTGTGTTTTATTTTTTTTTACAATTTTAAACTTGAAATTTTCTATTTATTTTAACACGCGCAATACCTTTCAAACCAAAGCATGTGGCCCAATAGTAAAATTTTGGGCATGCAACCTGTCGCTCCTGGGATTTTCATCCAAGTACAAACGCGAAAGTGGCGCGGAAACAGAGTCGCCATCAATGTGTAATTATCCCAAGAGAGGGAAAGGAAAAACTGCGTAAACCTGAGGGAAAGGAAAAGAGCATGGTCTCGCGACCAAGAGAAACGGGTAAGGGAGTCGGTTACGCGAGGGGAATGTATTAGCACCCCACGCGTCCATCGTACTCGATGGGATCCACGCTTGCTGTCTCGATCAAAGGGTGTCGTCATCTGGAGCTCCACTACTATTGGAAAGGAGAAAGAACAGGTACGGGAAAGAACAAAGAAACGGGGAATAAAAGGAAAAGAAGTGACTCGGTAGGACTTCCTCGGAGTCCTAGGCCTACGTATTCCCTCGTGCAATGGGAAAGTCAGAGTCAACGTAGTTCGGACACGAACTAGGGGGAGGTTGCTCTCCAAGACATCGCCTTCTTGTGCCTACGTATCCTCAATCTAACCAGAAGGAGGAAATTAGAGCAGTCGTAGTTCGACTTAACCAAGTCTGTGTTTTTTATGAGCGACGTTTAGTTCGCGTCCGGTAGTTAGGGTCGATGCCTGTTTGCGGCGAGACGGAAGTAACGTGCCCTTTTCTGAAAATAGTTTGAAACTTAACAATCCCGAAGGACGAAAAAGGTTTGAGTTTGTTTTGTGTTTTATAGATAGAAATGGATTGAAGTTAGTTCATAACTTGCATTGCACCGAAGTCTACAACATAGGAACGAATACGTCGCATATCATCCCCAACAGGACGTACCCTAAGCATCCTAGATGAATGAAGGGAGACCCCCCATCCTTCACTTCCTATATCAAAGCCTCATGCGCAATACATGTTAACCTTTATTAAGTGTTTTAGAGGGATTATGAGATGAGAAGAGAAGACTCAAGGAAAAGAAAACACTAAGGGGAATTCTATCCTAAGGTTGTCATGCAAAAGATGGCCCTAAGGGGAGGTTCAAGAACAACCTAAGTCTAAAGAAGAGAGAGGGATAACACTATCTAATGCTTATTCTACCTCACCTTAATAAAAAATTAAGGATGAGCTAGGATCCTAACGGGATGTGAAAAAGTTCTACACAATCAAGCATTATATCATGCAATCCAACACATAAGAGAGAAAGAGAAGTAGAAGAAATGAGAGATACGAATGAACAAGAACAGCAGCTACAACAGCGCATCTGTACCAATACAGCAGTAAATTCCAGCCAACACACTAAACAACATTCAACAGCTCATATTCAGCACAAAAACAGCTGTAAAAGGCCAAACAACAGCACATACAACAAAACCTATGCACATAGTCAGCAGTAGAAACATGGCAGCATGCAATGCATTTGAATACAATTCAATCATGGCATAGCAAACGTGTATCCAAAATCATGCATTCCTCGATTAATCATGATTATAAACACATCATACATCATGTTGAATAAACTTGAAGACATCATGGAAAAATGTACATCATGAAAGGATGCATAACATTAAGCATGTGAACAAGTCGAAACAAGTATGCACCTCAAGGAATAGAAATCAAACAAGCATGCACAACACAATTCCAGCAACACAAACATTAATTCACAATTAGCATGCTCAAGGAGTGTGTGCTATGTGTTCATCGCATCAAGAACGCAACAACGCAAACATGATCATAAACGGTGAAAACCCAAGAGTCGTGTGTCGGAAAATTGTGTGCATACAATGGTGTGAGGTGCAACAGCATCCAAACAGTCCTTAAACATGTATCATATCAATCCACGAAGATTAGAAATGAAACGGGATCAAAACATGCTAAAAAATGCACAAAAAACACACTCTGCAACAATGTTAATCGGTTAACCAATGTGTTAACCGACTAACAGCTCCAAAATCAGCAGAAAACAGCAAAAATACACTGGTTAATCGGTTAACTAATGTGTTAACCGATTAACACTACGAAAACAACAAAAACAGCAAAAAAACATTGGTTAATCGGTTAACCAAAGTGTTAACCGATTAACACTGTACCAGTAGCAGAAATTAATTGGAAAAATCACTTCCAGCAGCAAAATCACTTATGCAAACATCTCCAATGATCATGTAATCAACAATGCACAAAAATTACATCATGTATCAGTAATCAAACATCAATTAGATCCAATAATCATCAACATCAAGAATCACATTCAAGCAAAATGGATCAAAATCAAGAACAACCAAAGATCTACATTGTATAAGTTGCAAATAAGCTAAATCAAGTATAGATCTAAGGAAAACCAAACTACAAAGCTGAGATTTGCTTTGGTAAGATTTGTGAACGAAAATTGGTGAATCCAAGCAAGAAAACCAGATATCTATGAAGCTTTACCAAGAACACTTGAAGATCCAAACAAGAACACCTCAAATAAGCAAAAGCTCCTCCAAAAGTGATTCCAACAGCTTAATCCAAGATCCAAACCAGTTGCTACTGTAGAATTGAACCAAGAATGATGATGTGATGGAGGTTTAGCTCAAGAATTCATAAATTCCAATGAAGAATTTGTGAATCTATGAATATGGAGCTTTGGTGAGTGGTTGAAGATGAAGTTGGAGAATGAAAAAGTGAGAGAGAATTGAGAGCAAATTTTGAAAAATGAGGGTGAAAAATGATCTAGGGTTTTAGAGGTTTGGAATGAATTGGTTTAAATAACCCCTAGGTTAAGAGTTAAGTTTGGGTTTGGAGTGAGGTTTAGTGGGTGGAAATGGGAGTGAAAAATGAATTAGGAAAGGGAATGAGGAATTAGAGTGGGAAGAATTTGAATTTGGATGGAAAATCATACTCTCTAGATCCTTCTACTGATGTGTGTAGCGAGCGATTTTGGACGTGGTTCTTAAGCACTGTCGCTCTGGGGTACTACAGGTCGATTCATTTTTTATCCTATTGAAGCTGATGAAGGAAGGGAAATAGATGTCTCCAATTAACCCTGCTTGCATACTGAGTTTAAACAGATGACTGTTGGTTTACAGATGTGGTTTAGATTGTGGGCCTCTCTCTGCTTATTTTGTTAAGAATGAAATGATGGGACTATTCATGGGGATTTTGGATAGGTACTGGATTTGATGTTTTTAATTAGTGTGCTCGCTAAGATTTTTTCAATGTTATGCCTACGTATTCCAGTTTAACGAAATAGGGAAATCAGAGCGATCGTAGTTCCTCATAATCTATGGGAGGAAAAAGGTCGTTTTAGTGTCTTGCTCAAAGCCCAAGACGTGAAGCTAAAGGTAGTTTGTATCTTGTTCAAAGCCCAAGATGTGAAGCTGAAGGGTCTATTTGTATCTTGTTCGAAGCCCAAGATGTGAAGCTAAAGGGGTTTGACTTTAGAGAGAATTTGTCATCTCTAAAGGGGGATATTTGTTTGTCACAACTGTTGGGTGACTGATTATAAAGGAGGATTACTTTAACTGGGATATGTGAATCCAGCAATGCCATAATTTCCTTTATAGGGGATTTTTAACCTGAAGGAGAAGACTTTAACTCAATTTAGAGCAATGCCATCTTTCCTTTAGAAATTTCTCATGCTAAAAGAGGGACAGTGGCATGGATGCAAATAATCCAGAGGCTTGCCGCTTACATCAATTAGATGGGGGAAAAGGAGTTGTTGATGTTTGTATACTGTGAACGAGGCACAACTTTTGATGATAAAAGGTTGATTGACTTAACCGGGGTTTTCTTATACAATGCCTAAGAGGAGGCTATTGACCCAACAAGAGGGTGTTTTTATGTGTCTTGTACGAAGCCCAAGACGGAGGCTAAAGGTTTGACTCAACAAGAGAGTCTTTTATACTCAACAAGAGAGTGATTTATATCTCGTACGAAGCCCGAGATGGAGGCTAAAAGGAGATTGACTCAACAAGAGCGTCTTTTATACTCAACAAGAAAGTGTTTTTGGATCTCGTACGAAGCCCGAGATGGAGGCTAAAAGGGAAGTGACTCAACAAGAGAGTCTTTTACACTCAACAATGTCATAACCCAAATTTTGACCACTAAGATTTCCCATCATTGTGAAAATCATCATCACAATATGGATGAACCATTATATTTCATCAGTCTCCCCCAAAGATGGGTGAGCACCACTACAATCAAAATTAGGATTTCAAGCCCTCTCAGAGCTCTTAGACAAAGGATCAATCAAGGAATGACATGATCTTTAACTTGTCTAAACCTCTCAAACATACACAAAGGATCAAAAAGGACTCCCACTTCAAGGATTCAGCACAAAGCTGCTCCCTTCTAGGTGGATCAAGTCTCAAAATCGACAGTGTCACCAAATTAGGGTTTTGGTCGACCAGGGCCTCCAGATGGAAATTTTTCATCTGGGAACAAGCCAATGATCCAAAACATAACCTAATATACTCCATGGAACCTCATGGACCCAACCATCAAGTCAATTTTGCCTCAGGGGATGCATTCATCAAAAATCAGGAATTAGGGTTTCTTTACCTAATTCACCCCTAAGTTAACTTTTAGGGAAAATCATGAGCCAAGACCTCAAGAGAGGGTTTGAGGGTCTCTAATATACCATATTGATCCATTTGGAACAATGGATTAATCCAAGAAGCTTGAGCAACAAGTCTCAATTTCATCTGCACCACAATTAGGGTTTCGCGAGGAAAGTCAACTGTAACTTTGACTTTTGACCAGGACGTGCTTCCAAGCCCTAAGACATGATTCAATATACCTTATGACACCCATGGAACATGTCCATCAAGTTTGATTTAGGTCAAGGATATGATTTCCTGAAGAACTGCACAGTTTGGAATTCATCTGATAAAAAGTCAACTGTACACAAAAGTCAACTTTGACTTTTTGAGATTTTTCACCAAAATGGATTTTTAACCCTAAAATGATGTTAATGTATGATTTGAATAATCATTCATCAAGAAAAATCAAATAAAGTGGGATAACTTGTAAAAGGGGTAACCATAAAACCTTAGAAAAATTTCTAGTTATGGAAAAAGTTACACTAATGTGCCAACTTTGGAGGACCATAACTCCTAAACCACAAGGCCATTGTGCCCCATTCAAAGCTTGATTTGTAGATCTCATTGCCCTCTACAAAAGCTTCATACTGACCTATGTCCAAATTCCTCATGGATTTTGAGTTATGGAGTGATCAAAATCAAGAAAAGTCACTTTGTTCCAACACTTAGTGAAAATTTCACTAAGTCAGATTTTACCCTACTTTTTGCCAAATGTAGGGGGATTTTTCACTTGGATTCAAAAGAGATCAAAACCAAACATGTTCAAACAGTTGTTGTATCATGTAAAGGCTTTCCAAAATGGCCAAGAACATTACAAAACTCAATTTGAGCCATGAGATATGACATTGGAAAGTTGCCTTGCTGAAATTTGCCAAGGCAAGGTAGAATTTGCATTTTTGCTCGATTTGCCAAAATCAGCCAAATCCAAATGCCCCTATCCACTTGGACACCTCTGAGGATTGAATCTAAAGGGGACAATCACTGAGCCAAGTCTCCAAAGTCTTTGGAACAAGAAATAGCATGTTGAACCTAGAATTGCCAAAATAGGGACAAGACTTCAATTTTGGATTGGAGCATTCAATGGAAGCATCAAGGTGGCATGGACTGAGCCATTCTCAACTGAATTTAGTCAACACTTATCCAAGACCAAGGGAACCACAACCCTGTGCCCTAACCTCTAGTCAATGGCTAGAGGAGACTTGGATTTCCATTGGACAACATTGGCCAAACCTCTGCAGCAGTTGCCATTCACTGTGGATCCCAAAACAAACTTGCTCTACTATAAATAGAGCTCAATTGTGATCAGTTTGAGTACACCAAAGCCATCAAACAGATGCTTTCCTCAAAACCTCTTTCTCTTGGCAAAAATGCCTTCTTTAGCAAGGCAACTTTGAGTTTTTGAGATTGAGAGCTTTTCCATCACAATCAATCACACACACACACCTCATATATATCATATGTAAGCTGTGCAAACTATCACAAGTGACCTGTAATCGCAAAATCACAAAGTCACCTCTCAAAACCTCAAAATAGGTTTTTTTTACATTTTTCAAGCCATGTCTTGATTCAGTCACTTTCCAAACCAGATAAAACCTCAAACACACTCCAAATATCATCCTTGAACTGTCCCAAATGGTTCCCCCAATCTGGAACACCATTTGAGAGAGTTGCTATTTTGGTCACTTTTAACCCCTTTTGCAAGAAAGGGACTGTTTATGTTTTTGCAGGTACCAGTCAATTCCAATCATCCTAAAAGCTTCTAAGGGATCATTTGAGTGTGTCTAAAGCATCAAATCATTTCTGGAACAAGAGGTTTGACAGATTGCACAAAAGCTCCAAAATCTCAAAAAAAGAGGTAAGCCTCACAACTTGGAATCTTTGAATCATGCAATGCTTTGAAGTCCACTGATCATAAACATCTCATACATGTTGTATATGTTGTGTTTGAGCTAATTCACCATGTAATCCATGCTTGTACCAAGTTGTAGCATAGAAAATGCAATTATAGGTCATTTTCAAAACCACTATCGGGTTTTGAGGAGGGAGTGTGATCTGAAAAAACTACCACCACCATTGGATTCCTTATGAAATTCTGGTCCAGATGCATATAAATTTTTTCTCAAACCATTAAGAATTGAGAAAGTTATGACCTTCACGTTTCTGAGCCAAAACTTGCCAAAACTTGCCTTGGGCCAGGCCTAAAACCAAGGCATGACTTGTATATTTGTTGTTTTGTTTCAAACAATGGATGTATCACCACCCCAGTGGTAAGGCGCGCGCCTTGTAACCTTGAGGTCTTGGGTTCAAACCCCACCTATGCCATTTTGTGTTTTTTTTTCACATTTTGCCATTTTTTCCAATATTTTCATGGTTTATTAATTAATTGGAAAATTAATAACTCTTTCAATTTTAATTATTTTTGATTGATTCTTTTTGCAAAAAATCACAAAAATGTTGAAATATTTTATTCCACAAAAAATTGAGTTTATATTATTTATTTAATATAATTAGTATTTTTGTGAATAAATTTATTTTATTTATTTTTAATCATTTTAAAATGAATATTCATCTTGAAAAATCAAGACCAAATGAGTTTTAATATCTCTTGTGATTTATACCTCATTTTTCAAACCTTAAACAAAAATCACAAGTGGTTTATTCAAACCTATTTGGTATTTTTCATGGATTTTCTTTAAATATTTACTTTTAAAGAATAAAATTAGGGTTTCTTTGATTTTCACTCAAACAAATCATTGTCAAACACTCATGGGCCTCTAATAGAGTGTAAGACCCAATCCTTTTTTGACCAACTCATTTTTGGGCCTCAGTGTATTGTATAAGTCCCGATACCGTCAAAAACAAACGGCGCGATCGTCGCCAGTTGAAAAAATTAACCATCTGGGCCTCTCCTCGAGCTATAAGACCCATTCAAAACCTTTTGGGCCTCTAATAGAGTGTAAGACCCAATCCCCTTTTAACCAAAATCTTTTGGGCCTCAGATATTGCATAAGCCCCTTCGCGTTAAAAGAAAACCTCGGCGCGATCGCCATTTCAAACGAAAAGTCAACTGGGCCTACCCTCGTGTTATAAGCCCCACTCTCTTTCTTTAAACTTTTTGGGCCTCTTGACAGAGTGTAAGACCCATCCACTTGTACAGAAAACCTTTTTGGGCCTCAGTCACTTGTATAAGTCCCTCTGTACAAAACAACAGTGCGCTCACTGATAAAACCTTGGGCCTCTCCTTGAGCTGTAAGCCCCAAATCTTTCTTTTTTAAAGCACTTTCTCCTTTGATTTTGAAATATACTGTTGTTTTCAATCTTTCTTTGTTGAATAACTAACCAAACAACATGGAAGCTCTACAACCGAGTAAGTGGTTATTACTTTCATTTACCGCTTTCATATATATATAACTGTATTGTGGGGCTGTTTCACTGTAAGTCTTCTTTCATAAACTCATATCAACTGTGTAATAATAGTATAGATATTTAGAGTTTCCCCGGCAACTACGTCTAGAACTAGGTGACACTGTTTCGTTTATTCGTAGAAATAGACAACTAGATCCCCAATAGGATCACCAGATACAGTCTTCTCTTCGGCTGTCCTCATTAGGAATTGTCAAGAAACTCTACTCCCAGAGATGAATGTATTCTCCATGAATGGAATCTTTGAGTTTCTTCCAAATTTTCGAACTTTCCTGACTTGATCTATTCCTTGTGAATAGCTTGCCTTGAATTTTTCGGGGTTTGGGGACCCACGGGCTTCTTAAAAGCATCGGCCTCCTCTTGGGCATCGTACAAGGACCCACAGGCTTCCTAAAAGCAATCCCGCCTCCTCTTGGGCTTAGTACAAGGACCCACCGGCTTCTTATAAGTATTCACAGCCTCCTCTTAGGCTTCATATAATGATCTCTTCCTCCGGGAATGATAGCCTCCTCTTGGGCTTCGTACAATGACCGATCGGCTTCTTAAAAGCTTCCAGCCTCCTCTTGGGCTTCGTACAAATTGTCCCGACGACCTCCTAGAGGTATAGTAACAGAACTTAGTCATCTGCATAGAACAGTCGTTTCAAAGAGTCTACTACTGTTTCTCAAAGCATAGTACAAAAGATGAAACTCTAGACTTGGACAGTCTAGTCTCCTTGAGTCTCAAAGACATTCTCAAGTGACCCCTCTGTTAAATAGGAAGAAAACCCGTAGACTCGGACAGTCTGAATACCCTTCGGATTTCCCACTTCCTTAAAGAATAGGAAATATCCCTGATCCTCGAATCAAAAATCCTTGAGTACAGTGTTGCTCATATAAAAACTGATTTTCTCTTTCAAAATCAGTATACTGGACCCGTCACTCAACTGAAACAGTCACCATAGCCTCCTCTTGGGCTTTGTACAATGATTCTCCCCAGCGGAGTCAAACAACGTTTAGCCTCTCTCTCGGGCTTTGTACGAGACACATAAGAAACTCCCTCGTTGAGTCAATCACCCCATTTGCCTCCATATCGGGCTTTATACGAGATACAAAAAGGTTCTTATTGAGCCAAACAAATTTTAGCCTCCATCTCGGGCTTTGTACGAGATACCAAAAGACTCCATCGTCGAGTCAAAACCTTTTAGCCTCTCTCTCGGGCTTTGTACGAGACACATATTAGCCTCCTCTTAGGCTTTGTATAAGAAAACCACTGGTTGATCCAATCAACCTTTTAGCATCAAAGTTGTGTCTCGTTCACAGTACACAAACATCAACAACTCCTTCCCCTTCATCTAATCGCTGTAAGCGGCAAGCCTCTGGATCATCTACATCCATGCCACTGTCCCTCGTTTAGCATGAGAAATTCCTAAGGAAAGATAGCATTGCTCTACACTGAGTTAAAGTCTTCTCCTTCAGGTTAAAACCCCCTATAAAGGAAATTATGGCATTGCTAGGATCCGCGTATCCCGGTTAAAGTAATTCTTCTTTATAACCAGTCACCCAATAGTTGTGACAGACAAACCCTTCTTTAGAGATGACAAATTCTCTCTAAAGTTGAGACCCTTCAGCTTCACATCTTGGGCTTTGAACAAGATACAAACTACCTTCAGCTTCACATCTTAGGCTTTGAACAAGATATAAACCACCTTTCACTTCACATCTTGGGCTTTGAACAAGACACCAAAAACACCCATTTCCTCCCATAGAATAGGAGGAACTACGAACGCTCTGATTTCCCTGTTTCGGTAAACGGGAATACATAGGCATAAGATTGAAAGAAAAAATCTTAGCGAGCACACTAAACAAAAACCCAAAATCCCATACTCTCATGTATCTATAAAAAAGCATCAGTCCAAACATCCTGACAAAATCCCAGAGAGAAATCAGTATTGGCGAAAATACAAATAACCAATACAAAGGCCCCCCACATTGATAGCATTCGTAACCTAACAGACCGCTGTTTAAACTCAGTATGTAAGCAGGGTTAATTGGAGACATCTATTTTCCTTCCTTCATCAGCTTTAATAGGATAAAAAATGAATCGACCTGTAGTAAACTCAACCGCAGAGAGCGACAGCGCTTAAGAACCGCGTCCAAAATCGCTCGCTACAGAAAAATGGCGCCCACCGTGGGGCCCGTCTCTGTTTTTCTTCTTTCCTCTCTTCACTTGTGTGAATACCACAGATTGGGGCTTCCGTCGGGGAACCTATTTTCTGTCAGGAACTTAGGATTCATAGCTTTAAAGGTCTAGGATGATTAGGACAAATATATATACTGCTTTTCCTAATTGCTATACATGTTTATTTTTCTGCTAATGGGAATGTGTGTGATGCCGCATGTGGAAAGATTGAGTATACACTTAAGATAAGTGATGGCGACGAGGTCGACCATCAACCTCAGTGGAGGCTGACCAATGCAACCCATTCTTTCACCTAGACAATGGGCCGATTGTGATGTCTGAGAAGCTGAGGAGCCAAACCCTTTTGTAGTGCGGAAACTATCGGGAATAGTTGTCACGAGATACTACCCTCATTTGAGGCTGGTGATCTATTCTCGGTGAATGGCACTTACTCTAAGATTGCTCTACAACTCGTTGGCGATCCGCTTGTTGATAATGAGTACAGGTACAAAAATAACCCTAGTATAAACCTTTGGGGATGGGTAGAGCCTTGACTTCATGACAACGACCCTTTAACCCCATGTTTTTTTCTATGTTTTTTGTGTGCTGCATTCATGCATTCATTTAAAAAACATTAAAACAAGAAAAAATTTTCTCTTCTAGTCTCTCTGTTTTTCAAATTAAACTAAGACTGTGATTGCAAATATCAGAGAAAAGGATTGCGCTAATGGATTTCGGTAGAAGGAGAACCCATAGGTATACCTTCAAGGTTCCAAAGCTAGAGGATTTGAGAAGGTTAGCAGGGATGATCACAAACCAAGAGGATTTCAGAGCCAAGTACGGAGGTTTGCTATCTCTGCTAAGAGTCCATGTGATTGAGGGAATCATGGATGCGCTCATTCAGTTTTACGATCCGGTTTATCACTGTTTCACATTCCCGGATTACCAGCTCGCACCAACGCTGGAGGAATATTCTCATCTGATTGATCTACATATTACTGATCAAGCTCCATTTTCTGGACTGGAAGAAATTCCAAAGAATCAGACCATTGCAAGAGCAATTCATTTGGATGAGTCTGAGGTCAGGACTCACATGACTGCTAAGGGTGGCATCCAAGGTTTGCCAGCCCAGTTCTTGACAAAGAAAGCCCTGTATTTTGCCAGTATAGGAAACATGAATGCTTTTGAAAGCATCTTTGTCTTGCTCACCTACGGGTTATTTTTGTTTCCCAACATCAATAACTTCGTCGATATTAATTCCATTAAGGTTTTTCTCATTGGAAATCCTGTGCCGACTTTGCTCGCAGATGCGTATCATTCTGTACACTTGGAAAATTTGTACAACGGAGGGGAGATCCCACTTGCCCAAGTCTGCTGCTTTTTGGGATTGCAAGAGTGCCTTACGTTGGTCGCAGAAGATCATGTCCCTCACCAACTCTGACATAGATTGGTGTAATAGGATCTATGATGGAATCAGAATCATTGATCATTGTGGAAACTTCCCCAACGTACCCCTTATAGGAACTAAAGGAGGAATCAATTACCATCCAGTTCTCGTTGATCGTCAATTTGGAAACCCGGTGAGACACGTCCCACGGGGTGTTCATCTGGAGGGTCTTTTCTTCAAGGAAGGAGAAAATGACAGAGCACTAAAGATGGAAATAGTGCACGCTTGGAAGCATGTTCATAAGAAAGGACGAGAGTCTTTGGGAAAACCAGACTGTGTCTCGGTGAAGCCTTATCTCCATTAGGTACAAACTAGAGCTCTCAAGCTAAAAATGCCTTATCCTCGTTACGGAATTCTTCCGCCGAGGGAATCTGTCATGTACTTCATGACGGAAACTGAAAAGCTTCAGGTTACTCTCAACAAAGTTCAAAAGGAGAGGAGGTCTTGGAAGAACAAGTACCGCACCCTCGACGTAGAGTGCATCAAAATACAGCAATTACTGAAAGATAAGGATGCTCTGATCGAGATTTTGGAGCAACATGCTGTAGAGAATCAAGATGACCAAAGGAATTTGCTCTCTCCTTTCACCTGGCAAAGGAATGACAACCTGACAATGGCCCAAGAGCCTCGGTCAAAGAAAAGGAAAGTACCAGAATCAGCACCCGATTTCTCTTCAGAGAGGACTCTGGACCCATTAGCTTAGGTTTCTATTTCTGCACCTTGTAATCTACTGTATTTCCATTTCTGTAATCCTTTGAATTTCAATAAAAAAGGGTTTCCCCACCGTTTGATATTTGCAATCTAATTATCGAAGTTTATTTTGATTAAACCAAAAAATAATTAATATAATCATTGCATTCATCATTCTCACATCACGTATTCTTCTTCCCTACGAATCTCACGTTTGTGTCTCGATTCTAGAGTCAAACTGTCTCATTCATATAATACTCGGGCCAATCGTCAGAGAAAGATGGATATCTTGAGGAAGAAAACAGAGAGTTGAAGGAAGAGATCGACGCTCTGAGAGAGGATATGAGAAAGCTTCGTAACAACATGCAAGCCATGGCAGAAGCTCAGCTACAAAGAACTGTGATCTCAGAGACCACCTCAACGCCCATCGTGGAGAAGTATGATCCTAGGTATCAAATGCCAAAAGATCGTCCTTGGGGCATGCCTGTTAACTATATCCCGGAAGGATATGTTCCGCCGATCACTGAAGATCAGGGAATCACAACAGAAGCCGCTGGGCCTGAAGGTTACAAACTTCGGGAAAGCGAAGATTCCAGGGGCATACTGAAGACTCCTAAAGGTTACAAACTTTGGGAAATGCCAAGATTCACTGCCGTAGTCACGGTACCACCCCCTGTGGTGCACACTGTCCCGGAAGGATAGATTCCACCAATACCTGCTGGTAAAAAGGAAACTATGTTTGATAGAATGGATGAATTCCAGGAACATTTCCTGGAAATGCAGAAGGAGCTGCAAGCCATTCGCGGTCAGGATTTATTTGGAAAGGATGCCGCAGACCTCTGCTTGGTCCCCAATGTGAAAGTCCCGCACAAGTTCCAAGTGCCTGACTTTGAAAAGTACAAGGGTAACTCTTGCCCTCAAAGCCATCTGGTGATGTACGCTCGGCGGATGTCAGCTCAGATGGAGAATCAGGACCTACTGATTCACTACTTCTAGGATAGTTTAACCGGTGCCGCATTAAAATGGTACATGGGTTTAAACCGTACTATGATCAGTACATTCAGAGATCTTGGTACTGCCTTCGTCCAACAATACAAATACAATTTGGACATGGCACTTGACAGAGATCAACTCAGATCAATGTCGCAAAAGGACAAGGAAACCTTTAAGGAGTATGCTCAGAGGTGGCGTGAAATTGCCGCTCAAATTTGTCCTCCTCTTGAGGAAAAAGAGATGACGAAGATCTTCTTAAAAACCTTAAGCTCATTTTACTATGACCAAATGGTTGCCAGTTCACCCAGTGATTTCACCGAAATGGTCGGCATGGGCGTACGTCTTGAGGAAGCCGTCCGAGAAGGACGTTTGGTAAAAGACACTGGATCGACGAGCGGTACTAAAAAATACGGTAGTGCTCTCCCTAAGAAAAAAGAGCAAGATATTGGGAATATATCTCTCGAAAAGAAAAGGCGTCGTTATCAGCCGGTAGCAGCTGTAACTCCTGCTATCAGCACCGCGCATACGTATCAACCTCAGGTTGCACAAAGCCAACCTGATCAGCAAAGGACACAACAGCCTCTTCAGCAGGTTCGTCCTCAATATAACAACAACCATACAACACGGCCACCAAGATTTGATCCTATACCCGTGTCGTACGCAGAGCTGTTTCCGTTACTACTGGCTAAGGGGCACATTCAAACTAAGTCTCCTCTTACAGTACCGGAAAATCCACCTTTTTGGTTTAAGGTGGATCAAACTTGCCCTTATGACCAAGGAGGTCCGGGGCATAACATTGAGAATTGTCTCAATTTCAAATCCGACGTGTAAAAGCTTGTTAGGAGCGGGGTCTTATCCTTCAAGGATACAAATCCTAATGTTCTCACGAACCCGCTGCCTCAACATGAGAAAGCTACAGTCAACCTGATTGAGAAAGAGTTTAACGATGTATATCAAATTCACGATGTACTCTTGTTGAAAACTAATCAGGTCAAGATGCATTGTAAACAGAGTGGATATGGCCATGTGCCACCTCATAACTATCATTAGTGTGATATCTGCTCTAAAGACAACCGAGGATGTTCTGTAGTGCAAGCAGCTCTATAGGAACAGATGGATCTCGGATGGATCCAAGAGCACCGAGTTCGTGGAGTTAACATGGTCTACACGAATTCTAACATTATTCAGAACCACGATATCCATGCAATGAATGTCAACTTGGTGGCAATGCACTCAAGGCAAAGCCAGTATCATAATCTACCGCGGCATGATTACAGTTCTTGTCTGACTTGCTCGGTAAACAAACAGGGATGCTCTTTCATACAGGAGGCCCTCCAGCGTCAGATGGATCTTGGATGGATCCAAGACTACCATGATAGGAATCCCTATCAGATCAATATGGTTCAAATCTTCGATATTCGCGTGATGAATACCAACTTGGTAGAGTTACATGCTGAATAGGTCCAACTCGGATTCCTGGTATCACATGATTATCACAGCTGTAAAGCGGGTTGCGAAAATGATCGAGGTTGTACCCTTGTCCAGGAGGCACTTCAGCATTGTTAAATCACTGGTGGATGCCAATTTATATGGATGAAGATACTCAGGAAATTAGTATCAGTAACAGGAATCCCACCCGGCGTCAAAGTCAGGATGTATTCAAAGTGGGCGTGGCCAGGTGCCACCACACAATTATCACCGTTGTAGCGTCTGTTCGAAAAGTAACCAAGGGTGTTACCTTGTGAGAGCAGCTCTTCAGGGTCAGGTGGACCGTGGAGAGATTCGTCCATATCCGGGTTCTAGACCCATCAAATGGACGCCAAATTACCTTGCCGATCAAATTGAGGAGGTTGTCACCATCTCTGGTCATCATAGGACCAGGGATGTTTTTGCCATCACCCTCTACTTGACGAATCTAGAGCTCCCAAACGGGAACGAATCGAGATTACTTACGATAGTCAGAAAAATCTGAAGGTTCCCATAGTCATCTATCTGCCAGGACCATTACCGTATGAATCAACTAAGGCTATCCCTTACAAATACGGTGCAACAACAATTGAAAATGGAAAGGAAATTCCATTACCCTCCGTTGTGAATATTGCAGACATCAGTCGTGTAACACGGAGTGGTAGAATCTTCAACCGAGGGGTTGGGGAACTTAACAAAGAAAAGGAACTTCAGACGGAAGCTCCTGATCTACCAGTCGATCAATCCAGTAATCCCGACCTTTTGAAAAATGATGATGAGATGCTGAATCTCATCCAAAGGAGTGAATATAACATTGTTGATCAACTGTTACAAACTCCTTCAAAGATCTCGGTATTATCACTGTTACTCAGTTCAGAAGCGCACAGGGAGGCTCTACAGAAAGTTTTGGAGCAAGCCTTTATGGAACATGATGTAACAATCAGACAGTTCAATAGTATTGTCTCTAACATCACTTCCTGCAATAATTTGGGATTTAGTGACGAGGAATTACCTGAAGAGGGTCGCCGTCATAACATGGCGCTCAATATCAAAGTCAACTGCCAGTACGATGCTTTAGCCAGCGTACTGGTAGACACAGGGTCAGCCCTGAATGTTATTCTGAAGTCCACTTTGATGCAATTATCATTCAAAGGCCCTCCGATGAGAATCAGCGAGGTCGTCGTCAAAGCGTTCGGCGAATCCAGAAAAACAGTTATCGGGGAAGTAGATCTTCCCATAACTATCGGTCCTCACACTTTCCAAGTCACTTTTCAGGTCATGGACATCCGGGCAACGTATAGTTGTTTATTAGGAACACCTTGGATACATCAGGCTGGAGCGGTTACTTCGACCCTCCACCAAAAGCTAAAGTTCGTCAAAAACGATCAACTTGTCACAGTTTGTGGGGAACAAGCCTTGCTTGTGAGTAACTTGTCATCATCTACTGGTATAGAACCCGAGGAGGTTATTGGAACGCAGTTCCAAGCACTGTCGGTGAGCAAGAACAATCAGTCCAAAGAAGGAACTTCCATTTCTTCATACAATGATGCTATCAAAGCGGTCGAGAGTACCAATACAACCGGATGGGGACAACTTGTTATTCTTATTGACGATAAAACAAAGAAGGGTCTTGGTTTTTCTGCAACCTGTACCCAGACAGCTGCCAACGATGAAAGTATTCATCCCCTTCAAAACTTCTTCCACAGTGGAGGTTTTCTCCACCCATTGTCTCAAGCAGTACATGCTATTAATGAGGAAGATCCCTCTGACACAGATGAAGAATGGAAGTCCTACCTTAACGAGGATGGTTATATGTCTCAGGAAATGGTGCCTACGCCATTTTGCTATCCCGCACAGAGTCTGAGATTTATACGAAGGTCAGATGTCGAAATGATGTATGGAGATTGTGATCCGGAAGGATGACGTGCTCCGCCAAATTCATTAGAGGAAGACACTCCGATGAAAGACAACTTTGACCACAATTATTATGGCCCAATGGATGGTCTGCCAATGTGGCAACCTTACCCAGGAAACTTGGGGCAAGAGATTCAGCCGAACAATGAAAATTAGCTGACCATCATCGAACAGAATACCTGTGTCCCCACCATGTCATGGGATCAACATTCAGGTCATTCAGAAACTACTCAACATGACGATGAATTCACAACGTTTGCAGGACTTGAATTCATCAACTATGCTTTTCCCGAGGTCAACGTCATCGAGAGAGATGACTCCTCCAGTTCCAAAGAAGTTTGGGACACCTTGGGACAACCGAGTGGAAAATACGACTTTATGGTCAAGTACACTGCGCCCGAAAGCTCTCGTATCAGGTTCGAAGACATCCAGCCTACTGGATGGGGAGATACAGCTGAGAGCACGAATACTATGCAAAATACAACAGAGGAATTCTCCTACGACAACTCTGCTTGGGAGACAGATTCCAATGATCCTGCTCCACCAGAAATCAACGTCATTTCTGAAGACAAATCAAGGAAGGTGCCAGACTTTGTGATTCACCGAGGAGTTCGCCGCCAATGGGTTGCCGTCGAGGTTCCGAAGGTCGTTCATCAGTCAAAGTAATTGCCATCTTTTAACCTTTCACCCTGCCCAGGTGAAACGGATGTTTTGATAGGGCTCGCTTTCTGTAAATTTCCCTCTTCGCTTTGCCCGAAGCGACAGAGTTTTGTTTTATAGGGCTGTAGTTTCAAGGATCGACTGGTTCATTAATAAAATAATGTCGTTCTGTAATTTCCGCATTAATTGTGGCTTTCTCTTTTTGCTTTTTCAGAAAATTGTAATCCTAAAAAACAATTAATAATAAAAACAAGCAGTAAAAAAAATACACTGCACACACTTGCATTTTCTCTATCTCTTCTAAACACGAATCATCACGTCATGCAGATTGCTTGTTTTAAACCCAGTTGAAACATACGATCCGATGCCTTCTCCCAACTTTGAGTTCCCGGTAGTCGAGGCTGAAGAAGAATATGACGACAAAATTCCAGAAGAGATCTCCCGATTACTCAGACAAGAGGAAAGGTCCATTAAACCTCACAAAGAACCGTTGGAAACGGTAAACTTGGGTTCAGAAAAAGAGAGAAAAGAAATCAGAATTGGGGCACTGCTCAGTCCCATTGCCAGAGAGGGTTTGATAAAGCTTCTCAAAGAATTCCCCGATGTATTCGCTTGGTCCTATCAGGATATGCCAGGGTTGGATACCAGCATCGTGGAACATCATTTACCGTTAAGATTGGAATGTCCGCCAGTAAAGCAAAGGTTGAGACGCACTCACCCGGACATGGCCATCAAAATCAAAGAGGAGGTGCAGAAATAGATTGACGCGGGTTTCCTCGCCACATCAGAATATCCTCAATGGTTAGCCAGCACCGTACCAGTTCCGAAGAAGGATGGAAAGGTCAGAATGTGTGTTGACTACAGTGACCTGAACAAGGATAGTCTAAAGGATGACTTTCCTTTACCACACATTGACATGCTAGTGGACAGTACATCAAAGTTCAAAGTTTTTTCCTTCATGGATGGATTCTCGGGCTATAACCAAATTAAAATGGCGCCGAAAGACATGGAGAAAACTTCGTTCATTACCCCATAGGGTACCTTTTGTTACAAGGTAATGCCGTTCGGTTTGAAAAATGTCGGGGCAACCTATCAAAGGGCTATGACCACTCTGTTTCATGACATGATACACAAGGAAATCGAGGTATATGTCAATGATATGATTGCAAAGTCAAAAACAGAGAGTGAGCACGTTGAACATCTGTCAAAATTGTTCGAACTTTTAAGAAAATTCAAGCTCCTCTTGAATCCTAACAAGTGCACCTTCGGTGTCCGTTCAGGGAAACTACTAGGGTTCATCGTCAGCCAGAAAGGAATTGAGGTTGATCCTGACAAGGTCAAGGCCATTCAAGAAATGCCTTCTCTGAAAACTGAAAAACAAGTCAGAGGATTCCTGGGACGTTTGAACTACATCTCCAGATTCATATTCCTTATGACCGCGACCTGTGTGCCAATTTTTAAGTTACTCAAAAAGAACCAGGATTGCGTTTGGTCAGAAGACTGCCAAACCACCTTCGATAGTATCAAGGAATATCTGTTGATTCCTCTGATTCTATCACCTCCAGTGGAAGGAAGACCACTGATCATTTACCTCATAGTTCTAGAGGACTCAATGGGATGTGTACTTGGCCAAGAAGACGAAACTAAAAGGAAAGAGTCTGCCATTTACTATTTGAGCAAGAAGTTCACCGACTGCGAAACTCGGTACACGATGCTCGAGAAAACTTGTTGTGCTTTGGCTTGGGCAGCCAAACGTCTTCTCTAGTACATGATTCATCATACTACTTGGTTGGTTTCCGAAATGGATCCAATCAAATACGTTTTCGAAAAAACAGCTCTTACGGGAAGGATTGCCCGTTGGCAGATGCTGTTATCAGAATATGACATAGAGTACCATGCTCAAAAAATCGTTAAAGGAAGTATTTTAGCCGATCATTTGGCTCATCAACCGATTGACGATCAAGAATCAATCGGGTTTGACGTCCCAGACGAAGATGTCATGTATCTAAAAATGAAAGATTGCGATGAACCGCTACCCAATGAAGGGCCAGAACCAGATTCCCAATGGGGACTTATTTTTGACGGAGTTGTCAATCATTATGGAAACGGAATTGGGGCAATCATTGTTACCCCTCAGGGTACCCATATTCCTTTCACCGCTCGACTTACGTTCAAATGTATGAACAACGAGGCCGAATACGAAGCTTGTATCATGGGTCTTGAGGAAGCAATTGATTTAAGGATCAAGAACTTGGACGTATACGGCGAATCAACCCTGGTTATCAATCAGATAAAAGGAGATTGGAACACATACCAATCATGATTGATTCCTCACAAAGACTACACAAGAAGGTTGCTACCTTTCTTCAGCAGAGTTGAGTTTCATCATATCCCTCGTGAGGAGAATCACATGGCTGATGCATTAGCCACTATCTCTTCCATGATTAGTGTAGGTCAATGGAATGACATACCTAAGATTGACATAATGCGCCTTGAACGGCCCGCTTACATCTTCACGATTGAAGCAGTCATAGACGACAAACCTTGGTATCACGATATCAAATGCTTCCTTCAGAAACAAGAGTACCCACCTGGGGCACTAAGGAAGGACAGAAAAACCCTCAGAAGATTGGCTGGAAACTTCTTCCTGAGCGGTGACATTCTCTATAAGAGAAATTTTGACATGGTCTTGTTCCGATGCGTAGACAGACCAGAAGCAGACATGCTTATGAAAGAAATTCATGAAGGATCCTTTGGCACTCATGCCAACGGACGCACAATGGCGAGAAAAATTCTCAGAGCAGGGTACTATTGGTTGACCATGGAATCCGACTGCTACAAGTACATGAGGAAGTGTCACAAGTGTCAGATATACTCCGACAAAATTCATGTACCGCCATCACATCTCAAAGTTCTCTCTTCCCCATGGCCATTTTCCATATGGGGAATCGACATGATTGGCATGATTGAGCCCAAGGCTTCAAACGGACATCGGTTCATCCTAGTAGCCATTGACTATTTCACCAAGTGGGTCGAAGCAGCATCATACACTAATGTAACCCAACAAGTGGTGGTCCGCTTTATCAAAAACAATATCATTTGCCGTTATGGTGTTCCGAGCCAGATCATTACAGATAATGGATCCAACTTGAACAACAAGATGATGAAAGAGTTGTGTGCAGAGTTCAAGATCGAACATTATAACTCATCTCCCTACCGACCCAAGATGAACGGAGCGGTAAAAGTGGCTAACAAGAATATCAAGAAGATCGTTCAAAAGATGGTTGTAACCTACAAAGACTGGCACAAGATGCTACCCTTTGCTCTTCACGGTTATCGCACATCTGTTTGCACTTCAACAGGGGCAACCCCTTTCTCTCTAGTGTATGGCATGGAAGCAGTGCTCCCCATAGAAGTAGAGATCTCGTCAATCCGAGTATTGATGGAAGCTAAGCTCACCGAAGCTGAATGGTGTCAAAGCCGACACGACGAACTGAATCTGATCGAAGAAAAGAGAATAACGGCACTATGCCATGGTCAATTGTATCAACAGAGAATGAAGAGGGAGTTTGACAAAAAGGTCCGACCTCGTGTCTTCAGAAAAGGAGACCTCGTGCTCAAGAAGATACAATCATTTCTCACTGATTCTCGGGGCAAATGGACTCCGAATTATGATGGTCCCTATGTGGTCACGAAAGCTTTCTCAGGCGGCGCCTTGAGACTTGCAACCATGGACGGAGAGGAATTTGCCTACCCCACAAATGTTGATGTAGTCAAGAAATACTTCGTCTAAACTAAAAAAAAACGTCTCGGTGGATTGAAAACCCGAAAGGGCGGTCCAGGTAAAAGTTAGAGACAGAGAAAAAAATCATCCCGGTGGATTGGAAACATCACAGTACAATCCAGGCACAAGTTAGGGATAATGGCAAGTAACTATGTTCAACAGAGGCAAGTCCCTCAGCAGCAGTTACATCATCCGTCAGAAAACTCCAGTCAAGGTCATCTTCGACAGAAGCTCAGGATGCCCCGAATTCAAAGTTGGTAGAAGGATAACGGTCGTTATGTTTCAACGTAGCCCTTTTCCCTATAAATTACCATTTTCTAACTTTGTAAATACTCTTTGGAATCACGCGCTTGGCTGATCTCCATCTTATCAATAAAATTTGAGCCTTTGTGCTTTTGTTTGTAATTCTTATTTGTTTTAGCTTTACAGAACGACGTTGTTAACACGATTAACGATTCTTGAAATAAAAAAAAATGAATTTACTTGTTTAAAATTTTTCTGCTTTTAAAATAAAGACGACAATTTCTTTTGACTGTTGAACATCAGAAGAACATTGACCGCGTCTCCAGAAGTAAGCGAACCTCAAAGTGCAGAATCAAAGTACTCCTTCTACGCCAGTACACCTAAATGAAGGGATCAACTGTGTTAGAGACCTTGTTTCGTCTGACACACCTCGACCAAGTTCTCATCTCCAAAGCCCGACCAACATAGCTCCCAACAGGGACTATCTCTCCTAAGCAAGGTGGAATTGCTATCTTGAACCAGCGATATTTCTACACGCCCCGCGATGGCCGAGTATCCAGTCGTGTTCACCCGTCAGTTTGTATATCGCGTCAGTTTTGTCAGCATAAACATACATACATCATGCATTATTGATTTGCATTCACGTTTCATATTGCATCACTATCACTCTAGTCGGTCTTGTCCCCTAGTGATAGTAGTTCTCTCAATCAAGTTGTCAGTTCTTGCCTCATCAAGAAACGTTGCGTTTGAACAACCTCGCCTCCAGTTTATTTCTGGAAGGAAGTTGGCCCTTGACCACTTTGATAACTTGAACCTCTGAAAAACCAGAGAAACTTTCAGTCAGCATCACTCTTCGCCATTGAAGATGATATCCTTGCTTTCCCGGCTTAAAGAAAAATCCCCAGAGAAAGCCTTCTCAGCAGAGATTTGGCAGTACAGCTGCCTTTCTCCGAAAGACCGCTGATGAAAAGGTCATCGGCACCTCAAAATTGGACCCCATCATATGGCATTTCTCCGGGAAGATCCTGAGAAAAGTATGATGTAAGATCCCAAGCGACAGCAGTCTCCCAAGAGACCTGCTTTCCCCCAGTAGAAACAAATGGCGTCTCCAACAGAGAAGTTTGTGTGCCTCTACAATTCAGACAGATGGGGTCCCCAGCAAGTCTGACATCAAATTTTTTTCCGTTAAATGGCATCTCCCCAGGAAAATTCGGCGAGAAGTTTGAGGAAAACCACTATGAATAGCGTCCCTTGTCAAGAAAGTTTATTGACAAAAGAAACTAAGGCCAGTTCCTTGGTAGGAAACCAGGATCAAGGGGAAGTTTATTTCAGAAACTAAGACCAGTTCCTTGGTAGGAAACCAGGATCGAGGGGAAGTTTATATCAGAAACTGAGACCAGTTCCTTGAAAAACCAGGATCGAGGAAAAGTTTATTTTAGAAACTAAGACCAGTTCCTTGGCTAGAAACCAGGATCGAGGGGAAGTTTACCTTTTCTAAGCATCATTGCTTAGCAAAAGAAGATGAATACGTAAGCTACCATTCATAACCACCATCAAAATTTTGGGTATTCCGATATTTAATCCTCTTGCACCCCGAATGCCGGAATACCTTCGTCATTCACACCTTCGTGTCCGAGAAGATTAAATAGGGGCATCTGTCATACCCCAAATTTTGACCACTAAGATTTTCCCATCATTGTTAAAATCATCATCACAATATGGATGAACCATTATATTTCATCAGTCTCCCCCAAAGATGGGTGAGCATCCACTACAATCAAAATTAGGGTTTCAAGCCCTCTCAGAGCTCTTAGACAAAGGATCAATCAAGGAATGACATGATCTTCAACTTGTCTAAACCTCTCAAACACACACAAAGGATAAAAAAGGACTCCCACTTCAAGGATCCCTTCTAGGTGGATCAAGTCTCAAGATCGACAGTGTCACCAAATTAGGGTTTTGGTCGACCAGGGCCTCCAGATGGAAATTTTTCATCTGGGCACAAGCCAATGATCCAAAACATAACCTAATATACTCTATGGAACCTCATGGACCCAACCATCAAGTCAATTTTGCCTCAGGGGATGCATTCATCAAAAATCAGGAATTAGGGTTTCTTGACCTAATTCACCCCTAAGTTGACTTTTAGGGCAAATCATGAGCCAAGACCTCAAGAGAGGGTTTGAGGGTCTCTAATATACCATATTGATCCATTTGGAACAATGGATTGATCCAAGAAGCTTGAGCAACAAGTCTCAATTTCATCTGCACCACAATTAGGGTTTCGCGAGGAAAGTCAACTGTAACTTTGACTTTTGACCAGGACATGCTCCCAAGCCCTAAGACATGATTCAATATACCATATGACACCCATGGAACATGTCCATCAAGTTTGATTTAGGTCAAGGATATGATTTCCTGAAGAACTGCACAGTTTCGAATTCATCTGATAAAAAGTCAACTGTGCACAAAAGTCAACTTTGACTTTTTGAAATTTTTCACCAAAATGGATTTTTAACCCTAAAATGATGTTAATGTATGATTTGAATAATCATTAATCAAGAAAAATCAAAGAAAGTGGGATAACTTGTAAAAGGGGTAACCATAAAAACTTAGAAAAATTTCTAAGTTATGGAAAAAGTTACACTAATGTGCCAACTTTGGAGGACCATAACTCCTAAACCACGAGGCCATTGTGCCCCATTCAAAGCTTGAGTTTTAGATCTCATTTCCCTCTACAAAAGCTTCATACTAACCTATGTCCAAATTCCTCATGGATTTTGAGTTATGGAGTGATCAAAATCAAGAAAAGTCACTTTGTTCCAACACTTAGTGAAAATTTCACTAAGTCAGATTTTACCCTACTTTTTGCCAAATGTATGGGGGATTTTTCACTTGGATTCAAAAGAGATCAAAACCAAACATGTTCAAACAGTTGTTGTATCATGTAAAGGCTTTCCAAAATGGCCAAGAACATTACCAAATTCAATTTGAGCCATGAGATATGACATTGGAAAGTTGCCTTGCTGAAATCTGCCAAGGCAAGGTAGAATTTGCATTTTTGCTCGATTTGCCAAAATCAGCCAAATCCAAATGCCCCTATCCACTTGGACACCTCTGAGGATTGAATCTAAAGGGGACAATCACTGAGCCAAGCCTCCAAAGTCTTTGAAACAAGAAATAACATGTTGAACCTTGAATTGCCAAAATAGGGACAATACTTCAATTTTGGATTGGAGCATTCAATGGAAGCATCAAGGTGGCATGGATTGAGCCATTCTCAACTGAATTCAGTCAAGACTTATCCAAGACCAAGGGAACCACAACCCTGTGCCCTAACCTCTAGTCAATGGCTAGAGGAGACTTGGATTTCCATTAGACAACATTGGCCAAACCTCTGCAGCAGTTGCCATTTACCGTGGATCCCAAAACAAACTTGCTCTACTATAAATAGAGCTCAATTGTGATCAGTTTGAGTACACCAAACCCATCAAACAGATGCTTTCCTCAAAACCTCTTTCTCTTGGCAAAAATGCCTTCTTTAGCAAGGCAACTTTGAGTTTTTGAGATTGAGAGCTTTTCCATCACAATCAATCATACACACACCTCATATATATCATATGTAACCTGTGCAAACTATCACAAGTGACCTGTAATCACAAAATCACAAAGTCACCTCTCAAAACCTCAAAATAGGCTTTTTTTTTTTGCATTTTTCAAGCCATGTCTTGATTCACTCACTTTCCAAACCAGATAAAACCTCAAACACACTCCAAATATCATCCTTGAACTGTCCTAAATGGTTCCCCCCATCTGGAACACCATTTGAGAGAGTTGCTATTTTGGTCACTTTTAACCCCTTTTGCAAGAAAGGGACTGTTTATGTTTTTGCAGGTACCAGTCAATTCCAATCATCCTAAAAGCTTCTAAGGGATCATTTGAGTGTGTCTAAAGCATCAAATCATTTCTGGAACAAGAGGTTTGACAGATTGCACAAAAGCTCCAAAATCTCAAAAAAAGAGGCAAGCCTCACAACTTGGAATCTTTGAATCATGCAATGCTTTGAAGTCCACTGATCATAAACATCTCATACATGTTGTATATGTTGTGTTTGAGCTAATTCACCATGTAATCCATGCTTGTACCAAGTTGTAGCATAGAAAATGCAATTATAGGTCATTTTCAAAACCACTATCGGGTTTTGAGGAGGGAGTGCGATCTAAAAAAACTACCACCACCATTGGATTCCTTATGAAATTCTGGTCCAGATGCATATAAATTTTGTCTCAAACCATTAAGAATTGAGAAAGTTATGACATTCACGTTTCTGAGCCAAAACTTGCCAAAACTTGCCTTGGGCCAGGCCTAAAACCAATGCATGACTTGTATATTTGTTGTTTTGTTTCAAACAATGGATGTATCACCACCCCAGTGGTAAGGCGCGCGCCTTGTAACCTTGAGGTCTTGGGTTCAAACCCCACCTATGCCATTTTGTGTTTTTTTCACATTTTGCCATTTTTTCCAATATTTTCATGGTTTATTAATTAATTGGAAAATTAATAACTCTTTCAATTTTAATTATTTTTTATTGGTTCTTTTTTCAAAAAATCACAAAAATGTTGAAATATTTTATTCCACAAAAAGATTGAGTTTATATTATTTATTTAATATAATTAGTATTTTTGTGAATAAATTCATTTTATTTGTTTTTAAACATTTTAAAATGAATATTCATCTTGAAAAATCAAGACCAAATGAGTTTTAATATCTCTTGTGATTTATACCTCATTTTTCAAACCTTAAACAAAAATCACAAGTGGTTTATTCAAACCTATTTGGTATTTTTCATTGATTTTCTTTAAATATTTACTTTTAAAGAATAAAATTAGGGTTTCTTTGATTTTCACTCAAACAAATCATTGTCAAACACTTATGGGCCTCTAATAGAGTGTAAGACCCAATCCTTTTTTGACCAACTCATTTTTGAGCCTTAGTGTATTGTATAAGTCCCGATACCGTCAAAAACAAACGGCGTGATCGTCGCCAGTTGAAAAAATTAACCATTTGGGCCTCTCCTCGAGCTATAAGACCCATTCAAAACCTTTTGGGCCTCTAATAGAGTGTAAGACTCAATCCCCTTTTAACCAAAATCTTTTGGGCCTCAGATATTGTATAAGCCCCTTCGCGTTAAAAGAAAACCTCGGCGCGATCGCCATTTCAAACGAAAAGTCAACTGGGCCTACCCTCGTGTTATAAGCCCCACTCTCTTTCTTTAAACTTTTTGGGCCTCTTGACAGAGTGTAAGACCCATCCACTTGTACAGAAAACCTTTTTGGGCCTCAGTCACTTGTATAAGTCCCTCTGTACAAAACAACAGTGCGCTCACTAATAAAACCTTGGGCCTCTCCTTGAGCTGTAAGCCCCAAATCTTTCTTTTTTAAAGCACTTTCTCCTTTGATTTTGAAATATACTGTTGTTTTCAATCTTTCTTTGTTGAACAACTAACCAAACAGCATGGAAGCTCTACAACCGAGTAAGTGGTTATTGCTTTCATTTACCGCTTTCATATACATATAACTGTATTGTGGGGCTGTTTCAGTGTAAGTCTTCTTTCATAAACTCATATCAACTATGTAATAATAGTATAGATATTTAGAGTTTCCCCGGCAACTACGTCTAGAACTAGGTGACGCCGTTTCGTTTATTCGTAGAAATAGACAACTAGATCCCCAATAGGATCACCAGATACAGTCTTCTCTTCGGCTGTCCTCATTAGGAATTGTCAAGAAACTCTACTCCCAGATATGAATGTATTCTCCGTGAATGGCATCTTTGAGTTTCTTCCAAATTCTCGAACTTTCCTGACTTGATCTATTCTTTGTGAATAGCTTGCCTTGAATTTTTCGGGGTTTGGGGACCCACGGGCTTCTTAAAAGCATCGGCCTCCTCTTGGGCATCATACAAGGACCCACAGGCTTCCTAAAAGCAACCCCACCTCCTCTTGGGTTTAGTACAAGGACCCGCCGACTTCATAGAAGTATTCACAGCCTCCTCTTAGGCTTCATATAATGATCTCTTCCTCCGGGAATGATAGCCTCCTCTTGGGCTCCGTACAAGGACCGATCGGCTTCTTAAAAGCTTCCAGCCTCCTCTTGGGCTTCGTACAAATTGTCCCGAAGACCTCCTAGACTTAGTCATCTGCATAGAACAGTCCTTTCAAAGAGTCCACTACTGTTTCTCAAAGCATAGTACAAAAGATGAAACTCTAGACTTGGACAATCTAATCTCCTTGAGTCTCAAAGACATTCTCAAGTGACCCCTCTGTTAAATAGGAAGAAAACCCGTAGACTCGGACAATCTCAATACCCTTCGGATTTCCCACTTCCTTAAAGAATAGGAAATATCCCTGATCCTAGAATCAAAAATCCTTGAGTACAGTGTTGCTCATATAAGAACTGATTTTCTCTTTCAAAATCAGTATACTGGACCTGTCACTCAACTGAAACAGTCACCATAGCCTCCTCTTGGGCTTTGTACAATGATTCTCCCCAGCGGAGTCAAACAACGTTTAGCCTCTCTCTCGGGCTTTGTACGAGACACATAAGAAACTCCCTCGTTGAGTCAATCACCCCTTTCGCCTCCATCTCGGGCTTTATACGAGATACAAAAAGGTTCTTATTGAGCCAAACAATTTTAGCCTCTATCTCGGGCTTTGTACGAGATACCAAAAGACTCCATCGTCGAGTCAAAACCTTTTAGCCTCTCTCTCGGGCTTTGTACGAGACACATATTAGCCTCCTCTTAGGCTTTGTATAAGAAAACCACTGGTTGATCCAATCAACCTTTTAGCATCAAAGTTGTGCCTCGTTCACAGTACACAAACATCAACAACTCCTTCCCCTTCATCTAATCGCTGTAAGCGGCAAGCCTCTGGATCATCTACATCCATGCCACTGTCCCTCGTTTAGCATGAGAAATTCCTAAGGAAAGATAGCATTGCTCTACACTGAGTTAAAGTCTTCTCCTTCAGGTTAAAGCCCCCTATAAAGGAAATTATGGCATTGCTAGGGTCCGCGTTTCCCGGTTAAAGTAATTCTTCTTTATAACCAGTCACCCAATAGTTGTGACAGACAAACCCTTCTTTAGAGATGACAAATTCTCTCTAAAGTTGAGACCCTTCAGCTTCACATCTTGGGCTTTGAACAATATACAAACTACCTTCAGCTTCACATCTTGGGCTTTGAACAAGATATAAACCACCTTTCGCTTCACGTCTTGGGCTTTGAACAAGACACCAAAAACACCCATTTCCTCCCATAGAATAGGAGGAACTACGAACGCTCTGATTTCCCTGTTTCGGTAAATGGGAATACGTAGGCATAAGATCGAAAGAAAAAATCTTAGCGAGCACACTAAACAAAAACCCAAAATCCCATACTCTCATGTATCTATAAAAAAGCATCAGTCCAAACATCCTGACAAAATCCCAGAGAGAAATCAGTATTGGCGAAAATAAAAATAACCAATAAAAAGGCCCCCCACATTGATAGCATTCGTAACCTAACAGGCCGCTGTTTAAACTCAGTATGAAAGCAGGGTTAATTGGAGACATCTATTTCCCTTCCTTCATCAGCTTTAATAGGATAAAAAATGAATCGACCTGTAGTAAACTCAACCGCAGAGAGCGACAGCGCTTAAGAACCGCGTCCAAAATCGCTCCCTACAAACAAGAGAGAGATTTTGTATCTCGTACGAAGCCCGAGATAGAGGCTAGGTGACTCAACAAGAGAGTCTTTTATACTCAACAAGAGCGGTTTTGTATCTCGTACGAAGCCCGAGATGGAGGCTGAAAGGTGTGACTCAACAAGAGAGTCTTTTATACTCAACAAGAGAGTGTGAAAAGGTTAGCCCCGCTGGGGAGAATCATTGTACAAAGCCCAAGAGGAGGCTAGTATACTGGTGACTGTTTCAGTTTAGTGACAGGTCCAGTATGTTGGATAAAAGAGAAAATCAGTTCTTATGAAGGGAACGATTAAAGGTAAGGCTGTGCTTTGGGATTGATCAGAGAATCAGGGTTATTTCCCGATCTTTAAGGAAATGGGAAATCCAAAGGGTATTGAGACTGTCCAAGTCTACTGGTGTTTTGAGAAATTGATTCTCAAGTAGTGAATGATCTTTGTATGATGCCCAAGAGAAGGCTGGCATATTAAGGGATGAAGGTCAACCCATTAAAAGGTCTAACACTTGACTCAGAAAGACAGCTCTAGCAAATTGATGACTAGGTTCTGTTCCTATACTTGTAGAGGTCTCTGGGTCCTTGTACTAAGCCCAAGAGAAGGCATGAGAGCTTTTATGAAGCCGAAGGGTCCTTGTACAACATCCAAGAGGAGGTGGGGATGCTTTTAAGAAGCCTGTGGGTCCCCAAATCCCGAGAAGTTCAAGACATGCCATTCACTGAGAATAGATCAAGCCAGGAAAGTCCGAGAATTTGGAAGAAACTCAAGAGATGCCATTCACGGAGAAAAGATCATCTCTGGGGAGTAGAGTTTCTTTGACGATTTCTAAGGGTGACAGTCTGAGAAAGGGTTCACCGAGAATGCTGCCTTTCACGTCTCCATATTGTTTAACCCCAAGAGGAGGGAAGAATGTGTCTGGTAATCCTATGGCGATCTAGTTTTGTTTGTATTTAAGAATGACCAACGGGGCTTTACCTAGTGCTAGACGTAGTTGTCGGGGAAAACTCTAAATAACTATACTAGTATTACACAATTGATATTTGACAAGTATATAAAAGTTTGTGAAAGAAGACTTACAGTGAGCAGCCCCACAATACAGTTATATATATATATATATATATATATATATATATATATATATATATATAAATATATATATATATATATATATATATATATATGAAAGCGGGTAAAGAAAGCGGGTAAACAGTTACTCGGTTGTAGAGCTTCCATGCTATTTGGTTAGTTTGTTCAACAAAGAAAGCTTTGATAACAATATTATATTCAAAATCAAAGGGGAAAGTGCTTTGAAAAGATTGTTTGGGGCTTACAGCTCAAGGAGAGGCCCAAGGTTTTATCAGTGATTGCGCTGTTGTTTTGAAATTGTACAGGGACTTATACAAGTGACTGAGGCCCAAAAAGGTTTTCTGTACAAAGGGATGGGTCTTACACTCTCTCAAGAGGCCCAAAGGTTTATTTTTGTACAAGTGGTGGGGCTTACAGCTCAAGGAGAGACCCAAAAGTTGTGTTTGAAAATGCGACGATCGCGTCGAACTTTTTGGTGGTATTGGGACTTATACAATACACTGAGGCCCAAATTATTTTGATTTCCAAAAAGGGTTGGGTCTTACACTCTACTAGAGGCCCAATGATTTTTAAAGAATGGGGCTTATAACACGAGGGTAGGCCCAAAGGGTTTGATTTTTGAACTAGCGATCGCGCCGAGATTTTCTTTTAACGCAGAGGGACTTATACAATATCGGAGGCCCAAAATTATTTTGGTTAAAAGGGGATTGGGTCTTACACTCTATTAGAGGCCTAAAATATTTTGAAATACAATGGGACTTATACAACATTTGAGGCCCAAAATAGGTTTGTATTTACAAAGGATTTGGTCTTACACTCTATTAGAGGCCCAAAGTGTTTTAAAGTTTTGTTTGAGTGAAAATCAAGGAAACCCTAAATTTGTTTTCTTTTAAAAGTAAATATTTAAAGAAAATCAAATAAAAAATGATAAAAATACCAAATAAGTTTGAATAAACCACTTGTGATTTTTGCTGAAGGTTTGAAAAATGATTTTTTAATCACAAGATAAATTAAAACTCATTTGGTTTTGATTTTCAAAGTAAATATTCACTTTTAAATGTTTAAAAACAAATAAAAATAAATTTACTCACAAAAATACTAATTATATTAAATAACTAATATAAATTTAATTTTTTGTGGAATAAAATATTTCAATATTTTTGTGATTTTTTGCAAAAAGAACCAATAAAAAATAATTAAAATTGAGGGAGTTATTAATTTTTCAAATCATTAAAAATAATAAGAAAAACAATAAAAAAGTGGAGAAAATAGCAAAAAGAGGATCTGGGGCGAGGGGGATTCGAACCCCAGACCTCTTGTGTATAGGGCATGTGCCTTACCACTGGGGTGGTGATACATCCGTTGATAGAAACACAACCACAAATATACAAGGCTTGCCTTGTTTTTGGCCTGGCCCAAGGCAAGGCAAGGCAAGATTTTGGTTGAAAACGTGAAGGCCATAACTTTCTCATTTCTCCATGGATTGGGACAAAATTTAGGTCTATCCTGCCTAGAATTTCACAAGGAATCCAATGGTGGTGGTATGTTTTTTCAGATCATGCTCCTATTGAAAAACCCGATAGTGGTTTTGAAATAGGCCATGATTTGCATTTTATATGCCATCTCTTGGTACAAGCATGAATTACATGATAAATTGGTGCAAACACAACACATATAACATGTAGAAGGGATGCATGATCAGTGGACATCAAAAGAAAGCATGGTTCAAAGAATCCAAGGTGTGAGGCTTACCTCTTTTTGGAGCTTTTGTGCAATCTGCCAAGCCACTTGTTCCAGAAGTGAGTTGATGCTTTGAACAACCTCAAATGATCTCTTAGAAGCTTTTAGGATGGTTGGAATCAGCTGGAAACCTCAGGAACAAGTTTGAGCTCTTTCTTGCAAAAGGGCAAAAGTGGCCAAAATAGCAACTCTCTCAAATGGTGTTCCAGATGGGGGAACCATTTGGGACAGTTCAAGGATGATATTTGGAGTGTGTTTGAGGTTTTATCTGGTTTGGAAAGTGACTGAATCAAGACATGGCTTGAAAAATGCACAAAAGTCCTATTTTGAGGTTTTGAGATGTGACTTTGTGATTTTGGTGTTACAAGTCAGTTGTGAGAGTTTGGACAGCTTAGATATGATATATTGGATGTGTTTGGATCATAAGCTGTGGTGGAATTGCTCTCTAACTCAAAAACTCAAAGTTACCTTGCTAAAGAAGGTATTTTTGCCTAGAGAAAGAGATTTTGAGGAAAGCAAGTGTTGTAGTGCTTTGGTGTACTCAAACCGTACACAATTGAGCTCTATTTATAGTAGAGCAAGTTTGTTTTGGCTGCAATAGTGATTGGCAACTATAGCAGAGGTTTGGCCAATGTTGAGCAATGAGAATCCAAGTCTCCTCTAGCCATTGACTAGAGGTTGGGGCACAGGCTACTGGTCCCCTTGGTCTTGGATAAGTCTTGACTGAATTCAGTTGGAAATGGCTCAGTCCATGCCACCTTGGTGCATCCATTGAATGCTCCAATCCAAAATTAGAGTCTTGTCCCTCTTTTAGGCATTTCTAGGTTTGGCATGCTATTTTTGGTTCAAAAGACTTGGGAGGCTTGGGATCAGAGTTGGTTCCTCCTTGGTCCCCCCTTGTGGTGTTCATATGGATAGAGTTTCTCCCCCTTTGCAAAATTTGAGCAAATCGAGCAAAACTCCCAAATCTGCCTTGCCATGACAGTTTGCAGCAACGCATATTGGAATTGTCATATGTCATGGCTCTAGTGGACTTTGATGGAGTTCTTGGCCATTTTGGAAAGCCCTCATATGATACAACATTTGGAAAAAGTGAAGGCAGATTTTGACTTTTCCATAACTCAAAATCCATGAGGAATTGGAATGAGTTATGTTTGAAGCTTTTGTAGAGTGCCACGAGAGCTACAAATCCAGCTTTTAATGGGAAAAAATGGCCTTATGGTTTAGGAGTTATGATCCTCCAAAGTTGGTACCCTAGCCACTTTGTTCCATAACTTAGAAAAATTTCTAAGTTTTTATGGTTACCCCTTTTACAAGTTATCTCACTTTTCTTGATTTTTCTTGATGAATGATGATTCCAATCACACATTAACATCATTTTAGGGTTAAGGAACCATAATTGTGAAAAATTTCAAAAAGTCAAAGTTGACTTTTGTGTATAGTTGACTTTTCGTCAGATGAATTCCAAACTGTGCGATCCTCTATGAAATCAAGTCCTTGGCCTAAATCAACTTTGATGGATTGATTTCATAGGTGTTATTGGGTGTATTGAATCATGTCTTAGGGTTTGGGAACATGTTCTGGTCAAAAGTCAAAGGTACAGTTGACTTTTTACGCGAAACCCTAATTGTGGTTCTGATGAAATTGAGACTTGTTGCTCAAGCTTATTGGATCAATCCATTGTTCCAAATGGATCAATGTGGTTTATTGGAGACCCTCAAATCATGTCTTGAGGTATTGGCTCATGTTTTGTCCCAAAAGTCAACTTATGGGCGAATTAGGTCAAGAAACCCTAATTCCTGATTTTTAGTGAATGCATCCCCTGAGGTTAAATTGACTTGATGATTGGGTTTATGATGTCCCATGGGGTATCTTATGTTATGCTTTGAAACATTTGCTCATTCCCAGAGAAAAATTTCCATCTGGAGGCCCTGGTCGACCAAACCCTAATTTGGTGACACTGGCGATCTTGAGGCTTGATCCACTTGGAATGTTGCAACCTTGTGCTTGATCCTTGAGGTGGGAGTCCTCTTGATCCTTTGTGGATTTTTGAGAGGTTAGACAAGTTGAAGATCATGTCATTTCTTAATTGATCCTTTGTCTAAGAACTCTGAGAGGGCTTGGAACCCTGATTATTGTTTGTAGTAAATGTTCACCCATCTTTGGGGAGACTAATGAGGCATGATGGTCCATCTATATTGTGATGATGATTTTCCCAATGACGGGAAATCTTAGTGGTCAAAATTTGGGGTATGACAGATGCCCCTATTTAATCTTCTTGGACCCGAAGGTGTGAATGGCGAAGGTATTCGAGCATTCGGGGTGCAAGAGGATTAAATATCGGAATACCCGAAATTTTGATGGTGGTTATGAATGGTAGCTTACGTATTCATCTTCTTTTGCTAAGCAATGATACTTAGAAAAGGTAAAAACTTCCCCTCGATCCTGGTCTTCAGCCAAGGAACTGGTCTCAGTTTCTGAAATAAACTTCCCCTCGATCCTGATTTCCTTCCAAGGAATTGGTCTCAGATTCTGATATAAAGTTCCCCTCGATCCTAGTTTCCTACCAAGGAACTGGTCTCAGTTTCTGATATGAACTTCCCCTCGATCCTGGTTTCCTACCAAGGAACTGGTCTCAGTTTCTGATATAAACTTCCCCTCGATCCTGGTTTCCTACCAAGGAACTGATCTCAGTTTCTTTTCTCAATAAACTTTCTTGACAAGGGACGCTATTCGTAGCGGTTTTCCTCAAACTTCTCGCCGAATTTTCCTGGGGAGATGCCATTTGACGGAAAAGGTTTTGATGTCAGACTGGCTGGGGAAACCCATCGTCTGAGCGGTAGAGGTGTATAAACTTCTCTGTTTGAGACGCCATTTGCTGACTCTACTAGGGAAAACGAGTCTCTCGAGAGACTGCTTTCGCTTGGGGATATTACATCATACTTTTCCTCGATATCTTCTCGGAGGAAATGCTATGTGATGTAAACCCAATTTTGAGGTGCTGATGACTTCATTAACTTTGACTTTTTGGAGAGAAAAATTAATGTGTTGCTAAGAGTCTGTAGTCGTGAGGCTTTCTCTGGGGATCTTCCTTAATCCGGGAAAGCGACGATATTATCTTCAATGGCGAAGAGTGACATTTGTCGAACATTTTCTCTGGTCTTTCAGAGGTTCAAGTTATCAAAGTGGTCGAGGGCCAACTCCAATCTAGAAATAAACTGGAGGAGAGAGATAGTGCAGACGCAACATTTCCCAACGAGGAAAAGACTGACGACTCGATTAAAAGGACTTTTATCACTAGGGGATAAGACCGACTAAAGTGATAGTGATGCAATATGAATGCGAATGTAAATCAACCATGCATGATGTATGTATGTCTATGCTGACAAAACTGACACGACATACAAACCGACGGATGAACGCGACTGGATACTCGGCCACTGCAGGGGACGAAGAAGCATCACTGGTCCAAGATAGCAATTCTGCCTTGCTTAGGAGAGATAGTCCCTACGGGGAGCCATCTTGGTCGGGCATAGGAGGTGGAAACTCTGTCGGGGATGTCAGATGGAACATTCGCGTCTGACATAGTTGATCCTTCATTCAGGTGTACTGGTTTAGAAGGAATACTTTGATTCTGCACTTTGAAGCTTAACCGCCTTTGGGAGAAGCAATCGATATTCTTTCGATGTTCAACAGTCAAAAGAATTTGCCATCTTTATTTTACAAGCAGAAAAAGTTTGACAAGTAAATTCATTTTCGTTTTATTTTAAGAACCGTTGATCATATTAAAATGTCGTTATGTAAAGCTAAAACAAATAAGAATTGCAAACAAAAGCACTAGGGCTCAAATTTTATTGACAAGATGGAGATCAACCAAGCGCGTGATTCCATAGAGTATTTACAAAGTTTGAAAATGGTAATTTAAGGGAAAAGGGCTACATTGAAACATAACGACCATTATCCTTCTACCAACTTTGAATTCGGGACATCCTGAGCTTCTGTCGAAGATGACCTTGATTGGAGTTTTCTTTCAATGCATGGCATTACTGCTGAGGGACTTGCCCCTGTTGAACATAGTTACTTGCCATTATCCCTAACTTTTACCTGGATTGTACTTTGAGATTTCCAATCCACCTGGATGATTTTTTGATCATGTCTCTAATTTTTTCCTGGACCGCCCTTTCGGGTTTTCAATCCACCGAGACGTTTTTTTTAGGCGAAGTATTTCTTGACTACGTCAACATTTGTGGGGTAGGCAAATTCCTCTCCGTCCATGGTTGCAAGTCTCAAGGCGCCGCCTGAGAAAGTTTTCTTGACCACATAGGGGCCATCTTAGTTCGGGGTCCATTTGCCCCGGGAATCAGTGAGGAATAATTGTATCTTCTTGAGCACAAGGTCTCCTTTCCTGAAGACGCGAGGTCGAACCTTTTTGTCGAAGGCTTTCTTTATTCTTAGTTGATACAACTGACCATGGCATAGTGTCGTTATTCACTTCTCTTCGACCAGGTTCAGTTCGTCGTGTCAACTTTGACACCATTCAGCTTCCGTTAGCTTAGCTTCCATCAATACCCAGATTGATGGGATCTCTACTTCTATGGGGAGAACTGCCTCCATGCCATATACTAGAGAGAAAGGGGTTGCCCCTGTTAAAGTGCGGATAGATGTGCGATAACCGTGAAGAGCAAAGGGTAGCATCTCGTGCCAATCTTTGTAGGTTACAACCATCTTCTGAACAATATTCTTGATGTTCTTGTTAGCCACTTCTACTGCTCCATTCATCTTGGGTCGGTAGGGAGATGAGTTATGGTGTTCGATTTTGAACTCAGCGCACAACTCTTTCATCATCTTATTGTTCAAGTTGGATCCATTATCAGTAATGATCTGGCTAGGAACACCGTAACGGCAGATGATATTGTTTTTGATAAATCGGACTACCACTTGTCGGGTTACATTGACGTATGACGCTGCTTCGACCAACTTGGTGAAGTAATCAATGGCTACCAGGATGATCCGATGTCTGTTTGAAGCCTTGGGTTCAATCACGCCAATCATATCGATTCCCCATATGGAAAAAGGCCATGGGGAAGAAAGAACTTTGAGATGTGTTGGTGGTACATGGATTTTGTCAGAGTATATCTGACACTTGTGACGCCTCCTCATGTACTTATAGCAGTCAGATTCCATTGTCAACCAATAGTACCCGGCTCTTAGAATTTTTCTCGCCATTGTGTGTCCGTTGGCATGAGTGCCAAAGGATCCTTCGTGAATTTCTTTTATCAACATGTTTGCTTCTGGTCTGTCTACGCATCGGAGCAAGACCATGTCAAAGTTTATCTTATAAAGTGTATCACCGCTCAGGAAGAAGCTGCCAGCCAGTCTTCTGAGGGTTTTTCTGTCCTTCCTTGGTGCCTAGGTGGGTACTCTTGTGTCTGAAGGAAGCATTTGATATCGTGATACCAAGGTCTGTTGTCTATGACTGCTTCAATCGTGAAGATGTAAGCATGCCGTTCAAGGCGCATTATGTCAATCTTAGGTATGTCATTCCATTGACCTACACTAATCACGGAATAGAGGGTGGCTAAGGCATCAGCCATGTGATTCTCTTCACGAGGGATATGATGAAACTCAATTTTGTCGAAGAATGGTAACAACCTTCTCGCATAGTCTTTGTAAGGAATCAATCCGGATTGGTATGCGTTCCAATCTCCTTTGATCTAATTGATGACCAAAGCTGAGTCGCCGTATACATCCAAGTTCTTGATCCTCAAATCAATCGCTTCTACAAGATCCATAATACAAGCTTCGTATTCAGCCTCGTTGTTTGTGCACTTGAATGTAAGTCTGGCAGTGAAAGGAATGTGGGTACCCTGAGGTGTTATGATGATTGCCCCAATTCCGTTTCTGTAATGATTGACAGCTCCGTCAAATATTAGTCCCCATTGGGAACCTGGTTCTGGCCCTTCACTGGGTAATGATTCATCGCAATCCTTCATTTTTAAATTCATGACATCTTCGTCTGGGAAGTCAAATCTGACTGATTCCTGATTGTCAATCGGTTGATGAGCCAAATGATCGGCTAAAATACTACCTTTAACAACTTTCTGAGCCTGGTACTCGATGTCGTATTCTGATAGCAACATCTGCCAACGGGCAATCCTTCCCGTAAGAGCAGGCTTTTCAAAGACATAGTTGATTGGATCCATTTCAGAGATTAACCAAGTAGTGTGACGAATCATATACTGGCGAAGACGTTTAGCTGCCCAAGCCAGAACACATCAAGTTTTCTCGAGCATAGTGTACCGAGTCTTGCAGTCGGTGAATTTATTGCTCAAATAATAGATGGCGGACTCTTTCCTTTTGGTTTCGTCTTGTTGGCTAAGTACACAATCCATTGAGTCTTCCAAGACTTTTAGGTAGATGATCAATGGTCTTCCCTTCACTGGTGGTGATAGAATCGGTGGGTTCAACAGGTATTCCTTGATACTGTCGAAGGCGGTTTGGCAGTCCTCTGTCCAAACGCAGTCCTGGTTCTTTTTGAGTAAATTGAAAATCGGCGCACATGTCATGGTCATGAGGAATATGAATCTGGAGATGTAGTTCAAACGTCCCAGGAATCCTCTGACTTGTTTTTCAATTTTCGGAGAAGGCATTTCTTGAATGGCCTTGACCTTGTCAGGATCAACCTCAATTCCTTTCTGGCTGACGATGATCCCTAAGAGTTTCCCTAAACGGACACCGAAGGTGCATTTGTTGGGATTCAAACGGAGTTTGTATTTTCTCAACCGCTTGAATAGTTTTGACAGGTGGGTCACATGCTCCTCTTCTGTTTTAAATTTGGCAATCATGTCATCGACATATACCTCGATTTCCTTGTGTATCATGTCATGAAACAGAGTAGTCATGGCCCTTTGATAGGTTGCCCCGACGTTCTTCAAATCGACCGACATTACCTTGTAACAAAAGGTACCCCATGGGGTAATGAACGAAGTTTTCTCCGTGTCTCTCGACGCCATTTTTATCTGATTATAGCCCGAGAATCCATCCATGAAGGAGAAAACTTTGAACTTTATTGTACTGTCTACCAGCATGTCAATGTGTGGTAAAGGAAAGTCGTCCTTTAGACTAGCCTTGTTTAGATCTCTGTAATCGACACACATTCTGACTTTTCCATCCTTTTTCGGAACGGGTACTATGTTGGCTAGCCATTGAGGATACTCCGATGTGGCGAGGAAACCTACGTCAATCTGTTTATGTACTTCCTCTTTGATTTTGATGGCCATGTCTGGGTGAGTCCGTCTCAACCTTTGTTTTACTGGCGGATATTCTTACAGTAACGGGAAGTGATGTTCAACGATGCTGGTATCCAACCCTGGCATGTCCTGATAGGACCAAGCAAACACATCGGGAAATTCTCTGAGAAGCTTTATCAAACTCTCTTTGGCAGTTGGACTGAGCAGTGCCCCAATCCTGATTTCTTTTCTCTCTTTTTCTGAACCCACGTTGATTGTTTCCAACGGCTCTTTGTGAGGTTCAATGGACCTTTCCTCTTGTCGGAGTAATCGGGAGATCTCTTCTGGAATTTCGTCATCAACTTCTTCTTCAGCCCCAAATACTGGGAACTCAAAGTTTGGAGAAGGCATCGGATCGTATGTTTCAAAGGGGTTTAAAATAAGCAATCTGCATGACGGGATGATTTGTGTTTAGAATAGATAGAGAAAATGCAAGTGTGTGCAGTGTATTTTTTTTTTTTTTGAAAAACTCGTTTATTTTGAATTGTTTTTTAGGATTACCATTTTCTGAGAAAAGCGAAAAGAGAAAACAACAATTAATGCGGAGATTACAAAACGACGTTATTTTATTTATGAACAAGCCAATTCTTGAAACTACAGCCCTATAAAACAAAACTCTCTCGCTTTGGGCGAAGCGAAGAGGGAAATTTATAGAAAGTGAGCCCTATCAAAACATCCGTTTCACCTGGGCAGGGTGAAAGGTTAAAGACGACAATTAATTTGACTTAGGAATAATCTTTGGAACATCGACAACAACCCATTGGCGGCGAAATCCTCGGTGAATCACAAAGTCTGGTACTTTCCTTGATTTTTCTTTAGAAATGACGCTGATTTCTGGCGGAGCAGGATCATTGGAATCTGTCTCCCAGGCACAGTTGTCGTAGGAGGATTCCTCAGTTGTATTTTGCATAGTATTTGTGCTCTCAGGTATATCTCCCCATCTAGTTGGCTGGATGTCTTCGAGCCTGATACGAGAGCTTTTGGGAACGGTGTACTTGACCATGAAGTTAAATTTTCCACTTGGTTGTCCTAAGGTGTCCCACACTTCTTTGGAACTGGAGGAGTTATCTCTCTCGATGACGTTGACCTCAGGAAAAGCATAGTTGATGAATTCTAGTCCAGCAAGCTATGCCAATTCATTGTTGTACTGGATATTTTCTGAATGACCTGAGTGTTGATCCTATGACATGGTGGGGATGCAGGTATTTAGTTCAATGATGCTTAGTTGATTTTCATTGTTTGGCTGATTTTCTTGCCCTAAGTCTCCTGGGTACGGCTGCCAGATAGGCAGGCCATCCATTGGGCCGTAATAGTCGTGGTCAAAGTTGTCTTTCATCAGAGTGTCTTCCTCTAATGAGTTTGGTGGAGCACGACATCCTTCAGGATCACAATCTCCATATATCATTTCGACATCTGACCTTGGTATAAATCTCGGACTCTGTGCGGGATAGCAAAAGGGCGTAGTCACCTCTTCCTGAGACATATAACCGTCCTCGTTGAGATAGGACTTCCATTCCTCATCCGTATCGGAGGAATCTCACTCGTTGATAGTATGGACTGTTTGAGGCACTGGGTGAAGGAAACCTCCACTGTGGAAGAAGTCCTGAATGGGATGAAGACTTTCATCGTTAGCAGCTGTCTGGGTACAGGTTGTGGAAAAACCAAGACCCTTCTTTGTTTTATTATCAGTAGGAATGACAAGCTGTCCCCATCCCTTTGTATTGTTATTCTCGATCACTTCGAGAGCATCTCTGTATGAGGAAATCGAGGTTCCTTTCTCAGATTGATTCTCATTGCTCACCGAAAGTGCTTGGAACTGAGTCCCAACAACCTCCTCGGGTTCTATACAAGTAGATAATGACAGGTTACTCACAATAAAGGCTTGTTCTCCACAGACCGTGACGAGTTAATCGTTCTTGACGAACTTCAATTTTTGGTGCAGTGTCGAAGTGACTACCCCAGCCTGGTGTATCCAAGGTCTTCCTAATAAATAATTGTACGCTGCCCGGACGTCCATGACCTGGAAAGTGATTAGGAAAGTGTGAGGACCGATAGTTATGGGAAGGTTGACTTCGCCGATAACTGCTTTCCGAGACTCGTCAAATGCTTTGACGATGACCTCACTGCCCCTCATCAGGGACCCTTTGAATGATAGTCGCATTAAAGTGGACTTCGACATAACGTTGATGGTCGATCCTGTGTCTACCAGTACGCTGACTAAAGCATCGTCTTGGCAGTTAATTGTGATATTGAGCGCCATGTTGTGACTTTTGCCCCCCTCTAGCAAGTCCTCATCATTGAATCCTAAGTTGTTGTAGGAAGTGATGTTAGAAATGATGCTATTGAACTATCGTATTGACACATCCTGTTCCACAAAGGCCTACTCTAAGACTTTCTGTAGAGCCTCCCTGTGGGCTTCGGAACTGAGTAAAAGTGATAGCACTGAGATCTTTGAAGGAGTTTGTAACAAATGATCAACAATGTTGTATTCACTCCTTTGGATGAGCTTCAGTATCTCATCATTGTTTTCTGAAAGGTTGGGATCACTAGACTGATCGACTGGAGGATTAGGAACTTTCGTCTGACGTTCCTTTTCTTTGTTAGGTTCTCCAACTCCTCGATTGAAGATTCGACCGCTCCGTGTTACATGACTGATGTCCACAATATTCATGACGGAGGGTAATGGAATTTCCCTTCCATTATCAATTATCGTTGCACCGTATTTGTAAGGGATTACCTTAGCTAATTCATACGGTAACGGTCCCGGTAGATAGATAACTACAGGAGCCTTCTGATTTTTTTGACTGTCGTAAGTAACTTCAATCAGTTCCTTGCTAAGAACCTTTGATTCATCCAGTAGAGGGATGATGGTACAAACATCCTTGTTCCTCTCAGGGTCAGAGATTACAACCACGTCTCTGATTTGATCTGCGAAGTAGTCTGGCGTCCAGTCAATGGACCCCGAAGCTAGGTATGGGTGAATCTCCCTGCGATCCAACTGACTCTGAAGGTCTGCTCGCACGAGGTAACATCCTTGGTTATTTTCCGAACAGACTCTACCGCATTCATAGTTGTGTGGTGGCACTTGGCCACGTCCGCTTTAAATGCAGTGTAACCTCACTAGATCTGTTTCCGTAGATCGGACATCCTAACTTCGATGCCGAGTAGGGTTCCCATCAACCACACTGTTTTGTTGCGTGTCTTCATACATATAGATTGGAAGCCACCAGTGGTTTAACAAGTGTTGTAAAGTTCTTTGAACGAGAGCGCACCCTTGGTTACTCTCACAACATACTTTGCAGTTTAGATAATCATGCGAAGTGAGAAAACCAAGTTGGACCTGCCTGGCATGTAACTCCACCAAGCTGGTATTCATCAGACGAACATCAAAGATTTGAATCATGTTGATATGATAAGGATTTCTATCATCGTAGTCTTGGATCTATCTAAGATCCATCTGACGCTGGAGGGCCTCTTGTACAAAAGAGCATCCCTGTTTGTTTACCGAGCAAGTCAGACAGGAGTTGTAATCATGCCGTGGCAGATTATGATACTGGCTTTGCCTTGAGTGCATTGCAACCAAGTTGACATTCATTGTATGGATGTTGTGGTTCTGGATGACGTTGGAATTCGTATAGGTCATGCTGACTCCATGAACTCGATGCTCTTGGATCCATCCGAGATCCAATTGTTCTTGTAGAGCTGATTGCACCACAGAACATCCTTGATTGTTCTTAGAGCAGATATCACACTGATGATAGTTATGAGGTGGCACATGGCCATATCCACTCTATCTACAATGCATCTTGACCATGTTGGCCCTTAATAAGAGTACATAATGAATTTGATAGGTGTTGTTAGACTCCCCCTCTATCAAATTGACTACAGCTTTCCCATGTTGAGGCAGCGGGTTTGTGAGAACATTAGGATTCGTATCCTTGAAAGATAATACCCCGCTCCTAACAAGATTTTGCACATCGGATTTGAAACTGAGACAGTTTTTTATGTTATGCCCTGGTCCTCCTTGATGGTAAGGACAAGTCTGATCCATTTTGAACCAAAAAGGCAGATTTTCTGGTACTGTAAGAGGAGACCTGGTTTGGATATGCCCCTTGGCTAGTAGTAACGGAAACAATTCTGCGTATAACATGGGTATAGGATCAAACCCTGGTGGTCGCGTTGTACGGTTGTTGTTGTATGGAGGACGAGCCTGCTGAAGAGGTTGCCGATTAGGTTGGCTCTGCGCAACCTGAGATTGATACGTAGGAACGGGAGAGGGATCGATAGCAGGAGGTACAACTGCCACTGGTTGATATCATCGGCTTTGCTTCCCGAGAGATATATTCCCAATATCCTGCTATTTTTTCTTAGGGAGAGCACTACCGTATCGTTTTGTACTACTTGATGATCCAGCGTCTTTTACTAAACTTCCTTCCCGGACTGCTTCCTCAAGACGAACCCCCATGCCCACCATCTTGGTGAAGTCACTGGGTGCACTGGCGACCATTCTGTCGTAGTAAAATGAGCTTAAGGTCTTTAAGAAGATTTTTGTCATCTCTTTTTCCTCAAGAGGTGGACAAATCTGGGCGGCAATTTCACGCCATCTCTGAGCGTACTCCTTAAAGGTTTCCTTGTCCTTTTGTGACATCGATCTGAGTTGATCTCTGTCCGGTGCCATCTCCAAATTGTATTTATATTGTTGAACGAAAGCAGCGCCGAGATCTATGAATGTGCCGATCGTAGCGCGGTTTAAACCCATGTACCATTTTAATGCGGCACCGGTTAAACTATCCTGAAAGTAGTGAATTAGTAGCTCCTAGTTCTTTGTCTGAGCTGACATTCGCCAAGCGTACATCACTAAATGACTCTAAGGGAAAGAGTTACCCTTGTATTTTTCAAAGTCGGGCACTTGGAACTTGTGTGGAACTTTCACATTGGGGACCAAGTAGAGGTCTGCGGCGTCCTTTCCAAATAGATCCTGACCGCGAATGGCTTGCAGCTCCTTCTGCATTTCCAGGAACTGTTCCTGGAACTCATTCATTCTGTCGAACATGCTTTCGTTTCCACCAGAAGGTATCTGGGGAATCTGTCCTTCCGGGACAGTGTGTACCACGGGTGGTGGTATAGTCATTATGGCCGAGACTCTCGGTGCCTCCCGAAGTTTGTAACCTTCAGGAGTTGCTGTCATGCCCCTGGCATCTTCGTTTTCCGGAAGTTTGTAACCTTCAGGCCCAGCGGTTCCTGTTGCGGTTCCCGGAGTTAATAGGCATGCCTTAGGGACGATCTTTCGGCATCTTGTACCTAGGATCATACTTCTCCACTATGGGCGTTGATGTGATCTCTGAGATCACAGTCCTTTGTTGTTGCATCTGAGCTTCTACTAGAGCTTGCATGTCATTATGAAGCTTTCTCAAATCCTCTTTCAGAGTGTCGATCTCTTCTCTCAACTCTCTGTTCTCTTCCTCGAGATCATCCATCTTTTTCTGACGATTGGCTCGAGTATTGTACGAATGAGACAGTTTGACTCTAGAATCGAGACGCAAACGTGAGATTCGTAGGTAAGAAGAATGCGTTTATGAGAATGATGAATGCAATGATTATTAATTAATTTTGTTTATTCAAAGTAAACTTTGACAATTAGATTGAAAATATCAAACAGTGGGGAAACCCCGTTTTATTGAATTCAAAGGATTGCGGAAATGGAAATACAGTAGATTACAAAGTGCTAGAAAAGGAAATCTAAACTAATGGATCCTGTGTCCTCTCTGAAGAGAGCTCAAGTCCTGGTTCAGGCGCTTTCCTTTTCTTTGACCGGGGCTCTTGGGCCGTTGTCGGGTTGTCATTCATTTGCCAAGTGAAAGGAGCGAGCAAATTCCTTTGGTCATCCTGATTTTCTACAACATGTTGCTCTAAAATCTCAATCAGGGCATCTTTTCCTCTTAACAGTTACTGTATTTTCTTACACTCCATATCGAGAATACGATACTTGTTCCTCCAAGACCTCTTCTCCTGTTGAACTTTGCTGAGAGTAACCTGAAGTTTTTCCGTTTCAGACATGAAATAAAGGGCAGAGTCCCTTAATGGAAGAACTTCCTGAGGGTAAGGCATCCTCAGCTTGAGAGCTCTAGTTTGTACCCAATGGAGATAAGGCTCCATCGAGACACAGTCTGGTTTTCCTAGAGACTCTCGTCCTTTCCTATGAACGTGTTTTCAGGCGTGCACTATTTCTGTCTTTAGTGCCCTGTCATTTTCTCCTTCTTTGAAGAAAAGACCTTCTAGATGAGGATTTCGCGGGACATGCCTCATCGGGTATCCAAATTGATGACGAACTAACACCGAATGATAGTTGATTCCTCCCTTAGTTCCTATAAGGGATACAATTGGGAAATTTCCACAACGGTCAATTATTCTGATCCCGTCGTAGATTCGATTGTACCAATCGATGTTAGAGTTGGTAAGAGACATGATTCTCTGTGACCAACGTAAAGTATTCTTTTGATCCCAAAATGCAGTAGAATTGGGCAAATGGGAAGTGAACCATTTGTATAGCAGGGGTACACAGCACGTGATCATTCCTCCGTTGTATAAATTCCTTAAGTGTATAGAATGATACGCATCTGCGAGTAAGGTCGGTACGGGGTTTCCGATCAGGAAGATCTTAATAGCGTTGATATCTACAACGTTATCGATGTTGGGGAACAAAAATAACCCGTAGGTGAGCAAAACAAAGATGCTCTCGAAAGCGGCCACGTTCCCTATACTAGCAAAGTACTGGGCTTTCTTTATCAAGAATTGGGATGGCAAACCTTGGATGCCACCCTTAATGGTCATGTGAGTCCTGACTTCTGACTTGTCCAAATAAATTGATCTTGCAATGGTCTGATCCTTTGGAATTTCTTCCAGTCCAGAAAAGGGAGCTTGATCAGTAATATGTAAATCAGTCAGGTGAGAATACTCCTCCAGCGTTGGTGCAAGCTGATAATCCAGGAATGTGAAATAGTGATAGACCGGATCGTAGAACTGGATTAGTGTGGACAGGATTCCTTCGATTACATGAACCCTTAACAAGGACAGCAATCCTCCATACTTGGCTCTGAAAGCCTCGTGGTTGGTGATCATTCTCGCCAAACCTCTCAAATCCTCTAACCTTGGAACCTTGAAGGTGTACTTATGAGTTATCCTTCTACCGAAATCCATTAGCGTAATCTCCTTTCTCTGATATTTGCAATCATTGTCTCAGTTTAATTTGAAAAAGAGAGACTAGAAGAGAACATTTTTTTTTGTTTTAATGTTTTTTAAATGAATGCATGAATGTATGAATGCAGCACACAAAAACATAGAAAAAACATGGGGTCAAAGGGTCGGTGTCATAAAGTCAAGGCTTTACCCCCCCCCCCCCCCCCAAAGGTTTATATTGGTGATTTTTTGTACCTTTCCGCAAAATCATTGACCCCTCTGGGATAACAACAGCAAACAGATCGCCAGTGAGCTGATGTATCCTAGAGTGATCTCAAATGAGGGTAGTATCGCGTGACAACTATTTCCGATAGCTTTCGCACTACAAAATGGCTTAAGTCTACTAAAAACCTCAGCTTCTCAGATAACCCAGTCAACCACACTACTTTCAAAAACTGAAGTCGTATAGGCAATGTATCTGCAAAGCGAGTCTCCACTGAGTTTGATGGTCGATCGAGGGCTCTTAACTGGAATTCACTCCTAGTAAGATTACCCGCATTGCCATCACCTATCTTAGTTGTATACTCAATCTTTCCACATGCGGCATCACACACATTCCCATTAGCAGAAAAATAAACACAAATATTAATTAGGAAAAGCAATATATATATTTGTCTTAATCATCCTAGACCTCTAGTCTTATGATCCTATACAGGCAATGACTCCCCAGCAGAGTTATCATTTCTGTGACATTTCTTGAACTCAAGTTTTCTTCCTAAGAGATGGGAGAGAACAAGATCTCCATCGAAGGTTCCTAGCAGAGTCGCCATTTCTTCTGGCAGTTTTCAGATTTAAGGTTTCGACCAGAGAGATAAGAGGGACAAGATGCCCTGTGGGCCCCACGGTGGGCGCCATTTTTCTGTAGCGAGCGGTTTTGGACGTGGTTCTTAAGCACTGTCGCTCTGGGGTACTACAGGTCGATTCATTTTTTATCCTATTGAAACTGATTAAGGAAGGGAATTAGATGTCTCTAATTAACCCTGCTTGCATACTGAGTTTAAATAGATGACTGTTGGTTTACAGATGCGGTTTAGATTGTGGGCCTTTCTCTGCTTATTTTGTTAAGAATGAAATGATGGGACTATTCTTGGGGATTTTGGATAAGTACTGGATTTTATGTTTTTAATTAGTGCGCTCACTAAGATTTTTTCAATCTTATGCCTACGTATTCCCGTTTAACGAAATAGGGAAATCAGAGCGATCGTAGTTCCTCCTATTCTATGGGAGGAAAAAGTTCGTTTTGGTGTCTTGCTCAAAGCCCAAGACGTGAAGCTAAAGGTAGTTTGTATCTTGTTCGAAGCCCAAGATGTGAAGCTAAAGGGGTTTGACTTTAGAGAGAATTTGTCATCTCTAAAGGGGGATATTTGTTTGTCACAACTGTTGGGTGACTGATTATAAAGGAGAATTACTTTAACTGGGATATGTGAATCCAGCAATGCCATAATTTCCTTTATAGGGGATTTTTAACCCGAAGGAGAAGACTTTAACTCAGTTTAGAGCAATGCCATCTTTCCTTTAGAAATTTCTCATGCTAAAAGAGGGACAGTGGCATGGATGCAAATATTCCAGAGGCTTGCCGCTTACATCAATTAGATGGGGGGAAAAGGAGTTGTTGATGTTTGTATACTGTGAATGAGGCACAACTTTTGATGATAAAAGGCTGATTGACTTAACCGGGGTTTTCTTATACAAAGCCTAAGAGGAGGCTATTGACCCAACAAGAGGGTGTTTTTATGTGTCTTGTAAGAAGCCCAAGACGGAGGCTAAAGGTTTGACTCAACAAGAGAGTCTTTTATACTCAACAAGAGAGTGATTTGTATCTCGTACGAAGCCCGAGATGGAGGCTAAAAGGAGATTGACTCAACAAGAGCGTCTTTTATACTCAACAAGAGAGTGTTTTTGGATCTCGTACAAAGCCCGAGATGGAGGCTAAAAGGGAAGTGACTCAACAAGAGAGTCTTTTATACTCAACAAGAGAGTGATTTTGTATTTCGTACGAAGCCCGAGATATAGGCTAGGTGACTCAACAAGAGAGTCTTTTATACTCAACAAGAGCGTTTTTGTATCTCGTACGAAGCCCGAGATGGAGGCTGAAAGGTGTGACTCAACAAGAGAGTCTTTTATACTCAATAAGAGAGTGTGAAAAGGTTAGCCCCGCTAGGGAGAATCATTGTACAAAGCCCAAGAGGAGGCTAGTGTGCTGGTGACTGTTTCAGTTTAGTGACAGGTCCAGTATGTTGGATAAAAGAGAAAATCAGTTCTTATGAAGGGAACGATTAAAGGTAAGGCTGTGCTTTGGGATTGATCGGAGGATCAGGGTTATTTCCCGTTCTTTAAGGAAATGGGAAATCCAAAGGGTATTGAGACTGTCCAAGTCTACTGGTGTTTTGAGAAATCGATTCTCAGATAGTGAATGATCTTTGTATGATGCCCAAGAGAAGGCTGACATGTTAAGGGATAAAGGTCAACCCATTAACAGGTCTGACACTTGACTCAGAAAGACAGCTCTAGCAAATTGATGGCTAGGTTTTGTTCCTATACCTGTAGAGATCTCTGGGTCATTGTACTAAGCCCAAGAGAAGGCATGAGAGATTTTAAGAAGCCCAAGGATCCTTGTACAACGCCTAAGAGGAGGCGGGGATGCTTTTAAGAAGCCTGTGGGTCCCCAAACCTCGAGAAGTTCAAGACATGCCATTCACCGAGAATAGATCAAGCCAGGAAAGTCCGAGAATTTGGAAGAAACTCAAGAGATGCCATTCACGGAGAAAAGATCATCTTTGGGGAGTAGAGTTTCTTTGACGATTTCTAAGGGTGACAGTCTGAGAAAGGGTTCACCGAGAATGCTGCCTTTCACGTCTCCATATTGTTTAACCCCAAGAGGAAGGAAGATTGTGTCTGGTAATCCTATGGGGATCTAGTTTTGTTTGTATTTAAGAGTGACCAACAGGGCTTTACACAGTTGATATTTGACAAGTATATAAAAGTTTGTGAAAGAAGACTTACAGTGAGCAGCCCCACAATACAATTATATATTTATGAAAGCGGGTAAACACTTACTCGGTTGTAGAGCTTCCATGCTGTTTGGTTAGTTTTTTCAACAAAGAAAGCTTTGATAACAATATTATATTCAAAATCAAAGGAGAAAGTGTTTTGAAAAGATTGTTTGGGGCTTACAGCTCAAGGAGAGGCCCAAGGTTTTATCAGTGATTGCACTGTTGTTTTGAAATTGTACAGGGACTTATACAAGTGACTGAGCCCCAAAAAGGTTTTCTGTACAAAGGGATGGGTCTTACACTCTCTCAAGAGGCCCAAAGGTTTATTTTTGTACAAGTGGTGGGGCTTACAGCTCAAGGAGAGGCCCAAAAGTTGTGTTTGAAAAGGCGACGATCGCGTCGAACTTTTTGGTGGTATCGGACTTATACAATACACTGAGGCCCAAATTATTTTGATTTCCAAAAAGGGTTGGGTCTTACACTCTACTAGAGGCCCAATGATTTTTAAAGAATGGGGCTTATAACACGAGGTTAGGCCCAAAGGATTTGATTTTTGAACTGGCGATCACGCAGAGATTTTCTTTTAACGCAGAGGGACTTATACAATATCTGAAGCCCAAAATTGTTTTGGTTAAAAGGGGATTGGGTCTTACACTCTATTAGAGGCCCAAAAGATTTTGAATGGGTCTTATAGCTTGAGGAGAGGCCCAAATGATTTGTTTTAAACAGGCGATGATCGCGCCGAACTTTTGAAATACAACGGGACTTATACAACATTTAAGGCCCAAAATAGGTTTGTATTTTCAAAGGATTGGGTCTTACACTTTATTAGAGTCCCAAAGTGTTTTAAAGTTTTGTTTGAGTGAAAATCAAGGAAACCCTAAATTTGTTTTCTTTTAAAAGTAAATATTTAAAGAAAATCAAATAAAAAATGATAAAAATACCAAATAAGTTTGAATAAACCACTTGTGATTTTTGTTGAGGGTTTGAAAAATGAGGTTTTAATCACAAGATAAATTAAAACTCATTTGGTTTTGATTTTCAAAGTAAATATTCACTTTTAAATGTTTAAAAACAAATAAAAATGAATTTTCTCACAAAAATACTAATTATATTAAATAACTAATATAAATTTAATTTTTTTGTGGAATAAAATATTTCAACATTTTTGTGATTTTTTTCAAAAAGAACCAATAAATAATAATTAAAATTGAGGGAGTTATAAATTTTTCAAATCATTAAAAATAATAAGAAAAACAATAAAAAAGTGGAGAAAATAGCAAAAAGAGAATCTGGGGCGAGGGGGATTCGAACCCCAGACCTCTAGTGTATAGGGCGTGCGCCTTACCACTGGGGTGGTGATACATCCGTTGATAGAAACACAACCACAAATATACGAGGCTTGCCTTGTTTTTGGCCTGGCCCAAGGCAAGGCAAGGCAAGATTTTGGTTGAAAACGTGAAGGCCATAACTTTCTCATTTCTCCATAGATTGAGACAAAATTTAGGTCTATCTTGCCTAGAATTTCACAAGGAATCCAATGGTGGTGGTATTTTTTTCAGATCATGCTCCTATTGAAAAACCCGATAGTGGTTTTGAAATAGGCCATGATTTGCATTTTCTATGCCATCTCTTGGTACAAGCATGAATTACATGATAAATTGGTGGAAACACAACACATATAACATGTAGAAGGGATGCATGATCAGTGGACATCAAAAGAAAACATGGTTCAAAGAATCCAAGTTGTGAGGCTTACCTCTTTTTGGAGCTTTTGTGCAATCTGCCAAGCCGCTTGTTCCAGAAGTAAGTTGATGCTTTGAACAACCTCAAATGATCTCTTAGAAGCTTTTAGGATGGTTGGAATCAGCTGGAAACCTCAGGAACAAGTTTGAGCTCTTTCTTGCAAAAGGGCAAAAGTGGCCAAAATAGCAACTCTCTCAAATGGTGTTCCAGATGGGGGGAACCATTTTGGACAATTCAAGGATGATATTTGGAGTGTGTTTGAGGTTTTATCTGGTTTGGAAAGTGACTGAATCAAGACATGGCTTGAAAAATGCACAAAAGTCCTATTTTGAGGTTTTGAGAGGTGACTTTGTGATTTTGGTGTTACAGGTCACTTGTGAGAGTTTGGACAGCTTAGATATGACATATTGGATGTGTTTGGATCATAAGCTGTGGTGGAATTGCTCTCTAACTCAAAAACTCAGAGTTACCTTGCTAAAGAATGTATTTTTGCCTAGAGAAAGAGATTTTGAGGAAAGCAAGTGTTGTAGTGCTTTGGTGTACTCAAACTGAACATAATTAAGCTCTATTTATAGTAGAGCAATTTTTTTTTGCTGCAATAGTGATTGGCAACTACAGCAGAGGTTTGACCAATATTGAGCAATGAGAATCCAAGTCTCCTCTAGCCATTGACTAGAGGTTAGGGCACAGGCTGCTGGTCCCCTTGGTCTTGGATAAATCTTGACTGAATTCATTTGGAAATGGCTCAGTCCATGCCACCTTGGTGCATCCATTGAATGCTCCAATCCAAAATTGGAGTCTTGTCCCTCTTTTAGGCATTTCTAGGTTTGGCATGCTATTTTTGGTTCCAAAGACTTGGGAGGCTTGGGATCAGAGTTGGTTCCTCCTTGGTCCCCCCTTGAGGTGTTCAGATGGATAGAGTTGCTCCCCCTTTGCAAAATTTGAGCAAATCGAGCAAAACTCCCAAATCTGCCTTGCCATGACAGTTTGCAGAAAGGCATATTGGCATTGTCATATCTCATGGCTCAAGTGGACTTTGATGGAGTTCTTGGCCATTTTGGAAAGCCCTCATATGATACAACAACTGTTTGACCATAATTGGTTTTGATGCTTTTTGGATCCAAGTGAAAAATGCCCCTACATTTGGAAAAAAGTGAAGGCAGATTCTGACTTAGTGAAAATTTCACTAAGTGTTGGAAAAAAGTGACATTTTCAATTTTTGTGATTTTGACCATTCCATAACTCAAAATCTATGAGGAATTGGAATGAGTTATGTTTGAAGCTTTTGTAGAGTGCCATGAGAGCTACAAATCCAGCTTTGGATGGGGAAAAATGGCCTTATGGTTTAGGAGTTATAATCCTCCAAAATTGGTACCCTAGCCACTTTGTTCCATAACTTAGAAAAATTTCTAAGTTTTTATGGTTACCCCTTTTACAAGTTATCTCACTTTTCTTGATTTTTCTTGATGAATGATGATTCCAATCACTCATTAACATCATTTTAGGGTTAAGGAACCATAATTGTGAAAAATCTCAAAAAGTCAAAGTTGACTTTTGTGTACAATTAACTTTTCGTCAGATGAATTCCAAACTGTGCGATCCTCTATGAAATCAAGTCCTTGACCTAAATCAACTTTGATGGATTGATTTCATAGGTTTTATAGGGTGTATTGAATCATTTCTTAGGGTTTGGGAACATGTCCTGGTCAAAAGTCAAAGGTACAGTTGACTTTTTACGCGAAACCCTAATTGTGGTTCTAATGAAATTGAGACTTGTTGCTCAAGCTTCTTGGATCAATCCATTGTTCCAAATGGATAAATGTTGTTTATTGGAGACCCTCAAATCATGTCTTGAGGTATTGGCTCATGTTTTGTCCCAAAAGTCAACTTAGGGGCGAATTAGGTCAAGAAACCCTAATTCCTGATTTTTAGTGAATGCATCCCCTGAGGTTAAATTGACTTGATGATTGGGTTTATGATGTCCCATGGAGTATCTTAGGTTATGCTTTGAAGCATTGGCTCATGCCCAGAGGAAAATTTCCATCTGGAGGCCCTGGTCGACCAAACCCTAATTTGGTGACACTGGCGATCTTGAGGCTTGATCCACTTGGAATGTTGCAGCCTTGTGCTTGATCCTTGAGGTGGGAGTCCTCTTGATCCTTTGTGGATGTTTGAGAGGTTAGACAAGTTGAAGATCATGTCATTTCTTGATTGATCCTTTGTCTAAGAACTCTGAGACAGCTTGGAACCATATTATTGTTTGTAGTAAAAGCTCACCCATCTTTGGGGAGACTAATGAGGCATGATGGTCTATCCATATTGTGATGATGATTTACCCAATGATGGGAAATCATAGTGGTCAAAATTTGGGGTATGACAATGTGTAGCACCAAAATGTGTGATTAAAGTTGGAATAAAAAGATGCAGCGCTGAAAAATCAGGTGTTGGGCAACATTTTCCTTGGTTAATCGGTTAACCAATGTGTTAATCGATTAACACAAGGAAAATTTGAATTCTTACACTTTTTGGAGGGAAACTTGGAGAATGGCTTGGTTCCACCTATTCTGAGCTACATTAGACCTCTGAATCTTGCAATTGGATATCACCATTGATACACTCTTGAAATATGCTGTGACATGTGTTTCGCACTCGGAATAAATTGCTGAAAACAACTGTCTGGTGCTGAATCACTGATAAAAAATGGCTGCCGGAGCTTCTGATTATCAAATCATCTAGTAAGCAAAATAAATGCTCAAAAAGACTTTAAAAGCTAGCTGCTTGGCTCTGAACATTGTGGAAAATGATACTGGAACTAATGGCGCCATGAGCTGCTGGAAAATACCTAGATCCCATGCCCAGAAGAACCATGCAAATGCAGAAATGAGGATGCAAATGAAATGAAGCATAAGCCAGTTAGCGCTAAAAATAAGAGGGCAAATTTTGAGGTGTTACAGATGCCCTTATTCAATCAACTGTGGACCTGAAAGGATGAGAGCGAACGACTGTCAGGAATTCAAGGTACATAAGGATTGAATACAAAAATAACTGGAAAATTTGCACTCTGTGGGTGAAAAGAATGGATATATGACAAACAAAGCGGTTGTGATGATGGAGAGGCATTTGTGGAAAAGAGTTTAGAACAAGTGAAATCCGAAGAAGTCCTGTCGGGAACGGTTGGAGTCTAGCTTGTGCCTGTCGGGAACGGTTAAGGTGTGCCTGTCGAGAATGGCTAAGCTTGAACTCAAAGGTCGCCTGTCGGGAATGGCTAAAGTCTAAAACCTATGGGCTACCTGTCGGGAACTGTAGATGGGCTTGTCGGGAACGACTGGGGTAAGCCTATCGGGAACGGTCAAAGTAAGCCTGTCGGGAACGGTCAATGTAAGCCTGTCGGGAACGGTTAAGCTTGAACTTAAAAGTCACCTGTCGGGAATGGCTAAAGTTTAAAACCTCTGGGTTACCTGTCAGGAACGGTAGATGGGCCTGTCGAGAACGGCTGGGTTTAAAACTCAAAGGTCGCCTGTCGGGAACGGCTAAAGTTAAAACCTGTGGGTTACCTGTCGGGAACAGTAGATGGGCCTGTCGGGAACGGCTGGGTCTAAAACTCAAAGGTCACCTGTCGGGAACGGCTAAATTTTAAAACCTGTGGGTTACCTGTCGGGAAAGGCTAGGTCTAAAAGTTAAAGGTCGCCTGTCGGGAACGGGTAAATTTTAAAACCTGTGGATTACCTTTCGGGAACGGTAGATGGGCCTGTCAGGAACGGCTAAAGGAATCCTATCGAGAATAGTTCTGGCTTGCCTGTCGGGAACGGCTAAAGGAATCCTATCGGGAATGGTTCCGGCTTGCCTGTCGGGAATGGCTAAAGGAATCCTATCGGGAATGGTTCCGGTTTGCCTGTCGGGAACAGCTAAAGGAATCCTATCGGGAATGGTTCCGGTTTGCCTGTCGGGAACGGCTAAAGGAATCCTATCGAGAATGGTCCTGGCTTGCCCGTCGGGAACGGTTAAAGGAATCCTATCGGGAATGGTTCCGGCTTGCCTGTCGGGAACGATTAAAGGATTCCTATCGAGAATGGTTCTGGCTTGCCTGTCGGGAATGGCTAAAGGAATCCTATCGGGAATGGTTCCGGCTTGCCTGTCGGGAACGGCTAAAGGAATCCTATCGGGAATGGTTTCGGTAATGTACGGTTGAGAGGTACGATCAAAAGATCTGTAAACTGAGGAATAAAACTCTGTTGGGGTGGAAAGTAGTGAAATCCTTGTACTGCTTTGAAATGTCTGGTGGGGAATGAATGAGGCATTCTTTTACTTTGTCGATGTGATTGAAGAGAAATAGCTTTGGGCTCTCGCACGAGGCATCAAAACTGGCTTATGCTCCACATGCATATGTTTGAATTTTCTATGGCATAATGCTCCATCTCGATGGAAATGCTACACTTCTTTGAGGATGCAATGCATACTACATGCAAGATGCAAAGAGGTTCCTCAGCAAAATAAATGCAGAGGAAAATAAGGTAACTCCGCTAGGGATAACAAGCTGGATTAACTTCGTGGTCGCAAACCGTACTGGGGAAGACAAATTAACCTGATCTCCTGATCTGGGCTCTGACCTGACAAACCTGTTGAGGTTGCTGTAGGAAATGATAACTTTGCTGGGGAGGCATCATCTGAACCAGTCTGTTTGGGGAAGAACTATAACCATAGAACTTCGTTGGGGAAATGATAACCTTCTGGCCTGGCTACTGGGGAATTGAGATCAAACAAACTCTTGCGGAGGAAGGAAATACCTGCTGAGGGACTGAGATCAACCATATTTCTTGCTAGGGGACTAAAATCAACCAAAAGTCCTGCTGGGGAAAGGAGTGCTCGCTAAGGGACTGAAATCGACCCAAAACTCCTGCTAGGGATGACAACCTCCAGGAAGAACCTTCCTAAGGAGAGACCCATTTCTGCTTGGGGAGAATCATCATTTGAGTCTTGCAGGAAAAGAAACTAAAGACATCACCTCTTATTGATGGGCTAACCAGCGAACATTAACACCTGCAAACAAAAAAAAAAGATGCACACACATGCCCCAGAGTATCATGGGTTTTGAATTCACCACCCAAGAACACCTGACATTTAAAGTAATTTAAATTATTTTCTTTTGCACGCATGTCATTGTAGAACCTCAATATTTTCAAATGCAATGTTTATCAAAAAATTCGAACGTTTTTTTGTAAACAAAACAAACTGTAAAGGAAAACAAAAGAGACAGATATTCTGAATAACGAAAACTTTATTGATTGAAAAGCCCGAAAGTAGGCGTTTACATCAGGAGGCAATTCCTGGAAAGAGGTAATTGCTTAAAAGAGAAAAGAACTATCTTAATGGAAATGTAGAAAACAGAAATCCATTGAGTTTCAACCCTGTTATAGTTCATATGTTTTCAAGACTCTCCAAGTGCTTTGCTTTCTGAGGGAGATGATTGGACCGATTCCTATCCTTAGGAGTACCTCTTGTTGAAACGAAACGGGATATAGATTCCTCAGATTGCAGCATTTCAGTTTTAAATCCCTCTTTTGCCTGGATCACCATTTACGGGTTTTCAATCCACCGGGATACCCATTTTTGCCTAAGTTGCCCTTTCGGGTTTTCAACTTACCGGGTGCACTCATTTTTTATTTTATCCCTAATTTTTGGCCGAACCTTTTTCTTTTTTTTACTCTTTTTTATGGTTCGCCGGGATGCCCTTTTTTTCCTGAACTCTCATTTTACTATCCAGCGGGTCCATTTATGCGAAGTATTTTTTTGACTGCGTCTGTGTTCACAAGCGACGGAAAATCCTCACCATCCATAGTTGTAAGCATCAAGGCTCCGCCTGAAAAAACCTTCTTGACAACATATGGACCTTCATAACTCGGAGTCCATTTGCCCCTGTGATCTGTATTAGGAGGAAGAATCCTTTTCAACACCAAGTCACCCGTCTAATAATTCTGAGGACGCACTTTCTGATCGAATGCCCGCTTCATCCTTCTCTGATACAGTTGCCCATGGCATACTACTGCCAACCTCCTCTCTTCTATGAGACTTATGACCCTTAAAGAAGGAATCTCAACTTCGACCGGTAAGACTGCTTCCATACCGTACACAAGAGAGAACGAGGTTGCCCCAGTAGACGTACATACTGATGTACGGTACCCATGTCAAGCGAAAGGTAACATCTCATGCCAATCCTTATATTTCACGACCATCTTTTGCACAATCTTCTTGATGTTTTTATTAGCTGCCTCAAAGGCACCATTCATCTTTGGGCGGTATGGAGAAGAATTGTGATGTTCAATTTTGAAGCTCTGGCACAACTCTTGCATCATTTTATTATTAAGATTAGAACCATTATCAGTGATGATCCTCTCAGACACCCCGTATCGACAAATAATCTCTTTTTTGATAAACCGGGCAACCACCTGTCTAGTGACATTTGCAAACGAAGCAGCATCCACCCACTTGGTGAAGTAATCAATGGCCATAAGAATAAAACGATGTCCATTAGAGGCAGTGGGCTCAATCTTCCCAATCATGTCAATGCCCCACGTGGCAATGGGCCAAGGAGAACTCCTCACGTTTAAAGGATTTGGTGGCACATGCACTTTATCATCGTAAATCTGGCACTTGCGGCATTTTCGGGCATATTTAAAACAGTCAGCCTCCATGGTCATCCAGTAATAACCAGCTCCCAACAATTTCTTGGCCATGGCATGTCCACCAGCATGGGTACCAAAAGAACCTTCGTGCACTTCATGCATTAACATGTCTGCTTTGTGTCTATCCATGCATCTGAGCAAGACCATGTCAAAATTTCTCTTGTATAATACACCATCCCCATTCAAGAAGAAACTGCCTGCCAACCTTCTCAGAGTCTTCTTATCATTGTTGGATGCCCCAGCCGGATACTCTTGACTCTTCAAGAAATGCTTGATATCATGGTACCAAGGTGTAGCGAGCGATTTTGGACGCGGTTCTTAAGCGCTGGTCGCTCTCTGCGGTTTGAGCTTTAAACTACAGGTCGATTCATTTTTTATCCTATTGTGAGCTGAATAAGGAAGGGAAATAGATGTCTCCAATTAACCCTGCTTGCATACTGAGTTTAAACAGCGGTCTGTTAAGTTACGGATGCTATCAAGGTGGGGGGGGGGGCCGTTGTACTGGTTATTTGTATTTCGCCAATACGGTTTTCTTTCTTTTTATCTAGGCTGAAGGTTTCTGGCGGGGAACAAGGATTAGGATGTTAGGACTGGTGGTTTTGAAATACTGCTTTTAATTGACGAAGATATGGGATTTGGGTTTTTTGTTGATTGCGCTCGCTAAGATATTTTCTTTCGATCTTATGCCTACGTATTCCCGTTTACCGAAACAGGGAAATCAGAGCGTTCGTAGTTCCTCCTATTCTATGGGAGGAAATGGTGTTTTTGGTGTCTTGTTCAAAGCCCAAGACGTGAAGCGAAAGGTGATTTGTATCTTGTTCAAAGCCCAAGATGTGAAGCTAAAAGGTCTATTTGTGTCTTGTTCAAAGCCCAAGACGTGAAGCGAAAGGACCTCGACTTTAGAGAGAATTTGTCATCTCTAAAGAGGGGAAAGGAGAATTACTTTAACTGGGATACGCGGATCCGAGCAATGCCATAATTTCCGAAGAAAGGGTTTTAACCTGAAGGAGAAGACTTTAACTCAGTGTAGAGCAATGCCATCTTCCCTTAGGAATTTCTCATGCTAAAAGAGGGACAGTGGCATGGATATAAATGATCCAGAGGCTTGCCGCTTACAGCGATTAGATGAAGGGAAAGGAGTTATTGATGTTTGTGTACTGCGAACGAGGCACAACTTTGATGCTAAAAGGTCGATTGGATCAACCAGTGGTTTTCTTATACAAATCCTAAGAGGAGGCTAATTTCCGATAGGAAAATCATTATACAAAGCCTAAGAGGAGGCTATTTTGTGTCTCGTACAAAGCCCGAGAGAGAGGCTAAAAGTTTTTGACCCAGTGGGGCATATCGTTATACAAAGCCTAAGAGTTGACTCAGTTGGAGAATCTTTTATACTCAGTAAGAGAGTGTTTTTGTATCTCGTACAAAGCCCGAGAGAGAGGCGAAAAGGTTGTTTTGACTCCACTGGGGAGAATTTTGGTATCTCGTACAAAGCCCGAGATGGAGGCTATTGTAACTGTTTCAGTTGAGTGACAGATCTAATATACTGATTTTAAAAGAGAAAATCAGTTCTTATATGAGCAACACTGTACTCAGAGATTTGATTTGAGGATCAGGGATATTTCCTTCTCTTTGAGGAAACGGGAAATCCAAAGGGTATCGAGACTATCCGAGTCTGCGGGTTTCCTTCCTATTTAACGAAGGGTGCTTGAGAATGTCTTTGAGACTCAAGGAAGTTAGACTGTCCGTGTCTAGAGTTTTATCTTTTGTACTATGCTTCGAGAAATAGTAGTAGACTCGATGAAAGGACTACTCTATGAGGATGACTAGGTTCTGTTCCTATACATCTAGGAGATCGTCGGGACAATTTGTATGAAGCCCAAGAGGAGGCTGGAAACTTTTAAGAAGCCGACGGGTCCTTGTACGAAGCCCAAGAGGAGGCTATCATTCCCGAAGGAAGAGATCATTATACGAAGCCTAAGAGGAGGCTGTGAATACTTCTAAGAAGCCGTAGGGTCCTTGAATAATGCCCAAGAGGAGGCCGATACTTTTAAGAAGCCCGTGGGTCTATCATCTCCTTTCCATTAGGAGAGATAACTCTTTTAAAGATGAAAACCACTGGTAAACGTGCGAGGTTTACTATCCAGCGACTTTTAACTTTTAAAGAGGGTTCCTTAGTTAAGGTCCAAGATTATGACCGTAGTGGGTACCCAAACCCCGAGACATTCAAGGCAAGTTATCCACAAGGAATAGATCAAGTCAGGAAAGTTCGAGAATTGGGAAGAAACTCAAAGATGCCATTCACGGAGAATACATTCATCTTGGGGAGTAGAGCTTCTTGACGATTCCTAAGGAGGACAGCCGAAGAGAAGACTGTATCTGGTGCTCCTATTGGGGATCTAGGCGTCTATTTCTACGAATAAATGAAACGGCGTCACCTAGTTCTAGACGTAGTTGCCGGGGAAACTCGAAATATCTATACTATTATTACACAGTAGATATGAGTTTATGAAAGGAGACTTACAGTGAGCAGCCCCACAATACAGTTTATAATATGAAAGCAGTAAATGAAAGCGATAACCACTTACTCGGTTGTAGTGTTTCCATGCTGTTTGGTTAGTTGTTCAACAAAGAAAGATTAAAAACAACAGTATATTCAAAATCAAAGGAGAAAGTGCTTTGAAAAAGAAAGATTTGGGGCTTACAGCTCAAGGAGAGGCCCAGGGTTTTATCAGTGAGCGCACTGTTTGACTTTGTACAGAGGGACTTATACAAGTGACTGGGGCCCAAAAAGGTTTTCTGTACAAAGGGATGGGTCTTACACTCTCTCAAGAGGCCCAAAAAGGTTTAAAGGAAAAAGAGTGGGGCTTATAACACGAGGGTAGGCCCAAATGATTTTTCGTTTAAAAATGGCGATCGCGCCGAGGTTTTCTTTTAACGCAGAGGGACTTATACAATAAGTGAGGCCCAAAATGTTTTGGTTAAAAGGGGGATTGGGTCTTACACTCTAATAGAGGCCCAAAGTGTTTTAAAGAAAAAGAAATGGGTCTTACTACTCGAGGGTAGGCCCAAATGGTTTTTATTTTTAAACGGGCGACGATCGCGCCGTTTACTTGTACAGAGGGACTTATACAATGAGTGAGGCCCAAAAAGTTTTTATACAAGGGGGGATGGGTCTTACACTCTCTCAAGAGGCCCAAAAAGGTTTAAGATGAATAAATGGGTCTTACTACTCGAGGGTAGGCCCAGATGGTTTTTTGAAAAGGCGACGATCGCGCCGTTTGTTTTTTTGACGGCATCGGGACTTATACAATAAGTGAGGCCCAAAGATGATTTGGTCAAAAAAAGGATTGGGTCTTACACTCTAATTGAGGCCTAAAGTTTTGAAAATGATTTATGAGGGTTGAATTAATCCAAAACCCTAATTTGTTTTCAAAATGTATTTAATTGAATAAAAATTCAATTAAAATGATCAAAAATTGTTTAACACATGGAAAACAAATTGTGATCTTGGATTAATGCTTCAAAAATTAAGTATTGACCTACAAAATAATTAGAAAGCATTAAAAGTTGCAGAATCAATGTAGAAAAAATATTTAAAATGCCAAAAACAATCAAAATATTAATTCTTTACAAAAATATCAATTATATGAAATAAATAGTATTTTTGGGATTTTTTGATAAAATAAAATATTTTAACATTTTTGTGAATTATTAAAAAAAGAATCAACTCAAAATCATTAAAACTCAGAGGGAAATTAATTTTGAATCAATTAAACAAAATCACAAAATTCAAATATTTAAATTTGAAAAAAAGGCGCCAAGAACAAGCTGAAGAACACGCGCGTGTTCTTGGTTTCTCAGATTTGCGTTTTCTATCCAATCTCCATGAATACGTAATCATATCATGCAATCCACATATCATTATGCTCGTCTCAACCTCACGATCATGTCTATGTACTTTAATTTCATTTAAATTAAACATACAACAAGAAATCACGAAGAAACCTCAAGAACCCTAATTTCTGCATGAAGGCTAGGATTTTTGATACACGATTCAAACAATGCAATTAATTGAGGGAAAACATTCCATGCATGATTATGAACATATGGCCAAATTATTGTGCGAGGAAATATGCATAGATTGAGAGATGACCAAGTTTAGGCTTACCTCCAAGTCGTGACAGCAAGAGCAGATGTGATTTTGAGTTGGAGGTGTTACAGATGAGTGGTGATGATCTGGACAGCTTCCCTACACCATATGGAGTGTGTTTGAACACTTGGATTGAATTGAAATTGGCTGGATCATTTTGTGGTACCTCAGCTGCCCCTTGTTTGAAAATTTGAGCAACCAGCTGGTGATTTCATGAAATTGATGTTTCAGAAGTTATGTGAGTGTTTGATCAGCTCATATGTGATGTATGTAAGGTGTGTGAGTGATTGGTTTGTGCAGAATTGCTCTCAAACTCAAAACCCAATAGCTACCTTGCTAAGAAAGGCATTTTTGCCAAGAGAAAGAGATTTTAAGGAAAGCATCTGTTAGATGGCTTTGGTGTACTTAAACTGACCACAATTGAGCTCTATTTATAGTAGAGCAAGTTTGTCTTGCAAGGAATAGTGCATGGCAGCTGGTAAGTAGGTTTGGCCAATGTTGGCAAATGAAAATCCAAGTCTCCTCTAGCCATTGACTAGAGGTTAGGGCACAGAGCTTTGGTCCCCTTGGTCTTGGATAAGTCTTGACTGATTTCAGATGAGAATGGCTCAGTCCATGCCACCTTGATGGTTCCATTGAATGCCTCATTCCAAATTTGAAGTCTTGTCCCTATTTTGGCAACTCTAGGTTCAACATGCTATTCCTTGTTCCTTGGACCTTGGAGGCTTGGCTCAGTGATTGTCCCCTTTGGATTCAATCCTCTGAGGTGTCCAAGTGGATTGGAGCAATTCAAATTGGCTGATTTTGGCAAATCGAGCCAAAATGCAAATTCTGCCTTGCCTTGACAGATTTCAGCAAGGCAACTTGCCAATGTTGTATCTCATGATGTAGGTTGAATTTGGCAATGTTCTTGGCCATTTTGGAAAGCTCTTACATGATACAACAACTGTTTGAACAAGTTTGGTTTTGATCTCTTTTGATTCCAAGTGAAAAATACCCCTACATTTGGCAAAAAGTGAAGGCAAATTCTGACTTAGTGAAAATTTCACTAAGTGTTGGAAAAAGTGACATTTTCACTTTTCAGCCACTTTGATCACTCCATAACTCAAAATCCTTAATGAATTGGAATGACTTGTAGTTGAAGTTTTTGTAGGTGATAATGAGGGCTACAAATCCATCTTTGGATGAGAAAAAATGGCCTTGTGGTTTAGGAGTTATGGTCCTCCAAAGTTGGTACCTTTGCCACTTTATTTTTAACTTAGAAAAATTTCTAAGTTTTATGGTTACCCCTTTTACAAGTTATCTCACTTTTCTTGATTTTTCTTGATGAATGATAATTCAAATCATACATTAACATCATTTTAGGGTTGAAAATCCATTTTGGTGAAAAATCTCAAAAAGTCAAAGTTGACTTTTGTGCACAGTTGACTTTTTATCAGATGAATTCCAAACTGTGCAATTCTTCAGGAAATCATGTCCTTGACCTAAATCAAACTTGATTGACATGTTCCCTGGGTGTCATAGGGTATATTCAATCATGTATTAGGGTTTGGGAGCATGTCTTGGTCAAAAGTCAAAGTTACAGTTGACTTTTCTCTTAAAACCCTAATTGTGGTGCAGATGAAAATGAGACTTGTTGCTCAAGCTTCTTGGATCAATCCATTGTTCCAAATGGATCAATATGGTGTATTAGAGACCCTCAAATCATCTCTTTAGGTCTTGGCTCATGGTTTATCCCAAAAGTCAACTTAGGGGTGAATTAGGTCAAGAAACCCTAATTCCTGATTTTTGATGAATGCATCCCCTGAGGCAAAATTGACTTGATGCATGGGTTCATGAGGTTCCATGAAGCATATTAGGTCATGTTTTGGATCATTGTCTTGTGCCCAGATGAAAATTTCCATCTGGAGACTCTGGTCGACCAAAACCCTAATTTGGTGACACTGTCGATCTTGAGACTTGATCTACCTAGAAGGGAGCAGCCTTGTGCTTAATCCTTGAAGTGGGAGTCCTTTTTGATCCATTGTGGATGTTTGAGAGATTAGACAAGTTGAAGATCATGTCATTTCTTGATTGATCCTTTGTCTAAGCACTCAGAGAGGGCTTGAAACCCTAATTTTGATTGTATTGGATGCTCACCCATCTTTGGGGAGACTGATGAAGCATGATGGTTCATCCATATTGTGATGATGATTTTCACAATGATGGGAAATCTAAGTGGTCAAAATTTGGGGTATTACAGATGCCCCTATTTAATCTTCTTGGACCCGAAGGTATGAATGACGAAGGGATTCGGGCATTCGGGGTGCAAGAGGATTAAATATCGGAATATCCGAAATTTTGATGGTGGTTATGAATGGTAGCTTACGCATTCATCTTCTTTAGCTAAGCGATGATGCTTAGAAAAGGTAAACTTCCCCTCGATCCTGGTTTCCTACCAAGGAACTGGTCTCAGTCTCTGATTCAAACTTCCCCTCGATCCTGGTTTCCTACCAAGAACTGGTCTTAGTTTCTGATTTAAACTTCCCCTCGATCCTGGTTTCCTACCAAGAACTGGTCTTAGTTTCTGATTTAAACTTCCCCTCGATCCTGGTTTCCTACCAAGAACTGGTCTTAGTTTCTGATTTAAACTTCCCCTCGATCCTGGTTTCCTACCAAGAACTGGTCTTAGTTTCTTTTGTCAATAAACTTTCTTGACAAGGGACGCTATTCATAGCGGCTTTCCTCAAACTTCTCGCCGAATTTTCCTGGGGAGATGCCATTTGAGTGGAAAAAGTTTTGATGTCAGACTTGCTGGGGAACCCATTCGTCTGAATTGTAGAGGTACACAAACTTCTCTGTTTTGGAGACGCCATTTGTCGATTCTACTAGGGAAAGCGAGTCTCTTGAGAGACTGTTTTCATTTGGGATCTTTCATCATACTTTTCTCGGGATCTTCCCGGAGAAACGCCATATGATGGGGTCCAATTTTGTGGGGCCGATGACCTTTTCATCAGCGGTCCTTTCGGAGCAAAACTAGCATGCTGCCGAATCTCTGATCACGAGGCTTTCTCTGTGGATTTTCCTTAATCTGGGAAAGTAAGGATATCATCTTCAATGGCGAAGAGTGATGTCTATTGAGAGTTTTCTCTGGCTTTTCAGAGGTTCAAGTTATCAAAGTGGTCAAGGATCAACTTCTTTCCAGAATTAAACTGGAAGCGAGGTTGTTCAGACACAGTATTACCTGACGAGGCAAGAACTGACAACTCAATTGAGAGGACTTCTACCACTAGGGGACAAGACCGACTCAAGTGATAGTGATGCAATACGAAATGCGAACGCAAATAAAATGCATGAAGTATGTATGTATATGCTGACAAAACAGACGCGACATACAGACTAATGGATGAACACAATTGGATACTCGGCCATCGCGGGGCAAAGAAGTACCGTTGATTCAAAATAGCAATTCCTCTTTGCTTAGGAGAGATAGTCCCGTTGGGAGCTATGTTGATCGGGCTTAGGAGATAAGAACTCGGCCGAGGATGTCAGACGAAACAAGGTCTCTGACATAGTTGATCCCTTCATTCAGGCATACTGGCTTAGAAGGAGTACTTTGATTCTGCACTTTGAAGTTCGCTTACTTCGGGAGAAGCGATCGATGTTCTTTTGATGTTCAACAGTCAAAAGAAATTGCCATCTTTATTTTAAAAGCAGAAAAAGTTTTAACAAGTAAATTCATTTTTGTTTTATTTCAAGAATCGCTGATTAAGTTTAAACAACGTCGTTCTGTAAAGCTAAAACAAGCAAGAATTACAAACAAAAGCACAAGGGCTCAAATTTTATTGATAAGATGGAGATCAGCCAAACGCGTGATTCCAAAGAGTATATAAAAAGTTAGAAAACGGTAATTTACAGGGAAAAGGGCTACGTTGAAACATAACGACCACTATCCTTCTACCAACTTTGAATTCGGGGCATCCTGAGCTTCTGTCGAAGATGACCTTTGACTGGAGATTTCCTCCGATAGATGATGCTGTAACTGCTGCTGAGGGACTTGCCTCTGTTGAACATAGTTACTTGCCATTATCCCTAACTTTTGCCTGGATTGTACTATGAGATTTCCAATCCATCGGGATGATTCTTTTTTTTTTCATGTCTCTAACTTTTGCCTGGACCGCCCTTTCAGGTTTTCAATCCACCGAGACGTTTTTTTTTTAGTTTAGTTTAGGCGAAGTATTTCTTGACTACATCCACATTCGTGGGGTAGGCAAATTCCTCTCCGTCCATGGTTGCAAGTCTCAAGGCGCCGCCTGAGAAAGCTTTCGTGACCACATAGGGGCCATCATAATTTGGGGTCCATTTGCCCCGAGAGTCAGTGAGAAATGATTGTATCTTCTTGAGCACGAGGTCTCCTTTTCTGAAGACACGAGGCCGAACCTTTTTGTCGAACGCCCTCTTCATTCTTTGTTGATACAACTGACCGTGGCATAGTGCCGTGATTCTTTTTTCTTCGATCAGGTTCAGTTCGTCATGTCGACTTTGACACCATTCAGCTTCGGTGAGCTTAGCTTCCATCAATACCCGGATTGATGGGATCTCTACTTCTATGGGGAGAACTGCCTCCATGCCATATACTAGAGAGAAAGGGGTAGCCCCTGTTGAAGTGCGGACAGATGTGCGATAACCATGAAGAGCAAAGGGTAGCATCTCGTGCCAATCTTTATAGGTTACAACCATCTTTTGAACGATCTTATTGATGTTCTTGTTAGCCGCTTCTACCGCTCCGTTCATCTTGGGTCGGTAGGGAGATGAGTTATGGTGTTCGATCTTGAACTCTGCGCATAACTCTTTCATCATCTTATTGTTCAAGTTAGATCCATTATCAGTAATGATCTCGCTTGGAACACCATAATGGCAGATGATATTGTTTTTGATAAATCGGACCACCACTTGTCGGGTTACATTGGCGAATGACGCTGCTTCGACCCACTTGGTGAAATAATCAATGGCTACCAGGATGAAGCGATGTCCGTTTGAAGCCTTGGGCTCAATCATACCAATCATGTCGATTCCCCATATGGAAAAAGGCCACGGGGAAGAAAGAACTTTGAGATGTGATGGCGGTACATGAATTTTGTCGGAGTATATCTGACACTTGTGACACCTCCTCATGTACTTGTAGCAGTCGGATTCCATGGTCAACAAATAATACCCGGCCCTGAGAATTTTTCTCGCCATTGTGTATCCGTTGGCATGAGTGCCAAAGGATCCTTCATGAATTTCTTTCATGAGCATGTCTGCTTCTGGTCTGTCGACGCATCGGAGCAAGACCATGTCAAAATTTCTCTTATAAAGAGTGTCACCGCCCAGGAAGAAGTTTCCAGCCAATCTTCTGAGGGTTTTCCTGTCTTTTCTGAGTGCCCCAGATGGGTACTCTTGTTTCTGAAGGAAGCATTTGATATCGTGATACCAAGGTCTGTCGTCTATGACTGCTTTAATCGCGAAGATGTAAGCGGGCCGTTCAAGGCGCATGATGTCGATCTTAGGTATGTCATTCCATCGACCTACACTAATCATGGAAGAGAGAGTGGCTAATGCATCAGCCATGTGATTCTCATCACGAGGGATGTGATGAAAGTTGACTCTGTTGAAGAAGGGTAACAACCTTCTTGCATAGTCTTTGTAAGGAATCAATCCTGATTGGTATGTGTTCCCATCTCCTTTTATCCGATTGATAACCAGGGCTGAATCGCCGTATACATCCAAGTTTTTGATCCTTAAATCAATCGCTTCTTTGAGACCCATGATACATGCTTCGTATTCGGCCTCGTTGTTCGTACATTTGAACGTAAGTCTGGCAGTGAAAGGAATGTGGGAACCCTGAGGGGTAACAATGATTTCCCCAATTCCGTTTCCATAATGATTGACTGCTCCATCAAAGATAAGTCCCCACTGGGAACCTGGTTCTGGCCCTTCACTGGGTAGCGGTTCATCGCAATCTTTCATTTTTAGATACATGACATCTTCGTCTGGGAAGTCAAACCCGATTGATTCTTGATCGTCAATCGGTTGATGAGCCAAATGATCGGCTAAAATACTTCCTTTAACGGCTTTCTGAGCATGGTACTCTATGTCATATTCTGATAGTAACATCTGCCAACGGGCAATCCTTCCCGTGAGAGCAGGTTTTTCGAAAACGTACTTGATGGGATCCATTTCGGAGACCAACCAAGTAGTATGGTGAATCATGTACTGGCGAAGACGTTTGGCTACCCAAGCCAAAGCACAACAAGTTTTCTCAAGCATTGTGTACCGAGTCTCGCAGTCGGTGAATTTCTTACTTAGATAGTAAATGGCAGACTCTTTCCGTTTAGTTTCGTCTTGTTGGCCAAGTACACATCCCATTGAGTCCTCTAGGACTGTGAGGTAAATGATCAATGGTCTTCCTTCCACTGGAGGTGATAGAATCGGCGGATTCAACAGATATTCCTTAATACTGTCGAAGGCAGTTTGGCAGTCTTCTGACCAAACGCAATCCTGGTTCTTTTTCAGTAATTTGAAAATCGGCGCACAAGTGGCAGTCATAAGGAATATGAATCTGGAGATGTAGTTCAAACGTCCCAGAAATCCTCTGACTTGTTTTTCAGTTTTCGGAGAAGGCATTTCTTGAATGGCCTTGACCTTGTCAGGATCAACCTCAATCCCTTTCTGGCCGACGATGAACCCTAGTAGTTTCCCTGAACGGACACCGAAGGTGCACTTGTTGGGATTCAAGCGGAGATTGAATTTTCTTAGATGTTCGAACAATTTTGACAGATGTTCAACGTGCTCGTCCTCTATTCTTGATTTTGCAATCAAATTATCGACATATACCTCGATCTCTTTGTGTATCATGTCATGAAATAGAGTAGTCATGGCCCTTTGATAGGTAGCCCCGGCGTTCTTCAAACCGAACGACATTACCTTGTAACAAAAGGTACCCCATGGGGTAATGAACGAAGTTTTCTCCATGTCTTTTGGCGCCATTTTGATCTGGTTATAGCCCGAGAATCCATCCATGAAGGAGAATACTTTGAACTTTGCTGTGCTGTCAACCAGCATGTCAATGCGTGGTAAAGGAAAGTCGTCCTTTGGACTTGCCTTGTTTAGATCTCTGTAATCAACACACATTTTGACCTTCCCATCCTTTTTGGGAACGGGTACGATGTTGGCTAACCATTGAGGATATTCAGATGTAGCGAGGAAACCCACGTCGATCTGTTTCTGTACCTCCTCTTTGATTTTGATGGCCATGTCTGGGTGAGTCCGTCTCAACCTTTGCTTTACTGGCGGACATTCAGATCTTAGCGGTAAGTGATGTTCCACGATGCTGGTATCCAACCCTGGCATATCCTGATAAGACCAAGCGAATACATCGGGGAATTCTTGGAGAAGCTTTATCAAACTTTCTTTGACAGTTGGACTGAGCAGTGCTCCGATCCTGATTTCTTTTCTCTCTTTTTCTGAACCCAAATTTACCGTTTCCAACGGCTCTTTGTGAGGTTCAATGGACCTTTCCTCTTGTCTGAGTAGTCGGGAGATCTCTTCTGAAATTTCGTTGTCATTTTCTTCTTCAGCCTCGAATACCGGGAACTCAAAGTTGGAAGAAGGCATCGGATCGTATGTTTCAACGGGGTATAAAACAAGCAATCTGCATGACGTGATGATTCGTGTTTAGAAGAGATAGAGAAAATGCAAGTGTGTGCAGTGTTTTGATTTTATTGCTTGTTTTTATTATTGAATGTTTTTTAGGATTACCATTTTCTGAAAAAGTAAAAAGAGAAAACAACAATTAATGCGAAAATTACAGAACGACGTTATTTTATTAATGAACAAGTCGAATCTTGAAACTACAGCCCTATAAAACAAAACTCTGTCGCTTTGGGCAAAGCGAAGAGGGAAATTTACAGAAAGCGAGCCCTATCAAAACATCCGTTTCACCTGGGCAGGGTGAAAGGTTAAAGATGGCAATTACTTTGACTGATGAACGACCTTCGGAACCTCGACAGCAACCCATTGGCGGCGAACTCCTCGGTGAATCACAAAGTCAGGCACCTTCCTTGATTTGTCTTCAGAAATGACGCTGATTTCTGGTGGAGTAGGATCATTGGAATCTGTCTCCCAAGCAGAATTGTCGTAGGAGGATTCCTCTGTTGCATTTTGCATAGCATTGGTGCTCTCAGCTGTATCTCCCCATCCAGTTGACTGGACATCTTCGAGCCTGATACGAGAGCTTTCGGGAGCGGTGTACTTGACCATATAGTCGAATTTTCCACTTGGTTGTCCCAGAGTGTCCCAAACTTCTTTGGAACTGGAGGAGTCACTTCTCTCGATGACGTTGACCTCGGGAAAAGCATAGTTGATGAATTCAAGTCCGGCAAACGTTGTGAATTCATCTTCATGTTGAGTAGTTTCCGAATGACCTGAATGTTGATCCCATGACATGGTGGGGACACAGGTATTCTGTTTAATGATGCTCAGCTGAGTTTCGTTACTCGGCTGACTTTCTTGCCCCAAGTTTCCTGGGTAAGGCTGCCACATTGGCAGGCCATCCATCGGGCCATAGTAATTGCGGTCAAAGTTGTCTTTCATCAGAGTGTCCTCCTCTAATGAATTTGGCGGAGCACGGCATCCTTCCGGATCAAAATCTCCGTAGATCATTTCGACATTTGATCTTGGTATAAATCTCGGACTTTCTGTAGGAAACCAAAAAGGCATAGGCACCTCTTCCTGAGACATATAGCCGTCCTTGTTAAGGTAGGACTTCCATTCTTCATCTGTGTCAGAGGGATCTTCCTCATTGATAGCATGAACTGTCTGAGACACTGGGTGAAGAAAACCTCCACTGTGGAAGATGTTTTGAAGGGGATGAAGACTTTCATCGTTGGCAGCTGTCTGGGTACAGGTTGCAGAAAAACCAAGACCCTTCTTTATTTTATTGTCAATAGGAATGACAAGCCGTCCCCATCCTGTCGTATCGGTACTCTCGACCGCTTTGATAGCATCTTTGTATGAAGAAATTGAAGTTCCTTCTTTGTACTGATCGTTCTTGTTCACCGATAGTGCTTGGAACTGAGTTCCAATAACCTCCTCGGGTTCCACACAAGTAGATGATGATAGGTTACTCACAAGCAAGGCTTGTTCCCCACAAACCGTGACAAGTTGATCGTTCTTGACGAACTTTAGCTTTTGGTGGAGGGTCGAAGTGACCGCTCCAGCCTGATGTATCCAAGGTCTTCCTAATAAACAACTGTATGTTGCCCGGATATCCATGACCTGGAAAGTGATTTGGAAAGTGTGAGGACCAATAGTTATGGGAAGATCAACTTCGCCGATAACCGTTTTTCTGGATCCGTCGAATGCTTTGACGACGACCTCGCTGACTCTCATCGGAGGGCCCTTGAATGATAATTGCGTCAAAGTGGACTTCGGCATAACATTCAGGGCTGACCCTGTGTCTACCAGTACGCTGGCTAAAGCATCGTCCCGGCAGTTAACTGTGATATTGAGCGCCATGTTATGACGGCGACCCTCTTCAGGTAATTCTTCATCACTAAATCCCAAATTATTGCAGGAAGTGATGTTAGAGACAATACTATCGAGCTGTCTGATTGTTACATCCTGTTCCACAAAGGCTTGCTCCAAGACTTTCTGTAGAGCCTCTCTGTGTGCTTCTGAACTGAGTAACAGTGATAATACTGAGATCTTTGAAGGAGTCTGTAACAGTTGATCAACAATGTTATATTCACTCCTTTGGATGAGCATTAGCATCTCATCTTTGTCTTTTGAAAAGTCGGGATTACTAGATTGACCGACTGGCGGATCAGGAATTTCTGCCTGAAGTTCCTTTTCTTTGTTAGCTTCCCCAACCCCTCGGTTGAAGATTCTACCACTCCGTGTTACACGACTAACGTCTGTAATATTCACGACGAAGGGTAATGGAATTTCCTTTCCATTCTCAATTGTTGTTGCACCGTATTTGTAAGGGATCGCCTTAGCTGATTCATACAGTAATGGTCCCGGTAGATAGATGACTATGGGAACCTTCTGATTTTTCTGACCGTCATAAGTAACCTCGATCCGTTCCCAGTTGGGAACTCTAGATTCGTCAAGTAGAGGGATGATGGCAAAAACATCCCTGATCTGGTGATGACCAGAGATCGTGACATCATCCTCAACTTGCTTGGCAAGGTAGTTCGGCGACCAAATGATGGGTCCTGAACCTGGATATGGATGAATTTCTTCATGATCGATCTGACCCTGAAGAGCGGCTCTCACAAGGTAACACCCTTGGTTACTTTCCGAACAGACGCTACAACTGTCATAGTTGTGTGGTGGCACCTGGCCACGCCCACTTTGAATACAATGTAACCTCACTAGGTTACCTTCCATTGATCGGACATCCTGACTTTGACGACGAGTAGGATTCCTGTGATTGATACTAATCTGCTGAGTATCTTCATCCATGTAGATTGGCATCCACCAGTGATTTAACAAGTGCTGAAGTGCCTTCTGGACAAGGGTACAACCTCGATCGTTTTCGCAACCCGCTTTACAATTTTGATAGTCATGTGATATTAAGAATCCGAGTCGGACCTGCTCAGCATGTAACTCTACCAGATTGGTATTCATCACGCGGATGCCAAAGATCTGAACCATGTTGATTTGATAGGAGTTCCTATCATGGTAGTCTTGGATCCATCCAAGATCCATCTGACGCTGGAGGGCCTCTTGTATGAAAGAGTATCCCTGTTTGTTTACCGAGCAAATTAGACAGGAACTGTAATCGTGCCGCGGCAGATTATGATACTGGCTTTGCCTTGAGTGCATCGCCACCAAGTTGACATTCATCGCACGGATGTCGTGGTTTTGAATGCCGTTAGAATTCGTAGAGACCATGTTAACTCCACGAACTCGGTGCTCCTGGATCCATCCGAGATCCATTTGTTCCTGTAGAGCTGCTTGCACTACAGAACATCCTTGGTTGTCTTTAGAGCAGATATCACACTGGTGATAATTATGAGGTGGCACATGGCCATATCCACTCTGTCTACAATGCATCCTGACCAGATTGGTCCCCAATAAGAGTACATCGTGAATTTGATAGACATTGTTAGTCTCTTTCTCAATCAGATTGACTGCAGCTTTCTCGTGTTGAGGCAGCGGGTTCGTAAGAACATTAGGATTCGTATCTTTGAAAGATAAGAGCCCGCTCCTAACAAGCTTTTGCACGTCGGATTTGAAATTGAGACAAGTCTCAATGTTATGCCCTGAACCTCCTTGATGATAAGGGCATGTTTGATCCACCTTAAACCAGAAAGGCGGATTTTCCAGAACTGAAAGGGGAGACTTAGTCTGGATGTGCCCCTTGGCTAGTAGTAACGGAAACAGTTTTGTGTACGTTACAGGTATAGGATCAAATCCTGGTGGCCGTGTTGTACGGTTGTTGTTATATGGAGGACGAGCCTGCTGAAGAGGCTGTTGTGTCCTTTGTTTGTCAGGTTGGCTCTGCGCAACCTGAGGTTGATACATAGGAATAGGCGCGGGGCCGATAGCAGGAGTAACAGCTGCTACTGGCTGATAACGTCGCCTTTGCTTTCCGAGAGAGATATTCCCAATATCTTGCTCTTTTTTCTTAGGGAGAGCACTACCGTATTTTTTAGTACCGCTCGTTGATCCAGTGTCTTTTACCAAACGTCCTTCTCGGACGGCTTCCTCAAGACGTACACCCATGCCGACCATTTCGGTGAAATCATTGGGCGCACTGGCAACCATTCGGTCATAGTAAAATGAGCTTAAGGTCTTTAAGAAGATTTTTGTCATCTCTTTTTCCTCAAAAGGTGGACAAATTTGAGCGGCCATTTCACGCCACCTTTGAGCATACTCCTTAAAGGTTTCCTTGTCCTTTTGCGACATTGATCTGAGTTGATCTCTGTCGGGTGCCATGTCCAAATTGTACTTGTATTGTTGGACGAAGGCAGTACCAAGATCTCTGAATGTACTGATCGTAGTACGGTTTAAACCCATGTACCATTTGAGTGCGGCACCGGTTAAACTATCTTGGAAGTAGTGAATCAGCAGGTCCTGATTCTCCGTCTGAGCTGACATCCGCCGAGCGTACATCACCAGATGGCTCTGAGGGCAAGAGTTACCCTTGTATTTTTCAAAGTCGGGCACTTGGAACTTGTGCGGGACTTTCACATTTGGGACCAAGCAGAGGTCTGCGGTGTCCTTTCCAAATAGATCCTGACCGCGAATGGCTTGCAGCTCTTTCTGCATTTCCAAGAACTGCTCCTGGAATTCATCCATTCTGTCAAACATAGTTTCCTTCTTACCAGAAGGTGTCCGTGGAATCTGTCCTTCCGGGACAGTGTGCACCACAGGGGGTGGTACCGTGACTACGGCAGTAAGTCTTGGCGCCTCCCGAACTTTGTAACCTTCAGGAGTCTTAAGTATGCCCCTGGCATCTTCGCTTTCCCGAAGTTTGTAACCTTCAGGCCCAGCGGCTTCTGTTGCGATTCCCTGATCTTCAGTGATCGGCGGAACATATCCTTCTGGGATATAGTTAATAGGCATGCCCCAAGGACGATCTTTCGGCATCTGATACCTAGGATCATACTTTTCTATGATGGGCGTTGAGGTGATCTCTGAGATCACAGTTCTTTGTAGCTGAGCTTCTTCCATGGCTTGCATGTCGTTACGAAGCTTTCTCATATCCTCTCTCAGAGCGTCGATCTCTTCTTTCAACTCTCTGTTTTCTTCCTCAAGATCATCCATCTTTTTCTGACGATTGGCCCGAGTATTATACGAATGAGACAGTTTGACTCTAGAATCGAGGCACAAACGTGAGATTCGTAGGGAAGAAGAATACGCGATGTGAGAATGATGAATGCAATGATTATATTAATTGTTGTTAGGTTTAATTAAAATAAACTTCGACAATTAGATTGCAAATATCAAACAGTGGGGAAACCCCTTTTTATTGAATTCCAAAGGATTACAGAAATGGAAATACAGTAGATTACAAAGTGCAGAAACAGAAACCTAAACTAATGGGTCCTGAGTCCTCTTCTTTGACCGGGGCGCTTGGGCCGTCGTCGGGTTGTCATTCCTTTGCCAGGTGAAAGGAGCGAGCAAATTCCTTTGGTCATCTTGATTCTCTACAGCATGTTGCTCCAAAATTTCAATCAGAGCATCTTTCTCTTTCAGTAATTGCTGTATTTGGATACACTCTACGTCGAGGGTGCGGTACTTGTTCTTCCAAGATCTTCTTTCCCGTTGAACTTTGTTGAGAGTAACCTGAAGCCTTTCAGTTTCCGTCATGAAGTACATGACAATTTCCCTCGGCGGAAGAATTCCGTAACGAGGATAAGGCACCTTTAGCTTGAGAGCTCTGGTTTGTACCCAATGGAGATAAGGCTCCACCGAGACACAGTCCGGTTTTCCCAGAGACTCTCGTCCTTTCTTATGAACCTGTTTCCAAGCTTGCACTATTTCCAACTTTAGTGCTCTGTCATTTTCTCCTTCTTTGAAGAAAAGACCTTCCAGATGAACACCCAGTGGGACGTGTCTCATCGGGTATCCAAATTGACGAAGAACTAATATCGGATGATAGTTGATTCCTCCTTTAGTTCCTATGAGGGGTACGCTAGGGAAGTTTCCACAACGGTCAATGATTCTGATTCCCTCATAAATCCTATTACACCAATCTATATCAGAGTTGGTGAGAGACATGATCTTCTGCGACCAACGTAAGACACTCTTGCAATCCCAAAAAACGGCAGACTTGGGCAAGTGAGAGATAAACCATTTGTAAAGCAAAGGTACACAGCATGTGATCTCCCCTCCTCTGTACAAATTTCCCAAGTGTACAGAATGATACGCATCTGCGAGCAAAGTCGGCACAGGGTTTCCAATGAGAAAAACCTTAATAGCGTTAATATCGACGAAGTTATTGATGTTGGGAAACAAAAATAATCCGTAGGTGAGCAAGACAAAGATGCTTTCAAAAGCAGTCATGTTCCCTATACTAGCAAAGTACAGAGCTTTCTTGGTCAGGAACTGGGCTGGCAAACCTTGGGTGCCACCCTTAGTGGTCATGTGAGTCCTGACCTCAGACTCGTCCAAATGAATTGCTATTGCAATAGTCTGATTCTTTGGAATTTCTTCCAGTCCAGAAAATGGAGCTCGATCAGTGATATGTAAATCAGTCAGATGAGAATACTCCTCCAGCGTTGGTGCTAGCTGGTAATCCGGGAATGTGAAACAATGATAAACCGGATCGTAGAATTGAATGAGCGCGTCCATGATCCCCTTAATCACATGGACTCTGAACAGTGGTAGCAAACCACTGTGCTTGGCTCTGAAAGCCTCTGGGTTAACGATCATCCTCGCTAACTTTCTCAAATCCCCTAGTTTTGGAACCTTGAAGGTATACTGGTGAGTTCTCCTTCTACCGAAATCCATTAATGCAATCTTTTTCTCTGATATTTGCAATCACAGTCTTAGTTTAATTTGAAAAACAGAGAGACTAGAAGAGAAATTTTTTGAATGTTTTAATGTTTTATTAAATGAATGCATCAATGCAGCACACAAAAACATAGAAAAAACATGGGGTCAAAGGGTCGTTGTCATGAAGTCAAGGCTCTACCCATCCCCAAAGGTTTATACAAGGGTGATTTTTGTACCCGTACTCATTATCATCAGTTCCTCCCAGGAAAGCAAAACAACAAGCGGATCGCCAGCGAGTTGTGTGCAATCTTAGAGTAAGTGCCATTCACCGAGAATAGATCACCAGCCTCAAATGAGGGTAGTATCGCGTAACAGCTATTTCCGATAGCTTCCACACTACGAAAAAGGTTGGCTTTTCTTAAGTGTATACTCAATCTCACCACATGCGGCATCACACGCATTCCCAGTAGCAGAAAAATAAACACGTATAGCATTTAGGAAAAGCAGTATATATATTTGTCCTAATCATCCTAGACTTATAAAGCTACGATTCTTAAGTTCCTGACAGAAATGGGTTCCCCGGCGGAAGCCCCAATCTGTGGTTCCCTGCCTAAGAGATGGACCAGCATAGGTCAATCTTTCTCCTCAACAGAGTTCCCATTTTCCGTAGAAAACGGGGATGATGCCCTAAGGCAGAAAAGGAGACTCCCCAGCAGAATCGCCATTTGTGTAATTTCACACAAGAGAAGTAGAAAGAAAGGAATCGGCCCCACGGTGGGCGCCACTTTTCTGTAGCGAGCGATTTTGGACGCGGTTCTTAAGCGATGGTTGCTCTCTGCGGTTTGAGCTTTAAACTACAGGTCGATTCATTTTTTATCCTATTGTGAGCTGAATAAGGAAGGGAAATATATGTCTCTAATTAACCCTGCTTGCATACTGAGTTTAAACAGCGGTCTGTTAAGTTACAGATGCTATCAATGTGGGGGGGCCTTTGTACTGGTTATTCGTATTTCGCCAATACGGTTTTCTTTCTTTTTATCTAGGCTGAAGGTTTCTGGCGGGGAACAAGGATTAGGATGTTAGGACTGGTGCTTTTGAAATACTGCTTTTAATTGACGAAGATATGGGATTTGGGTTTTTTGTTGATTGCGCTCGCTAAGATCTTTTCTTTCGATCTTATGCCTACGTATTCCCATTTACCGAAACAGGGAAATCAGAGCATTCGTAGTTCCTCCTATTCTATGGGAGGAAATGGTGTTTTTGGTGTCTTGTTCAAAGCCCAAGACGTGAAGCGAAAGGTGATTTGTATCTTGTTCAAAGCCCAAGATGTGAAGCTAAAAGGTCTATTTGTGTCTTGTTCAAAGCCCAAGACGTGAAGCGAAAGGACCTCGACTTTAGAGAGAATTTGCCATCTCTAAAGAGGGGAAAGGAGAATTACTTTAACTGGGATATGCGGATCCGAGCAATGCCATAATTTCCGAAGAAAGGGTTTTAACCTGAAGGAGAAGACTTTAACTCAGTGTAGAGCAATGCCATCTTTCCTAAGGAATTTCTCATGCTAAAAGAGGGACAGTGGCATGGATATAGATGATCCAGAGGCTTGCCGCTTACAGCGATTAGATGAAGGGAAAGGAGTTGTTGATGTTTGTGTACTACGAACGAGGCACATCTTTGATGCTAAAAGGTCGATTGGATCAACCAATGGTTTTCTTATACAAAGCCTAAGAGGAGGCTAATTTCCGATAGGAAAATCATTATACAAAGCCTAAGAGGAGGCTATTTTGTGTCTCGTACAAAGCCCGAGAGAGAGGCTAAAAGTTTTTGACCCAGTGGGGCATATCATTATACAAAGCCTAAAAGTTGACTCAGTTGGAGAATCTTTTATACTCAGTAAGAGAGTGTTTTTGTATCTCGTACAAAGCCCGAGAGAGAGGCGAAAAGGTTGTTTTGACTCCACTGGGGAGAATTTTGGTATCTCGTACAAAGCCCGAGATGGAGGCTATTGTAACTGTTTCAGTTGAGTGACAGATCCAATATATTGATTTTAAAAGAGAAAATCAGTTCTTATATGAGCAACACTGTACTCAGGGATTTGATTTGAGGATCAGGGATATTTCCTTCTCTTTGAGGAAACGGGAAATCCAAAGGGTATCGAGACTATCCGAGTCTGCGGGTTTCCTTCCTATTTAACGAAGGGTGCTTGAGAATGTCTTTGAGACTCAAGGAAGTTAGACTGTCTGTGTCTAGAGTTTTATCTTTTGTACTATGCTTCGAGAAACAGTAGTAGACTCTATGAAAGGACTGCTCTATGAGGATGACTAGGTTCTTTTCCTATACCTCTAGGAGATCGTCGGGACAATTTGTACGAAGCCCAAGAGGAGGCTGGAAACTTTTAAGAAGTCGACGGGTCCTTGTACGAAGCCCAAGAGGAGGCTATCATTCCCGAAGGAAGAGATCATTATACGAAGCCTAAGAGGAGGTTGTGAATACTTCTAAAAAGCCGTAGGGTCCTTGAATAATGCCCAAGAGGAGGCCGATGCTTTTAAGAAGCCTGTGGGTCTATCATCTCCTTTCCATTAGGAGAGATAACTCTTTTAAAGATGAAAACCACTGGTAAACGTGCGAGGTTTGCTATCCAGCGACTTTTAACTTTTAAAGAGGGTTCCTTAGTTAAGGTCCAAGATTATGACCGTATTGGGTACCCAAACCCCGAGACATTCAAGGCAAGCTATCCACAAGGAATAGATCAAGTCAGGAAAGTTCGAGAATTGGGAAGAAACTCAAAGATGCCATTCACAGAGAATACATTCATCTTGGGTAGTAGAGCTTCTTGACGATTCCTAAGGAGGACAGCCGAAGAGAAGACTGTATCTGGTGCTCCTATTGGGGATCTAGGCGTCTATTTCTACGAATAAATGAAACGGTGTCACCTAGTTCTAGACGTAGTTGCCGGGGAAACTCGAAATATCTATACTATTATTACACAGTAGATATGAGTTTATGAAAGGAGACTTACAGTGAGCAGCCCCACAATACAGTTTATAATATGAAAGCAGTAAATGAAAGCGATAACCACTTACTCGGTTGTAGTGCTTCCATGCTGTTTGGTTAGTTGTTCAACAAAGAAAGATTAAAACCAACAGTATATTCAAAATCAAAGGAGAAAGTGCTTTGAAAAAGAAAGATTTGGGGCTTACAGCTCAAGGAGAGGCCCAGGGTTTTATCAGTGAGCGCACTGTTTGACTTTGTACAGAGGGACTTATACAAGTGACTGGGGCCCAAAAGGTTTTCTGTACAAAGGGATGGGTCTTACACTCTCTCAAGAGGCCCAAAAAGGTTTAAAGGAAAAAGAGTGGGGCTTATAACACGAGGGTAGGCCCAAATGATTTTTCGTTTAAAAATGGCGATCGCGCCGAGGTTTTCTTTTAACGCAGAGGGACTTATACAATAAGTGAGGCCCAAAATGTTTTGGTTAAAAGGGGGATTGGGTCTTACACTCTAATAGAGGCCCAAAGTGTTTTAAAGAAAAAGAAATGGGTCTTACTACTCGAGGGTAGGCCCAAATGGTTTTTATTTTTAAACGGGCGACGATCGCGCCGTTTACTTGTACAGAGGGACTTATACAATGAGTGAGGCCCAAAAAGTTTTTGTACAAGGGGGGATGGGTCTTACACTCTCTCAAGAGGCCCAAAAAGGTTTAAGATGAATAAATGGGTCTTACTACTCGAGGGTAGGCATAGATGGTTTTTTGAAAAGGCGACGATCGCGCCGTTTGTTTTTTTGACGGCATCGGGACTTATACAATAAGTGAGGCCCAAAGATGATTTGGTCAAAAAAAGGATTGGGTCTTACACTCTAATTGAGGCCCAAAGTTTTGAAAATGATTTATGAGGGTTGAATTAATCCAAAACCCTAATTTGTTTTCAAAATGTATTTAATTGAATAAAAATTCAATTAAAATGATCAAAAATTGTTTAACACATGGAAAACAAATTGTGATCTTGGATTAATGCTTCAAAAATTAAGTATTGACCTACAAAATAATTAGAAAGCATTAAAAGTTGCAAAATCAATGTAGAAAAAATATTTAAAATGCCAAAAACAATCAAAATATTAATTCTTTACAAAAATATCAATTATATGAAATAAATAATATTTTTAGGATTTTTTGATAAAATAAAATATTTTAACATTTTTGTGAATTATTAAAAAAAGAATCAACTCAAAATCATTAAAACTCAGAGAGAAATTAATTTTTGAATCAATTAAACAAAATCACAAAATTCAAATATTTAAATTTGAAAAAAAGGCGCCAAGAACAAGCTGAAGAACACGCGCGTGTTCTTGGTTTCTCAGATTTGCGTTTTCTATCCAATCTCCATGAATACGTAATCATATCATGCAATCCACATATCATTATGCTCGTCTCAACCTCACGATCATGTCTATGTACTTTAATTTCATTTAAATTAAACATACAACAAGAAATCACGAAGAAACCTCAAGAACCCTAATTTCTGCATGAAGGCTAGGATTTTTGATACACGATTCAAACAATGCAATTAATTGAGGGAAAACATTCCATGCATGATTATGAACATATGGCCAAATTATTGTGCGAGGAAATATGCATAGATTGAGAGATGACCAAGTTTAGGCTTACCTCCAAGTCGTGACAGCAAGAGCAAATGTGATTTTGAGTTGGAGGTGTTACAGATGAGTGGTGATGATCTGGACAGCTTCCCTACACCATATGGAGTGTGTTTGAACACTTGGATTGAATTGAAATTGGCTGGATCATTTTGTGGTACCTCAGCTGCACCTTGTTTGAAAATTTGAGCAACCAGCTGGTGATTTCATGAAATTGATGTTTTAGAAGTTATGTGAGTGTTTGATCAGCTCATATGTGATGTATGTGAGGTGTGTGAGTGATTGGTTTGTGCAGAATTGCTCTCAAACTCAAAACCCGATAGCTACCTTGCTAAGAAAGGCATTTTTGCCAAGAGAAAGAGATTTTGAGGAAAGCATCTGTTAGATGGCTTTGGTGTACTTAAACTGACCACAATTGAGCTCTATTTATAGTAGAGCAAGTTTGTCTTGCAAGGAATAGTGCATGGCAGCTGGTAGGTAGGTTTGGCCAATGTTGGCAAATGAAAATCCAAGTCTCCTCTAGCCATTGACTAGAGGTTAGGGCACAGAGCTTTGGTCCCCTTGGTCTTGGATAAGTCTTGACTGATTTCAGATGAGAATGGCTCAGTCCATGCCACCTTGATGGTTCCATTGAATGCCTCATTCCAAATTTGAAGTCTTGTCCCTATTTTGGCAACTCTAGGTTCAACATGCTATTCCTTGTTCCTTGGACCTTGGAGGCTTGGCTCAGTGATTGTCCCCTTTGGATTCAATCCTCTGAGGTGTCCAAGTGGATTGGAGCAATTGAAATTGGCTGATTTTGGCAAATCGAGCCAAAATGCAAATTTTGCCTTGCCTTGACAGATTTCAGCAAGGCAACTTGCCAATGTTGTATCTCATGATGTAGGTTGAATTTGGCAATGTTCTTGGCCATTTTGGAAAGCTCTTACATGATATAACAACTGTTTGAACAAGTTTGGTTTTGATCTCTTTTGATTCCAAGTGAAAAATCCCCCTACATTTGGCAAAAAGTGAAGGCAAATTCTGACTTAGTGAAAATTTCACTAAGTGTTGGAAAAAGTGACATTTTCACTTTTCAGCCACTTTGATCACTCCATAACTCAAAATCCTTAATGAATTGGAATGACTTGTAGTTGAAGTTTTTGTAGGTGATAATGAGGGCTACAAATCCATCTTTGGATGAGAAAAAATGGCCTTGTGGTTTAGGAGTTATGGTCCTCCAAAGTTGGTACCTTTGCCACTTTATTTTTAACTTAGAAAAATTTCTAAGTTTTATGGTTACCCCTTTTACAAGTTATCTCACTTTTCTTGATTTTTATTTATTAATGATGATTGAAATCATACATTAACATCATTTTAGGGTTAAAAATCCATTTTGGTGAAAAATCTCAAAAAGTCAAAGTTGACTTTTGTGCACAGTTGGCTTTTTATCAGATGAATTCTAAACTGTGCAATTCTTCAGGAAATCATGTCCTTGACCTAAATAAAACTTGATGGACATGTTCCATGGGTGTCATAGGGTATATTCAATCATGTATTAGGGTTTGGGAGCATGTCTTGGTCAAAAGTCAAAGTTACAGTTGACTTTTCTCTTAAAACCCTAATTGTGGTGCAGATGAAAATGAGACTTGTTGCTCAAGCTTCTTGGATCAATCCATTATTCCAAATGGATCAATATGGTGTATTAGAGACCCTCAAATCATCTCTTGAGGTCTTGGCTCATGGTTTGTCCCAAAAGTCAACTTAGGGGTGAACTAGGTCAAGAAACCCTAATTCCTGATTTTTTATGAATGCATCCCCTGAGGCAAAATTGACTTGATGCATGGGTTCATGAGGTTCCATGAAGCATATTAGGTCATGTTTTGGATCATTGTCTTGTGCCCAGATGAAAATTTCCATCTGGAGTCTCTGGTCGACCAAAACCCTAATTTGGTGACACTGTCGATCTTGAGACTTGATCTACCTAGAAGGGAGCAGCCTTGTACTTAATCCTTGAAGTGGGAGTCCTTTTTGATCCATTGTGGATGTTTGAGAGATTAGACAAGTTGAAGATCATGTCATTTCTTGATTGATCCTATGTCTAAGCACTCAGAGAGGGCTTGAAACCCTAATTTTGATTCTATTGGATGCTCACCCATCTTTGGGGAGACTGATGAAACATGATGGTTCATCCATATTGTGATGATGATTTTCACAATGATGGGAAATCTAAGTGGTCAAAATTTGGGGTATTACACAAGGCTTATCATCGGTCACTGTATCGGCTGCGAACACATGAGCAGGTCTGTCAAGCCTCATCACATCAATTTTGGGTATATGATTCCACCAATTCACTTGAATCATAAAAGATAACATTGCCAAAGCGTCTGCCATCTGATTTTCATCACGAGGTACATGATACAGTTTCACTATTTTGAAGAAAGTCAACAGTCTTCTCGCATAATCTCTGTAAGGGATCAAGTTGGGTTGATTAGTGTGCCAATCTCCATTGATCTGATTGATCACTAGAGCAGAGTCCCCAAATACATCAAGAGTCTTGACCCTTAAATCAATGGTCTCTTCAATACCCATGATGCAGGCTTCATATTCGGCTTCATTGTTGGTGACATCAAAAGTCAATCTGGCAGTGAAAGGTATATGAGAACTCTTCGAATTTATGAGAACTGCCCCAACACAGCTACCATTCACATTAACAGCCCCATCAAACATCAGTTTCCACTTTTCATCAGGATCAGGTCCTTCATCAACCGGTGGCTCTTCGCAATCTTTCATCTTCAGATACATGATGTCTTCATCAAGGAATTCAAACTTCATTGGCTGATAATCATCAATCAGCTGCTCGGCGAGATAGTCAGACAAAACACTACCCTTGATGGCCTTTTGGGAAGTATACTGTATGTCATATTCGGTCAAAACCATCTGCCAACGAGCGACCCTTCTGGTGAAAACTGGCTTTTAAAAAATGTACTTGACTGGATCCATCATTGATATCAATAGAGTTGTGTGAGTCAGCATATATTGTCTCAAACTCTTAGCAGCTCATGCAAGTGCACAACATGTCTTTTCAAGCATTGAGTATCTATACTCGTAATCTGTGAACTTCTTGCTCAGGTAGTAAATGGCATGTTCTTTCCTACCCGTCTTGTGGTGTTGACCGAGAACACAACCCATTGAATTTTCACGTACATATAGATAGATTATTAGTGGTCTCCCTGGAACTGGAGGCATAAGAATCAGAGGCTTTTGCAAATACTCTTTTATTTTGTCAAATGCCTTTTGGCAATCATAATTCCACCGTATTGATTGATCTTTTCGTCGCAATTTGAAAATTGGCTCGCAAGTGGTGGTAAGATGAGAGACGAATCTATCAATGTAGTTTAATCTCCCTAAAAACCCACGGACTTACTTTTCTGCTCTTGGCTCAGGCATATCTTGGATAGCTTTTACTTTTGCTAGATCAACCTCGATTCCTCTTTCACTGACAATAAAGCCCAGTAACTTACCAGACCTCACCCCGAAAGTACACTTGTTCGAATTCAGCCTCAGTCTAAATAGTCTCAGTCGTTCAAAGAGTTTTTTCAAATTCACCAAATGCTCCTCTTTAGTTTGTGATTTGGCAATCATATCATCCACATAAACCTCAGTCTCCTTGTGAATCATGTCGTGGAAGAGTGTCACCATAGCACGCTGATAAGTTGCCCCTGCGTTCTTCAAACCAAAAGGCATCACCTTATAGCAGAACATGCCCCATGGGGTAATAAATGTTATTTTCTCCATGTGTTTTGGTGCCATCTTAATCTGATTATACCCGGAGAAGCCATCCATGAAGGAAAATACCGAGAACTGAGCTGTATTATCCACCAACACATCAATATGAGGTAACGGAAAGTCATCTTTCGGACTGGCTCGATTTAAATCACGGTAGTCAACACATATCCGGACCTTGCCATCTTTTTTAGGTACCGGTACAATATTCGCAACCCATGGTGGATAGCTGGTGACGGCCAAGAAGCCTGCATCTAACTGTTTCTGTACTTCTTCTTTGATTTTAATTGCCATTTCTGGTTTAGTCCTTCGGAGCTTCTGTTTGACGGGAGAACAACCTTCTTTAAGAGGCAACCTGTGTACAACAATATATGTATCCAGCCACGGCATATCTTGATAGGACCAGGCGAAGATATTGACATATTCACGTAGCATCTCAATCAACCCTCTCTTCACATTCTCTTCTAGGATTGCCCCTATTTCGACCTATTTTCTCGCGCCCTCGGTACCAAGGTTGATGACTTCTAATGACTCTTGATGAGGTTGAATAACTCTTTCCTCCTGCTTCAATAATCTGGCCAATTCTTCGGAAAGTTCACAGTTTTCTTCACCCCCCCTCTTCAGCTTGGTAAATTGGATTATCAAAGTCATATTGAACCATAGCAAGACCGTTATCAACAGAATCTGGAGGATTGTTTCTGCATGAATGATGGTTCATGCTTTATTTTAGAAATAGTCTTTTGAAAAGTAAGAAAGCAAACTATGAAGAAAGAAAAACATTGCCATTTTTATTTAAAGTAAAATGAAAAGTGTAAAATGAAAGACAAGGAACACAATTTTTGAATACAAAAATGTCATTTTATTGATGATAAACTTGCATATGAAACAAATGTGGCCCAACAATGAAATCACTAAGCCTTGGGCAAGGGCATAGGATTTTACATGCAACATGAAAAAACAAAGAAAATTACTCTTTATGCAGAGAGACTTGGATGAGGTCTTCAGAGAACCAGTAGTTCAGCTTCTGCCCCGGGACACATGGGCACACCCAATTGTCCATATCATAGTCGTTGTCCCCATCATCTTCATTCGTAGCAAAGACTTGAGCATGATTGATGATCCCCCCACTAGAGAAACTGACAGGTCCCTAACGCTCTTGGCCTTTTGACTGCGAAGCCCGAGGAGGCTGATAACCAATTCCGCACTTGTCTTCTTTGAAAGGCAACTCAATCAACTAACCCCAACCTTCAGCACAGCCTGACTGTACCACTTCAAGAGCTTGCTTGTAAGAAGCCACAGAAGTCTCTGCTTTTGTTTCACTGGAAGGAGGGTCATTTGCAATACTCATTGTTTCGAATGCCTGACAAAGAGTTTCATGAATCTCGCCGTCCTTCTCCACATATTTGAACGACGACAAATGGCTGACAAATATATCCTCTTCTCCGCATACTGTGACAACCTGACCATCCATGACAAACTTTATCTTCTGATGGAGCGTTGACGATACGGCCCCTGCAGCATGTATCCATGGGCGCCCGAGCAAGCAGCTATAAGCTGGCTGGATATCCATCACATAGAAAACTGTATTAAACACATGAGGTCTAATCTTCACAGGTAACTCTACCTCCCCGAAAACTGATCTTTTGGATCCATCAAAAGCGCGCACAACTAAATCACATGGTCGGAGCACAACCCCTTCAACATCCAATTTTTCCAAAGCTTTATTCGGCAGTATATTCAAGGACGAGCCGATATCCATCAACACATGGGACAAGACTTCCCTTTTGCATTCCATGGAGATGTGGAGAGCTTTGTTATGATTTCTTCCCTCTGGCGTTAGATCAAAATCAGTAAATCCCAACCCGTTTCTGGCATTGACATTGGCAATAACACCCTCAAGTTGATTCACCGATATTTCCTGTGGAACATACACCATATTTAGAATCTTTAGCAAAGCGTTACGGTGTGCCTCAGAACATAACAGTAATGAAAAGATAGAAATCTTGGAAGGAGTTTGATGCATGTGATCCACTATTTTATAATCGCTCTTTCGGATAATCCTCATAAACTCCTTAACGTCTTGTTCAAAGGAATTACCGGGCTCTGCCCTCTGCACGGGCTCTTTGTTTACTACCTACTTTCCCTTGGCTTTCGCCAAAGCTTCAGCATCATCATTTTGGAGCGTCTGTGGAGCGAAGAGCCTTCCACTACGGGTAAAACCACCCATTCCTCCTACATTCTCCACACTTGAGCCAGTTTCCTTGGGAGTCTCTACTTCCTACTTCTGCCTTTGATAATAAACACCAGCTCTGTAATGCCACGGGATTTCCTTTGTACTATCGTATGGCATAGGACCCGAAATAGTTATAGTCACAAGGGCTACCTGTTCAGGCGCAGGGATCTGTATAGGCGCAGACACATGAATCTCTGCTGGAGTAAAGTAGATAGTAATTGTCGAGACCGCATCGTCCTTCTTTCCCATCTGATCAAAATGTAAATGACCCTCATCCATCGTCATCTAAAGGCTCTTCCTCAATTCGTCACAACCATTCATTGCAGTCAAACATTCTGAATAATTTTCTAGACAACCGGGGAACACACCCCTTTCAACAAACGTCCTTTCACCACCGCCAAAGGTGTTTTGATATGATTAACATCTGTCACCAAGTTCAGGCCTCTGTCTTCCTCTAATGCATTGACCTTTGGTCCACCATGCGGGGGCATGGGGTTTTGAATCACATTGGGATTAGGAGCGAAGTTGATAGCTTTCGAATCAACCAGGTCCTAAACTACGTGCTTAAAAGCTTTGCAGTTCTCTATATGGTGGCCGGGCGCACTCGAATGGAATTCACACTTCACATTTGCATCATAGCTATAAGGTAGCTTGCCTGCTGGTGGTGCCAGAGTTCTTAACTGTACCAACTTCAAGTGGAGCAAATTCTGCAACATCTGGGCATATGTCATAGGTAAAGTGTCAAAGTGGAGATCACTCATTCTCTGCCTCGGTTGGTATTGTCTTTGAGATTGTGGCTGAGATTCGGCAGCTGGAACCAGAATAGTTACAATTGTTGCTTGATGGTATGAGCCCTGACGTCCTTTCCCTTGGCCCCCCTGTCCATAGGTAGCACTAGTCTCACCTTCACGTTTCTTCGAGCCATTCCCGGAAAGCCTTTTTGAATTGGAAGAGCCTGCCCCACTTCCATCTTGAATTTTCCCTGATTTCAAAAGATTTTCAATTCTCTCTCCTACTATCACAATGTCTGAGAAACCAGTGGATGGACATCCAGCCAAGCGATCCAGATATGGTCCCCGTAAAGTATTCATAAACATATCAGCCAATTCCCTTTCCATCAGTGGGGGTTGTACTCGAGCAGCTAGCTCACGCCACCTCTGGGCGTATTGTTTGAAACCTTCTTTCGGATCCTGTGTCATATTCTGCAATTGGGTACGATTGGGGGCTATATCAATATTATACTGATACTGTTTCAAGAAAACATCGCCCAAGTCCTTCCAGATTCTGATATAGACTCTCTCTAGCTTCATATACCATTCCAGTGAAGCTCCTGATAGACTGTCCTAAAAAAAGTACATCCACAGCTTTTCATTGTCAGAATATGCAGAAATCTTCTTGAAATATGCCTGAATGTGAGTCTTGGGACAAGTACTGCCATTATACTTGTCGAAGGTCGGAGGCTTAAACTTTGGAGGGATCCTCACCCCTCGCACCAGCCCCATGTCAGCAACATCAATTCCCATGGAGTTTTGACATTCCATGGCTCTTACCTTCTCAGCCAGCTCTTCATACCTTCTGTCGTTACCATCATTATGAACCCCCATGTCAGCATTCAGCACAGAGAATTGATCATCTTGATGGTCATCCACATGTTGATGATTAATATGTCCAAAGCCACCAGGAGCTCTGCCGGGAGGATTAACTGCCGCTCTGCCAGGAGGATCAACTGCCGCTCCACCAGGAGAATTGTTTTTATCACCAACAGGGGTTTCCACTTCCAACCTTTGAACTGCAGCTCTCAAATCTTGCTGCCCCTAGGCTACACCCTGCATGAGGTTCATGAATTGCTCTATGCGGGTCCTTAGTTCAGTGAGTTCTGCCTGCATCTGTTCCATGATTCTGGCTTGATTTTGTCAAGTAGCGTAACGATGAACGTTGAAATCAGCTATTCTACCTACAACCAAATAAAGGTTAAGAAAACTCTGGGGCAAGTACCTGTTATGCAAAAATGATATGTTATGAGAATGCGAATGCAAAATGAAAACATCATATTAACCATTTCCAGGGCGTATCTACTTTGATTCCAATTTTTGAAACCGGGCATGGGATTGGACACAATATCGGAAAATAAATTTGACCACAGAGATATTGCAGAATCATAATCAGGGAGACAAAACCCTTTGAGAACTGCCGAGGCACAAATGGTTGAACCAAATTTTCATTATCGTAATCATAAGAATTCATACAGGTTTGACATAATCAAAAGTGATTCTATCAACAATCCTGATGGTAGTCACAATATACAATAAGATCATTACAACTCAATTCCAAACAAACTAGCTTCCACTTCCTCGAGAAGATTCACAGTGTCTGGATGTGTAGGTTGCTCCATCAGCCTTTTGATCAATATGTTTCTCTTCTCAATCTCTTGATTCAACCTGGAGATCTGCTCTTCAACATTGTTGCCTTCGCGCTTTGATTTCTTAACCTCAGCCTGCAACTTGAGCTCTTCATTTTCTTTCCGAGCTTCTCTCCATTTGTTGAAGAAATGCTTTCCCCATTTTCAATCTGGGTCTCCTCCCACATCTTCTGGTATGTGTCGAGCTTGTCTCCTATCTCATTCAAGGTCTTCTTGATTTTCCTGTGAGCTTTGCCTGATGATTCTGCTGTCATGCTGACTTTCCTGAAATGCTGGGCTCTGTTAGTGAGATCTCTCTCCTTTTCTTCCAGGCGCCTTGTCAGCTCTTGAACTTTCCATTTCAATTCCTGGTTGTCATGTAAGGCCCCTTGCAACTGACTACTCATATCAGCATTCTCTACCCTCAATTCATATACCAAGTCCCATTGCTTGTTGAATTCTTCGATGGGTACAGTGAGACTTTCCTCCACGTCTTCAGGATACAAGAGAGGTTCTCGATCAAAAGGCAAGTAGAACACCTTTACCCTCTGTTTTACCCATTCTGTATATGGAGAGAAGGCTTGATTGTTAGGCTTACCCAAGACGGCTTTTCCTTTCTTCTGTCTGCTGAGCCATGGTTCGGAAGCTTTCTACGCAATAGCTAAACCATCAGTCACATGAAAATACAAAGACTCTTTCAACTCTTTCTCAGCCGGGGGTTCTTTCAAAGCATACCCAAATTGTCTGATAGCTAAAGAAGGGTTGTAATTGATACCCATTTTCTCCCTATCAGTGGTGCATTAGGGTATTCACCACATCTGTGCAATATGTCTTGGCCAAACAATCCTTGATCAACCCAAAGAATATATTTAGCAACTAGACCCATCAGACGCTTACTCCACTCCAAGGAGGTCTTAGTATCCACAAAGGCAACTGACCGAGGCAGACGATTTGCAAACCACTTGTAGAAAAGAGATGCACAATAAATAACCACTCCACCTCGTCTCTTCTCATTTCTGTTGTTTAAGGCATAGTGAAGATCTCCTAACAAGGTTGGCACCAGATTCTAAGCTGTAAATATCTGTAAGGCATCCTGTCGCTCCCGAGGATTTGCATCCATGGTATAAACGCGAAAGTGGCGCGGAAAACATAGTCGCCAGCAATGTGTATTTATCCCAAGAGAGGGAAAGGAAACACTGCGTTAACCTGAGGGAAAGGAATGAGCATGGTCTCACGACCAAGAGAAAAGGGTAAGGGAGTCGGTTACGCGAAGAGAAGGTGTTAGCACCCCACACGTCCATCGTACTCGATGGGATCCATGCTTGCTGTCTCGATCAAAGGGTGTCGCCGTCTGGAGCTCCACTGCTACTGGAAAGGAGAAGGAATGGGAATGGAAAAGAACGAAGAAACGGGGGAGAAGATAAAAAGAAGTGACTCGATAGGACATCGCTCGTCCTATGCCTATGTATTCCCTCGTGCAATGGGAAAGTCAGAGTCAACGTAGTTCGGACACGAACTAAAGGGGTGAGGTTTCTCGCCAAGACATCGCCATCTTGTGCCTACGTACCCTCAATCTAACCAGAGAGAGGAAGTCAGAGCAGTCGTAGTTCAACCTAACGAGGTCGGTTAGTGTTTTTTATGAGCGACGTTAGATTCACGTCCGGCAGTTAGGGTCGATGCCTGTTTGTGACGAGACGGAAGTAACATGCCCTTTTCTGAAAATGATTTGAACTTAACGATCCCAAAGGATGAGAAAGGGTTTGAGTTTGTTTTGTATTTTAGACAGAAGTGGATTAAAGTTAGTTCGTAACTTACACTGCACTAAAGTCTACCATGCGGGAACGAGTGAGTCGCATGGTCGCCCCCAAATGGGACGTATGCTAAACACTCTAGAAGAGGAGGGGGGACCCCTCGTTCTTCATTTCCTACACTTAAGGCTCGAGTGCAATATTCGTTATATTTTATTAAGTGTTTTAGAAGTGTTATAAGATGAGAAAAGAAGACTCAAAGAAAACACTAAGGGAAACTAATTGTTCCTAACGTTGTCATGCAAAGGTGGCCCTATAGTTGAGGTTGAAAGGGAAACGTCTACCTAAGTTAGCATGCAAAGGGGAGCCTAACGCTAATCCTACTCCAAGCTTAATCGAAAATTAAGTTGGACTAGGTAGCTCTAAGGGAGTGAATCCAAGACTTAAACAAGTTTTGAGATTCGAGGGAAGAGAAAGAGTGAAAGAGAAGGAAAAGAAAAGGCGAGTAAAACAAACAAGCAGCAGCTACAACAGCGTCTCTGCACCTGCACAGCGGTTAAAAACCAGCAAACACACCAAACAGCATTCAACAGCCCATGTTCAGCACACAAAACAGGTGTAAAAGGTCAAACAACAGCACATACAACAACACATATGCACTAAAACAGCAGTGGAAAACGGGACAGCACACCATGCATTTGAAAACAAAATACTCATGCAAGCAATGATTGCAAATAGACACACAAAGCACGGCAAACCAACCATAAAGGTTGCAAGCATCAAGAATGAATAACATGATCATGCTAACAATTCAAGAACAATTACTCAACAAAGTTACACAAATCAAACATCGATCAAAACATCATGCATAAGCAACCACGGAAGCAAACAACAATCATGCATCATATGTCTAGCAAGTTGAGCATCAATCAAGAATTAACATAATTCAAATGTGTGTTCATCGTGTTTATCGCATCAATTAATCAACAACGCAAACATAAACATTCATCGATGAAAACCAAGACTCGCGTGTCGAAGAATCGTGTTCATGCAATGGTGTGACATGAAAAGGATCTCAAACAACCGAGAAAATTCAAGAAAATCAAGTTCTGCTTCAGTGGTAACCGGTATCAGCATAACTGCTAACCGGTTACACAGTTCAAAATTGCACAAATTACGCTGAAAATACACTGTGTAACCGGTTACTCTGGGACAGTGGTAAAAAAAATCAGTTTCAAAAGCACTTTTCAGCAGCAAATCACTTATGTAATCACGTTCAATGATCATGTAATCAACAATGCACGAAAATCAAGTCCAGAAACAACATTCAAACATCATTTAGATCCAATAATCATCAACATCCACAATTAAATTCACACAAATGAATCAAAACACATCAAAAATCATGGATCTACATTGTGAAAGTTGCAATTAAGCTAAAATGAGTATGGATATGCAATTAACCAACCTACAAAGCTGAGATTTGCTTTGGTGAGTGTTGTAAACAGAATTTGATGAATCCAAGTAGAGAAATCCAAGATCCACAAGCTCCTTGCACTCAAAAACTGAAAATCCAAGCAATAAGCAACAAAAACTCCAAAATCACTTTCAATAATCACTTCTAAAATTCCAGATCTAGATCCAAACGAAAATCACCAATGAAATGTAGCAATGAAGTGGTAATGAGTGGCTTTAGCTCAAGAATTAACAAGTTCCAATGAAGAACTTGTTAATCTTTGAAAAAGTGCTTTGAGTGTGGTTGAAAATGGAGGTTGAGAGTGAAAAAGTGAGAGAGAAATAAGAGCAAAATTCTGAAAAATGAGAGTGAAAAATGATCTAGGGTAGAGAGGTTTGGAATGAATTGGTTTAAATAACCCCTAGGTTAGGAGTTAAGTTTGGGTTTGGAGTGAGGTTAAGTGGGTGGAAATTAGGGTGAAAAATGAATTAGGAAAAGAAAATGAGGAATTAGAGTGGAAAATGTTGGAAGGAATTTGAATTTTGGGTGGAAAATGATGAGAATATCAATTCTAGATCCTTCCCCCACGTGCATATGCCAAGCACATGATCACAAATGATGCAAATAAAATTTCCCAAATTTTGCCCAGAGTAACCGGTTACAGCACATCTGCTAACCGGTTACTCAGTTCAAAAATTGAAGAAATGCGCAGAAAAACCAAAGGGTAACCGGTTATCAGATACGCTGTAACCGGTTACACAGTGCAAATTTTGAATTTTGACGCCTTTTGGAGGGAAACTTGGAAAAGTGACTCCTGATAGCTGTTTTGAAACCATTAAACCTCTGAACCCCAAAACTTGGCCTTGCTACTGAGTAACACTGAAACACACTTGAAATATGCTGTGAATTCCGTTTTGTGCTCAGAATACTGCTGAAAATAATCGTCTGGTGCTGAATCGCTGATCAAAAAATTACTGCTAGAGCTTCTGATTGTCAAAATGTCTAATGGGAAAAATAAATGCTCAAAAAGACTTTGAAAGCTATCTGCTTAGCTCTGAACATTGTTGGAAATAATACTGGAACTAATGACGCCATAAGCTGCTGAAAGAATACCTTTATCCCATGCCCAAAAGAAATATGCAAATGCAGAAATGACGATGCAAATGAAATGAAGCGTAAGCCAAAAAGAGTTAGAAACAAGGGGGGAAATTTTGAGGTGTTACACATCCGTATCAACAAACTCAGATTCATTAGGATATAGTACAATGCCATATATACAGAGGGCAAGTATTGCATTGAAAGCTGTCCACCTCTTCTCCTTAGCTGCTTCTTGAGCCTTCTTTACCAAATACGCCAAGTGATAGCCACGGGACTTTCCCTTGCTGGTAATTTTAGCTTCTAAAGTTGATTTGCTCAAATAAAGAGCCTCAGCCACTGCTTTGAAGTCAAGATGTGCTGTGGAACCACAAAAGGGAGCACCTTCTTTAACATAAATCCTCAGGATATGTGAATACTCTTCCAGGGTAGGAACCAATACATAATCAGGCATAACAAAGCACCTCAGGGAGGGATCATAGAACTGCATCAGGGTGTGCAAGCCATTATACTCATACTCACTGAGGTTCTATACCAGAGATAAGATCCACCCGTACTTCTCCTTGAAAACTCCCAATACCTCCGGACCAGCCATATCCTGTAAACTGCCCAACTGACCAAGGGTGAGCTTCGGGAACTTGTAGGTGATAATATTCTTTTTACCCCTCTTAGTGTCCATCCCTACGACTTCCCTCTGACTGGAATCAAAAGATCGAGTACTACCTGGAATTGAAAAATATGAATGTTAGAAAAAATGATGATGCAATGCAAGGCATGGGATCAAGGCATCCCCATAAACTAGACACTGTTGAACTGTACTGGCTGAACAATTCAGGGCTCTGTACAAATATCCAGAACAACAGAGTAACCATACTGATAAATCTGTGCTGATGAGAAATCCAAAGTACCGGGTAAGTGGAAGGTCAAGGTTACCTGCAAACCTGTAAACAACCCGCCCCTCTCACATGTGGGTACTAGAAAGGCGAGGATCCTCAATATAACGGACTCTCAGGTCGAGAAATGATGATACGGTCACCATTTCTGATTTGGCATCATCATCAATCGAGGAGGCCTCAACTGATTCCCCTAAAAAAGGATATCCTATAGCAAGTTCCCAGCATTGGATCCTCGGATCGAGAAGTGTAATGGGTTTGCCATTTCTGGTCTGCCATTATCACATCTCGGGAGGAGTGCCGTTAATGAGTCCTCGGGAATGGTCACCAGAGTCGACAGTTCCTCAAGAGAATAACTACTGGCCTGTATCAACATACAGTAGCAGATATCTCTCGATAGAACCTTGTATGATTGTGGGACTCGTGAAAACCCACACATGGTCAACACCACGGGAGCGTCACGCCTGCCAACGCTAATACCTATGTGCATGCTCAAGCCTGGGTAGTGGGCTTATCTCTCAGAAATCCCAACCTTCCAAACAGAAAATCTAGTACAGCATAACACAATCCAGTATAGTAATGAAATGCAATGCAGTAAATGCAGTAATACAGTAATACAACAAAACAACAATACAACAAAATAAAGCACCACAATAAACACCCAATGAAAGAAAAATAGACTAGGATTGACTCGCAAAAGGGATGGACCAGCAAGAGGTCAACCTCTCCCTAGCAGAGTCGCCAGCTGTCGCTCCAGGGATTTTCATCCAAGTACAAACGCGAAAGTGGCACGGAAACAGAGTCGCCAGCAATGTGTATTTATCCCAAGAGAGGGAAAGGAAACACTTCGTAAACCTGAGGGAAAGGAAAAGAGCATGGTCTCTCGACCAAGAGAAACGGGTAAGGGAGTCGGTTACGCGAGGGGAAGGTATTATTACCCCCACGCGTCCATCGTACTCGATGGGATCCACACTTCCTGTCTCGATCAAAGGGTGTCGTCATCTGGAGCTCCGATGCTACTAGAAAGGAGAAGGAATAGGTACAAGAAAGAATGAAGAAACGAGGAAGAAAAGGAAAAGAAGTGACTCGGTAGGACATCCTCGGAGTCCTAGGCCTACGTATTCCCTCGTGCAATGAGAAAGTCAGGGTCAACGTAGTTCGGACACGAACTAGGGGGAGGTTGCTCGCCAAGACATCGTCGTCTTGTGCCTACGTATCCTCAATCTAACCAGAAGGAGGAAATCAGAGCAGTCGTAGTTCGACTTAACCAAGTCTGTGTTTTTTATGAGCGACGTTTAGTTCGCGTCCGGAAGTTAGGTTCGATGACTGTTTGCAGCGAGACGGAAGTAACATGCCCTTTTCTGAAAATAGTTTGAAACTTAACAATCCCGAAGGATGAAAAAAGTTTGAGTTTGTTTTGTGTTTTTTAGACAGAAATGGATTGAAGTTAGTTCATAACTTGCATTGCACCCAAGTCTACAACATAGGAACGAATACGTCGTATATCGTCCCCAACAGGACGTACACTAAACATCCTAGAAGAATGAAGGGAGACCCCTCATCCTTCACTTCCCATATACAAGGCTCATGCGCAATACATGTTAACCTTTATTAAGTGTTTTAGAAGGATTATGAGTTGATAATAGAAGACTCAAGGAAAAGAAAACACTAAGGGGAATTCTATCCTAAGGTTATCATGCAAAAGATGGCCCTAAGGGGAGGTTCAAGAACAACCTAAGTCTAAAGAAGAGAGAGGGATAGCACTATCTAATGCTTATCCTACCTCACCTTAATCAAAAATTAAGGATGAGCTAGGATCCCAACGGGATGTGAAAAAGTTCTACACAATCAAGTATTATACCATGCAATCCAACACATAAGAGAGAAAGAGAAGTAGAAGAAATTAGAGATACGAATGAACAAGAACAGCAGCTATAACAGCGCATCTGTACCAATACAGTAGTAAATTCTAGCCAACACACTAAACAATATTCAACAACTCATATTCAGCACAAAAACAGGTGTAAAAGGCCAAACAGCAGCACATACAATAGCACCTATGCACATAGTCAACAGTAGAAACAGGGCAGCATGCAATGCATTTGAATACAATTCAATCATGGCATAGCAAATGTGTATCCAACATCATGCATTCCTCGATTAATCATGATCACAAACACATCATACATCATGTTGAATAAACTTGAAGACATCATGGAAAAATGTACATCATGAAAGGATGCATAACATTAAGCATGTGAACAAGTCGAAACAAGTATGCACCTCAAGGAATAGAAAGCAAACAAGCATGCACAACACAATTCCAGCAACACAAACATTAATTCACATTTAGCATGCTCAAGGAGTGTGTGCTATGTGTTCATCGCATCAAGAACGCAACAACACAAACATGATCATAAACGTTGAAAATCCAAGAGTCGCGTGTTAGAAAATTGTGTGCATACAATGGTGTGAGGTGCAACAGCATTCAAACAGTCCTTAAACATGTATCATATCAATCCATGAAGATTAGAAATGAAACGGGATCAAAACATGCTAAAAAATGCACAAAAAACGCACTCTGCAACAGTGTTAATCGGTTAACCAATGTGTTAACCGATTAACAGCTCCAAAATCAGCAGAAAACAACAAAAATACACTGGTTAATCGGTTAACCAATGTGTTAACCTATTAACACTGCGAAAACAGCAAAAAAACATTGGTTAATCAGTTAACCAAAGTTTTAACCGATTAACACTGTACCAGTAGCATAAATTAATTTGAAAAATCACTTCCAGCAGCAAAATCACTTATGCAAACATCTCCAATGATCATCTAATCAACAATGCCCGATGTCATACCCCAAATTTTGACCACTAAGATTTCCCATCATTGTGCAAATCATCATCACAATATGGATGAATCATTATGCTTCATTAGTCTCCCCAAAGATGGGTGAGCATTCACTACTATCAAAATTAGGGTTTCAAGCCCTCTCAGAGCTCTTAGACAAATGATCAATCAAGAAATGACATGATCTTCAACTTTTATAACCTCTCAAACATCCACAATGGATCAAGAGGACTCCCACATCAAGGATTAAGCACAAGGTTGCTCCCTTCTAGGTGGATCAAGCCTCAAGATCGCAAGTGTCACCAAATTAGGGTTTTGGTCGACCAGGGCCTCCAGTTGGAAATTTTCCTCTGGGCATGAGCCAATACTTCAAATCATATCCTAATATGCTCCATGGAACCTCATGGACCCAATTATCAAGTCAATTTTTCCTCAGGGGATGCATTCATAAAAAATCAGGAATTAGGGTTTCTTGACCTAATTCACCCCTAAGTTGACTTTTGGGACAAATCATGAGCCAAGACCTCAAGAGAGGATTTGAGGGTCTCCAAAATACCACATTGATCCATTTGCAACAATGGATTGATCTAGGAAGCTTGAGCAACAAGTCTCAATTTCGTTTGAACCACAGTTAGGGTTTCGCGAGAAAAGTCAACTGTAGCTTTGACTTTTGACCAGGACATGCTCCCAAACCCTAGGACATTGATCAATATACCCTATAATACCCATGGAAGATGTCCACCAAGTTTTATTTAGGTCAAGGACATGATTTCCTAAAGGATTGCATAGTTTAGAATTCATCGGATAAAAAGTCAACTGTGCACAAAAGTCAACTTTGACTTTTTGAGATTTTTCACAATTATGGATTTTTAACCCTAAAATGATGTTAATGTATAATTTGAATCATCATTCATCAAGAAAAAAAAAAGTGGGATAACTTGTAAAAGGGGTAACCATAAAAACTTAGAAAATTTTCTAAGTTATGAACAAAGTGGCAAGGGTACCAACTTTGGAGGATCATAACTCCTAAACCACAAAGCCATTTTTCCCCATCCAAAGCTTGATTTGTAAATCTCATGGCCCTCTACAAAAACTTCAACTAGACCTCATTCCAATTCTTCATGGATTTTGAGTTATGGATTGATCAAAATCACAAAAAGTGAAAATGTCACTTTTTTCCAACACTTAGTGAAATTTTCACTAAGTCAGAATCTGCCTTCAATTTTTTCCAAATGTAGGGACATTTTTCACTTGGATTCAAAAAGTATCAAAACCAAATATGATCAAACAGTTGTTGTATCATATAAGGGCTTTCCAAAATGGCCAAGAACATCACCAAATTCAATTTGGGCTAAGAGTTATGGTAGTGGCAAAGTGTCTTGCTGAAAACTGCCAAGTCAAGGCAGAATTTTGCATTTTTGGTCGATTTGCCAAAATCAGCTAATTCCAAGCCTTGTCATCATCTTGGACACATCTGAGGATCAAATCTAAAGTGGACAATCACTGAGCCAAGCCTCCAAAGTCCTTGGAACAAGAAGTAACATGCCAAACCTAGAGTTGCCTAAAAGAGGGATAAGACTCCAATTTTGGATTGAAGCATTTAATAGATGCTTTGAGGTGGCATGGACTGACACATTTGCAACTGAATTCAGTCAAGATTCTTCCAACAGGTAGGGAACCAAAGTTCTGTGCTCTAACCTCTAGTCAATGGCTAGAGGAGACTTGGATTTTCATTTGCCAACATTGGCCAAACCTCTGCTGCAGTTGCCATTCACTATTGATCCCAAAACAAACTTGCTCTACTATAAATAGAGCTCATTTGTGATCATTTTGAGTACACTAAAGCCATCAAATAGATGCTTTCCTCAAAATCTCTTCTTTCACTCCAATTTTGCCTTCTAAGGCAAGTCACTATCGGGTTTTTAGTTTGAGAGCTTTTCCAATCAAACCAATCACACACACACACACACCTCATAACCATCATATAGAAGTGATCCAAACACTTAAACAACATCTGGAACACTGATTTCTCAGAATCACCAGCCAGTTACTAAAGGTTTTAACCAAGTTGCAGCTGAGATGCCATGAAGTGATCCAGCCATTTTCAATCAAGGCCAAGCATTCAAACACACTCCATAGGGTGTAGGGAAGCTGTTCAGATCATCACAACTCATCTGTAACACCTCCAACTCAAAAATCACATTGCTCTTGCTGTCACGACCTTTAAGCAAGCCTAAACTTGGTCATCTCTTAATCTATGCATATTTTCTCGCACAATACTTTTGCCAAATGTTCATAATCATGCATGCAATGTTTCCCTTCAATTAATTGCTTTGTTTGGATCGTGTATCAAAATTCTCGGCCTTTATGCAAATTTTAGGGTTCTTGAGGTTTTGTCTTGATTTCTTATTCCATGTTAAAAATAAATGAAATTAAAGACCATAGACACGACCGTGAGGTTGAAACGAGCAGATTGATATGTGGATTGCATGATATAATCAAGTATTCAGTGAGATTGGGGAGAAAATGCAAATCTGGGAAAAACTCAGAACACGCGCGTGTTCTTGGGTGTTCTTGGCACCCTTTTTTGAAAATTCAAATATTTGAATTTTGTGATTTTATTTAATTGATTCAAAAATTAATTTCTCTATGAGTTTTAATGATTTTGAGTTAATTCTTTTTTTAATAATTCACAAAAATGTTAAAATATTCTATTTTCCCAGAAAATCCCAAAAATATTATTTATTTCGTATAATTGATATTTTTGAAAAGAATTAATATTTTAATTGTTTTTGACATTTAAAATATTTTTTCCTTCTTGATTTTGCAAATTTTAATGACTTCTAATCATTTTGTAGGTCAAAACATGATTTTTGAAACATTAATCCAAGATCACAATTTGTTTTCCACATATTAAACAATTTTGACTATTTTAATTGAATTTTTTATTCAATTAAAATACATTTTGGAAACAAATTAGGGTTTTGATTAATTCAACCCTCATCAAACAATTTCAAACACTTTTGGGCCTCTAATAGAGTGTAAGACCCAATCCCCTTTTAAACAAAACAATTTTTGGGCCTCAGATATTGTATAAGTCCCTCTGCGTTAAAAGAAAATCTCGACGCGATCGCCAGTTCAAAAAATCAAAACCTTGGGCCTCTCCTCGAGCTATAAGACCCATTCAAAACTTTTGGGCCTCTAATAGAGTGTAAGACCCAATCCTTTGTAAATACAAAACTATTTTGGGCCTCACTTATTGTATAAGTCCCGTTGTATTTCAAAAAGTTCGACGCGATCATCGTCCGTTGAAAAACAAATCTTGAGCCTCTCCTTGAGCTGTAAGCCCCAACACCTTTTAAAAATACTTTCTCCTTTGATTTTGAATATACTGTTGTTTTCAATCTTTCTTTGTTGAACAACTAACCAAACATCATGGAAGCTCTACAATCGAGTAAGTGGTTATATGCTTTCTTTATCCGCTTTCATATACAAATAACTGTATTGTGGGGCTGTTTCACTGTAAGTCTTCTTTCATAAACTCATATCGACTGTGTAATAATAGTATAGATATTTAGAGTTTCCCTGGCAACTACGTCAAGCACTAAGCCCTGTTGATCACTCTTAAATAGACTAAACTAGATCCCCATAGGATTACCAGATACAGTCTTCCCTCCTCTTGGGGTTAAACAATATGGAGACGTGAAAGACAGCATTCTCGGTGAACCCTTTCACAGACTGTCACCTTTAGAAATCGTCAAAGAAACTCTATTCCCCAGAGATGACCTTTTCTCTGTGAATGGCATCTCTTGAGTTTCTTCCAAATTCTCGAACTTTCCTGGCTTGATCTATTCTCTGTGAATAGCCTGTCTTGAATTTATCGGGGTTTGGGGACTCACAGGCTTCTTAAAAGCATCCTCGCCTCCTCTTGGGCGTTGTACAAGGACCCGTCGGCTTCTTAGAAGTATTCACAACCTCCTCTTAGGCTTCGTATAAATGATTTCTTCCTTCGGGAATGATAGCCTCCTCTTGGGCTTCATACAAATTGTCCCTCGGCTTCTTAAAAGTTTTCAGCCTCCTCTTGGGCTTCGTACAAATTGTCCCGACGACCTCCTAGAGGTATAGGAACAAAAATTAGTCATCTTAATAGAACAGTCTTTCAAAAGTCTAGATCTTGCTACTACTGTTTCTTAAACGTAGTACAAAAGATGAAACTCTAGACTTGGACAGTCTAATTTTTTTGAGTCTCAAAGACATTCTCAAGTTCCTCTCAAAGCTAGGAGATGAAACCCGCAGACTCGGACAATCTCAATACCCTTCGGATTTCCCATTTCCTTAAAGAACAGGGAATAACCCTGATCCTAGAATCAAATCCCTGAGTGCAAACAGTACTCATATAAGAACTGATTTTCTCTTTAAATCAGCATACTGGACCTGTCACTCAACTGGAACAGTAACCCTAGCCTCCTCTTGGGCTTTGTACAAATGATTCGCCCCCAGCGGAGTTAACCTTTTCAGACTCTCTTGTTAAGTCCAAACCTTTAGCCTCTATCTCGGGCTTTGTACGAGATACAAACCACTCTCTTGTTGAGTATAAAAAGATTCTCTTGTTGAGTCGGTCACTTTCAGCCTCTATCTCGAGCTTTGTACGAGATACAAAACACTCTCTTGTTGAGTATAAAAGACCCTCTTGTTGAGTCAAACATTTCAGCCTCCATCTCAGGCTTTGTACGAGATACAAAACACTCTCTTGTTGAGTATAAAAGACCCTCTTGTTGAGTCAAACCTTTCAGCCTCCATCTCAGGCTTTGTACGAGATACAAAACACTCTCTTGTCGAGTATAAAAGACTCTCTTGCCGAGTCCAACCTTTAGCCTCCGTCTTGGGCTTTGTACAAGACACATATAAAGGATTCTCCTGTAGAGTCAACCCTTTTAGCCTCTCTCTCGGGCTTTGTACGAGACACACAAAACCACTCTCTTGTTGGGTCGATAGCCTCCTCTTAGGCTTTGTATAAGGAAACCCCAGTTGAACCAATCAACCTTTTAGCGTCAAAAATGTGCCTCGTTCACAGGATACAAACATCAACAACTCCCCTCATCTAATTGCTGTAAGCGGCAAGCCTCTGGATCATCTACATCCATGCCACTGTCCTTCTTTTAGCATGAGAAATTCCTAAGGAAAGATGGCATTGCTCTAAACTGAGTTAAAGTCTTCTCCTTCAGGTCAAAAACCCCTATAAAGGAAATTTTGGCATTGCTAGGATTCACATATCCCGGTTAAAGTAATCCTTCTTTATAAATCAGTCACCCAACAGTTGTGACAAACAGACCCCCTTTAGAGATGACAAATTCTCTCTAAAGACGAAACCTTTATCTTCACATCTTGGGCTTTGAACAAGATACAAACCACCTTCAGCTTCACGTCTTGGGCTTTGAACAAGACACCAAAACACCATTTCCTCCCATAGAATAGGTGGAACTACGATCGCTCTGATATCCCTGTTTCGGTAAACGGGAATACGTAAGCATAAGATTGAAAGAAAAATCTTAGCGAGCACACTAATCCAAAAACCCAAATCCCGTACCTTCACATATCAAACGAAAAGCATCAGTCCTAAACCTCCCACCAATCGCCCGGGCACCATTTTAACAAAATAACCTAAGAGAGACCCACAATCTTTGTAGCATCTATAAACCAACAGTCATCTGTTCAAACTCAGTTTGCAAGCAGGGTTAATTAGAGACATCTATTTCCCTTCCTTCATCAGCTTCAATAGGATAAAAAATGAATCGAACTGTAGTATCATAGCGATAGTGCTTCGCAACCACGTCCAAAATCGCTCGCTACACACGAAAATTACATCAAGTATCAGTAATCAAACATCAATTAGATCCAATAATCATCAACATCAAGAATCACATTTAAGCAAAATGGATCAAAATCAAGAACAACCAAAGATCTACATTGTATACGTTGCAAATAAGCTAAATCAAGTATAGATCTAAGGAAAACCAACCTACAAAGCTGAGATTTGCTTTGGTAAGATTTGTGAAAGAAAATTGGTGAATCCAAGCAAGAAAACCAGAGATCTATGAAGCTTTACCAAGAACACTTGAAGATCCAAGCAAGAACACCTCAAATAAGCAAAAGCTCCTCCAAAAGTGATTCCAACAGCTTAATCCAAGATCCAAACCAGTTGCTACTGCAGAATTGAACCAAGAATGATGATGTGATGGAGGTTTAGCTCAAGAATACACAAATTCCAATGAAGAATTTGTGAATCTATGAATATGGAGCTTTGGTGAGAGGTTGAAGATGAAGTTGGAGAATGAAAAAGTTAGAGAGAATTGAGAGCAAATTCTGAAAAATGAGGGTGAAAAATGATCTAGGTTTTTAGAGGTTTGGAATGAATTGGTTTAAATAACCCCTAGGTTAGGAGTTAAGTTTGGGTTTGGAGTGAGGTTTAGTGGGTGGAAATGGGAGTGAAAAATGAATTAGGAAAGGGAATGAGGAATTAGAGTGGGAAGAATTTGAATTTGGATGGAAAATCATACTCTCTAGATCCTTCTACTGATGTGTAGCACCAAAATGTGTGATTAAAGTTGGAATAAAAAGATGCAGCGCTGAAAAATGAGGTGTTTGGGAAAAATTTGTCGTGGTTAATCGGTTAACCAATGTGTTAATCAGTTAACACAAGGAAAATTTGAATTCTTGGGCTTTTTGGAGGGAAACTTGGAGAATGGCTTAGTTCCACCTGTTCTGAGCTACATTAGACCTCTGAATCTTGCAATTGGATATCACCACTGATACACTCTTGAAATATGTTGTGACATGTGTTTCGCACTCGGAATAAATTGCTGAAAACAACTGTCTGGTGTTGAATCGCTGATAAAAAATGGTTGTCGGAGCTTCTGATTATCAAATCATCTAGTAAGCAAAATAAATGCTCAAAAAGACTTTGAAAGCTATCTGCTTGGCTTTGAACATTGTGGAAAATGATACTGGAACTAATGACGCCATGAGCTGCTGGAAAATACCATGATCCCATGCCCAGAAGAACCATGCAAATGCAGAAATGAGGATGCAAATGAAATGAAGCATAAGCCAGTTAGTGCTAAAAATAAGAGGGCAAATTTTGAGGTGTTACAAAACCACAAGGTCACGAGTTCAAGCCTTGTAGGTGACCATCCTTATTTTTTAAACACTAGTTTTCATGTTTTTCTTCCCATTTTCTTTCAATTTTTTCTATATGCAAAATTAATTATTTTTAAATGCTTTTTTGCACACTTGTCATTTATCCCCTCTATTTTAAGAATATATCAAAAAAATACCAAAAATAATATTTATTTCATGTATTTTTGTGTAGTTAAAAACATGTACCTTTTATGTGTTTTAAAAGCTTTCAATGATGTTCTTTAGGTTATTTCTTTGATTTAATTGAACATACGTGTTTATGTGACCGTAGCATGCTTTGATTGAGTCTTGTTAATGACTTGTACCATGTTTAGTTGCCTTTTTCTTTTAAAAAACTTTGATTAAATGGTTTGTTTAAGTGATACCTTTAGGGTTTAATCTTGCTTGATCTTTTGAAACAACTCGATGCATAACTAGGGCTTCCACTTGAGTTTGGTTCCTTTAACCCTTAATTTTTACCATGTTAAATATCTTGTTCATGTGCTTACCTTGATTAATATGTGAAAATAGTTGACATGATCAAGTATTTCCTTCATAAACTCTCTTTAGGGTTTTGACTTACCATGTTCATCTGATCCATTATTCATGTACTTGCTTAAACTTGTTTGTGATGTTTTCATTGATTAAATCTTTGCTCACATGTTCAAGTATTTCCTTCATAAACTTACAGAATGTCAAGCATGTCCATTATCTTATGTCTTGCTTGTTATACACATGTAATAATACCATGCTTAATCATACTTGATGTTTTACTTGTTCATACTTGACAAACTTTATCTGTTAAGTTTCTCTTAACATTAGTATTTAGGTTCAGCATTCCCCTCACCCTTTGTTTAGAATTAGTTCAAACATTAGGATTCCCCTCAAAATTCAATTTCAATCAAACTGTATCCATCTTTGGCTTCAAACTCAAAACTCTTCCCCAAGAGATTAGACATGAGTCATCTCTATAGAAGAGATATCTCTTCTATCCCCATAATATAAATCAGACTTTAAACATTCTCTCTCATTTAATTGATGTAAGTGGCCTACTTGTTGATACTATTTCCATGTTCATGTCCCTATCTTATTATGGTAAATAGATAATCTTTCATTTAAGTGATGTAAGTAGCATATTTGTTGATTCTATATCCAAGTTGAAGTCCTTCTCTTATTATGCAAAGATCCTTTATCTTTCTATGTTAGTGGTGGTATAGTTGAACAATTCCTCTTAAAATGACAACTTGTCTCTTCTCCTAAAAAACCCAACAAACATTGCTTTTACCCGTAGTTTCCCGAACTACAAAATCTATGACTTCTTCTAGGGATATCTAGGCATAGGATTGCGGGATCCTAGAAAGCACACATTTTTATTTTCACCCCCTTTTATTCATATACATTACAAAAACAACAACAACATTTCCTATCACTCACTCAAAAACAGTTAACTCTCCCAATCAAATAGAAAATAACTTAAGCAAATAACACAAATATTTTAAGAGGTTCCTATAGTATACTATAGATACTTAGGGTGCTAGTACCTTCCCTTTGTATAACCAACCCCCGAACCTTAGAACTCTTATTGCATTATTTGACATTGCATATTTATGGATTATTCTTTCTTTACCCCTTCCCTTGGATGAATTAAAGTTCGGTGGCGATATTTGGTTTGCGAGTCAAGTTAATACAATAGTTTGGTCTCCGATTCACAAAAATGCATCTACAACATATGTAATCTCTGTTTGAGCTAATGTTTCCTTAAGTGACTGTGTTAGTCTGTATACTTGAGAGGGCTAAGATGTTTTTCTAAACACTTAGACGATTATTTGTAATCTTTCAAGATTATTGGATTAAGTCATTTTTTAAGGAGAAATCACCTTGGCGGATGGACCGGAGTAATTTATTTAACAGTGAATCAGGATAAAAATGATTGTGTTCTTTATCTTCTTTCACTTGATTAAATTTAGTGGATAAAATTTTGAAAAGATTATAACCGGTGAAACCCAATTCAAACCCCCTTTTCTTGTGTTTCTTGCACCTTCAGTGGGGCCTAAGGTCAGTGTCATACATTCTCAATTTAGCCAACATAAAATGTGGCATCAGGTTCACTGCGGCCCCACCGTCCACCAATATTTTGTTAACGATAGTGCCTTCAACCTTAGCCCTTATGAAGAGAGGTTTCAGGTGATTCTTCATTCCCTCACGGGGCCGCTCAAAGAATGAATTTTTCTATTCGATGCTCTCATTGTTTATAACAAAGTAACAGATTGGCTTGTGTTTTTCCAGTTCTTCTTCCTCATAGTATTCCTCTTCAGCGACCTCAGTCACACAATCATTCTCATAAGGAAGTACAGAGACAACATTACATAGGAAATCGAAGTCGCCTTGCGACCCGAAGTTGAAATTATCTGTTACCAACTCATCCTCTTTAGCTTGCTCCTCTCTGTCGATCTTCCTGAAGGGAAATAACTTCCTCCTAACTAGTTTCTTTGCCTGCTCATCTTCAGGCTTCTGCCGAGGATTGGTATTGCTCGATCCGACATCATCCCTTTCTACTTTCTTTTCCCTCTAGAGTCTATGCTATTGGGTTATAGTCACGCGATTCTTCCCCTTGTAGTTTGTGCTAGGTATATAGGAACTCCTTTCAGACATCTGAAAATTCTCCTTGTATGTCGTGGAGGACCCTCGACCAATCTCAAAGTTTCTCCCTTTTGGATTCCTGTTGTGTTCTCTCTCAGTAGGTTTCGATCATTTCCCTTGGGGAATGTCAACTGAAGGGTTATAGGTGTTTGCTTCGCCTCCTGTGAGTCAGTTGCTCGATCCTTCCTTTGAGGAGCACCTACCTTGTTAATGTGGTACTGAGGTTGGACCTTCTCGTTGTCTTTGGCCTTTCGAGCAGCTTCGACTTTCTTGGCAGCTTTCTTGTCGAATAAAGCACTGGATCTAGGGCAAAACATCACTTCAGAATCATCAACTTGACACCTATAAAAAAATTCAATAAGATTTTCATTGGGTTTTGGGAACATGGCTTCGATCTGGTTTTCAGTTTCAAATTATTGCATGTCAAAATCCTCAGAGATTTCGACCATGTTGATCACAACATGCTCCTCATAGCTGGCATCTCCAATCTCTAAGGGATCAGCATCAATTTTCATTGGGCCATTTCCTTTAGCAAACTTGAGTCTACCTTCATTCAGAGCATTCTACACAAGATCCTTGAAAAGAAATGATTATGAGGTTGTATGTCCTAAGAAATTGTGATATTTACAAAATCCCCGTTTCTTTCTTTGTTCCAATGGTGGTACTTTTGCGACTAGAGGCACAAGTACTTGACCATCTGCAACTAAAAAATCGAAAATCTCATCGCATTTGGTTATGTCGAAGGTGTAAGTTTTCTTAGGAAACTTATCATTTTCTTTGGGTTATGGAGGATTCTTCCCATTTGGAGGTGTAAGTAACTTACACAGATATGGGGGACCTGGATTTAGCTCAGCAACGTCAACCTCGGACTCTTCGACATGCTCGTATTCAACCCCAGACGCTATGTCGTGGTGTTTCATGTCAACATAAGCTATATACTATTTCTTACCCTTACTAGTTATGGCCTTCTCGGCCTTTAGTCTCTCAACTTGCCTAAACCTATCTGCTAATTAGGCCATATCTCTCTGATATTGAGTATCTAGGTTCTTCCTAATGGAATATTCTAGCCCACCAGCCTCCATTTCGACAAGCTCATATTCAGGAACCTGGGTGAAACACCATGTTTTTAACAACCAGAATATGTTTAAGTAATCATCAATTGATTCAGCGAACTTTTGATTGACACTCGACAACTCCTTCAAACTAATTTTATATTGCCCCATATAGAACTGTTCATGGAACAATGTCTCTAAGTGCGTTTAGCTATGAATCGAATGAGGAGATAAGGTAGTAAACCATGTGAACGCATTCTTTGTAAGACAACAAGGGAAATATCTCATTCTCAAATTCTTATTATTTGTAATGTCATCTACTTCAGTTAGGTAATGAGCTATGTGTTCGACAGTTGACTCATTGGTGTCCCCAACGAATTTCGTAAACTTAGGGACTTTCCATCCCCATGGCAACTCTGTCTGCAACACAGATTCTGACAAAGGGGGTGTATAATTTTGCCTTAGCAAGCCAATATTAACCCCGTTTTATGCCATTATCCTTTCGACATTGGTTTGTCAGGTTATTTTCTCCCAACATATTTCTCTGTAGAACCTGATGGACAAATTGGTTGGCATTTGGTTGTCGATTAACTATTACGACAAGTGGATTACCATCCTCACGAGACACTTCTTGCTCGACGTGTTGGGGAATCACTTCTTGTTGTAGCGTGCGATTTTTGTTGGTGACGGGACCACCTTATCGCAAATTAGGTTTTCTCCTCACCTCAATGAGGAGGAGTGGGGTGCTACTTTCTGATTTCTTATTTATCCCATGCAGCTGGAAGGGAAAGGGAAGCTATCTAAAACTAGCCTTGAACGCGAATGTTTAACTGAACAAACGCTTAAAGTGATTCGAGGAGTTAGGGATCAGGTTATACAATGGGGAGTTGTCAGTTACCTATCCTATATGTGGTTATCCACAGGTTGTTAGTTTTAGGTTCTGCTTTGTACTTGATGGTGTTTATCTGTTGTGGGTTGGGAAAGTTTCTTCTTTGGGAGATATGAGAGAGAGTTTTTGATGATTTTGGTGAGGTATTGGACCTCGGTTTTGATCAGTATGTGTGAAGGTACTAAACCTAAAGTTTTGATTGGTATATGTGAAGGTACTGGACCTAAAGTTTTGATTGGTATGCTCGCTAAGATTTCTCAATCTTATGCCTACGTATTCCCATTTAAAGAAACAGGGAAATGAGAGCAATCGTAGTTCCTCCTATTCTATGGGAGGAAAAGATGATGTTTTAGTGTCTTGTTCAAAGCCCAAGATTGAAGCTAAAAATTATTTGTGTCTTCTTCAAAGCCCAAGATTGAAGCTAAAAGGTTTGACTGAGAGAGAATTTGTCATCTCTAAAGGGAGACATCTTGTCTGTTTATCACAACTGTTGGATGACTAATTATAAAGGAGAATTGCTTTAACTGGGATATGTGAATGCAGTAATGCCATAATTTCCTTTATAGGGGATTTGTCCTGAAGGAGAAAACTTTAACTCAGTGTTGATCAATGTCATTTTTCCTTAGGAATCTTTCATGTTAAGAGAGGGACAGTGGCATGGATGTAAATAATCCAGAGGCTTGCCGCTTACAGCAATTAGATGAAAGAGGAAGTTTACCAGGATAAGAGATGGACGACAGCTCGGATATTTGAATCAACAAGTGTGCCACTTATAACAGTTATCTAGAATTAGGGTTTGTTTTGATTTTCTCTTTTGAAGAGTGATAAACAGAGAAACGTCTTCCTACAAAGAGATTTTGATTTCCTCTGAAGGGATGTTGATTTTTGTGTGCCTTGATCAAAGCCCAAGTTTGAAGTTAAGAGATTGATTGACTCCACTGGGGAAGTCCTTATACAAAGCCTAAGAGGAGGCTAGAAAAGACTGACTCAACAAGAGAGTGTTTATATATGTCTTGTACAAAGCCCAAGATTGAGGCTAAAAGAGACTGACTCTTTTGGTGATATCATTATACAAAGCCTAAGAGGAGGCTAAAAGGAATTGACTTTTCCGAGGAAATATTTTGTCTGTCTTGTACAAAGCCCAAGATTGAGGCTAAAAGGGATTTTGACTCCGCTGGGGAGGGTTTGTATGTGTTTTGTACAAAGCCCAAGATTGAGGCTGAAAAGAAGACTGACTCTGTGGGAAAGAAATCTTTATCTGTCTTGTACAAAGCCCAAGATTGAGGCTAAAATGAGACTGACTCAACTGAGGATTTTTAGGTGTCTTGTACAAAGCCTAAGATTGAGGCTGAAAGAGGTTTGACTCTGCTGAAGAGTATTATCTGTCTTGTATGAAGCCCAAGATTGAGGCTGAAATGAGGAAAAAGGGTTGACTCAACAAGAGAGTGCTAAAAAGGGTGATTGACTCAACAAGAGATTCTGAAAAGGTTAGCTCAGCTGGGGAAAATCATTGTACAAAGCCCAAGAGGAGACTGACTATCCTAAGGAAAGGAAGGATCATTATACAATGCCTAAGAGGAGGCTAACTTCTGCTGAGGATTAATGAGATCCAGAGGCAGGTCCAAATGGGGAACCAACTCTTGTTGAGGGTTTACAGAAGAGTTGAGATATTATATGCCTTGAGGTTCTGATTTGGGATAATGTTATACTGATGATAAGCTGACCCTGGCTAGGGGAAACTTAAGGTGAGAGTTTAAAGATTGAGTTTTGAAAACCTATAGAGGTTTCAACTCTACTGGAGATTGGTTGAATGACCAGGGTTGTTCCTGTGCTTATAGGGAACTTGGAAAGGTCTTTGAGATCTAATAGGGGATTAGACTGTCCAAGTCTACTGGTGTGGAAAAATTAATCTTTGTGTGATGCCCAAGAGGAGGCTGATGCTTTAAGGGATGAGAATTAACCCTAAATTGGTCTGAGGTTTTGACTCTAGAAAGACTGCTCTAGCAAAGGATGACTAAGTTCTGTCTTATACCTTAAAGAGGTCTTTAGGGTCCTTGTATTAAGCCCAAGAGAAGGCATGAGAACTTCTAAGAAGCCGGCGGGTCCTTGTACAAAACCCAAGAGGAGGCAGGGATGCTTTTAAGAAGCTAGTGGGTCCCAAACCTAAGAAAAGTTCAAGAAAGGTTTCACCGAGAATTAGTCCTTTAGTGAACAATTCTAGGGTTTGAAGAAATTCAAGAGAGGTTTCACCGAGAATAATTCCTCTCTGAGGAACTGAATTTCTTTGACAATTTCTAATAGTGACAGTTTGAGAAAAGTTTCACCGAGAATAATGCCTTTCTCTTTGTTCCATATTGTTTAAACCCAGGAGAAGGCAAGACTGTATCTGGAAATCCTATAGGGATCTAGTTTTTACTGTATTTAAGAGTGACCAACTGGATTTACCTAGTTCTAGGCTTAGTTGCTGAGGAAAACTCTAAACAGGTATACAAGTATATATATACAGTTGATATATGACAAGTATTTAAAAGGATATGAAAGAAGGACTTACAGGTGAACAAGCTTCCAGCAATACAGTTAAATATATGAAAGCAAGTAAATGAAAGCTGATAAAACTTACAGGCGAGCAAGCTTCCATTGTAACAACTATATCGTTAGTTGTTCAAGAAATTAAAGAACGTTTTGACAACAACTATGGATTTGAACCTAAATAAAAAAGGAAGTTGTTTTGAAAAGATTGTTGGGGCTTATACTCAAGGAGAGGCCCAGATGAAAAACATTAATCGTACCGTTGTTTTGTAAACTGTACTGGGGCTTATACAATGACTGAGGCCCAAAAAGGTTTTGGTTAAAAAGGGATTGGGTCTTCCACTCAAATAGAGGCCCAAAAGTTTGAAAAAAAAGAAAAGAAATGGGACTTACAACATAAGGGTAGGCCCGGATGGTTTTCGTTAAAAAAAGGCGACGACCGCGCCGAGATTTTAAAATCACAGTGGGACTTATACAATTACTGAGGCCCAAAAAGGTTTTATTTACAACAAGGATTGGGTCTTACACTCTATTAGAGGCCTATGAGTGTTTGAAAATATTTGTTAGGGTGATAGTGATCAAAACCCTAATTTTTGGTTTTAAAATGTATTTTAATTGAATAAAAACTCAATTAAAATAATCAAACATGTGAAAAAGAGGTTGTGATCTTGGATTTATATTTGAAAAATCATGTTTCATTCATGGGATGATTTTAAAATCATTTGAATTTTGCAAAACCAAAAGAAAAATATTTTTAATGTTTAAAAACAAATAAAAATATAATTCTTTACAAAAATACCAAATATGTGAAATAAATAATATTTTTGTGAAATTTTCATGGAATAAAATATTTAAATATTTTTGTGAGCTTTCAAAAAAAGAACCAATAAAAAAATAATTAAAATTGAGAGAGAAATTAATTTTTGAATTAATTAACAAAAACATGAAAATATTAAAAATGGCAAAAAATGAGAGAGTAGTAAAAAAGTTCTGGGTGGGGTTTGAACCCACGACATCATACACAAGCACACATGCGCGCTACCACTGGGGTGGTGATACATCCGTGTGTCAAAACCACCCCAGAAATACATAAGAGGTGTCAAGTTTTCAGGCCTGGCCAAGGCAAGGCAAGGCAAGTTTTGGCAATTTACGTGAATCCTCTAACTTTCTCATTTCTCCATGGATTGGGACAAAATTTAGGTGCATCTTACCTAGAATTTCACAAGGAATCCAATGGTGCCCTTGGTTTTTTCAGATGAGGTCCCTATTTTAAAACCCGATAGTGGTTTTGAAATAGGCCAAAATTTGCATTTTCTATGCTAACACATCATACACACACTAATAGCATGGCCAATTGGTTCAAACACAATATATATAACATGTATGAGATGTTTATGATCAGTGGACTTCAAAGCAATGCATAATTCAAAGAGTTCAAGTTGTCATGCACTTACCTCTTGGAGCTTTTTGTGCTATCTGCCAAGTTCCTTATGCCAGCAGTAATATGATGCTTTGGACACTCTCAATTGATCCCTTAAAAGCTTTTAGGATGATTAGAACCAGCTAGAATCCTCTGGAACAAGTTTTGGAACTTTCTTGCAAAAGGGGCAAAAGTGACTAATATGGCAACTCTCTCAAATGGTGTTCCAGATGAGGGGAACCATTTGGGACAACTTGAGGATGATATTTGGAGTGTGTTGGAGGCTTTGTTTGGTTTTGGAAGTGACTGAATCAAGGCATGGCTTAAAAATGCAGAAAAGTCAATATTTGAGGTTTTGGAGGTTGACTTTGTGATTTTGGTGTTTCAGGTCACAAGTGAGTGTTTGAACAACTTAGATATAACATATTAGTGGTGTTTGGATCATGAGCTATGGTGGAATTATTCTCTAACTCAAAAACTCAGAGGTGCCTTGCAAAAGAAGGCATTTTGGCCTAAAGAAAGAGATTTTGAGGAAAACAAGTGTTGTAGTGATTTGGTGTACTCAAACTGATCACAGTTGAGCTCTATTTATAGTGTGTCAAGTTTGTTTTGGCATCAATAGTGAATGGCAGCTGCAGCAGGCCTTTGGCCAATGTTGAGCAAAAGGAATCTCAAGTCTCCTCTAGCCATTGACTTGAGGTTAGGGCACATGCCTATGGTCCTTTGATTCAGAGCTTATTCTTGACTCATTCAGTTAGGATTGTGTCAGTCCATGCCACCTTGGTGCATCCATTGAATGCTTGGAAATAAAATTGGAGTCTTGGCACCTTTTTAGCCTTTTTAGGTTTGTTATGGCTAAGTGTAGATTCTTGGACTTTGGAGGCTTGGGGATCAGATCATTCTCCTTTTGTTTTATCCTCAGATGTGTCCAAATGGATGACAAGGCTTAGAGTTGTTCAATTTTGTCAAATCGAGCAAAACACCAAATTCTGACTTGCCTAGGACAGTTGGAAATGGTGATTTTGAGAGATTCTTATCTCCCTACTCAGATTGAGTTATGGGAGGCTCTTGTGCTTTTTAGAAAGCCCTCATATGATACAAAACATGTGTGATCATAGTTTGTTTTGAAACTACTTGGGTCCAACTGAAAAATCCTCATGAACATTGATGCTCAAGGCTGGTAACTTAGGCAGATTTTCACTAAGTGTTGGAAAAAGTGTCATTTTCATGTTTTTATGATTTTGGTCAATCCATAACTCAAAATCCATAAAGAATTGGAGTCTGGGGTAGTTGAAGCTTTTGTAGAGTGTAACAAGACCTACAAATCCAGCTTTGGATCACCCAAAATGGTTGCTTGGATCTCAAGTTATGATCCTTGGAATCTGGTACCAAAATCACTTTTGTTTCATAACTTAGAAAAATTTTGGTTTCTCAAGGTTGCCCCTTTTGCAAGAAACCTCACTTTTCTTGATTTTTATTAATGAATGATGATCAATACCATACATTAACATTATTTTTGACTTAGGGGAACCAAATTTGTGAAAAATTCCAAAAAGTCAAACTTGATTTTGGGCACAGTTGACTTTTTATCAGTTGAAATCCAAATTGTGCGATCCTTTGTGAAATTAAGTTCTTGACCTAAATCAAACCTACTGGATGGATTCCATAGGTGTTATAGGGTGTATTGAATCATGTCCCAAGGTTTGGGAACATGCCTTGGTCAAAAGTCAAAGGTTCAATGGACCTTTCCTCTTGTCTGAGTAATCGGGAGATCTCTTCTTGAATTTCGTCGTCATCTTCTTCTTCAGCCTCAAATACCGGGAATTCAAAGTTGGGAGAAGGCATTGGATCATATGTTTCAATGGGGTTTAAAACAAGCAATCTGCATGACATGATGATTTGTTTTTAGAAGAGATAGAGAGAATGCAAGAGTGCGTGCAATGTATTTTCTGAAAAATGCTTGTTTTTATTATTTGAGTTGTTTTTTAGGATTACCATTTTCTGAAAAAGCGAAAAGAGAAAACACCAATAAATGTGGAAATTACAGAACGACGTTATTTTATTTATGATCTTGTCGATTCTTGAAACTATAGCCCTATAAAACAAAACTCTGTCGCTTTGGACGAAGCGAAGAGGTACATTTAGAAAGCGAGCCCTATGAAAACATCCACCTAGGCAAGGTGAAAGGATAAGATAAAGAAGGCAATTACTTAGACTTATGAACAACTTTCGAAATGTTGACTGCAACCCATTTGCGGCGAACCCCTCGATGAATCACAAAGTTCGGTACTTTCCTTCTTGATTTGTCTTCAGAAATAACACTGATTTCTGGTGGAGCAGGATCGTTGGAATCTGTCTCCCAGGAAGAGTTTTCGTAGGAGGATTCTTCAGCTATATCTTGCATAGTGTTTGCACTCTCAGGTAAATCTCCCCCATCCAGTTGGCTAGATGTCTTCGAGCCTAATACAAGAGCTTTCGGGAGCGGTGTACTTGACCAAGTAGTCGTACCTGCCACTTGGTTGTCCTAATGTGTCCCACACTTCTTTGGAACTAGAGGAATCATCCCTCTCGATGACGTTGACCTCGGGAAAAGTGTAGTTGATGAACCCTAGTCCGGCAAGCTTTGCAAATTCATCGTCGTGCTGGATGTTTTCTGAATGCCCTGAGTGTTGATCCCATGACATGGTGGGGACGCATGTATTCTTTTCAATGATGCTCAGCTGATATTCATCGTTCGGCTTATTCTCTTGCCCCGGGTCTCCTGGGTACGGCTTCTAGATAGGCAGGCCATCCATTGGGCCATAATAGTCATGGTCAAAGTTGTCTTTCATCAGAGTGTCTTCCTCTAATGAGTTGGGTGGAGCATGGAACTCTTCTGGATCACAATCTCCGTATATTATTTTGACATCTGACCTCAGTATAAATCTTGGACTTTGTGCCAGAAAGAAAAATGGTGTAGGTACCTCTTTCTAAGACATATAACCGTCCTCGTTAAGATAGGACTTCCATTCTTAATCTGTATCGGAGGAATCTCCCTCGTTAATGGTAAGTACTTCTTGAGACACTGGGTGAAGGAAACCTCCACTATGGAAGAAGTTCTGAATGGGATGAAGGTTTTCATTGTTAGTAGCTGTCTAGGTACAGTTTGAAGAAAAACCAAGACCTTTCTTTGTCTTGTTGTTAGTAGGAATGACAAGCTGTCCCCATCCTTTTGCATTGTTATTTTTGATCACTTCGAGAGCATCTCTGTACGAGGAAATCGACGTTCCTATTTTTGATTGGTTGTCATTGCTCACCGAAAGTGCTTGGATCTGGGTTCCTACAATCTCCTCTGGTTCTACATAAGTTGACGCCGATAAGTTACTCACGATCAAGGCTTTCTCTCCGCAGACTGTGATGAGTTGGTCGTTCTTGACAAACGTCAGCTTTTGGTGAAGCGTCGAAGTGACTGCCCCAGCCTCGTGTATCCAAGGTCTTCCTAACAAACAGCTATATGCTGCCTAAATGTCCATGACCTGGAAAGTAACTTGGAAAGTGTGAGAACCGATAGTTATGGGAAGGTCGACTTCGCCGATAACCATTTTCCGGGATCCGTCAAATGCTTTAACGATGACCTCACTGCCTCTCATCGGAGATCCTTTGAATGATAGTCGCATTAGAGTGTACTTTGGCATCACGTTTAGAGCCGATCCGGTGTCTACTAGTACGTCGGCTAAAGCATCGTCCTGGCAGTTGACTGTAATATTGAGTGCCATGTTATGACTTGGGCTCTCTTCCGGCAGTTCCTCATCACTAAATCCCAAGTTGTTGCAGGAAGTGATGTTGGAGATGATTATGTCAAATTGTCTTATTGACACATCTTGTTCCACAAAGGCTTGCTCTAAGACTTTCTGTAAAGCCTCCCTGTGAGCTTCGGAACTAAGTAAAAGTGATAGCACAGAGATATTTGAAGGAGTTTGCAACAGCTGATCAACAATGTTGTATCCACTCTTCTGGATGAGCTTCAGCATCTCATCGCTGTTCTTTGAAAGGTCGGGATCACTAGACTGACCGACTGGTTGATCAGGAACTTCCGTTTGAGGTTCCTTTTCTCGGGTAGGTTCTCCAACTCCTCGGTTGAAGATTCGACCGCTCCGTGTTACTCGACTGATGTCTGCAATATTCACGACGAAGGGTAATGGAATTTCCTTTCCATTCTTAATTGTTGTTGCATTGTATTTGTAAGGGATAACCTTAGTTGATTCATACGATAACGGTCCTGGTAGATAGATAACTACGGGAGCCTTCTGATTCTTCTGACCATTGTAAGTAATTTCAATCAGTTCCTGGTTGGGAACTTTTGATTCGTCAAGTAAAGGGGTGATGGTACAAACATCCTTGGTCCTTTTATGATCAGAGATTACGACAACGTCCTTGATTCGATCAGCGAAATAGTCGGGCATCAAGTTGATTGACCCAGAACTTGGACACGGTCGAATCTCTTTGTGGTACAACTGGCTCTGAAGGGCTGCTCGCACGAGGTAACATCCTTGATTATCTTCAGAGAAAACTCTACAACATTCATAGTTGTGTGGTGGCACTCGACCAAGTCCGCTCTGTATGTAGTGTAACCTCACTAGATATGTTTCCATTGATCGAACATCCTGACTTTGATGCCTAATAGGGTTCCCATTAATCATACTGACTTATTGTGTGTCTTCGTCTAAATAGATCGGAAGCCACCAGTGGTTTAACAAGTGTTGCAAAGTTCTTTGAATGAGAGCGCATCCTTGGTCGCTCTCATGCCATCTGTAACACCCCATTTCAATTATTTAGATGTCCGGTATTATTTTAATTGTTGGCTTTGGTTGGGTGCGTGTTTGAGTGCGTAGGGGGTAATATTAGTAATATGGAAATATTATTATTATTATTATTATTATTATTACTATTAGTATTATTATTGTTTTGGTTATTATTATTATTATTAAGATTATTTAGTAAATATGACCTAGTATAATTAAGTGAATATTGGGTTAATGAGATTAGAGAGGGTAGTTTGGTAAATGGAGCTTAATTAGTGGAAAATTGGTAATAGAAAGAATAATCAGAATTTTAGAGATAGAAAGAGAAAAGGATCAGGGAGGAAGAACAAGGGAACTCTAGGGCAAGGAATCTTCGTCAATTTTCGCAGGAGTTAAGCAAGAATTTGAGGTAAGGGGGAGAAACGGGTTTAATATTGGTGTTTATTTCATGATCGGGTAGTGGGGAGTCCTTAACCCCGTAGGAAATTGATATGCAACTGTTGAATTGTTGATTGTTGAATATGCTGGTTGTGATTCTGAGAATCGTGCATGAATTAATGAATATTTTCATGAATTTTGGTTGTAGTTGCTGTTGTATAAACACTTGTTGCAGATCTGTCATTTTTTGGAATTCGATTTAGGGGAAACGAATTGAGGTTTTAGGCTTGTAATATCTGTAGTAATTCTAGATACAAGTATGAAGATGGAAATTGGACCTAAAAGCAATGTAGAAACGATTATAGGACTGATTAGAAGAGGGAATATGTGAAAATCGTAGCAGACTACAGAATAGGGAGGTTTCTGGTGAAATGCATAATAGATCTAGCCATACGCGTATGGGGCTAGGTCATACGCGTATGGGAGTGAAGGAAAAGGAGCCATAGGCATAACAGAGTAGGCAGTACGCGTAATAGGGGGTGATACGCGTACGATATTGGAATTTGGGAAAATTCAGTGATAAAACGTTTCTGTCCGTACGCGTACGGCACAAGGCATACGCGTATGACATTGGGCATTGTGAGGCAATACGCGTACCAAAGGGAGCAATACGCGTACGACTTTGGCGAGGGAGCTGGCTTACGCGTATGGCATGGGGCAATACGCGTATGGCCTGCAGAGTTGCAGAATTTTACCGTTTCGCGAGTTCTTTCCCTTTTTCACGTTCGATTCGGTTTGAGAGGTTGGGAATAGGTGCCAGGTGCTGAGAAATAATATATTGGTGTTGGAAATATTAATTTTAATATATTTTTTTTATTAATCAATTAATTAATTTAGTATTTGGTGTATTTGAAGTAAATGGTGTAACGTTAGTGTTATTGATATGTATGGTTTGATCAGGAGGATCGTGTGCATGTATTTATGTTGTATACATGTTTTATTGTGCATTCTGAGTCTTGCATATTCATGGTGATTGGTGGGATGGATCGTTGCTCAGGAGGAGTGTATGCGATTCATCCGTACTCCTATGTGGAGAATGGTGGGGATAGATCATTGCCAAGGAGAGGTGTATGTGATCTATCCTGGGTTCGATTGAATGAACCAATGAGTCAGTACCGCATGCATGGTGTTGTGTCGCATTACATTCTTATTTGGTGTTGATGATGATATTGGGCAGTAGGCCGTGTTTGATGATTAATAATGCATGTATGTGATGACTACCTGTTTATCATGTAATTATTCACCTATAATATTTGAACGTGATTTCTCACCCCTTTGTTGCTGTTGTTGTGTCTGTGCTTCTTCGGAAGTACAGATAATCCAGGTACTTAGCTAACTTGGATATTGGTGTTACCGATCGAGTCTATAGGAGTGCTCTGATACGTAACATGGGATTATTTTGGGGATTTCAGTCATTTGTTATTTGTTATTCTTTTGTTACGTATCTTCATTTTTTTATGATTATTTTGGTGGACCACGATTTTATGTGGGGTTTTGGTGTATTTGGAAGATGGTCGTGAATTAAATAAATGAATAGATATTTCCGCTGTTTATTTCATTTAACAAAGGAGTCTTGGTGTTGTTTCTGCAAATGTGGCATCCTACTTGATTTTGGTGTAAAAACTCTAATTATTTCATTGATTATTTTGCTCATTTTAAAAGTGGGAAAAATGGGGTGTTACAATTGGTATCAGAGCAGGTCGGTCCGTCCGGCCAGGTATTAGAGTCGAGTCTGTCCTTAGGATAGAAGTTGTTTATGTGTTCTGACCTTGTGATGATTGTTGTCCAGTATGGCAGGAAGGAATGATGGTGCTCTTGCTGCTGCTATGCAAGCCATGGCACAAGCTGTAGAGAATGCCAACCAGGGTGGAGGTGCTCAGTTTCGTGACTTAGCACAGTTTCAGAGCAACAAGCCGCCTACATATGAGGGAGGTATCTTGAATCCAGAGGCTGCACAGAAATGGCTGAAGGCTGTGGAGAAGATCTTCAGGACCATGGGATGCAGTGATGCTTAAAAGGTACGGTTTGGTACTCATATGCTGGAAGGAGAGGCTGAGGCTTGGTGGGACAACAGTCGTCAGAGATTGGAAGCTGCAGGTACTGAGATTACTTGGGCTGTGTTTCAAGCTGAGTTTCTGGAAAAGTATTTTTCGGAAGACATCCGTAGTGCTAAAGAGGTGGAATTTTTGGAGCTGAAGCAGGGTGACAAGACAGTGGCTGAGTATGCTGCTAAGTTTGAGGAACTGGTTCAGTATTGTGCTCATTACAATACTGAAGAAGCTATGACTTTGAAGTGTTTGAGGTTTGAGAATGGGCTGCGTCCCGAGATCAAATTGGGGATTGTTTGTCAGAAGATAAGAAACTATCCGGAGCTGGTAAGCAGAAGCAGAATTTATGATAATGACAACAGGGCCAGAATTGCTCATTACAAAGTTGTGAATGAGAAGAAAAATAAGCAGAGATTTGGAGGAACTCCTTACAGTGCTCCAACTGATAAGGGGAAACAGAAAGCTGATGGGGGAAAGAAGCCAAAGGAGAAGGGAGCAAGTGCTGATACTCTAAAGTGCTTCAAATGTGGTGGCGCGGGTCACCGTGCTAACAACTGTCAGACTGAGGTGAAAAAGTGTTTCAAGTGTGGCAAAGCAGGTCATGTTATAGCTGATTGCAAAGCCATGATGCCTACTTGTTATAATTGTGGTGAGAAGGGTCACATCAGTACTCACTGTGAGAAGCCGAAGAAATCTCAGGCGTCTCAGACTAGTGGGAAGGTGTTTGCCTTGGTGGGAGCCCAATCCACTGAGGAGGAGCGTTCCGTCAAAGGTACTTGTTTTATTAATGATGTTCCTTTGGTTGCTATCATTGACACGGGTGCAACGCACTCGTTTATTTTTGTTGATTGTGCGAAGAGATTACGAATTGTGCCATCTACTCTCGAGCAGAGAATGACGATTGAAACTCCATCTATTGGTTCTGTGGTTACTTCTTTGGTGTGTTTGAAGTGTCCGCTGACCGTGTTTGGTAGAGATTTCAGAGTGGACTTGATTTGTTTGCCACTCGGTAATCTTGATGTTATTTTGGGGATGAACTGGTTGGAGTTCAACCGAGTTTATATTGATTGCTTTAGGAAGACGTTACTGTTTCTTACTCCTGAAGAGGAAGCATTAGCAGATTCGCTATCTAGCAAGGAGTTGAGGTCGTTGTTGGAATATGAAGCGAAGCTGTTTGCAGTATTTGCCTTGTTGTCTATTGAAAGCAAGACTTCAGTTAATGAATTTCCTGTAGTTAATGAATTTCCTGAAGTGTTTCCAGATGACATTACAGAACTGCCGCCGACAAGGGAAGTTGAGTTCGCTATTGATCTTGTACCGGGTACCAGACCTATCTCTATGGCACCGTACAGGATGTCTACATCAGAGTTGGCAGAGTTGAAATCTCAGGTCGGGGAATTGCTCGATAAGAAGTTTATCAGACCCAGTGTGTCGTCGTGGGGAGCTCCAGTGTTGTTGGTGAAGAAGAAGGATAGTAGTATGCGTCTGTGCATTGATTACCGTCAGTTGAATAAAGTAACCATTAAGAATAAGTATCCACTTCCTAGGATTGATGACTTAATGGATCAGCTTGTAGGAGCTCGTGTTTTCAGTAAAATTGATCTGAGGTCGGGTTACCATCAGATTAGAGTAAAGGAAGGTTATATTCAGAAGACTGCTTTCAGAACTCGCTATGGACATTACGAATATGCAGTGATGCCTTTCGGAGTGTCTAATGCGCCGGGTGTATTCATGGAATATATGAATCGTATTTTCCCTTTGTATCTGGATCAGTTTATTGTGGTATTTATTGATGATATACTGATTTATTCTAAGTCTGACGAAGAGTATGCAGGTCACTTGAGAATTGCATTGTAGGTGTTGAAGGATAATAAACTGTTTGCAAAGTTCTCAAAGTGTGAATTTTGGTTGAAGACCGTGAGTTTCTTGGGCCATGTGATTTCTGGTGATGGTATAGCAGTTGATCCCTCTAAAGTAAGTGTAGTACTTCAGTGGGAAACTCCGAAGACCGCAACGGAGATTAGAAGCTTTTTGGGTTTGGCAGGTTACTATAGAAGGTTCATTGAAGGGTTTTCTAAATTGGCGTTGCCGTTGACTCAGCTGACCAGGAAGAATCAAGCTTTTGTCTGGGATGCTTCTTGTGAGGAAAGTTTTGAGGAACTGAAGAAGAGATTGACTACAGCGCCAGTGTTGGTTTTGCCAAGTCCAAATGATTCTTTCGTAGTGTATTGTGACGTGTCTAAGATGGGATTAGGCGGTGTGTTGATGCAAGATGGAAAGGTAGTGGCTTATGCTTCAAGACAATTAAGGGTGCATGAAAGGAACTATCCAACTCATGATCTTGAATTAGCTGCAGTGGTATTCGTGTTAAAAATCTGGAGGCATTATTTGTATGGATCGAGATTTGAAGTGTTTAGTGATCACAAGAGTTTGAAGTATTTGTTTGATCAGAAGGAATTAAATATGAGGTAGAGAAGATGGTTAGAATTCTTGAAAGACTATGACTTTAGTTTGAGTTACCATCCGGGTAAAGCTAATGTTGTGGCAGATGCTCTGAGTCGGAAGACAATCCATATGTCTGCGTTAATGGTGAAGGAAATGGAATTGATTGAACAGTTCAGAGATTTGAGCATGGTTTGTGAAACTACACCAGGAAGTATCAGATTGGGTATGCTGAAAGTGAATAATGACTTTTTGGATGTGATTAAGGAGAATCAGAAACGGGATGTGAAGTTAGTAGATTTGATGCCTACAGGAGGAGATGATCCTGATAGTGACTTTAAAGTGGATAATGTTGGTGTACTGAGATTCCGGGGCAGAATTTGTGTGCCGGATAATGAGGAATTGAAAAAGGCAATATTAGAGGAAAGTCATCGGAGTAGCTTGAGTATTCATCCGGGAGCTACAAAGATGTATCAGGATTTGAAGAAGTTGTTTTGGTGGTCCGGTATGAAGAGGGACATAACTCAGTTTGTCTATGCTTGTTTGACATGTCAGAAGTCAAAAGTGCAGCATCAGAAACCTTCTGGACTGATGCAACCGTTGGAAATTCCTGAGTGGAAATGGGACAGTATTGCGATGGATTTTGTGACTGGTTTTCCAAATAGGGCGAGAGGCTTTGATGCTATTTGGGTAGTGGTGGATCGACTTACGAAATCTGCACATTTTATACCAATTAACATCAGTTTCCCATTGTCGAAGCTGGCGGAGATTTATATCAGAATAATTGTGAAGCTGCATGGTGTTCCGTCAAGCATAGTGTCGGATAGAGATCCGAGGTTTACTTCTGAATTTTGGAAGAGTCTGCAGGAAGCCTTGGGTTCTAAGTTGAAGTTGAGTTCAGCTTATCATCCTCAGACCGATGGTCAGTCAGAGAGGACCATTCAGTCGTTGGAGGATTTGCTGAGAGCCTGTGTATTGGAGAAAGGTGGTGCGTGGGATACTCATTTGCCATTGATTGAGTTCACGTATAATAACATTCATCATTCTAGCATCGGAATGGCACCTTTTGAAGCTTTGTATGGTAGGAGGTGTAGAACGCCTCTGTGTTGGTATGAAACAGGAGAGAATGTGGTGCTCGGACCAGAAATTGTGCAACAGACTACTAAGACAATTCAGATGATCCGTGAAAATAGGAAAGCGTCTCAGAGTAAACAGAAAAGTTACCATGATAATTGGAGGAAGGAATTGGAATTCAGTGAAGGTGATCACGTATTACTAAGAGTTAACCCAGTGACCGGTGTGGGTCGTGCTTTGAAATCTAAGAAGTTGGATCCTAAGTTTATTGGACCATATCAAATCTTGCAGAGAGTTGGTGCAGTTGCTTATAGAGTGGCGTTGTCGCCGGAACTTTCGAACTTGCATGACGTGTTTCATGTGTCGCAGCTTCGGAAGTTTGTTTCGGATCCGTCTCATGTGATTGAGAGGGACAAAGTTTAGATCAGGGAGAATCTTACCGTAGAGACGATGCCATTGAGGATCGATGATCGTAAGATGAAACAACTCAGAGGAAAGGAGATACCTCTGGTGAGAGTCGCTTGGGGAGGTGCTGTAGGAGGCAGTGTGACCTGGGAATTGGAAAGCAGGATGCGATAGTCATATCCAGAATTGTTTCCATCAGGTAATTTTCGAGGACGAAAATAATTAAAGTGGGGGAGAGTTGTAACACCCCATTTTAATTATTTAGATGTCCGGTATTATTTTAATTGTTGGCTTTGGTTGGGTGCGTGTTTGAGTGCGTAGGGGGTAATATTAGTAATATGGAAATATTATTATTATTATTATTATTATTTTAATAGTATATTTCATATTATTATTATTACTATTAGTATTATTAATGTTTTGGTTATTATTAATATTATTAAGATTATTTAGTAAATAGGACCTAGTATAATTAAGTGAATATTGGGTTAATGAGATTAGAGAGGGTAGTTTGATAAATGGAGCTTAATTAGTGGAAAATTGGTAATAGTAAGAATAATCAGAATTTTAGAGATAGAAAGAGAAAAGGCTCAGGGAGGAAGAACAAGGGAACTCTAGGGCAAGGAATCTTCGTCAATTTTCGCAGGAATTAAGCAAGAATTCGAGGTAAGGGGGAGAAACGGGTTTAATATTGGTGTTTATTTCATGATCGGGTAGTGGGGAGTCCTTAACCCCGTAGGAAATTGATATGCAACTGTTGAATTGTTGATTGTTGAATATGCTGGTTGTGATTCTGAGAATTGTGCATGAATTAATGAATATTTTCATGAATTTTGGTTGTAGTTGATGTTGTATAAACACTTGTTGCAGATCTGTCATTTTTTTGAATTCGATTTGGGGGAAACGAATTGAGGTTGTAGGCTTGTAATATCTGTAGTAATTCTAGATACAAGTATGAAGATGGAAATTGGACCTAAAAGCAATGTAGAAACGATTATAGGACTGATTAGAAGAGGGAACATGTGAAAATCGTAGCAGACTGCAGAATAGGGAGGTCTCTGGTGAAATGCGTAATAGATCTGGCCATACGCGTATGGGGCTAGGTCATACGCGTATGGGAGTGAAGGAAAAGGAGCCATACGCGTAATAGAGTAGGCAGTACGCGTAATAGGGGGCGATACGCGTACGGTATTGGAATTTGGGAAAATTCAGTGATAAAATATTTCTGTCCGTACGCGTACGGTACAAGGAATACACGTATGACATTGGGCATTATGAGGCAATACGCGTACCAAAGGGAGCAATACGCGTACGAGTTGGGCGAGGGAGCTGGCATACGCGTATGGCATGGGGCAATACGCGTATGGCCTGCAGAGTTGCAGAATTTTACCGTTTCGCGAGTTCTTTCCCGTTTTCGCGTTCGATTCGGTTTCCTTCGGTTTGAGAGGTTGGGAATAGGTGCCAAGTGCTGAGAAATAAGATATTGGTGTTGGAAATATTAATTTTAATAATTTTTTTTATTAATCAATTAATTAATTTAGTATTTGGTGTATTTGAAGTAAATGGTGTAACGTTAGTGTTATTGATATGTATGGTGTGATCAGGAGGATCGTGTGCATGTATTTATGTTGTATACATGTTTTGTTGTGCATTCTGAGTCTTGCATATTCATGGTGATTGGTGGGATGGATCGTTGCTCAGGAGGAGTGTATGTGATTCATCCGTACTCCTATGTGGAGAATGGTGGGGATAGACCATTGCCAAGGAGAGGTGTATGTGATCTATCCTGGGTTCGATTGAATGAACCAATGAGTCAGTACCGCATGCATGGTGTTGTGTCGCATTACATTCTTATTTGGTGTTGATGATGATATTGGGCAGTAGGCCGTGTTTGATGATTAATAATGCATGTATGTGATGACTACCTGTTTATCATGTAATTATTCACCTATAATATTTGAACGTGATTTCTCACCCCTTTTTTGTTGTTGTTGTGTCTGTGCTTCTTCGGAAGTACAGATAATCCAGGCACTTAGCTAACTTGGATATTGGTGTTGCCGATCGAGTCTATGGGAGTGCTCTGATACGTAACACTGGATTATTTTGGGGATTTCAGTCATTTGTTATTTGTTATTCTTTTGTTACGTATCTTCATTTTTTTTTATGATTATTTTGGTGGACCACGATTTTATGTGGGGTTTTGGTGTATTTGGCATATGGCCGTGAATTAAATAAATGAATAGATATTTCCGCTGTTTATTTCATTTAACAAAGGATTATTGGTGTTGTTTCTGCAAATGTGGCATCCTACTTGATTTTGGTGTAAAAACTCTGATTATTTCATTGATTAATTTTCTCATTTTAAAAGTGGGAAAAGCGGGGTGTTACAACATCCCTTATAGTTATGATAATTATGCGAAGTCAGAAAATCGAGCTGGACTTGCTTAGCATGTAACTCCACCAAGCTGGTATTCATCAAGCGAATATCAAAGATTTGAATCATATTCACTTGATACTGATTTCTATCGCGGTAATCCTGAATCCATCCAAGATCCATCTGACGCTGGAGGGCCCCTTGTACAAAAGAGCTTCCATGATCGTTTATTGGGCAGATAGGACAGGAATCGTAATCGTGCTGTGGCAGATTATGATGTTGGCTTTGCCTTGAGTGCATTACCACCAAGTTAACATTCATCGCACGGATGTCGTGGTTTTAAATGATGTTGGAATTTGTGTAAGTCATGTTGACTTCACGAATTCGGTGATCCTGAATCCATCCGAGATCCATCTGTTCCTGTAGAGCTGATTGCACCACAGAACATCCTTGATTGTTCTTAGAGCAGATATCACACTGGTGATAGTTATGAGATGGTACATGACCGTATCCGCTCTGTCTACAATGCATCTTGACCAGGATGGTTCCCAATAAGAGAACATCATGAATTTGATAGATGTGCTTAGACTCTTTTTCTATCAAATTTACCGTAGCATTATCATGTTGAGGCAGCAGGTTTGTCGAACATTTGGATTTGTATCCTTGAAGGATAAGACCCCTCTCCTAACAAGCTTCTGTACGTCGGATTTGAAGCTGAGGTAGTTTTCTATGTTATGCCCTGGTCCTCCTTGATGGTAAGAGCAAGTCTGATCCGCTTTGAACCAAAAAAGGAGATTCTCCAGTATTGCAAGAAGAGCCCTGGTTTGGATGTACCCTTTGACCAGTAATAATGGAAATAGTTCTGCGTACAACATGGGTATAGGGTCGAACCTTGGTGGTCGCGTTGTACGATTGTTGCTGTACTGAGGACGAGCCTGCTGAAGAGGCTGTTGTCTCCTTTGCTGATATTGTTGTTGATTCGGTTGGCTTTGAGCAACCTGAGGTTGATACGTAGGAACAGGCGCAGGGTTGATAGCAGGAGTTATAGATGCTACTGGTTGGTACCGTCGCCTTTGCTTTCCGAGAGAGATATTGCCAATATCCTGCTCTTTTTTCTTAGGGAGAGCACTACCGTATCTTTTGTTACTGCTTGATGGTCTGGCCTCTTTGACCAAACGTCCTTCTCGGACAGCTTCTTCCAGATAAACTCCCATGCCCACCATCTCAGTGAAGTCACTGGGCTCACTGGCGACCATTCTGTCATAGTAAAATGAGCTCTAGGTTTTCAAGAAGATCTTTGTCATCTCTTTTTCCTCAAGAGGTGGACAAATATGGGCAGCAATTTCACGCCATCTCTGAGCATACTCCTTGAAGGTTTCCTTATCCTTCTGTGACATGGCTCTGAGTTGATCTCTATCTGGTGTCATGTCCAGGTTATACTTATATTGTTGAACGAAGGCAGTGCCCAGATCTCGGAAAGTGACGATCTTAGTGTGGTTTAATCCCAAGTACCATTTGAGTGCGGCATTGGTTAAACTATCTTGGAAATAATGGATCAATAACTGTTGGTTCTCTGTCTGAGTTGACATTCTCCGAGCGTACATCACCAAATGGCTTTGAGGGCAAGAGTTACCCTTGTACTTTTCAAATTCAGACACCTTGAATTTGTGCGGAACTTTCACATTGGGGACCAGACAAAGGTCTGCGGCGTCCTTTCCGAATAGATCCTGGCCGCGAATAGCTTGCAGTTCCTTCTGCATCTCCAGGAACTGTTCCTGGAATTCCCTCATTCTCTCTTCCATACTTTCGTTTCCACCAGACGGTATATGGGAAATCTGTCCTTCCAGGACAGTGTGTACCACGGGTGGTGGTATAGTCATTACGGCAGTGACTCTTGGTACTTCCCAAAGTTTGTAACCTTCAGAAGTTATTGTCATGCCCCTGGTATCTTCGCTTTCCCGAAGTTTGTAACCTTCAGGCCCAGCGGTTCCTGCTGCAGTTTTCAGATCTTCCGTGATCGGCAAAATATATCCTTTCGGGATATAGTTAATAGGCATGCCCCAGGGACGATATTTAGGCATGGCATATCGAGGATCATACTTCTCCACTATAGGCGTCAATGTGACCTCTGAGACCACATTTTTTTGTATCTGGGCTGCTGCCAGAGCTTGCATATCATTATGAAGTTTCCTCAGATCATCTTTCAGAGCGTCGAGTTCTTCTCTCAACTCTCTGTTCTCTTCCTCGAGATTATCCATCTTTTTCTGTTGACTGGCCCGAGTATTGTACGAATGAGACAGTTTGACTCTAGAATCGAGACACAAACGTGAGATTCGTAGGTAAGAAGAATGTGTTATGTGAGAATGATGAATGATATGCAATGATTATATTATATATATATATATATTTGTTTAATCAAAAGAAACTCCGACAATTGGATTGCAAATATCATATAGTTGGGAGACCCCGTTTTATTGAATTCAAAGGTTGCAGAAATGGAAATACAGGAATTACAAAGTGCTGTAAAAGGAAATGTCTAAACTTATGGATCCTGAGTCCTCTCTGAGGAGGGCTCAGGTGCTGGTTCTGGTACTTTCCTCTTCTTTGACCGGGGCTCTTGAGCCGTTGTTGGGTTGTAATTCCTTTCCCAAGTGAAAGGAGCTGGCAAATTCCTTTGGGTTTCTTGACTTTCTACAGCATGTTGCTCTAAAATCTCGATCAGAGCATTTTTTCTTTTAACATTTGCTGTATTTTGTTACACTCCACATTGATAATACGGTACTTGTTCTTCCAAGACTTCTTCTCCTATTGAACTTTGTTGAGTGTAACCTGAAGTTTTTCCATATCTGACATAAAATAAAGGACATATTCCTTTAACAGAAGAACTTCTTGACGAGGGTAAGGCATCCTCAGTTTGAGAGCTCTAGTTTGTACCCAGTGGAGATAAGGTTCTACAGAGACATAGTCTGGTTTTCCTAGGGTCTCTCTTTCTTTTAGGTGAACATGTTTCCAGGCATGCACTATTTCTGTCTTTAGTGCCCTGTTGTTTTCTCCTTTCTTGAAGAAAAGACATCCTAGATGAACATTACGCAGGACATGTCTCATCGGGTATCCGAATTGACGACGAACTAAAACTGGATGATAATTAATTCCTCCTTTAATTCTTATGAGGGGTGCATTAGTGAAGTTTCCATAATGGTCAATGATTCTGATCCCTTCACAGATTCGATTGTACCAATCGATGTCAGAGTTGGTAAGAGACATGATCCTCTAGGACAAACGCAAAGTACTCTTATGATCCCAAAATGCAGCAGACTTGGGTAAGTGGGAAGAAAACCATTTGTATAGCAGGGGTACACATCATGTTATCATTCCTCCGTTGTACAAGTTCCTTAAGTGTACAGAATAATAAGCATCTGCGAGAAAGGTCGGTACAGGGCTTCCAATCAGAAAAATCTTAATGGCATTGATATCAACAAAGTCATCAATTTTGGGAAACAGAAATAACCCATAGGTGAGTAAGACAAAGATGCTCTTGAAAGCAGTTACGTTCCCTATACTAGCAAAGTACAGAGCCTTCTTTATCAAAAGCTTGGCTGGCAAACCTTCGATTCCACCCTTAGTGGTCATGTGAGTCCTGACTTCTGACTCGTCCAAATAGATGGCTCTTGCAATGGTCTGATCCTTTGGAATTTCTTCCAGTCCAGAAAAGGGAGCTTGGTCAGTGATGGGTAAATCAGTCAGGTGAGAGTACTCCTCTAGTGTTGGTGCTAGTTGATAATCCAGGAATGTGAAACAGTGATAGACCGGATCATAAAACTGAATGAACGTAGACAGTATTCCTTTAATTATATGAACCCTTAATAGAGACAGCAGTCCTCCGTACTTGGCTCTGAAAGAATCAGGGTTGGTGATCATCCTTGCCCACCCTCTCAAATCTTCTAGTTTTGGAACCTTGAAGGTGTACTTGTGAGTCTTCCTTCTACCGAAATCCATAACGCAACCTCCTTTCTCTGATATTTGCAATCATTGTCTTAGTTTAATTTGAAAAAGAGAGACTAGAAGAGAAGATTTTTTTTATTAATGTTTTTTTAATGAAATGAATGCATGAATGCAGCACACAAAAACATAGAAAAACATGGGGTCAAAGTTTCGGTGTCATGAATTCATGGCTCTACCCATCCCCAAAGGTTATACTAGTGATTTTTGTACATGTCCTCAAAATCATTGACCCCTATTGGGATAACAACAGCAGGCTAGTTCACTCGAGCGAGCTGCGTTATCTTAGAGTAATCTCAAATAAGGGTAGTATCACGTGACAACTATTTCCGATAGCTTCCACACTACAAAATAGTAACAAGGTCTCAGCCTACTAAATCCTCAGTTTCATGGACAACCACAATCGAACAATCTGCTTTCAACAACCGAAGTCGTATAGGCATTGAATCCGCAAAGGGTGTCTCCACTGATTCGATGGTCGACCGGGGTCTCTTATTTGGGAGTCACTCCCTTTATGATTACTCGTCTAGTTCCATAACTTATCTTAGGTGTATACTCAATCTTTCCAGATGCGACATCACCTGCAGTCCCATTAGCAGAAAAATTAAACGCGGATATCAATTAGGAAAAGCGATATATATATTTATTCCTAAAACTAGCATCCTAGACCTCTTAAGAGCTATAGCCTGTAATCCTAACAGTCAATGAGGCCCCCAGCAGAGTCGCCATTTTTCTATAGCGAGCGATTTTTGTCGGTGATGCAAGCACCTCATCGCTGAAGTTTTCCTCACCGCAATGAGGAGGGGGTGCTACTTTCTGATTTCTTATTTATCCCGTGAAGCTGGAAGGGAAAGGGAAGCTATAAACTAACCTTGCACATGATTGTTTAACTGAACAAACGCTTAAAAAGATTGGGGGGTCCGGGGTCAGATTATACAATGGGGAGTTGTCAATTATCCATCCTATATGTGGTTATCCACATGATATTAGCTTTAGGTTCTCACTTTGTAATTAATAGTGTTTATCTGTTAATGGGTTGGGAAAGTTTCTTGGGATGTATGAGTGAGTGAGTGAGTTTTTGTTGATGTTCGAGTTTTCCTGGTGTTTTTCGTAAGGTACTGGACCTATGTTTTGATGTGAAGGCACTGAACCTAGAGTTTTTGATTGGTATGCTCGCTAAGATTTTGCAATCTTATGCCTACGTATTCCTTTTTAAATGAAACAAGGAAATTAGAGCAATCGTAGTTCCTCCTATTCTAAGGGAGGAGAAAGATGTTTGCACTGGACCTATGTTTTGATGTGAAGGCACTGGACCTAGAGCTAAAAGGTTTTGACTAAGAAATAATTTGTCATCTCTAAAGAAGGATTGTTACTTTTTGTGTGCCTTGATCAAAGAACAAGGTTGATGCTAAAAGGTTAATTGAATCGATTAGGGGATTTCTTTATACAATTCCTAGAGGAGGCTGGAAGTTTGACTTTTCCGAGGGAAAATGTTCTATCTGTCTTGCACAAAGCCCAAGATTAAGGCTAAAAGTATTTTGTCTTCGCCGAGGAGGTTTGTATGTGTCTTGTACAAAACCCAAGATTGAGGCTGAAATGAGAAGTTTAACTGGTGAGGATATTTTTACGTGTCTTGTATAAAGCCCAAGATTGAGGCTGGCCTTACTGGGAAAATCATTATACAAAGCCTAAGAGGAGGCTGAAATGAGTTTGACTCTTCTTGGGGAAAATCATTCCCCCAAAGCCTAAAGGAAGGCTGGGAGGAAACGACTATGTTGGAGAAGCTATATGTCCTAAGCTTAAGAGAGTGAGATTTATGTCTTGTACAAAGCCCAAGATTGAGGCTAAAGGGGTTTGACTCAACAAGAGAGTGTTTTTATCTGTCCTGTACCATGCCCAGGATGGAGGCTGAACAAGCTGGAGAAATTATTTTACACAACTTGAGAGGAGGCTAGCTCCTGCTTGGGGAAATCTTTATACCAAGTTTGGACAAAGATTGACTCAACAAGAGAGTATTTTTTATCTGTCTTGTACAAAGCCCAAGATTGAGGCTAAAAAAGTTTGACTCAACAAGAGAGTCCGAAAAGGTGATTGACTCAACAAGAGAGTCTAAAAAGTGATTGACTCAACATGAGAGTCTGAAAAGTGATTGACTCAACAAGAGAGTCTAAAAAGTGATTGACTCAACGAGATAGTCTAAAAAGTGATTGACTCAACAAGAGAGTCTAAAAAGTGATTGACTCAACGAGAGAGTCTGAAAAGTGATATACTCAATAACAGAGTCTGAAAAGGTTAGCTCCGCTGGGGAGAATCATTTGTACAAAGCCCAAGAGGAGGCTGACTTCGCTGAGGAAGAATCATTATACAAATCCTAAGAGGAGGCTAACTTTCTGTTGAGGAAAGGTCCTTATACAAAGCCTAAGAGGAGGCTATCTTTTACCAGGGATAATTGAGATCCCTAGGCAGGTCCAAGTGGGGAATCAACTCTTGCTGAGGATTACAGAAGAGTTGAGATGTCAGATACCTTGAGGTTCTGATTTAAGATAGTGTTGACCCTAGTCGGGGAACTCACATGAGAGAGACTGGGTTTCTTCTGGAGATCGATCGAGAATTCCCGGGGTTTTTTCCTATAGTTGTAAGGAACTAGAGAATGTCTTTGAGACTCAAGGGGATTAGACTGTCCAAGTCTACTGGTATGGAAGAGTTTTATCTTTTGTATAATGCCTGCTATACCCCAAACTTTGACCACTAAGATTTCTCATCATTGTGCAAATCATCATCACAATATGGATGTACCTTCATGCCTCATCAATCTCCTTCAAGAATTGTTGAGCATTCAGTACAATCAAGATTAGGGTTTTTGAGCCTTCTCATAGCACTTAGACAAAAGATCAATCAAGGAATGACATGATTTTCAACTTGTCTAACCTCTTGAACACCCACAAAGGATCAAGAGGACTCCCACATCAAGAATCAAGCACAGGGTTGCAACATTCCACGTGGATTAAGCCTCAAGATGGAAATTTTCAACCCATTAGGGTTTTGGTCGACCAGGGCCTCCAGATGGAAATTTTCAACCCATTAGGGTTTTAGTCGACCGGGGCCTCCAGATGGAAATTTTCATCTGGGCATGAGCCAATGCTTCAAAGCACAACCCAAGATACTCTCAGGGACCTCATGGCCCCATTCATCAAGTCAATTTAACCTTAGGGGATGCATTCATCAAAAAACCAGGAATTAGGGTTTCTTGACCTAATTCACCCCTAAGTTGACTTTTGGGACAAAACATGAACCAAGACCTCAAGACATGATTTGTGGGTCTCTAACGCACTATGTTGATCCATTTGTAACAATGGATTGATTCAAAAAGCTTGATCAACAAGTTTCAATTTCCTCAGGACCACAATTAGGGTTTCGGGGAAAAATTCAACTGAACCTTTGACTTTAGACCTGGACATGCTCCCAAACCCTGGGACATGATTCAATACACCCTATAACACCTATGGAACATATCCATCAAGTTTTATTTAGGTCAAGGACTTGATTTCACAAAGGATCGCTTAGTTTGGAATTCATCTGATAAAAAGTCAATTGTGCACAAATGTCAAAGTTTGACTTTTTGATATTTTTCATAATTATGGTTCTTTAACCCTAAAACAATGTTAATATGTGATTTGAATCATCATTCATCAAGAAAAATCAAAGAAAGTGGGATAACTTGTAAAAGGGGTAACCTTAAAAACTTAGAATTTTTCTAAGTTATGAAACAAAGTGGCTAGGGTACCAACTTCCAAGGACCATAACTTGAGATCCAAGCAACTATTTTGGATGATCCAAAGATGGATTTGTAGCTCTCATGGTATACTTTAAAAGTGTCAACTACATCTCATTCCAATTCCTCATGGATTTAAAGTTATGGAGTGATCTAAATGGCTAAAAACATGAAAATGACATTTTTCCCACACTTAATGAAATTTTCACTAAGTCAGAATTGCCTTACTTTTTCCAAAATGTAGGGACATTTTCACCTTGATCCAAGTCAAACCAGGTCTAGGGGTGGACATCAAAGTTAAAGTATGTCATGAGGGCTTTCTTACAAGTACCAGATCATCTCCAAATTCCATTTGGGCAAGGAGATACAACCCTTGAAACATAGCATCATGAACTATTTTTTCCAAGATAGATTTGGCAGATTTGATGCATTTTGCTCGATTTGATCAAATCTGACAAAACCAAGCCTTGTCATCATTTTGGACACATATGAGGATCAAATCCAAGGGGGATGATCTGATCTCCAAGCCTCACAAGTCCATGAATCTACAAGTAGCATGTCAAACCTAAAAAAAAGCCTAAAAGAGGCCAAGACTCCAATTTTGTTTCCAAGCATTCAATGGATGCACCAAGGTGACATGAACTGAGCCTATTCCAACTGAATGAGTCAAGGATAATCTCTGAACCAAAGAACCAACCTCTAGTCAATGGCTAGAGGAGACTTGAGATTCCAAAGTGATCCAATTGGCCAAAGGCCTGCTGCAGTTGCCACACACTATTGCTGCCAAAACAAACTTGCTCTACTATAAATAGAGCTCATTTGTGCTTAGTTTGAGTACACCAAAGCAACCAAACTGATGCTTTCCTCAAAATCCCTCTCTTTAGGCCAAAATACCTTATTTTGCAAGGTATCTCTGAGTTTTTGAGTTAGAGAGCATTTCCATCATAGCTCATGATCCAAACACATCCAATATGTCATATCTAAGCTGTCCAAACTCTCAAATGTTACCTGTAACACCAAAATCACTAAGTCCCCTTTCAAAACCTCAAAATTGGACTTTTTGCATTTTTCAAGCCATGTCTTGATTCAGTCACTTTCAAAACCAGATAAAGCCTCAAACACACTCCAAATATCATCCTTGAACTGTCCCAAATGGTTCCCCACATCTAGAACACCATTTGAGAGAGTTGCCATATTGGTCACTTTTACCCCTTTTGCAAGAAAGAGCTCAAACTTGTTCATGAGGATTCCAGCTGTTGGTGATCATTTTAAAAACTTCTAAGGGATCAATTGAGAGTGTCTAAAGCATCAAATTACTTCTGGCACAAGGAACTTGACAGATAGCACAAAGAGCTCCAAGAGGTAAGTGCATCATCACTTGAACTTTCTAAAATATGCATTGCTTTGAAGTCCACTGATCATAAACATCTCATACATGTTATATATGTTGTGTTTGAACCAATTTGCCATGTAATTCTTGCTTGTATCATGTGTTAGTATAGAAAATGCAACTATAGGCCTATTTCAAGAATACTATCGAGTTTTTAAATAGGAGCCTCAACTGAAAAAATTACCACCACCATTGGATTCCTTGGGGAATTCTAGGCCAGATGCATATAAATTTTGTCCTAATCCAAGGAGAAATGAGAAAGTTCTGGCCTTTACGTTTTTGGTCTAAAACCTTGCCTTAGCCAGGCCTAAAACAAGGCATGTCTTATGTATTTCTAGGTTGGGTTTGATACACGGATGTATCACCACCCCAGTGGTAGAAGTGGTACGCTGCAACCTAGAGGTTTGGGGTTCGAATCTCCCTCACCCCAGACCCCTTTTTAATGTTTTTTCCACTTTTTTAATATTTTTCATATTATTTTTAATGATTTGAAAAATTAATTTCTCTCACAATTTTAATTATTTTTTATTGGTTCTTTTTGTAAAAAAATCACAAAAATGATAAAATATTTTATTCCACTAAAAAATTCTATTTATATTATTTATTTAATATAATTAGAATTTTTGTAATTAATTTCATATTAATTGTTTTTGAACATTTTTTAAATGGAATTCTCACTTTGATCTTTCAAAATTAATTGGATTTTAAGCTTTCCTACGATTAAACTTGATTTTCCAAGATATTTTCCAAAGTGTACAACTTGTTTTTGAATATAATTGATATTTTATCATCTATTATTTAAATTACCTTTGAAAAATACCATTTTTATTCAAAATTCGGGTTTCTTCCCGATTTTAAATTTTTAAACACTCATGGGCCTCTAATAGAGTGTAAGACTCAATCCATTAGAAACCAAAATAATTTGGGCCTCAGTCATTATATAAGACCCACGGTGTTTTCAAAAACCTCGGCGCGATCGCCAGTTTAAAACAAAAACAATTGGGCCTCTCCTTGAATTATAAGCCCCATCTCTTGTACAAAAGTAAACCTTTGGGCATCTTGATAGAGCTTAAGTCCCATCTCCTTGTAAATAAACAATTTTGGGCCTCAGACATTGTATAAGTCCCTCTGTATATTTTCAAAATATCGGCGCGATCGCCGCCTTTTTAACAAAATCAACTGGGCCTCCCCTTGTATTGTAAGTCCCACTTCTTTTTCTTTAAATAATCTTTGGGCCTCTCCTTGAGTTGTAAGACCCAACCCTTTTGTAAGTAAAATAATTTGGGCCTCAGTCGTTGTATAAGTCCCGACACGACTCTCAGAACAACAATACGATAACTGTAAAATCTTGGGCCTCTCCGTGAGCTGTAAGCCCCAATAATCTTTTCAAAATAACTTCCCCTTTGATTTAGTTTCAAGTATACAGTTATTATCAAAACTTTCTTTAATTTCTCTGAACAACTAACAATACAGCATGGAAGCTTGCTCACCTGTAAGTTCTATCCGCTTTCATTTACTTGCTTTAATATATATAACTGTATTGTGGGAAGCTGCACACCGTGAGTCTTCTTTCATTCTTTTAAATACATGTCAAATATATATTACTGTATTGTGGGAAGCTGCGCATGGTTAGTCTTCTTTCATACCCTTTTAAAATACTTGTCATATATCAACTGTATATATACTAGTATAGTTATTTAGAGTTTTCCCCGGCAACTAGGTCTAGAACTAGGTAAATCCCTGTTGGTCACTCTTAAATACAAACAAGACTAGATCCCCATAGGATTTCCAGATATAGTCTTCCCTTCTCTTGGGGTCAAACAATATGGAACAAAGAGAAAGACAGTATTCTCGGTGAACCTTTTCTCAGACTATCACCCCTAGAAATTGTCAAAGAAATTCTACTCCCCGGAGTTGATCTATTCTCTGTGAATAGCATCTCTTGAATTTCTTCAAATCATAGAACTTTCACTAAATGATCTATTCTCGGTGAATAGAATTTCTTGAACTTCTCTTGGTTTGGGACCGACAGGCTTCCTAAAAGCATCCCCGCCTCCTCTTGGGCTTTGTACAAGGACCTTCCAGCTTCTTAGAAGTTCCCATGCCTTCTCTTGGGCTTAATACAAGGACCCTGAAGACCTCTTAAAGGTATAGTATAGAACTTAGTCATCCTTCGCTAGAGCTGTCTTTCTAAAAAAGAGAGTCAAAACCCTCAGACCAATTTTAGGGTTGATACTCATCCCTTAAAAAGAGTCGTCCTCCTCTTGGGCATCATACAAAAGATAAAACTCTTCCATACCAGTAGACTTGGACAGTCTAATTACCCTTTGAGTCTCAAAGACATTCTCAAGTTCATTACAAAACATAGGAGAAACCTCGAATTCTGGATTAATCTCCAGCAAGAGTTATAACTTGTGGGTTTTAAAACCTCGCCTCTCTCCCAAAAATCCCTCAAACAGGATCAGTTTATCATTAGGATAACACTATCTCAAATCAAAACCCCAAGGTTTATGATCTATCAATTCTTCTGCAATCATCAGCAAGAGTTGATTCCCCCTTGGACTTGCCTCGGGATCTCAATAATCCCTAGCAGAAAGATAGCCTCCTCTTAGGCTTTGTATAATGATATTTCCTCAGCTTTTATCCTCCTCTTGGGCTTTGTACAAATGATTCTCCCCTGCGGAGATAACCTTTCCAGACTCTCTTGTTGATTCAATCACCCTTTTCAGACTCTCTTGTTGAGTCAAGCACTCTCTTGTTGAGTCAACCCCTTTTAGCCTCTATCTCAGGCTTCGTACGAGACAAATAAAAAGACTCTCTTGTTGAGTCCATAGCCTCCTCTTAGGCTTTGTATAATGATTTCCCCTAGCAGGAGTTAGCCTCCTCTCGAGTTGTGTAGATTAATTTCTCCAGCTTATTTAGCCACTCTCCTGGGTTTTGTACAGGACAGATAAAAGCACTCTCTTGTTGAGTCAAACCTTTTTAGCCTCTATCTTGGGCTTTGTACGAGATATAAACATTCATAAGCTTGGGACAAACATTTTCCCCAACGAAGTCAATGCCTCCGAGCCTTCATTGGACTTCGAGGAATAATCTTCCAAGCAGAGTCAAACCCTTTTACGCCTCCGTCTCGGGCTTTGTTCAAGACACTCAAAATATCCTCAGTGGGTTAAATTTCCCATTTCAGCCTCAATCTTGGGCTTTCTACAAGACTCATACAAACCTCCCCAACGGAGTCAAAATCCTTTTTAGCCTCAATCTTGGGCTTTGTACAAGACAGATAGAACATTTTCCCCAGAAAAGTCAAACTCCTAGCCTCCTCTTAGGCATTGTATAATGATATCCCCAAAGAGTCATTCTCTTTTTTGCCTCAATCTTGGGCTTTGTACAAGACCCCAATATATACACTCTCTTGTTGAGTCGGTCTTATCTAGCCTCCTCTTAGGCTTTGTATAAAGAAATCCCTCAGCTGAGTCAATCAACCTTTTAGCATCAACCTTGTGCTTTGATCAAGGCACACAAAAATCAACAATCCCTCTTTAGATATGACAAATTCTCTCTAAAACCCTTTAGCTTAAATCTTGGGCTTTGAACAAAACACTAAAATATATTTTTCCTCCCTTAGAATAGGCGGAACTACGATTGCTCTGATTTCCCTGATTCTTTTAAACGGGAATATGCAGGCATAAGATTACGAAATCTTAGCGAGCATGCCAATCAAAAACCCTAGGTCCTATACCTTCATATCAATCAAAACCTTAGGTTTCATACCTTAAGCCATCATCATCATCATTTTCCACAGAAAACAAAACTCACTCTCCCTATCATACTTGCCAAGAAATTTTCTCAACCCATTAACAGATAAACAATATCAATTACAAAGCGAAACCACATATAGGATGGGTAATTGACAACTACCCATTGTATAACCTGACCCCAAACCCCCCAATCTCTTTTAAGCGTTTGTTCAGCTAAACATTCGCGTGCAAGGTTAGTTTTAGATAGATTCCCTTTCCCTTTCACCTTCATGGGATAAATAAGAAATCAGAAAGTAGCACCCTTTCTCCTTAAGGAGGAAAACCCAAACTTCAGCGATAAGGTGGTCACGTCACCGACAAAAATCGCTCGCTACAGAAAAATGGCGACTCTGCTGGGGAGTCCTTAGAATGATCTTTGGGGCATCATCCCCATTTTCCAACAGAAAAATGACGACTCTGCTGGGGAGTCATTTTATTTATTTAAGACTAGGATTATAGCTCTTAAGAGGTCTAGGATGTTAGTTTTAGGACAAATATATATATATATATATATATATATATATATATATATATATATATATATATATATATATATATATATATCTCTTTTCCTAATTGATATATGTGTTTATTTTTCGGCTAATGGGACTGCGAGTGATGCCGCGTCTGGAAAGTTTGAGTGACACCTAAGATAAGTGATGGCACTAGACGAGTAATATTACAGGGAGTGACTCCCAAATAAGAGACCCCAGTCGACCATCGAATCAGTGGAGATGCCCTTTTCAGATTCAATGCCTATACGACTTCGGTTGTTGAAAGCAGATTGTTCGATTGTGGTTGTCCATGAAACTGAGGATCTAGTAGGTTGAGACCTTGTTACTATTTTATAGTGCGGAAGCTATCGGAAATAGTTGTCACACGATACTACCCTCATTTGAGATTACTCTAAGATACTGCAACTCGCTCGGGTGAACCAGCCTATTGTTGCTATCCCAAGAGGGGTCAATGATTTTAAGGACAGGTACAAAAAATACCAGTATAAACCTTTGGGGATGGGTAGAGCCATGACTTCATGACACTGAACCTTTGACCCCATGTTTTTCCTATGTTTTTGTGTGTTGCATTCATGCATTCATTTCATAAAAAACATTAAACAAAGAAAAAATCTTCTCTTCTAGTCTCTCTTTTTCAAATTAAACTAAGACAATGATTGCAAATATCAGAGAGAAAGGAGATTGCATTATGGATTTCGGTAGATGGAAGACTCACAAGTACACCTTCAAGGTTCCAAAACTAGAGGATTTGAGAGGGTTGGCAAGGATGATCACCAACCCCGATGCTTCATAGCTAAGTACAGAGGATTACTGTCTCTGCTAAGGGTCCAGGTAATTGAAGGAATCCTGGCTACACTCATTCAGTTCTACGATTCGGTCTATCACTATTTTACATTCCCGGATTATCAGCTGGCACCAACACTAGAGAAGTACTCTCACCTGACTGATTTACCCATCACTGACCAAGCTCCCTTGTCTAGACTGGAAGAAATTCTAAAAGATCAAACCATTTGGAAGAGTCAGAAGTCAGGTCTCACATGACCACTAAGGGTGGAATCCAGGGTTTGCCAGCCACGTTTTTGATAAAAAAAGACTCTGTACTTTGCTAGTATAGGGAACGCGACGGCTTTCGAGAGCGTCTTTGTATTACTCACCTACGAGTTATTTCTGTTTCCCAACATTGATGACTTTGTTGATATCAATGCCATTAAAATTTTTTTGAGTGGAAACCCCGTACCAACCTTGCTCGCAGATGCTTATCATTCTGGACACTTAAGGATTTTGTACAGCGGAGCAATGATCACATGTTGTGTACCCCTGCTATACAAATAGTTCACTTCCCATTTGCCCAAGTCTACTGCTTTTTGGGATCATAAGAGTACTTTGTGTTGGTCACAGAGAATCATGTCTCTGACCAACTTTGACATCGATTGGTACAATCGGATCTATGACGGGATCAGAATCATTGACTGTTGTGGAAACTTCCCTAATGTACCCCTCATAGGAACTAAAGGAGGAATCAATTATCATCCAGTTTTAGTTCGTCATCAATTTGGATACCCGATGAGACATGTCCCGCGTAATGTTCATCTGGAAGGTCTTCTCTTCAAGGAAGGAGAAAATGACAGGGCACTAAAGACAGAAATAGTGCATGCCTGGAAACATGTTCACAGGAAAGGAAGAGAGTCTCTAGGGAAACCGGACTGTGTCTCTGTGGAACCTTATCTCCACTGGGTACAAACTAGAGCTCTCAAACTGAGGATGCCTTACCCTCGTCAGGAAGTTATTCCATTAAAGGAATCTGTCCTTTACTTTATGTCTAATATGAAAAAACTTCAGGTTACTCTCGACAAAGTTCAACAGGAGAAGAAGTCTTGGAAGAACAAGTATCGTATTCTCAATGTGGAGTGTAACAAAATACAGCAACCGTTAAAAGAAAAAGATGCTCTGATCGAGATTTTATAGCAACATGCTGTAGAGAATCAAGAAGACTAAAGGAATTTACTCGCTCCTTTCACTTGGCAAAGGTATGACAACCCAACACGGCTCGAGAGCCTTGGTCAAAGAAGAGGAAAGTACCAGAACCAGCACCTGAGCCGTCCTCAGAGAGGACTCAGGATCCATTAGCTTAGATATTTTCTTTTGCAGCACTTTGTAAATTACTGTATTTCCATTTCCGCAATCTTCAAATTGAATAAAACGGGGTTTCCCCATTGTATGATATTTGCAATCCGATTGTCGAAGTTTATTTTGATTAAACGAAAAAATTGTAATTAATATAATCATTGCATATCATTCATCATTCTCATATAACGCATTCTTCTTACCTATGAATCTCAAGTTTGTGTCTCGATTCTAGAGTCAAACTGTCTCATTCGTACAAAACTCGGGCCAGTCAACAGAAAAATATGGATAATCTCGAGGAAGAGAACAGGGAGTTGAGAGAAGAACTCGATACTCTGAAAGAAGATCTGAGAAAGCTTCACAATTACATGCAATCTCTGGCAGCAGCTCAGATACAAAGGGCTGTGATCTCAGAGATCACATCGACGCCCAAAGTGGAGAAGTATGATCCTCGATATACCATGCCTAAAGATCGTCCCTAGGGCATGCCACTCAACTATATCCCGGAAGGATATATTCCGCCGATCTCGAAAGATCCAGAAACTGTAGCAGGAACCGTTGGGCCTGAAGGTTACAAACTTCGGGAAAGCAAAGATGCCAGGGGCATGACAATAACTCCTGGAGGCTATAAACTTCGGGAAGCACCAAGAGTCACTGCCGTAATGACTATACCACCACCCGTGGTACACACTGTCCCGGAATGACATATTTCCCAAATACCTTCTGGTGAAAACGAAAGTATGGACGAGAGAATGAAGGAGTTCCAGGAATAGTTCCTGGAAATGCAGAAGGAACTGCAAGCTATTTGCGGTCAGGATCTATTCGGAAAGGATGCCACAGACCTTTGTCTGGTCCCCAATGTGAAAGTTCCACACATATTCAAGGTGCCTGAATTTGAAATGTACAAGGGTAACTCTTGCCCTCAAAGCCATTTGGTGATGTACGCTCGGAGGATGTCAACTCAGACCGAGAACCAACAACTACTGATCCACTATTTCTAGGATAGTTTAGTCGATACCGCACTCAAGTGGTACATGGTATTAAACCGCACTAAGATCGTCACTTTTAGAGATCTTGGCGCTGCCTTTGTTCAGCAATATAAGTATAACCTGGACATGGCACCAGACAGAGATTAACTCAGAGCCATGTCGCAGAAGGATAAGGAAACCTTTAAGGAGTATGCTCATAGATGGGGTGAAATTGCTGCCCATATTTGCCCACCTCTTGAGGAAAAAGAGATGACAAAGATCTTCTTGAAAACCTTGAGCTCTTTTTACTATGACAGAATGGTCGCCAGTGCGCCCAGCGACTTCACTGAGATGGTAGGCATGGGAGTTTGACTTGAAGAAGCAGTTCAAGAGGGACGTCTGGTCAAAGATGCCGGACCATCAAGCAGTACCAAAAGATACGGTAGTGCTCCCCCTAAGAAAAAAGAGCAAGATATCAGTAACATCTCTTTGGAAAGCAAAGGAGAGGGTACCAACCAGTAGCAACTATAAATCCTGCTATCAACCCTACGCCTGTTCCTACGTATCAACCTCAGGTTGCTCAGAGCCAACCGAATCAACAGAAATATCAGTAAAGGACACAACAACCTCTTCAGCAGGCTCGTCCTCAGTACAATAATAATCGTACAACGTGACCACCAGGGTTTGACCCTATACCAATGTTGTACGCAGAACAGTTTCCGCTACTACTGGCTAAAGGTCACGTCCAAACCAGGGCTCCTCTTACGGTACTGGGCATAACATAAAAAACTGTCTTAGTTTCAAATCCGAAGTACAAAAGCTTGTTAAGAGCAGGGTCCTATCCTTCAAGGATACATATCTAAACATTCAGATGAACCCGTTGCCTCAACACGAGAAAGCTGCGGTAAATTTGACAGAGGAAGAGTCTAAGCACAACTATCAAATTCACGATGTACTCTTATTGGGGACCAACTTGGTCAAGATGCATTGCAGACAGAGCAGATACGGGCATGTACCATCTCATAATTATCATCAGTGTGATGTCATCTCTAAAGACAATCAAGGATGTTCTGTGGTGCAATCCGCTCTACAGAAACAGATGGATCTCGGATGGATCCAAGATCACCGAATTCGTGAGGTCAACATGACTTATACAAATTCCAACATCATTCAAAACCACAACATCCTGGCGATGAATGTTAACTTGGTGGCAATGCACTCAAGGAAAAGCCAACATCGTAATCTGCCTCGGCACAATTACGATTCCTGTCTGATCTGATCGGTAAATAAACAGGGATGCTCTTTTATACAAGAGGCCCTTCAACGTCAGATGGATCTTGGATGGTGTAGCGCGATTTTTGTGGTTTTGAATCACTATCGCTTTGGTACTACAGTTCGATTCATTTTTTATTCTGTGAAGCTGATTAAGGAAGGGAAATAGATGTCTCCAATTAACCCTGCTTGCATACTAAGGTTAAACAGTCAAAACTATTGGTTTACAGATGCTATCAAAAGGGGGGTCTGCTTCGGGTTATTTGCTTAAAAACAGTGTCTAGACTATTGGCTAGGTTTTTGGTAAGGTGTTAGGTCTGATGCTTTTGATGGGTGTATGAAGGTACGAGATTTTGGGTTTTTTTGATTAGTATGCTCGCTAAGATTTTTGCAATCTTATGCCTACGTATTCCTGAAACAGGGAAATCAGAGCGATCGTAGTTCCTCCTATTCTATGGGAGGAAAAAGGTTGTTTTGGTGTCTTGTTCAAAGCCCAAGACATGAAGCTAAAGGTGGTTTGTATCTTGTTAAAAGCCCAAGATGTGAAGCTAAAGGGTTTTGGATGAGAGAATTTGTCATCTCTAAAGAGGAGTTGTTGATGTTTGTATGCTGTGAGCAAGGCACAAATTTGATGCTAAAAGGTTGATTGACTCAACCAGGGGTTTCTTTATACAAAGCCTAAGAGGAGGCGGGAAGTTTGACTCTTCCGGGGAAAATGTTCTTTCTGTCTTGTACAATGCCCAAGATTGAGGCTAAAAGGGATTTTGACTCCGTTGGGGAGAATGCATCTTTTATAAAGCCCAAGATGGAGGCTGAAAGGGTTTGACTCAACAAGAGAGTACTTTTATATGTCCTGTGTAACGCCCCGATTTTGATTATTTCCCATTTTGTTGAGTCATTTATTTAAATTGAGTGATAAATGATTTTATCTGTGAAATTGGTGTGTTAATATGCTATGTTGACATGTTATGATATTTTACCGTTTTTGAGAGTTTTCGGGGAAAATTAGAATGGAAGGTATTTTAGACATTTCTCAATTAATGTTAAGTTAGAAAATTTAGTGGAAATAGATTTGTGTGAGAAAATGAATTAATTTAAGTTGTATAGAAAATAAGAAATAGAAAAGAAGAAGAGTTAAGAAGAGGAAATAGGAGAGAAAGAGATAGAAAAGAAAATAGAGAGAAAAAGGAGAGAAAGAAAGAAGAAGAGGAGAAAAGAGAAGGAAAAGAGGGAAAAGTTTGGAATTCAAGAAAACAACTTCTAGGAATCGATTTATCCGGGTAAGGGTGTGAAATCTTATTATCTTATCAATGTGTATCATTATGTATGATTGTATTGTTGTTGTTGTGGATTTTCATGAGTTTTTGTATAAACCCATATTTTGTAAAATTGCTTGGAAATCGATTAAATGTGGTTGAAATCATGTTTTTAGTACCCATAATTGTTGGTATATGATAGATACTTGTCATTGGACACTGTATTGGTAATTTTCTGGTGTGTAGATGAGATTTGGGGTGTTTTGGATTGGAACCCGTAGAACAAATTATGCAGAAGAAATTTTTCTGGTTTTTCCAGGTCATACGCGTATGGGGCATGTCAATACGCGTATGAACCTTGGCAATACGCGTATGGTGGGTGACCCATGGGGGCAATAAGCGTATGAGTTGTTTGTTTTCTCGGCCATCTGCCCATTTGCGTATGGTACGCGTATCACTTCAGGGCACTACGCGTATGTTGGGATGCACTACGCGTATGGAGTTTAAAATGGGAATTTTGGGAAGAAAATGGTTCTGCCTATACGCGTATGGCCTTGGGCAATACGCGTATGGCATGGCGAGGATTTTGGGCAATACGCGTATGGCCTTGGGCAATACGCGTATGGCCAGAAGAATGGTAAAATGGGACTTTTACAAATATCGTTTTTCGTTTTCTTTCGTAACTTTTGATCCGTTTATCCGATTTTTACATTCTTGGTATCATTGTGAAGCTATTGAGCTGTACTTTCTTGTTATGATGATTTGGAAACTGTTAGCCGATTTAATTATGTCGAAAAGTCAGGAATAGTGTTATTTAGCGAGTTTTACCGTTTTAAATGTGTGTTTGGATGTGAATCATACAATAGTGCATTGATGTGAATGTATATAGATTGTATGTGATAGTATGAGATGAATGCATGAATATATTATGAATATGTATGCATTTCAAGAATGTCATGAGTCATTTTGTATGTGAAGCATAATGGTGTGCATTCTTGTGTTGTGTGATTCTAATGAGAATCCGTTGTAACGTCGTGTGTCCATGTGGGGTGTGAGCGACAGTTTGGTTCCAGAGGGAATCCGCTATAATGTCGTGTGCCCGTGTGGGGTGTGAACGATGATTATAGACGATCGTGTGCCCATGTGGGGTGTGAGCAATCGGGTCGTGTGCCCGTGTGGGGTGTGAGCGATCCATAAACATTGTGTGCCCATGTGGGGTGTGAGCAATGGGTGAACATCGTATGCCCGACGGGGAGTTACATTGGTAACGAGCGATGGTTCCAATAAGTTCCTGAGTGAACTTGAGATGATTGAGTCGGTACCGCATTGCATTTGCATAGAGTCGTGAGTCGGTCTCTATGATTTGCATTTATCATCTTTATATGGTGCATTGATGAATAAACATGAATATGTATGTTTATGTGGAATGATAAGAATTGTGAAAGTATGCATGATGAATATGCTTGGCTTTATATATATATACCTTGTGATGTATATGGGTGAATTATGATGAATTGTGGTGAGAATGTGGAATATGTGTATTTTTATGCTAAGATATATAATTATATGCATTGTTATTATGATAATATTTCTCACCCTTCTGCTGTTTTATGATTCTCTATGAGGCATTGCAGAGTAGGTATGTTGGTGGTCTTTTTGTGAAGCGTGTCTTCATTCTTTTGGTCGGTCGGCTCTGATATGTAGCACCAGGTAGCTAGGATGTATATGATTCTTTTGTGATACATTGTACATGTATCCTGTTGATGAATGTTTATGTAAACATGAATTATGTTGGTGGATAGCACTTGATGATGTATATATATGTTATATATTATTCAATGTTTAGATTTTCTGCTTTTATTCTAAATATTGAGATGTGGGTGTAAGGACTAAGTTCCTCTATTGCAAAGTTACCCCACTGTTGCATATCAATTGTTGAGCAGGTGTTGAATGTTTTAATTTCATGTATAATGTGACATACCACTTTTATACTATGTTTATAATTACACTCTAACGAAATTTTTAATTATGTGCCTAAATGATTATGTGATTATTTGGGGGTATAGGAAGGGGGTGTTACATTAAGTGGTATCAGAGCCAGTGTTGAGTCAGTTGTGTCTGTCTTGTTGTTGTGTTGGTTGAACTGTTGTTTAACCTTGTTGTCATTTTTGGGAATGATCAGAATATGGCTGGTAGGAATGACAATGCGATGGCTGCTGCTTTGGAAGCAATGGCTAGGGCGGTGCAAGGTGCGCCGAATGTGAATGCTAATGACGAGTTCAGGAAGAATCAACCACCGGTCTTCAAAGGAAGATTTGATCCCGATGGAGCTCAAATGTGGTTGAAAGAGATTGAAAGGATCTTCAGAGTCATGGGCTGTGTGGAGGAGAATAAGGTGAGGCTTGGGTCTCACATGCTGAAGGAAGAAGCCGACGATTGGTGGGTCGGTATGCGTCAAGTTCTTGAGGTGGATGACGAAGAGATAACTTGGGATTTATTTCGTACCGAGTTCTTGAGGAAGTATTATCCTGAAAGTGTGAAAGGGAAGAAGGAGATGGAGTTCCTTGAACTGAAACAAGGTAGTATGTCCGTGGTGGACTATACTGCTAAGTTTGTGGAATTGGTTCAATTCCATCCTCACTATGCTGCAATTACTGCTGAGTTCTCTAAGTGTATTAAGTATGAGAATGGTTTGCGTCCCGAGATTAAGCAAGCTGTGGGATATCAAAGGATAAGAAGGTTTACGGATTTGACGGAATGTTGTAGAATCTTCGAGGAAGATAGCAAGGCTCGTTCTACACATTACAAAAGTTTGAATGAGAGGAAGGGTAAGCAACAAGCTAGAAGTGGACCTTAAGTGACACCCGTTGATAAGGGCAGCATAGGGGAAACTTTGAGAGGAGATCTGGAGGAGGAGGTTCTGGTTCCGTTAAGTGTTACAAGTGTGGTGGAATGGGTCATAAGTCATTTGAGTGTGAGAAGACTATGGTGAAATGTTCTAACTGTGGAGGCCTTGGGCATGCTACTACTGATTGTAGAAGGAATATAGTGAAGTGCTATAATTATGGAGAAGTGGGTCACATTAGTACTAAGTGTACTAAGCCGAAACAAGCTCAAGCGGGCGGAAAGGTGTTTGCATTAGCGGGGACGGACACTACTAGTGCAGACTGTTTGATTAAAGGTACATGCTTTATTAATAGTACACCTTTAGTTGTTATTATTGATACAGGAGCGACTCATTCGTTCATTTCTCATGAGTGCGCTAAGCGTTTGAATTTGTTTATGACTTCTTGGGGTGGTGAGATGGTTATTGAGACTCCTGCTTCAGGGTCGGTAACTACGTCTTTGGTGTGTGTAAGTTGTCCTTTGACCATGTATGGTAAAGACTTCATTATGGATTTAGTGTGTTTGCCGTTGGAGGGATTGGACGCAATCTTGGGTATGAACTGGTTGCAATTTAATCGAGTTCATATAGATTGCTATCACAAGTTGGTAAGGTTTCCTTCTTTGGAAGATGATGAAGATGAGAGTTTTCTATCCACTAAAGAGTTGAAGAAACTTTTAGCGGACGAAGCTTAATTGTTCGGTTTGTTTGCATCATTGACGGTGGAGAGTAAAGTTGAGCTCGACGTGTTCCCAGTGGTGTGTGATTTTCCAGAAGTGTTTCCGGAGGATATTACGGATGTACCGCCGGAAAGAGAAGTTGAGTTTTCTATTGATCTAGTTCCGGGTACTAGACCGGTTTCGATGGCACCGTATCGTATGTTGGCATCGGAGTTGGTAGAATTGAAGAAGCAATTGAATGACTTGTTGGACAAGAGATTTGTAAGACCAAGAGTTTCTCCTTGGGGTGCTCCAGTATTGTTGGTAAAGAAGAAGGATGGGAGTATGCGGTTATGCATTGATTATCGACAATTGAACAAAGTGACAATTAAGAACAAGTATCTGCTTCCAAGGATCGATGATTTGATGGACCAATTGGTTGGTGCGCGTGTTTTTAGCAAGATTGATTTGAGATCGGGATATCACCAGATTTGTGTGAAAGAAGAGGATATTCAAAAGACGGCCTTTAGGACACGGTATGGTCATTACGAATATTCCGTGATGCCATTCAGGGTTTCTAATGCGCCGGGTGTGTTTATGGAATACATGAATCATATTTTTCATGAACAGTTAGATCGTTTTGTGGTTGTGTTCATCGACGATATTTTGATTTACTCTAAGTCTCAAGAGGAGCATGAAGAGCATTTGAGGATCGTGTTACAAATTTTGAAAGAGAAACAATTGTATGCTAAGTTGTCGAAATGTGAATTTTGGTTGTCGGAAGTAAGTTTTCTTGGACATGTTATTTCCGGTAGTGGTATTAGTGTTGATCCATCCAAGATTGATGCGGTGATGCAATGGGAGGCTCCTAGATCGGTTACGGAGATTCGAAGCTTTTTAGGCTTGGCGGGTTATTATCGGAGGTTTATTGAGGGATTTTCGAAGTTGGCACTTCCGTTAACGCAATTGACTTGTAAAGAAAAGGCTTTCATTTGGGATATTCATTGTGAAGAGAGTTTCAATGAGCTAAAAAGAAGGTTGACAACGGCTCCGATCTTGATTTTTCCAAATCTGACAGAACCATTTGTTGTGTATTGTGATGCTTCATTGGTTGGTTTAGGTGGTGTTTTGATGCAAGATGGAAAAGTTGTGGCTTATGCTTCTAGACAATTGAGAGTGCATGAGAAGAATTATCCTACACATAACTTGGAGTTAGCGGCCGTGGTGTTTGTTTTGAAAATTTGGAGGCACTATCTTTATGGTGCAAGATTTGATGTTTTTAGTGATCACAAGAGCTTGAAATATTTATTTGATCAAAACGAGTTGAACATGAGACAAAGAAGGTGGTTAGAGCTTTTGAAGGATTATGATTTTGGTTTGAATTACCATCCGGGTAAGGCAAACGTGGTGTGAAGTGTGAGACTTGGTATGCTACATGTTACGAATGATTTTCTTGCAACCGTATGTGAAAAGCAAAAGTTGGATTTGAAGTTCGTTGATTTGATGATGAATGAGAATGAGGATTTCAAGGTTGATAATTTTGGAGTTTTGAGATTCCGTGGTCGTATTTGTATTCCCGATGATGCGGAGTTGAAAAAGATGATATTGGAAGAAGGACACCGAAGTAACTTAAGTATTCATCCGGGAGCGAATAAAATGTATCAAGATTTGAAGAAAATCTTTTAGTGGTCCGGATTAAAGATGGATGTGGCTCGATTTGTGTATGCGTGTTTAACTTGTCAAAAGTCTAAGGTGGAACATCAAAAGCCTAGTGGTTTGATGCAACCGTTGGACATTCCGGAGTGGAAATGGGATAGTATATCGATGGATTTTGTTACGGGATTGTCGAATACGCAAAGAGGTCATAATTCTATTTGGGTATTCGTTGATAGGCTTACTAAATCTGCTCACTTCATTCCAATTGATATTAGTTATCCTTTGGAGAAGTTAGCCGAGATTTATATTCTTGTGGTTGTGAAGTTACATGGAGTTCCTAAGAGTATTGTATCGGATAGAGATCCTAGATTTACATCGAGGTTTTGGGAGAGTTTACAAAAGGCTTTGGGTTCTAAGCTAAGATTGAGTTCGGCTTATCATCCGCAAACGGATGGTCAAGCCGAGAGGACAATTCAATCGTTGGAGGATTTATTGCGTGCTTGTGTGCTCGAGCAAGGTGGTGCTTGGGATGGTTATTTAGCGTTGATTGAGTTCACCTACAATAATAGTTTTCATTCAAGTATAAGTATGGCACCATTTGAGGCTTTGTATGGTCGGAGATGTCGAACACCTTTGTGTTGGCATGAAACCGGAGAGAGGACGTTGGTTGGACTGGAGATGGTACAACAAACGACGGAGAAAGTGAAGTTTATTCGTGAGAAGATGAAAGCTTCTCAAAGTAGACAAAAGAGCTATCATGACAAGAGGAGGAAAGATCTTGAGTTTCAAGAAGGCGACCATGTGTTTTTGAGAGTTACGCCGGTTACAGGTGTGGGTCGTGCTTTGAAGTCGAAGAAGTTGACTTCTCGTTTTATTGGTCCGTATCAGATTTCTGCACGAGTTGGTGCTGTGGCTTACCGTGTGGCGTTGCCTCCGAATCTTTCGAATTTGCATGATGTATTCCATGTTTTGCAACTTCGGAAGTATGTTCCGGATCCGTCACATGTTATTCCTATGGACGAGGTTGAAGTGAGAGATAACCTTACGGTTGAAGCTTTACCGATTAGGATTTTGGACCGTGAAGTTAAGAGGCTAAGAGGCAAGGATATTGCGCTTGTGAAAGTAGCGTGGGGAGGCGCTGCGGAAGGCAATATGACTTGGGAACTAGAGAGTAGGATGCGAGAGTCGTATCCGGAGTTATTTGAATCAGGTAATATTTTCGAGGACGAAAATTTCTAAAGTGGGGGAGAGTTGTAACGCCCCGATTTCGATTATTTCCCATTTTGTTGAGTCATTTATTTAAATTGGGTGATAAATTATTTTATCTGCGAAATTGGTGTGTTAATATGCTATGTTGACATGTTATGATATTTTACCGTTTTTGAGAGTTTTCGGGGAAAATTAGAATGGAGGGTATTTTAGACATTTCTCAATTAATGTTAAGTTAGAAAATTTAGTGGAAATAGATTTGTGTGAGAAAATGAATTAATTTAAGTTGTATAGAAAATAAGAAATAGAAAAGAAGAAGAGTTAAGAAGAGGAAATAGGAGAGAAAGAGATAGAAAAGAAAATAGAGAGAAAAAGGAGAGAAAGAAAGAAGAAGAGGAGAAAAGAGAAGGAAAAGAGGGAAAAGCTTGGAAATCAAGAAAACAACTTCTAGGAATCGATTTATCCGGTTAAGGGTGTGAAATCTTATTATCTTATCAATGTGTATCATTATGTATGATTGTATTGTTGTTGTTGTGGATTTTCATGAGTTTTTGTATAAACCCATATTTTGTAAAATTGCTTAGAAATCGATTAAATGTGGTTGAAATCATGTTTTTAGTACCCATAATTGTTGGTATATGATAGATACTTGTCATTGGACATTGTATTGGTAATTTTCTGGTGTGTAGATGAGATTTGGGGTGTTTTGGATTGGAACCCGTAGAACAAATTATGCAGAAGAAATTTTCTGGTTTTTCCAAGTCATACGCGTATGGGGCATGTCAATACGCATATGAACCTTGGCAATACGCGTATGGTGGGAGAGCCATGGGGGCAATACGCGTATGGGTTGCTTGTTTTCTCGGCCATCTGCCCATTTGCGTATGGTACGCGTATCACTTACGGGCACTACGCGTATGTTGGGATGCACTACGCGTATGGAGTTTAAAATGGGAATTTTGGGAAGAAAATGGTTCTACCCATACGCGTATGGCCTTGGGCAATACGCGTATGGCATGGCAAGGATTTTGGGCAATACGCGAATAGCCAGAAGAATGGTAAAATGGGACTTTTACAAATATCGTTTTTCGTTTTCTTTCGTAACTTTTGATCCGTTTATCCGATTTTTACATTCTTGGTATCGTTGTGAAGCTATTGAGCTGTACTTTCTTGTTATGATGATTTGGAAATTGTTAGCCGATTTAATTATGTCGAAAAGTCGGGAATAGTGTTATTTAGCGACTTTTACCGTTTTAAATGTGTGTTTGGACGTGAATCATACAATAGTGCATTGATGTGAATGTATATAGATTGTATGTGATAGTATGAGATGAATGCATGAATATATTGTGAATATGTATGCATTTCAAGAATGTCATGAGTCATTTTGTAGGTGAAGCATAATGGTGTGCATTCTTGCGTTGTGTGATTCTAATGAGAATCCATTGTAACGTCGTGTGCCCATGTGGGGTGTGAGCGACGGTTTGGTTCCAGAGGGAATCTGCTATAACGTCGTGTGCCCGTGTGGGGTGTGAGCGATGATTATAGACGATCATGTGCCCATGTGGGGTGTGAGAGATCGGGTCGTGTGCCCGTGTGGGGTGTGAGCGATCCATAAACATTGTGTGCCCATGTGGGGTGTGAGCAATGGATGAACATCGTATGCCCGACGGGGAGTTACATTGGTAACGAGCGATGGTTCCAATAAGTTCCTGAGTGAACTTGAGATGATTGAGTCGGTACCGCATTGCATTTGCATAGAGCCGTGAGTCGGTCTCTATGATTTGCATTTATCATCTTTATATGGTGCATTGATGAATAAACATGAATATGTATGTTTATATGGAATGATAAGAATTGTGAAAGTATGCATGATGAATATGCTTGGCTTTATATATATATACCTTGTGATGTATATGGGTGAATTGTGATGAATTGTGGTGAGAATGTGGAATATGTGTATTTTTATGCTAAGATATATAATTATATGCATTGTTATTATGATAATATTTCTCACCCTTCTGCTGTTTTATGATGCTCTATGAGGCATTGCAGAGTAGGTATGTTGGTGGTCTTTTTGTGAAGCGTGTCTTCATTCTTTTGGTCGGTCGGCTCTGATATGTAGCACCGGGTAGCTAGGATGTATATGATTCTTTTGTGATACATTGTACATGTATCCTGTTGATGAATGTTTATGTAAACATGAATTATGTTGGTGGATAGCACTTGATGATGTATATATATGTTATATATTATTCAATGTTTAGATTTTCCGCTTTTATTCTAAATATTGAGATGTGGGTGTAAGGACTAAGTTCCTCTGTTGCAAAGTTACCCCACTGTTGCATATTAATTGTTGAGCAGGTGTTGAATGTTTTAATTTCATGTATAATGTGACATACCTCTTTTATACTATGTTTATAATTACACTCTGATGAAATTTTTAATTATGTGCCTAAATGATTATGTGATTATTTGGGGGTATAGGAAGGGGGTGTTACATCCTGTATAAAGCCCAAGACGGAGGCTAAAAAGATTTACTCAACAAGAAAGTCTTGAACAGGCGATAGACTCAACAAGAGAGTCTAAAGGTTGTTTGACTCAACAAGAGAATCTTTTATACTCAACAAAAGAGTGATTTGCTGTCTCGTACGAAGCCCGAGATTGAGGCTAAAAGGAGATTGACTTAACAAGAGAGTCTTTTATACTCAACAAGATAATGTTTTTCTATCTCGTACAATGCCCGAGATTGAGGCTAAAATGAGATTGACTCAACAAGAGAGTCTTTTATACTCAACAAGAGAGTGCTTTTATATGTCTTGTACAATTCCCAAGACGGAGGCTAAAAGTGGTTGACTCATTAAGAAAGTCTTTTATACTCAACAAGAGAGTGATTTATATGTCTTGTACAAAGCCCAAGACGGAGGCTAAAAGTGTTTGACTCAACAAGAGAGTCTGAAAAGGTTAGCTCCACTAGGGAGAGTCATTTGTACAAAGCCCAAGAGGAGACTGACTTACTGCTGAGGATTATTGAGATCCTAAAGCAGGTCCAAGTGTGGGGAACTCTCATGAGAGAGACCGGGTTTTTGCTGGAGATTGATCATGAGTGATCGGTGTTTTTTCCTACATTTGAAAGGAACTTGAGAAGGTCTTTGAGACTCAAGAGGTTTAGACTGTCCAACTCTAGAGTTTTATCTTTTGTACAATGCCCAAGAGGAGGCGATGAGTACCAACCCTAAAATGGCCGGAGTTTTTAACGCGGGAAAGACTGCTCTAGCAAAGGATGACTAAGTTATGTCTTATACCTTTAAGAGGTCGTCAGGGTCCTTGTATTAAGCCCAAGAGAAGGCATGAGAATTTCTAAGAAGCCGAAGGGTCCTTGTACAACGCCCAAGAGGAGGCGGGGATGCTTTTAGGAACCCTGTGGGTCCCCAAACCAAGAGAAGTTCAAGAAATGCAATTCACAGAGAAGAGATCATTCCAGGAAAGTTCGAGAATTTGGAAGAAACTCAAGAGATGCCATTCACGGAGAAAAGATCATCTCTAGGGAGTTAGATTTTCTTTGACAATTTCTAAGGGCGACAGTCTGAGAAAAGGTTCACCGAGAATACTGCCTTTCTCTATGTTCCATATTGTTTAACCCCAAGAGAAGGGAAGACTGTATCTGGAATCCTACGGGGGATCTAGTTTTGTTTGTATTTAAGAGTGACCAACAGGGTTTTACCTAGTTCTAGACGTAGTTGCCGGGGAAAACTCTAAATAACTATACTAGTATTACACAGGGGCTATGTGACAAGTATATAAAAGGATGTGAAAGAAGACTTACAGTGAAACAGCCCCACAATACAGTTATATACATATGAAAGCGGTAAATGAAAGCGGATAAACACTTACCCGTTGTAGAGCTTTCATGCTGTTTGGTTAGTTGTTCAACAAAGAAAGTTTTTATAACAATATATATTTGAAAAGATTGTTGGGGCTTACAGCTCAAGGAGAGGCCCAAGTTTTAACGATGATCGCGTCGTTGTTTTAAAAACTATACAGGGGGACTTATACAATATGTGAGGCCTGAAAAGTGGTGTATTTACAAAGGGGGTGGGTCTTACACTCTAATAGAGGCCCAAAAAGTTTTCAAATAAAAGAAATGGGACGTACAACACGAGGGTAGGCCCAGATGATTTGATTTTTGAACTGGCGATTGCGCCGAGATTTTTCTTTTAACGCAGAGGGACTTATACAATATCTGAGGCCCAAAATGGTTTTGGTTAAAAGGGGATTGGGTATTACACTCTATTAGAGGACCATGAGTGATTTTAAGAAAAAGAATGGGGCTTAAAACTCAAAGGAGAGGCCCAAATGATTTTATTTTAAACTGGCGATCACCCGAGATTTTTGAAAACACCGTGGGTCTTATACAATGACTGATGCCCAAACTATTTTGGTTTCAAAGAAGGATTGGGTCTTACACTCTATTAGAGGCCCATGAGTGTTTGAAAATGATTGATGAGGGTGGAATCGATCAAAACCCTAATTTCATCATTTTTAAAAGTGAATTCTTAAAGAAAATCAATAAAAAATGATAAAACACCAAATAAGCTTGAATAAACAACTTGTGATTTTTGGTTAAGGTTTGAAAAATGAGATTTTAACCACAAAATAAATTAAAACTCATTTGGTTTTGATTTTTCAAGATGAATATTCACTTTTAAAATGTTTTAAAACAATTAAAAATGAATTTATTCATAAAAATACAAACTATATTAAATAAATAATATAAATTTGATTTTTTTGTCGAATAAAATATTTCAACATTTTTGTGATTTTTTGCAAATAGAACCAATAAAAATTAATTAAAATTGAGGGAGTTATTAATTTTTCAAATCATTAAAAATAATAAGAAAAATGACAAAAATATGAAAAAGTGGTAAAAAAGAGGATTTGGGGCGAGGGGGATTCGAACCCCATACCTCTTGTGTGCAGTGCGCGCCCTCTACCACTGGGGTGGTGATACATCCGTGTATCAAACCCCAACCACAAATATACAAGGCTTGCCTTGTTTTTGGCCTGGCCAAGGCAAGGCAAGGCAAGATTTTGGCCAAAAATGTGAAGCTTGTAACTTTCTCATTTCTCCATGGATTGGAACAAAATTTAGGTCTATCCTGCCTAGAATTTCACAAGGAATCCAATGGTGGTGGTGGTTTTTTCAGATGAGGTCCCCATTTTAAAACCCGATAGTGGTTTTGAAATAGGCATCCATTTGCATTTTATGTGCTACCTTATGGTACAGGCATGAATCACATGATGAATTGGTCCAAACACAACATATATAACATGTATGAGATGTGTATGATCAGTGGACTTCAAAGTAATGCGTATTTTAAAGAGTTCAAGTTGAGATGCTTACCTCTTTGGGAGCTTTTTGGGCAATCTGTCAGGGGCCTTGTTCCAGAAATGTTTTGATGCTTTGAACACTCTCAAATGATCCCTTAGAAGCTTTTAGGATGATTGGAATCAGCTGGAAACCTTAGGAATGGAAACTGGCCCTTTCTTGCAAAAAGGGCAAACGTGACCAAAATAGCAACTCTCTCAAATGGTGTTCTAGATATGGGAAACCATTAGGGACAATTCAAGGATGATATTTGGAGTGTGTTTGAGGCTTTATCTGGTTTTAAAAGTGACTGAATCAAGACATGGCTTGAAAAATGCAAAAAAGTCATATTTTGCGGTTTTGAGAGGGGACTTTGTGATTTTGGTGTTACAGGTCACTTGTGAGAGTTTGGACAGCTTAGATATGACATATTAGATGTGTTTGGATCATGAGCTGTGATGGAATTGCTCTCTAACTCAAAAACTCAGAGTTACCTTGCTAAAGAAGGCATTTTTGCCTAGAGAAAGAGATTTTGAGGAAAGCAAGTGTTGTAGTGCTTTGGTGTACTTAAACTGAGCACAAATGAGCTCTATTTATAGTAGATTAAGTTTGTTTTGGCTGTAATAGTGAATGGTAACTGCTGCAGAGGTTTGGCAAATGTTGATAAATAGGAATCCAAGTCTCCTCTAGCCATTGACTAGAGGTTAGAGCACAGGCCTTTAGTTCCCTAGTTCAGAGATCATCCTTGACTCATTCAGTTGGAAATGGCTCAGTTCATGCCACCTTGGTGCATCCATTGAATTCTCCAAAACAAAATTGGAGTCTTGTCCCCTCTTTAGGGTTTTTTAGGTTTGACATGCTATTTTTAGTTCCAAAGACTTGGGAGGCTTATGAATCCGTGTTTGTCCCTCCTTGGTCTTTCCCTGAGGTGTTCAGATGGATAAACTTGTTTGTCATTTGCACAAATTGCTCAAATAGAGCAAAATGCACAAATCTTCCTAGTTATGACAGTTGCAGTAAGGCATATTGCCACTGTCATAACTCTTAGCTCAAATGGAATTTCATGGGATTCTTGTCCATTTTGGAAAGCTCTCATATGATACAACATATGTGTGATCATAGTTTGTCTAGACACTTTTTGGATCCAAGTGAAAAATGCCCCTACATTTTGGAAAAGGTGAAACAGATTCTGACTTAGTGAAAATTTCACTAAGAGTTGGAAAAAGTGTCATTTCTTGTTTTCAGCCATTTTGATCCAACCATAACTTAAAATCCATGATGAATTGGAATGAGGTGTAGTTGACACTTTTAAAGTATGCCATGAGAGCTACAAATCCGTCTTTGGATCAGTCCAAATGGTTGCTTGGATCTCAAGTTATGATTCTTGAAATTGGTACCCTAGCCACTTTGTTCCATAACTTAGAAAATTTCTAAGTTTTTTTCTGGTTACCCCTTTTGCAAGTTATCCCACTTTTCTTGATTTTTCTTGATGAATGATGATTCCAATCACACATTAACATCATATTAGGGTTAGGGAACCATAATTGATCAAAAAATCAAAAAGTCAAACTTTGACTTTTGGGCACAGTTGACTTTTTATTAGATGAATTCTAAACTGTATGATCCTCTATGAAATCAAGTCCTTGACCTAAATCAAACTTGATGGATTGATTTCATAGGTGTTATAGGGTGTATTGAATCATGTCCCAGGGTTTGGGAGCATGTCCTAGTCAAAAGTCAAACGCACAGTTGACTTTTCTCGCGAAACCCTAACTGTGGTTCTAATGAACTTGAAACTTGTGAATCAAGCTTCTTGGATCATTCCATTGTTGCAAATGGATCAATGTGGTGTATTAGGGACCCTCAAATCATGTCTTGAGGTCTTGGCTCATGTTTTGTACTAAAAGTCAACTTAGGGGTGAATTAGGTCAAGAAACCCTAATTCCTGATTTTTTATGAATGCATCCCCTGAGGGTAAATTGACTTGATGATTGGGTTTATGAGGTCCCTTAGAGTATTTTAAGTTGTGCTTTGAAGTAATGGCTCATGCCCAGAGGAGAAATTCCATCTGGAGGCCTTGGTCGACCAAAACCCTAATTTGGTGACACTGGCGATTTTGAGGCTTGATCCACTTGGAATGTTGCAGCCTTGTGCTTGATCCTTGATGTGGGAGTCCTCTTGATCCATTGGGGATGTTTGAGAGGTTTAGACAAGTTGAAGATCATGTCATTTCTTGATTGATCCTTTGCCTAAAAGCTCTGAGAGGGCTTGAAACCCTATGTTTGATTGTAGTGGATGCTCACCCATCTTTGGGGAGACTAAAGAGGCATAAAGGTACATCCATATTGTGATGATGATTTGCACAATTATGGGAAATCTTAGTGGTCAAAATTTGGGGTATGACAGATGCCCCTATTTAATCTTCTCGGACCCGAAGGTGTGAATGGCGAAGGTATTCGGGCATTCGGGGTGCAAGATGATTAAATATCGGAATAACCGAAATTTTGATGGTGGTTATGAATGGTAGCTTACGTAGTCATCTTTTTTTGCTAAGAGATGATGCTTAGAAAAGATAAAACTTCCCCTCGATCCTGGTTTCCTACCCAATATCTGGTCTAAGTTTTCTTTTGAGATAAACTTCCCCTCGATCCTGGTTTCCTACCAAGGAACTAGTCTCGGTTTCTGATGTAAACTTCCCCTCGATCCTGGTTTCCTACCAAGGAACTGGTCTCAGTTTCTGATACAAACTTCCCCTCGATCCTGGTTTTCAGCCATGGAACTGGTCTAAGTTTCTGATAGAAACTTCCCCTCGATCCTGGTTTTCTACCAAGGAACTGGTCTTAGTTTCTTTTGTCAATAAACTTTATTGACAAGGGACGCTATTAGTAGTGGTTTTCCTTAAACTTCTCACCGGTTTTTCCTGGGGAGATGCCATTTGATGGGAAAAAGTTTTGATGTCAGAGTTGCTGAGGAACCCATTTGTCTGAGCCGTAGAGGTGTACAAACTTCTCTGTGGGAGACGCCATTTGTTGACTCTACTAGGGAAAACGAGTCTCTTTAGAGACTGTTTCTTGCTTGGGGGTATTACATCATACTTTTCTTCGAGATCTTCTCGGAGGAAATGCCATGTGAAGTCATCCAATTTGGGAGGTGCTGATGACCTTTTCGTCAGCGAACTTTCCAAAGAAGAACTGTTGTATTGCCGAATCTCTAATTAAGAGGCTTTCTCTGGGGATTTTCCTTAAGCCGGGAAAGCGAAGATGTCATCTTCAATGGCGAAGAGTGATGTTTGTTGAAAGTTCTCTTGCTTATCAGAGGTTCAAGTTATCAAAGTGGTCGAAGATCAGACATTTCCTGACGAGGAAAGAACTGAAAACTCGATTGAGAGGACTTTTATCACTCGGGAACAAGACCAACTAGAGTGATAGTGATGCAATATGAATATGAATGTGAATTAATAATGCATGATGTATGTATGTATATGCTGACGAAACTGACACGACATACAGACTAATGGATGAACATGACTGGATACTCGGCCACTGCGGGGAATGAAGAGGTACCACCGGGTTCAAAATAGAAATTATGCCTTGCTTAGGAGAGATAGTCCATGCGGGGAACAACAGTTGGTCGGGCTTAGGAGATAAGAACTCTGCCGGGGATGTCAGACGGAATATTCGCATCCGACATAGTTGATCCTTCATTCAGGTGCACTGGTTTAGAAGGAGTACCTTGATTCTGCACTTTGAAGCTCGATTACTTCTGGAGAAGCGATCGATGTTCTTTTAATGTTCAACAGTCAAAAGAAATTGCCATCTTTATTTTAAAAGCATAAAAAGTTGACAAGTAAATTCATTTTTGTTTTATTTCAAGAATCGTTGATCATGTTAAAATGTCATTCTATAAAACTAAAACAAATGAGAATTGCAAACAAAAGAACTAGGGCTCAAATTTTATTGATAGGATGGAAATCAGCCAAGCGCGTGATTCCATAGAGTATTTACAAAGTTAGAAAATGGTAATTTAAGGGAAAAGGGTAGCATCTCGTTCCAGTCTTTGTAGGTTACAAACATCTTTTGAACGATCTTCTTGATGTTCTTGTTAGCCACTTCTACCTCTCCGTTCATCTTAGGCCAATAGGGAGACGAGTTATGGTGTTCGATCTTGAACTCAGCACACAACTTTTTCATCATCTTGTTGTTCAAGTTGGATCCATTATCGGTAATGATCTGGCTCAGAACACCAGGATGAACCGATGTCTGTTTGAAGCCTTCAGTTCAATCATGCCAATCATCTTGATTCCCCATATGGAAAAAGGCCACGGGCAAGAGAGAACCTTGAGATGCATTGGCGGTACATGGATCTTGTCTGAGTATATCTGACACTTGTGACACATCCTCATGTACTTGTAGCAATCGGATTCCATGGTCAACCAATAGTACCCTGCTCTTAGAATTTTTCTCGCCATTGTGTGTCCGTTGGCATGAGTGCCAAAGGATCCTTCGTGAATTTCCTTTATCAGCATGTTTGCTTCTGGTGTGTCTACACATCGGAGCAAGACCATGTCAAAGTTTCTCTTATAGAGGGTATCGCCGCTCAGAAAGAAGTTGCCTGCCAACCTTCTGAGGGTCTTTCGGTCCTTTCTGAATGCCCCAGGAGGGTACTCTTGTTTCTGAGGAAGCATTTGATATCGTGATACCAAGGTTTGTCGTCTATGACTTCTTCAATCATGAAGATATAAGTGGGTCATTCGAGGAACATTATGTCAATCTTAGGTAGTTCATTCCATTGACCTACACTAATCATGGAAGAGAGAGTGGCCAATGCATCAGCCATGTGAATCTCTTCATGAGGGATGTGGTGAAACTCGATTCTGTTGAAGAATGGTAACAACCTTATCGCGTAGTCTTTGTAGGGAATCAGTCTTGATTGGTATGTGTTCCAATCTCCTTTGATCTGATTGATAACCAGGGCTGAGTCGCCATACACATCCAAGTTCTTGATTCTCAAGTCGATCACTTCTTTGAGACCCATGATACAAGCTTCGTATCCAGCCTCGTTATTTGTGTACTTGAATATCAGTCTGGCGGTTAAAGGAATGTGGGTACCCTGAGGTGTTACAGTGATTGCCCCAATCCCGATTCCATAATGATTGACAACTCCGTCAAAAATTAGTCCCCATTGGGAACCTGGTTCTGGCCCTTCACTAGGTAGCGGTTCATCGCAATCTTTCATTTTTAGATACATGACATCTTCGTCCGGGAAGTCAAATCCGAATGATTTCTGATCGTCAATCGGTTGATGAGCCAAATGATCGGTTAAAACACTTCCCTAAACGGCTTTCTGAGCGTGGTACTCGATGTCGTATTCTGATAACAACATTTACCAATGGGCAATCCTTCCCGTGAGAGCAGGTTTTTCAAAGACGTACTTGATTGGATCCATTTCGGAGATTAACCAAGTAGTGTGACGAATCATATACTGGCGAAGATGTTTGGCTGGCCAAGCCAGAGCACAACAAGTTTTCTCAAGCATAGTATACCGAGTTTCACAGTCGGTGAATTTCTTGCTCAGATAGTAGATGACAGACTCTTTTATTTTCGTTTCGTCTTGTTGGCCAAGTACATAACCCATTGAGTCCTCCAAGACTGTTAAGTAAATGATCACTGGTCTTCCTTCCACTGGAGGTGATAGAATCGGTGGGTTCAACAGGTATTCTTTGATACTGTCGAAGGCGGTTTGGCAGTCTTCTGTCCAAACACATTCCTGATTCTTCTTGAGTAATTTGAAGATCGGCGCGCATGTCACGGTCATGAGGAATATGAATCTGGAGATGTAGTTCAAACGTCCCAAGAATCCCCTTACTTGTTTTTCAGTCTTTGGAGAAGGCATTTCTTGAATGGCCTTGACCTTGTCAGGATCAAACACAATTCCTTTCTGGTTGACGATGAACCCTAAGAGTTTCCCTGAACGGACACCGAAGGTGCACTTATTAGGATTCAAGCTGAGTTTGTACTTTCTCAACTGCTCGAATAGCTTTAACAGGTGGGTCGCATGCTCCTCCTCTGTTTTAGATTTGGCAATCATATCATCAACATATACCTCGATTTCTTTGTGTATCATGTCATGAAACAGAGTTGTCATGGCCCTTTGATAGGTTGCCCCGACGTTCTTCAAACCGAACGACATTACCTTGTAACAAAAGGTGCCCCATGGGGTGATGAAAGAAGTTTTCTCCATATCTTTCGGCGCCATTTTTATCTGATTATAGCCCGAGAATCCATCCATGAAGGAGAAAACTTTGAACTTTGCTGTATTGTCTACCAGCATGTCTATATGTGGTAAGGGAAAGTCATCCTTTGGACTGGCTTTGTTCAGATCCCGGTAGTCTACACACATTCTGACCTTTCCATCTTTTTTTGGAACTAGGACGATGTTGGCTAACCATTGAGGATATTCTGAGGTAGTGAGGAAACCCGCGTCAATCTGTTTCTGTACTTCCTCTTTGATTTTGATGGCCATGTCTGGATGAGTCCGTCTCAACCTTTGTATTACTAGTAGACATTCTGATCTCAACAGTAGATGATGTTTCACGATGCTGGTATCTAACCCTGGCATATCCTGATAGGACCAAGCAAATACATCGGGAAACTCTTTGAGAAGCTTTGTTAAACTTTCTTTGATAGTTGAACTGAGCAGTGCCCCAATCCTGACCTCTTTTCTTTATTCCTCTGAGCCCAAGTTGACCGTTTCCAACGGCTCTTTGTGAGGTTTAATAGACCTTTCCTCTTGTCTGAGTAATCGGTAGTTCTCCTCTGGAATTTCTTCGTCATCTTCTTCTTCAGCCTCAAATACCAGGAATTCAAAGTTGGGAGAAGGTATCAGATCGTACGTTTCAATGGGGTTTAAAACAAGCAATCTGCATGACATGATGATTGTTTTTTAGAAGAGATAGAGAGAAATGCAAGAGTGTGTGCAGTGTTTTTTTGAAAACTGCTTGTTTTTATTTGTTGTTTTTTAGGATTAACATTTTCTGAAAAAGCGAAAAGAGAAAACAGCAATAAATACGAAAATTACATAACGACGTTTATTTTAGTTACGATCTTGTCGATTCTCGAAACTACAGCCCTATAAAACAAAACTCTGTCGCTTTGGGCAAAGCGAAGAGGGATATTTACAGAAAGTGAGCCCCATCAAAACATCTGTTTCACCTGGGCAGGGTGAAAGGTTAAGATAAAGACGGCAATTACTTCGACTTATTAACAACTTTCGGGACATCGACAACAACCCTTTGGCGACGAACTCCTCGGTGAATCACAAAGTCTGGCACCTTCTTTCTTGGCTTGTCTTCAGAAATGACGCTGATTTCCGATGGAGTAGGATCCTTGGAATATGTCTCCCAGGCAGAGTTGTCATAGGAGGATTTCTCATTTGTATTTTGCATGGTATTTGTGCTCTCAGGTATATGTCCCCATCCAGTTGGCTGGATGTCCTTGAGCCTGATACAAGAGCTTTCAAGGGCGGTGTACTTGACCATGAAGTCGTATTTGCCACTCGGTTGTCCCAGGGTATCCAATACTTCTTTGGAACTGGAGGAGTCATCTCTCTCGATGACGTTGACCTCGGGAAAAGCATAGTTGATGAATTCTAGTCCTGCAAACTTTGCAAATTCATCGTCACCCTAAATATTTTCTGAATGACCTGAGTGTTGATCCCATGACATGGTGGGGACACAGGTATTCTTTTCGATGATCTTGAGCTGATAAGCATCGTTGGGCTGATTCTCTTACCCCGAGTCTCCTGGGTACGGCTGCCACATAGGCAGGCCATCCATCGGGCCATAATAGTCATGGTCAAAGTTGTATTTCATCGGAGTGTCCTTCTCTAATGAATTTGGTGGAGCACGACATCCTTCCGGATCACAATCTCCATATATCATTTCGACATATGACCTTGGTATGAATCTCGGACTTTGTGCGGGATAGCAAAATGGCGTAGGCACATCTTCCTGAGACATATAACCGTCCTCGTTAAGATAGGACTTCCACTCTTCATCTATATAGGAGGAATCTCCCTCATTGATGGTATGTACTTCTTGAGACACTGGGTGAAGGAAACCTCCACTGTGGAAGAAGTTCTGAATGGGATGAAAACTTTCAGCTTTAGTAGTCTGGGTACAGGTTGAGGAAAAGCCAAGACCTTTCTCTGCCTTGTTATCCATAGGAATGACTAGCTGTCCCCATCCTTTTGCGTTGTTACTCTCGATTACTTTGAGAGCATCTTTGTATGAGGAAATCGATGTTCCTTTTTCTGACTGATTCTCACTGCTCACCGAAAGTACTTGGAACTGAGCTCCAACAACCTCTTCTAGTTCTACACAAGTGGACAACGATAGGTTACTCACGATCAATGCCTGTACTCCACAGACCGTGACGAGATGGTCTTTCTTGATGAACTTCAGCTTCTGGTGAAGTGTCGAAGTGACTGCCCCAGCCTGGTGTATCCAAGGTCTTCCCAACAAACATCTGTATGTTTCTCGGATGCCCATGACCTAGAAAGTGACCAGGAAAGTGTGAGGTCCGATAGTTATGGGAAGGTAGACTTCGCCGATAACTGTTTTTCTGGACCCGTCAAATGCTTTGACGATGACCTCACTGCCTCTTATGGGAGTACCTTTGAATGATAGTCGCATTAGGGTGGACTTCGACATAACATTGAGAGCCGGTCCGATGTCTACCAGTACGCTGACTAAAGCATCGTCCTGGCAGTTAACTGTGATATTGAGCGCCATGTTGTGACATGGGCCCTCTTCTGGCAATTCCTCATCACTAAACCCCAAGTTGTTGCAGGAAGTGATGTTAGAGACGATGCTATCGAATTGTCGTATTGAGACATCCTGTTCCAATAAGGCCTATTCTAAGATTTTCTGTAGAGCCTCTCTGTGGGCTTCAGAACTGAGTAAGAGAGATAACACAGAGATCTTTGAAGGAGTTTGTAACAGTTGATCAACAATGTTGTATTCACTCCTGTCGCTCCCGGGATTTTCATCCAAGTACAAACACGAAAGTGGCGCGGAAACAGAGTCGCCAGCAATGTGTATTTATCCCAAGAGAGGGAAAAGAAACACTGCGTAAACCTGAGGGAAAAGAAAATCACGGTCTCTCGACCAAGAGAAACGGGTAAGGAAGTCGGTTACGCGAGGGGAAGGTATTAGCACCTCCACGCGTCCATCATACTCGATGGGATCCACGCTTGTTGTCTCGATCAAAGGGTGTCATCATTTGGAGCTCCACTGCTACCAGAAAGAAGAAGGAATTGGAATGGAAAAGGACGAAGAAACGAGGAAGAAAAGAAAAAGAAGTGACTCGATAGGACATCGGCGTCCTATGCCTACGTATTCCCTCGTGCAATGGGAAAGTCAGAGTCAACGTAGTTCGGACACAAACTAATGGGGGAGGTTGATCGCCAAGACATCATCGTCTCGTGCCTACGTATCCTTAATCTAACCAGAAGGAGGAAATCAGAGCAGTCGTAGTTCGACCTAACGAGGTCTTAGTGTTTTTTTATGAGCGACGTTAAGTTCGCGTCCGCAAGTTAGGGTCGATGCCTGTTTGCTACGAGACAGAAGTAACGTGCTCTTTTCTGAAAAAGGTTTGAAACTTAACAATCCCGAAGAATGAAAAGGTTTGAGTTTGTTTTGTGTTTTTAGACAGAAATGGATTGAAGTTTGTTTGTAACTTGCATTGCACCCAAGTCTACAACATAGGAACGAATACGTCGCGTATCATCCCCAACAGGACGTACACTAAGCATCCTAGAAGAATGAAGGGAGACCCCCCAATCTTCATTTCCCAAATATAAGGCTCATGCGCAATACACGTTAACCTTTGTTAAGTGTTTTAGAAGGGTTATAAGATGAGAAGAGAAGACTCAAAGAAAAAAAAACACTAAGGGGAATTCTATCCTAGAGTTATCATGCAAAAGATGGCCCTAAGGGAAGGTTTAAGAACAACCTAAGTCTAAAGAAGAGAGAGGGATAGCACTACCTAATGCTTATCCTACCTCACCTTAATCAAAAATTAAGGATGAGCTAGGATCCCAAAGGGATGTGAAAAAGTTATACACAATCAAGCATTATATCATGTAATCCACACTTAAAAGAGAAATAAAAGTAAAAGAGATGAGAGATGAAAGGAGAAATGAGCATGGATAAACATCCACATACTCATATGTCTTACCTCTGGCCCTACATAAAAGTTTAGCACAAAATAAACACAAGTATTGAATACAAGTGATAAAAAGTAAAGCAAACCATGCTAGTTGTTTTAAGAAAACAACATAAGAAGTAAACAAAGTTTGAACTAAGAGGAAAGGTTCCTAAGGGTTAAGAGCCATCCAAGGTCAGTAGGTATATGTCAAGTTACCCTACTAAGGTTAACATGCCCAATGAAAACAAATAATGTCAAACTATGCATCAAATGATCATACAAATGCAAGTTATGCACTAACTATGCAAGATGAATGCATATGATTCATGAACATGAATTAATGCACATACAAACGTTAAAGTCAGAATTGAATGACATTTATGAAGGCATGGAGATGTCATTAAGATGGTATGTGAATCATGAATGCAGGCATGGAGAATGATTAAGCAAGAAGAAGTGAAAGCAAACACCATACAAGTTCATACATTTATGCATACTTGTAACACAAGTAAAGAATGAAAATGCAAGATGATCATACATGTTTAAGGGATGCAAGTCAGTAGAATATGGTATATGGGATGACATTTAGAATGCAAGGATGAGCATACAAAACTAACACACATCTCATGTTGATGCAAGTTCAAGAGTAAAGCAAACATGTTCAAGTAAAATCAAACAAGTATTCAAATGTTCATGAACTTATGAAACATGCAAGATGCACTTAGAAATCATGTTATATGATTGAGAATGATCACAAACAGAACATGAATCAATTTTAAATGGAAATTCAAGATCACACAAGCATTAATGAAAACAAACCATCAAAGTGTGTAAGAAGAAAAGTACAAGTCCACAAAACAATTCAAGTTTGAATAAGTGCATACAAGTCAATCCAAGATGAACAAGTAATGACCTATTGTCATACCCCAAATTTTGACCACTAATATTCCCCATCATTGTGCAAATCATCATCACAATATGGATGAACCATCATACCTCATTAGTCTCCCCAAAGATGGGTGGGCATCCACTACAATCAGAATTAGGGTTTCAAGCCCTCTCAGAGTTCTTAGACAAAGGATCAATCAAGGATTGACATGATCTTCAACTTTTCTAACCTATCAAACATCCAAAATGGATCAAGAGTACTCCCACAGCAAGAATCAAGCACAAGGTTACAGCATTCTAAGTGGATTAAGCCTCAAGATTGCCGGTGTCACCAAATTAGGGTTTTGGTAGACCAGGGCCTCCAGATGGAAACTTTCCTCTGGGCATGAGCCAATGCTTCAAAGCATAACCTAAGATACTCCAAGAGACATCATAAACCCAATCAGCAAGTCAATTTACCTCAGGGGATGCATTCATCAAAAATCAGGAATTAGGGTTTCTTGACCTAATTCACCCCTAAGTTGACTTTTGGGACAAAACATGAGCCAAGACCTCAAGACATGATTTGAGGGTCTCTAACCCACTACATTGATCCATTGGAAACAATGGATTAGTCCAAGAAGCTTGATCAACAAGTTTCAAATTCATCAGAACCACAGTTAGGGTTTCGCGGGAAAAGTCAACTGTGCCTTTGACTTTTGACCCAGGCATGCTCCCAAACCTTGGGAAATGATTCAATCCACCAAGTTTGATTTAGGTCAAGGACTTTATTTCATAGAGGACCGCATAGTTTGGAATTCATCTGATAAAAAGTCAACTGTGCACAAAAGTCAACTTTGACTTTTTGAGATTTTTCACAATTAGGGTTCCCTAACCCTAAAATGATGTTAATGTGTGGTTGGAATCATCATTAATCAAGAAAAATCAAGAAAAGTTGGATAACTTGTAAAAGGGGTAACCATAAAAACTTAGAAATTTTTCTAAGTTATGGAACAAAGTGGCTAGGGTACCAACTTTGGAGGATCATAACTCCTAAACCACAAGGCCATTTTTCCCCATCCAAAGCTGGATTTGTAGCTCTCATGGCACTTTAAAAAAGCTTCAAACACAAATCATTCCAATTCCTCATGGATTTTAAGTTATGGAATGATCCAAATCACAAAAAGTGAAAATGTCACTTTTTTCCAACACTTAGTGAAATTTTCACTAAGTCAGAATCTGTCTTACTTTTTTCAAAATGTAGGGGCATTTTTCACTTGGATCCAAAAAGTATCAAAACCAATTATGATCAAAAAGTTGTTGTATCATATGAGGGCTTTCCAAAATGGCCAAGAACCCCATCAAATTCCACTTGAGCCATGAGATATGACAATGGCAATATGCCTTGCTGAAAACTGTCAAAGCAAGGCAGATTTGTGCATTTTGCTCGATTTGCCAAATTTGTGCAAATGACAAACACACTTATCCATTTGAACACCTCAGGCGGAGACCAAGGAGGAACAAACACTGATCCATAAGCCTCCCAAGTCCTTGGAACGAAAAATAGCATGCCAAACCTAGAAATTCCTAAAAGTGGGACAAGACTCCAATTTTGGTTTGGAGCATTTAATGGATGCACCAAGGTGGCATGGACTGGGCCATTTCCAAGTGAATTCAGTCAAGACTTATCCAAGACCAAGGGAACCAGCAGCCTGTACCCTAACCTCTAGTCAATGGCTAGAGGAGACTTGGATTTTCATTGATCAACATTGGCCAAACCTATGCAGCAGTTGTCATTCACTATTGATGCCAAAACAAACTTATTGCACTATAAATAGAGCTCATTTGTGATCAGTTTAAGTATACCAAAGCCATTAAACAGATGTTTTCCTCAAAATCTCCTTCTTCACTCCAAAATTGCCTTCCAAAGCAAGTCACTATCGGGTTTTGAGTTTGAGAGCAATTCCAACCAAACCAATCATACACACACCTCATAAACATCATATAAAAGTGATCCAAACACTTAAACAACATCTGGAACACTGATTTCACAAAATCACCAGCCAACTGCTCATGATTTTAACCAAGTTGCAGTTGGGATACCATCTTTAGTTCCAGCTTGTTTCAAACCATTCCAAGCACTCAGGCACATCACTTGACACCTAGGGAAGCTATCCACATCATTGGAACCTAGCTGTAACACCTCTAACATAAAACACGATCACCAGCTGCAAGAGGTAAGCATGAGCTCTTCTAACTCTATGATCCACGCATTTTTTGCTGCACAATAATTTGGCCATATGTTCATAATCATGCATGGAGTGTTTTCCCTTAATCAATTACTTTGTTTGAATTGTGTATGGAATTTCTGAGCCTTCATGCAAATTTTAGGGTTCTTGAGGTTTCTCTTTGATTTCTTATTCCATGCTTAAAATAAATGAAATTAAAGACCATAGACATGATCGTGAGGTGAAAACGAGTAGATTGATATGTGGATTGTGTGATTTCATCAAGTATTCAATGTGATTGATGAAAAAACGCAAATATAGGCAAAACAGAGCACGCGGGCAAGGCCAAGATGTTCTTGGCGCCCTTTTTCAAATATTTGAATTTTTGAATTTTTGTGATTTTATTTAATTGATTCAAAAATAAATTTCTCTCTGAGTTTTAATGATTTTGAGTTGGTTCTTTTTTTAATAATTCACAAAAATGTTAAAATATTTTATTTTACCAAAAAATTCCAAAAATATTACTTATTTCATATATTTGATATTTTTGCAAAGAATTAATGTTTTATTTGTTTTTAACATTTGAAATATTTTTTCTCCCTTGATTTTCCAAACTTAATTGATTTCCAATTATTTTTTGGGTATAAACATGATTTTTCAAACATTAATCCAATACCACAATTTGTTTTTCACACATGTTTAACAATTTTGATCATTTTAATTGAATTTTTATTCAATTAAAATATATTTTGAAAACTAATTAGGGTTTTGGTCAATTCAACCATCACAAATCCTTTTCAAACATTTCGGCCCTATTGGTAGAGTGTAAGACCCAATCCTATGTAAATACAAACCTTTTTGGGCCTCAGTGTATTGTATAAATCCCGACACCATTAAAAGGTTCGGCACGATCGTCGCCTTTTTAACGAAAACCCTTGGGCCTCTCCTTGAGCTGTAATCCCCACCACTTGTACAAAAGTAAACTTTTGGGCCTCTAATAGAGTGTAAGACCCAACCCCGTTTTAACCAAAACTTTTTTGGGCCTCAGTGCATTGTATAAGACCCAGTACGTAAAAGAAACCTCGACGCGATCTCCAGTTCAAAAATCAAAATCATCTAGGCCTACCCTCGTGTTATAAGCCCCATTTCTTTTCCTTAAACCCTTTGGGCCTCTTGAGATAGTGTGAGACCCATCCCTTTATACAGAAAACCTTTTTGGGCCTCAGTCACTTGTATAAGTCCCTGTACAAAACAACAGTGCAATCACTGATAAAACCTTGGGCCTCTCTTTGAGCTGTAAGCCCCAACAATCTTTTCAACGCACTTTCTCCTTTGATTTTGAATATAATATTGTTATTAAAGCTTTCTTTGTTGAACAACTAATAAAAAAGCATGGAAGCTCTACAACCGGGTAAGTGTTTACCCGCTTTCTTTATCCTCTTTCATATATATATATATATATATAACTGTATTGTGGGGATTCTCACTGTAAGTCTTCTTTCACAAACTTTTATATACTTTCTATATATCCATTGTGTAATACTAGTATAGTTATTTAGAGTTTTCCCCGGAAACTACGTCTAACACTAGGTAAAGCTCTGTTGGTCACTCTTAAATACAGTCAAAACTAGATCCCCATAGGATTACCAGATACAGTCTTCCCTCCTCTTGGGGTTGAACAATATGGAGACGTGAAAGGCAACATTCTCAGTGAACCCTTTCTCAGACTGTCACCCTTAGAAATTGTCAAAGAAATTCTACTCCCCAGAGGTGATCTATTCTCGGTGAATGGCATCTCTTGAGTTTCTTCAAACCACAGACTTTTATGAAATGATCTCTTCTCGGTGAATTGCATTTTTTGAACTTCTCTCGGTTTGGGACCCACATGCTTCCTAAAAGCATCCCTGCCTCCTCTTAGGCATTGTACAAGGACCCTTCGGCTTCTTAAAAGCTCTCATGCCTTCTCTTAGGCTTAGTACAAGGACCCAGAGACCTCTACAGGTATAGGAACAGAACCTAGTCATCAATTTGCTAGAGCTATCTTTCTGAGTCAAGTGTCAGACCAGTTAATGGGTTGACCCTCATCCCTTAACGTACCAGCCTTCTCTTGGGCATCATACAAAGATCATTCACTATCTGAGAATCAATTTCTCAGGACACCAGTAGACTTGGACAGTCTCAAAACCCTTTGGATTTCCCATTTCCTTAAAGAACATGAAAAAACCCTGATCCTCTGACTAATGCCAAAGCACAACCTTACCTTTAATCTTTATAAGAACTGATTTTCTCTTTTATCCAACATACTGGACCTGTCACAAAACTGAAACAGTCACCAACATAAATAGCCTCGTCTTGGGCGTTGTACAATGATTCTCCCCAGCGGAGCTAACCTTTTCAAACTCTCTTGTTGAGTATAAAAGACTCTCTTGTTGAGTCAAGTCCCCTTTTAGCCTCCATCTCGGGCTTCGTACGAGATAGAAAAAACACTCTCTTATTGAGTATAAAAGACTCTCTTGTTAAGTCAAACCTCTTTAGCCTCCATCTCGGGCTTCGTACGAGATATAAATCACTCTCTTATTGAGTATAAAAGACTCTCTTGTTGAGTCAAACATCTTTAGCCACCATCTCGGGCTTCGTACGAGATAGAAAAACACTCTCTTGTTGAGTATAAAAGACTCTATTATTGAGTCAAACCATTTTAGCCTCCATCTCGGGCTTCGTACAAGGTATAAAACACTCTCTTGTTGAGTATAAAAGACTCTCTTGTTGAGTCAATCACTTGGTCAAGACTCTCTTGTTGAGTCAAACCTCTTTAGCCTCCGTCTTGGGCTTCGTACAAGACACATGAAAGCACTCTCTTGTTGTGTCAGTCACTTGTTAGTAACCTCTTGTTGGGTCAATAGCCTCCTCTTAGACTTTGTATAAAGAAAACCCCGGTTGAGTCAATCAACCTTTTAGCATCAAAGTTGTGCCTTGCTCACAGCATACAAACATCAACAACTCCTCTTTAGAGATGACAAATTCTTTCTAAAGTCAAGTAGTCCCTTCAGCTTCACATCTTGGGGTTTGAACAAGATACAAATCACCCCTTTAGCTTCATGTCTTGGGCTTTGAACAAGACACCAAAACAACCTCTTTTCCTCCCATAGAATAGGAGGAACTACGATCGCTCTGATTTCCCTGTTTCATCAAAACGGGAATACGTAGGCATAAGATTGAAAAATCTTAGCGAGCATACTAATAAAAAAACCCAGAATCCAGTATCTCCACCAAATCAACCCAAAAGCAGTAAATCTAAACACATCATCAAAAACCTCACAAATAATCCATACACTGTGTTCTCAGCAAAATAACCAAAGATTGGGCGCCACATCCACATAGCATCTGTAACCTAACAGACCGCTGTTCAAACTCAGTATGCAAGTAGGGTTAATTGGAGACATCTATTTCCCTTCCATAATCAGCTCAATAGGATAAAAAATGAATCGAACTGTAGTACCCAAGCGATCGTGACTCAGGACCGCAAAAATTGCGCTACACCTATAATATGAGAAAAAGGACCTATAATGTTCACACAACATGTATCAAGAGGTCTCAACAAGTGTCAAAGAGGATTGCATACAATGCATATCAAAACCCTAGCATATGGTCTTTAACATTCACATAAACAAGGATGCATTTATGAGTTCCTAAAAAACATGTTAAGAGGCCAAGAAAATTGGAAGAAGGCAAGTGCATTAAAGTGCAAATAGCAAGTAAACATGCCTCAAAGGAATGGACCAAAACTCATTAAGAATGATGCTAAAACATGCTTCACAAGTTCACATAAGTGGCACAAGCATTAGGCACAAATAGGACATTCAAACATTAACAAAAAATGCTCCAAAAAATCCAAAAAAATTACATGAAGTGCCTCTAGATATCATACAAGCATGTATCAAGTTTCATGTCAAAATTCAACTCACAACTAGGTCAAACAATTCATCAATGCATCATGTGTCATGAACAAAGCTCAAACAAAATGCAAAACAATGAAAAATTCATGAAAAATAGAAAAATAATCCAAAAATTGAAAATAAAAGTGCCAAAAAATTATTTAAATGGATTAGGATGCTTCATGAATTTATTTAGGATTTTTAAGAATGCACAAGTATTTTTAAAAAAAATAAAATGCAAACAATATGAAAAGAAAATAAAAAAACAAAAGGAACTAGCCAGTGGGTGTATGGATAGTAAAAATCCAGTTTAAGCATGATATGGGCTCAAAAGGAGGGGGTGAGGATATCAATCCAAGATCCAGCCCACACGCGTGGGGGTCTGAGGTGTATGCCATGTTCTCAGTCAAAATCTTGAGTCAATGAGAGCCACTAGATCAAGTCAAACAAGATGATCAGGCAAAGCATGCAAATCATGTGGTTGATGATGCAAGCATATGGTAGTTATGATGAGCAATGCACACGAGATCAAAGAATTCAAATATATGCTGAAGAAAGGCACGTGAGAGGGAGGCCCTCTCATTAATGCGCTGGCAGCCTTACGTTCGTTGGATCAGGATACATCAATGGCTGAGATCTAAACTGGCAAGGTTCTAGGGTTTATGAGATGTGATGAACTCAGGTGGCTGGAGAAGACTCCGGTCATCTTCTCCGGCGTAGCTCCACCGTGGTCAGTGGCCAAAACTCCCAGAAATTGACAAACTACATATCATTCTCTTCCTCTCAACACGTAGGTTACGAATCCGAGTTTAGATTTCACATATGATTCATGAATAAGGCAAATTGAAGGGAAACAATTTGCCCTAACTTTTCAAACTATGCACCTATGGTGCCTATCAACTAGCCAGATGTTCACATCGCTCCTATTGAGCTTCAAAAATGCAAAATCAACTTAAAATCAAAGTGAAACGCAAGGAGATTTGAATGTGTAAACATGTGATTTTGATGATGCTTTCAACACAAAAAAGAAGAGAAAAGATCCTTGATCTTTGGAGATTGTTACAGGCCAAATAAAGGCAGTGAAGAACTTGTTATTTGCTGAGAAAAATCAGTGGAAGAAAAGTGAAATCAAGCTTGAATGAGATTTAGCAACTTCGATCTCCTTCCATACTTCATTGATGATTGATGAAAGATGAAGAGAGTTCAGAGAAATGAAGCTTCGAGAAAGTGAGAGAATGAGAAATTTTCAGTGTGAGTGTGAGTTTTAAAGATTGTGAGTTTGTGAATGTGAATGAGTGAAGTGAAATTCAGTTGGAGATTGCCTTTATATGTTGGGTTAGATGTTAACCAAGGTTAAAAATTTGTTAGAACTATGGTTAACAGTTAGATAATGAGTCGAGTGAAATTAAAAAAATGAAATTGGAAATGGAGTGGGAGTGAGTTTTTAGTTTGTGAAGCTCGGGTTATGGTTCATGTGTGGAGGGAGTATGGAATATCGTGTAGTTCATGATGAAGGGTGGTGATGTGTTTCACTGAACTTGCAGCACAACAACTTGTTGTACAAGTTTCTTTCTCTTTTCCTTTGTCCAAATGAAACAAGAAGTACATGTGCATGTATGTGTGTAAGTATTTTGTTTGGCTAAAATGGCAATGTATGATGATGCATGGGAATGTTACATGATGCGCATGGTACAACAATGGCAAGGTTTTTATCTGAATTTTGCTTGCTTGGTGTGGAAGAAAACCAGATGCATGAGCCTCACTTTGGAGCATTGAATCTTCATGAACATCAAATCAATTTGAGCCATTTTGGTGTCTTTGGAAAGAGCTCATGGAGTAGAACAAGATTGGTTTTGATAGCAACCACAATTGAATCCTTTAAGAAGTCTAAAAATTATCATGAAGATGCTTGGTCATGACTGAGTTGGCATGCCAACTTGCCTTGGTCGTGCCTGGCCTATATGCACATGGGATGAACCTTTGATGCACCTGGCTTTAGCTCACCATATTTCTCAATATATTGATCACATGAAAAATTCCCCAACATCAAAGTTGTAGCGGAAATTGAGAGGAACAAGACTCATGTTGAACATTTTTTCATTTGAAACCTTCATCATAAAGAAATTTGCCTCTGAACTTGGACATTTCATGCACATAAGGTGTTTGATCAAATTACTCCGAGCCAGCTCGTCCATGACTTGCCTGCCTGACCCTAAATGCCTTACAAACCTCCAACTTTAATCAATCATAACTCCCTCAATTTTGATCCAATGGAGGAGTTCTTGTTATGGTTTTGAAGCTTAAAATGTGAACTTTCATTAGGCCTCTTTAAATTTTTCATTTGAAGTTTGTATCATGAAGAAAGAGAGCTCCAAAGATGGGTGTTCAGCTTGCCAAAACTTACTAAATTTAGAAACCCTAATTTCTATTTTTAGCAACTTCTCACATCTCTTGATTTCTTGTGAATCTCTTGACATTTCTTGATCAAACCTCCACCAATGGACATATTGACATGAGGAACATGAATTTGACCTCAAAAGTCAGGAGTTGACTTTTTCCTCTGCACAGTTGACTTTTCCCCAATCTGACTATTTCTCAACCAATTGTTCAATTGAAGATCCTCTGAAATGAACCAATGGCCAATACTTCATCCTTAGACAATTGAAACCATATGGAAAACCTTGAAATCAAGCTTTGACCAAAAATCAAACTTGCACTGACATTTCTCCAAAACCCTAATTTTGCACTGGTTAGGAGAATGTGATTCTCTTGAGATTTCTTGCCAAGATTGATCACATGATGAGGTGATGGACCAATAAGATACCTTGTGGTCCAAGGCTCCTTTGTCGCTCAAGTAATGATGACATTGAGACTATCTCTCCTCTTGGTGTCTTGTATATCACACATGAACTTTTACTTGAAGCTCTGGAAAACATCTTCTTCTCTTAAGTTAACTCATATACCTTGATCCCATGCTAAGAACCAATGTTATGCAAAGATGATAATGCAAGAATGAAATGAAACATAAACAAGTTAGAGGTTAGAAAAAGAAAGGTCAAATTTTGGGGTGCTACAGCTCCCCCTATTCAATCAACTTGGTCCTGAAGGTATGATAGCAATGGCTTTCAGACATTCAAGGATACACGGAGATTGAATACCAAAATAACCCTGAAATTTACAAACTGTGGGGACAATGAGATGGAGTGTTCACGAGGACGGCCAAAGGCGAACTCGAAAAATAAAGATCGGCCGAAGGCGGACTATGCAGGGAAGACAAGACCAGACGAAGGCGGGCTAACCAACAAAATGATACGAGGACGGCCGAAGGCGAACTCGAAAAAAAGAAAGACCAAGCCGAAGGTGGACTTTCAAACAAAGACTAAGCCGAAGGTAGACTTTCACTGAGGATAAAGTAAAACAAAACCTTCTGAGTTATGCCATCTCTGCTGAGGAAGAGAACTTGGTTTCACGAAATAAGTCAGACGAGAACTGACCACCAGGCGAGAACTGGGTTTCACGAAATAAGTCAAACGAGAACTGACTACCAGGCGAGAACTGGGTTTCACGAAATAAGTCAGACGAGAACTGACTACCAGGCGAGAACTGAGTTTCACGAGATAGTCAGACGAGAACTGGGTTTCACGAAATAAGTCAGACGAAAACTGACTACCAGGCGAGAATTGGGTTTCACGAAATAAGTCAGACGAGAACTGACTACCAGGCGAGAACTGGGTTTCACGAAATAAGTCAGACGAGAACTGACTACCAGGCAAGAACTAGGTTTCACAAAATAAGTTAGACGAGAACTGACTACCAGGCGAGAACTGGGTTTCACAAAATAAGTCAGACAAGAACTGACTACCAGGCGAGAACTGAATTTCCCAAAAATAGGTCAGACGAGAACTGACCACCAGGCGAGAACTGGGTTTCACGAAAGGTGTTGGCCAATCAAAGGCAGACTCCCAACAAAGATACGGTCGTGAACCGAAAGGGCGAGATGTAAAATCAACGGACTTACAACCCAAAGATAAGATGACTCCGCTGGGGAAAGGAGAAGTCTAAATAGAAGACTCTGCCAGGGAGCACAGGTAAGATGAACACATCTCTCGGCGATCTCACTGAGGATAAAACAAAATCTCCTGAGTTATGCCATCTCTGCTGAGGAAGAGAACTGGCAAAGAAAGTATCATACCTAGCTTATGCTTCGAATGCATATGTTTGAATTTTTCTATGGCGTAATGCTCCATACGAAATGGAAATGTTATGTGTTTGGGAGGATGCCATGTAAACGATGCTTATGCAATGCAAAAAGAAACTCTCCAGCAAAATAAATGCTGAAAACGAAGGCAGCTCCACCGGGGATGACAAAATAAATTGTCCTCTGAGTCCAAGAACTATGCTGAGAAGGATCACACTGAATAACTCCTTTGATCAACAACTGCTAGAGATGAAATTCAAAAGAACATCCACTCCACTTGGGATTATATATAACTCTTTGAAAAAGGAAACCAAGACCTGAATCGGAAGAGTGCCAAATATCACTTGGACTTAAAACCTGTTGGGGATGTCAACCATCGATGAGCAAACCTGCTGCAAAGACTACCACCAAACTCTGCTTGGGGAGACACATCACAAGTACTAGACCTGTTGGGGACGCCATTGGACTTAACCTACTGTCATACCCCAAATTTGTCCTACCTGTATATACTATTCATCTGTACATCCGTCCACTAACCATTATTCAAAAATCCAAAAATATGTTTTTTTTGTTGCCTAAAGTCTGTGTTTCATTTGAGGGCATAGAGGTCAGGGTATGTGATGGTTTAAGTGGTGTGGGCTTAAGAATTGTGGCAAGTCAGCTTATATCATAATCATTTGTAGTTCATTTGGTCCATGGTGAAAGACTTGTTGTGTCAATGCAAATGACAAGGTCCAAAGATTCCTTCAATGTTAGGTTCATTTCAATTTAAAGCTCTGATCCATTCAAGGGTTTTAAGATTGATCTATGATTAGTCTTATTTCTTAAGGATCAATTCAGGATGTTTTTTTTCTCTCAAAAGTGGTATCCACGTGGAAAGTTCAATCAAGACTTATGTGTTTTATCATGGCTCACAAAACAATGCTAGGTGTTGGTTTAAGAATTAAGTGGAAGGCCCATTACTTTTTTCAAGCCCATTAATGAGTTTCATACAAAAGTCTACAAAAAAATCCATTTTTTTTACAAGTCCAAAAATCACAAAAATAGGAAATTATTATTACCAAGCCCAATCACAATACAAAATAAATTGCCAAAAGTCATAGATCCATAGTTCATATTGCAAGTCTAGAAATTGCATAATAAGATTTTTAAAACAATCAAGCCCCATTCATACAAACACCAAGTCTTACACTTTTCTAAACAATTACTACCAAAGCCAAGACGCACAAGGCTGGCACCATAATTCCAAGCTGCACCAAGAGTATAAACTAACCATCTACGCAGCATACCATTCCATCTGCAAAAAACCATTCACGCACCAACAAGAAGCTCACAAAGCCACAACGTTTCGCGACGTCTTACAAAGCCATATCTTGGCTAATCCATCTCAAGTGACCAAACCAAGGAGAAATTGCTAGCAACAGGATTTCGCATCACATCACACCAACCTTCACAAGTGCTAAACCAAGTCACACAGCCTGTACACGTACGACAAAAACCGTCGCGACACCACAATTCGCACAACGCGAAAATCGTTACAGAGCAAAACCACACAAAAATCATACCTGCACATGGGAATATCTCACACAAATCACCTTGCAACAAGCCACACAAAATCACAAGACCACATGATTCAAAACAACCTGCACAAAAACGGTTATATCACAGCAAATCCTAATTCACAAAACGTCACAAATTCGTACGGAATTGCAATTTCCAACTCACATAATCCTCTTCCTATTCTACCCTTCACAACTCCCATAAATAGACCCTTGTTTCTCACTCTCAAAGGAAAGAAAGCTTTCAAAGCCAACGTCATTCTGCCAAGTCTCTCCCTCTTCATCCTCATTAAACCCGAAAACCTCCATTCTCAAAATTTCAAACCTCCTTCAAACTCACCTAAACCTTCTTCTTCTACCCAACTGTAACCATAAAATCTCTGCTTCAACCCTCCTTCTTTATCATCAACCTAAACCTCACAAACAACAACAAGCAGTTGAAAACGGAACAAACCAAAAATTAGGAGATGAAGAGAAAGGTTCGAGTGAAACCATAAACTGTGGATTAAATTCAAACCCAAACCAGATCCGAAAATGAGAAGAAGATGGAGACGAAATCGAACCTGAGTGAGAACGGGAAACCGAGCGAGAAGCGAAACAGAGGAGGTTGGGACAATTTCGTGTTCTTCCGATTCAGTTTCGCATTGATGTTTTTCTGTTCTTCAATAAGCGATGATGAAGAAAGTATTCTTCTGAGCATTTTTTTCCGTTGCCATGGCCGTCTTTGTTGTTCTTCGTACGCAATGATGAGGATTTTCCTCTGAGCTTTTCTTTTTTTTCCTTTTCGTTTGCGGTTGAGGTTTGTTTTTAATACCCTGTTTCTTCAATAACATCGCCTTCCCATTTTTTTTTTTGAATTTGTTTTTATTTAATAATGAGAAGAGGAATCCTAATGTTGAGATAACGTGTTGGGTTTGGTGGGTCTCATGACCCATTAAAGTTGCAGCTATTTTATTTAAATCCACCACTTTTTTTTATCATTTTTTGACCGTGTGAGGTGATGGGCTCTAGGCCCATGTGATCCTCTTTTCAATCTATAACTCTGCACTCATAATCCAGCGCCATACCACCCCCCCCCCCCCCCTCACTTTTATTCATTTTCTTTTATTTTAAAAAATAGTTTTAACTTTGTTGTTTTTCTTTATTCTTCTTTTAAGTTTTCTAATATATTATTATTTAAACTTATCCTTCTCTAAGTTCATCTTAATATTTCTATTTCCACTTCAATTTCACTTTTTGGATTTTATTTTCAATTTCGTTATTGGCCAATGATATAAAAAAATCTTGATTAAGTTGATTTATTGAAATCGATTCAAAATCTTGATTTATATGAGGCCACTTTTTTTTTACCGGTCAATGAAAGTCAAAAAATCATAACTTATCGATCTAAGATTAAAGATCTTGATTAAGACGAGACCGATTTTATTTTCACTTTTATTTTTATTCATTTTTGGGTCAATGAAAATCAAATACAAGAGATTATCGATTTTTCGATTTAAAATCTTGATAAAGGTGAGACCTTTCTTAGTTTTCCGATTTTATTTCTATTTTAATTTATTTTTCATTACCTCATATTCTTTTATTTTCACTTTTGGTCAAGGAAAGTCAAAAATCGTTGATTATCGATGTCTCAATTAAATCTTGATTAAGACAAGACCAACTTTATTTTTATGTCGATATTATATCTTGTCAATTTTATCTTTATTATATTGTTCATATTCTTATCATATTATTCATATCATATTCATATCTTATTCATCTAGCCATTTTCTTTGTTTATACACTTAATCAAAACACTTAACAAATCAAGCCTCGTCGTTTTTGTACAAATAAACTCTTTGCATACCTTAATTCGATTCAAACACATTTTTCTCGATCAAATTTCGAAAGAAGGAGATTCTTGGAATCAAGCAATCCTTGGATCTTCGAATGGATGACTCTTAAGGCACGCCCCTTGAGTTGTCGTTCATTCAACCTTTCGACCCTTTTCAAATCAAACCATTTTCAAACCAATTCTCGACTCGTCGTTGAGCCACTCTTCAAAACATTCTCGTAAGTCGAATTCCTTTTTCCTCGACATCAAACGCACACTTGCACATCTCGTGGTTTCGTTACTAAGAGCACCCCTAGGGACTAGTATCGATCCTTACCTCTTTTTACACCCAATTCGACTCAATCTTTTTCAAACATTTTCTTAATCAACTTACGAAAGGAGGAGACTCTTGGAATCTAGCATTCCTTGGATCTTCGATTGAATGGCTCTTGAGGCACGCCCTTGGGTTGTTGTTCATTCACCCTTTCGTTTTAAAACATTTAATCATTATCAAACATTTTCTTAATCAACTCACGAAAGAACTGAGTTCTTGGAGTCTAGCATTCTTTGGATTCTTGAGTGACTGCTCTCGAGGCATGCCCCTTGGGTTGTATGTCATTCAATCTTTTGTCTCCTAAAATTCAAACCCTAACCCCTCTTTTCGTGGGCGTACCACGAACTATGACTGCTCTGATTCTTTATTCTCGTCCGAGTAAAGATACGTAGGCACAAGATTGCGAGGATCTTGGCGAGCTACCTTCCCTCCATCTTTCGTCTTCCCTTTATCCCTTCCCGTAGTCGAACTACGATTGCTCTGATTCCTCATTCTCGTCCGAATGAGCATACGTAGGCCCGAGGTCACGATGATCTTACCGAGCGCCCTATCCTAAAACCACCCCATTTCCCTTAGTAATCGAAACCTTTTACTTTACCTTTTCACATGTACCATTGAGAAGAAAACAAACAAGCTTAGCTAACGTTCATCACAATTCAGACTAAGAGGTTCCCGTTGAGTACAATGGACGTGAGGGGGTGCGCGTACCTTCCCCTCACGTAAACGACTCCCGAACCCAGAATGTGGTTGCGACGACCATGTTCTTACCCCTCCTTTAAAGGTTTTCTCGATATTTTCCTTTCCCTCTTTTGGGATAAATAAAGTTCGGTGGCGACTCTGTTGAACCGTTTTCCGCGGCTTTCACGCGAAGGGTCATGTCTTCGATTAAGTGAAGTCACCACCCACTGTTGGGAAATGACTTCGCCCTTATCCTGCTGTTGCTGGTGAAAACGTGTTTCCTGACTGGCCGAGGGGAGTAGACACCAATACTCTGCGGGGAAGACAACATCTTTGTCTCAGGAACACGTTCCACAAATCTCATGTGGTAATAAAACAACATCCATCCTAAAGCAATCCACTTTAAATGCTGGCTGGGGAACAATCTTTTGTACTCTGACTGGGGAGAGTGGCAGTCTGATGAGGATGATGAAACCTCAATGCTAGGGAGAATAATTCTGTTGGGGAGGAAAGTCAACGAAACCTGCCGAGGGATATCATTGAGCTTAACCTGCTGTTGGAGGAAAGAATTTACCCTGCTGGGGATTAGAGCATGTTGTTGCTGACAGAAATACACTTCCTGGCCTGCTGAGAAAAGTGAGTACCAGGCTCTGTGGGGAAAATAAAGTCTTTTCAAAGACATCCAACACATCTCCTGCTGGAGATACAACCACATTCACCTCGGAGCAATCCACTTTAAACTGCTTGCTGGGGAATAATAAACCAACCATGACTTCGGCTGGGGAACACAATCCTTTGTACTCTTGTTGGGGAGAGTAAGCTCTACTGAGGATGATGACCTTTCAGTGCTGGGGGGAGTAACTCTACTGGGGAAAAACGAACTTGTTACCCAGCCTAACCTGTCTCTATGGTCATAAACGACCCTTTGAACTCTCCACTTGCCCCAGACCACCAGTTCCAAAGGAAGAAATCATCTCAAGAGGATTGTATAGAAGATCGGTCATTCACACTTCCCCAGGGTCTTTAAACTCTTTGAGAGATTTATTAGATCTCGACGCAACTGCCCCAGACTTCATAATCCATGAAGTAAATTGCCTCGAAAGGATTTGTAATGACTTGAAAAATACTCTGTCCCAGTATTCTGAACTTTGAAGAGGTGTTTTCAATTAACCGTCTTCAGGAGTGGACAACTTCTCACGTTCTAGAGGTGGCCTGCCCCAAGTCTTAAAGAAACTTTTCCCCTGACTGATCTTATAGAGATTTGTCAAATCGACCTGATTGCCCCTGTTTGGTTGCTTTAGGGGGAGTTTTTAGTGTGACTGCTCCAGATTGGATGCATCTTATCACCATTTATCAGGAACCCCCGGGCTGCGTACAGTCTCTTGGCCACATACCCCTTGACATGACTGTCCTTCAGAGTTTCACCATCTCAACTTGGGGTGATCGAGCTTCTCGACTGGCGTTCATTGTGTAAGCTTCTTTGATGTCAAACACATGCAAGCCAAAAATATTTATTGTGAGAATGACAATTCTAATGCAACACTCGTGTTAACCTTGAAGTTTTATTGAAAATGCGTCACCAAGGCTTGTGAACGAATCACTGGCTAGGATGTGACATTGATTTTTGAATGGAAAACAATATGCATATGCAATACCAATAAAAATATTATTAGCATAACCCATAGGAGTCAGGAATGCTATCTCGCTGAAGTACGCTTTCGGAATAAACCCTGCTTCAATTAGGACTTTTTAAGGGTTGTAACGTGGCTTGGTTCACGGTATTGAGAAAAAAGGATTTAAGGCTCAAAGTTTATCGGTGCCCACCCATTCTCCTTGATGTTCTCCAGTCCTATGTTCAGCTAATCTGACACAAGCGCTCATCTCCCAAAAAGATATTTTGATCATTAAGGAACCGATGCAACTGATGGTTTGACACCTAATGAGGTTTTAGAGTGACAGTCACCCCTTTTTGTCTTTTGTTCGTAGTCACACGAATTTGTTCTTGCTCGAGGATTTTCTTTTGTAATCCTTTTGCTTTTCGCTTTTTCGTTCTTTTGTTTCCCTGATTTTGCCTGAACTAATTCTTTTTTAGTCTTTCGATCTTGAAGTCCAGCGGGATGCCCTAACTTTTTCCTAAGTCGCTTGTTTTCAAGTTTCAACTTAGCGGGCTTTCTTTCTTTTCTTTTTCTTTTGATTCTTCTTTTTTAAACAAATCGTGTGACACTGTTTTGTCTGACTTGCTTGAAAGGGTTGTGACTGCCTCACTCCTTGATTGGTGATGGATAACCATTGTGGTTTCATATCTCTTGACCTCTTGATGGTGGAATAGAAGGTAACGGATCCTCAGATGCACACTCCTTTTGAAATTTGAACGCTCGGTCAAACTAACTGACGCCTACCCTGCCCCAGGGTTAAGTGTGAGGGTTTTTTCGTACGAAAGAAACTCCTACTTCAAGACTCAAAAGGGTTAACGAGGGTCTATCTCCCTTATATCTCTGGTGTTTGGGGATTTGAAACAATGCCTATACATCCTCAATAGGGTTCTATCCTTGAACATACAACCAGAGATTTTGCGTTTTCACCTCATCATCTTCCCTCAAGAGTTCTAGACAAGAAAGTTGGTATTGCAATGCATATAAACATGATATGAGTGTATAAAAGTAAATTACTTCAAGAACAGCACATTCATTGCATTAGAATCAACATTCAAAACACAAACAAGTTTTTTCATGCAAACACTGTTTAAACAAACAAATGAAAGCTACATATAAAAATGCAGTAAAGAATCCGAAGACTGCCATTATTGAGGAGACTTGACTCTGCCTAGACTTATTGTTTCTGACGATGCTCTTACAATTTGGATGCTCATTCTAGAAAGGAGTCTTCAATTCAAGTACAGACCGTCAGGCGTGATCGTGATGAACTTTGAGTCGATTAAGTCTTGCACCTTGTGTTGCAGAGCTTTGCAATTTTCAATCAAATGGCCAGGTGCCCCTGAATGGAACTCGCATCTTGTACTTGCGTCCCAACCTGGTGGTATCTTTGCTGGACATGGTGTGAGAGTCCTTAATTGAACCAACTGATACTTGAGTAGATCAGGCAATAACTGAGCGTATAGCATGGGAAGAACATCAAACTGTCTTTCAGGCTTCTTCTGCCTTTGTTGCCCCTTTCTAGAGCAGTTCTCTTGTTGACACTGATTTGAGCGCACAATCTTTCCAAGCGCTTTTCTATTCAGACTTGGTCGAGGCGTAGGCAGCAGTTGCGGACGTGGGGATTCTAAGACCAAAGACTGCATGAAATGCCGCTGACTTGATGTAGCCTTGGGAGAGGCAACAGGGATATCCACTTCTTTTTCAACAGCTGGAGTAGGACCACCTCGTATGCTTACGCCTCCCGGCGTGAATTCAATTACCTTCAAATCAATCAGATCCTGGACAGCATGCTGCAAGGCCCTATAATTTTCAACATTAGGCCCCGGCGCACCAGAGTGGAAATCACAGTGAGCTCTTGCATCATAACCTGGTGGGGGAGTACTAGTAAGAGGAGCCAGAGTTCTTTTTTGTACTAGTTGCAACTGAAGGAGATGCGGTAATAGCTGAGAATATGGCACTGGTGGAGTCTCTAAGTGTCGGTTCATCTTTGGTCTATCCTGACACTGACGAGGCGCATTACCCTATTGCGGAGATACAGCCGGAATGGTCACAGTGGCAATTTGCTCATTCTTTGGGAGGGATCCCTTAAACAATGGAGGAGAGACAATTCCAGCCACAGATTCAGGCATGGGAGTATTATCTTTGCTTAGCATACCTCTCACGACCTCCATAACCAGACTCATCTGTGTCTTCAGTTGATTGACCTCCTCCCTCAGCATTCTCTGGTCTTGAATCAATGCTTGCATGCTCCCCATAAACTGCCCCATTTGGCTCCGTACATCCCTTAATTCCACTTGAATTTGCTCCATGATCACCTTCTAAATGGCTTGAGCAGTTAAGTACTGAAATTCGGAGAGAACCAGATCAGGACAAGAATAACCAGCCTCGAACACCTGTTATGCAAGTGAGTATGGAAATGAAATACAAACGCCATGTTCGAATATTTCCAAGGAATCATCCTGCTTTGATTCAAGTTTTTTTTTTCACCTATGAACCACAAGAAAAAGATGGAAATGCTCAACAGTTAATCTCAAAGTTAAGATCCTTGGAAATACGAGAACATGTATGCAAAAATGATGATGCAGATGTAACAGACATGGGATAAAGGCTTTTATATAGTCTGAATAATCACTGTGTCGTGCTGATGACTGAATAAGTTCACAGGTCTGCTCTGAAGAGAATACTGGAATACCAGAATATCTGAATAACCAGAACACTAGAATAACCAGAATACCAGGCTAATAAGTTCACATTGATAGGAGAACCAGAATACCAGGTAGGTTGAAGGCCAAGGTCACCTGCAAACCTGCAAACACCCAACCCCTCTCACATGTGGGTTCTAGAAAACCGAGGATCCTCAATATCATGGACCCTCAGGTCGAGAAATGATGATACGTTCACCATTTCTGGTTTGGCATCATCATCAATCGAGGAGGCCTCAACTGATTCCCCTCAAAAAGGTCATCCTATATGAGTTCCCAGCATTGGGTCCTCGGATCAAGAATGTGTAATGGGTTTGCCATTTCTGGTCTGCCATTATCACATCTCGGGAGGAGTGCCGCAACTGAGTCCTCGGGAATGGTCACCAGAGTCGACAGTTCCTCAAGAGAATAACTACTGGCCTGTATCAACATACAGTAGCAGATATCTCCCAATAAAACCTCGTCTAGCTGTAGGTCTCGTGAACACCCGATGTGGCCAACACCACGGGAGCGTCACGCCTGCCCACGCTAATACCTATGTGTATGCTCAAGCCTGGGTAGTGGGCTTATCTCTCAGAAATCCCAACCCGACAAACAGAAAATCTAGTACAGCACAGCATAATCCAGCATAATAATGAAATGCAATGCAATAAATGCGGTAAAAATAGTAATGTACAAGAACACAGTAATATACAGCAAAATAAAGCACAACAGTAAACACCCAATGAAATAAAAACACACAAGCGCTAGGATTGACTCGTAAAAGGGATGGACCAGCAAGAGGTCAACCAATCTTCATTGGCATTTCCCCAACAGAGTCGCCAGCTGTCGCTCCCGGGATTTTCATCCAAGTATAAACGCGAAAGTGGCGCGGAAAGAGAGTCGCCAGCAATGTGTATTTATCCCAAGAGAGGGAAAGGAAACACTGCATAAACCTGAGGGAAAAGAAAAGCATGGTCTCGCGACCAAGAGTAACGGGTAAGGGAGTCGGTTACGCGAGGGGAAGGTATTAGCACCCCCACGCGTCCATCGTACTTGATGGGATCCACGCTTGTTGTCTCGATCAAAGGGTGTCGTCATCTGGAGCTCCGCTGCTACCGGAAATAAGAAGGAACTAGAACGGAAAAAGGACGAAGAAACGAGGAAGAAAAGAAAAAGAAGTGACTCGGTAGGACATCGACGTCCTATGCCTACGTATTCCCTCGTGCAATGGGAAAGTCAGAGTCAACGTAGTTCGGACACGAACTAAGAGGGGAGGTTGCTCGCCAAGACATCGTCTTCTCGTGCCTATGTATCCTCAATCTAACCAGAAGGAGGAAATCAGAGCAGTCGTAGTTCGACCTAACGAGGTCTTAGTGTTTTTTTATGAGCGACATTAAGTTCGTGTCCGGCAGTTAGGATCGATGCCTGTTGCGACGAGACGGAAGTAACGTGCTCTTTTCTGAAAAAGGTTTGAAAATTAACAGTCCTGAAGGATGAAAAAGGTTTGAGTTTGTTTTGTGTTTTTAGACAGAAATGGATTGAAGCTAGTTTGTAACTTGCATTGCACCCAAGTCTACAACATAGGAACGAATACGTCGCATATCGTCCCCAACAGGACGTACACTAAGCATCCTAGAAGAATGAAGGGAGACCCCCCCATTCTTCACTTCCCATATATAAGGCTCATGCGCAATACACGTTAACCTTTGTTAAGTGTTTTAGAAGGGTTATAAGATGAGAAGAGAAGACTCAAAGAAAAAAAAACACTAAGGGGAATTCTATCCTAGAGTTATCATGCAAAAGATGGCCTTAAGGGAACGTTTAAGAACAACCTAAGTCTAAAGAAGAGAGAGGGATAGAACTACCTAATGCTTATCCTACCTCACCTTAATCAAAAATTAAGGATGAGCTAGGATCCCAAAGGGATGTGAAGAAGTTATACACAATCAAGCATTATATCATGTAATCCACACATAAAAGAGAAATAGAAGTAAAAGAGATGAGAGATGAAAGGAGAAATGAGCATGGATAAACATCCACATACTCATATGTCTTACCTCTGGCCCTACATAAAAGTTTAGCACAAAATAAACACAAGTATTGAATACAAGTGATAAAAAGTAAAGCAAACCATGCTAGTTATTTTAAGAAAACAACATAAGAAGTAAACAAAGTTTGAACTAAGAGGAAAGGTTCCTAAGGGTTAAGAGCCATCCAAGGTCAGTAGGTATATGTCAAGGTACCCTACTAAGGTTAACATGCCCAATGAAAACAAATAATGTCAAACTATGCATCAAATGATCATACAAATGCAAGTTATGCACTAACTATGCAAGATGAATGCATATGATTCATGAACATGAATTAATGCACATACAAACGTTAAAGTCAGAACTGAATGACATTTATGAAGGTATAGAGATGTCATTAAGATGGCATGTGAATCATGAATGCAAGCATGGAGAATGATTAAGCAAGAAGAAGTGAAAGCAAACACCATACAAGTTCATACATTTATGCATACTTGCAACACAAGTAAAGAATGAAAATGCAAGATGATCATACATGTTTAAGGGATGTAAGTCAGTAGCATATGGTATATGGGATGACATTTAGAATGAATGGATGAGCATACAAAACTCACACACATCTCATGTTGATGCAAGTTCAAGAGTGAAGCAAACATGTTCATGTCAAATCAATCAAGTACTCAAATGTTCATGCACTTATGAAACATGCAAGACGCACTTATAAATAATGTTATATGATTGAGAATGATCACAAATAGAACATGAATCAAATTTAAATGGAAATTCAAGATCACACAAGCATTAATGAAAACAAACCATCAAAGTGTGTAAGAAGAAAAGCACAAGTCCACAAAACAATTCAAGTTTGAATAAGTGCATACAAGTCAATCCAAGATGAACAAGTAATGACCTATAATATGAGAAAAAGGACCTATAATGTTCACACAACATGTATCAAGAGGTCTCAACAAGTGTCAAAGAGGATTGCATACAATGCATATCAAAACCCTAGCAAATGGTCTTTAACATTCACATAAACAAGGATGCATTTATGAGTTCCTAAAGAACATGTTAAGAGGCCAAGAAAATTGGAAGAAGGAAAGTGCATTAAAGTACAAACAGTAAGTAAACATGCCTTAAAGGAATGGACCAAAACTCATTAAGAATCATGCTAAAACATGTTTCACAAGTTCACATAAGTGGCACAAGCATTAGGCACAAATAGGACATTCAAACGTTAACCAAAAATGCTCCCAAAAATCCACAAAAATTACATGAAGTGCCTCCATATATCATACAAGCATGTATCAAGTTTCATGTCAAAATTCAACTCACAACTAGTTGAAACAATTCATCAATGCATCATGTGTCATTAACAAAGCTCAAACAAAATGCAAAACAATGAAAAATTCATGAAAAATAGTAACATAATCCAAAAATGGAATATAAAAGTGCCAAAAATTATTTAAATGGATTAGGATGCCTTGTGAATTTATTTAGGATTTTTAAGAATGCACGAGTATTTTTTAAAAAAATAAAATGCAAACAATTTGAAAATAAAATAAAAAAACAAACGGAAATAGCCAAGGGGTGTATGGATAGCAAAAATCCAGTTCAAGCATGATATGGGCTCAAAAGGAGGGGGTGAGGATATAAATCCAAGATCCAGCCCACACGCGTGGGTGTCTGAGGTGTATGCCATGTTCTCAGTCAAAATCTAGACTCGATGAGAGCCACTAGATCAAGTCAAACAAGATGATCAGGCAAATCATGCAAATCATGTGGCTGATGATGCAAGCATATGGTAATTATGATGAGCAATGCACACGAGATCAAAGAATTCAAATATATGCTGAAGAAAGGCACGTGAGAGGGAGGCCTTCTCATTAATGTCCGGGCAGCCTTACGTTCGTTGGATCAGGATACATCAATGGCGGAGATCTAAACTGGCAAGGTTCTAGGGTTTATGAGATGTGATGAACTCAGGTGGCTAGAGAAGACTCTGGTCGTCTTCTCCGGCGTACCTCCACCGTGGTCAGTGACCAAAACTCCCAGAAATGCACAAACTACATATCATTCTCTTCCTCTCAACACGTAGGTTACGAATCCGAGCTTAGATTTCACATGTGATTCATGAATAAAGCAAATCGAAGGGAAACATTTGTCCCTAACTTTTCAAACTATACACCTATGGTGCCTATCAACTAGCCAGAGGTTCACATCGCTCCTATTGAGCTTCAAAACAAGCAAAATCAACTTAAAATCAAAGTGAAATGCAAGGAGATTTGAATGTGTAAACCTGTGATTTTGATGAAGCTTTCAACACAAGAAAGAAGAGAAAAGATCCTTGATCTTTGGAGATTGTTACTGGCCAAATAAAGGCAGTGAAGAACTTGTTATTTGCTGAGAAAAATCAGTGGAAGAAAAGTGAAATCAAGCTTGAATGAGATGTAGCAACTTCAATCTCCTTCCATACTCCATTGATGATTGATGAAAGATGAAGAGAGTTCAGAGAAATGAAGCTTCGAGAAAGTGAGAGAATGAGAAATTTTCAGTGTGAGTGTGAGTGTGAAAGAGAGTGAGTTTCTGAATGTGAATAAGTGAAGTAAAATTCAGTTAGAGATTGCCTTTATATGCTGGGTTAGATGTTAACCAAGGTTAAAAATTTGTTAGAACTATGGTTAACAGTTAGAGAATGAGTCGAGTGAAGTTGAAAAAATGAAATTGGAAATGGAGTGGGAGTGAGTTTTTAGTTTGTGAAGCTCGGGTTATGGTTCATATGTGGAGGGAGTATCGAATATCGTGTGGTTCATGATGAAGGGTGGTGATGTGTTTAACTGAACTTGCAGAACAATAACTTGTTGTACAAGTTTCTTTCTCTTTTCCTTTGTCCAAATGAAACAAGTATATGTGCATGTATGTGTGTAAGGATTTTGTTTGGCTTAAAATGGCAATGTATGATGATGCATGGGAATCTTACATGATGCGTACGGTACAACAATGGCAAGGTTTTTATCTGAATTTTGCTTGCTTGGTGTGGAAGAAAACCAGATGCATGAGCCTCACTTTGGAGCATTGAATCTTCATGAACATCAAATCAATTTGATCCATTTTGGTGTCTTTGGAAAGAGCTCATGGAGTAGAACAAGATTGGTTTTTATAGCAACCACAATTGAATCCTTTAAGAAGTCTAAAAATGATCATGAAGATGCTTTCTCATGACTAAGTTGGCATGCCAACTTTCCTTGGTCGTGCCTGGCCTATATGCGCATGGGATGAACCTTTGATGCACCTGGCTTTAGCTCACCATATCTCTCAATATATTGATCACATAAAAAATTCCCCAACGTCAAAGTTATAGAGGAGATTGAGATGAACAAGACTCAATGTGAATATTTTTTCATTTGAAGCCTCCATCATAAAGAAATTTTCCTCTGAACTTGGACATTTCATGCACATAAGGTGTTTGATCAAATTACTTCGAGCCAGCTCGTCCATGACTTGCTTGCCTGACCCAAAATGCCTTACAAACCTCCAACTTTAATCAATCATAACTCCCTCGATTTTGATCCAATGGAGGAGTTCTTGTTATGGTTTTGATGCTTAAAGTGTGAACTTTCATTAGGCCTCTTGAAATTTTCCATTTGAAGTTTGCGTCATGAAGAAAGAGAGCTCCAAAGATGGGTGTTCAGCTTGCCAAAACTTACTAAATTTAGAAACCCTAATTTCTATTTTTAGCAACTTCTCACATCTCTTGATTTCTTGTGAATCTCTTGACATTTCTTGATCAATTTCTATATGACATGAGGAACATGAATTTGACCTTAAAAGTCAGGAGTTGCCTTTTTCCTCTACACAATTGACTTTTCCCCAATCTGACTGATTCTTAACCAATTGTTCAATTGAAGATCCTCTAAAACGAACCAATGGCAAATACTTCATCCTTAGACAATTGAAACCATATGGAAAACCTTGAAATCAAGCTTTGACTAAAAATCAAACTTGCACTGACTTTTCTCCAAAACCCTAATTTTGCACTGGTTAGGAGAATGTGATTCTCTTGAGATTTCTTGCCAAGATTGATCACATGATGAGGTGATGGACCAATAAGATACCTTGTGGTCCAAGGCTCCTTTGTGGCTCATGTAATGATGACATTGAGACTATCTCTCCTCTTGATGTCTTGTATAGTACACATGAACTTTTACTTGAAGCTCTGGAAAACATCTTCTTCTCTTGAGTTAGCTCATATACCTTGATCCCATGCTAAGAACCAATGCTATGCAAAGATGATAATGCAAGAATGAAATGAAACATAAACCAGTTAGAGGTTAGAAAAAGAAAGGGAAAATTTTGGGGTGCTACAGCTCCTTTGGATGAGCTTCAGCATCTCATCATCGTTCTTTGAAAGGTCAGGATCACCGGATTGGCCGACTGGTGGATTAGGAACTTCTGTTTGAGGTTCCTTTTCTCTATTAGGTTCTCCAACTCCTCTATTGAAGATTTGACCGCTCCGTGTTACTCGACTAATGTCTGCAATATTCACGATGAAGGGTAATGGAGTTTCCTTCCCATTGTCAATTGTTGTCGCACCGTATTTGTAAGGGATAGCCTTAGTTGATTCCTATGGTACTGGTCCCGGTAGATAGATAACTACAGGAGCCTTCTGATTTTTTTGACTGTCGTAGGTAACTTCAATCAATTCCTGGTTAAAAACCTTTGATTCGTCAAGTATAGGGACGATGGTACAAACATCTTTGGTCCTTTCACGATCAGAGATCAAGGCAACATCCCTGATTTGATCAGCGAAATAGTCTGGCGTCTAGTTGATTGATCCAGCACTTGGGCATGGTCGAATCTCTTTATGGTCCAACTGACTCTGGAGGGCTGCTCGCACGAGGTAACATCCTTGGTTATTTTTCGAGCAGACTCTACAACGCTCGTAGTTGTACGGTGGCACCTGGCCACGTCCGCTTTGAATGCAGTGCAACCTCACTAGATCTGTTTCCATTGATCAAACATCCAGACTTTGATGCCTAGTAGGGTTCCCATTTACCACGCTGATTTGTTACGTGTCTTCATCCATATAGATCAGAAGCCACTAGTGGTTTAACAAGTGTTGCAAAGTTCTTTGCACGAGAGCACACCCTTGGTTACTCTCACGGCATACTGTACAGTTCTGATAAATATGCGAAGTCAGAAACCCGAGCTGGAGTTGTGTAGCGTGTAACTCCACCAAGCTGGTATTCATCAAGCGAATATCAAAGATTTGAATCATATTTACTTGATACTGATTTCCATCGCGGTAATCCTGAATCCATCCAAGATCCATCTGACGCTGGAGGGCCTCTTGTACAAAAGAGCATCCCTGTTTGTTTACCGAGCAAGTCATACAGGAATTATAATCATGCCGTGGAAGATTATGGTACTGGCTTTGCCTTGAGTACATTGCCACCAAGTTGACATTCATTGCCAGAATGTTGTGATTCTGAATAATGTTGGAATTCGTATAAGTCATATTGACCCCACGAACTCAGTGCTCTTGGATCCATCCGAGATCCAATTGTTCCTGTATAGCTGATTGCACCACAGAACATCCTTGATTATTCTTAGAGCAGATATCACACTGGTGATAGTTATGAGGTGGCACATGGCCGTATCCACTCTGTCTACAATGCATCTTGACCAAGTTGGCCCTCAATAAGAGTACATCAGAAATTTGATAGCGGTTGCTAGAGTCTCCTTCTATCAAATTTACCGCAGCTTTCTCGTGTTGAGGCAGCGGGTTCGTGAGAACATTCGAATTTGTATCCTTGAAAGATAAGACCCCGCTCCTAACAAGCTTTTACACATCGGATTTGAAATTGAGACAGTTTTCTATGTTATGCCCTGGTCCTCCTTGATGGTAAGGGCAAGTCTGATCCGCTTTGAACTAAAAAGGTGGATTTTCCGGTATTGTAAGAGGAGACCTGGTTTGGACATGCCCCTTGACCAGTAATAATGGAAATAGTTTGGCGTACAACATGGGTATAGGGTCGAACCCAGGTGGTCGCGTTGTATGGTTGTTGTTATATGGAGGACGAGCCTGCTGAAGAGGATGTTGTGTCCTTTGCTGATATTGTTGTTGATTCGGTTGGCTCTGAGCAACCCGAGGTTAATACGTAGGAACAGGCGCAGAGTTGATAGCAGGAGTTACAACTGCTACTGGTTGGTACCGTCGGCTTTGCTTCCCGAGAGAGATATTCCCAATATCCTGCTTTTTTTCTTAGGGAGAGCACTACAGTATCGTTTTGTATTACTTGATGATCCACCATCTTTAACTAAACGTCCTTCTCGGACTGCTTCCTCAAGACGAACTCCCATGCCTACCATTTCGGTAAAGTCACTGGGCACACTGGCGACCATTCTGTCGTAGTAAAATGAGCTCAAGGTCTTTAAGAAGATCTTTGCCATCTCTTTTTCCTCAAGAGGTGGACAAATCTGGGCGGCAATTTCATGCCATCTTTGAGCATATTCCTTAAAGGTTTCCATGTCCTTTTGTGACATCGATCTGAGTTAATCTCTGTCAGGTGCCATGTCCAGGTTATACTTATACTGCTAAACGAAAGCAGCGCCAAGATCTCTGAAAGTGCCGATCTTAGTACGGTTTAAACCCATGTACCATTTGAGTGCGGCACCGGTTAAACTATCATGAAAGTATTGAATCAGTAGCTCCTGGTTCTTTGTCTGAGTTGACATTCTCTGAGAGTACATCACCAAATGGCTTTGAGGGCAAGAGTTACCCTTGTACTTTTCAAATTCGGGCACCTTGAATTTGTGCGGAACTTTCACATTGGGGACCAAACAAAGGTCTGCGGCGTCTTTTCCAAATAGATCCTGACCGCGAAGGGCTTGCAGCTCTTTCTGCATCTCCAAGAACTATTCCTGGAACTCATTCATTCTGTCGAACATACTTTCATTTCTGCCAGAAGGTATTTGTCGAATCTGTCCTTCCGGGACAGTGTGTACCACGGGTGGTGGTATAGTCATCATGGCAGTGACTCTAGGTCCTTCCCTCTCCCAAAGTTTGTAACCTTCAAGAGTTGCAGTCATGCCCCTGGCATCTTCGCTTTCCTGAAGTTTGTAACCTTCAGGCCCAGCGGCTCCGGCTGCGGTTCCCTGATCTTCAGTGATCGGCGGAATATATCCTTCTAGGATATAGTAAATAGGCATGCCCCAGGGACGATCTTTCGGCATCTTATACCTAGGATCATACTTTTTCACTATGGGCGTTGATGTGATCTCTGAGATCACAGTCCTTTGTTGTTGCATCTGAGCTTCTGCTAGAGCTTGCATGTCGTTATGAAGCTTTCTTAGATCCTCTTTCAGAGTGTCGATCTCTTCCCTCAACTCTCTGTTCTCCTCCTCGAGATCATCCATATTTTTCTGTCGATTGGCCCGAGTATTGTCCGAATGAGATAGTTTGACTCTACAATCGAGACGTAGCCGTTAGATTCGTAGGTAAGAAGAATGCGTTACGCGAGAATGATGAATGATATGCAATGATTATATTAATTGTATATATTTTTTTGTTTATTCAAAGTAAACTTCGACAATTGGATTACAAATATCAAACAGTGGGGAAGACCCCGTTTTATTGAATTCAAAGATTGCGGAATGGAAATACAGTAATTTACAAAGTGCTGTAAAAGGAAATGTCTAAGCTAATGGACCCTGAGTTCTCTCTTAGGAGAGCTCAGGTGCTGATTCTGGTACTTTCCTTTTCTTTGACCGGGGCTCTTGGGCCGTTGTCGGGTTGTCATTCCTTTGCCAAGTGAAAGGAGCGAGCAAATTCCTTTGGTCCTCTTGGTTTTCTACAACGTGTTGCTCTAAAATCTCAATCAGAGCATCTTTTTCTTTTAATAGTTGTTGTATTTTCTTACACTCCACATTGAGAATACGGTACTTGTTCCTCCAAGACCTCTTCTCCTGTTGAATTTTGTTGAGAGTAACCTAAAGTTTTTCCGTGTCGGACATAAAGTAAAGGATGTGGTCCCTTAATGGAAGAACTTCCTGACGAAGGTAAGGCATCCTCAGCTTGAGAGCTCTAGTCTGTACCCAGTGGAGATAAGGTTCCACCGAGACACAGTCTGGTTTTCCTAGAGACTCTCCTCCTTTCCTATGAACGTGTTTCCAGGCATGCACTATTTCTGTCTTTAGTGCCCTGTCATTTTCTCCTTCCTTGAAGAAAAGACCTTCCAGATGAGCATTACGCGAGACATGCCTCATCGGGTATCCAAATTGACGACGAACCAAAATTGGATGATAATTGATTCCTCCTTTAGTTCCTATGAGGGGTACATTTGGGAAATTTCCACAACGGTCAATGATTCTGATCTCGTCATAGATTCGATTGTACCAATCGATGTCAGAGTTGGTAAGAGACATGATCCTCTGCGACCAACGTAAAGTATTCTTAGGATCCCAAAATGCAGCCGACTTGGGCAAGTGGAAAATGAACCATTTGTACAGCAGGGGTACATAACATGTGATCATTCCTCCGCTATACAAATTCCTTAAGTGTACCGAATGATAAGCATCTGTGAGCAGCGTCGGTACAGGGTTTCTAATCAGAAAAATATTAATGGCGTTGATATCTACAAAGTTATCAATGTTGGGAAACAAAAATAACCCTTAGGTAAGCAAAACAAATATGCTTTCTAAAGCGGCCACGTTCCCTATACTAGCAAAGTACATAGCTTTCTTGATTAAGAACTGGGTTGGCAAACCCTAAATTCCACCCTTAGTGGTCATGTGAGTCCTGACTTCTGACTTGTCCAAATAGATTGCTTTTGCAATGGTTTAATCCTTTGGAATTTCTTCCAGTCCAGAAAAGGGAGCTTGGTCAGTAATATGCAAATCAGTCAGGTGAGAGTACTCCTCAAGTGTTGGTGCTAGCTGATAATTCGGGAATGTGAAACAGTGATAGACCGGATCGTAGAACTGGATTAGTGTGGACAGGATTCCTTCGATTACATGGATCCTTAACAGAGACAGCAGCCCTCCATACTTGGCTCTGAAAGCCTCAGGGTTGGTTATCATCCTCGCCATACCTCTTAAATCCTCTAGTTTTGGAACCTTGAAGGTGTACTTGTGAGTCTTCCTTCCTCCGAAATCCATAATGCAATATTTTTCTCTGATATTTTCCATCATTGTCTTAGGTTAATTTGAAAAAGAGAGACTAGAAGAGAAATTTTTCTTTGTTTTAATGTTTTTTAGATGAATGCAGCACATAAAAACATAGAAAAAACATGGGGTCAAAGGGTTGGTGTTATGAAGTCAAGGTTTTACCCATCCCCAAAGGTTTATACTGGTGATTTTTTGTACCTGTCCTCAAAATCACTGACCCCTCTTGGGATAACAACAGCAAGCGGATTGTCAGCGAGCTGTAGTATCTTAGAGTAGTCTCAAATGAGGGAAGTATCGTGTGATAACTATTTCCGATAGCCTCCGCACTACAAAATGGTTTCAGTCTACTAAAATCCTCAGCTTCTCAGATAACCCAATGGAATAATCTGCTTTCAACAACCGAAGTCGTATAGGAATTGAATCCGCAAAGGGCATCTCCACTGATTTGATGGACGACCGGGACCTCTTATCTGGGATTCACTCCCCGTAAGATTACCCGTATAATGCCATCACTTATCTTAGGTGTATACTCAATCTTTCCACATGCGGCATCACACGCATTCCTATTAGCAGAAAAGTAAACACGGATATCAATTAGGAAAAGCAGTATATATATTTATCTTAACATCCTAGACCTCTAGTCTTATGATCCTATACAGACAATGACTCCCCAGCAGAGTCGCCATTTCTGTGGTATTTTGTGAATTTAAGGCTTTCACCCTAAAAGAGGCTAGAAAGAATGCCTCCCACTGTGGTCGCCATTTTTTATGTAGTGCGATTTTTGTTGTTTCGAATCACTATCACTTTGGTACTACAGTTCGATTCATTTTTTATCCTGTGAAGCTGATTAAGGGAGGCAAATAGATGTCTCCAATTAACCCTGCTTGCATACTGAGGTTAAACAGTCAAAATTGTTGGTTTACAGATGCTATCAAAAGGGGGGTCTGCTTCGGGTTATTTGCTTAAAAACAATGTCTAGACTATTGGCTAGGTTTCTGGTAAGGTGTTAGGTCTGATGCTTTTGATGGGTGTATGAAGGTATTGGATTTTGGGTTTTTTTTATTAGTATGCTCGCTAAGTTTTTTACAATCTTATGCCTACGTATTCCCGAAATAGGGAAATCAGAGCGATCGTAGTTCCTCCTATTCTATGGGAGGAAAAAGATTGTTTTGGTGTCTTGTTCAAAGCCCAAGACATGAAGCTAAAGGTGGTTTGTATCTTTTTCAAAGCCCAAGATATGAAGCTAAAAGGTTTTGGATGAGAGAATTAGTCATCTCTAAAGAGGAGTTGTTGATGTTTGTATGCTGTGAGCAAGGCACAAATTTGATGCTAAAAGGTTGATTGAGTCAACCGGGGGTTTCTTTATACAAAGCCTAAGAGGAGGCGGGAAGTTTGACTTTTCCAGGGAAAATGTTCTTTCTGTCTTGTACAACACCCAAGATTGAGGCTAAAAGGGATTTTGACTCCGTTGGGGAGAATGTTTCTTGTATAAAGCCCAAGATGGAGGCTGAAAGGGTTTGACTCAACAAGAGAGTACTTTTATTTGTCCTGTATAAAGCCCAAGACGGAGGATAAAAAGGTTGACTCAACAAGAGAGTCTTGAACAGGTGATGGACTCAACAAGAGAGTCTGAAGGTTGTTTGACTCAACAAGAGAGTCTTTTATACTCAATAAAAGAGTGATTTGTTGTCTCGTACGAAGCCCGAGATTGAGGCTAAAAGGAGATTGACTCAAAAAGAGAGTCTTTTATACTCAACAAGAGAGTGTTTTTCTATCTCGTACAAAGCCCGAGATTGAGGCTAAAAGGAGATTGACTCAACAAGAGAGTCTTTTATACTTAACAAGAGAGTGTTTTTCTATCTCGTACAAAGCCCGAGATTGAGGCTAAAAGGAGATTGACTCAACAAGAGAGTCTTTTATACTCAACAAGAGAGTGTTTTTCTATCTCGTACAAAGCCCGAGATTGAGGCTAAAAGGAGATTGACTTAACAAGAGAGTCTTTTATATTCAACAAGAGAGTGTTTTTATATGTCTTGTACAAAGCCCAAGACGGAAGCTAAAAGTGGTTGACTCAACAAGAGAGTCTGAAAAGGTTAGCTCTGCTAGGGAGAGTCATTTGTACAAAGCCCAAGAGAAGGCTGACTTACTCCTGAGGATTATTGAGATCCTGAAGCGGTTCCAAGTGTGGGGAACTCTCATGAGAGAGACCGGGTTTCTGCTGGAGATTGATCCAGAGTGATCGGTGTTTTTTCCTACGTTTGAAAGGAACTGGAGAAGGTCTTTGAGACTCAAGAGGTTTAAACTGTCCAAGTCTAGAGTTTTATCTTTTGTACAATGCCCAAGAGGAGGCAATGAGTACCAACCCTAAAATGGCTGGGGTTTTTGACGCGGGAAAGACTGATCTAGCAAAGGATGACTAAGTTTTGTCTTATACCTTTAAGAGTTCATCAGGGTCCTTGTATTAAGCCCAAGAGAAGGCATGAGAACTTCTAAGAAGCCGAAGGGTCCTTGTACAATGCCCAAGAGGAGGCGGGGATGCTTTTAGGAAGCATGTGGGTCCCCAAACCAAGAGAAGTTCAAGAAATGCAATTCACAGAGAAGAGATTATTCCAGGAAAGTTCGAGAATTTGGAAGAAACTCAAGAGATGCCATTCACGGAGAAAAGATCATCTCTGGGGAGTTAGAGTTTCTTTGACAATTTATAACGGTGACAGTCTGAGAAAAGGTTCACCGAGAATACTGCCTTTCTCTTTGTTCGATATTGTTTAACCACAAGAGAAGGGAAGACTGTATCTAGAATCCTACGGGGGATCTAGTTTTGTTTGTATTTAAGAGTGACCAACAGGGCTTTACCTAGTTCTAGACGTAGTTGTCGGGGAAAACTCTAAATAACTATACTAGTATTACACAGGGTTTATGTGACAAGTATATAAAAGGATGTGAAAGAAGACTTACAGTGAAACAGCCCCACAATACAGTTATATACATATGAAAGCGGTAAATGAAAGCGAATAAATACTTACCCGTTGTAGAGCTTCCATGTTGTTTGGTTAGTTGTTCAACAAAGAAAGTTTTGATAACAACATATATTTAAATTCAACATAAAAGGAGAAAGTGCTTTGAAAAGATTGTTGGGGCTTACAGCTCAAGGAGAGGCCCAAGTTTTAACGATGATCGCAACGTTGATTTAAAAATTATACATAGGGACTTATACAATATGTGAGGCCCGAAAAGTGGTATATTTACAAAGGGGATGGGACTTACACTCTAATAGAGGCCCAAAATGTTTTTAAATAAAAGAAATGGGACTTACAACATGAGGGTAGGCCCAGATGATTTGATTTTTGAACTGGCGATTGCGCCGAGATTTTTAAATAAAAGAAGTGCTCGAATGGGCCCTACCCCACTGCCTACGTATCTCATCGGGAGCATGAGAATCAGAGCGACGTAGTTCCCCTCACTAAGGGAAAAGTTGTTTGTGTTTTTTAGTGGAAACGTCAGAATGCGCGTTCCAGCAGTTAGGTGTTGCAGCTCGCTGTAGGGAGACTTAGGCGTTACCTGTTTGCGGTGGAACGAACTTGATGAATCCTTAAGGAAGGAGTGAAGAGATGAGAGAAGAATTATTTGTTTGTTTTTGTCTTTTAAGAAAGAAGTATTTTATTTATTGGTGTTTAGTAACTCACATTGTATTTAAGTCCTTCATGTAGGATCGAATGCCTCGCATATCGACCCAAGACGGGACGTACGCTAATCATTCCAAGAAAGTGAGAGAAGACCCCTCACTATCTCGTTCTTACATGAAAGGCTCAAATACAATATTTGTTAGGCCTTTATTAAGTGTTTTTTATTATTGTTTTAAGATGAGAAGAAGAGACTCAACTGGAGGAGTAAAGGTGAAAACTAAGGGGAGACTAAGACACACCCTAGTGTTAGCATATTTGGAGATCCTATGGTCAATGGGGTTTAAAAACCTACTTCTAAAGGAAAGAAGAAGAAGAGCAAAAGAAGCAACTTACTTCCAAAATGGAAGTTAAGTTGATCTTAAAGAGGGACGAAGGAAAAGTTATTCAATGAAAGCATGTAAATGCTTAACAACCACAAGTAGAAAGTTTAAAAGAAATAAGAGAATATAAGAGAGAAATGTATGCGGAACTAAGTCCACACACTTACTTACCTTTAGCACCTACATGAAAATGTTAGTTCACAAAACATTAACAAGTAATGGAATGAAGAAAGGATAACATGCCATGATCAAAACAATTAAGAATCAATCAAATAGGATCCTAGGAGATGAAACCCAATTAAGGTCAGAACCTACATCTAAAGGTGTTCTC